>CM027825.1:31041848-32269348 GCA_016097485.1 Eucalyptus sideroxylon x Eucalyptus melliodora | reverse complement strand
CTATTATTATTATTATTACTATTATTATTATTACTATTATTATTATTATTACTATTATTATTAGTATTACTATTATTACTATTATTACTATTATTACTATTATTAGTATTATTACTATTATTATTATTATTATTATTATTATTATTATTATTATTATTATTATTATTATTATTATTATTAATTCGTTTATTGAAAATTTTTAAAATTGATTTCATTTGCCTGAAACTCTGTGTTGGAATTTCAACTCAGTGTCAATCGAGAAAATTGATCGGTATCGGATTTTTTTGAAACATGTTGATCGAGGAGTGTTGGATAGTGTCAAACATATGTCGGAATGTTCGACATAACACGAAAGTTCTCAGAGAGTGTTGGTGCTTCCTAAATCAGGACCAATGGCCAAACTCGACTATATAAATCATTTTCACAAATTAAAAGAGATCCTCAAATGATTTTTTTTTTTTTGTAAAATTTTAGGAATCTAGCTCTGTTGTTTATTTCCTCTCTAGTTGATAACTATTCAATTCACAACTAGGGCTTATGGGAGGAAGATACCTTTAAATGGTAATTTACACTATCGGTCTTGTAAGTTGTGTCTGACGCTGACTTTGATGCCAAAATTTTCTCAAATTGGAGAAAAATGACCACTTGAGGGATTCTAGCCAAAATGAGTATGTGGCTTTTATATATAAAAAAAGTCGACGTGGCTTAAGATTGTCCACGGTGGATGGCATAAAACGATGCCGTTTTCATTTCTTCGTAAGAAACAACGTCGTTTTATACCATTTCACGAGGATTCCCAATTATCTCTAACATAAGAAAATATTGTAGAGAAATCCTGATTATCTCTAAAAGCCGGCTAATGGATTAAATATTGCTTGATTAGCATTAAGTTAAATAACTTGTTGGTTTATACTATGTTTACAATGTAAAGTCAAGTTTTTTAGGTGTAATATAGAAACATATAGGGCGATTGCACATAAAATATACGGATAGACAAGATACAATTTCAATACTTTGGCATCCTATTTTGGTTAGCCAGATGATTCACATTGACTTCTCTAATTCCGTCATCAGTGGCTTGACTTATATATACTCTGATATTAGGTGCATAGTGGAACAAACGGATCGCAAAAGCATATTTCCAAAGCAAAATCATAAACCTATCGTCCCTGCATAAACCCTTTTGACTTGGGATCAATGTTGAAACCATCATCTCCATCCATTATGTTGCTCATGATTTTGCTAATTACCATCGGTGATCTCTCTCTCTCTCTCTCTCTCTCTCTCTCTCTCTCTCTGTGAACGCCCGCATGAGAATAAGAAAGATGTTTACAATGTATTGATGTGATTTAGCAGATATGCAAGTAAGCGATGGTGCATGCTATAATGGCAATGACTGCGGGCCACCTGGTTGTTGTGAGTGCCGAAACTTCAGCGTCTGTTTCTGCAAATGCACACAAGGAGAGAGTTTTACAGGAGACCTTGAGGGAAAAGGAAATGGTGCAAGAAGTTCCTTGGAAAGAAATGAAAATGCATGAGTCTCTTATGCTATCAAAATAAACTTGCCAATCCTTGCATTTGACTGTTTACATGCAATATCTATATATTTTGTAATCCAAGTCGATTAGGTTATTTTTAAATAATCAATCCCCTAACCATTGCATTATATGAACTACATACATTGTCATAGATGATTAGGATTACATATGAAAGTAATTTTCACCACAGTAGACATATGGTGATAAATGTATGATGAACTTTGTTATGGCAATTTTTTTCCATGCGATGTGCCCAATAAAACTTTTTAACATGAGCATTTATACGCACATATCTCGACAGATTAGAAACTCTTCGACTGATAAAAATTATCCCGTCAACTAGGAATTGCTGTGAAGAACCAAAAAGAGAATTATATTCTTTGCTTGGTTGTACGACCACCGCCTAACCAGCGACGAAGAGAGAGGACAAGTAAAGGTAGTCGCCATGCTCGCCACTCTTTATTTCTCTCCCCAATTACTCTGTCGCGATTTAACCGAGCCTTCATCCCTACCCCCACGTTGCTTTTATCGCTCGAACCTTTTAGCCATCGCCTCACCACGATTGTCGCCTTTGTGCAAGATCTGTTGCTGTCGTCAATCTCGTTCTTTGGCTCCGCTGTCCACGATGGCAGAGGGTAAAATACACGTGACTTCCAACGGTGGCGGCGACCACATAGGCCACAGACGATGCCGAGGTTGAGGCCCAACCTCAGGTGACCCCGGATCTAAGGTTCCTTGAGGCTTAGTAACCTCGGATGTGAGGTTGCAGGCCTCAAATTGGAGATCTACAATGTCAGACCACATCAATCCTTATGGATCTAGAGAGAGAGAGAGAGAGAGAGAGAGAGAGAGAGTGAAGGGAGAGACTGCGATGGAATGAGGTTGGTCGGCGAAGGTGCAATGGCTCGTGCTAGGCTTGCAATGTCGACTGGGCAGGGTTGTGATGTCGAACGACAGTGGAGCTAGCCCGCAAGTCTTAATCATGCAAAGCGATCTGTGACCACCCCCATTTCATCGTTCTCTCTACTAAAATCCTTTCCCATTTGTCTTGGACATTTAGGCTTGTATTTTTATTTATTTTAAGGATAAGTGCATTAAAAGTCCTAAATTGAAATTTGAAAGTTACAAAAAAATAAATGCAATCAAGTTATAAAACTTATCAAATTGCTGCAATCAAGTCACTTTGTTGACTCTATCCAATTTAGCTGATGGTTAATGCTGAAGTGGTTTTCTTAATTGTTTTCTCTCTCCTATGTGGCAATGACATGGCTAAAACATGAAATGATAGGCTAAAACAACACCGTTTTGGTCAAAATATAATTTTTTTTTTCAATCTAAATACTACTTAAATTAGATTAAAAAATAAAATATTATTATTATTGTTGTTGTTGTTGTTGTTGTTGTTGTTGTTGTTATTATTATTATTATTATTATTATTTTTAAATTTCATTGAATTAATTTTATATTAATTATTTACCACGTCAGTACTAAAGTGACGTCATTTTGCACTAAGCTCGTCGAAAATTAATACGTCGGCATCTTGGCGGATTTTCTTGTTGTTAGCACTTAACTAATCTTTTTTGCTCCAATTTTGGCACTTAAGGGTGCGCATGGCAACGTTTCTATTCCGGGGATTCATTTCTTTTCAGAAATAGTTTTTTTTCTATTTCTACTCCGAGAACAATTTCCGAGTAAAATAAGGTGTTTGGAAATTATACAAAATTTCTATTTTTGGAAAAGAAAAAAGAATAGAAATGCGTTTGGTAAAAATTCATAAATTTTTGTATTTATTTATTTTTCTTCTTACTCATAGACCATCACACGATCATCGCACAACTGCTATTGTTGCCGCTTAACTTGCCGCCGTAGGATTGCCGTCCATAGCCCACCGGCCCACGGGGGGGGTGGTGGTTGGTGAGTTGTGGGCGGTAGTCCTGTGGTGGCGGTTGACAGCGACGATCGACAGTCGTGCGGTGACAAGTGGCGGTTGTGCGGTGGTTGGTGACGGTAGGCTACCGGCGGATGGTGGCAATTGTCGGTAGGTGGGTTGTGGGCAGCAGTCGGTGGGCTATGGGCGGCAGCAACCGTTGCCGGCAATCATCGGCTGTCGGCTGCCAACGGTGGTTGTGGGCAACAGGAGGTGGCCGTCGATTGGTAGGCAATCGGCGATGGTCGCAACAAGGAAAAAGAACAAAAGAAAAATAGAAAAGAAAAAAAACTTAT
The DNA here is from genome assembly GCA_016097485.1 of Eucalyptus sideroxylon x Eucalyptus melliodora. NCBI lineage: Eukaryota > Viridiplantae > Streptophyta > Magnoliopsida > Myrtales > Myrtaceae > Eucalyptus > Eucalyptus sideroxylon x Eucalyptus melliodora. Next base: position 32,265,587 of record CM027825.1, on the reverse strand, counting down.
TTTTAGGAATTGTTCGAGAACAATAAGCTACTTTTCTTTTTTAATTTCTTGTTTTTGTTCCAAATCTATTACTCAGCCATTTTTCTATTCGTTGGCATTACCAAACAGATTTTCATTCTTTTTTGTTCCGGGAACAAAAGAACAGAAATCAGGAAAAATAGAAACGTTACCCTAATTCACTGGTCGTGCCATTCATGAATGTGACCGGCTTCCCATTAATGCTTTTGATCGAGGGTAAAAGCTAGATCATTGGCTTTATTATAACTCGAGAAGGTTTGATAGACTTTTGATTCAGTTCGAAATTCAATTTCAAAGAAAACAAACCCATAACTTCTTAATTCACCTTGATCACTTCGTCCTCGATCCTCTTCATTGCCCCGACGTCAATGGTGGGGGATTGTCCGGTCGCTTCTTCCAGATAGAATGGACCTTTCTTTGGCCTCCGAAGGCTGCACTTGAAATAGTCACCATATTTGAGCATGCTAAGTAGTACCATGACGATGTCAACGATTCGGCATGGGAGGAATTTTAACAAAACCATAGCAAGAAACACCATTTCCTTGGTAACGACATGTACCTGCGAAGTCTCTTCATTAGGCTATTAAGGTCGTGAAAAAAACGTAGCCACTATCTATAGCTATAAAAGAAGATAAGGGCTTCATTTGCTCTCTATATCATTTGATCATTAAGTCGTTTGTCACTCCAAGTAAATATATTCCTTGATCATTCGAATATGTCTGGTCTGTTGCAAGAGATCCAGCCGTTATCAACTCCCGACTGAATTTCCACGAAAATATTAAAATTCTTTAATTTCCATCCACTTACTAAAGAAGGAAAATTGCATGAGTTTAAAGAAAAAGTTTGCATACGGACTTCGAGCAACAATAGAAGTGTTGGCGCCATGACTCCACAAGTTGTAATCAATCTCCATCCCTGAGTTCCCACATCCCACCACCAGCACGTTGCTCCCTCTGAATTCCCTCCCATTCCTGTAGTAGCTCGAGTGCATTGCCTTCCCGTCGAAGCTCTCTAAGCCGTCAACCTTTGGTGTCACGCCTTCGCTGTTCTCCCCGCTTGCCACCACCAAGAACTGCACCACGTAGGACTCATGCTCCCCCAGGCCCGTGTTTCTCGTTGTGATCTGCCACTTGCCGATTAAGTCGTCGTACGACGTGCTCTCGATGGACCGTCAGCGATACAGCTTTATCTCGAACTCTGACTCGTAGTCGTTGAGGTATTCTATGAATTAGGCCCTAGGGACAAAGGTGGGTGAATGGAGGGGAAGGGCATGTGGGGGAGCTCGCAGAATTGCTTTGCTAGGTGGAGCTTCAATCGATCGTACGACCTGTTTCTCCAAAGAGAGGCGGACCAATCCTCTCTCTCGAGCACGATGTTGGCTATGCCGAGGCGGTTCAAGCATGCCACTGCCGCTAGGCCTGAAGGCCCTACGCCAACAATGGCCACCACACCCTCTTCCTCGCTGACCTTCGCCATGGATGATTTGATTCTCCTTGATTCCACAGCTATGGTGTTTTCAGGGATGTGGCTTTGGTAGATGCAAGCTCGAGTGCTTTTTGTAGAGGGAGAGTGTACACTTATTCTTGGTATGCCTCGATTAACCTTCGCTCATATGGAAGTTTCAAAAGCTTACTTGAAATGGCCATTGGTCCACTTCATCCCTAGAAATTACATTGGATTGTTTTTTCCTATTATATATACTTTATTTAACTATGGAGTCATCTAAAATTCGCATTGGAACCTTTGACTGGATGAGTCTTCGACCTGTGCTTAATTCCTCTTAACTTATCAATGGAAACAAAAATCTTATGCTATGACGTGTTCTATTCAGAGTTGATTTTCAAGCAAGAAATTGAATAGGGAGATTAAATTTACCATTTAGGGTGTGCATGGCAACATTTCTATTCTGGGGAATTATTTCTTTTCAGAAATAGTTTTTTTCTATTTCTATTCTAGAAACGATTTCCAAATAAAATAAGGTGTTTGGAAATTATACAAAATTTATATTCTTGAAATAGAAAAAGAATATAAATGCATTTGGTAAAAATTAATAAATTTTTGTATTTATTTGTTTTTTTTCTTACTCATGGACTGTCGATCGCCACTCGCCGCTACACGATTGCTGACTATTGTCGCTGATCACCGCCGCAAGATTGTTGCCCATAGCCCACCGGCCGCAAGAGGTGGTGGTGGCCGTGAGCTATGGCGGCGGTCTGTGGTGGTAGATGGCGATCGTGTGGCGGTTGGTGACGGTAGGCTGCCAACGGCGGTGGCGATCGTCGGCTAATGGGTGGGCGACGGTCGGTGGGCTACAAGTGGTAGCAATCGTCGTCGGCAATTGCCGACGATCAGCTACCGACGATGGCCACGAGCAGCAAGAGGTGGTCGACGGTGGCCAGTGGCCAAACAGATCTCTGTTCTTTTTTTGTTTCGGGGAGCAAAAGAACAAAAATCGGGAGAAATAAAAACGTTACCATGCAGGCCTTAAATTAGTCCAATTGAAAGGTTTAAAGTTAACTGGTACTAATGCAATGTATTTAGAACATCTTTAGTACTTTTCCCCCGTAGCATAATAGAGTCGCTAATTCTTTTCTAGTTTTACCATGCGCACGAAGCCACTTAAATTGTATATCCAAGGTGCAAGATGATTTAATAGATGACCCAATTCTTTTGACTCATATTCCTATATGAGCTTTTCATTTTAAGCTCAAAATTCACCATTAAAAAAAAAAAAACTCAAACGAGCTTTGCCTAGAGAGGAGTAAGAGTATTTGAAACTATCTTTTTATCAAGGACATGATCCTTGTCTATGACACTATCCTCAAACAAGCTTGATTATTGTATACAAAGTGACATTATTATGGACCCTCTACAATTCATCAATACAAGCCTATTGCCCCATGTAGGACATGCAAGTGTCATGGGCCGATCAATTGGCATCATGACCATGGAGCGACTCAGGTACTTTTGGATCGACTTGAATCGTCGGGATGCCTAAGCCAAGTCTTGCTCGATCGATCGCACACTCGCTCGCTCACCTAGATCGTAGAGAGAGAAAGTTCCTAGAGAGAGAAGCTCTAGAAAGAAAGGAGCCTTTGTATTGCTAAATGGTTGGATGGTTATAAATGAGGGGGAGGGCACCCCTTCTTATACTAAAGGCCCTCTGATTACATCCATTGATCGAGAATTCATTTGGTGGACATTGCATCGCAAAACCTACTAACTATTGACACTAATGATAGGAGAATTCTAGACTTTGGCTCAATTACCGTATTGCTTGCCCTTGGAACATTCCGGAAGAGCTCTTATTGGGAATCCTAGCGATCGCAAGAGGTCCTCCACGGAAAGGCACGACCCTTTAGCTACAAAAACCTCTTGGCCAATGTTCGAAGTTAATGTCATTAGCTACATTCTGCGCATTGTTGGCAATGCCGAGCAAGCCCCGATGAGAGAAGTCGACACTATACAAGCCATTTTCTCCTTTCCATTGGTCTCGGACCTTGGTCATGCCTTGAACATTGAACAAGTCATCTCCACCCTAATTAAGTTACCGTAGATATCAAGAGGAACAAGGAAAAGTTATCAATTGATTTTCTTTCATCTAATAGCTAAAGCAATTATTATTAAGTGACTTAAGGGAAAGAATTAAGATAAATGAAATTTACCTGGAGCCATTTCCGGACATTGCTTTTGTAGCTAGTGGCAAAGATTATGGCCTCAAATTGACTTGTTGTGTCGTTTACAAAAGTGATCAGCTTGCCGTGAATGCTTTTGATGGAGGGAAAACCTGCATCGTTTGCTTTATTATAACTTGTGAAGGTTTAACTTGCTTTTGATTAGATATTAAATTCTTTTTCAAGGAAAAAATGCCTATAATTACTCAATCTACATTAATTTGTCCGTCCTTGATCCTTTCCATTGCCTCGACGTCAATGGTAGGGGATCGTCCAGTCACTGCTTTCAGATGGAACGCACCATTTTTCGGCCTCTGAAGGCCATACTTGGTGAAGTCCTCATACTTTAGCTTGCTGAGTAGCCTCATCAAAATGTCATCAATTCGGCCTACTAAATGTTTATCGGTGAATTTCGGCCCAATAGGCATAGCCTGTCCAAGTTAGGCGAATGATTACAACCCAACAGGCACAACCTGTATAAGGTGGTTAATTATGGTTCAGTGAGCACAGCCACACTTTGGTGATTGATTACGGCTCAATGACGTGGTATTCTATGTTTAAATTTCTCAATCAACATAATACCTTGGCCTATTTTCTCGTGTCAAAAACACCCAATAAAAATAATCGTGTGTGGGCACACGGCCCGCCTTAGCTAAAAATATTGTATATTTACTTTATAAATTCCCACTATTTATATAATGATGAAACATTTTTGGCGCTGTAAAACATTTGGGATAAATATCCAAAATTGCAATCACACTGAATTTACACAAACTGGCATTCAATTAAATAAACAGATCATACCACTGCAATCGGCATGAAATTTCAGTCACCAATTATCTTGGTCTAATTTCCAAAAAAATTAATATTTAATTTAATAATTACAGAAATTAATTAATAAATACAATAAATAGCAAATTAGGTTGAAAAAGCCTAATTAAAAGCTAAGACGGGCCAGGAAAATTTTCAAACCACTTTAGATAAATACTAGAGCTTGTCTAGGCTCTAATTACACTACCCTAACCACCTAACATGCAATAATGCTTAATTAAATTGTAAATCTAATCAAACTATCCACCTAATCCATACTTGTTTAAACTAATCAATCCTCAAAATGTCATTAACTTACTAAGTAAGGATTAGTGAGTTAAACTCACTTGATTAATGATCCGCTCGGATCAAAACGACGGGGACACGGCAAGGAACAAGAAACTCCAAAGTGGGACAGCCAAACGAGGTTAGGAAACGGTCCAAAGCGGGCCAAAACAGTGGCTAGAGACCCACTCTGCTCGGCTTACGTTCGGTGGCTAGCGAAGCTACTTCAGTGGCTGGTTGGGACCAAATAGCCAAGGAAGACCGGCGAGGTTGTAGCAAAGCTTCACGGCAGCAGGTGGGCGGCGAAGCAGCTCCAGCGATGGTGAGGGAATTGTGACTAGCCCCAGGGATGTCTTGGGCTCACGGTTGAGGCGGAACAACGGCCTAAGGAGGTGTTGGTCTAGCGTGTGAATAGGCGGGGCGTGACAACGTTACGGCATGCTGTGGTTCAAACAAAGAAGGAAGGTTGTAGCTCGGTTTTCTGGGGAATTTTGAAGCTTCAAGGTTGCAATGGAGGGGGCTAGTCAACGGTGGGTGGAGAGGAAATGAGGAAGGAACCGGTTTGGCTAAGGGGGGGGGGGCACCATGGTCTTCTACCTCATCTTCTTGTCCCCTAGCTTGGTCCCACCATGCATGCTGTTGTCCACATCCAATTTTCAGCCAAAACACTCCTCTTTTAGAAGCTTGAAGTGGTCAAAAATTTAGGTCCATGGGGGCATACGAATTTCATATGATTTTCCTCAAATTGGACTTAAATCCTCCCTTGAATCAATCCAATTTGGCTTCTAAAAATTCCAATATCGAGTCCTCGATCAAATTGGTAATTTTCCTCACCAATTGAACCTACTTGCATCCCAATTGCGCGATCAAAAACAGTCATCTCCATTTTCCTGTCGAGAACGGCCCTATCTTGACTTTTCTCCAAAAATCTCGGTTTGCAGAAAAATATTCGGAGAATGAGTCGATGTTCCGAAAATGACTTGTGACATGATAGAGCTTTCAATTTCTGAAATCGGATTCAAATTCGCGGTTAATTTCAATCGCGTGATGTTAGCGTGACCTAAGTGACTCGGTAGCTTTTAAGAATTTTTAGTGCAAATGACCCTTGGCCGCTGAGTGGCCGTCGTTGGGGGTTGGGGTCGGGGTCAAAGCTGCGGCCGCGGAGCGCGGGGGCCATCGAGGACGGCGACTGGTCAAAGATTTAGGGTTTTAAATTGGGGGAAAGACACCAAGTGACGTCGTTTTGTTATTTAAATGTTGATTGTACTCTCCGACGAGCCACATCAATTTCAAAAATTAATAAGAAAAAAGTGCTACGTCAGATTTCTAGCCAACCAGATTGTAGTTGGCACTAAAATGATCATTTTTCAAACTTTTTGGCACTTAAGTGATCCAAAACAAACTTTTGGCATCAAAGTAAATGCCATACACAACTTTTGGCACTGATAGTGTACTTACCTCCGAAGAAATTAAATTCCTAATTAACTGGTATTGTCGATTCATTCTACCCTATAGTTTTCAATCCTTAATCAAAATAAATGGTTTGTAATTCAATTTGAATTTACGACCGAACAAGCTTTAGTGCTCTAAATAGAAATTAGATTCACCATGATATTAGTTAATAAATGCAATTTTGTAGGGTTCCATAAGCTCACATGGGAACCAAACTAAACCGGCGGTCTTGTTCTCGGATAGATCCATGGAACCAACTGGCAGTTTTCATTTCTAATTTTTTGGAACCAATCCATAGTTGGCGCTTCCCAATTCTAAGCTAAGAAGTACTCACTCGGACCATGCTCACCCCTACTAGAAACTAGCTTTTCACCACAAACGTGATCCTTGTCAATGACAATCCTTGTATAAAAGACCATAACTATTTCCATGACAATATGCACTTTGTGTGAGAAAGATCATTGGGCTATGAGCGACGAAGGAAGCTAAAGTGCCGCAATCAAAAAGATCTCGAGCGATTTGCATTCTAGAGTTTATGCAACTAGCCACCAAAACAATACATTGCTTCCCCAATAATCTCTCGCATTCTTTTACTTGCTCTAGTGCATGAACACTCCAAAACTACATAGACTGGCACTGTCATTGGGTACCGAACCCTCTCCATTCTCACCACTAGCAACCAGTAGAAATCTCCCCACATACACTTTACTCACACTCTACGAAGTGTTCTTAGCCTCGACCCGCCACTTTTAGATATTCATGCCCACAACAGGGCCTAAAGTATCCTCATTTTCTCAACTAAGGGTTTGGAGTAGATCTTGTTTCAAATAAGAATTTGAAGTAGTATTTGTTACTTCAAATAAGAGCCTAAAGTAGCTATGGCTTTTTCAAATAGAGACTTGACCTTGCCGATCGCCAACTGGCTAAATTTTCAAACTAGTCAATGGAGTTTTTGTCCAAATGTTCTTATCTTTTTTTCTCTTTTCTTCTTTTTTCTTTTATGGTGTTGGCTAGTGGTTGCTAATAAAGGCTAGCGAGTGCTCGGCAACCCTCACTGGCTGCTGGGAAGGGCTGGCGAGGACCTACAAGCCCTCTCTAGCCCTTACTAGTAATCGACAAAGTCGTCGAGCCCAAATCTAGGGAGGGTTGGCCTTGCTTGGGGCCAACGAGTGCTAACCTCATCGATGGCTGCATGGGGTGGCCTCCCCCAGGGTGAGGGTTGCCTCGCCCAAGTGAAGTTGTCCCTCGCCTATAGTCGACATAGGTGGCCCTCACCAAATCAGGCTAGGGTGAGCCTCGCCCCCTCTGTGGGCGTCACTAGTGGCTTGTTGGCCATGGGCGAAGAGGAAGAAGAAGAATGAGGAAAAAGACAAAGGAAAAAAAAAAAGAAAAAAAGGAAGAAAAAAGGGAAAATTATAAATTGCAAAAATACCCTTGACCATTGGAAAGTCGGCCCTTGTTTGAAATAGACATAGCCATTCATGCCTTTATTTGAAATAAGGTACACTTCCAAGACCTTTTATTTAAGAGAATGATGGCATTTTGAGTCCATTTTTAGAATTTTCCCTTCTTTATGGAAAGAATAAAATAGGAAAAATAAAGAAAAAGGAAAAAATAAATTATTAAAAGATAAAATGCTCTTCATAGTAAGTTAGGGCCCTTTTTTAAAACTTATATGGCAACTTCATGCCTTTATTTGAAATAAGATCCATTTCAAATCTTTATTTGAGAAAATGAGGATTTTTCATACACTTATTTGAAATAATGTTTACTTTAAGCTTTTATTTGAAAAAATGATGACACTTATAATCTATTATTGAATTTTATTTCCTTTTACACAACTGTATAAATTATTATCTCACTATGGTTTGAACAATAAAGACAATGCTTCATACGATCTAAATAAGGAATGTAGAATTTCTCCTTTCCATAGAGAGAGGGAGAGAGAGAGAGAGAAGACATTTTCAAATCATTCTTGCTAGTCTTGGATTGCCACAAGTCTTATTTTGGTCCAAATAATGGGCAAACAACCGCTTGCAAATCAAAATTTGGCCATATAGAACATTTATTTTGCCTCGCATTCAAGGTACTCGGTCAGATTGACTAAACACTAAAAAGTGATCTTGTTACGTTTCCATTCAATGCATGGCCGTACTTTATGTCACTCGTCACCCGTCTCCTAGGTCTCCAATTTGGATTGTACTTTAACTTCTAAGATAACTTTCTTGTTTTGATAGAGGATAAATAGGTAAGTCATGTAATATAACCATTTCAAAACAATTTGTTGCATAAAGTATCATTGATCATTGTCGGTAAGTGACTTGAACTGCTAAAATTTAAGAACATTAGAGAAAGAAACTACAAAAGGGGAAGTCGTAAACTCGTGGATCACTAATCTACAAATAAAATGACGTTATTGATTTTGATCTCGATAAAGCTTTTATTTAGTTTACAGTGTGAGGTCATCATGCATCCTCTATTTTTTGGTACAAGCATATTGTTGCATGAACAATATTGCTTCTTATTTCTGTCACTCACACTTCCTTATGCATCGAAGTTCGAAACTAATATGGCATGCTACATTCTGCGCATCATCAGAGATGCCGAGCAGGCCCTGCCAAGAGAAACGGACGCAATACAAGCCATTTTCTCCTTTCCATTAGGCAAGACCTTGGTCATTCCGTCTTTGTTGAAGAGATCATCTCCACCCTAGTTAAGTTACCATAAATATCAAGATAAAATGGGAGAAGTTGCCAATTCAGAAAAAAACATCATTATTAAGTGGCCCAACGAAAAAAATAATACAAAGAAAACGTACCTGGAGCCATTTCCGCACATTGCTTTTGTAGCCGGTGGCAAAGACTATAACCTTTTAAGGGTGCGCATGGCAACGTTTCTATTCCGGGGAACTATTTCTTTTCAGAAATAGTTTTTATTTTTTTTTTATTTCTACTCCGGGAACAATTTCTGAGTAAAATAATGTGTTTGATAATTATACAAAATTTCTATTCTTAGAATAGAAAAATAATATAAATGTGTTTGGTAAAAATTTATAAATTTTTGTATTTATTTATATTTTCTTCTTACTCATGGATTGCAAACCACTGTCCACCGCCGCATGATTGCCGCACGACCTCCGACCGTCGCCATTGATCATCGCCGCAGGATTGCCGCCCACCGCCCATTGCCCACCGGCCATGGGAGGGGGCGGTAGCTGGTGAGCCGTGGGCGGCAGTCCCCGTGGTGATGTACGGCAATGACGATCGGCGATTGTGTGGTGGTAGGCGACGGTCGTGTGGCGGTTGGCGATGGCAGGTTGCTAATGGACAATGGCGATCATCAGCTAATGAGCCATGGGCGGCAACTGGTGGGCTACGGATGATAGCAACCGTTGCTAGTAGTTGCCGACAATTGGCTATTGACGATGGCCGCGGCTGGCAAGAGGTGGTCGATTGTTGGCAGGTGTCCAGCGGTGGCTGCGATAAGGAAGAAGAACAAAAGAAAAATAGAAAAGAAAAGAAAAACTTATTTTTAGAAATTGTTCCCGAGAATAAAAAGCTATTTTTTAGTTTATGTTTCAAATCTATTCCCCAGCTACTTTTCTATTATGGGGAATAGAAAAATAAGTTGGCGTTACCAAACAGATTTCTGTTCTTTTTTTGTTCCGAGGAACAAAAGAATAGAAATGGGGAAAAATAGAAACGTTATCATTCGGGCCCTAATTCACTGGTCATGCCATTCATGAACGTGACCGACTTCCCGTTAATGCTTTTGATGGAGGGGAAAAGCTAGATCATTGGCTTTATTATAACTTGAGAAGGTTTAATAGACTTTTGATTGAGTTCGAAATTTAATTTCAAAGAAAACAAGGCCATAACTCCTTAATTCACCTTGATCACTCCGTCCTCGATCCTCTTCATTGCCCCAACGTCGATGGTGGGGGATCATCCAGTCGTTGCTTTCAGATAGAATGGACCTTTCTCTGGCCTCCGAAGGCCGTACTTGAAATAGTCACCATATTTGAGCATGCTAAGTAGTACCGTGACGATGCAATGATTCGGCATGGGAGGAATTTTAACAAAACCATAGCAAGAAACACCATTTCCTTGGTAACGACATGTACCCGTGAATTCTCTTCACTAGGCCATTAAGGTCGTGAAAAAAACGTAGCCACTATCTATAGCTATAAAAGAAGATAAGGGCTTCATTTGCTCTCTATATCATTTGATCATTAAGTCATTTGTCACTCCAAGTAAATGGATTCCTTAATCATTCGAATATGTCTGGTCTGTTGCAAGAGATCCTGCTATCAATTCCCGACTGAAGTTCCACGGAAAGATTAAAATTCTCTAATTTCCATCCGCTTACTAAAGAAGGAAAATTGCATGAGTTTAAAGAAAGAGTTTGCATATGGGACTTCGAGCAACAATAGAAGTGTTGGCGCCATGACTCGACAAGTCGTAATCAATCTCCATCCCTGAGTTCCCACATCCCACCGCTAACACGTTGCTCCCTTTGAATTCCCTCCCGTTCCGATAGTACCTCGAGTGCATTGCCTTCTCGCCGAAGCTCTCTAAGCCATCGACCTCTGGTGTCACGCCTTCGCTGTTCTCCCCGCTCGCCACCACCAAGAACTCCGCCACGTAGGACTCATGCTCGCCCAAGCTCGTGTTTCTTGCTACGATCTGCCACTTGCCGATTAGGTCGTCGTACTTCCTCTTAATTTCTCAATGGAAACAAAAATCTTATGCTATGACGTGTTCTATTCAGAGTTGATTTTCAAGCAAGAAATTGAATAGGGAGATTAAATTTACCCATTTATAAGTGCGCATAACAACGTTTCTATTTCGGGAAACTATTTCTTTTCAGAAATAGTTTTTTTTTTTTTTTTGGTAGAAACTTTTCAAAAATAGTTTTTTTCTATTTCTCCGGGAACAACTTCTAAGTAAAAAAGGGTGCTTGGTAATTATACAAAATTTATATTATTGGAATAGAAAAAGAATAAAAATGCGTTTGGTAAAAATTTATAAATTTTTGTATTTATTTGTATTTTATTATTACTCACGGACCGCCGATCGCTGCCTGCCGCCACATGACTAACGCACAATCACCGCTCGACCGCCGACCGTCACCATCAACCACTGCCAACCACCGCTATAGCATTGCCACCCACAACCCACTGGCCGTAGGAGGGGCGGTGGCTGGTGAGTTGTAGGCTGCAGTCTTGCGGCGGTGGTCGGTAGCGATTGTTGGCGGTCGTGTGGTGGTAGGCGGCGGTCATGCAGCAGTTGGTGATGGCAAGCTGCCAGCAGACGATGGTGGTCGTCGACCGATGGGCCATGGGTGGCGGGCGGTGGGCTACGGTGGTGACAACCGTCATTGGCGATCATCGACAATCGGCTGCCAATGATGGTCATGGGTAGCGGGAGGAGCCAATAGTTGGTAGGCGGCCGGCGGTGGCCGTAACAAGGAAGAAGAACAAAAGAAAAATAGAATAGAAAAAAATAAAACTTGTGTCTAGAAATTATTCTCGGGAATAAGAAGTTACTTTTTTTTTCTTGTTTCTGTTCCAAATCTATGCCCCAGCCACTTTTCTGTTTCAAGAACAAAAAATAAGTTGGTGTTACTAAACAGATTTCTGTTCTTTTTTTGTTTTGGGAATTAAAAGAACAGAAATTAGAAGAAATAGAAATGTTATCATGTAGGCCATAAATCAGTCTAATTGAAAGGTTTAAAGTTAATTGGTACCGTTATGATGTATTTAGAATTTCTTTAGTACTTTTCCCCCGTAGCATAATAGAGTCGCTCATTCTTTTATGGTTTTACCATGCGAACAAAGCAATGTAAATTGTATATTCAAGGTGCAAGATGATTTAATATATGACCCAATTCTTTTGACTCATATTCCTATATGAGCTTTTCATTTTAAGCAAAAAATTCACCATAAAAAAAAAAAAAAAACTCAAACAAGCTTTGCCCAGAGTGGAGTAAGGGTACTTGAAACTATCTTTTTTATGAAGGACCGCAACTGTTTTCATGTGTATGCAGAGAGAGATGATTGGATTACAAGCGATGGTGGAAGTCGAAGCGCCATTATTGGAAAGATCTTATAGATTTACTATTTTAACAGCTTTTGAGCTACTGTAAAAATAACAGTTTGTTGAACAAATTCTTGAATAAGTGGACTCTACAACAATTTATAATTATTCGTTATTTGATTTTTGTGTGATTTAAAATAGACTATTATTCTTAGAGTGGATTAAAAATTCACACCAAATCATTTCTCTTCTTGTACCTACTTGAGTGATGAACTCCCCTTCAAAATTATGTTGACCAGGCATCATTATGTACTTGCCCCTCTCCATTCTCATTGCTAGCAACCACTAGGAACCTCCCCACATACGCCTCACTCACATCCGACAAAGTGTTCTTAGCCTCGACCCGTCACTTCCCGGCATTCGTGTCCAAAACTTGCTGAGATCACGTGCCGATTATAACGAGGCTCGACGTGGAAACATTTTATGTAGGTCTTCAGATAACTTCGGAAGCAGCTTTTGGGAAGAAAAGCAAATGTATTTTTTGATAACTCTATAAAAATAGAGTTATTTTACCTATTTTAGGCAACAATTAATGCAATATCTATGAGAAAATATTTGGATTTCCTTCTGATTATTCAAATTTTCCTTGTTTATGCAGAATAATGAGATATGGAGAAGATAAGGAAAAGAATGGCAAATATCAGGAATTTAAATAAAAAAAAGCAATGGAAGATGGATATCAAATCAGGAAATTCTTGATTTTGTTCCCTAATGTTATCTGTAAACATTGAGGGATAGATATTTTGGATTATCCTATAAATAGGAGAAGAGAGAGCAGCTAGGTTTTTTTTAGATTGTTTTTTTTTTTTTCTCGAAAGTTTTTCAAGTATTTTGAAAAGAAGACAAAAGTGGTGACAGAATTCTTGTTCTTTGATTCAAGATGCTGGGTTTGATTTATATTTTTATTTTTATTTCTTATTCTACTATGTTCTAATTTTCTTTTGTTAGAGCTACGATGTAGCCTAACCATGATGATGTGAATTTCATGATTTTTATGTTTTACAATTGATTTCATTCATGTGAGTTATATATTATTGCGTTTAATGCTTTTGAGTGACTGGCCACCACTTGAATGATCTGATGTGCATGTTTGAGACTGAGAAGTGATAATATGCAATTGCTCATTATAATATATAACCATGAATTAAACGTGGATAGAAATATACTGCGTTATTTGTGTAGCTTTCGGTGATAAGGTGATCCAAAAGACTCATTGTAAACCGGGAATATTCATAGTTTTTAATGCACTCATGTTTATTTTAATTCACATAGAGATATAGTGGATTAATAAGCTGAGTAGGTTTGCTATACCTAGAGATAGGATAGTAAATAGATTAGGAAATTCCGCTATCACATGTTTGATATCGTTATTGTATTTATAACAATATGAAATTTATATCTAGTGGTTATGGTGAAATCGGATGCTCTAACATATTTATCTGATTGATTTACTGCATTTAGTCTACAAATTTTGTTTTTAATTTATTCTCAATTATATTTTGATTTGTTAGATAAATTTTAGAATTAATCTATTTTAGTATTTAATTAGTTTATTAATCATCGATCTCCGTGGGATGATACTTTTTCTCATCATTATATTACTTGTTCGATACGTGCACTTGCATTTAGAATTTTACGAACAAGTTTTTGGCGCCGTTGCCGGGGATCGTTTGTTTAATACTAATTAATATTGATACCAGATAATTCTAAGTTTAATCTAGCTTTCGTTTTGTTTTATTTTTTAGGGTGTACATCGGTTTATGACACGTAGCCAACAAGGGAAACTTGTTGAGCTTGATCCAGAAATCGAGCGTACATTCAAAAGGCGACTAAGAGAACAGAGAAATCACGCTAAGATGGCAAACGGTGATAATGAAAATCCACATAGACTCTTAAGAGATTATGCTGCGCCAACAGTTCAAGGCACCACATCAAGTATCAGAAGACCTGCAATTCAAGCAAACAACTTTGAGATCAAGCCGTCACTCATTCAGATGCTTCAACAATCGGTGCAATTTAGTGGGCTACCAAGCGATGATCCAAACGCTCACATCGATGCTTTTCTTGAAATCTGTGACACCATTAAATATAATGGAGTTACAGATGATGCTATTAGATTGAGATTATTTCCATTCTCTCTTAGAGATAAAGTTAAGAGTTGGCTTTCTTCTCTTCCTATAGGATTAATTACTACATGGAATGATATGGCTTAGAAATTTCTTGGTAAGTTCTTTCCACCTGCAAAGTCTGCGAAGATGCGTAACAATATTACTAATTTTATGCAGATGGATAATGAATCATTATATGAAGCATGGGAAAGATTCAAAGAATTTCTTAGGAGATGCCCACATCATGGACTACCTGTATGGATGCAGGTACAAACTTTTTATAATGGCTCTAGTGCAAATCTTCGTTCTATGATTGATGTAGCTAAAGGAGGAACTCTAAATAATAAAACACCATAAGAAGCCTACAATTTATTAGAATAGATGGCGTCCAATAGTTATCAGTGGCCTACTAAGAGATTACCAATGCGAAAAGTTAGCGGAGTTCATGAAGTGGATGCTTTTGCTGCAATTGCTGCACAATTTGAAACACTCAACAAAAAGCTTGATAATATGAGTGTTTCAGCCATGAAAATTCACAATTTGACATGTGATTTTTGTGGTGGAGGACATGTTAGCACAGATGTCAGGTAGGTAATACTTTCAAACAACCTAGTGAAAATTCTAACTTTGTTGGGAATTTTAACAGGTCATAGAATAATCCCTACTCCAACACATACAATCCGGGATGGCGCAATCATCCAAATTTTTCATGGAACAATCAGAATGTGACGAGACCACAAGGATTCAAACAATCAGAAGAGACAAAGTCAAATTTGGAAGACATAGTCACCAAACTTGCTAACACAACTCATGACTTCATCAAAAGCACGGATGTGAGATTTCAAAACCAAGAGGCTTCAATCAGAAATCTGGAGATGCAAGTGGGTCGGTTAGCAAGCATGATGTCAGGAAGGCAACAGGGTTCTTTGCCAAGCAACACAGAGAAAAATCCAATTGAAAACATAAAGGCTATTACCCTGAGAAGTGGTAAACAAGTGGGAGAAGAAGAGATTTTCAGAGACAAGGAAGAGGTGATCAATAAACAATCAAAGGAGACAAGCAAGAGTAAACTTTTTCCAGATAATCCCAAGCCATATGTGCCGCCAATTCCATTCCCTTAGCGACTCCAGCAGCACAAAATAGATAAGCAATTTTCTAAATTTCTTGATGTATTTAAAAAATTGCACATTAACATTCCTTTTGCAGATGCTTTAGCGCAAATGCCTAGTTATGCAAAATTTTTGAAGGAGATTTTGGCAAACAAAAGGAAACTGGAGGATTATGAAACTATGAAGTTAAATGAGGAGTGTTCAGCCATCCTACAAAACAAATTGCCTCCGAAATTAAAAGATCCAAGGAGTTTTACTATTCCTTGTACTATTGGGGATTCTTACTTTGAAAAAACATTATGTGATTTAGATGCAAGTATTAATATGATGCCTTATTCTATTTTCAAGAAATTAGGATTGGGTGAGGTAAAAGCAACCACAGTGTCACTTCAACTGGCTAATCGATCAATTAAATATCCGAGAGATATTGTGGAAAATGTTTTAGTAAAAGTTGACAAATTTATCTTTCCTGCAGATTTCATAGTTTTTGACATGGAGGAAGATTTTGAGGTACCACTTATCTTAGGTCGACCTTTTCTAGCAACATGGAAGAGCTCTTATTGATGTACAACAAGGGAAGTTGATCTTAGAGTTCAAGATGATCTTGTTTCATTTAATGTTTTTAAAGCAATGAAATATCCATCTAATGATCATTTTTGTTTTAAAGTTGAGATAGTTGACAAGTTGGGAATAAGGTTTTTCAATAAAATATTTTCAAAGATCCACTTGAAGCATGTCTGATTCAACCAATGGACAAAGATATTCATAATGAGGAGATAAAGGAGTACGCAAATTTCATGGAGGCAATTCCACCATATTCAAGGCAAAAGGCAATTAAATTTGAGGAGTTGGGACAACACATTACAAAGCCTAAACCATCAATTGAAGAGCCTCCAATTCTTGAACTCAAACCCTTACCTTCTCATTTGAAATATGCTTATTTAGATGGAGTTTCTTCTTTACCGGTAATTATATCTTCTTCATTGACAGATTTGATGGAGGAGAAATTGCTCAGAGTATTAAGAGAGCATAAATGTGCAATTGGATGGAAAATAGCTGATATCAAGGGAATTAGTCCTTCAATTTGCATGCACAAAATTTTGATGGAGGAGCAATATAAACCCACTATCCAACCTCAGAGGCGTTTGAACCCGAAGATGCAAGAAGTAGTGAAAGCTAAGGTAATTAAGCTACTTGATGCAGTATAATCTATCCTATCTTTGATAGTTCTTGGGTAAGTCCTGTACAAGTTGTGCCAAAGAAAGGTGGTATGACTGTTCAGAAAAACGACAACAATGAATTGATTCCAACTAGAACAGTTACTGGGTGGCGTGTGTGTATGGATTACAGAAAATTGAATGATGCCACTAGAAAAGATCACTTTCCTTTACCATTTATTGATCAGATGTTAGAAAGACTTGCAGGGCATGAGTTTTATTGCTTTCTTGATGGATATTCGGGGTATAATCAGATTCCTATTGCACCAGAAGATCAAGAGAAAACTACTTTCACTTGTCCCTATGGTACTTTTGCTTTTAGAAGAATGCCCTTTGGTCTTTGTAATGCACCAGCTACTTTTCAAAGATGCATGATGGCTATTTTTTCTGATATGGTTGAAAAATATATTGAGATTTTCATGGATGATTTTTCCGTTTTTGGCCTATCATTTGATTCTTGTTTAAATAATTTGGCTTTGGTCTTACAAAGATGTGAGGAGACTAACCTTGTTTTGAATTGGGAGAAGTGTCACTTTATGGTGCAAGAAGGAATAGTGCTCGGGCATAAAATTTCTCAAAACGGAATAGAAGTCGATCGAGCCAAAGTGGAAGTCATTGCAAAATTACCTCCGCCAACATCTATGAAACTTGTCAGAGGATTTTTGGGGCATGCAGGATTTTATAGGCGATTTATAAAAGATTTTTCAAAAATTGCTAAACCTCTTTCTAATCTTTTGGAAAAAGATGCTCCTTTTAATTTTTTTATTGAATGCATGCAGGCTTTTAACACTTTAAAAGAGAAGTTAATATCAGCACCAATTATGGCAGCACCAAATTAGGATTTACCTTTTGAACTGATGTGTGATGCTAGCATTATGCAAAGAGGAGCTATTTTGGGACAAAAGAAGAATAAAATTTTTCGAACCATATATTATGCCAGTCGAACCTTGTCAGGTGCACAATTGAATTATTCAACAACAGAAAAGGAACTTTTGGCGGTAGTATTTGCTTTTGATAAATTTCGTTCTTATTTAATTGGCTCAAAAGTTATAGTTTATTCTGACCACTCTGCTCTTAAGTATCTGCTTGAAAAGAAAGAATCAAAACCCAGGTTGATCAGGTGGATTCTATTGCTGCAAGAATTTGATTTGGAAATCAAAGATAAGAAGGGGACTGAAAATCTAATTGCAGATCACTTATCAAGAATTCCAAATTCAAAGGAAGAGGTAAGACCAATTTTGGAAGAATTCCCCGATGAGAAATTTTTTTCCATCAAGTCCACAAAAATTCCTTGGTATGCTGACTTTGTAAATTATTTGGTAAGTAATGTTCTTCCTCCTGAATTATCATATCAACAGAAGAAAAAAATTCTTTTCTGATGTTAAAAATTATTTTTGGGAAGAACCTTTCTTGTTTAAAGTATGTGCAGATCAGGTCATAAGGAGATGTGTTCCAGATGAAGAGAAGGCAAACATTCTACATCATTGTCATGATGGAGAGGCAGGTGGCCATTTTGGTGCCACAAAAACTGCAGCTAAGATTTTACAATCTGGATTTTATTGGCCTACACTTTTTAAAGATGCATACTCCTATGTAGCTTCATGTGATAGGTGTCAAAGAACTGGAAATATTTCAAGAAAAAATGAGATGCCTTTAAACAACATTATTGTGTGTGAATTATTTGATGTTTGGGGTATTGATTTCATGGGACCCTTTACACCTTCTTATGGAAATTTATACATTTTAGTGGCTGTGGAGTATGTGTCTAAGTGGGTAGAAGCTGTAGCATTATCAACAAATAATGCTAAAGTTGTGGTGAAATTTTTGAAGAAAAATATTTTTACCCGATTCGGCACTCCTAAGGCAATCATAAGTGATAGGGGGACACATTTTTACAACAAACAATTTGAAGCACTTTTGAGTAAGTATGGAGTCACACATAAGGTTGCAACCCCTTATCATCCTCAAACTAGTGGTCAAGTAGAGATTTCAAATAGGGAAATCAAGAGAATTTTAGAAAAAACAGTGAATGCCTCTAGGAAAGATTGGTCAATAAAACTTGATGATGCACTTTGGGCCTATAGGACAGCATTCAAAACTCCAATTGGGATGTCTCCTTTTAGGCTAGTGTTTGGAAAAGCTTGTCACTTACCAGTGGAATTAGAGCATAAAGCATATTGGGCATTGAAATTTCTGAATTTTGACATGCAGTCTGCAGTAAAGAAAGATTATTGTAACTGAATGAATTGGAGGAATTTCGCAATGAGGCATATGAAAATTCTAAATTGTACAAGGAGCGTACAAAAAGATGGCATGACAAGCACATATTCAGAAGAGAGTTTAAAATTGGTCAAAAAGTCTTACTTTATAACTCTCATCTTAAACTTTTTCCAAGAAAGTTGCGGTCTCGATGGTCTGGTCCTTTTATAGTTACACAGGTATTCCCATATGGAACAGTTGAAGTTGCGCATGACACTAAGGGCACATTCAAAGTGAACGGTCAACGTTTGAAGCCCTACTTTGAAGGTGGTTACAACAAGCAGAAGACCACCATTGAACTTCATCCTCCAGATTAGCAACATTTGAGATAGTTTGGCTGAAAACTATAAAGCAAGCGCTTCTTGGGAGGCAACCCAAGCATTTTAATTATGTTTTTATTTATTTTTAAGTTTATGTTTTGCAAAAAAAAAAAAAAAAAAGAAAAGATAACTTTTCTCTATTTTATCAGGTTAATTTTTAGGGAGCACCTTTCAAGAGTTTAATCATCAAGATCATCTATGGACTTATCCTACAACCAGGGAAGTTTTCTTCTTCCTATTCTATTTTTCGCATTGAGGACACTGCTTCATTCAAGTTTGGGGGGAGACAAATTTTTTGCTATTTATTTTTTTTTATCATGATTGCATTCCTGGTTGTGAATTTTTGCGATTCTTAGGAAAATTTAAATTTTATTTAAACTTGCAATTGATGTGTGAGTTAATCTTAATTCTAATTATGTTGATCCACTTATTGAGCACTAAAAGTCCTTAATTTTTGAATTGTGTGTAAATCTAGAGAACATTCATGTGAAATATGTGATTTTCTTAGATTTCACCCAAATCTTAGAATTTGTTTGATTTTCTCTTGAGGCGAAATCCTAAGCTAAATCTAATTGAGAAAATGATATAGGCAATTTTTGGATCGATTGAGCCTTTCAAGCCAACCCTATTTATTTATCCCTAGTCACCCCGTTGAGCCTTAATTATTACCCAATTTTTCATTGGCACCCATATATGTTTAGCCTAGCCGTTATCAAATTATATCCTTATCCCATGCCCTATGAACACGTTGATTTTCTTTTGGGATAAAAAAAAAATTATTTGAGCTTGATAGAAATTTGGGAGGAATGATGGAGTAAAAAAAAAAAAAAAAAAAAAAGTGATTGCTATGGTTGTTTGGGGTGTATTGTAAAAAAAAAAAAAAAAATTGATTTTATGGTTCCCTATCTAACTTTTAATTGAGTGAGCCTTTTGGATACTCAATGGGTTGGAAATTTTTATGTTATATTAGGAGGGACTTTGGGAGAAACTCCACCATAAAGCAATTAAAAAAAAAAAAAAAAAAAAAAAAAAAAGAAAAAAAAAAAAAAAAAGAAAAAAAAAAAAAGATGATGATATATGGCGGCAGAAAAAATTATCTTGAAGGAGTGAAATTGGACAATGACATTGGCTCTAATTAGATCCTAGAAATCAACGTGTTGATGGGTGATTTGAGCTTAAAATTCCCGTTATCTCACCTTTAGCCCAGCCTTACATTACAACCCGAGAAAAGTCCTATTGATTTTTGGTTGGATAATTAGCTTACATTAGTGGAGAGAGGAATGAAAAGCAAACCTATGAGATTTGGTCATAATTATTGAGAATTTTTTAGAGGTTGCATGTTAATGTGAATTTATTTGGATTGCATATAATTCGAAAAAGATGAGGACTCTCACACACACACTTGGATCATATAGTTAGAATTGGTCTTAACTTATAAATTGATTTCAATGTTTGGATGAAATTTGTGTTTTTCTTTGAATTGTGAATTTGAGCAATTATGGAAAGATGTCATGGAGGAGGTTGTTAGCTTGAGTATGTATTATGTCTTGATTTTGCTCGAGGACTAGCAAAATGTTAAGTTTGGGGTTTGATAACTCTATAAAAATAGAGTTATTTTACCTATTTTAGGCAACAATTAATGCATTATCTATGAGAAAATATTTGGATTTCCTTCTGATTATTTAAATTTTCCTTGTTTATGCAGAATAATGAGATATGGAGAAGATAAGGAAAAGAATGGCAATTATCGGAATTCAAATAAAAGCAGCAGTGGAAGATGGATATCAAATCAGGAAATTCTTGATTTTGTTCCCTAATGTTATCTGCAAGCATTGAGAGATAGATATTTTAGATTTCTTATAAATAGGAAGAGAGAGCAGCTAGGGTTTTTGTTAGATCGTTTTTTCATTGTTCTTGGAGTTTTTCAAGTATTTTGAAAAGAAGACAAAAGTGGTGACAGAATTCTTGTTCTTTGATTCAAGATGCTGGGTTTGATTTATATTTATATTTTTTTCTTCTACTATTTTCTAATTTTCTTTTGTTAGGGCTACGATGTAGCCTAACCATGATGATGTGAATTTCATGATTTTTATGTTTTACAATTGATTTCATTCATGTAAGTTATATATTATTGTGCTTAATGCTTTTGAGTGATTGGCCACCACTTGAATGATTTGATGTGCATGTTTGAGACTGAGAAGTGATAATATGCAATTGCTCATTATAATATATAACCATGAATTAAACGTGGATAGAGATATACTGCGTTATTTGTGTAGCTTTCGGTGATAAGGTGATCCAAAAGACTCATTGTAAACCGGGAATATTCATAGTTTTTAATGCACTCATGTTTATTTTAATTCACATAGAGATATAGTGGATTAATAAGCTGAGTAGGTTTGCTATACCTAGAGATAGGATAGTAAATAGATTAGGAAATTCCGCTATCACATGTTTGATATCGTTATTGTATTTATAACAATATGAAATTCATATCTAGTGGTTATGGTGAAATCGGATGCTCTAACATATTTATCTGATTGATTTTACTACATTTAGTCTACAAATTTCGTTTTTAATTTATTCTTAATTATATTTTGATTTGTTAGATAAATTTTAGAATTAGTCTATTTTAGTATTTAATTGGTTTATTAATCATCGATCTCCGTGGGACGATACTTTATCTCATCATTATATTACTTGTTCGATACGTGCACTTGCATTTAGAATTTTACGAACAACATGGACCCTCTACAATTCATTGGTACAAGCCTACTGCCGCATGTAGGACATGCAAGTGTCACGGGCTGATCAATTGGGATCGTGATTGTGCGTCAACTTAGGTACTTTTTGATCGACTTGGATCGTCAGGATGTCTAAGCCAAGCCTTACTTGATCAATTACACACTTGCTCGCTCACCCAGATTGTAGAGAGAGAAAGTTCCTAAAGAGAGAAGTTTCATAAAGAAATGAGCCTTTGTAATGCTTAATGGTTGGATGGTTACAAATGAGGGAGAGGGCATCTATTATTATACTAGAGGCCCTCTGATTACATCCATTAATCAATAATTCATTTGGTGAATGAGATCGCACTGCTAAATATACTAACTACCAACACAAATGATGAGAATTCTAAACTTTGGCTCAATTACCGTATTGCTTGCCCTTGGAACGTTCCGGAAGAGCTCTTGTAGGGAATCTTAGCGATTGCAGGAGGTCCTCCACCGAAAGGCATGACCCTTTAGCTACAAAAACCTCTTAGCCATGACACAAGCATTTATTTTTCTCACTTGCTCTTCCTTCGGCACCAAAGTTCGAAGTTAATGTTGTTAGCTACATTCAGCGCATCGCTGGGAATGCCGAGCAGGCCCGCTTGAGAGAAGCCGACACTGTACAAGCCAATTTCTCCTTTCCATTGGTCCCGGACCTTGGTCATGCCTTGAACATTGAACAGGTCATCTCCACCCTAATTAAGTTATCGTAGATATCAAGAGGAACAAGGAAAACTTATCAATTGATTTTCTTTCTTCTAATAGCTAAAGCAACTATTGTGAAGTGACTTAAGGGAAAGAATTAAGATAAATGAAATTTACCTGGAGCCATTTCCGGACATTGCTTTTGTAGCCAATGGCAAAGATTATGGCCTCAAATTTACTTGTTCTGTCGTTTACAAAAGTGACCAGCTTGCCGTGAATGTTTTTGATGGAGGAGAAAACCTGCATCGTTTGCTTTATTATAACTTGTGAAGGTTTAACTTGCCTTTGATTAGATATTAAATTCTTTTTCAAAGAAAAAATGCCTATAATTACTCAATCTACCTTGATTTGTCCGTCCTTGATCCTTTCCATTGCCCCGACGTCAATGGTGGGGGATCGTCCGGTCGCTGCTTTCAGATGGAACGCACCATTTTTCGGCCTCTGAAGGCCGTACTTGGTGAAGTCGCCATACTTTAGCTTGCTAAGTAGCCTCATCAAAATGTCAACGATTCGGCGCGGAAGGAATTTTATTAAAACCATTCAGATAAACACCATTTCCTTGGTAAAAACATCCACCTGCAAATCCTCTTAATTAGGCTATACTTGTTACAGGATATTATCATTTAAATATATGGGAGCATGACTATAAGAATTCAACTACTTTCTTCTTCCAATCAACTCACGGCTGAATTTGCTTAGGAAGGTAAACTTTGCTAGTTTCCATCCCCACCGAAAAGGAAAAATGCATGAATTGAATTATAGAAAGAGTCTGCATACAGGGCTTCGAGCAACAATGGAAGTGTTGGCACCATGGCTCCACAAGTCATACGCAATCTCCATTCCTGAGTTCCCACAACCCACCACCAGCACGTTTTTCCCTCTGAATCCCCTCCCATTCCGGTACTTGCTCGAGTGCATCACCTCCCCGCCAAAGCTCTCTAAGCCATCAACCTCTGGTATCATGCCCTCACTGTTCTCCCCGGTCGCCACCACCAGGAACTCCGCCACATAGACCTCATGCTCGCCAGCGCCTGTGTTTCTTGCCACAATCCACCACTTGCCGGTTTGATCGTCGTATGATGCGCTCTCGACGGACCTTTGGCAGTACAGCTTTACCTCGAATTGCGACTTGTAGTTGTCGAGGTATTCTATGAATTGGGCCCTAGGGATAAATATCGGTGAGTTGGAGGGGAAGCGCATGTGGGGGAGCTCCCAGAATTGCTTGCCTAGGTGGAGCTTCAATCGATCGTACGCCCGGTTTCTCCAAAGAGAGGCGGAACAGTCCTCTCTCTCGAGCACAATCTTTGGCTACTCCTTGGCGGTTCAAGCATGCCGCTGCCGCTAGGCCTGCAGGGCCCGCGCCAACAATGGCCACAACAACCTCTTTCTCATTGGCCTTCTCCATGATGATTTGGCTCTCTTTGATTCAACAGCTAGGGTGTTCTCAGTGATGTGGTATCGGCAGATACAAGCTCGTGTGCTTTTTGTAGGGAGAGAGCATTTACTCATGTATGTATCTGGCATTATTAATTTGAGCTCATATGGAGGTACATCTTGAGTATAAATTGGCTGGTTCAGAGTTGTAGAAAATGGATGATTTTCCTTAAACGTGCCACAATCAACTTCATTCGTTGGCATTTTTTCCTATACATATACTTCACCTAACTATCAAGCCATCTAAACTTGGCATTGGCATCTTTTTCATTTTCCATTCACGTAACTCTTCACCTACTATTCAGTGTTGATTTTCAAGCAAGAAATCCAATATTGTGATGAAGTTTGCCCATTTGAATTCAGTTCAGAGTGTTCCTAAATGCTAGATTTTATTCTTTAAACGACGCTATGTACCATAGTGGGCTCCCCTAGTTTGTACATTTTCCTTGTATTTGACTCTTTAATGTCAATCTACATGCTGTCTATAGGAATGCTTACCCATAATTTATCTTTTACATTAACTTATCTTATCTTCGGCAGTGTTTGTTATTTTTTGTAATTGGAAAAAAAATAAAATAAAAGAAGTCGGGTCAAAAAAGGCAATTGAAATATGGCTATATAAAACATGTGTTTTGCCTCGAGTTCAACGGACTTGATCAGATTGACTGAATACTAAAAAGGGATCTTGTTACATTTCCATTCAGTGCATGGTCATATGTTCCATCTCCTGGATTCCCAATTTGGGTTGTACTTTAACTTCTTAGATTACTTTCTTGTTTTGACAGTGAAGAAGCCAACTTAGACCCGTTAAACAAATAGGCCGGGTCGAGTTTGATCTAACTTAAACAGATTCATTTAACCCATTTTAATTAATTTTCATACATTACAAATGTAATGATTCATATCCAACATAAGTCATATCCAACTTGATTCACATTATTAAGACATTTCAGTATTTAACCCAATTTACGAAGGGTTAATACCCTAAAAAATCCTAAACTAGTATACTTATGACAAATTTACTCAAAACTATTTTTTTGACCATAAAAGACACGAAACTTATATATATGTGACAAATTTACCACAATTGACCATAAAAAAACCCGAAACTGGTAAATTTGTGACAAGTATACCCTCCTATAAGTTGGATTAATACCGCAAAAAAAAAAAAAATTGTAAACTATGACAAATGGAGCGTAAAATCCTAAATTAGTATACCAATCAACTGTCACGTAACATTTAACTTAATAATTTGACAGTAAAATTTAACGAAAACTAACATAGAGTAAATTCGTCACAGTTGTACCCGTTTGGAATAAATTTGTTAAAAGTATAACAATTTGGGGTTTTTTAAGGTATTAATCCATTTACAAAAGAGGAATACATATGTGACTGTCTTGAATTTATTATAAGAACAAAGATCTAATAAATAACAAATGATTAGAAATCATTGTAAGATCCACTTTTTAAAGAATTTGTGACTCACAACATATTGTTATTTTGATAGTAGCTCAAAAACTATTATGCTATGAAAACTCTTTACAAAAACTCATACACAAACTAAAGTGAAAATATGAAATGAGCAAGCAAGAGATCAAGTGTGGGTGAGAAAAAGAAAAAAAAAAGAAAGAGAGTTGTAGAGGTGGGTTAGGTTTAAGTAAGTTGTAAACCTATTTATAATCCGTTTATGACCCATTTACTATCCATATTATATTTAAAGCAATTTATGACCATTTATTTAATAAAATTAACCCATTTAACACTCATATGGGTCGGTGGCTGTCATGCCCCGATTCTCCGAGCATGTGCCCATCCCTCTCGTTCAATTAAATAGTGATGTCCCAAGACACATCGCCGACTCTTTCTTTTTAATATGTACATGTGGAAGTGAATAAATAATCCCTAGACAACAATATAGGGCGGTAAAGGCCTTCACTATCGCCACCGCCCCACTGTCATTAGAATGGGCCCGTGACAATGGGGGCAAGGGTTGACTAGGGTTGTCGGCCCTTGGCCACTAGCCAACAACCCTAGTCAACCGTTGGTGAGGGGTCATGGTGCTCCCCTGGATCAGGTGAGGGTTGTTGGCCTTCCCCTAGAGGGGCAAAGGGTCATCGCCTAACCTTGCCTCAGCCAGTGGCAACCCTTGGCCGATTTAGGTAAGGGCTGGCAACCCTCCCTCCATCTAGGTGAAGGCCAGATCCCTTCATCCTAGATTTGGGTGAGGGCTTGTAGGCCCTTACCAGCAGTTGGTCGGGTTGCCGGTTCGGCAACCCTGGCCAACCCTCGCACTACCATTGTTGGCCCTTGTCAGCAATGGTGGGATAACGGCATCAAGGACCTCCATAGCCCCAAATATGATTCCTTTTTTTCAAAACATAGTTTTTTAAATTTGATTTAATTAATAATTATATTAAAAATAAAATTTGGGGGAAAAACAACGTTATTTTGGGATAAGAATGCTGAGTGGACATTTTGGCAAGTGATGTAGACTGATTTTATTAATAATATAATGCAATGTTGGATTTTAGGCAAGTCTTATTGGAGTTGGCACTTAAGTATTTAATTTTCGAAAAAAAGTGACACTTAAGTGTACATTTTGGAAGTTTTGGTACTCATGTGCCCACTTGTGCTATGTTTTGACACTTGGGGTGTATTTCTTCCAATTTATAGTATAGTATCTTTCACACATCAAAGAGTTATTATATCTAGTGTATATCAAAAATTGGTTTTAATTTTATTATCAGGAACTTCAAAAAAATGTCTTCGTCATCTAGCATTTTGATTTGCACACAAATATTCATATACTCAAAGTGTCATGATTTTTTTTTATTAATTTTGAGATAAGTGCATCCCAAGTCCTAAAATTTGTTCATGAGAGTCAATTAAGTCTTAAAAGTTTCAATAAATGTAATTAAGTCCTAAACCTTTATCAAATTGATGCAATTAAGTTCATTTTGATTAGGCTAATGGAAAAAAACTGGTGTGGCTTTTATTTCTAATTATTCTTATGTGGTGTTGATGTGAGTAAAATGACGTCTCCAACATTACTGTTGTCGTAGCCCCACCATTGCTAGGAAGGGCCAACAGTGGTTGACAAGGATCACCAGGCATTGGCGGCGACATTATTTCAACCTTATGTTTGATGTTTTAGTTACGTCATAGTCAATGTCCATACACTTCAATTGTAGAAGGATTAACTCCTTCCAAGCTCTATAGTTTTCAATATTTAATATGAGAAAATCATTCTTAAATTTAGAGAAATTCATAGGTTGTAAAACTACAAATCAAACAAACATACTTATGTTATAAATTTTGATGAAAAATTTACATAAATCATGTATTACATGGTAAAACATTTCACAAAATATGAATTACATAATATAAAAACTGTTTGTAGGATAAATTTTTAATTTAAATAGATTTACCATTACTTCATGAAAAAACTATCATATTATACTCATTTGCTTAATTTGTGTGGGTAAATTAAGAAAAATAATATGATATTTCAACCTAATTAATCATATTAATATAATGAAAATTCCTTTAAAATTAGATTCATCATATTAATGTGATTAATTACAATTAATGTCCATTTCCAAATGTGATCAGAAGGCTCTTAATATATAATTTAACTAATTAGAGATGTTGTGGCTGCTCTCTAATTAATTAAAACATATGGATTAGTGGCCTTTTAATTTCATGAATAAAATATTCATAAAATGCATCTAAGCCAAAATAGTAAATTAACGCCACCAAGGGCAAAGCAGTAAATTAATTCGGCCAAGGGCAGAATCATAATATCAGTGAAAAGGGGGGCAAAACAGTAAAACAGAAGAGGTGTCCACAAACGCATGTTGTGCACACGCTTGCCCTTTGCACAAGCGCGTGGCTCGTGCGTGCCAGCAATTGCCCAACTCGTGCCGCGTGTGCCGCAAACGTCTTCTTCCTCCTTCACATGAACAATCGATTTTTGCCGTTTTCGCATCTCGGCCGCACCTTCCACTGAATGATTCTCCTCCAGTAACCCATCTCAGACCAAAATATATGATGGGTTTTGGATAGCACATCGGAACAACCATATAGATTTAAAAATCGGCAAAAACAACTAAGAAATTAGCCTCAAATCAAACAAAAATTCTCCTTACACAAACCCCAATCACTGTGACTTTCGCCACTTGATTAGCCTCTAGTGATTATCGATATGCCAAAGTAACTTATGGCTATTCTTTCCCATGGCGGTTTGACCGTACTGGTTCAAAGTCTAGTAGGTGGGTTGTCAAAAGTTGGCCGATATCAACAATTCTCCTTTTGGCCCCAAAATGTTCGATACATTGTTCATTGAAAAACCATGAAAATAAACGGCCAAAATTCACAAAAATAAGGCTGAAATTTTAATCTTACTCTAATATCAAATGTTAGGAAAAATTAACTATTCTAATCATTCATTGAAGAACAATATTAAGCATCAATTAGAAGCATATGTGGAAAATAGGATGAAAAGTAATCCTAACCTCTGGCCATTCAAAATCTGTGGGGGTTCAACGGTGATTATGGGCGTACTTTACTATCAAATCCCCTCGCATACTAATGGTATATTTTTGAATGAGAGGGTTTGTGTTAGATTTTGTGATTTCCCTTACATAAATGAATAATCGTCTTTATGAACTGCCTCCCATTAAAGTGGCTTCTAAATGGGCTGTTGTCACGAAAATATAAAAACGTGGAAAATCGTATGTGGAATAATTGTCACTTAAAAAAGAAAAGTGGGTCAATGCCTAAGGATAAGTTTTTATTTAAAAACCATATCTCCAAAAAAACCATTATAGATGACCCTTTACGCGTAGGAATGTTCAACCCAAGAATTTATTGTTGGAAGTTTGTTTGTAAAACAAACTATGTGTATGTTTCTTTGTTTTACATAGGAAAAGTGGGAGAAAGTGAGCCAA
The DNA here is from genome assembly GCA_016097485.1 of Eucalyptus sideroxylon x Eucalyptus melliodora. Taxonomy (NCBI): domain Eukaryota; kingdom Viridiplantae; phylum Streptophyta; class Magnoliopsida; order Myrtales; family Myrtaceae; genus Eucalyptus; species Eucalyptus sideroxylon x Eucalyptus melliodora. The sequence continues at coordinate 32,236,378 of CM027825.1, read as the reverse complement.
TTAATAAGTATGGGGTTTCTTTAGTGTACCTAAAGAAATGATTGGGTCCAACCCACCGTACCCGCGTACTGGTATGCGATTTTAGCCTAATTATTAGGTGCACTAACCCCTTTGTTATTTTATTTTATTTTTCGTATAGGTATCTTATTAACTTTAATTAATTCAAATGTTGTTTTTGTTTATTGAGAATTTTCGAAAATGAAATAAAAATCGAAATTTTATTTATTAAAAAAATATTAATATATATTTAATTATTCCGATTTCTTTTTTATGTATTTTCAAGACAATATTTGAAAAAAGAAATACTCATTCAGTTTGCAACCTTTCCAAAGGGTTGCATTGGTTCTTTTTTTCAACTTCTTCCAAATGGATGCCTTTTTTCATTTGGGCAATTTTTCGAAAGAATACATTTGTTCACTTTGCAATTTTTTCACAAAGAGTTGCTTACATTTTTAAGAATGATTTATATATACTTGTCAATTTTCTAGAAGAATAGGTTGTGTGATCATTTTTATCTTTTAGAGCTTTCTTTCTGAAAAACTACAACAATCTTTTCAATTGTTTCCTAAAGAGATCCTGTAAAAAATACTAGAATTGCTATATAGTATTCTCATTTTTGAGACTTTGTTGTATCTTGCCGGTGACCATTAGTAACTTTGTGGGGCAAATAAATCCTTAAATAAAGTGATATCACGCCTCAAAGTCCAACTTGATTATTCTAAATATCCAACTTCATTATTCTACACAATTTGAAGCCATATTTTACCAACACTTATCAAGTCCTCCCGTGGCAATATAAACTTGTATCTCAGTAGGGTGCCATAGGCTTTACCGAATTTGTGAATTGCTCTTTGGGCCTGAATTGCTCCGAAGCTTGGTCGGGACATGAAGGAGGAAGTCAACCCGGCCGATGATAGTGTGGACAAGGAAATGCATTGTCCCATTTTCATGTAGATGATCTACTGTGCATTACTTAAATTGAGCATGTTTTAAAGAGTTACATACTCAAACTGCTCATCACTTGTGGCCAAATCAGCAGAAACTTTGCGAAAATAAAATTTAGCACTACCAAAGGACACTCAATCTCAATAAGCTTAAACCATCAGCTTGACATGTCTTAAAAAAGGTTTTGAAGAGAGCCACATCAGTATATTTCGTTAGTCAAATTAAACAGAGTCACCAAAGAGAGTTGATTGCATAAAGTTGACAAGTTTTATGACTTAATTCCATTCTTTTTGATTTTTTTTTTAACTTTATCGCACTTTCTTTATGCGTTTTTAGGATCTATGGTACACTTATTTTCTATATATGACACTAAACATTTATTGGAGAAAATAAAGTATGGTGTTCTATAGGTACACGGATTACCACACTCATCATATGATGATTAGTTATTTCTTTTCTTTGCTGGCAGTAAATTGATTATTTTGAAGATTTTTCCCGTCATCCCACCAGTGCGTATCAATTGAAGGTAGTGTTTTCCACATGACATAATTCTACCATGACATTATATCGGTAGATTGTTTTGCATTCTTATAATATTGGATTTTAAGTAAATTCCACGCATGCAAGTGTAAGATTACTGATGTAGTTGGTGGTGTAAATCTTTCCAATCAAGGCATATTGAAAAATAACATCTCTTCCATATCATTAAGAAGATGGATCACTTTTGGTGGAACAGACATGGGCAACTTAAATTTATCTAGAATATTTAAATGAGATATTGCTAATTCTTAAATCCGTTTAATTATTTATTGTATAGAAAATTTGGGATCAAACTTGATCCCAAAACAAAAAACTAATTAATTTGCAAATTAGAAGCATTTTTCATTTAGTAGTAAAAGATCACAAAAAATACATTATAGTTGGACTGACTTAAGGAATGGAGCTTTGAGCTTGAATTATCTAGATTAAGTCCTAGAACGTGCAAAATTTGAACAAGTCCATAATTCATCTAAAGTGATCGAATATACTTGTGCATGTGGAAAGATTGATTTATTGAGGCAAACTTGGGAAGTAATTAAACTATTTATTATCAAATTTAGGTCATATGAGAATATAAATGTGATTGCCTAATCTTGAATTTATAGGGATATGCTTTGATTCAAATTAGCAAATCCCATATGAAAAGAAAGCCCTAATCCTTGCCTATATAAGTACAGTTTTTTCGCAGTTAAAAGAGGTTGGACATTATAGAGAGGTGGCCCACAAAAGAAAAAGAGCTCCCGATTCTCATTCATGTTGAAGAAAAAGAGCAAGCTCTTTCCCCAGTTACTATGCGCTGCGCCTCCTGCCTGTGCTCACCATGCCCTCACACCGTTGCTGAGTTTCCTTCCCAGTCTAACCCCGCGTCGCGTGTTTTTCCACCGCACCTCCCGATCCAATCCTGTCGCCACAATTGCTGTCCAATGCCACCCTACACAACCATCGGAGCCTGCAATTACAGAGTTGTAACCAACTCTTGCACTTTCACCGCGTTTAAACTTTTTGCAGGCTTCTCGGCGTTCCTCATTGCTGCGTCTTCCTCGCCGAGCTCACACATCACCGTCGACCAAGCTTCACCCAGAACCTTGCTGCTTACCACCGGTATTACTTGATGTCAGAATCCAATTTAGGTGACTACCCAGTTTACTTGCTCACTTTAAATGTTTAATTACCTAAGTATGATTAGTTGATTCTAACCGATTGGATTTTAGTCATATTGTAAAAAGGGAATTTCCTTTTTCAAGTCATGCATATGATTGGGGTTTCAATTCTTTGAGACCCAAGATAAATATTTATGCTAGTCAATATATGCCATCTTTCAACTTTCTTTCACACTCCCACGCGAAAGGAGAGAGAGAGAGAGAGAGAGAGAGAGAGAGAGAGAGGAAACGGCAACGTCTCATTTCAGCTATGTTTCTTGAAGCAAACATATAAGGCAGCTCGGAGGAGTCCTTGACATAGTCATAGGTAAACATCCCCATGCTTAACTGAATTCTAAACCCAGAGCCCTCAAAAGCATATGGCTCTTGATATGATATATGGTGAACATACCTCATGGAAATCGCCGACCCATCTCTCTCTCTCTCTCTCTCTCTCCCTCTCTCCCCGCAACGGCTGATCCATCTCTTCCATTCCCAAACATTGAAGACCAATTAGCAACGCCAACACCAGCAAAATCTCTATCAAACCCTAGCTTACGGTATACCCCACAAAACCCTAGTAAGTGCTTCTAACCTTGTCAATCTTCTTCCCACAGGCACCGTCCAATATTTCCAAGCACTCGTGCCTTTATTCTCCAACAATGGCTAGCTCCTTGATTGGGCTGTGCGCCGTCAGTCACCGTGAAGAACCAAAAATAACCAGCTTCAATATTTGTTCATTCGACAATTCATTAAATTACATGTAGTTAGAGATTATCAAAGACACCCAATGATGTTAAGTGCTCAAAAGTTTGATTTCAGCTTTTTAGCACTTAATGTTATTATCATGCCATTAATATTTTTAAAGAAAAGGCACACCCTTAATTTATTGAAGATGTGATAGATGAAATCAATCAAAATAAAGAATTATATGGGAACTTGCATTCTATGTTGAAACCAAATGTAATTATATTGTTTCTTATGATATTGGCTTAGTCTACAAAACTAGTCCTTGTTAACACATAAATATTGGCTAAGTACTTAGAGTTAAATTGCATAGAAAATTAGGGACCGATCTAGCCCTAACAAAAAAAGATTTTCACATCGCATAGGCATTAATATTGTTTACATCAATTAAGTTTTATTTTAATTTTATTTTCCCTTATTTTACTGCAGTTCGGATAAATATAATTTTAAAAAAATTCAAAAATTATTATTAAATTAAAAATTTAAATGGCTTGCGGCTAAGCCTAAACCAATCCCTTTTCTTCTTTTCTTCCCCCAGGCCCAGCCCCTCCACCTCCTTCTCTCATTCTTCTTTTTCGTGCTGCACACCATGTGCGTAGATGACCAGACATGCGTAAAATTATTAAAATTATTATACTTTTTGAAAGTTTTAGAACTTAATTATACTTTCGTGATAAGTTTTAAAACTTTATTGCACTTTTTGAAAGTTTTACGACTAAATTGCACATTTGTAATTAGTTTTAGGACTTTTGTTGCACTTATCACATGTTTTTATATATCCTTTTCAAATAATTATAAAGTATTGTTTCTTCTTTTATTCTTTCTTCTAGGTCACGATTAAAATTATTAGTTCCTTAGTTTAGGGTTCGGAGCTTTTTTTTAATTGTTAAAATTTTCCACGTACGGAAAATTTAACAAAAGAATCACCAAGGGACAAATTTAACCTAAAATGACAATCAGGGTCCCTTAGCAAGTCAAAATGTCTAGAAATTCTTCACTGAGAAATATCAAAAATATTTTACGCCTTCAATAATCAAATAAAATGTCATAGGTCGTTAAAAGAATTTTGTATTATAACTAGCATGATCAATTAAATTATCATTGTAGGATCTTTGGCACATGAAAGAATTATTATTTTCTGTTCAGTGTATATCAAAATTAGTTTTGTTGCTACTATCAAGAATTTCTATGAAATATGTCTCCCCTATTTGGTTTTTTTGTAACCAAGTTGAGGCAATAGGTTAAATTTATAATTTTTTTATGATAAAGGTCTTGGAGGAGGTAGAAAACGTTTCCCATGCGAAAAAATTGTCCAATTGATGCTTTTAATTGGAGTTGAAGCGCTATGTGCTTACAGTTGTACTTTTGCGAAATACTGGTTTCTTATGTATTTTTAAACCAGTGGCGACAATTTGACCTAAGGCTGCAGGTGTTGAAATGAGTTTTTGCCAAAAGGTTATTCACGTGCATTTTCAACATCTTTTTTTTTTTTTTTTTTTTTATGTCATTTGAAAAAAAATGTATATTTTTTAGGAATAACATGATGCCATATTGCTTAATTAGATGAGCAAACTACTTAAGCAACTTACATTTAGACTCCTCATCATAGTAAATGAGGATTGTTGGAGAAATCTTTCCAGAATATTTTGAAGCTGACAAAACGTTTCTTTCAGTCTAAGTCTGGATGTTCGGAGACCGTCAGTTTAAAGTCTGAATACTTTGTTCTCTCGAGACTCAAGACCCAAGACTCAAGACCCAAGACTAAAGACTCAAGACTCAAGACTCAAGACTTAAGACTCAAGACTCAAGACTTAAGTCTATTCTCACTGACAGTCTTTCTAATCCAGTGACGAAGGAAATCCAAAGCCGAGGTTTATGGTTGAGGATTCGATCCTATTCTCTGGAATAGATTCTTTGGTTGGATAATTATTTCGGATTCTTTAATTCTTATCTAAGATCGATTGAAGATCCGTTGGTCGACGAAATAATCTTGGAATGTTCTATTCATGGAAACCGAGATCCTGATTGTATGGGCGAATAGGATTGATGGGCTATCATCAGATTCCTTAAATAGCTCGGATGATCTTCTTGATTGATTCCGTCCAACGGGTAGATTGGAGGAATTCCTTTGGTAAGTGCCAACGGCTATGATGGCATAAAGGAGTATAAAAAGAAGACGTTCTAGTTGTTTTGAGTGTGTGATTGATAGAAAAATTCCAGTCGAAGATCCTTGATTGTTATTTGAGACTGTTCGAGCGAAATTGTAAACAGAGAGAGTATATACTTGGTGACACCTTGAGTGAGTGTGGTAGATCATCTACACCTAGAAATCAAGGAAGATCAACACTGTAACATCTCTTTGATCATAGTGGAATCCAGCCAATCGGCTGTCAGTGCAAAAGAGTGGACGTAGGCTTGAATCAAGCCGAACCACTATAAACTGAGTGTTCAATTCTCTCTTTCCCTTACTCAGTCTCTCGATTGATATTTAACTCTTGCGATTGAATCATTAACTGTTTAAATATCGTGCAAGCTTCGAGAAATTTTTTATATACCTATTCACCCCCCTCTAGGTACTCATACTAGCTATATCAAGGATGTCATCGATGTATATCCGCGTATTCACAATAATGGGCTGGAATGTCTTGTACACAGCCTTCTGGAACAATGATAGTGCAGTCTTCAAGCCAAATGGAAGAACTATGCTTTGTGATTGTGATGGTCTACCTGCTTATCGAGTTTTAATCACCATGGAAATTCGGTAGTGAAGTTGCTCTCACAGCATCACACCAGTTTTAAAAGAAGGAAAATGCTTCTAATATTTTGATTTTATGAGGATTCCATATAAGGAGTATGTACAATATTAATGGACCCCTCACGTCTTACGCGAGAAGAATTTCATTATCTCAAGAGTGATAAAGTATAAAGAGATACTCCGTTAGGCCTTCCAATTTTCGCGTGCAATGGATAAGATTTGAAGTAATTAGCAACTTATGTGGTATTAGAGATAATTAGGGATTTGTCTAGGATAATTTGCTATGGGAAAGATATGTTGATAATTGCGATTATTCTCCACAAAAATGAAGATATGTACAATTAACTGACCAAAAAGATATGTACAATTAGATAAGAATAATGTAGAATAGTGAATTGGAGAATTTTCCGTATATTTCAACGTATTTTTTTTTCTTTGGTCAAAATTGGTGTGTGTTTGAGAAGAATATTTTATTAGATGACTATCTAACAAAACATATCAATCTAGATATACACAATTTTCGACAAAAAAGAAGAAGAAGATATGCATGATCGAAGAGTGATACAAGTGCAATCTTGATAACTATAGATAATCAACAGAATTGTCAAAATCTTTAACATTGGAAATTATCTTAGAGAAATATCTAATTGTCTCTAACAAGTGGCAAGTTCACCCTGTTGATGGCTTAAAAATTATTTGGCATTAACTTAAACAAGTTGCTGGTTAATGCTAATAAAATTCGGGCATGTTTATAATCCAAATTCTGTTATTTGAAACATATAGGGCGACTGCACATTAATGAATATGGAAGGATAATATCTCTGGCATCCTCTTTTGATTGGCCAGTCGATACAGATAAACTTCCCTGATTCCATCACGAGTGGCTTGACTTATATATATCTTTGATATTACAAGCATAATGGAACAAACAGATCGTGAAAACATATCTCTAAAGCAAAACCATCAGCCTATCTTCCCTGCAAAAACCCTTTTGACTTGGGAGCAATGTTGAAACCATCATTAACATGCATTATGTTGCTGCTAATTGCCATCGGTATCTCTCTTTCTCTCTCTCTCTCTCTCTGCGCGCACGCATGAGAATATGGAAGATGTTCACAATGGATTGATGTGATATGGCAGGTGTGCAAGAAAGCGAGGAAGCAACACCATGTTCTACTGTCGAACAGTGCGAACCACCTGCTTGTTGTATGTGTAGAGCCTTCTACTGTTATTGCACATGCCCACAAGGAGGGAGTTTCACAGGAGATCTCGAGGGTAACGGAAATGGGGGTAGGAAGCTCCTTGAAAGGATATGAAAATTGATAAGTCTCTTATTACGTCAAAATAAATATATACCAGTTGTTGCATCTCTCTCTCTCTCTCTCTCTCTCTCTCTCTCTCTCTCTCTCTCTCTCTTCACGTGCGTCCGTGAAAGAAAGTTGAAAGATGGCCTGTGTTGATCGAAAAAGAAGCGAGTCAGGACCAGTGGCCAAACACAGTCTATATAAAGCATTTCCGCAAATTAAAATAGGTCCTCAATTGATTCTTTTTTCTTGCAAGATTATGGGAAACTGACCCCATTGTTATTTTTTCCTCTAGCTGAGAACTATTCAATTCAAAACAACAATATGGGGCTGCTGGGAGGAAAATAAATTTCGACTTTAAAAAGTAAGTTTTTTTAAAGAAAGAAAATACATCAGTATAAAAATTAACATTGATATAGCTAGTACGAGAACCTAGAGGGGGGTGAATAGGTATATAAAAAAATTTCCTTGAAGATTGCACAATATTTAAACAGTTAAAGGATTTGCAACAGTTAAAAATTCAATCGCAAGACTGAGTAAGGGAAAGAGAGAATTGAACACGCGGTTTATAGTGGTTCGGCTTGATTCAAGCCTACGTGCACTCTTCTGCACTGACAGCCAATTGGCTGGATTCCACTATGATCAAAGAGCTGTTACAGTGTTGATCTTCCTTGATTTCTAGGTGTAGATGATCTACCACACTCGCTCAAGGTGTCACCAAATATAAACACTCTCTGTGTATACAATTTCGCTCGAACTGTATCGACTAACAATCAAGGTTCTTCAGACTCTGGAATTTTTCTATCAATCACACACTTAAAACAACTAGAACGTCTTCCTTTTATACTCCTTTATGCCATCATAGCTGTTGGCACTTACCAAAGGAATTCCTCCAATCTACCCGTTGGACGGAATCAATCAAGAAGATCATCCGAGCTATTTAAGGAATCTTATGATAGCCCATCAATCCTGTTCGCCCATACAATCAGGATCTTGGTTTCCAAGAATAGAACATTCCAAGATTATTTCGTCGACCATCAGATCTTCAATCGATCTTAGATGAGAATCAAAGAATCCGAAATATTTATCCAACCAAAGAATCTTTTCCAGAGGATAGGATCGAATTCTCAACCATTTACCTCGCCTTTGGATTTCCTTCGTCACTTGGATTAGAAAGATTGTCGGTGAGAATAGACTTAAGTCTTGAGTCTTGAGTCTTGAGTCTTGAGTCTTGAGTCTTGAGACTTTAAACCGTCGGTCTCCGAACATCCGCACTTAGATCGATAGAAACGTTTTGTCGGCTTCAAAATATTCTGGAAAGATTTCTCCAACAATCTCCCCCTTTTTTGATGGTGACAAAACTTTCTTGTAGATTTGAACAACTTTGACCTGCAAAAACATTTCTCAAGCAATATGGCTAACTCATAAAGATTAATAAAACAACCGACTCGCATCCACAAAAATTGGTTAGTCTTTCATGAGTAACACCATATAACAACACTTGAAATAAATGCAACCAGTCAAGTATCACAATCCACAGCCAATTCAATCAAATTCACACTCAAGTTCAAGTTCTCAAGTCATACTCAAACATAAACATAACCACTAAAGTTTTAAAAGATATTGAAAAAGTTGTTGGTTCAAATTGGTTCTCCCCTTTTTGTCGCATTAAAAAGGGTGAGAAAGGAGTCATGTCTGCTTGGGAATGCGCACGATCTGGAAATCCCCAATGGACTGGACTACTCCTTCGAGCTTCTTCAGGTCTTCCCTCAGTTGAGCTACCTCTTCTCCCTTAGCATTGGCTTGAAGTTGCAGAGCGAGGTCTTTGAATTTATCCTCCAGAGAGACTGAAGATGCTTGTCCAGCATTCTTCAAGGCTTGGATTTCACAGTCCAGAGCATATATCTGGCCACGCATTTCCAGAAGAATATCCATGATACGACGAAAATCTGCAGAATCTTCCGTCTGTGTACTAGCATTGGCTTTCTCAGAAGGTGTGTATGCAGACGATGGCGCTTCTGTTAAGTCTTGCAGATTTGGTTCTGACGTATCGTGACCTTCCTCAGGCAATTGAGAGACCTGAACTTCTTCTGGGTCTTCTGGAGATTGTCTTAGATCTTCACTGATAGCAGCATGAGGTGTAGACTTCTCTTGCTCGCCAACTCCCCCTGTCTCTAGGACATCGAAAGAGGAAGAGTGATAATCATGCTCTTGATTTCCCTTCTCTCCGCATTCATCGCAGACTTTTCTTTTTCTCCTTCTCCTTCTTCTTCTTTCTCCTTCTCTCTCTCTCGTTCTTCTTCTTCTCTCGTTCCGCTCTTCTTCTTCTCTCTCGCTTCCGCTGAAGTTCTCGTCGGTTGAGACACAGAACATCTGGTTCTTGTCAGTGCTTGGATAGTGGGATCTTTATCATCTTCATCTTCATCTTCATCCTCCAGGATGAGAGTTCTTTTCTTCTTTTTCAATGGAGCACCAATGGCCTCCTTTCTTTTTCTCTTTGAGGCAGACTGAACTGGAGATTTCACTTTGAATTTCTCCATTGCCTTGGAGAGTTCTTGCAGACGCATCTTCATTAACATTTTCAACCCTACTACCATCTTATCACACGGTCGAACACAAAATGTATGTGGCGGTTCAATGTTCATGTGTCTGAAGATCTTGGTCACCAGACCAGGATAAGGCAATTGTCCTTTGTCTTTTGACATTGCTCTATACATATGGAAGAGAATAGTGTGCGGGAGAGAAAACTTCCGTCCTGAGTTGATCGCGTACATCAACTTTGCTTCAGAAAGAGACACAGAAGTCTTTGACGTAGACTTCGGTCTGAGACAGTTGATCACAATCTTATGAAGCACGATGTTGATGGCCTTCATCCTCGAGTAGGTAATTTTCTTCTCTACGTCCATATCTTTGACAAGATCCAGAGTAGTACGAGCAGGTAAGACTTTGATTGGGAGATAGCGTCCCCGTTCAACTCCAACTATGTCCGCCAACATATTCACATCTACCACGTAGACTTGGTCTCGAACACTGAATGAAATTCTATTCGCATCCAAAAAGCTAAGATTTGAATAGAAATAAGCGGCCGCTGAGCATACCCGTCCGTAGAGTCGAGCAAAAGTCTCAAGTTGAAGCAAATTCAACTTCTCTCTTAAGTTCATGTTGATGGTGTCAAGGAAGTCAAAATCAACACTTCTAGGGTTTATCACCCCTCTTTTCAACAGCCTGAAATACACTTTTTCCTGATCCTTGGATTTAAACAAATCCATCCGATTTCCTTTCACCTTTGCTGCCACACCCATTCTAGGTTTAAATTCAAGGAATGTTCGCAAGAGCCTCCTCAAGGAACATTTTGTCATCATCGTTCCCTTCAATCAGATTTTGTCCTGGCAAACGAGGGTCTCTGGGAATGTTTGCAAGAGCCTCCTCTGCCCTTCCTTTAGGAGCAATTCTCAATTCCTCCATTTTCCGCAGAAAAAGATACTCATTCCCATAATTTTTGTCCTTAAGGAAGTCATCTATATATTTTAATGAGGAACCAGAGCTTTTCAACGCACGATAAAGCTTATAGATAAAGGAGGGTCTTTGAACACTTACTCGGGTCGACTTCCTCGATTATCTCATCTTCCAGATGTTGACTTGCACCTTGTGGGGTAGGAGGTGTTGAATGACGTGGAGGAGAGCGAATCGGACTTTGTGGCTGACTTGGTAAGTCTTCTTCCTCAGTAAGATCGAAGTGAGTCGGTCCCTTCTCCATTCTTTGTGGTCCCCTGCTTGCGATTCTTGATGATTTCCTTGAAGACGACATCTTTCTTTGTCTATTGGAAGATTCCTTCACTTGCTTTTCCCAAGAAAAATGACCACTTTCTCGACGACGAACAAGAAGTAGAAACAAGATCGGGAGGAGAGTGCCTTTTAGGGTTTTGAAAATTGGGCGAAGAAAAACTGTATACATATCTCGGATTTGAAAAGAGAAGTTTAATCGGTACAAGGAAAGTGTACGAACACTTCTTTTCAAAATCAATAACTGCCAAAATTATTTCCTTAAAAAAAAACAAGTTTTCAAATTTCACACGAATTATATCTGAATGAAAGATCGTACCTTTTCGAGATAAAATAACTAAACAAGAATTCGTACCCTTTAGATAAAATAGCAACTTACGTCTTTAGTCATGAATGTTTGAGTCTCATGATTTAAAGTCTGAGAGATCAGAGTCTTAGAGTTGGTGAGTCTCTAGACTTTAACTTCTTCAAGCTTCAAAATGTTGAGTCTTGAGCGGATAAAGTCGAATTGATTTTTCTCCAAAGGCTTTGTGAATATATCCGCTAGTTGACTTTTTGAATCAACAAATTGAATCGAGATTTCTCCATTTTGAATATGATCTCTAATGAAGTGATGTCGAATCTCAATATGCTTTGCTCTTGAATGAAGGATTGGATTTTTGGTGAGATTGATCGCGCTGGTGTTGTCACATCTGATTTCGTGCATGAGTCTTCAATGCCAAAGTCTTGTAGCTGTTGTTTTATCCATAGAATTTGCGAACGTAGCTTCCAAGAGCTACATACTCGCTCTTCATCGTTGAGAGAGCTACAAGTGCTTTGCTTCCTTGAGAACCAAGACACCGTCCCGTTTCCAAGCAGCTTGACAAGTTCCGTAAGTGCTCTTTTTATCGACTCGCAACCGGCCAGATCTCGCATCCGAGTATCCTAGAAGATTAAAGTCTCCCCTCTTTGGATACCAAAGACCGATGCTTGAAGATGAGGCAACGTATTTGATAATACGTTTCACGGCAATGAGATGTGATTCTCTAGGATCCGATTGAAACCTAGCACAGATGCAAACACTCAACAAAATATCAGGTCTAGAAGCGTAAGATAAAGAAGTGAACCGATCATGCTCCCGTACAGCTTTTGATCTACTTTCTTCCCTTCTTCATCCTTGTCTATCTTCTCGAGAACATGACATTGGTATGTCGGTCTTTTTGCACTTTCCCAATCCAAACCTTTTGACAAGATCATTCGCATATTTTTCTTGATGAATGAAAGTTCCTTCCTTCATTTGTTTTACTTGGAGTCCAAGAAAGAATGTTAACTCTCCCATCATACTCATTTCAAACTCATCCTGCATAGACTTAGAAAATTTCTTGCATAGACTTTCATTAGGTGAACCAAAAATAATATCGTCCACATATATTTGAACAAGTAAGAAGCTTTTGTTTTCCTTTTTGATAAACAAAGTAGTATCTACTTTACCTTTGACAAAACCATTCGTAATAAAAACTTACTTAGTCTCGTCGTACCAAGCTCGAGGTGCTTGCTTTAAACCATACAGGGCCTTTTTCGGTCCAAGACCGAGTCTAGCTTCTTGGGTCTTCAAACCCAGGTGGTTGTTCCACATAAACTTCCTCATGGATAAATCCATTTAGGAATGCACTTTTGACGTCCATTTGGAATAACCTGAAATTTTTATAACAAGCAAACGCAAGTAATAGATGAATAGCCTCTAACCTTGCTACTGGTGCGTAAGTCTCATCATAGTTTATTCCTTCTTCTTGCGTATAGCCTTTGGCCACGAGTCTTGCTTTGTTTTGAACGACTTTTCCTTCTTCATTCATCTTGTTCCCGAATACCCATTTGGCTCCAATAACAGTTTTACCTTTTGGTTTAGATGTCAATTCCCGCACATCATTAATGTTGAACTGTCTCGAGTTCTTCTTGTATAGCTTCGATCCAACTTTCATCGAGATAAAGCTTCTTCTATGCTTTTTGGTTCAATTTCAGAAATGAGAGCCACAGACTAGATTCTTCACGCCTTTTTGATCTGGTGCGGATTCCTTCATTGATTTCGCCAATAATGAGATCTTTGGGATGACCGGATTTGTGCTTCCAGTTACTAGTTGATTTGCCTGGTTGATGATCTCTTTCTTTATTTGAATCTTCATGAGCATCTTGATGTTGGACTTCCCGAGTCCGAGATGCTTCTTGAGTTGAAGACATTGGAAAGTCTAGAGCGAGTTCGACTCTTCATATTGAGTCCGGCTGGATTCATCTTGCGTTGAGTCTTGGAATTTGACATTCATTGATTCCTCCACAGACTGGCTTTTCTTGTTGTAGACTCTGTAGGCTTTACTTGATGTAGAATATCCAAGGAAGATGCCTTCATCTGATCTTTCTTCAAACTTACCAACTCGATCATTTGCATTTTTCAAAATAAAGCATTTACAACCAAACACATGAAAGTATGAAACAATAGGCTTCTTACCTTTGAACAATTCATAGGGGTTTTCTCTAGAATAGGTCTTAGGAAGACTCTATTTATGATATAGCAAGCTATTGAAACAGCTTCAGCCCAAAATCGTGAAGAGATTTTACTTTCAATTAAAAGTGTTCTAGCCATTTCTTGAAGAGATCTATTCTTTCTTTCCACAACTCCATTTTGCTCGGAGTATATGGTGAGGAAAACATATGGTTAAAACCAGATTTATCACAAAATTTCGTAAAATCTTGATTTTCAAATTCACTTCCATGATCTGTTCTTATACTTGAAATATCACATCCTTTTTCATTTTGAACCCTTTTTGCAAACTTCTCAAAGTAGGAAAAGGTTTCTGACTTACTTGCAAGAAAATATACCCAGGTAAAGCGAGAGTAATCGTCTACAATTACTAGACAATACTTCTTACCTCCAATGCTCGGGTTCTTGTTGGTCCGAAGAGATCCATATGAAGCAACCGTAGTACATGATTAGTAGAGACATGATTTATTGGCTTAAATGAATTTCTTACCTGCTTTCCTGAATGCATGGAGTGCATAAGTCGACTTTTGGTATGGCACTTTAGGTAGTCCTCGAACAAGCTTCTTTGATGAGATTTTGGCTAATTGCTTCATGTTGATGTGGCCAAGCTTTCGTGCCATAAGACTACTTCATCTTGAATTGAGATTAGGCATTGTGCTTCATTTGGTTTTACATCAAGGAGGTAGATGTTTCCATGCCTTCGACCCATGAAAGACTGAGTCGAATCTTTACTAATTCCAGAACATATGCCTTCTTGAAAGGAGATCTTGAAACCGGTATCACACAATTGGCTAATGCTGAGAAGATTGTAATTGAGTCCTTCCACTAGAGAGACATTGCTTATTGTAAGATTTCCAATTTTCACAGCTTCCGAATCCCACAATACTTCCTTTGCTATTTCCTCCAAATGAAACTTTTCCACCATTTACTTGAATAAGCTTTATAAAACAATTTGAGTCTCCCGTCATGTGTCTTAAGCATCCACTGTCAAGATACCACTTTACCTTCTTTTTGACAGACCCGCATTCAAAAGAGAGTCTCAAGCTTTCTTTGGTACCCAAATTTTCTTGGGTCCTTTGGTGTTAGTAGGATGAGCATTATTAGGCCATACTCTCTTAACAGCTTCCAAACCATAGGACAGTCTTTTTCAAAATGATCTTGACTGTTACACTTTGAACATCTTAGAGCATTTCGACCTACGACTTTACAAAGACTTTCTTGAAATGATTTTTGTAAGCCTCTTTTGACGGTCTTTTCTTAATTCTTTCTTTTACTTTTGGAAAATCAATCAAGGGGATTGTTTCCGCTGTCATACCTAGACCAGACTTATTAAAGTAAGGTCTTTGACCGAAAGAACTTTTTCAAGTTTTTCCGACCCTATTGAAAATTTCTTTGAAATATTTGATAAATCAGTTTTTAAGAAAGCATTTTCTTTTGAAAGTTTTTCTTCATTCTCTTTAAGAGTAGAAACATTCAAGGTTAAACTTTTCACTTTTTCTTCTAAAATGTTTTCCTTTTGTTTTAAAACTGAGTTTTCCTTTTTAAGTTCGGAAATCTTTTTGAGAGAAGTCTTAAGACTAAAACATAATTCATCAATGTATTTAGAGACTTTGACAGGGATTTTATAATCACTTACCTCAAATTCACTATCCGAGTCGATCCAGTCCGAGTCCGATTGCGCCATCGACACAGTTGGCATATTCCTCATCACTTTCTTCACACTCAGACGCTCCAGTTTTCGGCTTTAAGAGCTTTTCGAGACTTCTCGTGCTTTCCTCTTTTCTTCTTCGAAGAGGACAGGTTGGGTCCGATGTGTCCCTTTTTCTTACACTCGAAGCAAACTACATCTTTGTTTGGTTCCTCATTATCAACAAACTTGGTTTGCTGTTTCGAAAACTTTGTTTCTTTGAGTTGAACCTTCTTCCTTTTCTATTCAGCTTTCTCGAACCTTCTAATCATAAGAGCAAGCTCCTCATCGTCCGATCTTCTTCGAATCTGTATCATCGAATCATCGTTAGATTTTAATGCAATGGATTTCTTACCTCTTGGATCTTCGTCTTCATTAATTCGTTCCACTTCGTAAGACCGAAGAGTTCCAATCAGCTCGTCTACGAGATAATGGCATAATTCTTTGCGTCTCTCTTATCGAAGTCTTTATATGATTCCAATCCTTGGAGAGTCCACGCAGAGCTTGTTCACCTTCATAGGATCAGAAATTTTTGTCCTTGATTCTCAAGACCATTGACAATATCTGTAAAACGGCTAAACATGTCGCTTATAGATTCTCCTGGTTTCATTTTGAAGGCTTCATATTGACCAAGGAGAATGTTAATTCTGGTCTCCTTCACTCGGTCCGTCCCTTCATAAGTGATATGTAATCTATCCCGAGACTTCTTTTGCTGTAACACAAGAAGATATTCTGTTATATTCAGTTGGTGACAAAGCACAATATAAAGAATAAATTGTTTTAGCATCGAGTGCTTGTCTCTTGTTTATCTCTTCTTGAGACATTCCGCTGGTATCAACAGTTTCTTTCCCTCTTTCGATACCGATGCAAAGCAGTAGGAGTAATTCCTCTTTCCACCACATCCCATTCCGAGGATCATTTGATCGTAGAAAAGCTTTCATCTTGTTTTTCCGATGTTGTAATCTTTTCCATCAAAGTAGGGTGGTCTGGTATTGCTTTGCCCTTCCACCAGCCTTGGTGCTAGCATACTAGCCATGGATCTTTTACTCTGAAGTAAAACACTTCAAATAAAGTAAGAACACGAGCTCTGATACCAATTGATATAGCTAGTACGAGAACCTAAGGGGGTGAATAGGTATATAAAAAAATTTCCTTGAAGATTGCACAATATTTAAACAGCTTAAAGGATTTGCAACAGTTAAAAATTCAATCGCAAGACCGAGTAAGGGAAAGAGAGAATTGAACACGCGGTTTATAGTGGTTCGGCTTGATTCAAGCCTACGTCCACTCTTCTCGCACCGATAGCCAATTGGCTGGATTCCACTATGATCAAAGAGCTATTACGTGTTGATCTTCCTTGATTTCTAGGTGTAGATGATCTACCACACTCGCTCAAGGTGTCACCAAATATAAACACTCTCTGTGTATACAATTTCGCTCGAACTGTATCGACTAACAATCAAGGTTCTTCAGACTCTGGAATTTTTCTATCAATCACACACTTAAAACAACTAGAACGTCTTCCTTTTATACTCCTTTATGCCATCATAGCCGTTGGCACTTACCAAAGGAATTCCTCCAATCTACCCGTTGGACGGAATCAATCAAGAAGATCATCCGAGCTATTTAAGGAATCTGATGATAGCCCATCAATCCTGTTCGCCCATACAATCAGGATCTTGGTTTCCAAGAATAGAACATTCCAAGATTATTTTGTCGACCATCGGATCTTCAATCGATCTTAGATGAGAATCAAAGAATCCGAAATATTTATCCAACCAAAGAATCTTTTCCAGAGGATAGGATCGAATCCTCAACCATTTACCTCGGCTTTGGATTTCCTTCGTCACTTGGATTAGAAAGACTGTCAGTGAGAATAGACTTAAGTCTTGAGTCTTGAGTCTTGAGACTTTAAACTGTCGGTCTCCGAACATCCAGACTTAGACTGATAGAAACGTTTTGTCAGCTTCAAAATATTCTGGAAAGATTTCTCCAACAAACATACAATATCTATATATTCAATAATCCAATTCGGTTGGTTATTATTTAATAATCAATCCCTTAATAGTATGATGATATCACATAATATAAATTATGTACATTGGGATAAATGATTATACTTACACAAGAAAGTAAATTTCACCACAGTAGACAATATGGATCATTAAAAAGTGCTAAATGCATGATGAAATTTTTTTATGGCAATTTTTTCATTGCAAAGTGCGCATTAAAACTTTTTAGCAGTATTTCCTTTTAATCAGGACAAAATAACTAAAAATTAGTGGCTAATTTTGCGTGAAGGACTTATTAAAGTTAGCTGTTAGGCATATAAATTCTTATATATATATATGTTCGGTTTTGGGATATAAATTCTTATATTTAGTGAGTGGTTTACCACACACATCTTGAGAGAGGAATGGGCTTATCATAGTACATTAAAGATTTATCACGCAATCATTTCTTTGCACATAGGCCCGATGGGAATTACAAACTTCCCATGTTCTTTCGACAACTTTGATGGTTACGTGTAGATCATACCCTCTTAGCCTCCTTCAACAAATCCACTTGAATGGATAGACAACTCAAGTTTGTATAGTTTTCAGAATGATAATTATGTTGCAAAATGGCATATGGGCTATAAGATTGACTACTGAGGTCATGGAGGTTATTGTTGGGAATATTATTTTCCTAATAAGAAAAATGTGTTGGGATCAATTCAATAAGCAAAGTTACCTATACACATATTTGAATGCATTTGCCTCGTTGCCGTGGTTGCAAATAGGTTAAATTGCTCTAGCAACCTTCAATCGAACTCAAAAAGCACAAAATCACTAAATTGTTTGGTCATAATGATTGGTGTAAGATTTGCACCACAAAACATGTTTCCCATACTGAAATGAAACGGGATAATGGAATAAACGGCAGTGTTTCATTTCAGCTATGTTTCTTGAAGCGTACAAATAAGGCAGCACGAGGGTGTCCCTGACATAGTCATTCTACAACGGTAAAACTCACGAGATCATATGATAAACATATCCATGGTGAACTGATTTCTAAACCCAGAACCACCGAAAGCATATGGCTCTTTGATGATTCTATAAGAACTTTCCCATCTGCACAAACCCTAGCAAGTGCTTCTAACCTTGCCAATCTTCTTCCCACAGGTACCGTCCTATCATTCCAAGCACTGGTACCTTTATTTTCCAACATTGGCTAGCTCCTTAATAGGGCTGTTTGCCGTCAGTCTGTTAACTTTTTTCATTCACGGAGAGCTTTAGAGACAAAGACTGTTGACGCCTTAATTTTATTTAGGTATGTTTTAGTTTATTTATTAAGTTATTATTCTCTTTATTGGATAATAAATAAATAAAATGAAAAGAAAAGTGAAAAAAGCAAAAACGGAAAAGAAGTAAAGAAGGAACCTCCGCATGGGCCCTCGGCCCATTTCCGCCTTGGCCCGGCCCCGCCAAGTCGTCTCCTTCCTCACGCCTCTGCAGAGCACGCGCAGGGGGCGTGACGGAGGGGAAGGGGATGGACGGACGGCGATGGGACGTGGAGCAGGGGGCAGCTGGCGTCGGATGGTACGCCGGTTTGGCCGGCGAAGGCCGTGGCAATCGGCGGTCGAACTCCGTCGACCGGCCGCGCCTCGCCTATAAATACCTCCCCCTTCCCCGACGACGACAATACACACAGAGATCGCAGAGAGAGAGAGGGAGCTAGATCGAGTCGCAGCCCTTGGACACCCCACCGAGAGACTTCAGGGGGGCCGAGGGCTCGCGGCCTCAGATCTGAGCCCCGCCAGAGGGAGAGTAGAGAGAGAGAGATAGGCACGGAGAGAGAAAGACGCAGGAGGGATTTGCGTGGGTCTCGCCGTCACCGTCTTCGCCCTCGTCACGCCGTTGCCGAGCAGGTATCGCGCTGTCCCCGTTGCCATCGCCATCTCCCTCTCCATAGTCCAATCATCTTCGCCGTCGCTGTCGTCGTCACTGCAGCTCCCCGGCGCCGTGGATTCGCAAATCCTAGGGTTTGCGATTTTCCGGGTCTCGAAGCAGATCCGGATCCGGAAAATCGGGTAGGGTTCGCGGTCTATGGTCAGCGGGAGTCGGGTCGTGCATTCGGGTCGGATCCGAGTAGGGTTTCGCTGGGGGAGCGGGTTGTTGGGTCGAGGTCGTCCGGTTGGGCCGGGTGTCCCCGAACGCCCGGCCATGACGCCGTTTCGTTTTTTTTTTTTTTTTTAAAAAAAAAAAAAGGATAAAAATCTTAGTCGGGCCCGCAACGCAGTCTCGTCCTCGTTCGGATCGCCGGCTTGAGTCGGACCCAACCCGCGGATCCAACCCGGCCGCTTTTTTTTATATATTATTTTAATATAATATAATATTTTAATTAATAAATATTTTATTTCAAAAAAATCGAAAAATGTTTTATTTTCCAAAAATATTAAAAAATATTTTATTTTCTAAAAATAAAAAAAATAAAAAATATTTCATATTTTTCGAAAAATGTCAAAAATAAAAAAAGGGCCAAAAATTCATGAAAAAGCCAAAAAATTCAGAAAAAGCCAAAAAAATCAGAAAAAGCCAAAAAGACTTATATTTTTCCAAAAAATCCCAAAAAATCCCTTTTATGTCAAAAAAAATTAGAAAAAGACCTAGAAAATGTTTTTCCTCCCAAAAATGCATGGAAAATCTCTCGAACATCCAAGAAACTTCGGGGTTTAAACAAGATTAGGTACCGAAATGGCATTAGTGATTAACTAGTGTAATCAAGTCTCCGATCCTAATTTCTCCGGTTGTGCAGGAGTGAGTATTTCTCCCGATACTTTACTTGGGTTTCTAATCAACCCACCCCAAATCGATTAGTGGCGACTCCATTTTAAAAAATTGAATTACAGGTTAAAAACTTGAACTATTAAGTCGTGAATTGGTGGACTTGGGAGAGTCCGGGCTTTAATTAATTCAGCCGAGCCATTAGCCCCCTTAGGCACCCGTACCCGATTTGTGGGCGCTGGAAAAAAAGAGGTCGCGATAGCTTGGCGACTCGCTGGGGACTTTGAGGACTTAGGCCATTTTATCCTTGTTTAAATTCTTTACTGACTTGTTTTTGTTTTTTTCTTTATGCAGGTTAATAGCTTAGAAATTTATTTTAATTTTGCTTAAAATAGATTATCTTGTGATTATAAATGCCTGTGCATGCTTTACTGTTTTAACACTACACATGGCACACACAACCCGGCCACCAGACCTGGGCCGCCTTATGATTTCTAGGATGGTGTTAAGAAAGATACGACCTCGAACGCGAGACTGCGATGTAGAGGTTGCCTTTCTTTTCCCCGAATTTCTTAGCCGAGGTTATAGGGGTATGCTGCTAACGCAAGACTGCGACAGGTGGATACCCTTTTAATTTCATCAAGCCTTCTGAGTTAGAAATCGAGCTGCACGTCCCATCTGTATGTCTTTATACTTGCCATTTTACTTAAAAGCAAAGTGATTTCTTTACTTTTACTCAGTCTTTTTATTTGGCCCATGGCAATTTAGGATAAGCTTTTCAAATTCCAGTTTATGTGCGATGGGGAAAGACGATATCCAGTTCATTCCTGCTCCTAAGGCAGAACTCTTCAGATGGTGGGGTCAATTGGATCAGTTTGCCCAAGAGCGCGTGAAAGCCAAAATCGGTCATCTCCTATTGTTAATTCAAATCACTGTTCGTCCCGAAGTCATACAGGCCATGGCACATTTCTGGTGCTCGAAGACGACTACTTTTATGTTTGGTGGGTTCGAGCTAACCCCAACTCTAGAAGAATATAGCATCATCACTGGAATGCCTCTCGAGAAAAAGCTTGTTAGGCCATCAACAGGCTTCCTCCCGTGGCAAGGGTTAGCGCGACTTTTAGGAACCGAAATCCATGTCATGAGACAAATTCTTGAAGACAACCATAGCACTTGCCCATTAGAATTCATGAATGCCTATTTTCAAAATCAGCCTATGATCCAAAAAAGTGAGATTTTCCTCTTGGGCTTTTTTGGGTTCATCATTTTCCCCCATCAAAGAAATGCCATAAGTCCTAAGATAGCATGGATAGGTGATTAGATCTTGAGGGGGGGAAATTATGTCAACATGATTTTAACTGAAACATTCTTATCCTTTAATCGTTTTAAAGACAACACGGAGAAAATCATGCGAGCCTCTCCTGAAATTTTACAAGTCTGGTTCTTTTCTCACTTAAGCGAATTCCAAGACTTCATGCGATCTTCTGAAACAAATGCTTTCGAAAATCCGTTACAAAAATTTATGGTTTTAGGACCGTACATTCCCAATCAAAGCTGTTTAAATTGGATAAATTTCCTAAGAGACCCGGCTCCTGAGGCATTCCAATGGTGTGCTGGTTGGTTCTATGAAAAGAGGGCTTGCTTTACTTTCAAGCGCCGCCATCCAATTCCGTTGCTCGGCCTCACCGGTGCTTTTTCCTATTTCCCACAAAGGGTGGCACGACAGTATGGAGCCCTTCAGGAGATCCCGCCATCTTTCAAGAAGAGGATCCCTCCACTTCTCTTCACTCATCAAAATTTTGAATACATGGTTGACATTTATGAAGAAGCTTGGGACAAATGCCATTGCAAAAGGATCGTGGTACCTGAAGGGCTTGAGGGAGAAGAAAAGGCGCACCAGCCTCTGCGGCCTACATCCACAACCACCGTATCCCAACAAAATGGAAGCCATCAGTCCCTCACTTGATCGGCAAAAGCAGCCAGCACGAGCAAGTAGAGCTCATGGAGAGGGATTTGGGAATGGACTGGATACACACCTCAGAGCCGGTCCAAGAAAGCAAGCATCTGCGCAAGCGCAAGACTCCCTGTCGCATATAAATTGGCAATCATGTGCTTCTTAGTGTTAATAGTGTGAAAGTTTTGTCCCATTGTTTAGGGACTTTTGTTTAATATCTAGTATTTTATTCTATCATTTCAATTTCGAGTTCTAGATGTCAGAAGTCTGCAGTCTATGAAATCCTCTTTTGATGAATAAAAAAGCAGTTAGACCATTGCTATGGGTCAATTTTTGTTTACTTTCATACTCATTCATTGTTTTCGCAAACGGCAGGTAATTATGAATCGCCGGCCACCAATAGCTCGTGAATGGCCTCATGCACTAGGGCCCGATCAGAATGATGTACAAAATCGCCTTATTAACATTGAAGACGGCGTAGGACAAATGTCCATTGTCCTTCAACAACTCTCAAGACAAATGGAATCCACTCAAGTCGAACCCAACTCTGTAGTTGCCTTAAGCACTGTCATGACACCTGCAAATTTGCTAGAAAATAGCCCCATATACAGTTTGAAAGGATCATGAAAAAGTTAAGCCAGCTACAGGAGCAGAATTCCCTGGACCTGTCCAATTATGCCGGCATTGAGATCCCTAAAAAACTCAAAGCACCTGAATGCGAAAGGTATGCTGATACCTCCCGCCCGGAGACCTACTTACAAGCCTACTTGGTCCGAAGGATGATTCAATCATACCAATCGAGCTTGACTGGCCCTGCCTTGTGATGGTATATTGTCAGAAAGATTAGTCCCCTTAAAACCTGGAGGGAGCTAATTCATGTTTTTCACCAAGAGTATAATATCGACATCACCTCTGACATCATCTTGCCCTACGAAGAGTCGATGATCGCGGAGCACGAGGAGTTATTAGTCACTGAGATAGGAGAAGAGCATGTCAATGAAACCTTGCATGATAAATGGGCAGCTGAGCAATACCTTGTTACTAGAAAATTTCCCACTAGGAAAGGCAATGAGCCTTTGTATGAGATCAAAGACACAGAGCCTGTTCAAGACCAGGGCACAACTGGACGACTCTCCAAGCTTACTCCAAGAGCTAGGGTCCAAAGAATACCAACCCCTATCAACCTAGAAAGTGAATCAGAGAGCGATACTCTAATATCTCTCACTTCCCTGGACAGGATCGAGCTGGCAAAACGAAGGGCCTTGCTCAAAAGGTCTGGACCGGGAGGCAAGAAAAGAAAGCCTAAGCAGATCAATGCAGCATCTGCTGACGAGCCACTGCACCAAAGCTTCGAGCATTCCCAAGAATACAACCCTGAAGACTTCCCGGCTCCAGAATACAATCCCAAGGACTTCTAGCGTTATTTCGACAATGAAATTGACGATTCATCGTATAACTGTTTCCTACTCTCATCTGGGGATGAAGGCTCGTCAGAAGAAGAAGCATACGTCTTTATCCGCTACGATCCTAACGAAGTACTAAGCTTGTCCTTTGACCATGAGGATAGCTTCAATACTTTATTCTCATTCGGAAATTTTGACCAAGAAGAAAGCAATGGGGTAATCTCGGTAGAATCCAATTTTCTTGAAGCAGAAAAATTCACCACTACAACAGATATGCAGTGGGAAAACCAGTGGCCTAATCAAGATATATCAAGCCCGTCTTGCGCTCATAGGATCATGACCCTTGGAGAGATGTGGATACCTGATCTCTGTAAGTATAATGGCACAACTTGTCTCGTGGCTCATTTGCAATATCTCCATGCGGAAATGAGTCGGTACTATGGCCCGATGTCATTCACAACTCAGGCGTTCCAAGAAACTCTTACGGGGTCTGCATTGCAATGGTTCATCACAGCAAATATTTATCTCCTAAAGGATTGGAATGAGCTGACTTCCACATTCTTGCATCAGTACCAAAACTAGATCGGAACTGCCTTGTGAGAGTTTGGCTCACTTCACAAGAAGACCAATGGAGGATTTCCAAGCATATGCAGGGAGGTGGAGAGCTTTTATGATGCAAACCTACCCTCAACTAGCTAAAGATGAGTTAATGAAGCAGTTCATGAAAGCTTTGTCCTGCAAGCATCGATGTTGGTTGCATGGGTTACACTTCCATAGCTTCAACGAGGTAGTCATCGCATGCGAATATTTCGAGTCTACTGAATGCGTGGAATTCAAACACGCTTAGCTTCAAGACCAGCACTATCAAAGCACTCCCTTACACATGAGTTTTCATGGGTTTTACTTGTTTTTATAATTTCATGTTTCTTATCTCGTCTAGTGTGCTACTGTTGTATTTTCCATTCAAAGTACTCTATTGTACAGTTTTAATATTTTAAGAGCATGAGGCGGTACTCCAAACCAGTCCAGTGATGTTATCCAACCATGAAAAGAAAATATCATCCAAGGAGAATACTGAGGGCTGGGCTTCCTCATGCTTTTTCTCCCCTAAAGACGTATTTTGAAAATACAAAATATTTCATCACCCAAAAGCTTTTGTTAAAACAAAATGATAAATTTAACCATGTTTGTCTTTCTGACTCATTCACTTCATGTCTCAGAAGATCATTCCCATCCCCTTTGACTTAGTGTGACAGGGGGCATTTGAAGCAAGCGCATCAGGCGAACTCGCCAAATTCAAAGACACCCTGCCAAGAAAACATGGGCAAATAGAAAGAATCATCCTACACCGAAAGATGATAAGTCTTGTTCTCTAAATATAATTTGGAAATGATGTCCTCTCTCTTCTATTTACAGGATACAAAAGATGAAGCATAATAGGTACAGGCATAGAGTTGAGATTGAAGCATCCATGACATGCCTCACTCCTGCCTAGCTCCATCCGAAGCCAAAGGACTATCTTGTCACACAACACGCCCAAACAGCTAAATGTTACAATTCTAGCTTCGACAAGCCTAAAAGCATAAGGAATGGATCTTTTCTCTGAATTGGCTGCTGTCGACAGGGAAGAAATCCAGACAGTCGAAGCGGTCTCTAGCCCCTATTCAAAATGAGGACCTAGAAACCTGACTTCCTATTCAGACGCATGCTCTCGCAAGAAGTAATTGCCATAAGAGAATTGGAGGTTTTGATTGTCCATCTCAGATTCCATAGAAGCTTGAAGTACATGACTTTGCTCAATGCTGCTAATGGTCATATAGTCAAAGACATAAGAAAATTCCACACAAGGAAGACATTGAAGATAAATCAACAACCATCAATCATGCATACATGGCCATGAGTGAGGAAGGCCAATCAAAAGAAATGTCAAACTGTGCCCAGACAAAAAGGCTGTCATCGATATTCAAATATCCCTAGGAGTCAGCAAATTCAGACTTTGGAGAGGAGTAATTTGGTATTGTTTCCAATACTCCCCCCTCTTTGAATTCACTTTTGACATATTCCACCTATTGGCAGGAAGCATCATAATTCAAGAGCCTAACTGGATGGTTAGGTTTGGCAAATCAATATTGGCCAAGCTAGTACATGGAAATGACCCACATTAGATTCACCTGGCTTCGTGTAAAAAGACATGTCATCCAGGAGCCAATTCAGAGAATAATTGAACCTAACGAAGCAAAGGACATAGGACTTCGTGTCCCCCTCTCAGGTTCACCCAATCATCTGCAAACCAGTGAAGGGTAAAGTTGTATTGACTCCAGTTATTCGACTCTTGAAAGAGTTCATGACTAATACATTCCCTCTTGTTTGTTGCCGAATCACTTGACTGTCAAAAACAAGGATAACAAATCAATAACATGGGCAAAAACAGAGACGCCCGATCAAATCCCTAATCCTTGGCTGATCATTCATGTGTCATATCCCTAATCAATAGGGACAACCATCGACACCCCATTTGTAAATAACTCTTTTAATGTTCAAATTTCAACACATTTGTGAATACCGTTCCACCTAGGTAAACACCCCTAAAGCTGTTAATAAGTTCTTCTTGAGTAAAAAGCCATTCATTTATTTTGAGAGTACAAACTCCATCACATCATACGCTGCATGCATTTTTCTAGGTGAATTCTGCATGATGATTTTGTATGTCTAAATCACTGATTCCATTAAGAATCATTAGAATAGACAGCTAATCGAAGAATACAAGATTGATTGAGCATGTTGGATGAGGCGCGTCAGAATGATGACAGGCAAGCCATATCCTACACACAATCCCCCATCCATACACTTGTGAGATGAGTGCAGAAAATTCCATGACTACAGGGTAAAGAGTTCTCTCGCGAATAGTACGATGATCAAAGCAGTGAAAGGCACTCCATCGCTCACTTTGAGCCCCATACACTGACAAATTCCTACTATACTCCCGACAAAGAACCACCCTACACTGGGGCAAGTCAAGAGCAAATCAACATCACAAGGTGAGAAAGGGGATAGAAATTTTCTTGCTCGCACTTGCATCAATCTTTGAGTGTCTTTATTACATATGAACACTCGCGTTAATTTAAGTGCCCTAGAGTCGTGAAGAGCAATTCTTTATTTACGCACTTGTATCCATTGTACAACTCAATTGAGTCTGTAAATTCACCCTCACATGGAGGCAAAGCAGAAGCCACTGTCGTTTGAGCAGCATAATCAGAAGTGCCAACAAAAGATGAAGACTCCATAGTCTAGCAAAGGCATTTGCTTGAACTTGTCAAGATCAGTTCCTCAAGCAACAAGAACAAAAAACTGGGACATAAAAAAAGGCAGTGTACCTGGTAAAAGCAAGGTCAATGCCCATGAATGAAAAATTGAGATGAGAAATAGGGGCTTGAAAAAAAGTAGTGTGCCTGGTAAAAGCAAGGCCGATGCCCCAAACAAAAACACAGTCATTTGTATTCCCAAGAGAAATTGTTGTTGTGGTCCATAGAACCTTCATCGGACCGTGAGAAGAAAGACCGGTGACAAATGCTAATGCAATCACCAGCTCTCACCCTTTTACACATGAGCCAAATTTACGTTGCATCCCATTGTAAAAGTCTCTTCAGACTAGGGGCACTTCAATTAACGTAAGATTTCATATGTCTATAAACCTCGCTCGAAGAAGTACGAGCAAGATTACTCTATCTCTTTTCACAGGATTCTTGACTTGTAAACCCGGAGACAATCGTGCAGCACTCTATTCATAAGCCTTGACCTTGATGGTCCCCTTTGATGAGCCGCTAACCAAGACTTCATTACAGTTTCAACAAAGACCTCTCACATTGGTAAAGTCGTACTGTTTGCGAGAATACTCGGACCCCTGTTGACATAATGACAGTGAGATAGTGTGGTCCTTATAAATTCTGCATCAATGGTCAAGATAGCCTTTTCCATGAGAGTGAGTGAAAAGTCCTTTCAGACTGAAAGTCCCTCATCTGGCATGCTTAAAGCATCTATATTCCGAGTAAATGTTGTCTTTCAACATCTTCCCCAGTGGAATTCGAATGATACAAAACTGATAAAATTATCATGCATAGATCACATCTGAATTTATGAATTTACAGTATATACAATCAGGTGTGCATATTGTGCAAATAGCAAACATACTCTCAGAGATCAGAGATATTGCCAGGTAAGCATATCTCTATCCCCATTTGTCTTAAGGTACCTATCACTGTCTAGGTACCCTCTTCGTGACACTCGACCTATTCGAGTCGTCCCTTGAGTTTGGGTGCTTGCATCTGTCAAAGTACCTCATTGTTTTTTAGTACCCACCACTTGCCGGGTGCTCTCTCTGTTGACACTCGACCTATTCGAGTCATCCCTTGAGTTTGGATGCCTGTAACTGTCTCAACATCCCATTGTCTTTGAGTACTGGCCATCGTTTGGATACTCCCTTTTCCTGACACTCGACCTATTCGAGTTGTCCCCAGAGTATTGATACTTGTGACTGACCAAGTATCCCTTTATCGTTGAATGCCTGCTGCTGTCTAGGTATCCCTATTGTCTTTAAGTACCTACCACTTGCCAGGTACTCCCTCTTATTGACACTCGACTTGTTCAAGTTACCCCCAGAGTATTGATACTTGTGACTAACTAAGTATCTCTTGGAGCGCCTACTGCTGTCTAGGTATCCCCTTATCTTTAGTACCCACCGTTGTCCAAGTGCTTCATTTTCATGACAATCAACCTATCCGAGTTGTCCCAAAATTACATCATTGAATACTCAAGTATTCCACTGCGTTGTGCACCTGCAATTACCCAGCCATCTAGGTAAGCCTTGTGCTACATTCAAATTCCCATTACCAGGAGGTGAGAGACCTTCACGAATATCCAAGGTACGTCCTCGATATTCCCAAATTACCAGGAGGTGAGAGACCTTCACAAATATGCGGGGCACGCCCTCGATATTCCCAATTACCAGGAGGTGAAAGACCTTCACAAATATCTCAGGTACGTCCTTGATATTCCCATTTACCAGGAGGTGAGAGACCTTCGTGAATATCCCAGGTACGCCCTCGATATTCCCAATTACTAGGAGGTGAGAGACCTTCATGAATATGTAGGGCACGCCCTCGATATTCCCATTACCAGGAGGTGAGAGACCTTCACGAATATCCAAGGTACGTCCTCGATATTCCCAAATTACCAGGAGGTGAGAGACCTTCACGAATATCTCAGGTACGCCCTCGATATTCCCAATTACCAGGAGGTGAGAGACCTTCACGAATATGCGGGGCACGCCCTCGATATTCCCATTACCAGGAGGTGAGAGACCTTCATGAATATCTCAGGTAAGTTCTCGATATTCCCATCTACCAGGAGGTGAGAGACCTTTACGAATATCCCAGGCACGCCCTCGATATTCCCAATTACCAGGAGGTGAGAGACCTTCACGAATATACGAGGCATGCCCTTGATATTCCCATTACCAAGAGGTGAGAGACCTTCACGAATATGCGGGGCACGCCCTCGATATTCCCTTTACCAGGAGGTGAGAGACCTTCATGAATATCCCAGGTACGCCCTCGATATTTCCCAATTGCCACGAGGTGGGACACCTTCACAAATATCCAAAGTATGTTCTCAATATTTTCAATTATCAAGTACCTCTTCGATACTTGTGAATGTCTAAGTATCCCTAAAAAATTAGTACTTGTGATCATTCAAGTACTCTTTCAATACCCACAAGCAATCAGGTATTCCTTCAACGCCTGCGAACATCCAGGTATCCTCCAAGAGTTTATGCTTATGATCAATCAAATGCCCCTTTTGACACCTGAAAAAGCCCAAATATCCTTCAGGTTAGTACTTGTGAATATCCAGGTACTCTTTGATATGCCTGTGAACGTCCAGGTATCTTTGAGAATCGATGCCCTGAGAAAGGTCGGCGCATCCTCCTGAAAAAGGTCGGATTCCAACTGGTGTCTTCGACATAAATCAGACACCCCACAAATCGATGCCCTAAGAAAGGTCGGTGCATCCTCCCGAGAAAGATCGGGTTCCAACCAGTGTCTTTGACAAAGGTCAGACACCCCTACAAAATAGATGCTCTGAGAAAGGTCGGCGCATCTCTCGAGAAAGGTCGGGTACCAACTGGTGTCCTCAATACAAATCAGGCACCCACAAACGAGATGCCCTGAGAAAGGTCGGTGCATCTCCCATCAAGGCGACCGAAGAAAGGTTCGGGTCCTAGACAAATCATTGATTGTTTTAACAGGCGACCGAAGAATGGTTCGGGTCCTGAAGAAGCAATTTCCCGTCACGGCGACCGAAGAATGGTTTGGGTCCGAGACAAACCACTGATTGCTCCAACAGGCGACCGAAGAATGGTTCGGGTCCTAGAGGAGCAATTTCTCGTCAAGGTGACCGAAGAAAGATTCGGGTCCTAGACGAATCGTTGATTGTTTTAACAGGCGACCGAAGAATGGTTTGGGTCCTGGAGAAGCAATTTCCCGTCACGACGACCGAAGAATCGTTCGGGTCCGAGACAAACCACTGATTGCTCCAACAGGCGACCAAAGAATGGTTCAGGTCCTAGAGGAGCAATTTCCTGTCAAGGCGACCGAAGAAAGGTTCGGGTTCTAGACAAATTGTTGATTGTTTTAACAGGCGACCGAAGAATGGTTCGGGTCCGAGACAAACCACTGATTGCTCCAACAGGTGACCGAAGAATGGTTCGGGTCATAGACTAATCATTGATTGTTTTAACAGGTGACCGAAGAATGGTTCGAGCCCGCGAAAAGCAACCTCTTCACATCACCAGGTAAGATGACACCTCGATACTTGCCAAACTCAGGGATCACACCCTATCTCACTCACTCCCGGTAAGTAACTACAAGTATCTTCTTATCTATCTTAGTATATGTAATGTTATATTGCTCTTTTTTTACACAAGACAATAGGTTCCAACTAAACTATAATCTGTTGCGCATGCATAGATAAAATTTAGGCATCGGTTTGTCTTTGAATGCAATTTCTGCGAACTCACCTTCAAAGAGGGGCGGCTGTTGATGCCTTAATTTTATTTAGGTATGTTATAGTTTATTTATTAAGTTATTATTCTCTTTATTGGATAATAAATAAAAAAAATGAAAAGAAAAGCGAAAAAAGCAAAAACGGAAAAGAAGTAAAGAAGCAACCTCCGCATGGACCCTTGGCCCATTTCCGCCTCGGCCCGGCCCCGCCAGGTCGTTTCCTTCCTCGCGCCTCTGTAGAGCACGCGCAGGGGGCGCGACGGAGGGGAAGGGGATGGACGGACGGCGATGGGACGTGGAGCAAGGGGCAGCTAGCGTCGGATGGGATGCCAGTTCGGCCGGTGAAGGCCGTGGCGATTGGCGGTCGAACTCCGTCGACCGGCCGCCCCTCGCCTATAAATACCTCCCCCCGACAACGACGATACACACAGAGATCGTGGAGAGAGAGAGGGAGCTAGATCGAGTCGCAACCCTTGGACACCCCACTGAGAGACTTCAGGGGGGCCGAGGGCTCGCGGCCTCAGATCTGAGCCCCGCCGGAGGGAGAGTAGAGAGAGAGAGATAGGCACGGAGAGAGAAAGACGCAGGAGGGATTCGCGTGGGTCTCGCCGTCGCCGTCTTCGCCCTCGTCGCGCCGTTGCCGAGCAGGTATCGCGCTGTCCCCGTCGCCGTCGCCATCTCCCTCTCCATAGTCCAATCATCTTCGCCGTCGTCGTCACTGCAGCTCCCCGGCGCCGCGGATTCGCAAACCCTAGGGTTTGCGATTTTCCGGGTCTCGAAGCGGATCCGGACCCGGAAAATCGGGTAGGGTTCGCGGTCTGTGGGCGGCGGGAGTCAGGTCGGGCATTCGGGTCGGATCCGGGTAGGGTTTCGCTGGGGGAGCGGGTTGTTGGGTCGAGGTCGTCGGGTTGGGCCGGGTGTCCTTGAACGCCCGGCCACGATGCCATTTCGTTTTAAAAAAAAAGAAAAAAAATCCGAGTCGGGCCCGCAACACGGGCCCTCCTCATTTGGATCATTGGCCCAGTCGGACCCAACCCGCGGATCCGACCCAGGTCAGTTTTTTTTTTTAAATATTATTTTAATATAATATAATATTTTAAATAATTAAATAATTAATTAATATTTTATTTTAAAAAAATAAATGTTTTATTTTCAAAAAATATTTAAAAAATGTTTAAAAAATTATTTAAAAAAAACCGAGAAAAATCAAAAAATAATTTATTTTCCAAAATTATTAAAAATATATTTTATTTTCTGAAAAATAAAAAATATTTCATATTTTCCGAAAAATGTCAAAAATAAAAAAAAGGGCCAAAAATTCATGAAAAAGCCAAAAAATTCAGAAAAAGCCAAAAAGACTTATATTTTTCCAAAAAATCCCAAAAAATCCCTTGTATGTCCAAAAAAAAAAATTAGAAAAAGACCTAGAAAATGTTTTTCCTCCCAAAATGCATGGAAAATCCCTCGAACATCCAAAAAACTTCAGGGTTTAAACAAGATTAGGTACCGAAAGGGCATTAGTGATTAACTAATGTAATCAAGTCCCCGATCCTAATTTCTCTGGTTGCGCAAGAGTGAGTATTTCTCCCGATACTTCACTTGGGTTTCTAATCAAACCACCCAAAATCGATTAGTGGTGACTCCATTTTAAAAAATTGAATTACAGGTTAAAAACTTGAACCATTAAGTCGTGAATTGGTGGACTTGGGAGAGTCCGGGCTTTAATTAATTCAGTCGAGCCATTAGCCCCCTTAGGCGCCCGTACCCGATTTGCGGGCACCGGAAAAAAAGAGGTTGCGACAAAGACGGTAAGTTTTATCACGGGATTGCCACGTTCAGAGGATTTTACATATTCAATTATCGTGATTATGAAGAAGACTTTATAAATGAAACAGAGATGAAGAAGTTGAAGATTAGCTTCATAAACGTGGTCCATGCCTTTGTGTGCCAATGTTTGTATTCTTTATCTTTTCCTTTAGCAACCTGAACGTGTGTTCTTGTTTCTTCCCCGAAGCAGGAATAATGGAAAATGATTTGGTGATGAATCTGCCGCTCGGAGCCCAAGTTGTCTCAAGCTTCTTGTTCATCATTTTTCCAACTAGAAGGAGAGGGATTGGCTACACAGATCTTCCTCCATGAAACCATTAACGGGTGAAGTGTTTGTTGTAGTTGAACTCAAGTATTCTTACATGTACCGCTAATCATGATTAGAAGTACTGCTTACCAAATTACTTTTAGACATTTGACCAAAATAAAATTATTATTAGACAAATGACCAAAATGAAATTACTTTTAGACCAATCCAGGATCATTCTAGCATAAATACGAGCATTTATACTGTTTTCTAGACAATGCGTGTTTGTGGCAGATTGCAAAGGGTTGTCGTGAAAAATACAGACTGTTCATATTGTTAACAATTGTCAAAGCTAGTGGACAAAAAAAGAAAAGGAGTGCCAGACACCCCAAGTACTAAAAATTGATATGAGTGGACATATAAGTATTAAAACTTCTAAAATGTAGATTTAAATGCTACTTTTAAAAAAAAATTGAACACTTAAATGCTAATTACGTCGAGACTTACCGGAAATTCGATGTAACATTATTTTAATAATAAAATTGGTCTACGTGGCTTGTCAAAACATTCATTTAATAATACTTGTCCCAAAATGACATTGTTTTGCCTCAAAATTTGATTTTTAATATAAAATTAATTAAATTAAATTTAAAAAGAGGAGGCAGCATTCAATGAGGGACTCCACAACCCTCCTCATTGCCTCCCCCACCATTGCCAAAAAGGGCTGCAGAAAGGGTTGACGATAGTAGGGGGAGCTAGGATTGCCAAGCCTTGCCCAATAATCAATGACCCTAGCAAATTGCAAACGAGGGTAGGGGGCAAGGGGTCAGGGCCCTCCCCTTGATTCGACGAGGGCCGGCGACCCCACCATAGCTAGTAATGGCCCTTGGTCCCTCTTGGTGAGGGTTGGCAACCTTCAACAGATCTAGGGGAAGGCCGCCACCCTCACCTAGATTTTGGGCGAGGGTTTGTTGGCCTTCACCTGTGGTTGGCTAGGGTTGCTGGCCATAGCCGGGGCCTAGTGACCCTGGCCAACCCTCACCCCATTGTCACCGGCCCTTTTCGGTGATGGTGGGGCAACGGCAACAAAGGCTATGGAGGTCTTTGCTGAATATATATATATATATATATATATATATATTTATTTATTTATTTATTTTAAGAAAAAGAGAAGATTCTTGCATGAGGAGAGCTTTGGGAGGCTAAAAGTTGACCTTAAAAAAATAAAATTGCCATTTTTATCTGGAAAATGACTGTTTGTCATCTATCCATTGATTTACTCTATTCACATTTGAATTATGCATTAATTACACCTCTTCGGCACACGTTCTTCTCATCACATTAGCTGTATAATCTAACTTGTAAAATCTTTTGGTGACTTTGACCATAACCCCAGAAAAGGGCATGTTAACACCTAAAATTGATTGGATTCTCACGTGCTTGTCACTAAAGAAAAATATAACATTTGGGCAGAAATGGGTTACAATCATGTGCAATACATGTATCCAACATGTATGTAATATTTGATACATGCTTGACCATCGATAGACATGGAGTAACTACTCAGCGATCAATGACAAGATAAGGAAATGCCATGTGTCTATTTGTTGAAATACCATGGTGGCCCCAGTGGCCACCCTTCCATCATGGAAGGGGGAGGTGAGGGGTTCAAATCCCCACATTTTCATGGAGGGATGGGGGTAGGGATGCGTAAGTTTCGAGAGTGGGTTGCGACTCCCACGCCCTGCAAGAGGCAGGGCACAAGTCTGCGAGTGAGTGTAGAGTAAAAATAGGGTAGGACTGACAAAAAAAAAAGAAAGAAGAAATACCATGGCGAATGGTTGGTGGCCACCTGTATGGACCTTGGCGACAAACTTTCCAATAAAAGACACTTTAAATATTACTTAGGGCGCCTAGATGGTAAGCACTAAGGGTGCACATTGTGAAAGAGCGGTTACTACTGGAAGACTCAATCATGGGATCACCATCAATAGCTGTAAAAACCCCAAAACATAACCAAGGCAGTTGTATGAGGCATGGGTAGAGTGATATACAAGAAAAATGGAACATGGACAAATGATGCGGTTGTGAGATGGGCGAGGGTTGTTTTGAGTGATTATTGAAGATGGGTGAGTATATGGGGGTTGAATGTCGATGGGTAATTACAAAATGAGGGATGGAATACGATTGGAACCAAGGGTATCAAACATGCCACTAGCCAAGGATCAAGATTGGGATAGACGAAACTTACTACCAAGGCCTACACAAATCACCTCTAGGATACAGGACTTCGGGATTAAATAAGCTTATCACCAAAGCCCACGGGAAAACCATTGACCAAGGATACAATGCTTCTTTAGCTCACCACTGAGGAAGAATCCACACTCTAAAGATATTCGATCACAAATAGGAAAATCTCAAATATTAATTTACTCAAAATTTATTACTTAAATATGAGAATTCGCCTCATTATATAGAGGGATTATTACCTAGGAAATAGACTAAATATTGAAGACACGAAAACTACCCAACATTGATGTCGTGGAAACTAGAAACATAATAAAAACCTAGAAACTAGAAAATGCATTAAAACATCTAGAGACTTGAACTTTGACTCTTCGAAACTTACAACACACTTAAAGACTTATTAATGACATTTGAGTAGATGCAAAGTAATTGACGTACGGACCCCTAGAGTGCCATACTTGGCAGAAAGGGACACTTAAGTGCCATAACTTACGAAAGGTATATTTACGTGTCAAAATCGGAGTAAAATGGATTACTTGAGTGCCAATCCGGCCAAAATGCCGACGTGGCATTTTTCCGGTGAAGCCGACCCAAAACGACGCCGTTTTGCACGCTGACGTGGTTAAATAATGCAAAAACGGCGTTGTTTTGGGCTGATGTGGTAAAAAAATAATATAAAAAATAATAAATTTAAATTTAAAATTAAATTTAGTTAAAATATTTTTAAAATAATTCAAAAAAAAAATTAAGGAAATGGGGGAGGCGGGCCGAGGATCGGCCCTCAACCGCCGCCACCGCGCCCGTCGTTGCCAAGAAGGGCCGGCGACGGTGGGGGGAGGGTCGGCCGGGGTCGCCGGGCCCTGGCCAAGGGTTGGTGACCCCGGCCGACCGGTGGTGAAGGCTCACAAGCCCTCGCCCCAGATCAAGGCGAGGGCTGTGAGCCATTGCCACTAGCCACAGATTTTGGGAGGGTCATGGCCCTTGGCCTGGCCTGGCGAGGTCCGCGAGCCCTTGCTACTGGCCACAGATCTAGGGAAGGTTGCGGCCCTCACCCAGATTTGGCAAGGGTCGGCGGCCCTTGCCCCGATTTTGGGTGAGGGCTCTCGAGCCCCATCGTCGGCGGTCGGGGTCGCCGAGCCCTTGCCAAGGGCCGGTGAGCTCGGCCGACCCTCCCCCACCATCGTTGGCCCTTCTTGGTGGTGGCGGGGTGGCAACCCTCGCCCGCCACCCCCTTTCCTTTTTTTTTTTTACAAAAAATTATTTTAAAATTTTAAATTATTATTTTTAATATTTTAACTAATGTTAATTTTAATTTTAATTTTTTAATTTTTTATATTATTTTTTTACCACTTCAACCCAAAACGATGCCGTTTGTACATTATTTGGCCACGTCAGCGTGCAAAACGGCGTCATTTTGGGCTCGCTTCGCCGGAAAAATATCACGTTGGCGTTTTGGCTGGAGTGGTACTTAAGTGATCCGTTTTTCTTCAAATGTGGCACTTAAGTGTCCTTTTGTGCAAAGTTATGGTACTTGAAGCGTTCTTTTGCCCAAAGTAATTACTCTAAATTCTTTTGTCTCCTTGACAACCCAATAGTTATCTTTGAAGATCGCCAAACAACATTGGAAATTGTCCAAAATAGCCTTCACTTGTTAGATAGTCTTTTAATAATCTTGGATCAACAAGAAACTTAAGTATCGATGTCTGGGTAGTCGATCAGCAACCATGAAATCAACACTGAATCTATAACTCTCTTGCATAATTGATATCTTCATCTTGAATCAATCGACAAAGCCCAATGTTCCCGCATCAACAAAACCAGGGGTAGGGGTAGTTACTAGAGAAAACACAACTGCTGAATGGTTATCAAATTTTCACTATAAATGCCACTAGTCATCCAACAAAAGAGACCCCCAATAAATCAATTAAAATGTTATCTTTTTAACTTTACTTTTCATGTACTACACTTTAATTTCCATAGTTATAATTTATAGATTCCTATCGTCAATTAGATTTCAGTGTGTTTCTTTATGTTGGTGCATTGTCCTTGATTGAATGCTGATGTTGTATCTCACTATCTTGGTATGGTGCTATTGATTAGATTCTAGTATTGTATTTATCCTCGATTTGTGTCGTTGATTGAATTTCGGCATGGTTGGAGGCTAGTCTTGTAACTTATGAGCTACATGGCACGCCTGGTGGTATCGCTTTACCTCCTTCAGTGTTTAAGTGGGTTGATAAATCCAACTTGTAAACGGCCGCTTTGTTGAATGGATGGGCTAACCATTAACTATGGAGATTATGCTACCCATTTATGATTTTAGGGATAAACACATTACAAGTGTCACAATTTTCATCCGACACTCATTGGATGCCATAATCTTTTTCTCAACCACTTAAATGCCATAATCATGCATTTGAGTGCCATAATGTTTGATCGATCAATTAAGTGGCAAAATTTTTTAAAGACATTCACCCAAGTGCTGAAAATCTAACTTGACATAACACTTGTGGTGAATGTTTTTAAAAAAGTTATGACACTTAAGGATCTAATGAAAAATTGTATGGCATTCAAGTAGTCGGAAAAAAAGAAAAGTTATAGCATTCAATTGAGTGTTGTACATAAGTTATGACACTCAAGTTATCTAAAAAAATTATGGGACTTTTTTTAAGAGAAAGTTATGACACTTGCGATATCATTTTTAAATAATTATAAAGTATTGATTCTGAGACAAATTTAACACCTAAATATGACAACTAGGATTCATTAGCGAGCCAAAATACCTGGAAATCCTTAACTGAGTAATATTAAAAAAAAAAAAAAAAAAAATTGGACTTCAACTGTCAATAAAATGTCATAGGGTTTTAAGTGAATTTTGTAAGATACCTAGCATCATCAATTAAATAATTAGTGTAGGATCTTTAGCACATCAAATAATTAATATTTTCTGTTCAGCGTGTATCAAAATTTGGTTTTGTCATTGCTATCGAGAACTTCTATGAAATATGTTTCCTCTATTTTGTATTTTGTTACCAAGTTGAGGCAATAGGTTACATTTATAAATTTATATGGCAGTCTTATTTGAGGAAGGAAAAATGACTAAAACTTAACCAAAATGGACATCTTTTGCCCACTGTTAAGTAATCCCTGTACTAGTCACAGCGTTCACTTGACATTTCTCAATTGAGACCGCAAAACACTTTTCGATACGAGTTTGTAAAATCCGCAAATGATTCAGAAAATTACCAAAATAAAGTTTTCCTAATCTAATCGGTGAAATGTCAGCTTGATGCCGTCATCTGCTTCATGAGGTCTGGGCAATTAATTTTAAATTTTGATGCTGTTCAATTTCTTAAATATGAGTTTCGGGTGCCAGTTCACTTGAATCTACTAACGGGCAGTTTTGAAGAAGTTCGTGTTCAGTGCATAAGCAGAATACTAGTTGTTACCAATCAGCATCAAGAGCAAATGCATTTATGAGTCAGGAAGACATCAGTTAACGTTTTAAATGCTTAATCATAGTAACATGAATGTATGGTGGTGTTGTTTGGGGAAGGAAAAATGACGGGAAAAGTGCCAAAAAAGTTCTAAACCTTTTGGTTTTGTGCCGATTTAGTCCTAAACCTTTTTTTGGTGCCGAAGAGAGAAATTGACTATACAATTATCCCATCTTACGAGGTGTTCGTAAGAATATAATGCGAAAGAGGGAAATATGGTATTTCTTTATATTTCATGTTACAATAATGAAAAATACATCCATCAATTTATAGGCTTAGATAACGATTTTAAGATAAAAATCAATCAAAAGAAGATATATCTGAAATCTTGAAAGAATCAATAAAAATATTCTAATTACTTTAACACAGGAAAATATCGTAGAAAAATCTTTAATTATCTCAAATAATGGGATTAAGTTTAACAAATTGATGGTTAATGCTAATAAGGTCTGGTATGTTTAAAATGTAAAGTCAAGTGTTTTAAATGTAATGAAGAAACATATAAGGCAATCGCACATCAATGTATATGGAAAGACAAGATCTGGCATCCTCTTTTGATTAGCCAGTTGATACAAATTAACTTCTCTGATTCCAACATTACTGGCTTGAAATATATATACTCTAATATTACATGCATAGTTGACTAAATAGATCACAAAAGCATGCCTCCAAACCAAAATCATTTCTATTATCCCTGCAAAAGCCCTTTTGACTTAAGAGAAATTGACTATACAATTATCCCATCTTACGAGGTGTTCGTAAGAATATAATGCGAAAGAGGGAAATATGGTATTTCTTTATATTTCATGTTACAATAATGAAAAATACATCCATCAATTTCTAGGCTTAGATAATGATTTTAAGATAAAAATCAATCAAATGAAGATATATCCAAAATCTTGAAAGATATGGAGAACCAATAAAAATATTCTAATTACTTTAACACAGGAAAATATCGTAGAAAAATCTTTAATTATCTCAAATAATGGGATTAAGTTTAACAAATTGATGGTTAATGCTAATAAGGTCTGGTATGTTTAAAATGTAAAGTCAAGTGTTTTAAATGTAATGAAGAAACATATAAGGCAATCGCACATCAATGTATATGGAAAGACAAGATCTGGCATCCTCTTTTGATTAGCCAGTTGATACAAATTAACTTCTCTGATTCCAACATTACTGGCTTGAAATATATATACTCTAATATTACATGCATAGTTGACCAAATAGATCACAAAAGCATGCCTCCAAACCAAAATCATTTCTATTATCCCTGCAAAAGCCCTTTTGACTTAAGAGAAATTGACTATACAATTATCCCATCTTACGAGGTGTTCGTAAGAATATAATGCGAAAGAGGGAAATATGGTATTTCTTTATATTTCATGTTACAATAATGAAAAATACATCCATCAATTTCTAGGCTTAGATAATGATTTTAAGATAAAAATCAATCAAACGAAGATATATCCGAAATCTTGAAAGATATGGAGAACCAATTAAAATATTCTAATTACTTTAACACAGGAAAATATCGTAGAAAAATCTTTAATTATCTCAAATAATGGGATTAAGTTTAACAAATTGATGGTTAATGCTAATAAGGTCTGGTATGTTTAAAATGTAAAGTCAAGTGTTTTAAATGTAATGAAGAAACATATAAGGCAATCGCACATCAATGTATATGGAAAGACAAGATCTGGCGTCCTCTTTTGATTAGCCAGCTGATACAAATTAA
Organism: Eucalyptus sideroxylon x Eucalyptus melliodora; assembly: GCA_016097485.1. Taxonomy (NCBI): domain Eukaryota; kingdom Viridiplantae; phylum Streptophyta; class Magnoliopsida; order Myrtales; family Myrtaceae; genus Eucalyptus; species Eucalyptus sideroxylon x Eucalyptus melliodora. The sequence goes on along the minus strand of CM027825.1, from coordinate 32,196,229 downwards.
CTTCTCTGATTCCAACATTACTGGCTTGAAATATATATACTCTAATATTACATGCATAGTTGACCAAATAGATCACAAAAGCGTGCCTCCAAACCAAAAATCATTTCTATTATCCCTGCAAAAGCCCTTTTGACTTAAGAGCAATGTTGAAACCATCATCCACATCCATTATTCTGCTTATGTTTTTGCTAATTGCCATTGGTAACCTCTCTTTTTCTGTGTGTACGCGCGCGCATGAGATAAGGAAGATGTTGACAATAAATTGATGTGATTTGCCAGGGTTGCAAGTGAACGTGGAAGCAAAACATTGCTTTGCAGACGAAGATTGCGGCCCACCAGGTTGTTGTTATTGTTACATGTTGAGCTGTGAGTGCGAATGCCAACAAGGAGAGAGTTTCATAGGAGACCTTGAGGGAAAAGGAGACGGTGCAAGAAGTTCCTTGAAGAGAAATGAAAATCCATAAGTCTCTTATGATATCTAAATATATATTTCCCAGTGTTTCAATTTGAAGAATAATTATAAGCGATCTATCCTTTCCTCCCTCACCTCCGTGTGCGTGCCTCAAAGAGAGTTGAAAGGTGGCGTGAATTGATAGAAAAGGAAGCGAGTCAGGACCTAAATAGCATCAATACTGACATGCGATACGTGATATGACACGACACGATATGCCATGATACCACACGATACGCCGACACGTTGTTTATCAAAAAATAGAGAATTCCGATATGTTATGACATATTATATATTAAATGTATATTTTTATATATACATAATAAATTATCATTTTTATAATTATTTCAATCAAATTAATTTGATTCAAATTTACAAATAAATAAATAATAATAAAAGTTTAGAATGAATTTATACTAAAAAAATCAATCCATCATTTATTAATATTATTAATTGTTTCAATTCGACAAATTCAACTCAATTTCAATAATACATAAAATTTGGAGAAAAAATAAGTAATTCATATTTTATACTCGCGTGTCAAACATGTCGAAAAAGAAGAGAAAAAGTTTTAGGGGGTAAATTATATATCATGGGAAGTGAGAGTTAAAAGAGAAGAGAAGACTAGATTTTTCTTTTTTCCCATTTGTTATTATTATTATTATTATTATTATTATTATTATTATTATTGTTGTTGTTGTTGTTGTTGTTGTTGTTGTTGTTGTTCACATATATATTTTTACCCTCGGAAAATTTTTAAAATTAACTTCATGTTGAAACTCAAGTTGGAATTCCGTTGAGTGTTAATCGATAGTTTTTTGACACATGTTGACTAAGGAGTGTTGGATAGTGTCAGACACATGCCAGAATGTTTGACATGATACGAAAGCTCTCGAAGAGTGTCAGTAGTTCCTAAATCATGACCAATGGCCAAACTTGACTATATAAATCATTTTCACAAATTAAAAGAGATCCTCAAATGATTTTTTTTTTTATTATTTTGTAAAATTTTAGGAATCTAGCTCCGTTGTTTTTTTCCTCTCTAGCTGATAACTATTCAACTCACAACTGGGGCTTCTGGGAGGAAGATACTTTTCGTCATAAAAGGTAAGTTTTATCAAGAAGAAAATATATAAGTAAAAAAGTCTACCTACAATATCTATATATATTATAATCCAAGTCGATTGGGTAATCATTAAAATAATCAATCCCCTAACAATACGATGACATCGCGCATTAAAAACTTCGTACATTGGCATAGATGATTACCATTACAAATGAAAGTAAATTTCACCATCGTAGACATATGGAACTGAAAATAACAATGATAAATGCATGATGAACTTTTTTAGGCCAAATTTTTTCTTGCAATGTGCTCAATAAAACTTTTGAACAATATTTCCTTTTAATCAGAACAAAATCACTGAAAATTCGTGGCCGATTTTTTTGCATGTACAACTTAGTAAAATTAATTATTAGGCATATATAATCTTTTATTTAGTGAGTGGCTCACCACAGACATTTTGGGAAGGAATGGGGTTGCCGGATGAAATGGAGTTTGTCCATTGGGAAGTCCACGTAGGCCTGATGGGAATAACAAAACTTGCCATGTTCTTTTGACAGCTCCCATGGCTTTGTCCAATCGTACCCTCTAAACCTCCTTCAACAAATTCAGTTGAATGGATATACAACGCAAGTGTATATAGTCTTTCAGAATGATAGTTATGTTGCGAAATGGCATATGGGCTGTACAATACAGAGGTCACTGAGGTTATTGTTCGGGATAACAAGCACCTAGCAATGAAAATGCGTTGGGATCAATTCAATAAGCATTTAAAAAAAGATTGATAAAATGAATTGGATCGGGAATTAACTACCTTTTTGATTTTATGAAATGACTTATTAAAGCATCTCTCAAAATGACCTGTGAATTGATTATTTGTGAATTTTTTTAAGAAATGGTGTATGAAATGAATTATGCTCGATGAAATGAATTGCGAAAGGCTACGTCTATTGATTTATGAACTTGATTTATGAATGGAGGATGAGTTGGTGGTCCTATGATGTAACCCCGTTGAAAAAAAAAACATTAGTAAAATAAAATTAGGTTTAGATATACTAATGTGGAATCAAATGAGATCTCTTCATTCATCAAAATCACTAATATCTCATTTGAAAGAGAGAAATTGACATATGAAACTCACACCCCTTTAAACATACCCAACGTTATTAGCATCAACTAGCAAGTTACTAAAGTTAACGCCAATCAAGCAATATTTAAGCCATCCACGGGGTGCCACCTAAACTGCATATTATTTCAAATCCTATCTATTCCACAAAAGAAAATAATTGGAAGGTCTTACACAAGATTTCTTACTCTTTATATTTGCTAAAGTTTTGAAGGTAATGAAAATATCTCATTTGACTGTCTCCCCGCCCCCCACTTTTCGCGTGCGTGCCTGAAAGAGAGAGTTGAAAGTTGGCATGTACTGAACGAAAAAGAAGCGAGCCAGGACGACTATATAAATAATTTTCGCAATTTAAAAGAGGTTCTCAAATGATTTATTTTCAATGGAAAATTTTGTAGGAAACTAGGCCCATTGTTATTTTTTTTTCCCTCTAGCTGAGAATTATTCAATTCACAACAATAATATGGGGTAAGTTTTATCAAGAAAGAAAATATATCGTTATAGAAGTTTACATGCAATATCTATATATTTTGTAATCCGAGTCGATTAGGTTATTTTTAAATAATCAATCCTCTAACCATTGCATTATATAAATTACATACGTTGTCATAGATGATTAGGATTACATATGAAAGTAATTTCACCACAGTAGACACACGGTGATAAAATGTATGATGAACTTTGTTATGGCAATTTTTTTCCTTGCGATGTGCCCAATAAAACTTTTTAACACGAGCATTTACGCACATATCTCGACAGATTAGAAACTCTACGACTGATAAAAAAATTTCCCGTCAACTAGGAATTGCTGTGAAGAACCAAAAAGAGAATTATATTCTTTGCTTGTTTGTACGACCACCGCCTAACCAGCGACGAAGAGAGAGGACAAGTAAAGGTAGTCGCCATGCTCGCCACTCTTTATTTTTCTCTCCCCAATTACTCTGTCGCGATTTAATCGAGCCTTCATCCCTACCCCCATGTTGCTTTTATCGCTCGAACCTTTTAGCCATCGCCTCACCACGATTGTCGCCTTTGTGCAAGATCTGTTGATGTCGTCAATCTCGTTCTTTGGCCCCTCTGTCCACGAAGGCAGACGGTAAAATACACGTGACTTCCGATGGTGGATGCGACCACATAGGCCGCAGTCGATGCCGAGGTTGAGGCCCAACCTCAGGTGACCCCGGCTCTAAGGTTCCTTGAGGCTTAGTAACCTCGGATGTGAGGTTGCACGCCTCAAATTCGAGATCTACAATGTCAGACCACATCAATCCTTATGGATCTAGAGAGAGAGAGAGAGAGAGAGAGAGAGAGAGAGAGAGAGAGAGAGAGTGAAGGGAGAGACTGCGATGGAATGAGGTTGGTCGGCGAAGGTGCAGTGGCTCGTGCTAGGCTTGCAATGTCGACTGGGCAGGGTTGTGATGTCGAACGACAGTGGAGCTCGCCCGCAAGTCTTAATCATGCAAAGCGATCTGTGACCACCCCCATTTCATCGTTCTCTCTACTAAAATCCTTTCCCATTTGTCTTCGACATTTAGGCTTGTATTTTTATTTATTTAAGGATAAGTGCATTAAAAGTCCTAAATTGAAATGTAAAAGTTATAAAAAAAAAAAAAGATAAGTGCAATCAAGTTATAAAACTTATCAAATTGCTGCAATCAAGTCACTTTTTTTTTTATTTGGTCGTAAAAGCATTTTCATTCATTCATTCATCAGTAGAAGTGCTACAAGCGACACTAAGAGAAGATTCAGAACATAAAATGTCCCACAGAGGTTGGGGGGGGGGGGCGAAGATTTCCACCCTTGAGGAAGAGTCTTTGTGCGGTGTGATCTTGCAATCCAATCGGTTGCTTGGTTAGACTCCCACAGCATATGCGTAATACTCATTAAAGGTAATTGGGCCAGCAAGAGTTTGCCTTCTTCCATTATATTGCGCAAAGCCCATGGGATTTCTTCTTGGCCCATAAACATCTCAACAGCTGAGGAACTATCACTTTCACATTTGTACTTGCCTTTCTGATGCCCTTTTTGCTTCACGTGATGTACGTGTCTTTGGTTCAGAAACTGAACTCCTCTCACAAGTGCTAGGGTTTAAGCTTGAAGGGGAGAACTTGCCCATATTTCTACCGTGAAGCCATCAACCAAGAGGCCTCTCGAATCGCGTAAAACTCCTGCGATTGAGCTCGGTTTGTCTGGATTTATCCATGAGCAGTCAACGTTCAAGGTTTGAAAGCCTTCAGCCGGTGGGTGCCAGCAAATCAGTGAGTTTTCGTCTCTGGGTTCCTTCGATTTCTTCCTTTGAATCCAACAGCTAAAGCTCTTGACTTGCGTTGTTGCTGCAAAAACCAGACCAAGTGGGTCGAATTTTTTAGCTCGAAAGATGAAGTTGTTTCTACTTTTCCATATCTACCATAGTGTTGTTGCAAGTAGTTCATCTCCTGGAGCTTTTGCTTTTGTTCCAAAAATTTCCAGCAGCCATTTGTCTAGTCTGGTGATGTTCAGGGCATTTATGTTCAATTCTACTCTTGGATCTGACCACACTTTGGTTGTTTCTTCGCAGAGCAAAAACAAATGCTCTGTTGTTTCCGGTTCTCGAGTGCAAAAAGGACAAAGCGGATTAGGTAAAGCTTTTCTCTTAAACAAATTCTCCCGTGTTGGCAAGGCATTTTGGCACAAACTCCAAAGGAGGATCTTTATTTTTGGGGGGATCTGTAGGTTCCAAATCTTAGTCCATAAGGAGCGGGGGGCTGAAAAGATGCTGATGCTATATTTGTGTCTAGATTTATAGTCTTTGCTTGCACCTTGTTGTAGCCGCTTTTCACTAAGTAGGTACCCGATTTATTTCCGGACCAGATTAGTTTATCCTCCTTTGGGTTGGGAGCAATAGGGATGGTTAAAATTTCGTTGGCCGTTCTCTCATCAAAGAAAGTTCTTATTCTGTTTTCATCCCACTCTGTCTTCTGTTCATTAAACAACTCAGCAACCATGACTGGATCATCTCGATTCGCTGGTCCCCCAACTATCCCGATATAAAGCCATCTATCTTCTCAAATCTTAACAGATTTGCCATCTCCGATTACCCATTTCATATCTGGTTCTATGGCTTCTCTACCCATAAGGATGCTTTGCCATCTCCATGAAGGATGGTTCCCCTTCTTTGCTCACCAGAATTCTGATTAAAGAAAATAGATGCCTTTTAGAATTTTTCCCCACAAGGTTGATGGACTTTGTGATAATCTCCACGCTTGTTTACCTAGCATGGCGACGTTTAACCTTTTCAAGTCTTTGAAACCAAGACCCCCTTCGTCTTTTCTGGTTTTGAGAACTTCCCATTTTTTCCAGTGTAGTCCCTTCTTTGCTTCAGTTTGCCGCCAGCAAAAGGAAGCAGTTTTTCTTTCAATAGCATTACAAACAGAATTTGGAACTTTAAATACTGACATTGCATATTGAGGGATTGCTTGCACCACGCTCTTGATTAGAATTTCTTTCCCAGCTTTTGTAAGAATCTTTTCCTTCCAGCCTTCGAGCTTCATATTCACCCTCGCCAATATCCATGCAAACATTTCTTTCTTTAAACTTCCTCAATTAGAAGGTATACCGAGGTATTACCCTGTCTTTTTGATTATCGAAACTCGTAATTCATGTGCCATATCTCGTTGACGATTCATAGGGCAACCCCTACTAAAGTACACACCTGATTTGTTAAGGTTAATTGCTTGACCTATGGCATAGCAGTATTGATTTAAGATTGAGGCAACTTGTTGGCATTCTTTGACAGTCCCTTCTAGAAAAAATATAGCATCATCAGCAAACAATAGGTGTGTTAGGGTTGGACAATACCTGTTGAGAGTTATCCCCTTTATATCTCATCTTTCCAGCGCTCCATGCATCATCCAAGACAAGACATTGGCCATAAGAATGAATAAATATGGCGATAGGTGATCTCCTTGTCATATCCCACGTGATGGTGAGAAATATGGTGTTGGTTCTCCATTAACTTTCACACTGAAGGAGACAGATGATACACATTGCATAATAAGTCTTACCCATCTTTCATAGAAGCCCATTTTCAGCATACTAGCCCTCAAAAAATCCCACTCAACCCGATCATAAGCTTTCTGCATATCCAATTTTAGGATAGCTTGGAATTTCTTTTTCTTGTTTTTGATTTTCAGTTGGTGCAATACTTCTTGAACAATTAGAATATTGTCTTGTATTTGTTGGTTTTCCACGAAAGCACTTTGTTCATTTTCAATGAGCATAGGCAGCCACTTCTTTAGCCGATTGGCCATGATTTTCGATATGATCTTATAGCTAATGTTACAAAGGCTAATTGGTCGATACTGGCTAACACTTTATGGATTCTTTATCTTTGGGATGAGTGTGATGTATGTTTTGTTTAAGAGGGGATCGAGTATACCTGTTAGGAAGAACTCTTGAACTAGTTGGAAGGGGTCGACTTTAATATCTTCCCAAGCATGCTGATAAAATTGGCCATTTAGTCTATCAGGACCTGGTGCTTTGAGTGCTCCTAGCTGGAAGACAGCTTCTTTCACTTCTTCTAGAGTTGTTGGTTTAAGCAGATCAGCATTCATTTCCTCGCTAACCACTTTGGGACATTGATTCAAGATTGGTTCGAAGTTTCTGGTGCCTTCCGATTCATATAATGTGCGGTAGAAGTTTATGATGTGCTAATTAAGGCTGTGGGTTCCCGACACTAGGTTTGTTCATCTATTTTCAGCATAATAATTCGGTTCATTTGTCTCCTTTGCACCGTTGTTGCGTGAAAGTACTTAGTGTTTCTATCCCCCCATTGAAGCCAATTGATCCAAGACCGTAATCCCCAATACATCTCCTCTTGCCTCCATAGTTTCTCTATTTGTTCCTCCAACTGTTGGATGTCCTGCTTTGATGAGGGTCCCGGTCTGTTCATGTGTTCCGTAAGCTGTTTTTTCAGTTCTCTAATCTTGTTTGATGCATTAGAGAATTTCCTGGTGCTCCATTCGACTAGATCTCAGGATAGTTCATGGATTTTCCTTGGAAAGCTCTGATTTTTTGTTGTTTGTCGCTGCCATATGCGTGTAATTATCTTGCTACATTATGGATCTTCTAGCCAATAGGACTCAAACTTAAAGTCTTTCTTCTTTTTTCTGTATTCAGGGTGAAGAGTGAGCATAATGGGGCAGTAATCTAACCCAACAACTAGTAAAGCTAATGCTTCTGCGTTTGAGAAAGTTACCCTCCATTCCATAGTGGTAAGTACTCGGTCTAACCGCTTCTTCACAAGGTTTTCTCCTTCCCTTTTATTAGACCATGTATACGCACATCCCTTACCTTCTAGATCCATGAGCGAGCAATCATTTAAGAATTCTCGGAAGGCAAACATTCTACTTTGGTTGGCTTCTCTTCTTCCAACTTTCTCCCAAGTGTACAAGATTTCATTAAAATCACCCATGCATACCCATAAGGGTTGTGGGTTGTTCTAAGAGGCTCTGAGTTGCTGCCATAGTTGTAGCCTTTCGCCTAAATTCGTTGATGCATGGATAAAAGTGATTAGCATATGACGTGTACTGAAAGGGTCTATGCAGTCCACTTCTATAAAATGCTTTGTGCTGTTAGTCACCTTCAAATCGACCTCTTCACTCCACATAATGGTTAATCATCCCGCAATACCTTCTGGTGGTACTAAGAATAGGTTTGGGTAATTGAGGTGCTTTCTTACACATTCCACCATCTCCACATAAGGAACACCAAACTGGGCCTCTCTAGAGCCACAAGAGTTCTTAATTCTTGGAACGTCAGGGGATTGCCCAACCCCTGACAGTTCCAGCTTAGAATCTTCATGGTTTCACCGGTGGCTTATTAGGGCTAGCCACCAGAGCCTATATTTTAGGATCTTCTTCCACCAGAATTGGAGTTTCATGTAGTGCTTCTTCATCTGCCTGCTACATCATTACCCCCTGAGATGCATAGGGGCTGTGCCTTTTAATCTTTTTAGTAACCAGGGCCTTTAGTTCCTTTCGTTGACTTTTGGCCTTGCTGGAGGTCGACAACATAGGGATTTCCATCCATGGAGTGTCAGAAATCAGCAAGGTAGAGCCCTGTGGTCTTTTGCCCAAAGCTTTTAAACTCATACCTCCTTGATTCTCTTGACTATAGGGAATAATTTCTGTTTGTTGCGCTTCCATATCCCCCACACTTGGCCTGTTTTCTGGAGAGTTAGTATTCATGGGCGTCTCGGGTATAATGGGCATCTCGGGCATAACTTCTTCCACATCCCCTTCTTCACTCTCCAGTTTATTTAGTAACTTCCAGAAAGGGCTGTGCACTTTAGCCTCCGCTTTTAGCCAGTAGCCAAATAAACCTTCTTCAATCAGTTTTTGTTCCATTTCTTTATAAGGCACTTCCCCGCAATTAGTAGTATAATGACCAATTTTCCCACATGAGTAGCAGAAATGAGGTAAGCGCTCATATCTAAAGTCTATCCAAGAATCCACCTCATCGAGTTGCAGCATAACCCCTAATATGAGTGGTTTTGATATATCTATTGACACTCTTGCTTTTCCGACCTTGCAAAGGCTACCCTCCTTAGTGACAAGCTTCACTTCCATCACTTCCCCAATATTCGATGCTATGTTTCTTACTATGGATTTTGTAATACACCCCAAGGGCAGTCCATGAAGTTGTATCCAAAAGGAGCAATGAGTAAAAGTATGGCGATGGAGAGGTATTTTGGGGTTTAATTGTTTCAAGATTAGTAAACTTCCAGAATATGACTAGGGACTAGCATCTAGAACTCGCTGTTTCTCTTCCTCAGTTTGGAAAGTGAAGGTGAATAAGCCCTGTTGTGGCTGGTCGCAAACAACATTCTCTATTTTCCACGCCTTAAACATAGTGGATTGGAAGGCTTGGAGGTTAACACTTGGTTTTGAATGAAGTTTACCAAGTAAAGTTAGCTGACATTCTTTCATTTTCCTTTCGGGAATTCCATCGAGCACTTTAACTACAGATTTTTCCGTCCACATTTTGCCCATTCTCTTACAGAGTGCTACCATCCTCTTTTCTCTTACTAATTCTGTCTCCATTGCAGGTAATCTTATAACAACTACACAGCCAATAATGAGCTTCTTCAAAATGGAGAATAAGGCAAAGATGTAAGTAGGCCACACCTACGCCATTTTGGAGATGAGGACCGAAGCATCTTCTGGATAACTTGCTTGGGTGCACTGATCCATATTCTACTGTTGTTTTTGCTGACTATTTAGGGAGTTTGTTGATTGAAGGGAGCTCATTTGTGTGGATGTATTCAAGGGATTCAGTAGCGGAAGAGGTGTGTGGGTTTTAGAGTCAAGGTGCTATTCGGATCATGGGTGTGTGGGTTTTAGAGGAGACTTTATACAAAGGTGGTGATGGAATGGTGGATCAACTCAGGATTTCAGATTTTGGTTGGGTGAACACTCCATTAAAGAAGTGGGAAGAAAGCTCTCCATTGTAGAGAGGGAGGAGCTCCTTACGAGACTCTGTCCAATTTAGCTTATGGTTAATGCTGAAATGGTTTTCTTAATTGTTTTCTCTCTCATGCATGGCAATGACATGGCTAAAACATGAAACGTTAGGCTAAAACAACACCGTTTTGGTCAAAATATGATTATTTTTAATCTAAATACTACTTAAATTATATTAAAAAATAAATTAAAATAGGAGGAAAAACAACAAGAGCCTTGCAGGTGCTTGCCACTGTGGCCATCCTCCTATCACTGGGCCAGCAATAGTGGGGGATGCCTGACCAACGCTCGGCAGGATTGCCGAACCCCGAGTGAAGGCCAGCAACCCTCACTAACCACAAGTGAAGGCCTATAGGCCCTCCCCCAAATTTGTGCAACAGTGGTGGCCCTTGGTCAAATGTAGGCGAGGGCTGGCCCCCACTAGTGGCAGTAGGATAGTTGGCGTTAATGTCATCAACTTTCTACTAACATTGGCCAAGATGATTAAATTGGTAAATTGTCAAAAGGCTTAGGACTCAATTGACATAATTAAAATGTTTAAGATTGAATTAGGACAAATATGATAGATTTAGAAATTTTTTTGGGTAATTTCCCTAGTGAGAATAATATCAGTGGGTCCCTTGCGTCACATGTGATGAGATATTTTCATTACCTTCAAAACTTTAGCAAATATAAAGTGTAAGAAATCTTGTGTAAGACCTTCCAATTCTTTTGCGGAATAGATAGGATTTGAAATAATATGCAGTTTAGGTGGCACCCCGTGGATGGCTTAAATATTGCTTAATAGGCGTTAACTTTAGTAACTTGCCAGTTGATGCTGATAACGTTGGGTATGTTTAAAATGTAAAGTGAATGTCTTATTGGTAATGAAGCAATAAATAGGGTGACTGCTCTCGACAGACCGTCGGCAATACAGCTTCATCTCGAACTCTGACTCGTAGTCATCGAGGTATTCTATGAATCAGGCCCTAGGGATAAAGGTGGGTGAATCGGAGGGGAAGGGCATGTGGGGGAGCTCGCAGAATTGCTTGGCTAGGTGAAGCTTCAATCGATCGTACGAGCTGTTTCTCCAAAGAGAGGCGGAGCAATCCTCTCTCTCGAGCACGATGTTGGCTATGCCGAGGCGGTTCAAGCATGCCACTGCCGCTAGGCCTGAAGGCCCTACGCCAACAATGGCCACCACAACCTCTTCCTTGCTGACCTTCGCCATGGATGATTTGATTCTCCTTGATTCCACAGTTATGGTGTTTTCAGGGATGTGGCTTTGGTAGATGCAAGCTCGGGTGCTTTTTGTAGAGGGAGAGTGTACACTCATTCATGGTATGCCTCGATTAACCTTCGCTCATATGGAAATTTCAATTAGCAGGTTCAAAAGCTTACTTGAAATGGCCATTGGTCCACTTCATCCTTAAAAATTACATTGGATTGTTTTTTCCTATTATATATACTTTATCTAACTATGGAGTCATCTAAAATTCGCATTGGAATCTTTCACTGGATGAGTCTTTGACCTGTGCTTAATTCCTCTTAATTTCTCAATGGAAACAAAAATCTTATGCAATGACGTGTTCTATTAAGAGTTGATTTTCAAGCAAGAAATTGAATAGGGAGATTAAATTTACCCATTTATAAGTGCGCATAACAACGTTCTATTCCGGGGAACTATTTCTTTTCAGAAATAGTTTTTTTCTATTTATACTCCGGGAACAACTTCTGAGTAAAATAAAGTATTTGGTAATTATACAAAATTTATATTATTGGAATAGAAAAAGAATAGAAATGCGTTTGGTAAAAATTTATAAATTTTTGTATTTATTTGTATTTTCTTCTTACTCATGGACCGCCGGTCGCCGCCTGCCGCCACACGAATTACGCACGACCGCTGAATGTCGCCTCACGACCATTGACTGTCGCCGCCGCAGGATTGCCACCCACGGCCCATTGGCCGTGGGAGGGGGCGATGGCCAATGAGTTGTGGGCTGCGGTCCTGCGACAATGGTTGGCAGCGATGGTCGGTGGTCGTGCGGTGGCAGGCTGCCGGCGGATGGTGGCGGTCATCGGCCGGTGGGCCGTAGGCAGCAGGAGGTGGCCAACGGTTGGCAGGCGGCCAGTGGTGGCTGCAACATGGAAGAAGAACAAAAGAAAAATAGACAAGAAAAAAAAAAAGCTTATTTCAAGAAATTGTTCCCAGGAACAAGAAGCTACTTTTTTTTTTCTTGTTTCTGTTCCAAATCTATGCCCCGGCCACCTTTCTATTCCGGGGAATAGAAAAATAAGTTGACATTATCAAGCAGATTTTTGTTCTTTTTTTGTTCTAGGGATTAAAATAACAGAAATCGAAAGAAATAGAAATGACCATGCAGGCCCTAAATCAGTCCAATTGACAGATTTAAAGTTAATTGGTACCAATGCAATGTATTTAGAATTTCCTTAGTACTTTTCCCCCGTAGCATAATAAAGTCGCTCATTCTATTCTGGTTTTACCATGTGCACAAAGCCACGTATATTCAAGGTGCAAGATGATTTAATATATGACCTAATTCTTTTGACTCATATTCCTATATGAGCTTTTCATTTTAAGCTCAAAATTCACAATTAAAAAAAAAAAAAAAAAACTCAAACGAGCTTTGCCCATAGAGGAGTAAGATTACTTGAAACTATCTTTTTATGAAGGACATGATCCTTGTCTATGACACTACCCTTAAAGAAGACCGCGACTGTTTTCATGTGTATACAGAGAGAGATGATTGGATTATAAGCGACGGTGGAAGTTGAAGCGCGTAGAATCGCGTGCCAATATGGAGTTTCAACCGGTCGCAGGTCCTCTTCTTCCGGAGAGAAAGGCACAGCAATCCTCTCTCTCTCTCTAAAATAATGTTGGCGATGAAGAGGCGGTTCAGGCATGCCGATGCAGCGACGCTCGAGGACCCGTGCCCATAATCGATACTCCCATTTCAATTTCTTTATGGATAGTCATGTTATTGTACATAAGTTTATGAATATATCTATATAGGTTTTGATAGCATAACAATTTTGAGAATAATAGTTTTTAGGGAGCCATAAATTCTTAAAAAAGCGAATCCCACAATAATTTATAATTTTTTGCTATTTAATTTTTTTGTCTAGAACATACTGTTATTTTTACAATAAAATAAAAACTATCACTCAATCATTTCTCATGTAGTGGAATATGGCTTATCCTTAAGATTTTTTTTTTTTTCCTTTTCCGAGACAAGTGGGTAAAATGTGTTCCCACCATGCTTTGAACAATGTAGAAGTGGCTTCATATAAGGAATATTGAATCGTACTTTAAGAGGTTCTCAAGTTTTTCTTGCTAGTCTTAGATTGCGACCGATCCTGTTTTGGTCCCAATTATGTGGCAAGTTCTCGCATATCAAAATTTAGCCAAAACACATTATTAATTTATGCTTTGATAAAGCTTGATTACTGTATATAGAGCAACGTTATCATGGACCCTCTACAATTCATCAGTACAAGCTGCATGTACGACATGCAAGTGTCACAGGCTAATCGATTGGTATTGTGACCGTGCGACGACTCAGGTATTTTTGGATCAACATGGATCGTCAGGATGCCTAAGCCAAGTCTTGCTCAATCGATCGCACACTTGCTTGCTCACCCGGATCACAAAGTTAGAAAGTTCCTAAAGAGAGAAGCTCTAGAAAGAAATGAGCATTTGTATTTCTTAATGGTTGGATGGTTACAAATGAGGGAGAGAGCACCCATTCTTATACTAGAGGCCCTCTGATTACCTCCAATGATTGAGAATTCATCTGGTAAATGAGATCGCACCGCCAAATCAACTAACTACCGACACTGATGACAAGAGAATTCTAAACTTTCGCTCAATTACCGTATTGCCCACTCTTGGAACGCTCTTGGAACGTTCCGAAAGAGCTCTTGTTGGGAATCTTAGCGATCGCAGGAGGTCCTCCATGGAAAGGCATGACCCTTTAGCTGCAGAAACCTCTTGGCTGTGACACAAGCATCGCATTCTTATTTTTCTCACTTGCTCTTACTTTGGCGCCGGAGTTCGAAGTTAATGTCATTAGCTACATTCCGCGCATCTCTAGCAATGCCAAACAGGCCCACTTGAGAGAAGCCGACACTGTACAAGCCATTTTCTCCTTTCCATTGGTCCCGGACCTTGGTCATGCCTTGAACATTGAAGAGGTCATCTCCACCCTAATTAAGTTACCGTATATATCAAGAGGAACAAGGAAAAGTTATCAATTGATTTTCTTTCTTCTAATAGCTAAAGCAATTATTATTAAGTGACTTAAGGGAAAGAATTAAGATAAATGAAATTTACATGGAGCCATTTCCGGACATTGCTTTTGTAGCCAGTGGCAAAGATTATGGCCTCAAATTGACTTGTTGTGTCGTTTAAAAAAGTGACCAGCTTGCCATGAATCCTTTTGATGGACGGGAAAACCTGCATCGTTTGCTTTATTATAACTTGTGAAGGTTTAACTTGCTTTGGATTAGATATTAAATTCTTTTTCAAAGAAAAAATGCCTATAATTACTCAATCTACCTTGATTTCTCCGTCCTTGATCCTTTCCATTGCCCCGACGTCAATGGTGGGGGATTGTCCGGTCGCTGCTTTCAGATGGAACGCACCATTTTTCGGCCTCTGAAGGCCGTACTTGGTGAAGTCGCCATACTTTAGCTTGCTAAGTAGCCTCATCAAAATGTCAACGATTCGGCGCGGAAGGAATTTTATTAAAACCATGCCGATAAACACCATTTCCTTGGTAAAAACATCCACCTGCAAATCCTCTTTATTAGGCTATACTTGTTACAGATATTAACATTTAAATATATGGGAGCAATATGAAATCAACTACTCTCTTCTTCCAATCAACTCACGACCGAATGTTCTTAGGAAGGTAAACTTTGCTAGTTTCCATCCCCACCGAAAAGGAAAAATGCATGAATTGAATTATAGAAAGAGTCTGCATACAGGGCTTCGAGCAACAATGGACGTGTTGGCACCATGGCTCCACAAGTCATACGCAATCTCCATTCCTGAGTTCCCACAACCCACCACCAGCACGTTTTTCCCTCTGAATCCCCTCCCATTCCGGTACTTGCTCGAGTGCATCACTTCCCTGCCAAAGCTCTCTAAGCCGTCAACCTCTGGTATCGTGCCCTCACTATTCTTCCCGGTCGCCACCACCAGGAACTCCGCCACATAGACCTCATGCTCGCCAGAGCCCGTGTTTCTTGCCACAATCCGCCACTTGCCGGTTTGATCGTCGTATGATGCGCTCTCGACGGACCTTTGGTAATATAGCTTTACCTCGAATTGCGACTTGTAGTTGTCGAGGTATTCTATGAATTGGGCCCTAGGGACAAATGTGGGTGAGTTGGAGGGGAAGGGCATGTGGGGGAGCTCACAGAATTGCTTGCCTAGGTGGAGCTTCAATCGATCGTACGCCCGGTTTCTCCAAAGAGAGGCAGAACAGTCCTCTCTCTCGAGCACGACGTTGGCTACTCCTTGGCGGTTCAAGCATGCCGCTGCCGCTAGGCCTGCAGGGCCCGCGCCAACAATGGCCACCACAACCTCTTTCTCATTGGCCTTCTCCATGATGATTTGGCTCTCTTTGATTCAACAGCTAGGGTGTTCTCAGTGATGTGGTATCGGCAGATACAACCTCGTGTGCTTTTTATAGGGAGAGAGCATTTACTCGTGTATGTATCTGCCATTATTAATTTGAGCTCATATGGAAGTACATCTGAGTATAAATTGGCAGGTTCAGAGTTGTAAAAAATGGATGATTTTCCTTCAACGTGCCACAATCAACTTCATTCGTTGGGATTTTTTCCTATACATATACTTCACCTAACTATCAAGCCATCTAAAATTGGCATTGGCATCTTTTTCATATTCCATTCACGTAACTATCCACCTACTATTCAGTGTTGATTTTCAAGCAAGAAATCCAATATTGTGATGAAGTTTGCCCATTTGAATTCAGTTCAGAGTGTTCCTAAATGCTAGATTTTATTCTTTAAACGACGCTATGTACCATAGTGGGCTCCCCTAGTTTGTACATTTTCCTAAATGCTAGATTTTCAAGCAAGAAATCCAATATTGTGATGAAGTTTGCCCATTTGAATTCAGTTCAGAGTGTTCCTAAATGCTAGATTTTATTCTTTAAACGACGCTATGTACCATAGTGGGCTCCCCTAGTTTGTACATTTTCCGAAATGCTAGATTTTATTCTTTAAATGACACTATGTACCATAGTCGGCTCTCCTAGTTTGTACATTTTCCTTGTATTTGACTCTTTAATGTCAATCTACATGCTGTCTATAGGAATGCTTACCCAAAATTTATCTTTTACATTAACTTATCTTATCTTCGGCAGTGTTTGTTATTTTTTGTAATTGGAAAAAAATAAAATAAAAGAAGTCAGGTCAAAAAAGGCAATTGAAATATGGCTATATAAAACATGTGTTTTGCCTCGAGTTCAACGTACTTGGTAAGATTGACTGAATACTAAAAAGGGATCTTGTTACATTCCATTCAGTGCATGGTCATATGTTCCATCTCTTGGATTCCCAATTTGGGTTGTACTTTAACTTCTTAGATTACCTTCTTGTTTTGACAGTGGAGAAGCCAACTTAGACCCGTTAAACAAATAGGCCGGGTCGAGTTTGATCTAACTTAAATAGATTCATTTGACCCATTTTAATTAATTTTCATACATTACAAATATAATGATTCATATCCAACATAAGTCATATCCAACTCGACTCACATTATTAAGACATTTCAATATTTAACCCAATTTACGAAGGGTTAATACCCAAAAAAAAAACCCCAAATTAGTACACTTGTGACAAATTTACTCAAAACTATTTTTTTGACTAAAAAAACCCAAATTGATACACATGTAACAAATTTACCACAATTGACCATAAAAAAAACCCGAAACTGGTAAATTTGTGACAAATATACCCTCTGCTAAATTGGATTAATTCCACACAAAAAAATCACAAAAGTTGTAAATTGTGACAAATGGAGTATAAAATCCCAAATTGGTATACTAATCAATTGTCACGTGTCATTTAATTTAATAATTTGACAATAAAAATTAACGAAAACTAACAGAGAGTAAATTTGTCACAAGTGTACTAGTTTAGGATAAATTTGTCAAAGTTATAACAATTTGGGGTTTTCTATAGTCAAAAAAATAGTTTTTGGTAAATTAATCACAAGTGTACTAGTTTGTGATTTTTTAAGGTATTAATCCATTTACGAAAGAGGAATACATATGTGACTGTCTTGAATTTATTATAAGAACAACGATCTAATAAATAACAAATGATTAGAAATCGTTGTGAGATCCAATCTTTTAAGAATTTGTGACTCACAACATATTGCTATTTTACCACCGCCTTGGTGGCCGCGATGGTTTGAGCTCTCTTCCCCTCACGAATAAGAGGAGTTCGAATCTCCTCACGGTCGCTTGGGATTTTAAGTGGGACATCGGGGGTGGTGGGTCCTCCTACTTACGTGTCCCCCCAGGTTTACTCGCCAGCTATAGGGGTTCCTAGGTCACCAAAAAAAAAAAAAAAAAACATATTGTTATTTTGATAGTAGTTCAAAAACTATTATGCTATGAAAACTCCTTACAAAAACTCATACACAAACTAAAGTGAAAATACGAAATGAGTGAGCAAGAGATCAAGTGTGGGCGAAGAAAAAAAAAAGAAAGAGAGTTGTAGAGGTGGGTTAGGTTTAAGTAAGTTGTAAACCTATTTATAATCCGTTTATGACCAATTTAATATCCATATTATATTTAAACCCATTTATGACCATTTATTTAATATAATTAACCCATTTAACACTCACATGGGTGGGTGGCTATCACGCCCCAATCCTTTGAGCACGTGCCCATCCCTCTCGGTCGATTAAATAGCAATGTCCCAAGATACATTGCCGACCATTTCTTTTTAATATGCACATGCGGAAGTAAATAAATAATCCTCAGACAACAATGTGATGGGATAGGAAAGTAGGGCCACAAATTTTCAAACCAAAACAAGCCTTTTATAAACAAATAGGTTTATTTACAATACCAGGCTGTTTACAAATATATTGGCTCAACCCAAAAAGGGAACTATCCTATGACCCACTAATCAGACACATTCACCGATTCTTCGATCTCCACCTTCCCAGACTCCAAGGCCTCCGATCGTCCACGACCACCATCTAGGGACCTAAAAATGTTATCCCACAACGAGATGAGACGACATCTCAGCAAGTTCAACCCCCGAAGCCCATACTAGGAAAAAAAATACACCCCAAGGGCTGCCTAAGCACAAGCATAGGTCAGAGGACTTACCTTTGCCTCAATTCCTTCTTGCAAGTCAATATAATTCACAATTTCACCAATTCACTTCAAACAATCAAATCATCAAACCGATCGAATCATCGATCAATCGACTCAATCGATTACATATCATCAGGACCATCATACGGTCATTTCAATTACTTACTCCAACTATTAATTACGGCCCAACGAGAACATCTTATTAAATGTTCAATGGTGAATTACAACCCAATGGGCACAGCATGTCCAAGTTAGGTGGTAGATTACGGCCCAATGGGCACAACCTATATGAGGTGGTTAATTACGGCTCAATGACCACACTTCGGTGGTTGATTACGGCTCAACGAGCATGGCCATACTTCGGCGGTTTTCTTGATCTTACCCAACAACATGCCCAACAACTTTCCATAGTCATCTTATTACGACTATAAACCATCACACGATTAATCACCCATGGCCAAGAACGTGGCATTCTACGCTTAAATTTCTCAATCAACATAATACCTTGGCCTATTTTCGCATGTTATTAACACCCGATAAAAATAATTGTGTATGAGTACACGGTCAGCATCAGCCAAAAATATAGTATATTTACTTTATAAATTCCCACTATTTATATAATGATAAATCATTTTTGGCTTTGTAAATGCGTGTTTGGTAACGATTCTTTTCTTGGGAATAGATTCTGATCAGAAATTATTCTTTTTTATTCTGTTCCCGGGAACTGATTCTAAACATTTTAAGCTGTTTGGTAACGAATAAAATTTCTGATTCTGGAATAAAAAAAGAACAGAAATGGGTTTGGTAACAAATAAAATTTCTGATTCTAAAATAAAATTTATATTCTAATTCTTTTTTAATTACCTTTTTAGATGAATGTAAATTTGATATTGAATTTTCATAAACCATTCACTGATCAATTATATTTTTATAGTAAGTAATAAAAATATTAACTAATCAATTTTTATTAAATAGTAAATAATAAACCATAGCATAAACTATACTAATATCCCTAAAATATGTAATAAATATAAATACTAAATTATAATATAAAATTAAATATTTATTCTATATATAGCAAATATATTTCAGAATAGGAAGAAATTAAAATAAAATATAGAAATAAAAAAATAGATAAAAATAAAATCAAAATTTGTTGTTATTTTAAATTTGGTTTTCATATTAGAATTTCAATATTATTTATATTTAAATAAGATTTTTTTTTTATCATGGTGATTTCTCATTTTCAATTAATATTTACTTTTATATGATTAAATATCTAATCCATTTTGAATTTCATAAAGCTACTCCATGTTAATTTTAATTTAGCCAAGATATTTTCTCTCTCTCTCTCTCTCTCTCTCTCTCTCTCTCTCTCTCTCTCTCTATATATATATATATATATATATATATATATATATATATATATTCCCTTCCCCAAAACCGAACACTCAACGTTTAAGAAGATAAAACTCTTCAAACCAACAGGACTCTTTGAAACAAAGAAAAGGCTTTAACGAGAAACTCATCATTGCAACTTATCCATAAATGAATAATAAAGTAACGTAGTCCATTGTTCAACTTTGAATATTGGCTTTGATAAGTCAATAATTAAAAACAATATTACAAAGGTCAGAAACATAAAGTTATTGAATCTCCGACATATTATAATCCCTTGCCATTTGATTTGCAATACTTCTCCGAAGTATGTTTATCTCCATTGCTTCCTCATTTGATGTATCATCTACAACATCCACTTCTCTAGTTCCATATGGATACTTCGGATCTCCATATCGGGAAAAAATTTTATCCATCCTGTCTTGATCACGAATATAATTATGAAGAGCACAACATGCAATTACAATAAGTGCTTGCTTTTTCATAGTAAATGGAGGCATGTGTCTCAAAATGGTAAAGCGATTCTTTAATGCCCCAAATGACCTCTCAATGACATTTCTTAAAGAAGAATGTCTATAGTTGAATAATTCTCTTGCTATCCTTGGCCATCTTCCACTCCCCCTATAATCGTTCAGATGATACTGTTCACCTCTAAATGGAGTTAAAAATCCCGACTGTGCTGCATAACTAGAATCTACCACGTAGTATTTGCCTATATATATATTAGTTATGATATACAACGATGAAACAATCATAAAATGATTTTCTCCTTATAAACAAATCAAATACCTAGTGGTGGTCGAGGAAATTGCAATTGAGGAGTCGCAAGTGCTGCCGAAAGCACTTGACAATCGTTGGCAGATCCTTCCCATCCAGAATATACAAAAGTAAATTTCATATCAAACCAAAAAACACATAACACATTCTGAGTGGTATTTCCTCTTTTGCCTCTATATGGGATTTGCTAAGACCTGGGGACAGTAACATCTATATAGGTGTCATCAATAGCACCTACGCAATCTTGTGAATTTATTTCGGAAAAAAAAATCATGTGAATTTATGAAAATTTAAAAATTATCAACTACATTTATTTGATGATGCACAATTGATATGAAAACTATACCTTGAAATAGCGTTCGTGGTTAGGATTCATAAGAATTTCCGGTGGAATAACATCAAATGATGGTGATTTGATAATCTCTTTTGCAAGTTTGAGAACTGCTTTCAACACTAAATTAAAATACATGTTGATTATATGTCATGAACGTTGAAATCTCTCACATAAATCTCTAGTTGAGTTATTATGACCAACCAAAAATAAGAAGATCCCAACTTGTTCATCTATCCTAACATATCGACTATCTTTCAACCAACCTTTTATCCTCATCAAATCACATAGGTTCAGAAAAACATACCTCTCCATCCTGAAGATTTCATATATTCTATATGAATGTCCACAAATAAGCTCTCTCATCCATTCCGGTCCCGATAGATTGCTGTCCCTAATAGGTTCTTTCGTATGCACAGACATGTCCATCGCAACCATGCATAACCATCCTATCAATATGTCAAGAGCACCGTCATCCAAAAATTGGTCAACTAATTATACCTGCTCATTAGACATACTATTTGATTCATCTTCCATAGTACCTATATCATCACACAAATATAATAACATTAATAAAGAAATATGAAAAAAAAAAAAAATCCAAACACGCTCTTAACAATTTAAGTTCTAAAGTAGAAGCAAATCAAATATAAAAATCTCACACAATCCATATTATCTATATAACAACACAAAAGAGTTTGAACAATTATATCACACAGTTAAGTGAAAGCACATGCAATCCATAAAACACATCTCAACATCTACAATAGATATTGAAGAAGTCCATGTCTCCTTTCAGTTGGTGTTTTGATGAAAGCCTCTCTCCATACGGCACTACCACATACTCGTTCCACTGCTTTGTTGTAAATATCTTGGTCCAAGTCATTCATATTAACCAGAATATCAATCACAACTGATATAGAGAAGGGGTCTTCAGGTGGAGGTGGTGGTGTGACTTGTGAGCTAACAGATCCACTTACAGATTGACTTGACCTAGCTTTGAGCATGTCTTGGATAGCTTTGCATGTGTCTGCAATATCAAATGAGGGACTATTTCTTCTCCTCTTGACATTTGGAGTCCTATCCAACCTGTGCTTGTTATGAATTGAAGTGGAAGTATACTGGGATGTAAAAATGTCCTCATCAATTTGGTGTTCACCTAAGTCCTCTGGATCACCAGTTGCATTGCCACCACCATTGCCACCATCCTCTGACAACGTCACATCTTTGGCATTTCCTATGTCATGCTCTCAGTAGCATATGTATCACAAAATACAATGCACAGTTCAGGATATTGAGGAAATTCATCATTCTTGAATTTTGCCCAGTCATTATTATCTTGCAATTTTCACAATAATGACATATGTCAATATCATTATCAAATCTTCTAAAACTTACATCTATTATAATATCAAAATGATAGAAACTTAAAACATACCTCGATGTGAGAGTCCCAAATACTTGGATCGTCTACAACAACGATGCCATTCACATTATCCCAGCCAAAGCCAGATTGTGAAAGGAGCTTCTTAAAACTACCATATTGTCTTCTTAGTTTGTTCACCTTATTCTTTAACTGCAATATGTTATATTGGTATCCTGACTGTTTATTGAATTCAGCTCGTATGTTATTCCATCCTACTTTGTTAAAAGTAGAAATCATGCGATTTCCCTTTTGAACTTCCTCAATCAACCAACAATCTTACAAATAAGTTGGTTAAAGGCTTGGTCCATTTTGCATTGAACACATCTTTCTTGGATGCCATTTTACCTTGATTGAGCATCATATAAATTAATTGAGATGACACTTAAAACTATCATGGAAGATAAAGTGTAACCGAGTAAGTAGGGAAAAAAAGAAAAAGATGCTCCAATGAAACTCACTTGATATGGCTTCTTATTCAAATGCAAACCCACAACTTCAAACCAACAACTTCCAGCTAACCTGAAATAGGATCACTTACTTAGAATGAATCACAATCTTTCTACTAAAAATGAATCAACAATCTGGAAAAAATCAGATGAGAGGAACACTTTGAGGAAACAACTCAAAACAATATTTCAGTATATTTCTAACGTCCTTCGTGAACTTAAAGAGCTATATATTCAATGCAATGTGATGAAAAGGGAATAAGTAAATAACATGAGCCTCCTCTTTTGCATAAAGCTACTCCATGGAAACCTACAACCTATAGTTCATTAGCTTAACAAAACTAACTAGAATACAACATAACACCGTCAGTCATATGCTTTGAAAACATCCAAATGTACACATGAGGGATCATTCAAGTATAGTTTGCCCCCATTGAACCAAGCACTACAACTGCACAACACAGTTTATGACTTCCCCCAACCCTGAAATGCCTAATCAGCCAAATTCACAATACAAATCTCACTTCCCCAGGCTCAAAACTGATGTACTTAGCACTAGAGCCTTTGTCTATTCGCGCCTCATCACAATCATAACTCCCAATCCGAATTGAGCGGGAGGATCACAACAGAAACCGATACATGAACATGAATTGCAATTGACCTCTCGGCCCACTTGCGACATTCAAGGACGTTAGAATTGTCACTCCCAACTACGACCCGTCCCGCTCTATTTCTTTTTCCTTCCCTCCATCTGCTGTCATTCGCTCTTTGCTTCCACAATATCTTATCCAAATATATAGAACCGATAGAACAAAGAAAGACACACACACACAACACATAAATGATCCAGTCGACAATGACCAATACATAAACATCAAAAGAAGTTCAATGAGTATGAAGTTTGCCTTCAGATGGGTGCTCGAAACTGGAGTCCACAATAGCACGAAGCAACTCTGGCTTCCAAAGGAAGTCTCTGAAACCGGAGTTGTGAATCTTGACGTAACCCCTGCACGACATCAAAACAACAATAAGCTCTCCGCACAAAGAATCGGCAATAGCCCGACTCAGCGGGCGCCCTCGCCGAGCTGGCCGAGGGGTAGCTTGCCCTCGGCCAACTCAACGAGGGCCCCCACCGAGTCAGGCCCAGGGTGAGCGACGCCTGGGCCCACTCGGCGTCGCTCGCCCTCGGCCAGCTCAGCGAGGGCGCCCACCGAGTCGGGCGTAGAGGTCCCTCGGCGTCACTTGCCCTTGGCCAACTCAACGAGGGTGCCCGCCAATTCGCCCTCGGCCAGCTCGACAAGCGACCCTTAGGCCCGACTCGACGAGCACCCTCGCCGAGCTAGCCAAGGGGTCACTCGCCAAGGGACCCCGGCCAGACTCGGCAGGCACCCTCACCAAGCTAGCCAAGGGGTTGCTCACCGAGCAACCCCCTGACCCGACTCGGCAAACGGCCAGAATCGGCGAGGGCGCCCGCCAAGTCGAGCCCGGGGATCACTTAGTCGACCAAAATCGGCGAGAGCGCCCACCGAGTCGGGCCTAGGTGTCGCTCGCCGAGCAACCCCTCGGCCAGCTCGGCGAGGGTGCCTGCCGAGTCGGACCCAGGGATTGCTCCCGCCAGCCGTCGCAGACGAAGAACCACCCATAGCTACGAGTGAAGGGAACTCACCTTGAACGAGCAGCTTCAACGATGAAGAAGCAGCAGTCGACGTCAGCGTTCTTGAGGAGATCGTCACCGTTGCCATTCTTGAGGAGGGAGAGAGTGAGACTGAGTAGAGGAGATGAGAGGATGAAAGAGTGAGACTGAGCAAAAGAGAGTGAGACAGTCAGCAAAGGAGATGAGAGGACGACAGAGTGGAGAGGACAAGAGACCGTCGAGCAGAGGACATAAGATTTTGATTCTTTTTTTGATTCTTGGACTAAGAGTCAAATTTTTTTTTTATTTTCAAATTGTGACATCCAAATTTTCGGGTTCTAATTTCGACTGGATAAATAGAGCCGTTTTTTTTTTTTTTTTTCAATTAAAGTCAGGGATTGTGAAATTGGGATGCAAGTGGGCTACATTGGTAAGGAAAAATACCAATTGGAATGATGAGGTGTTGAATAAATTAATGGGGGTCGATTTGATTTGATTCAAGTGGGATTAAGGTCTAATTGGAGGGAAAAACCTAGCAAAATTCATATGCCATATCGACCCCCACACTTTGCACTACTTAAATGCTTCTAGAAGGGGGCATAATTGTAAAAGAAAAGGTGGGTGGATGACAGCTGGTATGGCCCGCGTGTAGATGACCTAAGAGAGAGAGAGAGTAAGAGAGAAAAAAGAGAAACCGGTTTTCTCTTCTTCCCTTCTCTCTCCCATCGTTGTCTCTCTCTTCCCATTCTTCTTCTTCGATTCTACAACGCCATGGAAGCCGAAGGCCAGAGGAAATAGCAATTATCGTTGCTCAGACTAGGGCTACCACCGCCATCGCACCGGAGTCACCGCTGCTGCTCAGCGACCGCCCGCGTGCCCTCCGCCTCTTCTTTCTTCCTCTCCCTCTCGGCCATTCAAACATAGCAAGGGTAGAAATAGAGACAACAGCTTGCTGTCACAACCAGCTGCCGCAATTGGAGCCAAGGCCGTCGTTGCCGCCTCACGCTGCACACCATCGTAGCTTCATGACCACTCAGCCGCGCCGACCACCCCGTCCAGTCGAGCTGCCGTCCACGAACCGCCTGGCCAGTTGCTGTTCGATGGTCATGGGGACGGTAGAGACCCACCGGAGCTCCCTCCGACCTCCTCCGGCCACCATCTAGCCTCACCGGAGTCCCCTTGCCCTCCGCTGGCCCTTTCCAGCTTGAATCAGCGTAGGAATCGCCTTAACCAGCCACGCATAAAGAGTTCGAAAATGGGTATGGCAGCAGATGTTTGGCCCATTTTGGTCGTCTTCCCAAGCTTGGATGCTCGGCCCGCTTTGAGGAAAGTTGATCCTCGCGTCGAGCCCATCGTTTTGAGTGAGTTTTACTCACTAAAACCTTCTTAGTTTGCTAATTACACTTAAAGTTTGATTAGTGTTAGTTAAGTGTAATTAGATGATTAGATTAGAATTGATTAGCGATTATTAGTTAATTGCATTGCATATTAGTTATTTGATTAGTGTACTTAGATAGAGAATTGCCTATAGTATTTATTTGGTTAGTCCTGAGATATCGCATTATAAAATCGACCAAAAGTAAAGGATGTGCACGTGCCTGAGGATCGGGGCGTGACATCCTCTTTTTGTGATATCAGAGTAATGGTTAGGTATTGGAGTGATAAGGTGCGATGACCTATGGGATAGTAGTAGGAAAGGCCTTTAAATTCATGACTAATGCATGTCTGTGATAGCTAATTTGTAGCTTATTTGTGGATCACTCAAATTCTAATGTGGTATTAGAATTAGAAAACGGGTTTCTATAAAGATCCTATAGTTTGAGTAATCAGGAGCTGAGGGCTACTAGTAAGAGGATAGTAGCCTCTGTGACTCGGGAATGAACGCTGACAAGGATCGGTGCCCGAGGTGGTTGTGGCAGAGCACCAGCTTAGGCCAGCGCGCGTGTAAGAGTACCACCATAGGTCGGTACTAAGAGTGTAGCAGCACCGAGTGATCCTAGGTCCAGCAGGATCGTTCAGGTGCAAGTTTTTCCCAAGGAGCTTGTTAAGCCAGTAAGTTCGAGATCAAGTCGAAGTTATTGCCACACATGCCGAGGTTTAGTAAGGAGACGAGATCTGGGAGCAAGCCGTTGCAACTAAGTTGAGGTTCAAGTTCAGTAGAGTTGGAAATCAAGTTGGAAAGGAGCCTATGACCAGAAAAGTGTATTTTATTCCGCCCCTCAGGAAAGACGGGATAGGCAAGTCAACATCAAATCAGAACGTTATGGGTCATGGAAGCTGACATGGATCGGCCCCGTGTCCTATTAAGACGAGTGCTTGTTATGACTGTGACCGATAAGGTCACTTGGCAAGAGACTGTCTTAGAAGGCCGATGGGATAGGTTGGAAGGAGTGAGCTACAGAGCATACAGTAAAGTTTTTGAAACAGGCCTCCAGTGCAACCAAGAGGGTATGCTATCACCTAACATGAGATACAGGACTCACTAGGTGAGTGTCAAAGATATGGAAGGAATGCATGGATTAAACTTGTGTTCGAGAATGACTAGAACGTGCTTTGATGGTAGTGAGCACAGCCGTTAGGTGAGGGACTATCAGTTGGAGTTCAGGAAGAACACCAACACTGCTACTACCAATATGACGCCACTAAGATGGCAAAGAATCAAGAACGGAACTGACCATGCTTTGATTAATGGAAGAATGTTTTGAGGTGATTCTTATCATAATAGTGCCTCAGAGTATTGGGAATGCAATTGTGGAATTTCAGTTGTATGTTAAGGCTGTAGGAAAAGAACCACTGATTAGAGTTGCATTTCATTGGTTGTTGGTGTATAACTTTATCGCCAAGTGCAAAAGGAATTAACTCCAAGAGTATCTTATGGTCATAAATTGTTATGGTGGAGTAACCCAGCTTATTCCAGGAGCATGTAAAAGTACCGAGTTTTACTAAGAGTTGAGAAGGGTCCCTGACTTCTTTAATCTCGTCACTTGAGGCAATCCGTTTGTTAGACGGAGGTTGCCTAGGTTACTTGACGATTGTCAAAAATAAGACAAATTGAAGAATTGAAAATTGAGGACTCCTCAGTAGTCCAAGAATTCCTAGAAGTGTTGCTAGAAGGATTATCAGACCGTTGCCAGAGAAAGAGATAGAATTACGTACGAGCTAGCATCCGGAACGGAACCATTCTCTAAAGTTTCTTACCGGTTGTTGTTGCCTGAATTGATAGAACCAATGGTGCTGATGTGAGGATTGATGAATGAGGAATTCATGCATATTGGTGCATTACCTAGGGGAAACGTCAGCCTCATAATGAGAAAGAAAGAAAGATGGTTCGTTGCAATTATGCATCAATTGTAGTCAACTCAATCAAGTGACAATCAAGGACAAGTGTTCATTGTCAAAGATCGATGAATTGAGTGATTTGTTATAAAGAGTGTTGATGTCTTCAAGGATCAACATGATAATAGGTTATTGTCAGTTGAGAACCAGGAAGGAGGTTGTACTGAAGACAACATTTCACTCTTGATTTAGCCCTTAGAGAATAATGTAAAGCCATTTGATTTGACGGACGCTCTAGCAGCTGTCATAGATTTGACAAACCGAGTGTTCAAAGAATAACTAGATCAATGGTGATCGTGTGGTGTAGCGACATTATAGGGTGTTCATTAAGTGTTGAGAATCATGAGATGCCCCTAAGAATGGTCATGTGGTTACAGGTAAAGGAATTTTCATGGACCAAGCCAAGATCAAATTAGTTGTTAGCGGATCGAGACCGACAATAATGTCAGAGATCAAAAGCCGTGGGGATTGGACAGATTACTACAGAAGGTTCGTGAAAGAATTTTCAGTATCAGTATCATCGCAGGATTGACCTCTTGAGAAAGAAGAGAAATTCATCGGCATTGACAAGTACGAGGATAGTTTCCAAAGCTTAAAGGACGGGGTACGTATTGATGCAACATGAGAAGATTGTTGCATAACCGTTCCGCCAGTTGAGACCCAATAAATGGAATATGAAACGGTATCGTGAATCAGAATTTTAACAAGACTATAATAGTGATATTGAGTATCACCTTGGAGAAACAAAACGAGTCATTAATGTGTTGAGCCAAGAGTCTTCAATTGTGCATAGACTAACTAAAATATAGACTTTACTTAAAAAGGGTTCAAAATGTGGTTTTCAAATTTGAGGTAGGCGACCTTTTAAATTTTATAGCCGCCTTAAAGTTGAACCATATATTCAAGTTAGAATCGGCGCCAAATTGATAGACAAAGAAGTTCATAAGATCTTATAAGAACTAACTTTAAGATTTCTGAGGATGGAAAGTTTGGGTTCCATGAGTGATTGAATACACTTGACAATGTAGCACTTAAGGAAAAGATCTTGTCAGAAGATCACTATAGTATTGCAGTTTTGACCAGATGGTGCAAGTAAATTAGAATCGACATCAGCTAGATTAGTAGGCCGATATGAAGATAGATATCGCCAAGCAGGTTGCAAGTGTCAGAGGTGTCAGTAAGTGGAAGTTCAGTAATGCAAACCCAAAAGGTTTTACCATTACTCGAGAGTCCCAAGTGGGAATGGAAATATATCACAATAGAACATTGTGATAGGCTTACTAAGGATTCAGAGGATTACTGATACCATTTGAGGATAATAGTCGATCGCTAGATGGAGTTAGTCCACTTTGGTACAGTACGAATAGATCTTGTTTTGAGTGTGTGACATCCAGATTTTCAGGCTCTAACTTCGATGGGATAAATTGGGCATTTCATCGACGCGACTATAATGTTTTTCTCTGAGTTGACCACTCACGAGATAACTAGACTAGTTAGGTAAGCTATTAAAGACTTTAAGGCAGATAGACTGAAAATTCGACCATGAATCGACTTCTCGACCGTGCTCATCTTTAGGGATCATTACAGCATAGTATAAAATCGATTTGAAATTAGAGATAGGTCGGTTTGACTGAGATGAATGACTAATCGTGGGTGACTCCACTAAATTGGAAAACTCTCGTCGACCGGCACTAATTTGATTTTATTGTCGTTTTGGTACCCTGTGTCCGTATTTGAATCTTTGAGATTTTCACGACAATCGAGAGTCGCCAATGTGTCGAGTGGGTTCATTGTGGTTCAAAGAAAATCGACCACGGGTCATTTGTCCTAAAAAGCTCTGAAAACTATCCAATAGCCTAGGTCACACTAAAAGCGTGTCGGAGTGAAATTAACCGCCAATCTAAGTTCGATTTCAGAAATTGAATATTCTGTCTTATCACAGAGTGGGTATACTGAAGTGTGTGTGCATCAGATAATTCGCCGGCATGGAGTGTCGGGGATGAATTATATTTCAAATCTAAATTAGAGATTATAAATTTGGCAAAGTTTTCAAAGGGTTCTTTCTTAAGCAGTGTATAGCAGAGGGTACAGAATTTCAATGGTGAAAAGAAAGTGAAGAAAGATTACAGGCCAGAGTCAGCTCAGTAATCAGTGTTTGTAGTTGTCAAATTAGTGTTAGAGTAAAGACTGCTCAGAACTGTCAGAAATTTTGAATCGTTGAGCTTCAAAGGTTTATTAGGGAGTCGAGAAAAAGAGATCAGATGTGGATGACAAAGTGTCTTATGTCAGAAGCTCAATTCAGTTGTTGGTCCAGAAAGAGCAGAGTTTGTGTACCAAGATAATCTCCTTAGTCAAAGTGGTCTGACAACACCACAAGACCAAAGGATTAGTGTGGGAAAAAGTGAGACTCGATGAGACGACAATACCCCCACCTTTTGTTTAAGGATTGGTAAAGGTTTAAATTTCGATGACGAAATTTTTATAAGAGGGGAAAAGTTGTAACATCCAGATTTTCAGGTTCTAATTTTGATTGGATAAATAGAGCCGTTTTTTGTTCAATTGAAGTCAGGGATTGTGAAATTGGGATGCAAGTGGGCTACATTGGTAAGGAAAAATACCAATTAGAATGATGAGGTGTTGAATAAATTAATGGCGGTCGATTTGATTTGATTCAAGTGGGATTAAGGTCTAATTGGAAGGAAAAACCTAACAAAATTCGAATGCCACATCTACCCCACACTTTGCACTACTTAAATGCTTCTAGAAGGAGGCATAATTGTCAAAAAAAAAAAAAAAAAAAAAAAAAGGTGGGTGGATGACAGCTGGTATGGCCCGCGTGTAGATGACCTAAGAGAGAGAGAGAGAGTGAGAGAGAAAAAGAGAAACTGGTTTTCTCTTCTTCCCTTCTCTCTCCCGCCGTTGTCTCTCTCTTTCCGTTCTTCTTCTTCGGTTGTGCAATGCCATGGAAGCCGAAGACCAGAGGAAATAGCAATAATCATCGCTCAGACCAAGGCTGCCACTGCGTCGCACCGAAGTTGCCGCCGCTGCTCAGCAACCACCCGCGTGCCCTCTCGCCTCTTTTCTCTTCCTCTCCCTCTCGACCGTTCGAACACAGCAAGGGCAGAAACAGAGACAGCAGCTTGCTGTCACAACCAACCGCCGAAATCGGAGACAAGGTCGCCGTTGCCGCCTCACGCCGCACGCCATCGCAGCTTCGCAACCACTCAACCGCGCCGACCACCTCGTCCAATCGAGCTGCCGTCCACGAACCGCCTGGCCAGTTGCTGTTCGGTGGTCATGAGGGAAGGTAGAGACCCACTGAAGCTCCCTCCGACCTCCTCCGGCCACCGTCCGGCCTCACCGGAGTCCCCTTGCCCTCCGCCGGCCCTCTCCAACTCAAATCAGCGCCAGAACCACCTCAACCAGCCGCACACAAAGAATTCGAAAATGGGTATGGCAGTGGACGTTTGGCCCGTTTTGGCCGTCTTCCCAAGCTCGGATGCTCGGCCCGCTTTGAGGAAAGTCAATCCTCACGTCGAGCCCATCGTTTTGAGTGAGTTTTACTTACTAAAACCTTCTTAGTTTGCTAATTACATTTAAAGGTTGATTAGTGTTAGTTAAGTGTAATTAGATTATTAGATTAGAATTGATTAGCGATTATTAGTTAATTGCATTGCATATTAGTTGTTTGGTTAGTGTACTTAGATAGAGAATTGCCTATAGTATTTATTGGATGCTTCGTGGGATTTTTCCCGACCCTTATCGGGTGTTAATAAGGCAATTCGGGCCTAAATGGTATTTTTAGGAATTAAATATTAATTTTCGAAATTAATTATTTAATTATTTATTTTTCGAAAATTCAATTGGGATGGCCAGTGACCGGGCTTTATGCTGATGATTGTGGCGTAGTCCGTTTATTTAATTGAGCTTCATATTGTGCTAAATTGGAATTATTATGTTTATTTATTTAATTTTCGAAATTAATTATTTAATTATTTATTTTCTGGAAATTCAACCGGGATGACCAATGACCGGAATTTCGTGTTGATTGTTGTGGAGTGGTCCATTTATTTAATTGAGCTTTAATTCATGTCGAATTGATTTAATGGTGCATTTTTGAGTTATGTTATTAAATAATGCAATTTTGGCCTTATGATTGAGAATTGGTCGGGCATCGGTTGTCAATATTGAAAGTGAGTTGGTAAATCACCTGGAGAATTGACGTGGCCCAGTGAATTCGAATGTCACCTGGGAAAGACCGTGGCCTAGTGAATTGGAATGTCATCTTGGCAAAAATGTAGCCTTAGAGAATGCACGTGGCTCGGAGACTCGACATGTCTTCTTGGAGAATGCACTTGGCTCGGTGACAGAGTATGACATTGTAAAAAGGGTCAGGTGGGACCATAAAGCCATTAGATCTTGAGAAGGTCGGGTGGGACCATAAAGCCACTAGATCTTGAGAGGGTCGGGTGGGACCATAAAGCCAATGAATCTTGGAAGGGTCGGGTGGAACCGTAAAGCCACTAAATTTAAGAAAGCTGCTTGGTGGGGCCGTGATTACCACCTATAGATAAGTTGTGTCCTAAGGACGGTGATTTATAATTGGGAATTGAGTTGGAATAATTGAAATGACCGTGAGTGGTCTTGTTGGTACGTAATCGATTAGGTCGATTGATCATTGCCTTGATTTGATGTTGTGGATTGAATGATTGAATGGAGATGACCGTGAGTGGTCTTCTTGGTGTGTAATCGACTAAGTCGATTAGATCGATGTTTCGATCTATGATATGATTGCTTGGGTGCCTATTTGATCTGTGCTAATATGCATGTGGAATCTGAGGCTAAGGTAAGTTCTCTGACTCATGTTGTGCATAGGCAACCCTAAGGTGTATTAGTTTACTAATCGGGTCTTAGTGTGGTAGAACTTGCTGAGACATAGTCTCATCCCGGTTTGGGGAAAACATTTCAGAACCCTAATAAAGAAACTGATGAGAAAGAACTCGAAGAGAAGTATCTAAAGGAGAACCATGAGGAAGATCCAAAGTAGGATCCTAATGACTTTTGCTATAGAACCAATTTGAGTAGAAACCAATCGTTTTAGTATGGCTTGTATATGAACATAAGGGTGTTGGTTTTCAGGTTCAATTTCCTAGTCCTACTTGTATATCCCATTACTTTATTGTCTGGGGATTTTAGAACTGCTTCCGCATGTGCTATTAAAAAGGAAATGGGTCGGCGATATGCAGTCCTGGGATATCACATTATAAAATAGACCGAAAGTAAGGGATGTGCACGCCCCATGACTGCCAACCATCGCCGCTAATTACCGCCGCAAGATTGCCGCCCACCACCCATGGGAGGGGGTGGTAGCTAGTGAGCTGTGGGCGACAGTCCTACGGCGGCGTTCGGCAGTGACAATCGGCAGTCGTGCAGCGACAGGCAATAGTCTTGTGGTAGTTGGCAACGGCAGGCTGCCGACAGACGATGGCGGTCATCGGCTGGTGAGCCATAGGCAGCAGCCAGTGGGCTACAGCAGCAACCATCGCCAGCAATCACTGGCAATCGGTTGTCGATGGTGGCCACGAGCAGCAGAAGGTGGCCGACGGTTGGCAGGCATCCGATGATGGCCGTTATAAGGAAGAAGAACAAAAGAAAAATAGAAAAGAAAAAAAAAACTTATTTCTAAAAATTGTTCTCAAGAACAAGAAGCTATTTTTTTTTTTTTTATTTCTTGTTTATGTTCCAAATCTATTCCCCAATCACTTTTCTATTATGGGAAATAGAAAAATAAGTTAGCATTACCAAACAGATTTATATTCTCTTTTTGTTCCAAGGAACAAAAGAACATAAATTGGGAGAAATAGAAACGTTACCATGCAGGCGCTAATTCACTGGTCGTGCCATTCATGAACGTGACCAACTTCCCGTTAATGCTTTTGATGGAGGGGAAAAGCTAGATCATTGGCTTTATTATAACTCAAGAAGGTTTGACAGACTTTTGATTCAGTTCGAAATTCAATTTCAAAGAAAACAAGCCCATAACTCCGTAATTCACCTTGATCACTCCATCCTCGATCCTCTTCATTGCCCCAACGTCGATGGTGGGGGATTGTCCGGTCGTTGCTTTCAGATAGAATGGACCTTTCTTTGGCCTCCGAAGGCCGTACTTGAAATAGTCACCATATTTTGGTATGCTAAGTAGTACCATGATGATGCAACGATTCGGCATGGGAGGAATTTTAACAAAACCATACCAAGAAACACCATTTCCTTGGTAACGACATGTACCCGCGAATTCTCTTCATTAGGCTATTAAGGTCATGAAGAAAACGTAGCCACTATCTATAGCTATAAAAGAAGATAAGGGCTTCATTTGCTCTCTATATCATTTCATCATTAAGACGTTTGTCACTCCAAGTAAATGGATTCCTTAATCATTCGAATATGTCTGGTCTGTTGCAAGAGATCCCACTATCAACTCCCGACTGAATTTCCACGAAAATATTAAAATTCTCTAATTTCCATCCGCTTACTAAAGAAGGAAAATTGCATGAGTTTAAAGAAAGAGTTTGCATACGGGACTTCGAGAAACAATAGAAGTGTTGGCGCCATGACTCCACAAGTCGTAATCAATGTCCATCCCTGAGTTCCCACATCCCACCACCAGCACGTTGCTCCCTCTGAATTCCCTCCCATTCCGGTAGTACCTCGAGTGCATCGCCTTCTCGTCGAAGCTCTCTAAGCCGTCGACCTCTGGTGTCATGCCTTAGCTGTTCTCCCCGCTCGCCACCACCAAGAACTCCGCCACGTAGGACTCATGCTCGCCCAAGCCCGTGTTTCTCGCTGCGATCCGCCACTTGCCAATTAGGTCATCGTACGACGCGCTCTCGACAGACCGTCGGCAATACAGCTTTATCTCGAACTCTGACTCGTCATCGTCGAGGTATTCTATGAATTAGGCCCTGGGGATAAAGGTGGGTGAATCGGAGGGGAAGGGCATGTGGGGGAGCTCGCAGAATTGCATGGCTAGGTGGAGCTTCAATCGATCGTACGACCTGTTTCTCCAAAGAGAGGCCGAGCAATCCTCTCTCTCGAGCACGATGTTGGCTATGCCCAGGCGGTTCAAGCATGCCACTGCCGCTAGGCCTGAAGGCCCTACGCCAACAATGGCCACCACAACCTCTTCCTTGCTGACCTTCGCCATGGATGATTTGATTCTCCTTGATTCCACAGCTATGGTGTTTTCAGGGATGGGGCTTTGGTAGATGCAAGCTCGGGTGCTTTTTGTAGAGGGAGAGTGTACACTCATTGATGGTATGCCTCGATTCACCTTCGCTCATATGGAAGTTTCAATGCGCAGGTTCAAAAGCTTACTTGAAATGGCCATCGGTCCACTTCATCCCTAGAAATTACATTGGATTGTTTTTTCCTATTATATATACTTTATCTAACTATGGAGTCATCTAAAATTCGCATTAGAATCTTTGACTGGATGAGTCTTTGACCTGTGCTTAATTCCTCTTAATTTCTCAATGGAAACAAAAATCTTATGCTATGACGTGTTCTATTTAGTGTTGATTTTCAAGCAAGAAATTGAATAGGGAGATTAAATTTACTCATTTAGGGTGTGCATGGCAACGTTTCTATTATGGGGAATTATTTCTTTTTAGAAATAGTTTTTTTCTATTTTTATTCCGGGAACAATTTCCGAGTAAAATAAGGTGTTTGGAAATTATACAAAATTTCTATTTTTGAAATAAAAAAAAAGAATAGAAATGTGTTTGGTAAAAATTAATAAATTTTTGTATTTATTTATTTTTTCTTCTTACTCATGGACTGCCGATCACCACCCGCCGCCACACGATCGCCGCACGACCGCCGACTATTGCCGCTAACCATTGCTGCAAGATTACCGCCCACGGCCCACCGGCCGCTGGAGGAGGGGGCGATGGCTGGTGAGCTATGGGTGGTAGTCCTGCGGCTGTAGGCGGCGGTCGTGCGGCGATTGGCGACGGCAGGCTGCCAGCAGAGGGTGGCGGTTGTCGGCCAGTGGGCCGTGGGCGAAGGTGGGTGGGCTACAAGCGGCAACAATCGTCGCCAGCAATCGCCGGCAATTGACTACTAACGATGGCCACGAGCGGTAGGAGGTGGCCAATAGTGGCCGGCGCCCAAACAGATTTCTATTATTTTTTTGTTTCGAGGAACAAAAGAACAAAAATCGGGAGAAATAGAAATGTTACCATGCAGGCCCGAAATCAGTCCAATTGAAAGGTTTAAAGTTAATTTCCAATGCAATGTATTTAGAACTTCTTTAGTACTTTTCCCCCGTAGCGTAATAGAGTCGCTCATTCTTTTCTTGTTTTACCATGCGCACAAAGCCACGTAAATTGTATATTCAAGGTGCAAGATGATTTAATATATGACCCAATTCTTTTGACTCATATTCCTATATAAGCTTTTCATTTTAAGCTCAAAATTCACCATTAAAAAAAAAAAAACTCAATTGAGCTTTGCCTAGACAGGAGTAAGAGTACTTGAAACTATCTTTTTATGAAGGACGTGACCCTTGTCTATGACACTACCCTCAAAGAAGACCGCGACTGTTTTCATGTGTATACAAAGAGAGATGATTGGATTATAAGCGACGGTGGAAGTCGAAGCGCCATTATTGGAAAGATCTCAGAGATTTACAAGTTTAACAGTTTTTGAGCTATTGTAAAAATAATAGTTTGTTGAACGAATTCTTGAATAAGTGGACTTCACAACAATTTATAATTATTCATTATTTGATTTTTTTTTTGTGGTTCAAAATAAACTGTTATTCTTGAAGTGGATTAAAAATTCACACCAAATCATTTCTCTTCTTGTACCCACTTGAGTGATGAACTCCCCTTCAAAATTACGTTGACCGGGCATCATTGTGTACCCACCCCTCTCCATTCTCATTGCTAGCAACCACTAGGAACCTCCCCACATGCGCCTCACTCACCCGACAAAGTATTCTTAGCCTCGACCCGCCGCTTCCCGGCATTCGTGTCAAAACTCGCTGAGATCATGTGCCGATTATACCGAGGCTCGACGTGGAAACTTTTCATGTAGGTCTTCAAATAACTTTGGAAGCAGCTTTTGGGAAGAAAAGAAAATGTATTTAGACGAGTAAGGCATGTGAGGGAGCGTGTAGAATCGTGTGCCAATATGGAGTTTCAACCGGTCGCAGGTCCTCTTCTTCCGGAGAGAAAGGCACGGCAATCCTCTCTCTCTCTCTCTCTCTCTCTCTCTCTCTCTCTCTCTAAAATGATGTTGGCGATGAAGAGGCTGTTCAGGCATGCCGATGCAGCGACGCTCGAGGACCCGTGCCCATAATCGGTACTCCCATTTCAATTTCTTTTTGGATAGTCATGTTATTGTACATAAGTTTATGAATATATCTATATAGGCTTTGATAGCGTAACAATTTTTTAGAATAACAATTTCTAGGGAGCCATAGATTCTTAAAAAAGCGAATCCCACAATAATTTATAATTATTTGCTATTTAATTTTTTTTGTCTAGAACATACTGTTATTCTCACAGTAAAATAAAAATGATCACTCAATCATTTCTCATGTAGTGGAACATGGCTTATCCTTAAGATATTTTTTTTTCCTTTTCCGAGACAAGTGAGTAAAATGTGTTCCCACCATGCTTTGAACAATGTAGAAGTGGCTTCATATAAGGAATGTTAAATCGTAATTTAAGAGGTTGTCAAGTTTTTCTTTCTAGTCTTAGATTGCGACCGATCTTGTTTTGGTCCCAATTATGTGGCAAGCAAGTTCTCGCAAATCAAAATTTAGCCAAAACACCTTATTAATTTATGCTTTGATAAAGCTTGATTACTGTATATAGAGCAACATTATCATGGACCCTCTACAATTCATCAGTACAAGCCGCATGTATTGTGGCATCCCAAAATTTCATGGCAACCTCTAAATGCATTACAACCTATGAAAAGGTGATGGAAGTGTTATTGATTTATGTTATGGCCTTTAGACCAAAGAATTTTAATA
Organism: Eucalyptus sideroxylon x Eucalyptus melliodora; assembly: GCA_016097485.1. Lineage (NCBI taxonomy): Eukaryota > Viridiplantae > Streptophyta > Magnoliopsida > Myrtales > Myrtaceae > Eucalyptus > Eucalyptus sideroxylon x Eucalyptus melliodora. The sequence continues at coordinate 32,158,326 of CM027825.1, read as the reverse complement.
GATTAATGCCGAGTATTTTAATGGAGAATTATTTGGGTAGAAATACATCTTATGTTAATGGATGATCAAGGTTGGTGTTATAGGACAATTTGATAAAGAAGACTTTGTTCTTGACTATGCACTTTATAGATTTGATTTTATGGATTAATGTCACAAAGTCTTTTGGCCATTTTATTATGCAATTAGGTATTTATTTAAATGAGGATTAGGATGTACTATTAAAAATAAACTTGGGCCATTTAAGTTTGGACTTTAGGCCCAAGAGTGTTGGCCTAAAGTGGGCCAAGAGGCCCGGCCCAAGGAACCCATGAAGTGGTTGACCAAGGCTAGCCCAAGCCCAGCCAAATGAAGGCCCATCATGTGCATGGCAAAAATGCCAAGTGGCAAGAAAAGCTTACCAAGCGTTGCCCCTTTGTAACCAAGTGTCCCTCCATGCAAAAATGGGAGCATGCAAGGGTTTTAATTCAACTAAAAGGAAAAGGGGGAGGGAGATTTCAACCAGAAGAGAGAGAAGAGAGAGAGAGTACCGTCCAAAGAAAGAAGAGAGAAAGAAAGGAAGAGAGTTCGTCCGCCTGTTCGTCCGCCATTCGTTGCTGCTTTGCCTCTATTTGCTGATGTTTTGTGCTTGAATCTAAGGCAAGTGAAGTACTAAAACCTACTCTTTGCATTGCTGTGTGTATTTGTAGTAGATGGTAAGTCTTGGTTGTGGTAGATGGGATGAAATTTCGGAGCTTTGAAGAGAGATTCGTTCGCCATGCATGCTGTTTCTGGAAAGACCAGTCCGACCGTCCATGAGATTGTGTGTTGCATGTGACTTTTTACTCAGAATATTGTTTTGATTTCTTCATGAAAGTTCTATAGAACATCTTGAAGAAAAACATACTAAAATTTGAGGCAAAACGAATAAGAAATGGTTAGTGAAATGATTTTTCTTTGGAGAGACTAGATCCGGAATTCATTGTGCTGACCTTCCGTGGTTTCGTGGTCTGTAAAGTAATCTTCTTATAAAAATATCACTTTGATCTCTTAATTAAAGTTGTAGAATAATTCTTGAGGTAGAACGTACCAAAATTGCAGAAGAAATGAACAAAGATAGGTTGGTGAAAACGTTGCCTTTTTAAGAAACTGGATCTGGGAAAAACGCTACTTCGACCCAGCACGATTTCGTGATTTTTATAAAATCATACAGTTAAAATTTGTTTGTTTGTCCTTAACAAAAGTTGTAATTAATATTCTGAGGTTTAACATATCAAAAATTTAGAGAAAAATAACCATAATAGATAGGTGAAATCGTTGTTTTTCGGAAGTAGTCAGATTTGGAAATTTCGGTATCGAAACAGAAGTTTTATCCGCCTATATATAATAACTTAGAACGAATTTGACTTTGGTTTCTTCATGAAAAACCTACCTTAGGATCTTGACTACAACATAGTCGTATTTCATGAATTTTGAAGATCATTATGGTATTTAATCGTAAATATTTCTTAAACCGTGTAATCTGACGCGTTCGGATTTAGTCAGTTTCAATGCATGGGTCATATCATTTTTTATGAAGCTCTTTCGGCAAAGTGTTCTTCACGAAGTATCTTTATTTATTTCTTCCCTGAAACATATTCAAATTTCATAATTTTTGAAGTTCATTTGCCTATTTAACTGAAATTTTTTTCGAAAACTGTGCAAGTTGAGTGGTCATGATAATGGTGCTGTGATGTTTGGTCTATACCGCATGATATGAGGGTATTTTGGTACAGTGTCCTTCATGAAATATCTGCCATTATGTCTTGACTATCACATATTCGAGTTTTATAATTTTTAAAGGTCATTTGGGTATTTAATGGAAATATTTTCTAAAACTGTGCAAGCTGGATTGTGCAAATTTCAAATGCTGTAATTTATGACTATTATGTTTTGGATGAGCCCCATAAATTATATTGATTGAGGTGATTGAATTTGCTAAGCACGTGATGATATTTGGCATTGCATATAGAATCAAATGCTGAATTTGACTTTGTTGCCATTACATCATGTGACATGTTGATTGTGAGACATAAATTGGTGAATATGAATTATGATGAATGAGGAAACTGTTGGGGGTGAGCTGATAATGCCCTGGGAGTATCAGGATGCCCGGAATGTGGGGGTGCCGAATGCCCAGTGGCCTAGTGGTGTAATTCCAGAGGGTCCTCGGGAGTTTCGAGATGCCTGGTGGTATACGGTATATAATTCCAAGGGGGATTCCTGGTGGTATGTTGGTACGTAATCCCGGAAGCCTTGGAGGTGTGTGCCCGGGGGGATTCCTCATGATGCTAGTTGGGATACGAGATGCCTGGAATGTGGGGGGGTCGAATGCCCGGTTGTATTTTGAATACATGCCCAAAGGTTTCTCACGATGCCTAGTTAGATGCAAGCAATAAATTGTGAAATACAAACATTGGTCCCTGAAAAGAAAAACTGATGAGATCCTTGTGAAAGATAAGAATTAAGAATGAATCATGTGCATAGGTGTATGAATATGGCATGATGCATGATCTGCTTATAAAAGTAAATTAATGCTATTTGATATTGAAAATGCGATCATGAAGGCATAAATGAATCTCATGGTGATGTATGCTTGATAGCATGGATGATATGAATCATGGTGGTATATGCACGATGGCATGGTGAGATATCCATGACTGCATGGTGGTATATGCAAATATGGCATGGTGATATATGCATGAATGCTTGATGATGAGTGCATAGTGGTATGTGCACCTATGGCATGGTGATATATGCATGAATGCTTGATGATGAGTGCGCAATGGTATATGCACATATGGTATGATGACATATGTATGGCTGCAAGGTAAGTTATACTTGAATGCATGAATGATATGTGCTTTGTTATGATGCCTTGATTGTTCTTTTTGATGCAATGAGTAGTTTGGTGGATCTTTACTGCTGAGTGGTTGTACTCACCCATTTTGGGGAATAACATTTCATACTAGATAAGATACTTCTGCTACCTTTGCCACCGGTAGATGGATCAAGTGGTTGGATATGACCGCAAGGAGGAGTATAGCAAAGGAATGAACTTTTGGACACCGACACTGATCGATGGACTTTAAGTATACGACTGTTGGAGGAGATGTTGGCCATCTTTTGAAGTATAGCCGAGTATAGAAGACTACGGCATTTTGATGTACCAATGAATGATGTCCATCTGGTTTAAGTAAATAAAAGTGTTTGGCTTTTACCTATAAATGTTTAATAGGTGTGCATCGTTTTCTGAATATAAGGAAGAGAGTTGATGAATGTGCTTCCGCCATATGAACTGCGCAAGGGACTGATAATAAAAGATGTAAACCCCCATGGTTGTATGGACCCACTGCAATTGAAATGGTATCAGAGTGACATATTATTAGGGAAAGAGAATAGAAATCGAACTGTGGCAACTCTAATGGATCGGGGGCCATCAAAGGGGTGCCACATGTACGACATGTAAGTGTCACAGGCTAATCGATTGGGATCGTGACTGTGCGACAACTCAAGTACTTTTGGATCGACATGGATCGTCGGGATTCCTAAGCCAAGCCTTGCTCGATCGATCACACACTTGCTTGCTCACCTGGATCGCAGAGAGAGAAAGTTCCTAAAGAGAGAAGCTCTAGAAAGAAAGGAGCCTTTGTATTGCTTAATGGTTGGATGGTTACAAATAAGGGAGAGGGCACCCCTTCTTATACTAGAGGCCCTCTAATTACCTCCAATGATCGAGAATTCGTCTGGTGGACGAGATCGCACCGCCAAATCTACTAACTACCGACACTAATGACGAGAATTCTAAACTTTGGCTCAATTACCGTATCGTCCGTCCTTGGAACGTTCCGGAAGAGCTCATGTTGGGAATCTTAGCAATCGCAGGAGGTCCTACATGAAAAGGCATGACCCTTTAGCTGCAGAAACCTCTTGGCCATGACACAAGCATCGCATTCTTATTTTTCTCACTTGCTCTTCCTTCGGTGCCGAAGTTCAAAGTTAATGTCGTTAGCTACATTCCGCGCATCGCTGGCAATGCCGAACAGGCCCGCTTGAGAGAAGCCGACACTGTACAAGCCATTTTCTCCTTTCCATTGGTCCCGGACCTTGGTCATGCCTTGAACATTGAAGAGGTCATCTCCACCCTAATTACCGTATATATCAAGAGAAACAAGGAAAAGTTATCAATTCATTTTCTTTCTTCTAATAGCTAAAGCAATTATTATTAAGTGACTTAAGGGAAAGAATTAAGATAAATGAAATTTACCTGGAGCCATTTCCGGACATTGCTCTTGTAGCCAGTGGCAAAGATTATGGCCTCAAATTGACTTGTTGTGTCGTTTAAAAAAGTGACCAGCTTGCCATGAATCCTTTTGATGGAGGGGAAAACCTGCATCGTTTGCTTTATTATAACTTGTGAAGGTTTAACTTGCTTTTGACGAGATATTAAATTCTTTTTTCAAAGAAAAAATGGCTATAATTACTCGATCTACCTTGATTTCTCCGTCCTCGATCCTTTCCATTGCCCCGACGTCAATGGTGGGGGATCGTCCGGTCGCTGCTTTCAGATGGAACGCACCATTTTTCGGCCTCTGAAGGCCGTACTTGGTGAAGTCACCATACTTTAGCTTGCTAAGTAGCCTCATCAAAATGTCAACGATTCGGCGCGGAAGGAATTTTATTAAAACCATGCCGATAAACACCATTTCCTTGGTAAAAACATCCACCTGCAAATCCTCTTTATTAGGCTATACTTGTTACAGGATATTAACATTTAAATATATGGGAGCAATATGGAATCAATTACTTTCTTCTTCCAATCAACTCACGACCGAATGTTCTTAGGAAGGTAAACTTTTCTAGTTTCCATCCCCACCGAAGAGCAACAATGGACGTGTTGGCACCATGGCTCCACAAGTCATACGCAATCTCCATTCCTGAGTTCCCACAACCCACCACCAGCACGTTTTTCCCTCTGAATCCCCTCCCATTCCGGTACTTGCTCGAGTGCATCACTTCCCTGCCAAAGCTCTCTAAGCCGTCAACCTCTGGTATCATGCCCTCACTGTTCTCCCCGGTCGCCACCACCAGGAACTCCGCCACATAGACCTCATGCTCGCCAGAGCCTGTGTTTCTCGCCACAATCCGCCACTTGCCGGTTTGATCGTCGTATGATGCGCTCTCGACGGACCTTTGGCAATATAGCTTTACCTCGAATTGCGACTTGTAGTTGTCGAGGTATTCTATGAATTGGGCCCTAGGGACAAATGTGGGTGAATTGGAGGGGAAAGGCATGTGGGGGAGCTCACAGAATTGCTTGCCTAGGTGGAGCTTCAATCGATCGTACGCCCGGTTTCTCCAAAGAGAGGCGGAACAGTCCTCTCTCTCGAGCACGACGTTGGCTACTCCTTGGCGGTTCAAGCATGCCGCTGCCGCTAGGCCTGCAGGGCCCGCGCCAACAATGGCCACCACAACCTCTTTCTCATTGGCCTTCTCCATGATGATTTGGCTCTCTTTGATTCAACAGCTAGGGTGTTCTCAGTGATGTGGTATGGGCAGATACAAGCTCGTGTGCTTTTTATAGGGAGAGAGCATTTACTCCTGTATGTATCTGCCATTATTAATTTGAGCTCATATGGAAGTACATCTGAGTATAAATTGGCAAGTTCAGAGTTGTAAAAAATGGATGATTTTCCTTAAACTTGCCACAATCAACTTCATTCGTTTGGATTTTTTCCTATACATATACTTCACCTAACTATCAAGCCATCTAAAATTGGCATTGGCATCTTTTTCATATTCCATTCACGTAACTATTCACCTACTATTCAGTGTTGATTTTCAGGCAAGAAATCCAATATTGTGATGAAGTTTGCCCATTTGAATTCAGTTCAGAGTGTTCCTTAATGCTAGATTTTATTCTTTAAACGACACTATGTACCATGGTCGGCTCTCCTAGTTTGTATATTTTCGTAAATGCTAGATTTTATTCTTTAAACGACACTATGTACCATAGTCGGCTTTCCTAGTTTGTACATTTTCCTTGTATTTGACTCTGTAATGTCAATCTACATGCTGTCTATCGGAATGCTTACCCAAAATTTATCTTTAACATTATCTTTCCTTCGGTAGTGTTTGTTATTTTTTGTAATTGGAAAAAAATAAAATAAAAGAAGTCGGGTCAAAAAAGGCAATTGAAATATGGCCATATAAAACATTTGTTTTGCCTCGAGTTCAACGTACTTGGTCAGATTGCCTCGAGTTCAACGTACTTGGTCACGTGTTCCATCTCCTGATTTCCCAATTTGGGTTGTACTTTAACTTCTTGGATTACTTTCTTGTTTTGATGGTGGAGAAATAGGTAAGCCAAGTTAGACCCGTTAAACAAATAGACCAGGTCGAGTTTGATACAACTTAAATAGATTCATTTAACCTGTTTTAATTAATTTTCATGCATTACAAATATAATGATTCATATCCAACATAAGTCATATCCGACTTGACTCACGTTATTAAGACATTTCAATATTAACCCAATTTACGAAGGGTTGATACTGTCACGCCCTGAACTTCAAGCGCACGCACATCCTTCGATGGTCGATGAAATTGCGACATCCCAAAACGCGTCGCCGACCCATTCATTTTATTGCACATACGGAAGCAAATAAACAAATCACTTGATAATAATCAACTTAGGATAGAAAAACATGACAATCAATTTTCACAAAAACCACACTTTATAAACAAGCTAAATTTATATACAATACTAATCTATCTACCAAAAAGATCAACCCTCAAAGAGAAAACTATCCTACGGCTCACTAGTCGGATGCGTTCATCGATCTTTCGGACTCCACAAGCTCCGGGGGCACCGGGTCCACCACAGCACCATCAAGATGGTCAGTTATACCCTGACTACCACAGCGAGGACCTCAAAATTCTAGAGGGGACCAACTCTGTATCCATTGAGCCCACGGAGAAACCATGTCCTAAATCGATGAGGTACCCTCTCAGGTAGTCCCTCATCGACCCAAACAGTGGTCACTACAAGCTCATAGACCCAGACCTCGTGGCCTTCGGGAACAAGGTAGTCAGTAACTAGCTTAGTCACCCTCCGAGGCTGACCATAACATATCGGAGGAGCCGCCATCTAAGGACCTAAAAAGATTTGAGCCCACAACGGGGTGAGATAATGTCTTCACAAGTTCACCCCCTAAATTTCGACTAGAAAGGAAATACGCCTAACCACACAATCACACAACCACAGAGACTCACCTTGTCTCAGATCCTCCCTGCAAGTCAACATAGTTCAAATACACAACCATATACAGTAATCAAACTCAATCAATTGGAACGCCACAACTTTCATCTCCAAAAACACAAGGGTTCCGATTATAAAGCCAAATCATTATGACACATTACATACCGTGCCACACAATTTTGTCCCATAATCAGACATGTCAAATCAATCAATCATGCGTCCCAATTAATTACGACTCAACGGCCACGGTCGACTCAACAGTCAGCGGTCCTTTGGCATAGCTAGGCGTCATCTCGCACCATAGAGTACGGCAACATCTACATCTAGATAGCATTCCACATAGGAGCATCGATCCAGCCTTAATTGTGACCGGCATCTATTGACTTGGGGCATTCCCGAAGGAGCATTACTCGGCCCCAAAGGCTCGTGACAGGTTCTCATATCATTCATGTACCCATCCAATCCCGGCAAGATATTGTGTTTTGCACTCAAATATCCCAATTAGAATAATGTTCTTGGCCTATTTTTTCCGTATTAAAAACACACGGTAAAATAGTCATGTGTGGGTACACGGTCAATTTGAACCAGAAAAATTGATACCCTTCTTTTTAAAATCCCACTATTTGATATAGTATTTAAAACCATTTTTGATGTCAAAACACGACACCCGGGATTTTCTAATTAAATATCGAAATTTCACAATTTTGGAATAAATAACCAAATTTCCAATCATCACTCAATTTGCACAAGTTAACATTCAATCGCTTAAACTAAGCACACCACTGCAATGAGCACGAAATTCCGGTCACCAGTTATAAGGTATAATTTTCGGAAAATATAAAATAATTAAATAAAATGCAAAATAATTAAATAATGCAATTTAAATACAATAAATACTCACTTAAGTGGGAAATGCTAATCTAACCACCTAAATGGACCTAGAAAATTTCTGAACCTAACTAGATAAATAGCACAATCTATCTAGTCCCTAATTAGTCTATCTTAACTACCTAACATGCATAATTAAACAATTAAATCACTAATCTAAACTAATTAACCACATAATTATCTACTAAGCGTCATTAACTCCCTAAGCAGAGTTTAGCAGGTAAACTCACTTGTTTAGCGGACTGGTGAGTCCACGATGTTAGCGATGCAGAGGTGAGCGACACTCGAGCTTGCGACAACACCAACGGAGGTTCGATGGGCCTAAAAACGGGCCACAAGCTCTCAGCTAGGGGTTGAGCTTCAGCCACTGCTTTGGGCTAAGAAAGCCAGATCGAGCGGCTAGTTGGGGTTGAAACGATGAGGAGGTGGTGGCGGAGGCTACAGTGGGCAATGGTGGTACTCGACGGTGGTTGGATAGCTACGAATGGCGGCCAGGCAACCTCGACGACAACCAGGGAGGCTCGAGACGGCAGTTGAGCACAAGCAAGAGGCGGGACGACAGTGGCTCGGCAACAGGCTCGCGGCCGAGTAGTTGGCACGCAATGAGCGGACAGGCGATGAGAGAGCTTTGGCTACTGCTGCTGGCTCTTAGCTGGCTTTCTCTACAATTTTGAGCTCTCAAAACACTCGACAATGGAGAAAGTAGTGCAAGGGAGAAGAAGAAGCCATCTGCTAAAGAGAGGGGGACCACCAAGCCTTCTAGTTAACCAAAATATCACAATTTGCTAATTGCAAAGTCCCCCACTACTTCAGCCTTCATCCCTAGCCAATTGCACACCCAAGGCTTCCCCTAGAAGCCATTGAAGAGGTCCAAAAGTGGCTGCACCCCCTTGGCTACGAATTTGGACAATTTCCCTACAAATCCAATTCAATTCTCCTCCAATTTGATCCAATTGAAGCCCCAAAAATTCAGCCAATGTGTCATCGTCCCTCTTATGATTTTTTCTCATCAATTGAACCAACTTGACGGCCAAAATTGTGACAAAAAATAGTCAATCGAATTTTCCAATCCAAAATAGCCTTACTTTGATTTTTCGCCAAAATCTCAGGTTTGCAAAAAAATCTTCAGAGGATGAGTCGACATTCCTAAAATGAATCATGACATGACAGAACTTTCAATTTCTGAAATTTGGTTTAAATTTGCAGTTAATTTCAACCGGGTGTAATTTTAGTGTGACCTAACCTACCAGATAGCTTTTAAGAATTTTTAGTACAATTAACTTGTAGTTGATTATTTTCAAGCCACATTGTGCATCTTTAATACATTGGCAACTCTCGGTTGTTGTGAAAATATCAAGGTTTCAAATACAAACATATGGTACATAAATGACAAAAAAATTGGTCTAGTGTCGTTCAACAAGAATTTTGCAATTAGGTGGAATCACCCACACTTTAATCACATACCTCAGTTGAACCGACCTATCTCTAACCTTGAATCGATTTTGACAATGCTGTATTGACCCTTGTAGATTAGCACGGTCGAGCAGTCTATTTCTGGTCGAACTTTCAAGTCTATTGCATTAAAATCCCTTAATGGCTTCACCAAATAGAGTAATTATCCCATGAATGATCAGCTCGAAGAAAAAAACTATAGGCGCGTCAATGAAAAGCCCAATTCATTCAATTGAAAATAGACTCAGAAATTCGGGATGTCACAAATACCCTAAAAAACCCCAAACTAGTATACCTATGACAAATTTACTCAAAACTATATTTTTTACCATAAAAAACCCCAAACTAATACACGTGTGACAAATTTACCTCAACTAATCATAAAAAATCCTAAACTTGTACATTTATGACAACTTTATCTCAAACTAATTTATTCGACAGCAAAAACCCCTAAACTGGTAAATTTGTGACAAATATGTCCTCCGTTAAATTAGATTAATACCACAAAAAAAATCACAAAAATTGTAAACTCTGACAAACAAAGCGTAAAATATCAAATTGGTATATCAGTCAACTGTCACGTGTCATTTAACTTAATAATTTAACAGTAAAATTTAACGAAAACTAATAGAAAATAAATTTGTCACAAGTGTACCAATTTGAGGTAAATTTGTCAAAGGTATACCAATTTGGCATTTTTTATGGTAAAAAAAATAGTTTTGGGTAAATTTGTTATAGGTGTACGAGTTTGGAGTTTTTCAAGGTATTAATCCATTTACGAAAGAAGAATACATATGTGACTGTCTTTAATTTATTATAAAAACAACGATCTAATAAATAACAAATGATTAGAAATCGTTGTGAGAGCCACTCTTTTAAGAAGTTATGACTCACAACATATTGTTATTTTGATAGTAGTTCAAAAACTATTATGCTATGAAAACTATTTACAAAAACTCATACCCAAACTAAAGTGAAAATATGAAATGAGCGAGCAAGAGATCAACTGTGGGTGAGAAAAAAAAAAAAAAAAACAAAGAGAGAGTTGTAGAGGTGGGTTAGGTTTAAATAAGTTGTAAACCTATTTATAATCCGTTTATGACCCATTTAATATCCATATTATATTTAAACCCATTTATGACCATTTATTATATATAATTAACCCATTTAACACTCATATGGGTTGGGGGCGATCGATCAAATTATTCTTTCGAGAAAAAATGGCCAATTCTTTGACTTTTGAAGCCTGTATTTTTCAGCTTAGTAAGGAAGGTACTTGCACAATAACCTGAGGACGTTTTCCAAGATATTAGAGGGGAGATACTTGCACGATAGCCCACACCACCGTTTGCTGGCTCAACACATGAACCCGAAGTAGCCAAGAAAAAGGAACAGAATATATGGTCACTTCTATTGATTCTTATTCGTGCCTGAGATTTTCATCTAAACAACATGTTGCAAAAAACGAGCGATCGAACAACAATATAGACAGAAGAAGAAAATAAATCGAACACTAGATTTACGTGATTCGGTTATAAAGATCTACGTTCACGAGGATAGCAGCAACGAATTTCATTATAGATCAAGCAATACAAGGAGATTACACACTTGAGTCACTCAAACACTCTCACACAATGTTTATCCCCAAAATTCTTAAAGAAATAATATCTCAATCTCACAAAGGAATTACAAATAAATCTTAACACAAGATTTTAATCAGCTACAAACACTAATTCTTCTCGAATGTAATTGCACGAACAGAAAACAACAAGCCCACTTTCAAGCACTCGATATTTGGTGCTTCAAGATTGCTTGCATCAACAACGGCGGAACACCAAGCACTCACGCAGTGCTTCAAGACCTTTTGTGATCCACACGGCATCCCACGAGAATGTGCATATATATATATATATATGCACTTAGAATTCAACCCAACTTCTGCAATAAATAATATCATATCTTTTATTCCTTTTATTCTTTCTCTTATTCGTTGTTGTTTCACCGAGTTCCAGAAGCCCACACCTACTAGGATAGCCTTGATTTTATTTCCTTTTCTGACACAAAATCAGACTTCTTGAACTTGGATTCCAACAAAGCTTTGTTTCCGTAATCTACAAATTCATGGCTTGGTCTCTACAAATCAGCAACTTGAAGTCCAAATATCCACTTTCCTTTAATTTATATTGGGTTCGGTTTCGTCCACAAACTCAAACTCGAGACATATTATAACACAATAAATTTAGAAAATGGAAAATAAAAATATTGAAATTGCTTTATGCATAGAAGAGTAAAAGCAATAGAAACTAGGGATGTGCAATATAACCGAAAACCATATGGACTACCTAAAAATAAACTGGACCGACCTAGCATCGATGGATCCCATGGGGATTGATCTAATTCCCGGTTCCAATTTACTAAACTCGGTGAGTACCGATTGGGTTCCTTATTTTGGGTTTCAAAATGTCCATCCGAACCGAACTAGTATATATATTAAAATAAAGAAATTGCAACTCGGGAAAATTGTTCAAAAAGTCCTAAATCTATTATACTTTTGTCAATTCAGTCCTAAACCTTTTGATTTTACTAAATCAGTCCTGAACTTTTTTACTTCTTGTCAATTGAGTCCATCCGACCAATTTTGGTTGGAAATTAATGACGTCGCATTTTTTTTTAAAAAATTGAATTTTGGTTTTTCTTTTTTTACTTTTTCTTCTTTCTTTTTTTGGGTTTGGAGGGCGAACCCTCCCCCACCACGATGGAGGGCTAGCCAACCCTTGCTAGCCCTGGGCAAGTGCAGCAACCTCACTTGGAGCCCTTGCTTGGCCAAATCTAGTCCTTACCCAGCCAGGAATTGGAAATGGTACGGACTACTTGGAAATAGACTGAATCGGCCTAGAACCAACAGTTCCCATAGAGACTAATTCGATTCTCAATTCCAATTTAATCAAACTAATGAGTATCGGTTCGATTCCCAGTTTCGAGCACGGAACCACTCATCTGGACCGAACTGGTATATGTATTTAAAAACAGAAATTGCAACTCAATTGCTTAATTATTTTTGTAATTTTTCAAATAATATATATGTACATATATTTTTAGTATTAGACATTATTAATTAATTTTGTCTCTCCGATGTGTAATTGAGTTAATCCCTCCACTTTTGTTGTTCATTCTAATAATCCATTTATGTGCTTTCTCAATCAAAATAAAAAAGAAAAAAAGGAAGAGGATGGAAGAGACCAACCGGAGAAGTCTTTAAATATTGCGGCGCTTTGTCATTATAATAAGAAATTAAGAGCCAATGGCTTGTTTTAAGGGCATTATTAGGTGTTTCCTTACCCATCCCCGTGATTAAATTATGTTGATGTTTATAAAAGATGGATCAAGTGTTCAATGTTTTGACTTCTGTGGAGGTTAGGGCTTCTAACGTAGAGTCCAAACTCAACGTATTCCAACTATCAAGAAATCCTAGGAGAATCACACCATAACTTTCGAAAAAATTGAATTCCTAACTAACCAGTATTGTCGATTCATTTTACCCTATAGTTTTTAATCCTTAATCAAAATTAATGGCTTGTAATTCAAATTGAATTTAAGACCAAACAAGCTTTAGTGCTCTAAATAGAAATTAGATTCACCATGATATTAGTTAATAAATGCAATTTTGTAGGGTTCCATAAGCTCACATGGGAACCAAACTAAACTGGCGGTCTCATTCTCAAGTAGATCCATGGAACCAACTGGCGGTTTTCATTTCTAATTTTTTGGAACCAATCCATAGTGGGCGCTTTCCAATTCTAAGCTAAGAAGTACTCACTCGGACCATGCTCACCCCTACTAAAAACTAGCTTTTCACCACAAACGTGATCCCCGTCAATGACGATCCTTGTATAAAAGACCATGACTATTTCCATGATGATATGCACTTTGTGTGAGAAAGATCACTGGGCTATGAGCAACAAAGGAAGCTGAAGCGCCGCAATCGGAAAGATCTCGAGCGATTTCCATTCCGAAGTTTCTACAACTAGCCACCAAAACAGTACATTCCTTCCCCGATAATCTCTCTCATTCTTGTACCTGCTATAGTGCATAAACACTCCAAAATTACGTAAACCAAGCACCATCATTGGGTACCCAACCCTCCCCATTCTCACCACTAGCAACAACTAGAAACCTCCCCACATATGCTTCACTCACACTCAACAAAGTGTTCATAGCCTCGACCCCCAACTTTTGGACATTCATGTCCACAACAGGGCCCAAAGTATCCTCATCTTCTCAACTAAGGGTTTGGAGTAGATCTTGTTTCAAATAAGAATCTGAAGTAGTATTGGTTATTTCAAATAAGAGCCTAAAGTAGCCATGGTTGTTTTAAATAAAGACTTGACCTTGCTGGTCGCCAACTAGCTAAATTTTCAGACCAGTCAAAGGAGTTTTTGTCCAAATGTTCTTATTTTTTTTCTCTTTTCTTATTTTTTTCCTTTATAGTGTTGACTAACGACCACTAAGAAAGGCTAGCGAGTGCTCGACAACCCTCGTTGACTGCTGGGAAGGGCTGTCGAGGACCTATAAGCACTCTCTAGCCCTTACTAGTGATTGACAAGGTCCTCGAGCCCTCGCAAACCACGAGCGAGGTCACCCTCGCCAAATCTGGGGAGGGTCGGCCTTGCTCTGGGGCCAATGAGTGCTTACCTCACCGATGGCTACAAGGGGTGGCCTCCCCCGAGGTGAGGGTTGCCTCACCCAAGTGAGGTTGTCCCTCACCTATAATCGACATAGGTGGCCCTCACCAAATCAAGCGAGGTCGAGCCTCACCCCCTCTGTGGGCATCATCAATGGCTTGTCAGCCATGGGCGAAGAGGAAGAAGAAGAACCAAGGGAAAAAAAAAAAGGAAGAAAAAAAAGGAAAATTTGTAAAAAAAAAAAAAAAGAAAATAAGGGAAATTTGACCATCAGAAAGTTGGCCATTATTTGAAATAGACATAGCCATTCATGCCTTTATTTGAAATAAGGTACACTTCCAACCTTTATTTAAGAAAATGATGGCATTTTGAGTTCGTTTTTAGAATTTTTCCCTTTTTTTATGGAAAGAATAAAATAGGAAAAATAAAGAAAAAGGAAAAAAATAAATTATTAAAAGATAAAATTCTCTTCACAGTAAGTTCGGACCCTTTTTTAAACTTATATGGAAACTTTATGCTTTTATTTGAAATAAGATTCATTTCAAGTCCTTATCTGAGAAAATGAGGATTTTCCATACCCTTATTTGAAATAATGTTTACTTTAAGCTTTTTATTTGAAAAATGATGACACTTATAGTCTATTATTGAATTTTATTTCTTTTAACACAAGTGTATAAATTATTATCTCACTATGGTTTGAACAATAAAGACACGGCTTCATACGATCTAAATAAGGAATGTAGAATTTGTCTTTTCCATAGAAAGAGAGGGAGAGAGAGAAGACGTTTTCAAATCATTCTTGCGAGTCTTGGATTGCCACAAGTCTTATTTTGGTCCAAATAATGGGCAAACAACCGCTTGCAAATCAAAATTTGGCCATATAAAACATTTATTTTGCCTCGAGTTCAACGTACTCGGTCAGATTGACTAAACACTAAAAAGTGATCTTGTTATGTTCCCATTCAATGCATGGCTGTATGTTCTGTCACCCGTCACCTGTCACCTAGGTCCCCAATTTGGATTGTACTTTAATTTCTACGATAACTTTCTTGTTTTGATAGAGGAGAAATAGGTAAGTCATGTAATATAACCATTTCAAAACAATTTGTTGCATAAAGTATCATTGATCATTGTCGGTAAGTGACTTGAACTGCTAAAATTTAAGAACATTAGAGAAAGAAACTTCAAAAGGGGAAGTCGTAAACTCGTGGATCACTAATCTGCAAATAAAATGACGTTATTGATTTTGACCTTAATGAAGCTTTAATTCTGTTTACAGTGCGAGGTCATCGCGCATCCTCTATTTTTTTGGTACAAGCATATTGTTGCATGAACAATATCGCTTCTTATTTCTGTCACTCACACTTCCTTCTGCGTCGAAGTTCGAAACTAATATGGCATGCTACATTCCGCGCGTTATCAGAGATGCCGAGCAGGCCCCGCTGAGAGAAACCGACGCAGTACAAGCCATTTTCTCCTTTCCATTGGCGCAAGACCTTGGTCATTCCGTCTTTGTTGAAGAGATCATCTCCACCCTAGTTAAGTTACCATAAATATCAAGATAAAATGGGAGAAGTTGCCAATTCAGAAAAAGCAATCAATATTAAGTGGCCCAACGAAAAAACTAATACAAAGAAACCGTACTTGAAGCCATTTTTGCACATTGCTTTTGTAGTCAGTGGCAAAGACTACAGTACACATGACAACATTTATATTCTGGTGAACTATTTCTTTTCAGAAATAGTATTTTTTTTTATTTCTACTCCGGGAACAATTTTTGAGATAAATAAGGTATTTGGTAATTATACAAAAAAATTTATGTTCTTGGAATAGAAAAATAATAGAAATGTGTTTGGTAAAAACTTATAATTTTTTCTATTTATTTGTTTTTTCTTCTTACTCACGGACCACCAACCGTTACATGACCGTCAATCGTCGCCACTGACCGCTGCCGCAAGATTGCCACCCATAGCCCACCGGCCGTGGGAGGGGGCGTTGGCCAATGAGCTGTGGGCGACGGTCCTACAACGGCATTCAGCAACGACGATTGGTGGTCGTGTGCGACAAGTGGCAATCGTGCGGCAATTGGCAACAGCAGGCTGCCGACGGATAGTGGCGATCGTCAGCTAATGAGCCATGGGCAATAGTCAGTGGCTACGAGCAGCGACAACTGTCACTAGCAGTTGCCAGCAGTCGACTGCCAATGGTGGCCGCAGGCAATAGGAGGTAGCTGACGATTGGCAAGCGGCCAGCGGTGGATGGTGGACGGTGGATGCAATGAGGAAGAAGAACAAAAGAAAAATAGAAAAGAAAAAAAAAACTTATTTCTAGAAATTGTTCCCAAGAACAAGAAGCTACTTTTTTTTTTTTATTCCAAATCTATTCTCCAATCACTTTTCTATTCCGAATAATAGAAAAATAAGTTGGAGTTACCAAATAAATTTCTGTTCATTTTTTGTTCCGGGGAACTAAAGAACAGAAATCGGGAGAATTAGAAACATTACCACGCAGGCCCTTAGGGTGCGCATGGCAACGTTTCTATTACGAGGAATTATTTCTTTTCAGAAATAGTTTTTTTCTATTTCTACTCCGGGAACAACTTTTTAGTAAAATAAAGTGTTTAGAAATTATACAAAATTTCTATTCTTGGAATAGAAAAAGAATAGAAATACGTTTGGGAAAAGATTATAAATTTTTGTATTTATTTTTTTCTTCTTACTCACGGACCGCTGATTGCCGCCCACCACCGCACAACAACCGCACGACTGCCTACTATTGCCGCTAACCACCGCGACAGGATTGCCACCCACAGCCCATCGACCACAAGAGGGGGCAGTGGCCGATGAGTTGTGGGCGGCAGTCCTGCGACAACAGTTGGCAGCGACGATCGGTGATCATGTGGCGACAGGCAATGATCATGCGGCGGTTGGTGATGGCAGGTTGCCAATGGACAATGGCAATCGTCAGCCAGTGAGCTGTAGGCGACGGCCAATGAGCTACGAGCAGTAGCTACCGTCACTAGCAGTTGTCGGCGATCATCTGCCGATGGTTGCCGTGGGCGATAGGAGGTGGCCTACGATTGGCAGGCGACCGGCAATGGTTGTAACAAGGAAGAAGAACAAAAAAAAAAAAAAAAAAAAAAATTATTTTTAGAAATTTTTCGTTTCTTGTTTCTTTTCCAAATATATTCCTAGCCACTTTTCTATTCCGGGGAATAGAAAAATAAGTTGGTGTTACCAAATAGATTTCCATTATTTTTTTGTTCCGGGAACAAAAGAACAGAAATCAGGAGAAATAGAAATATTACCATGCAGGCCTTGTGTCATCAAATTTCTCTTTGCAACCTTCAATTGAACTCCAAAGCACAATATCACTAGATTGTTTGGTTTCAACGATTGGCCTATGCTTTTCCCTACAGAACATTATTTTCCCATACTGAGAAGAAAAAGGTTGCTGCTATAACTGCAATGTCGTCATTTCATCTATGCTTCTTGTAGCATACAAATAGGACAGCTCGGAGGAGTCCCTGACATATTCATTTTGTAGCAATAAAGCTCATCGGATCACATGGTCAACATGCCCTTGCCTAACTGAATTCCAATCCCATATCCACAAATGGTCTTGATTTGATGTATGATACTATAAAATGTTTCACCCAACCCCGTGCACGTACCTCATGCGAATTGCCAACCCATCTCTCTCTCTCTCTCTCTCTCTCTCTCTCTCCAATGGCTGAGCCATCTCTTCCATCCCCAAACGATCAAGACCAATTAGCAACACAAACACCTGCAAAATCTCTTCCTAAGGCTAGCTCACATCATGCCCTGCACAAAACCCTAGCAAGTGCTTCTAACCTTGCCAATCTTCTTCCCACCTGCACAGTCCTAACTTTCCAAGCATTCCTACCTTTATTCTCCAACAAGGGCTCATGCCGCCTTTATAACTAGTACCAAGCTAGCTCCTTAATTGGGCTGTGTGCCGTCATCTGTTACCTTTCTTCATTCACGGACGGCTTTAGTGGCAAAGACGGGAAGTTATATTACACCATTGCCACATTCAGAGGATTTTACATATTCAATTATCGTGACTTTAAAGGAGATTTCATCGGTGAAACAGAGATGAAGAAGCTGAGGATTAGTTTCATAGACGTGGTCCATGCCTTTTGTGTCGCTCTGTCTTCTTGATCTTTGCCTTTAGCAACCCGAATGTGTGGTCTTGTTTCTTTGATGAAGCACTAACCACGGAAAATGAACTGGTGATGAATCTGCCTCTTGGAGCTGGAATTGTCTCCACCTTCTTGTTCATCATTTTTCCAACTAGAAGGAAAGGGATTAGCTACGCAGATCTTCCCCCACAAACTAATTAACAGGCAAAGTGTTCTCTGAACTGATTATGTGGAGCTCAAGTATGCTTACATATGGAGCTAATCATGGTACGTAAGTACTGCTCACCCAATTATTTGAAGACAAATTCAGTATCAACATATACGCAAGAGCATTTATACATACATAGACTCGACGTGTTAGAAAAGCTCTTCAACTGATAAATATTAGCCTGTCAACTAGGAATCACCATGAAGAACCAAATGGAGAATTATAGTCTCTGCTTGCGTTTGTACTGGTAATTATGAAGCTGCAACTAACATTTCCCATATGATTGTGAGCTCAAGAAAAGACAAAGAGAACACAAAATCTAAGGACCAGTTCTTAATACCTATCCATGTTTGATCAGGTCGATTGCATTGTTAAGCATATCAAGTACTGCTCTGCTGCTAGGCATAGTTTTGCACTGCAAGATTTACAGAAGCTCTCATCACTTACCAGCTTCAAGACTTGTTCAGTAGGCAATACATCCTACTATAAAAAGGGGCCATCCTTGTATTTGGATTTCACAACACATATTTCAGTGAAGGTTTGATCGAGCCTCAGCTAGACAGACAAACTCAAAAGGACGGCAAGCTTGTCTAAATAAGATAGAAGCTATCCATGGACGAGGAATTTCAGACCAAGCTTCCTAATAGACTTGCATTTTTTTACACTTCTTGCCTTCAGATCTTGTGCCAAAGCAATGAATGTTGTGGTGCATCCAGCCTTAACTATCTCGCCAACATTCACTCACATTTGGTGTACTCAAGCAGCATATGTGGTGACCGATAGATTTTCACTAGTATCCAGTAAAGGACCTCTTCAACCTCAAGTTCACCTTCTGCTCTTGCAGCATATATATCCTCGCATATTGCAAGTAACCTGCATCAACAAAATTGGCTGAATGAAGAAGGTGAGGGGACAAAAATGATTTTGCAGGGCATTAAGTCATTTCCCACAATGTATGAGTTTCGTCTGGTAAAAGATTTAAGGGATATAGAATTTATCAGCCCTCATCCTAATCTGAGTATTTTTATGTCTTTCTTCTCCTTATGACTCATGCCACCAAGAAACGAAGGAGCTTTCGCTGCCACAAGAAACCCTTACACAATATTTGGTAGAAATAAGAGTGAAAATGCAGCATATACTGGTTTTGGAAGACAAATTGGATGACAGATCATATCCAGGAAAGGATACAACAAGTCCGGGTACTAAATGATGGTAACAAAATGGATCGAGGATATTAAAAGTCAGAAACTTATGCTAGATTTGTACCTGTCACAAGAAGGAAGATTTTCATATGGGATCCTCATTCTCAAGTCAGCACATTGGAGCCTAATAAAGCGACCAACTGCCAGCACAAAAGTAATGTAGAGGCCCCATATGCTGAACTTGCTAAGTGTCTCACCAAGAATCCCCTCTGCACAAATTCAATTAACTTTGTCAGAAGTGAATTATCAAAAGAAACAGCACACAAATCCCCACTCATGATAAATATTCAAAACTTACGTGGTGTTTCTTCAGAAACGACTATTGCCATGGGTCCTGCCAAAGTCCCATATCCCCTGATATTGGGGGCATCAGTATCATGAAATGACCACCATCCAGGATGGCCACGATTTAGAACAAGATCTCCACTAACTGAGGCAACCTGCATGATCAATGTCTTTTTCTTATTTGATATTTAGACTCAAGAATTGATGAAATCAAATCCTAGTTCCAATTAGAAAATTTTACTAGCATGTATTATGTATAGCAAAGAATGGCATACCACTGGCTCAAGAAGCCGCACATCACCAGAACCTGTGACACGGAAGAATCTAGGATAGACATCATAAATTCTAAAACTGCTGGCCGTACCATTCAGAACTTCCATAACTTCTGATGAGCTTGGAAGATTAATATCGTCGACATCTAATTCGTATTTCACTACTTCTTTTCCTTTTGGCCTGTCTCTTGTCAATTGCCAAGAAAAGGTGATTTTCATACTCCATCTAAGAGAATTGATAAACCTGGCCTGGACCACTGGAGGAACAAGCCACGAGGTACTTGCATCAGGTTGGCAGCAGATTACTTGAACATCTTTCACATTGTAAGCACTCAAATAGCCTAGAGGATCCAAGTTGTGATATGAATCAAGCTCATCCCATGATAGCTTCTCACACAAAGTGGTCTCAAACAAAGTTAGTTTTCCACTTTCTGTCTCTATTTTGACTCGAGCACTTGCATCTTTAATAGGGTTTGCTATATTTGTGGGGTTGCCACTACTGTACATCTGTCCAACACATGAAGCATTCATAATCAGGCAGATCAACTGCTGAATTTACTAGAAATGGCATCAAAGAGGAATAACACAACTCCCTTCTCTCTCGAAACAGAGAGCCAAACCCCAGACAACACAAAGGAGTGGTTAGTCGTTGTGACTTGCGAGACCATATATACACTTCAGAACTTAAACTTGGTCAAATAACTTATATCGGAAGAACTAAATTCTAACAGAATTGAGTAAGAATTTATCCTGATGTTAAATTAAGAGTGAGGAGCCTCTTAACTCAGAGTACCATGGGCAGTCCACAGTCCTAAATGGTAATCTGCATGTTTCTCACATCATGAAGCAGATTCACTGTGCAGAAAAATAATAGCAACATATCATGTGACATAGAACCAATGTTAATGTCAAAGGAGAAATGTACTAATAAGATGCCAGTAATTTTACTAAGCTAAGCCATCAAAAGGAGAACAGATGAAAAGGATGCCTGGAGAAGAATGGTAAAGGCAGAAAGCACAATTATCCCCTATGCTTAATCCATTCATATATGGTGCTTTGCCTTACCAGCATAGGTGCCCAGATAACACATAGTAAGACAAAAAATAGGCATATTCCACCACAGAATTTTGTCATTTTAGTTTGTTTTTGTCCATGTTGGTGTCCGGCTCTGTTCAAATCCGCATCGCATTTGACAAGAAACAAGCTGGCATGAATGTCCTCCAACTGGGGATAAAACTAATATCAGATTCAGCTAAATAAATTCCTCAGCACATAACAACCAAAAACTAAAATTTGCGAAAAGCTCCTCAGGATGTATGTGTGCTCCTTGTGTGTGTACGTGTGCTTATGCTCTGTGTGCCTGCTTGCTTGCTGCAAGTTTATTCTGGAAAAATGTTCTCATGTTTTAGAAGTTTCATTGATGTTCCATCCACCTCATTCATGAAGCAACACTTATGCTAGGAACTTATCCTCACTTTAGAAGAAAATGAAACAGCCCGTAGCAGTTGTCACCTTGTTAAACCATGCATATGAGAGAGAGAGAGAGAGAGAGAGAGAACATGACGAGCCAATTCTATGAACTATGTTGGTAAGTATCACTCATTAAATGCTGGTGAGCACACAAGAGGGAAAGAGAAGCAGAAGTTATCACTCATATATATATTGATGGCTTATAAAAGCACAAAATGGAAACTGAGAGAGAGTGGGAGAATGCAGCACTAGTACCTTTAACCAGTCATACATGGTCAAAGATGTAGATGTGCAGGACCAATCAAGCACACATCGCAGTTCATAGAGGAACGGAAGTGCTCGATACAGCCGGAAACCCCAAAAATTTAGTTTTGAAACGCTACTGGTCAAAAATTGCCTATATAATGTGCTTTCATGAGGAATCCCATAGCGGATTTGGACAGCCTGCAGAGCCAGAGAAACTGCCTTGGTGAGAAAGATGGCACGAAGCGCGAACCTCCCAATATGCTTATTTGGCAATGCTGTATACCAAGCATACTTTGTGATTGAGTAGGTGAAAAGGCCAACCGAGAAAAGATAGAAAATGACTTTTCCAGTGGCAAAGGAGCAAAGGTATATAACCCGATCGAGTACAATCAGGAAAAAGACTACCTGCAAAGGGGAAAGCACCAAATACATTTCAGAAGAATTGACACGGAATCATACACTACTATGTCAACATACTATAATTTTGCCTCAGTTCTGGGGTTACATATCCTCTTCTGGATTCATTGATTATAAGTTCTAGATTAGTGGACATATGTAACAAAGATTCAGTACAGAATTGTGAACATTTTTGCCAAAAAGTACTACTCCCTTTTATGGAAATTGCAGTGATAAAAATGACACTAGACCTTGAACTTTTCTGCACGTCTAAACATAATCAGGCAAACTGGAACAAGTATGTGACTTAATAACCGTGTGAAAGTATTAATTGTACCAGAAAGACTCTCAAGC
The DNA here is from genome assembly GCA_016097485.1 of Eucalyptus sideroxylon x Eucalyptus melliodora. NCBI lineage: Eukaryota > Viridiplantae > Streptophyta > Magnoliopsida > Myrtales > Myrtaceae > Eucalyptus > Eucalyptus sideroxylon x Eucalyptus melliodora. Next base: position 32,135,430 of record CM027825.1, on the reverse strand, counting down.
ACACATTGTAATGCAATGGATTTAGCATCCAATAAAAGAACAAAAAATTTACCATCAGGATAAAGACAAATTCTTTTGGAAACTGATCTTCAAGCTGATAAACTTCAAGGAACTCACTTTTGTTCTTTATGATCGATCGGTAAAAAATGGCAACGAGGAAAAAAACAGCCAAATCTGCACAAAAAATGTAGGCGTACAAGTCTATCTCTCGCTTGCCTCCACCTATCACAGAAATTATTGGGTAAGGAAATCCAACTTCTTCTAGAATACCAGCCCCTCTATTTATTAGAATCTCATGAGAAACATCAGCAGCTGGAGTTAGTGATTTATGCCACACAACTGGAGTGGATTCTGTCGAAGGAGACGCGTACAGGACCTCAAACACAGCCAGAGCAATATTAGGATTTTCAGTGCTTCTTTCGATACTCTGGATACGGATCCTGCTTGCTGGGGATAAATTATCAGGTTTTTTGCATCTTCGATCATGGATAATTCTGAGTAATTCATTCATTCCTGACTCAATCCTCTCTGGTTGAATGCCATCTTCAGGCCACTGCTTAACTTCCAAGGAAACTTGGACGAAGTAAGGAGGAGTTTCTGCTCCTTCTGTCAGAGATTTCCAGTACCTATAAAGGCCTCTAACAAATCGATTGATTGGATTTCCTGCAAATAAAATCAGCCTGCATATTCTTTCCTTGCAGCTATAATTAGTTAAAGCTTCGCCCTGTTTCTTGTTCCTCTTCCTTTGAATACTGAACTTTGTGACTGTTTGCCAATCACCATCTCTTGCTGTAATGGAGGTCTGTAGGAGAGTGAAGATATAAACCAAAAAAAGAGGCAAGTTGCCGATCACAAAGAATGACACAATCTTGTGTGCAGGAAATCCAATTTTTTGAAGGAACTCAGTTTTGATGGACAAGTCACAGTGTTGGATGAGGATTTGGTATACATACTGAAGTAGAATGCACACCTCGCTGTATATAAGCATGATGACCCAGAACATGTAACTTGGACCAGTATTTACACAAAGAGCATATAGAAACAGAGCTGTCAAGTAGACCATGGAGAGAAGACTAAAGTTCCATAGAAATATCAGGACAAAGCAGCAGTAGCAGACGATATCATTGTTTGACCGCATTTGAGCCCACATGTATCGGATGATCACTCCAAGTTGAAGGCATGAAGAACCGGAAGCTGTCAATTCATTCACAGATCTCATAACAAACGCCTGTTCCACTTGTTCACAGTCTATGTTTTGACTCTCAATCTCATAATAAACCTCATCCTCAGAAGACTGGCCATCCATTTCTTGTTTTTCGTTTTCTATGTTCAAAAGAGTGACAAGATTGGCAACTGCAAGATTCCCAAGAGATTGCACTTGAGAAACTCCATCACCAATCATATTTACTGCAGAACTTAGTGGATTTTCCTTGTCTTGGAAGTTTGCTTTACTACTTCTCTCCAAATCCCATAACCCTGTGTCTAGATCTCTCTCCCCATGCTTTGATATTTCAGGGAGGGACTCCAACAAGAGTTTAGTTGGGTCCCTGGTTGGTGGACTTTTAGATTCATTCATTTCAAAGGTGGATACTAACTTAAAGCTCGGATCAGAACCCTGCTGCATGAACTTGTCTTCCCCCTTCCCAGGATAGCTATTAGGTTTGTAAGTCTTAATTGAGTTCCTCCTCTGAAGGCCATGGATTTTTGGAGATTTATTGTCACTATTTGCATGGGGAATCATGCTTTGGAGCTGAATTTGTAAGTTGAGCATCTCAGATTTCATCTTCTCTACTTGCAAGTTTCGCAGGCGCTTCAGCTCTTCAGACCGACGTATATGCTGCAACTGTGCAGTTTTCCAAGCAGCCCTCTTCTCCTGTTCACGCACTATGGCACCAATCTGTTCTGCTTCAAGATACTTCGATACATAGTCAAACTCCTGGGAGGAGAACATGAACGACTGAAGTGATACTAGCATAAATATGATTATCTCGACAAGTGCAGATCTTGAGGTAATTCTGAAACCATAGTCATACTTATAAAAGCCAATGACTTGACCTATGGAATCAACTGTTGTGAATTTCGCCTCAATATAATTCCCAATTAGAGGAGATTGGTAGGCAAGAGAAAGGACAATTAGGGAGAAATTGTAAATTCTTAGGAATTTGAAGATCCTATTCTTCTTCTTCAAAATATCAAGCCTCAATCTGAAAAAGATAAGAGCAAAGCCAAGGTAACCTAGGTGAAGCACGTCATATTCAAGGGTTCCTGTGATCAATATCAAAGCGAGAACAAGATCCAGTAAATGGCAATAACTGTAGTGCCTCAAATAGTCAAGTAGCGTCCACAACTCTTTTGTTTCAAAAGAGAGATCACTCAACAGAGATGTGTTCTTGCATCGAGAAATGAGTTGTCGATACATCTGGGATCGTGGGAGGTCCGACAAGTGATTAGCACGAAGCTTGAAGCACGAAAACATGAAAACCGTGTAATAGCTGATAAGCATTTGGGGATCATCAACTATTACTCCTGCAAAAAGTGCATGGCAGCTCGAAATAAACTTCAGAACTGATTCCCAGAAAAATGGAGATGATTCTCTAGAATAGTCTCTAATACAAATACAATCAAGTTCCAAAAAGAAATTTTTGCAACAGGAGACCTTCAACTATTTCTAACATACCATGGTTTCCAAAAATTGTAAACTAAAAAATATAGAAAATTACTTAAATTACTGTTCATGGACGAAGGTTAAACAAGCATATTTGGCCAAAAGAAAAGCTAAACAAGCTTAAGAAAATCCCCAAAATGAGAATCAAGGCATATTTCTATAAATCTTAATCTTTCACTTGAAAAGCTGGAAAGAGACTTGTAAAAATGCCAGAAAAGAGTGATCCATGTGCTCCTCATAAGTGTCAGAAATTGGAGGAGAATTGGAACCAAAAAACAATCATGAGCATTTAAAATTGATGAACGTACCAAGCCAACAGCTCTTGCAGAACTCAAAATGGTGATCAGAGAACCTCCAACAGTCATGACACCTCACTTGTGCTTTGCCTCCCTCATCTTGTTTCTTGGACATCAAGTTTGACCACAGGGCCAAGTATTCAAGAGTGACAATCGAAGCAAACAAAAACACGAACATAGGCCACAGCTTTTGTAGAACATTTCGATGTAGAAGAACACAAGCAGCGAGTGATGCAACATATAACAAAGAAATAGAATTTAACACTGCAAAGCTGGCAAGAAGTAACACAGCCATATTAATCTCCAGCCCGAAAAGGCTAAAAATGTTCTCTATATAAAGCTTCAAATAAACTTCCAGTAACTTCTTTTGCTTGTGAAGTCTCTCCATTCTGAAGAAGAGAATCCTCTTTCTGTTCCACTTATTGCTTCCCTTGCAGCTTTCCCAGAAATAGGTGTATAGGTACTCTTTGCTTTTTCTACCTTGAGGACCACTATTTCCAGAGGATATAGGAGACGCATTTCCAGATATACCGGAGCTAGAAGATGCCCAAGAGTGACTTGGCATGTGTCTCCCATTATCTAGTAATGGGCTGAAGCTTGATGCGGTTTCTTGGGTAAGATTGCAGACTTCACTTAAAATTTCATCTGCCGTCCCAAACAAAACGCATGCCTCATCCCATCTTCCTATGCTTCTTTCATGTTGCATTTTCTTCAGCCAGTGGAAGACGTTGTAGTGAAGCAAACATGCAAAAATAACTAAAACTTCCCCCCTCAACCCAGATTCCAGCCCCCAGAAACCAGGTTTATAAATCTGCAAACCCAGAAAAAGAGAAAAATAGGAATTCTTTTGACCTGGGAACATCTCTGCCTCATCACCCCATATTTGGAAAAGATATTTAGTCATTGCAATACATCCTGAGTAAACTAAAAATAGTTTTGATGGGATCCGAGAGGACTTTGGTAGGGTTAAACAGAACACTAGGAAAAGAAGATACAGAAAACCAAACGCACTGATTGGGGACAAGGACGTGTATAGCACGGCAAGATATAGTATCTTCTCAACATGCAAGATGAGAAGCCGTTTCAAGAAAGTAATAGTCCTTTTAATTGTTGTATTGCTATCAGTCGACATGGTATGTTTGCTCCATCTCCTCTCATAGCTAAACAGTTGAATGGCAACAAGCACAGCTAGAGACTGCCGCACATTCTCCAATGGTGAAGCCTCTGGATTATAGCTGAAGACCGCATGAAGATCTATCAAGTTGGTAAAGCACGGCCGGATCTTGTCAAAGACACTCAAACAATAAATTAACACAAAGATTGCAATTGCATATAGCTTTAGAGGAAGCCAGAGGTGTTTTGTTGTCTTTTCTAGAAGTTGCCTCCCAATAATCCAAAACAGAAGAAAGAATAAGTAACCAAATGAAGCATAGTTTGGAGTAACTAGGTATAGTGCAACAAGAATAGTCAAAAATGCAATGTAGCTTCCACATGACCGATATACTGAAAGAAACTTCTGACCAATAGCACCCAAATGTATCATTATCTTCCTCTCTGAAAAAAAGAGGAAAACAAGGTAAGGTCCCGGAATTGTTGATTTTCATGAATTCTGTAGACTGTTGTCATGTTCAGATATGCTCAAAATCTACAATCAAATAAATGACTGCTCATAGAGTAAGTTCACATGAAGACTGCAAGAAAAACTGTCAGGCAAATTCTTCTCAAAAGAATAAGCAAACTCTGTAAAGAAATTTCAGCTGAGATCTCTACAGAAGTCACAAAGTAACTCAACTTACCAGGGCAGAGACTACTTAGAGCAGTTAGGCCTCACCTAAATTATCTTAAATCTGGTAATTCAATTAAATTTACTGGATAGTATGATCTAAACAACGCTTGATTGCAGCAGCCGTGATCTCTCCTTGACGGGTAGCTGTAAGAAAATGAGATATGTAGAAGCTTTCTTGTCTCCTCTAGGATGAACTCCAGAGTTGAGTATGTTTTTTGACAGTTTAACCCGGAGGTAAATATATAGATGGCAATGGGAACTATAACAAGTCATGTAAATCACTTTTCTCTTGGGACATTGCTATTTCTATAATGTGAAACTAACGCACGTTACCTTCCATTCGTGCAAATTTGGATCTCTTCTACACGAGAGCATCCTACTAAGCCTCTTTTTTTTTCTTTTTTTTTTTTATTATGACAAAGAAGTCCAGCTAGGTAAAACCTAGGCTCATGAAGCACTAACTGATCAGGTATGACACAAACCAAATCCAGGATCGGTGGCCCAAACTTGAAGTTGTTTGCACTTGATGGTGTGGGGAATCAAACTTACCCCATGTGCCAAACTACATAGACAAGTCAACCCTTTACCATTAAACCAACCCATGGGTTTGATATTAAGCCTCTTTTTCAATCAAACATATTAATCGACAGAAGAAGAAATAAAAGGAATTACTCAACTAGCGAAGATCTTTCACTTCTAATAATTCTTAATTTCCACAAATGCTGCATGTATTGATCATTCAACATTGAAGGTCCATTCCAACAACTAGAACGGTTGCAATGGCCATTGAGAGAAAGTTCGGTTTCAAAGAAGCTGTACCATTAGAAGAAAATTCATGTTGCCTCTCACAGGATCGTGAAGTGTACACAGAAAACAGAACTGATTTGATCAAGCCAGCTCTCAATATATTAAACCCAATGGGTGGGAAGGGTGTTTGCTGCACCACATTTGAAAATCTGAATAGAATTTCAATCCCATGATTGTGAAGGGCACAAAAGCATCCAAGCATCGCTATCTTCAACAAATGGCCATTCTGATCACATTTGTAAAGACCTGAAAAGGAAACTCATAAATTGCAGACGGAAAAGGATCACTACATAAACATGATATATCGAACTTCACATGCACACGTGCAATAAAGAATATATGTTTACAATCTCATCTGCCAGGAAAGGTGCACTGTCTTCGTACTTGAAAAAATGGGCACCTCAAATGTGGTCACCTCACCTAGTTGTTTCAGAATTTCTCCAGCAAATGACCCTTTCTGATCCAAGACTTTTGAGATGAGATCAAGGTGAAGAATATATAGCAGAGCGAAATGCACCTCGCAAAGAAGTATCAGGTACTGGCATTTCTTTTTGCTGATGCTGTGGCTTAAAAGATACACCAGGAAAAATATCACTGGCATATAAAGCAAAATAGGCAGCAGTAAGCTCAAGGCAGGATAGTCCTGAAAAAATTGCAGATAAATGGACACGGAAGACTGCTTAAATGGGCTAAGATATCAGAAGCATCTGATGATATCATACAATCCTATGCAAAATGTGCTTCAGAGGCCACCGAAAAATAGCAAAAGTAGGTGAAATGAACCCAGAGGTCCATAAACTTACTGTATACAGCATGGAATAGGCCAGGTTTGACTGCAACGAGAAATATTAAACACAATGTGATTGTGCGGGAACATTTACGCAACCCCCATGCTATTGTAGCCACAATAAAAACTTTCATCTCCTCTTCACCTGAAACGAAGGCCGAAATTAGTGTTATTGGGCCACTGTATAGTATTACATGAAAGCAATAGCCAATAAGGCCTTGTTTGGTAACGTTTTATTCCTCTCAATTTATGTTCTTTTGTTCCCGGTAACAAAATAAATAAATAAATAACAGAAATCCGTTTGGTAACTTCAATTGATTTTTTTATTCCCCGGAGTAGAATAGTCACTAGGAATAGATTTTGAACAGAAATAAGAAGTAAAAAAAAGTAACTTAGAAATAAGTTATTTTTTCTTTTCTTTTTTTTTCTTTTCTTCTTCCTTGTTGTCCCTTCCCTTCGCCATTGCCCTTGCTGTCCAGCCACCACTGCCGGCCAGCCGCCGTCGCCTGTTGCCCATAATGCGTCAGCCACCCGCCTCCCACTGCCCGCCCACCAATCGACCGCCGGCCGACTACCGTCGCTGCCGCTGCCGCCTGCCACAGCCCACCGCCGATGACCATTGAGGCCACCACTTGCCAGCTAGCTGATAGCCAGCTGCCGTCACCACTGCCAACCGCCATTGTTGCCAACTGCTGCACCCACCGCCAATGACGGTTGCTACTGCCGCCCGCTAGCTGGCTGACTAACCAACCAGCGTTGACAACCATCGCCGCTGCCTATCGATGACCACCGCTAACCGCCATTGTCGCCAACCGTTGCCGCCAACCACTAATGACTGCTGGCCGGCCCCAATTGGCAATCAGCAGCGACAGGTGGTGGCAGCAAGCGGCGGTCCATCATCAACGGTCATCAGTGGCTGGCGGCAACGGTCGGCGACAACAGTTGTCGGTGGCAAGCGGCGACGTCGACGATGGCGGCAATAAAGAAAAATAAGAAAAAAAAAATTTTAAAAAATTATATATTACAAATCATACCAAACGCATTTCTATTCTTTTTTTCATCCAAATAATAGAAATATTATATAGTTACCAAACGCGTTATTTTATTGAGAAATTGTTCTCGATAATAGAAATAGACAAAAATTATTTCTAAAAAGAAATTGTTCCTCGGAACAAATGTGTTACCAAACAAAATCTAACATTCTGGACATGAAAATGGAAAAGTGTTGTCCGTAAAAAATGCGACTGTATGGATCAGAGTGGCAGAAGAATTCCTAAGAGCTCAGATGGTAACGGTTTAATTTTAACGTTAGAAGTTAAGAACATCAGATAAGTCTCACCTTTCTTGCATGACAATGAAGGACCAGGACAAATTTTACCCCGCCGTACATCACACCAAGGTATGACTAATGTTAAACGTCTATTGGGGTGAAAAGCTGGTTTCTGACTGACTAATTTCCTGAATTTCATAATTCTTTTCTGCTTTTTTTTTATCCAAATATCCTAGAATAAATTCTCTTGGAACTTCCTAAGCATCCTCAAAGAAAATAGGAGATCGCAAGTCAAAGACTTGGATACTGGATGAAATTAAGACATGCAGGGTATTACTCATTGTCTATGTACAACCAAACGAATGAAGACTAATTTTCTTTTTTCCATGAATTTATCTATGTTTTTTTCCTCTACTGAGAGGATGGCCAAATAGAAAAAGTAAGACCGTGCTCTTCTTACTTGGCTAAGATGTGTCGAAACTGTTCTTTGATAGGATGAATGCTACCTTTCATCCCTGTACTTTTACGCATTTTCTAATCAAATACCTATACTTCTAATTTATCGAATCAAGTCCTTCTATGTTCACAAGTTCTCTAATCAAGTCTCTTAGACATCAAATCGTGCCGAATTCAGCTGACACGGCCTTCAAAATATGGCATTGATAAACTTTTTTCCAACATAAATATTCACAGTTATCCACATTGGCTAAATCCTATTTGCATCATACTCCAACGTTATTCACATTGGCTAAATTTTTCCACAGCAGTGTCCTTGTAGGTTTCGACATGACTAAAGTTTATCTGCATCATAGTGTGGCGTTGTAGGATGGTCGCGTCAGCAGAATTTGGCGGAATTCGATGTTGAATGGGTTTCATTAGTGTTGAAGAGATATTTAGTGGTGCTATAGTAGTTAGTAGGTGAGTTTTAATTAAAGTAATTAGGGTTTTTGGATGTCTCTTATGCTTTATTATTGCAGTCATCTTATGTACTCCTTCATTAAGCTATTGAGTAAAGATGAAGCCTCTTAATCTCTTCTCTCTCCCTCTCTCTTAAAGATCCTAAAATATTTACATGGTATCAAAGTAACCAGGAGAGATGGACCCAAATCTAAAGCCCCAACTTTTGTTCCTCCCTGAAATTAGTAACAAAAAAGTCTATCCTTCCTCAATGTCAAGCTCCTAGGCCCACCTTCCTCGTTCAATGCCATCAACACTGTGCCTCCAATCTTGTGCTCTCAGAGGTGGATTCACTATCCACTACAACATCCCTCGTCATCCTAGACTTTCGATCAAGTCACAATCAAACTCGCCACGCTCTTTCAGATATCATCTTTTCTGTTAGTTGCAAGCTAAACGTACCAGCTTGAGGGGTACTGTTGCAATATATTTAGTGGTGTTAGTAATTAGTATTGGGTGAGTCTTAATTAAGGTAATTTGAATTTTTTAGTGCCTCATGCCCTTTGGATCCTCTCTCTGAAAGATCAAAAAGGAGTCACAAGCATGCAAGTCCAAGTACAATAAAAAATCCTAGCAGACATCTCAACCTAGAGTTCCAGGAACTAGTTTAATTACCAACTGAACGCCATTATTTTACCTTCTACAGAATGGTTGTCAGTGCCAAGCTGTCTGTCGTGATTAGACAAAAAGAGGAAGACGGAGCTGTTCACAAGATTTCCCAGAGCAACTAGAATTCCAAGGCAAAACTGTGCCAGCAGATAAAATCCGGGAATGGAATAATGCCACAAGCCAAAAGTTTCCCAAATCTCCATATCCTGCAATAATGGTTCGCAAGAAAAATAAATTGTGATGCTAAGCAAGCCACCGGAGCAAAAGATAGCTGAAAATACCTTCCGTAGTTTCATATTGAGGACAGCAAATGCCAAATTGAAGACATAAGTGCTAGCAGTCCAGAGGAGAATAAATACGAGAAGCAAGCCATTTAACCGATGGAAGAGAAACACAGAAGGGAAGGCATACAAGACATAGCCAACATAAGCAAGTAGTCCGAAAGAACATAAACTTGCAAAGCAGAAGCTCCAAAATGTCAGAGATAGCAATAAAACCTGCATATTCCAAAGCAAGCTTTAGTCGATGATTCAGGTAATTTTCATTGCCCGTGCTATAAGAATTCATAATTAATCGAAAGGGTTCAAAGACATGCAGCTTAGCTACACTATACAGATGAGGTCAACATACTAATCGACTGAAATGAATATCTTTTTTACCTGATATTTATGAATCAGATATTGTAACTATAAGAGGATTCTAAAAAATTAATTGTTTAGAACCAGCATGACATAGATGTTTCGTTCTTTTACATTTTTCCTCCAAATCAATAAAACCAACACTTTCTTCCCCCAATAACCATCTTTTGCATATGGCCTACACATGTGAAGCTACTTAAGGAAGTAACTCCAGCCCCCTGGCTCTAACAATTGGCTAGTCTTCTGGAGTGGGTACGTTGGGCTCTCCATGATCTTTGCTTCTTATGCAAGCAATCAATCTAATGTCCCTCGCACAGAAGTAGTTTAACTTTTTCTCTTTTCTTTTTTTTTTGGCTATGAGGCACTCGTGATTTTTGGTATGCAATCTAACTTTTTTTGGCACAGCAAAGTTCCATTTGCATTTTTGCAAAACAACGAAAAAATTATGGATGGCTCACAGAGGTCAAAGCAATTCAGCTTAGAGATGAGTCCTCTAGGTGATAATGAGATTCCAGAGAAACAGATGTGGAACTCATACCGGAAATCCATAAGTGAAAAAGTTGATGCTAAATGCCTGGAAAACGCTCCTCCCTGATAGGTTACTGTACCTTAACCTAGACCTGCAAATTCGAAAAATTATAGTGAAAAATCTACATAGAATAGTAGATACGTTATAACTCACTGTGAAACATTAGATGGTAGGTTATAAGCATGTCTACTGCAGATAGTCTCACGGTTCACTCAGTGAGATGACATGTTAGTAAGAAAAAGATTTACAAGATGCAAAAAAGGTATATAACATCACTGCCAGTTCCAACTCTCTCACAACACAGAAACTGTAGGGTGGAGATGCAGACTTATTGCAGCAGTGGAGATGAATTGGGAAAAAAAAAAAAAAAAAAGCATCAAACCGCCATACCCAAGGTGCCTAATCAATTAAAATGCCACCAAAAATCAATAGAAGCACAAGCCGAACCACTATGTAAGTAAATAAATCAGCGTGTCACTAATAACACCAAGTCGTTCCCCTTTCTGCTGGATGTGTTGTACTTTTCCAAATAGTCCTAGACATCTTTGGTTTCAAAAGGTTGGCGAAACTTCTACTTTTGCCACCTCTCACAATTAAAAACACTTCCTGTGGTTCCTTGACCCCCAACAAACTTCCCATTATTCCTTATACCTCTCAGGGAGTAGAGATTGATCATGCTCCCAAAGAGCAACTTACACTTCCAAAACTTATGGAAAATGTTTTTGAGTAGCTGAACCTCTAATGCAGACAGATGATCATAATTTACAAGAGGAACAAATATAGAGGAGGACAGAACTCTCAGAGCTCTTTTTGGTTCAAACGTCTACTTGACTAGTTCAGTTGTCTGTCATCAAATAATTGTAAATATAGCCACCAGGGGACATGCATAAATACTGATGTATCCATTGAGCTTGTTTGTATATCATGTTTCAGTTTCCTAAAGAAAAATTGAAGTCGTACAGTTTTCTTTTTCCACAAAATGACCTATCTATTAAAATACAAGAGAGTCCTTGGTTCTGAAAAGCACCTTGAACTTTCAAGTACTATGAACTTTACCTTGATCCGCTGATTAAAAAGGAATGCTTTGAGAGAAGAAGCGGCTCCATTAAATCACTTTCCGAAGTGGACATTATGACATCCATGTCTTCAAGATAGTCACGAATTAATGATAGCTGAGAAGTGCAGTAATAAAGGTGACGATTAAGAACTTCATCAGGTTGGAAAGCAGATAATACTACTCAAGAAGAAACATATATGGACTAGTTCATGCATGACTTAGTAACATGTATGCTTATGCTATGATATCCTACATATTAATCTATAGAGAGAATGAAAGAAAACTTCAACTTGATAGTCCATAAGGTGTTGGCAGTACAAGCTAACTTCTGTCTAAGCAGTGAGTTCTGCAACAGATGATTCTCTTTACTTATGATGAACTTTTAATAAGATGAGTAGAGCTCCGTGACACACATGTCGTATTGGCAAGAAACCAGTTTCTCACACCCGAGACCCTAGATGTTTTTGTCTCAAACGTCTCACGTATAATTAGAGAGCCATTGACAGTTCCTCTCGCATACTAACCCAGAAGAACTAGAGGTCGTTGCATGAAAAGTGAAGTACTAGGCTGGGGGAATATTTGGCTGATCAGTAAAGTAGGTATTCTACCAGTAAACCATATTCCAGTACAGGGAAGAGCCACAACTTCAAAATTAATAAGCCTTTGCAGGCCAGTTGTGAATATATTCAAATTATGCATTCTCCATAGCTCCAATCATGAAGCTTATAATGATTTTGAAGATTTGTCTGAGATGTCCGCTGATTGAGGCCTCTCCTGTTATTTTCCTAATTCTTTGTTTGCGAATTTGTCACACAAGACATAAGTGATGGATCTATGTACGACACTATAGGCAAGAAGCTAGAGTCAAGAATGACAACTTAGTCAAGGAAGACTCATTCTGAACAGGATCTGCTCACCAATATGTAGAAGGATAGGAGAGAGACACCACAACACAGTTGTGACCAGTCTGACTTAGCAGTTATTTTGTACAAGCCAACAAAGTCAGCGATCCTCACAAAAAGTTCAGAAAACTCGATCGGAAGTTGGTAGCTATACAACAGGAGAATGTTGAAACCTGCATAAAGCAAAAGAAACCTCCACCACCTTGAAATGGAATGTTGAGTGTAATCAGTAGATTTAAAAGTATAAAGTATGGAGAGTAGTCGCTGAAGCTAGAGCTGCTGATCTGGGAAGGTGAAATGTGGACTACTTACCGAAAGAGCCCAAGAAAGTTGCTTGTCAAAGACCAATCCACGAGGCCAATGCAGCTACAAATAAAAAATGGGAAAGAAGTCCACGATGGACTACTTATCCCCACGGCTAACTGTACAGCAGGCAACAACAGGCAGCATGACGTTCTGAGATGAGACCCTTTGAAAGAAATTATACCATAATCAGACAACCATCTACTCGATTATTTTTAATCAGGACTACTCAGCTGATGTAATATTCTATATGTTACATACAGATTTATGTGACGTTTTCTTTTATAGAACTGTCTTGATCAATACCATGATTTATCCTTAGTGAAGAAGAAACTAAAATGCAATTGCATGGTAACCAAACAATACAAAGTTCCAGATAACGCACTGAAACTTTATCATGCATACTAAACTTAAACCAACCTATGTAGCCACGAGAAGAACAAAAACATTCCAAACAAGAATCTCCTCGCAAATCTTGTCCAAGCCTATCCCCTGATATTCTCCTTAGAGCAACAAAAGCTATGGATATTTGAATGACCAAAAAATACAATTCAGAAGGCGGTGTCCATGAGTAAATTCTGCAAAACTCAAACCAAATTTTGTTATGACCGTGTATCACTGAAGCATTACGGATGATCTTTGCAATAACTTCACGAAATTAATACTTATAAAGGTTACCTTTCAAATCCGGCTAGCTTTGCCCACTTAAAATTGATTGCAAACCATTGATCTCCCTCAATAGCCCATATGAAGTGGAATATGGCATGTAAAAAGACAGCCAGAAAGGAGAACATGCAAATAAAATATGATACCAAATGGTGCCTCTTGGATAGATAACCTGATAGCAGCACACATGACGTCATACTTAACATCATCAGAATAATTTCCTTTATGGCAAGGGAAAGAGAATTGGACCAACAATCCATTATCGTCAAAAGTTACGACAAGATAATTCTCCTGACAATCTTAAAAACCAACTGTGAAAAGAAAACACTTCCCCAGAAAAATACAAGTCCAAGGAAAATGGAGAGTATCGCTTGCTACTTAATAAGAAGAAGAACATGCAATGCGAAAATGCAACAGAGGAGAACAGGAATACAAGAACGGGAAACTGGTGTAGCCAAAGAAATGGCTGCTCTAACTGTGAGGGTCTGTTCGAATGAATAACTTGAACTAGCACAAAGCAAGTTGGAGACCCGCAAGAGACAAGGCATGAGGACATTAGAGGGTTAGAAAAATGGCAGCACATATAAGGTTCTAGAACTTCCGGCTAGTAAGCACAACTGCCTTTGTGCATGATGATCTTTATCTTGAGCATTTATTTTCATATCCTTCATTGAATGTTAGAAGTGCTTGTCGTGGTTCTTTTCCATGAAAGTAATATCTAACTTTTTCAATGGCTCAAGTAGAGGGGGGCGCAGATGGCACCAGTAAAAGAGACGTAGAAGCAGCATAGGCATAAAACCCGTACAAAAAAAGCAAAAACAACATTTCCTTTTGTGCTGTTTCGAGGATAGAAAGCACTCTACAATGGACAAACGACAATAACGTCAATATAAAACCTCTCCTAAGATAGTATTTATTAGGAGATGAATACATTGCGAAGAGAAACGGTAGCACAGCTTTTTACCTGCTTTTGAGCCATCGAACTGCATGATAAGAAAAGCCAACAAATCGACCAGAGATATCAGATTCCAACTGAGTAAAGCAGCTGTAGAGATCACGAAATGAAAATGAAGTTCCATTAGAATAGCCAAGTAAAAGCATTACAAGAAAACCAATGAGGAATCAAGCCATCATGACAAAGTAAAATGTTAGTGACTCAATCGACCGATGGACAAAAAGTTCAGGACTTTCGTTTTTCTTATCCCTCCAATACCGTGTCTTGACAGCCTAAAACAAGCGAACGACACCAAACAGATAGACCATCCATCATCCTCGAACACTATACCTATGCATATGCACACAATGATTAATAATTCATCCCTCGTATCACCTACCACAATCTCATTCAATCCCTGTTAGTGAACAAAACTACCTCGTGGTAAGCCCGACCCTGTCATCCCAGAGCCACCATGCTCCAGCACTATCAAAATTCTCCAGTAAACTTCGACAAGTAAGACAGGTACCTGTTAAAAGAAGCATTTGCAACACAAATCCGTTCATGATCTTCCCCATTGCCAGAACCCCTGTCGGCCTGCTGCCCCTCCGGCCGAATAAGCCACCAAACGTGATGGACGAATCAATACCACCCAGAGACCATCACACCACGCCGATCAGACATCACAATTGGTGCCGAACCTGAAGGGTGATCAGGATCTCTCCGCACAGAACCAGAGGTCCCACGACAGGTGAGATTTCACGAATAACGAACGTGCCGCATCAATCAGCTCTCGAACATTGTCCCACAAAAACTCAGAAACGTTTCGGTAGTTGGAACGGAACGGGGATCAACGACAGGGGAATGAAAAATCTCGGGTTTTCCGAGGGGTGGCGGGACTCTCAGAGGTACGTCGGGTCGTCGAATGGCAAGGGGGCCAACGACGGCGGAGATCTTCACAGATTCCGATGAAGGGATCGCGCCGGAAGGATCGATGCTGTCGTCGTCCGATGGAGCGAGCAGACGCTGCTGTGCTCGGGGCTCTCCCCTGCTTCTTCTTCTCCCTCGTTCTGCCGCGGCAGAAGAACTGAAATGTAATGTCGTTATGTTCGTTAACGCGATGCGTTGATTTGGGCCCCCGCCAAATACCTCTCCTTGCAGCCTAGGCCATGTTTGTCTATTATTGCATGATCTCATACGTTTCTACTATTGCAAATTTTCCTAGGAATTAATTTTAATAATCCTATCTAGAACAGGGGTAAAGATTTCCGACCCGACCTTATAACACAGCTCGAATACAACATGAAGTTAGCGGGTTTGGGTAGAGACCGATCGTGTTCAGGTCAATTCCGTGTCGAACTATGGAGCACGGTTAATAATCATGTCGTGTTTGTTGTCGAACTCACCTGATACTTGGATAATTCATCTGTACTCCTTTACTATATGGTGTCGATCAAACAAAGTGACGGTTGTAATATCATCAAAATCAAACGATGTAACATTTATTGTAACTCCAATCCTCAACGCTCGTTATATGGCAACCAAACATCCAACAATTTAGAGATGTACCAGTTTGGTCCAATAAGTAATCCTATTTAATTGCTGTGCTGTTGAAAATTAAAATATATTTTTTAAGTTTGATGCACTTTTGTTCTGAATTTTCTTATTTATCCTTTTCTTTTTGGGTTTCGAGCAATAACTATGGATTTTGAAAAACTAAATTGAATAATATGTATGATGATAAGAATTGAAATTCATAAAGTATGCATGACATCATAAGACAATCATCTTGAGAATTTCAAATTACTTTCTTTTTTTCTTTTTACATTATAATTACATTGTAATATTCTCATAATTCAATGGCCCAGATTTTACAAATGTTCGAGCAAAATTTTATGGTTGATACCCTAATATATCTTTCTAACATAGAGAGAGGTCATAAACTTGATGTGTCGAACACATCACTATCGCATCTTCGATAAATTGCTTCATAAGAGATAACGATAATCAACATAATTTTTTTAAGATTTTTTTGTTTCTCTAAAACGTTCTTTAAAAGAAATTGTTTCGAAGAGATGAGGATGAATCACAAAGATTATGATTTCGTTATATAATTTTTTTATCAATCGTCGAATGGGGACGTAGCTCATATGGTAGAGCGCTCGCTTCGCATGCGAGAGGCACGGGGTTCGATTCCCCGCGTCTCCACTTCTTTTATTTCCTCCGTCTTTTGTTTTCTTCTGGTTAAATTATTAACTTTTTCTTATGAGAACATAAATCTCATTGCAAACCAACCAGAAACTTGTAAATTGAAGTTAAACTTTTTTCTGGTTAAATTATTAACTTTTTTCTTATAAGAATATAAATCTCATTGCACACTAGAGACTTGTAAATCGAAGTTGAACTTGACTTATAAATTTCCCAGAGACATTAGTTTGTATTTGAATTTAATCGCACTTTAAAAAGACTGTCCTGATTTGCGTCAAATCAAATTCCCAAGTTAGTTTATGTCGAAACTAATTACATATGATCTAACTCGATTTTTTTCTGATTAAATTATTAACTTTTCCTTATGAGAATGTAAATCTCATTGCAAACCAGAAACTTGTAAATTGAAGCTGAACTTAACTTATAAATTTCCCAAAGACATTAGTTTGTATTTGAGATCAAATGAAATTCCCAGGATATTTTATGCGGAAACGAATTATATATGATCCCAGATGTACACGAATATCATGTTCCAAAAATAAAATATGTATAATAAAATCAAAAATAAATAAAAATAAAAAGAGAAAAATATATAAATTCATAAAAAAAAAACAACCATGGACATGGATTTCTCGACTTGTCATGACCAACTTATCTGAAGGAAATTGATCTCACTAGTCACTAGAAAGAGTTTGGCTCATTTGATCTTTGTTTTATACAATGTATTTTGACAGTTAAAAGTATAGTTATTGAGTCGACGCAAATTCATAACCATAAATTCAATCAAGAATATATTATAACCATAAAAAGAGTATAGAAGATTAATGTATCCCAGATTCTCCTTCATATCAGATAACAATTAGAAACAGCCCAACTTAATGCATATATGTGACGAGAATTATCGCAAAATTCTTCATACCAAAAGAATCATTTGAATGACCCAATTGGATGGATCCATGTGGATTTCCTTACCCTAGAAGAAAAAAATATTTTATAAGTAGATGAAAAAAGATTCAAATTTTAGAACGACCGACAACTAGACATGGGTTTCTCAAATTTGTAGTAATCAACTTGCCTCTCACGCAAGTAATCCTTTACCCTTCTTCTTCTTTCTTTTTTTTTTTCTTTTTTTTTTGGGCTTTTTAATTAATCCTTTGCTTTAAAAAAAGATGAAATTAAGAGACAAGTCAATAGAAAGTTCGGAAAAAAAAAATTGATACCACAAAAGGTCTAAACTAGTATAATTGTGACAAATCTATCTAAAACTGATTTTTGGATTGTTAAAACCCCAAACCAGTACAAATTTACTCCAAACTAACTTTTGAATCACTTAAAATCCAAAAACGGCACGCTCATGATATATTTACCCTACATTAGTTTCCTCAAATTTATACATAAAATTGCAAAGTTGGATGACACATGGTAATAACTTAATTGACATAAGTGTATCAGTTTAAAGTTTTCAGAGACCCAAAAGTTAGTATGAAATATATTTGTCAAGGGTATACCAATTTGGGGTTTCTCGTCATATTAATGCTAGGAAAAAAAAAACTTCAACTATTAAATTTTATTTACATGGTGCCCCATCACCGTTAAAAGAATAGTTTTGAGTGATTAATTCCAGTTTGTAATTATCAATCCAATCGGCAAGTCAAGATAATTTAATCACAATAATTATCTAAAACTTCGAATTGCCGTTGGTTAGCTATGTATATCAAGACAAGACATCCTCTATATTGACGATGATCTCCAACGAAAGAACGTACACGAGACGTTGGACTGATATAATAGCATAGGTAAAAGATGAGGCTTAGCCCATTTAATTTAAATTATTAATGCATTCAAAAAAATTGTGAAAAAAATAATAATAATAAGGAGAGAAAAGGATATACTGGAATCTGCTTCTAAGATGGTCACGCCTAACAGACGATCGAAATCGGTTCATTGATATTTATCCTGCTTTTATTCCAATTAAGTTATGTGTTTTTTCTCTCTAGGATTCCATATTTTGACTGAATTCCTAACCTTTAAATTCAAAATTCTTCTGGGTCCCCTTGGCTTTCTCTCTTTCTTTGCCTTTTCTTGCTCCTTTTGGCTTTAGGTTTCTGTGCATGGCAAGGTTCTCACATTACTTCTTCTCTAAGAAAGAGCGACAGGAATCCTAGATTAAGGAGGCTAATCTCAGTTTGAGATTGCAAAAGTTTCTTTTTTCTTTTGTGTTTCTTTGTTGATTTTCTTGGGGAGTTATGGTTTGGAGAAGACTTCGTGCATACTGCAGTCAAAAGCTGCTCAAAGGAGCCGTAGTTTCGTTGGGTGTTTCTCTAATTGTGTTTTTCCTGGCAGCGTCAGTATTACACAACTACAAGCGCTCAAATTACAGTTTGCGCGCGCAAGCTTACTGTGGTTCTTGCTCTTGCATTTGCCCTGTGAAGAGACCAATATTTCCCTTGGCTTCAGGTAAGTCTTAACGGTAGAGATTGAGTTAGTGAGTCAGAGAGACTTCTCGGTTCATGATTGGAAGAACATGTTTTCATGATGGTCCGAGTCGTTTCGTATTTTTCTTTTTCTATGTTTTTTTTTTTTTTTCAGGTAGAAGTATTGGAACTCTAGTGTTGAGTAAATCCAGACTAACTGGCTGAACTTTCGTTTGTTAAGAACAATTAATGATGAACAAGTCTTTGATTGCATTGGCACCTCCGAGTGTCTGATGGCTTATAGGCAGGCTAGTATGTTTGTATTTCTTCTTAGTGGAGTGATGCTGGTAAGGCTTTGTATCTAGTCCCGGGTAATCTTGCGTCCGAAGTGGTCGATTCGTCAATCTCTGTCTCTTTTCCACACAGATTGCGGTGAAAATGATATGAAGCAGAGCAGATCGGATATGTTGAAGGAGCAACTGAGCTTACAAGAAACCGTCGGGAAGGAAACTTTGGCACGGGCCAAGGCATTAACAGAGAATGCTAAGAAGACCGCGCTCAGATTCAGGGTTGAGGCCGAGAAGTGCAATGCCGGGGTGGCGGCTTGTGAGCTAAGCAGAGAAAGGGCTGAAGCACAGTTGGTTGAGGAGCGTAAGCTCGCGACGTTGTGGGAGAAACGAGCCCGCAAAAGAGGGTGGAAGGACAGCGATAAAGTGTACTTGTACAGATAAAGCAAATGTAACCACAGCAACTAGGTTCTTGATCATGGGGCAAATTTATGGAAGGATTCATGAAGCCTTATGTAAAGTGTCGCACCTTTGAATAGTTTTGCTGGTGAATATGAGTTGGAGAGAGGGTGCACTCTTCATAAGAGATTAGATTAATGTGTAAGTCTACTCTTTTGTGCAGCCCTCACAACTACAAATTATCTACTAGCTGCCCTCTTTTGAGGGCTGCGTATATGTTGAACTTGAATTGCTGATTCTAGACACAGGTTGTTCTGAGTTTTTGGTGCAATTTCTTCAGTCGCAATACTCGCTTTTTAAGGAACAACTGCAGCATGCAATTTCTTGCCAGGATTGTCTTCGATTTTGCTACATCATGTTGTCTCCGACACACTGTAAAGCTCTATAAGTAGTTACCCATCTGACAGAGGCCGGGACAAGAACCTAAAGCCACTTGGTTCAGCTTATTACGTTCAATCGACCATAAAATTATGTAAATAGAGATTTTGGGGTGTCAAGTACCAAATCAAAGTCAAGGCTCAAATGATGGACAGTAAAAGGTCTTGGAAGAAGCCGCTCCGAACGAAACTAAGAAAACCATGTGAAAGACCGTGAGTTGGGGATGCAAAGAACAATTTCTCTTTTATTTCCCAGGTGCAGAAGATTAACTTCAGACACCATTGCTGCAAAACCGCAGTTATCATTGTTGATGTCATGAAAACAAGAAATTCACACAGAAGTATGAAAGGACAACCCTATAAAAGGAAAATGCAACGTCTAGATCTAGCCATCAAATATCAAAAATGGACCTCGCCATCAAATACTATAAATGGATCTCTCTACGGGTAAGTTTTTTCTCTGGGAGAAATATACCTAGCCTGAGAAGCTTCCAATAGTTGGTGACCACGTCTTTTCAAATATCCCCTTGACCAGTTTCTAAATGATAATAGCATGGTTATAATACAATCTTCCCGCAAAGACGCCAGTAAGATCCCTTGTGGAAGAGAGATTTCTCGAATACCCAGATATCTCGCACAAGGACCTAGAAAAAATGCAACAAGCACCATGAGTTTCATGACTCAAAATGGTCATGAAGCAAGTATAATGTCAAATTGAACAGTCACGAATGAATGGATGTCTGAAAATATTTTATAAACAATCTAAAATTACTAAATTAACAGAAAAGTTGAACAAAGCGTGATGCATTTTTTTTCTTTGTTCTTCATGAACAAAGCAATTGTGCCTAATTCGTTGCTCTTAAAAGGTTTTCAGAAAAGTGATCACTCCAGAAGAGCAGCCTCTCTAGAGAAATAAGATGTAGAGCCTACCTCCTTATTTTTATCGCCTGCCACCACATTGCCGTTCAAATCATATGCTTCAAACTTCTGCCAAAAAAAAAAAAATGCCTGAATTGTAAGAATGAACTAAAACTTCTCACTTAATCAATTTAATATAAGTGTAACAAAGGATGAATAAGCAACTAAGCATCAACCCACATCTTCTTCCTTCACGTACGATGCACTAGTAAATTTTTGTAATAATAGAAAATCTGTCAGAGAAGGTCAGAGAGAGAAGAATCAGGGAATTATAACTCTGTCCAATTCTCTTAGCTTTTGTAACTTGGTTTAGACCTGTCAAAATGAAATCATGTGCCCATATTTAATGGCTAGGTTGTTATATGAGTTAGTTATATTCTGTAAATAGGTCATAAATGAATTTAGAATGGTAAAACCCCAAATAATATGGGTGTTAAATGAATCCACAACTTACTTAGATCCAACCATCCTCTATGACTCTTCACTCTCTCTCGCGCTCGCTCACACTGTGTTCTTACCTTAGTTTGGGTATATGTTTTCATAGATTGGGTTAAATATGTAAGTGTATTAGCAATATAGATCGAGTCGTGTATGGGTTGGGTCGAGAATTGGTTACTAGATTTGTATTAAATGAAAATGATCAAAACGGGACAGATGAGTCAATTTGGGTGGGACCATTTTCACCCGACCCAAACTCGACCCCACCTACCCATTTGACAGATCTAACTAGGTTCCAAATTCCTCTCTGCTCTTCATTCTCTCACTTTATCCTACATCAATACTCGCATTTTACCAATTAAATAGTCAAATGAGTTACAATCTTCCTCTTTGTAATTCACACTTAAAGCTCTTAGTTGAATGAGAAATGAGTGGGATCATCATTACCATGTGAATACTAAGACACCAATGAACCCACATAAGGTACCAAAACCTACTCAAAATTTTGCAATGGAAGACCCCAACATAAACCAGGTGGCTATGATATAATAGTACAAACAGATGAACTAATGAAATTGCCAAACAAACAAGTAAAATTAGAAGCAAAGTTCCCAATCAGTGAACTGTACCTGCTTAGTAATGAACTCAAGAGTAAGCTGAATGAAAACTTTGTTGACATCCTTCCGGTCAACACCAATCTGAAAATAAAAGCACATGAGCTGACTTCAATTGCACTATGAGAATTCAAAACAAACAAATAGCTTGCACATAAGATAGCATAGCACTCTCAGGATACCGAAAATACCAATAAAATAAAGTAAAATAAAATAACCTGCCTTAAAGAGAAGGATGTGGACATCTACTAATTTCAGAGGCCATATGATCCAAACTCCATGGGCCAGAAGAAATCGAAATACAAGCATGAATTTCATTGGACCAGACGTTCATGAAAAAGGCCAATGATGTATAGTACTGATCTGACATACAAAACCCCATCATTTCTCTATGACTGACCGAAGAGAATGATGATATATACTGAAGAAGAGAAGACTATAAACAGTATTCAGTTCGCACTCGGGAGCGCTTTTTCTCAATTTTTATACTTGTTACTGGTTATTTTTTACTCAATTGATCAAGAAGAATTCAGCTAAACAGTCAAATAGTGCACGAATCATTCACCAGCTTCATGATGTTCATAAAAGTGGTTCGAACTTCACCAAGAGATCCAATAAATAACTTGCCAAGCAATGAGTCATCTATTGCTGGTTCTTTTTTCTTTATTTATTTATTTATTTATTTATTTATTTATTTTTTGGAGGCAGAGCCAACTAGTGCTGATTCCTCCTCTGTTGCAACCATTTGCATGGACACTTCAGTCTCATTGAATAATGAAACAGCCAGTGGACCAGCTTTACCACACATATACCTCACAATTCATAATACGTCAACATTGTACTGGAATTTATTTTTGAGTGCTTACATATATTCTCAATGTTCACAAGACTGCTCAAATACATACAGAAATAACATTATCTTACAAATTTGGGCATAAGTAAGATTGAACTCAATAAGTGAATGCTGAATACTTGCCAGCCTAGCTCGCAAAGTTCGTATCTTCACAACTGGTTCAATCATTTCCCAATAAACCTTACTCCACATGGATTCCCTCATCTTAATGTCATTTTTCAGAGTCTGTCAAACAAAGAACAATGATGTTCCAGATAAGGCATTGTACTTCATAAAGACAGAATATCACAAGAAAAAGATTGAACTAAATGAGACAATCAGCATAGAGAGGGCATGGAGATTGGAGACCAGAAACATACAGAGTACATCTTCTCTGTAACTGGCTTCCTCAACGACTTTTTATCACCGTGGGCTAATAGATAATTTATCTGGAGAAAAAGGAAAGATAAGATTGCAAATCCTGGAAAAAAGTCAAATTTGCTACATAAAGTCTAGAAATTCTAACAAACGCACGTTGGATTAGCAAATTAACTCAAGAACCTCATAACTGTTAGCATAATGACTGTCATATCTTGGTATGCATAAACATTGACCAGCAATTGCGTATGCCGGCCCATTTTCAACTTATAGGGACTTTAGTCAAAGTAATGAGCTGCGGAAATTTAGTTTTCAGACAAATTACATAATTAAGAGAAGATACCTCCTTATATAACTTTATGGCCTCCTCATAGAACTCCTTTTTTGAGTATCCGAACTTCCTTAGCTTAGCGATGGCATATGCACTTTTAAGCTTTAGGATGAAAAATCAGAAAAATAAAATAAAATAAAATTTTGATCTGGGTCAGAGTGTATCAAATGAAAAGCATTGAGAAGTATATATGAGTGCCATACAAAAAATCACCTCTAAGATGACATCCTCTTTGGTTCTCGTCCAACCACTCCGAGTGAACCATCTGAGAGACAATAAATCAAAATCTGCATAGAAAGGCAAAAGTATCTGCCAGACAACCATAGCCATATGAAAGCAGCAAAAATATTATCTTTTATGTCCTTTTACCTAGTAACACCAACTAATCATCTGACAAAGCATTCTTGTTTAAAGCTTAAACATTTGACATTATAATTTTAAAAAACAAAGAGATTCAAAACGTGACGCTCTTCCATAGATATGATTTACGGTACAGCTCAAAATAACCATCTGAACAAGATTCGATTTGCTCAGCCAAGTTCAACTAAAAAACAAGACCTTCAAAAAACCTACCTCTTCCAGAATGGAATCGGTTCTCGTGGGGCATATGGTTCATAGACAATCCCCGGACTTAACATGGTCACCTGAAAAGCACCCTGCATACCAGACAATGTAATAACAATTCATAATATGACACTTTTTCAGAGCAGCATGGAGTTCTATTGATTCCATTCAGAAAGTTGGATACGCTTTTCCTGACATAAGAACTCCTAATTGCTCATCAAGCTCTTTCCATGAGAAGTTTAATAAAAGTGATTTAATTATTTATTTTTTATGTGAAAGAGGGCTATTCCCATATTGTTTGTAGTGTTGCCTTTCATTTAAATTTATCATATTGTAGGGTTTGGATACTAAGAAGAAATGCGTTACAAGTTATTCGAGGTTGTAAACCATGATTAAACATTTTACTAAGCAATTATATTTTGTGCTAACTGCTAAGCACGCAAAAGAAACACTGTACTGCCAGAGTAGTGAAAAAGGCAAACATACCATCTGTCGAGCTTGTGGAGGAGCTTTTACTTGTGTTGTCATAAACCTTGCCCAATTCGAGAATATTAAGAACTCGGCATTCTAAAGACAAGACAATAGATCTAGTGAATAACATCTCCATGTGAAAATATCAGACAAATCAGCTCTGAAAGGAATAAATCAGAACCAAAATAGTATCTGTGACCAATGGACATATAAGCTTAGCTTCCAGGAGTTACCTTTTTTTCCTGAAGAGTCAAGGCACTTGCACGAGTCAAAACAAAAGTACTCTGCCCCTTGTGTGAGAAAGACGAAATACCCCGGCAATTAAACTCAGGAACTAAAATTACAGAGGACAATCACTAGAGCATGTCAGCCAAAATAACATTCTTAAAAAGGATTAAAGGAGGCAATAATTTTGATAACTGGAGGAGAAAAATTACAACCTGGACCTAACATATTCCCACCTACAACATAGATAAAAAAGTACTCAAAGTTGAAATGCAGCACACATACAGATGTACTCTAGACTAGAATTTATAAACACTGGCATTTCTTCTATACAGTCTCATCAACTGACAATGCATCTAAAGATGAGTAATGTGCAACCTTCGGAACAATCTATTTTGAAAGACTCTTACATGCCCAACAGACTGCTTACAGGTTTCCTCTATCCGATGCTACCATATCAACCCATTCTTCACACAATCAACCGAGTTTTGTTATTGAGCAATGTAAAAACTACAACATTAACAAAAAGAATAAATAGAATAGATCACCGGAAGAAATAGAAACTACCTTTTGGAATCACGCGTGAATAGCCCCTTGAGCTCCCAAGCCTGCAACAGGGGAAGCGTTAAGTTAACAAATTAAAACTTCAGGGTCAACTTCCATAATCAAGATAACGAATTACTTCAATACAATTGCCAATCCTCATTTCCAAACACCACCTCACAACAGTCCTACTGCAGCCCACAAAAAGTGAACAGGTGCCTCATTCTCAGCTAAGACGTGTACAACGAATGACGCCGTTCTTTCAGTAAATACAAAAAGACTCGATTTTGCTCGTTCTCGAAGAAAACCCATTCTCGCGCACAGAAACCCAAATCAAACCATCCAATTCTTTCGCCAAAGGAAGACGACCCAGTTCAATAAACAGTCTTCCGCATCGTTTCGTCGAGAATCAAGCGAAAAAGCGCGAGACAGATCGAGAAGAAGCGACTCACAGCTGCGAGAGTC
The DNA here is from genome assembly GCA_016097485.1 of Eucalyptus sideroxylon x Eucalyptus melliodora. Lineage (NCBI taxonomy): Eukaryota > Viridiplantae > Streptophyta > Magnoliopsida > Myrtales > Myrtaceae > Eucalyptus > Eucalyptus sideroxylon x Eucalyptus melliodora. Next base: position 32,109,700 of record CM027825.1, on the reverse strand, counting down.
CTCGGTTATGCGAGGACCCGAGGAGAGCGCGAAACGTGTGCGGTGCTCGGTACGCCATTTTCGGGTCGTCTTCCTAGTTCGATCTCAGATCAGAGACATTGCTCGATCTTGAAGATGTCGCGAGCACGCACGAACGAACGCTCGGCGTCGGAGAAGTTGCAGGGCTTTCGGAGGGTTTAAGGAGAGAAGTACGGGCGGGTTTGTTAACGGTTCTGAGAGTTGATTCGACTAAAATGATTATTTTTGATTTAATCGATTCTCCGAAAAATTCGTTTGATAACCGCACAAAATTTTTTACTTTGGAATAAAATTGCGTTTGAGACCGTATTAATTGATTAAATTCCAAATTAATTTATTTTAATTTTTAAATAAATTTTAAATAATTTCTTTACTTTTTTTACTTTTTTCTTTTCTTTTTTCCTTTTTTTCTTTTTTTTTTTTTTTTTTTCTTTTTTTCCCCTTTTTTCCTATTCTTCTTCTTCTTCATTTGGCCGGTCGCCGGACCGGCGACCGGCCGTACGAGGGCGGCACACTCACCGGAGCGCCACCGACCCTCGGCGAGGTCGGCCTCGCCCGGCCTCGACGAGGCCGGCTTGCCACCGGCGGGCCGGGCGAGCCTCGCCGTGGCTAGGCGAGCCTCACCGAGAGGCTCGCCCGGCCACCGGCGAGGCTCGCCCGCCCGCCAAGGCTCGCGCGAGGCGAGGCCGAGCAAGCCTCGCCGGACCTCGCACTGGCCTGGCGAGCCTCCGGCGACCTCGCCGGACCGGCGGCGTGCGACGGCAAGCGGCGGCGGGCGATGGCGAATGGCAACCGAGATGTTGAAAAAGAAGAACAAGGTTTTACCGTTTTGATTCTTTTTCTGATTCTCGGACGTAGAATCAAATTTTTTTTTATTCTCAAATCTTGTCCAAAATTGTTCCCGAGAACAAAAAATTTACCAAACGCGATTCTCGTCCCAAACTGATTCTTGGAACAAAAAATCAGAATCTGGCACTGTTGGGCAAGTTGCCAAACAGGCCCTTCGTGTTACAGCAGTCCGTCCATTTCTGGCCCTTAACTTTTGGGAAATGTATTGAATCGCGGCCCTGAATTTTAATTTTTTCGATTGGGTCCTCTCACTATTTTATTTTTTTTATTTTTCTCATATTGGTCTTTCTGCTCATGTTGTAAGGAAAACCTGTGACTGTTAAGCTGCCAACCCCCCACAACATGAAATGAAATGAAAGTAAAAATCACATGAACAAAAAATCACAAAATAAGATCAAACGAATCTAGTGAAAGAAGGAAATGTAACAAGAAAAACAGAACGAGAGTGGAGCAACGGGGAGGTTGCTTTGTTCCTTCGGCATTGGCCACGATGGTGAGGGGCCAATTTCCCTTATCAAGCTTAGGCAGATGTTGCTCACATTTTAACTACTTAACACTACACCTTGAATCTCCAACATGCCCGACCCAACTTTGGGCCCGTTTGGTTCGAGTTTGGAGAAATACTCTTGGGAGAATGCAAATGTTTTTGAGGTAAATGGGTTTTCCAAAATATTACACCGTTTAGCAAAACCCAAGTTTGTAATGGGCTTTTGTTATTTTTTTTATTTTTTGATCTGAAAAAATCCGATGGCCGACAACCGCCCGTGATCGCCAACCAACCGCCAAATAGCTAGATCGTGGGCCCCGAGGTCGCGACCTCGGGTGACACCCCTAGGGGCGTGACCTCAAACGACGGCGACCTCAAGTGACACCGTTGTCTGAGGTCGCAAAGGCTAGATCTAGCCACCGGAAGGCCAAATCTGGCCTTCGAACCTCTAAATCTAGTGGCCTATAGTCGTGAAGGCTAGATCTAGTTGCCAAACCGCCAGATTTGGCAACTTGAGGTCGCGGCCTCAATTGACATCGCCTGGCGCACGCAAACTAGGCAGTGGTCACCAAGGACGCACAACCCCCAGGCGACGATGGCGGTGCCTACCAAGAGAAGCCCAACTCTCAGGCGGGGAAGAAGAAGATGAATAGTGACGCAATGAACAATGAAAATTGCATCTCCAAAATGGCTCAAAGCAACTCTTTCCCAGCATCATTTTTCAGCATTGGGAACACTTATATTTAGCAAATGAGCTTTCGAAAATATTTGCCAAACACAAAATAATTTCCCCACCCAAAGCCCCTTGCAAAGTCGAACCAAACAGAGCCTTCATCCTTGGTCTTTTATTTTTGGACCGGATCATGAAGTATGTCATTGGATTAGCCACACGTTATTACGCGACAATTCTCACCTGCTCAAAAATCACGTTAGTCACTAGATTCCTCCTTAAGATATCACTAAACACTTTTATATATTTATTGGATTGGGAGTGGCTCACCAACATGCCCAACCTAACTTCATCCTTGATCTTTTTTTCAAATAAAATCATGAAGTCTGCCATTAGATTGACCTCATGTTGTTATGCAACAACACTCACCTACTCAGAAATCATTTAGTCACCAGATCCCTCCTTATATATTGGAAGTGGAACACTGATCAACCATCGGTTTCGATATTATTTGTTGAGAGTGTGCAGTAGAAGTCTAATATCTTTACTAGGGAGATCGCCAAGAAAGAATCCAAATCCAAGCCTGTCAATATCCGGTTGGACTCATTTGCACTCAAAATTTGAGCTGGTGAGTTATGGGCCAATTAGAATAAATTAATTGCTCAACACTACATTAATTCTCTAATGTGAGACATTTTTAATATAACTCACACATGTGTTCTAACAAAATCCAGCCTATTTACACTATAAAGGCAAATAGACCTAAATCATTCAATTGCAAAGTGATGGCCTCTCTCTCTCTCTCTCTCTCTCTCTCTCGGTAGGATACAGTGGTCATAATTAAGTATTTCATACATTTTTGTTTTTGGTGTATTAAAGAACTTTTTTAGTATATTCATAAATATTTCTACAACATTTTACATATTTTGTGTAAAAGTATTTTACCAATAGTAAGAAAAAAGACAAATTCTTTAATATAGTAAAAAAAAAAAAACTTAAAAGTCTCTTTTTCATTATTGCTCTTAAGTTATCCATTCTTATCTTTTTTACCTCAAAAGCTCACTTTCTTGGTGGATTTTTTTATTTTTAATTTCATTAGCCTAAAATATATATTTACTGAATATATTAATCCTCACTATTAGCGAGATATTTTTACACAAAGCATATAAGACGTTATGAAAATATCTAAGAATACACTAAAATATTATGCATAATAAGATATCTTGTTATCTTTTCATAAACACTTTAGAGATGATGTTAATTTTTGTCAATAAAAATGAATGAGATTTCATTGACATTTTTTGCAAAAATATTGTTATTTTATGCCATTTTTTGCTCATTTAATTTCATCTTTCAAGTTTCGTGCTGGAGAATGTAATTATGATTTTATTTTGGAAATCTTCAAAGGAAATTTTTTTTTTATTTATCTAATTACTTATATAAGAACACAAATAAGATGGGATTTGATGGTGATATGCACAACAAAAGTGAAAATTTACAAATAAATGATCATGCTAAAAACTTGTCTATGTTAAAGTTATTCCGAGATTCTACTAGACAATTTATCCATTAATTTGATGGACTACATAGAAAAGAACGAGGTTTTAGGAAATTTCTCTTTTCGATGAAACTAATTTTTATGGAAGTAAAATGTAACAATTAATAAATGTAGTGCCTTTAAATATATATGGGATTTTTGTCTTTTTGGTAACTAAATCCTACATAAAAGCAGAAAAACCAAAAATAAAAGGGAAATATATAGTGAGGGAAATTTTGTCTTTATGGTAAAAATGGACTGATTTTTATGGAAGTAAATCTGACAGTTAAAAAAAAAAAATTCTAGTGCCTTTTAATATGTACATGGGGATTTTATCTTTTTGGTAAACTAAATCCTATAGAGAAGTAGAAAAAATAAAAATAAAAAGAAAGTAAATAAATTTTCGAGTTTAGTGGTAAAATGAAAAATGTTCTTATCTTTGATTTTCCTTTCCTTTAAGGCACGAATTTTACCATCAATGGAATTGACTCCTACACGACAAAGAACATAAGACACGGGAGCAAAGGCAATCAATCAGCAGCAGCCTTTATCCTCGTACAGACAACGAAGCGTCGCCCGGTCCCGATCGCTCTGTCCTCTTGTCTGTCACCACCGCAGAACGACTGTCACGCCCACCGTTGTCATCTCTTCAACATCTCTCTCTCTCTCTCTCTGCCATAATTCATACTCACCGTACACGCTCTTGCACCCGCAAAGGATCGACACCATCGTGGGGAAATGGAGCCCGTGGTGATCCATTCGTGGTCTGCTCCCAGGTCGCTCAGCACCAGCCTCATGTACTCCTTCGCTCAGGTGGGTCCTTCGCCTCTCCCTCTGTTTTTGCTCCTACCTTCGTAAAGCGCCGTGCTCTGTTGTTGTTGTTGTTGTTGGGGTCACCGTTGTCGGGTCACTCGTGCGCGAGCTGTTCTTTTGGGCTGAAATATTGATTGCGCGTCGGTTGATCGATCGTTCGAACGTTACACATCTCGCGTGGCGTCGGCAGTTGGCTGCGGAAATGGCGTGTGTGTCATTCCTTCGCGTGTTTTGTCGGTGACGGTTTTGCGTTCGATGCGGTCCTCTGTCTGTATGGTCATTTCTGTGCTCTCAGAGCTGTAGCATCATTTTATTTTCATTTTTTTTAATCTTTTGCTTTTAATTGCTTTTATCACGTACAAAAAGGAACGGAAGGAAAAATACTTTCACCGTTTACGAAATATTTAGACATAGATTAATTAAAACATTTTGCACTGACTAATTATTTCAAGCTATGTAAGTGATATTCATTTTCTATGAAACAAATTGAGCCTTAGGTACAAAATGTAAGGTTTTTATGATGGATGATGAATCCAACATATAGCTTGGAGATTCAGTGGGACTGGCTCACAAATATGGGTAAACACTCACACGTGTGTTATAAATTGCTGTATGTACAAGGTGTCGGTAGCTGTCGTGCTGGCAGTCGAGTTCATTGGAGGAGAGCCATTACGCCATGAAAATCGATAATCAGGTTTAATAATTTTAAGAGAGTTGTCATAATAAAGAACAGAAGAAGGCTTGCATAGGACCTGCTTCTCAGTTTGTCTTCGAGCATTTGTTATTGACTGCGATATAGCAGTGTATCTCTTAAGTTGATGCGGGTGCTTACATCTCGAGGGAGTGGTTTAGGTTTGAATGGTGTCCACTTTAAACTTAGGTCTGAATGTTGTCTTAGCAGTCATTTCTTTTGGCCTGATCTTTATTAAATTGATGAACATTGACGCTTTTCATTGAGGTTCTGGAAAGGGCAACATTCATTTTAGCCAGCATTAGCATTTTGATTAGTTCTTTTGCTGGAAGATATATGGATGCTATCGTAATCAGAGTCAGGAGAAGAGTAGGCTTCGTAGTTTACATCTTAAAGTAATCTCTAAGATGATTTCAGAAGATACAGCTGCAGCTTTTAGATGGAGGTTGACATTATAACTTGAAAATTACATATTTTTGTTAGATGAATCTCCTGTGTATGTGATTGTTGTGTGGTAAAATAGTTTTTTGTTCATTAGGAGAAATGTGGTGGAGCAAAACTTTTATTCTAAGCACTTTTACATGAAAGGTTTTGCGATTTAAAGGAAAATAAATTAGAAGTTTTGGAGTGTCTTAGCTTTGGCTATGATCTTCTGTTCCTGCTTTTCTGTTATTACAGAAGTGGAGAACAAATCCACTAAGGAAGAACTATCCTGCTATGTATATGGTCATTATGGGTCAGAATGCTGTTGCCTAATTGATTCTCCACTAACTTGCTTAAATACATGTGCTTTTTCTCAGAGGGATGACATGGAAGTGCTTGATGAACCTCTTTATGCAAATTTCCTTCGGGTGACAGGTGCAGATAGGCCTTACCGGGAGGATCTTCTGTCCAAAATGGTATGTTCAATGAAGTAGTATAACACTGGCACAGTTCTCAAGTGTTGCCATAGATATGTTACTGAAGCTTGATATTGTTCTCTACTTGTTCTTGGTGAGTTCGACATAACCATCATGTTGATTGTGTCAAATAGCCTATGGATTATGTTGATCCTTTCTTTATCATGATGATATGTGCTGTTCTCATAATAAGCTAATGAAACCCATACTGGCTGGATGTTCTGCCTATTACTGTTTCATTGAAATGATAATTCACTGAAGAACTCTCCCTAGTTGACTAGATTGCTCTATCATGAGAGAGAGGGGTGTTAGACTTTTAAGTACTTTAACTCAAGTTATAGAGAACCATTTATGGTTTTGCTACTAACATTACCTGTTCTCTAATTAAGTTGCTGTCACTGCATGCTCTACTGAAAATTTTCAACTTGCATGCTTTTTACTTGAGTGATATTGTTTTCATTACTCGTGTTTTCAATTGACAATCTCAAGCATTTAAATTGAACAGGAGTCTGATGGCAACAAAGTTGTAAAAGATATCATATATGGTCCTGGGAGCAAGAGATACCGTTACTGTAAGGTATAAGTTCACATGCCCAACATGCAGGATAAGTCATGTTTTCAATTTATATGGTCTTCACTCTTTAGTACTTCAAGCTAATGCTATATGAACATAAACTTTTTTGAGATAGAATAGTAGAAATGCAACATGTGATCTTGTTCATTGTTGCCTTACAAGATCCATAGTGCGGATTATGCTTTTGCTTAGTGTGGTTCTTCTGGCTTGAGATTGATGTACTTTTTCCATCTCATTGTACTTCCTAATTTTGGTCTCTTACCTAATCATTTGAGAAAGGAAGATTGAGAAATAACTGATATGTTTTCAAGTTTTAATCAATAAAAAAAAAACAGTCAAACATGTCATAATCATGGGACCAATTCATTTAGATTTGGACCAATGTTTTGACTTCTCCTGTTTGTCTTATTTCAACAGCATATTGCAAAGCAACGGGTGCCTGGTATTGGAAATGATCTGATGAAGAAAGGAAAGCATTTCATATTGATTCGTAATCCGATGGATATATTGGTAAAGTACCTCATGAATATTCTTCATGTGTCATGAGCACATGAAATGCAAGTCACACATACCTCCTATGATGGAGTAAAATCTTTTTCAATTGGTGCAAGTCTCATTTACATAGCTTCAGGGAATAGTTGGGGCATGTGGAAAAAGCTCTATTCTAAGCCATAAATGAATAAGATGTTATTAACAAAACGGAAAAATATGGTATTTCTTTAATGGGACGTGCTAGCTTGCAAGTGTTCCACTTGAAAAGTGCAGACCCAACTTTCTATTATCTTTGCCAAAGAAGATTTAGATCCTGCTACTATTCTAATCCCTATCTTTTTCAGAGAAAAGGAAAGGGATAAAGACATGCTTGCAAGTACTATCTATGAAAAATTGTTACTTTTACAATCAACCTTGATCACCTGGTTCCCTGAAGAATAAGCTCAACAAAAACTATGGGGAACCATTTTCAGACACAATATTTTGAATTTACGGGGAAAATTCTATGTTTCGTTTGAATATGCAAATAATAATCTCATAAGGTTTTGTCTCTTCTTTGTAAGGTTTCAAAAAAGTTGTGCTAGACCTTTTTGCTCTCAAACCTGTAAGATCATGAATTCCTCCCTGCAGTATCCCTGCATACCAAAAAGGGCTAAAACCAAACACACATGCTTCAGCCCTTAGATTTTTTTTGCCAAAGAGAATGATCAATGGAAAGCTCAGCGAAAGAATCTTCCCCTCTCAAAGTTTGTGCTAGAATGACGTCTTTCTGCTATTTTGATGCTCACACATGCACACATATTATGTCATACTTTCTCATCCTCATAAGAACCTCATCCCCTGGGCCTGTCTATTATTCTCTTGCTGGCTCACTCAGGTTCTTCTGAGGCTCCATTATCCACAATTATTGTCACTACTGTTTCCCAAAATAATTAGATTGACACATTGATGTAATTGACAATCTTTTTGACCTTGCTTCCCATCCCATCAGTCAAATGGCTATACTGGTTGATGATAATTGGTGTAGTTAATGCATGCAGTTGAAGGTATTAGAAATTCCTGTTTGCCTTTTCCACACGTTGATCTGTTTGCCATAACATTGTTTGGTCTGAAACTTCATGTGGTGAAATTATTATTTATGTCTGTTTACCTTTTCCACATGTTGCTCTGTCAACCATAACATTGTTTGGTTTGAAATATTGTGTCAGCCATCCTTTGAAAAGGTCGTCCCTCCATCATTTCTCGAGTTAGGCCTGGCAGAGTTAGTCTCCATATACAGTGAGCTCTGCGAGCTGGGGAATCCCCCAGCAATTATTGATGTAGCAGATCTGCAACAGGATCCTGAGGTAGTAGCTGTACTTTGTTATTGGATTGTGCTTGTGCAATCAAAGACAATGAATTGCATTCCCTGCATGTCATGTATTTCCAGTGATTGGTGGATCACTCTAGTTCACAAAGTTATGGTCTCTTGCATGGGTGTGTGATGTTTTCTGTTGAGTTGAGCATATATGCCCATAAAGATCACCATTGTCTTGGCCATTGAAGCACTTTTTCATTGTTGGATCGATCCCATGTAGACATTCTTTTAAATAAAGCACGTAAAAGCAACAGCTTAGGAACCAAACTCATGATTTTAGACTGTACCTTTGGCCTTGTTCAGGTCTTAGGTCGTAAACTTTGAGGATGTAAAATGTAAAGACATTGATATCCGTAATAACGAGTTATGGGCTTTCTTATGTAAAGGAAATTGGATATAAAGTGATTAGGTGTGATATAGAAGGTCAGGGTATTCATATTACAGTCTGGAGTTGAGATGATTCCTTGCATTGTGCGATTGATTCTGAGCACATTTTTTTCTGGGACCATCTAGATGTTTGCATTGCTTTTTATTAAACATGTTACCCTCCAGTGTAATTTGCATGTTTCCTCTCATAATTCTGTAGCTCTTTTTCTCTTTCCCCTCTTCAATTCTAATTATTTGTTGGGCATCTGAATTTCTGTAGCCTATGTTACATAGCCTCTTAATGGTTGTCTATTCATTTTGCAGGCTACTTTGGGTAGACTTTGTGAAGACCTAGATATTCCTTTTCAGGCTGCTATGCTCAAGTATGCTGATGGTGTAATTATATAGTATTTAGTTACCTTTTGTTCTTAATTAATCTTGAGTCTTACTTAAAATTCATTTTAGGAAAATTCATCATTTTCCATTTCCATTTTCTTTTGAAGAGATACTAACCTGAGAATTTTCAGATGGGAAGCTGGTCCAAAGGCTATAGATGGCTTATGGGCTCCATGGTGGTACAAAAGTGTACACAAGTCTACATGCTTTGATCCACCTAAAAAGTATGCCTTGGTATGCAGTTGGGGGTTTTTAAATTTTTGTTCCTTATGATACCGGAAAACAGCTGCATCTCTCATATGATCACTTCAGGGATCAATAAACATAATCGCAGTTCCAACTTGTTTGGTCTGGCTTTGTATCCATATTTATTTAAGTTCTCTAGAGCAAATATGTTTCATTTATTTCTCTTGTGCTTCACAATCTTGTGCTCAATCAACATACGTATTAAGGAACGTGACTGACAACCCATGTAAACCTGCAGCATTCCATTCTTAAGGCAAAGCATTAAGTTTCATTAATCAGCATCTGATCTCTTTCTTGAAGTACAGTGGCTTCCTGAACAAAATCTTTGGCTTGAACGGACAGCATATATTGCTGTCCAGCATGCGACTAATTATCTTGATGAAAGTGTACAGCCAAGTCTTTTCTCTTCTTTTGTAGTCAGAATCCTACAAAATATATGGTTTTCAACAAAAATTGCTATTACTTATGGTTGAGGTTGCTCTCTTGGGCCCTTTTAGAAATTGGATGACAGAAATCATGTAGCTTAGCGATTCATTTTTTATTTTCCATCTAGAAACACCTCTCCATCGTCTTTTTCATAGCTTGTTCATATTTAGTTGTACATGTTGCGACAGGTTGTACTAATCATACTTGTGATTACTTCAGCAATTCCCGATGTCCCTCTATTACTTGCTGGAGCAAAGTTTACCATTTTACAACCTGCTCAAATGCCAAGTGAGGCAAAGATCATCACAGCCCACCCCTGAGCTTCCAGTACCAGCCAATGAAAAGCTACTTGCTTGGGTTGGTGATGAGATCCTCCCCCGTGACAGTGCAAAGGTTATATGGAATGTTAATTTGCTGTTAGTAAGCTAAAAATTTGTCTTGTTTAACAAAATTTTCTATATTCTGATGCTTGCATTGTAAATATGTCAGGTTTCTGTCTTTGATTCAGTAGTCCAAGGAGGTGATTCAGTGTGGGAAGGTCTTCGAGTTTACGATGGGAAGATTTTTAAACTTGAAGAACACTTGGATAGGTCTGTACAAGAATCCCTAGGAAATCATTTTTCCAATGCATACTCCTGCTGGTTAAGTTGTTTGCAATAAAAAGTACATCTAAATAGTTATTAGACGAGTAGAGAAGGATGCCGTTCATAGTCTCTCGCATTACATTTTGTGAATACCAGACTTTAGTTATACTGTCTACAGGCTAATGAACAAGTTCCCAATATGAAAGGCGTGTCATGGACCCTAATGTCTGTCAACGCCCCCCCCCCCCCCCCCCCCTTTTTCTCTGTCTCTCCATTAATTTCTATGCGTGCCTGTCTTGCTCTGTGTCTTTGTAAATGTGAAATTAGAAATGTCAATTTGAGGGATAATGGTTTAGTGTGTAACAGCTGCATTTATGTATTTACTTGCTCTTATATTAGGTTGTTTGACTCAGCCAAAGCTCTGGCTTTTAGCAATGTTCCGACACGTGAACAGGTAAGGATTTGAAGGACAAGCAAATTCTTTTATCATTTTGCTTGGAGGATTTTATTTGCTTACATAAGCCAGTTTACAAGCATTGACGGAGACAGGTCTATCTTTATTAATCAGCCCGCATTTTTCTAGTCTATTTATATGTTAACTGAATGCCTATTATAGGTTAAGGATGCGATCTTCAAGACTCTTATCACGAACGGGATGTTTGATAATGCACACATTCGTTTGTCTCTAACGCGTGGCAAGAAGGTTCTCTCTCTCTCTCTGCGTCACACGTGCGCGCGCACACACTGCATGCATGAAGAAGTGCACAGACACTACAGTCTGGTTGTCATTGTTATTGTTTAGCTGATGAAATGGAGGTCTGAAACCCTTATTGACGTAAATTTATATTGGGATGAACAAGTGTATGCATTCACATCCTAATATTCCTTGCTGCTCATAATTACATTCACTTGTCTATCTTGAATGTCATGAACCTTTTTTGTTGACTTTTCAGGGCATTGACTTTTTCAGATTATTTTGATTTTGTCAGGTTACTTCTGGCATGAGTCCTGCATTCAATCTTTATGGTTGTACGTTAATAGGTAACATCAACTGCTCATGCTTTTGCTCTAAGTTAAAGCATAATTGCTGTTTTTCATTTGAAGTTGTTTCACACAAGCATGAACTGCTTATTGCTGGTTATGTTGTTTTCTCATTTCTTTGTGCATCTGTCTGTCCACATATCTTTAACATAATCATTGGTCCACCTCTTTCTGTGGTTGCTTCCAAGTTTTCACAAGCTATTTTTGTTATCTTCACCATCAATTCACCATCGCTAAGTTGATTCTGGTTAAGGTGATTGCTTTAGCTGTTTTTAGTTCTCTGTTTTCTAATTGTGAGGCTGCTAAGTGAAAACTCTCACCTTGTCATAGGCAAACAAGCAAATTTTAGCCATACTAAGTTTGGTATTTGCAGCACATTTTGTTCTTTTGTACTAATCTAGTTTTCTTGTTTTCTGTTTATATTGTTGCTTCCGGCCTGTATGCTAGTATAATACTGTGGCTTTTTTTTTTTTTTAATTCGCAAGTTTGACTTTCTAAAGAGAGATTGCAAGGTGAAAAAGGTTTCAATGCTGGTCACTGTGGCAAAACCCTAATGCCTTTTAAATTTCGCTTTCCTTTTCCTTTCTATTCTACTCTCTATACATTCTGATGCTGCGTTCCTGCTTTCTGATAATTCAGTGCTCCCTGAATGGAAACCGCCTGTATATGATAATACACATGGAATTACTCTGGTAACAGCCACAACACGACGCAACTCGCCCAATGTAAGATACATTAGTAAATGATACAGAATTATTTTGGATGAGTTTATTGTTTTCATCTATTGGAATTGGTAAAATATTATCACTTTGTTCCTGTTTAAGTCATTGGAGGGAGTGGAGTGCCTGTATTTCCTTTTGGAGGGTAATATTAGATTGTAGGAGATATCTGTATATCTAACATTCAGTAGGTTTAAAAAGTCGTACTGATTCTTGTGTGGTACAGTTTTATATAAAATCTAAGTCTGGTATGAGATTTGAGGGTCTTGATCACGAATCATCTCCACAATTAGGGTCCTAATCATACACCTAGGTTATTTCTTGTATGTTGACTTTCCAAGAAAGTGGAAATGACAAAAGAATTATGCTTTTTCTTCTATTGTCCATTTAAATTCAGTGAATGAGCCCTTGAAAGTTACTGGTAACAGAACTCCTTTTACACCACTGGATTGGGTAAAACCTTAAAAGAATTTCGATTTTTATTAAGCCTTATTTGTGAAGAGAGTATTGATAATCTGCCTCAAATGCTGTCTATCAGATCATTGTCCTGTCTTTATGTTCATAAGAGCATCAACTTTGTCTCTTCCCACAAAAAAAGTTTATGCGAATTTTGCAGCTTATTAATATTCATTTGCTAATTTAAAATGGTGACAAAAATGCATAGCAAGAGTATCTTTTTCCCCAGAAAACTATTATTAAAGAAGCATGTCCAAACTTTTTTATTTTTATATTTTGCAATGTCACGGAGAATTGCTCAATTGAAAGTGTCACATTTACTTAAAGGAAACACAGTTCTCATCATCCTAAGAAATCTACACTTGGAAGGTGAGATCGTTCTCTGAAATGTCAAGGCTTCTTCCTTTTAGATGATATTCTCCCTCCCCCTTACCCTCAACCAATGAAGAGTACCATCACAAATGCCATCAACTTGTAAGCACTTAAGCAGCTGCCGTTAATAGGAGTTTGTTTGCCACCTCCTGAAAATTTCTGTTTTTGGTAGAAATGACCATCACCTAAGCACAAACAGCTTCACTGCCATCATCATCATCATCCCTTGAGGGTGGTGCCACTCAGTGGACTATGCTCAGTCATACTGTGGTCATTATGCATTTAAGATGCTCTAATACATTTTTAGAAGCAATTTTTATGTGCACCAAGCATTGAAGACCGGTTCCCTTTACCTTTAATTCATGTTCAGGCTTCTTCCACTGAGAAACCTTTTGCAGGAAAGCAGTCTAACGAGATTGTGTTGTTATGATGCCATTCATGGCATTTAGATGCCTCATAAATGTTTTGTTGAATTCATGATAGTGATGTAGGGTAGGCTGTACATTTAGGAATTCCAGTTTGACAAGTGTGAGTTAACATGTTATATTTAACAAAAAGACGATAGCACGTTCTTCACCTCTCATCCTTTCATCTTTGTCATTGATTTTGATCGGCTGTTTTTATTTCAGAACTTGGATTCCAAGATTCACCACAACAATCTTCTGAATAACATACTTGCGAAGGTAATGTTACTTTTCACAACATAAACTGGATTGTCATTACATGATAACTTTTTACTGGAAGATGGCCTGGTGAACTTTTCTGTAGCGTTAATAAAATTGATCTTCTTTGTCCCATGAACCTGAAGTCCATGCTTCACCCTATACCAGTTTCATCTTTGACAGTGAATATGTTCTTGGGTGGTTTTCTTTGGTGATATCATATAGTCATCATTTCTTTCTGTTGACAATCTTTGCCCCATAGAGTGGGGATTGATGAGCATGTCAATCGTGCTCTATTCCCATAAAAGAGCTCTGTGCAGCCCGTGTTTCTCAAGCAGGTGCTAGCTCTTCTGATGGACATGTTGATACGATTTGAATAGTGAAAATGATGCAGGTAGAAGGAAACAATGCAAATGCAGATGACGCAATCATGCTCGACAAGGATGGTTATGTGTCAGAAACCAATGCTACTAACATTGTAAGCTTATTCTATTGCAAGCAAGTGGTGTTCAGGTTGCAACCCTGAAGGCTTATTAGAGTCCTAAAAAATTTATGGAGCTGCTTTCATCAGCAACAAAGGCAATGTCTCCAGTTCTGCTTGTTTTATACCATGAGTTACTGACTGGAAAGCCCTTTTCCTGTTGTAATGCAGTTTTTGGTGAAGAAAGGACGTGTTTTGACGCCTCATGCTGATTATTGCCTTCCTGGCATTACTCGAGCAACTGTAAGTCTTAAGAACCTTTTTTTAGGTAAAAGTTCTGTAGAGTGGTCCAGAATTGTGGAAACTTAGAAAAGAAAAGTGTAAAAGAAAAAAATTAAGTGCAGAAGTGAATAAATCATCATCTTATTGTGGAATTATAAGCTGGTTTACTCTTCAAGATTCTGGAACTAATGAAATGGTTGACAGGATTATTTGTGATCCAGTAAATGCACTCTATTGTTGATAAGGGCTTCAGGGTAGACTTTTGCATAAGTATCTCAATACTTTTTCTGCTTAAGTTACATGCTGCATTAGGTATATTATAAGCAGGCAGAGCCCTTATGATCTCAGCATCAACATGTAGGTCATTTCTGGTTAGCTTAATGTTTTCCTTTCTATTTAACCCTCCCAAATTGATGAATATATTGAACAAATGACTCTGTTTCCTTGCATTCCCAAAAGACGGCTTTGTTTGTTGAAGCATTTATACCAAGCCCTTTATTGATGTTGCAGGTCATGGACCTAGTTATTAAGGAGAATCTGATCTTAGAGGAACGGAGAATTAGCTTATCAGAATTCCACACAGCTGATGAGGTTTGCATCTCTCTTTTTGAATTTTAATTGGACTTTATTGCTTAAATAGTAAGGATGTGCTCCACCACTTTTAGGAGAACATTTCTTGGGTTGTTAATATGCCGAGATACCTTGTCAATGATAATTTTGAACGCCATAAGGTACATGACACGTTTGAATTCAAGTATGTTAGATTTATCACTTGGAAACATGTTTGTGTAGTGTAAAATGCCTGGGGAAGATGCCCTCCCTACTTGCAATAGATGAACCAGAAGATTTTAGAAGCTATGCATGGAATTTTGGAGCATGTGAAAACATATATCACTGCTTGAAGTGTTAAGATTGAACCACTTAAATACCTCACGCCTTTGTGCCAAAGTTTCTAACTAATGTAATATGACATTTACAACCCTCTTAATGATAGTCTTGGCTTCAGATCCCTGTTTCTTTCTTTCTTCTTCTTCTTCTTCTTTTTTTTTTTCCTTTTATTTTCTGAACAAATCAAGTTCCTGCATCGTTCTAGCTTGTGCTTTTCATCCTTACTCTTGCAACCAATTGCAGGTATGGACAACGGGAACCATGGGAGAACTTAGTCCAGTAAGTCCCCAATACCTCTGATAATCCTGTGCTTAATCGTGACTAAAGTGCTGTTTGGATGTCTATAAAGTATGAACATTATGCCTTTTTGATGGTGCTTGGCACTGTTACTGTTACATTGTTCTGCCCTATGTTCATATAATTGGTTTGGAAAATAGTTTTCTTATGAGCTGATCAACATGGGTAGCCTTCTACATGTAATTTGCTCTTTATCCGGATAAAATTTGAATCCTGGGGATCAACTATCAAAAGTCCCTCGTATGTCATCTTAGATACGTTGACCATCTAATGGGTCTGGCCTGGTAGCACTTGTCCTCTATGCCATCTTTTAGTTTCTGCTTGTTGCATTCAATCTCAATTTGAGGAAATGACCTGAGTGCAATGAGCTTAGCATTCGTACTGTGTGACTGGGCAATGAATTGGTTGGATATCATCGGTGAGCCAGTTTTACTTGTGTTCATGTAAGTTGCGATGAGTTAGCCCTAGTGTTGACCCTTCCAAGTGAATTTGTCTGATTACTGAAGATGGCTTTGTTAAGCAACTGTGATAATGACAATATAAAGTATAACAAGCAAAGTTCATAAGGAGTGAATTTAGTCACTGCTACTGTTTTTATGCTGCAAAATATTTGTGGCAGAAAAGCTGTAAATAATCCATTTACAGTAATTATGCTTCATGGTGCGTTCTGCGATATTGCTTATTTAAAGTTGTGATTCACTCAGTTAACTAGGATTTCATTTTTCTTCTTGAGGTACTGATCCTACTAAAAGTTTGATGGCCAAGAATTGTTTCTGCTCGACATCTATAGTAATACCTGTTTAATAATGCCTACCAGGTTGTCAAGATTGATGGACGGATAATTGGGGATGGAAAAGTAGGTCCAGTGACTCGAAGATTACAGGGTGCGTACAAAAATCTGACAGGGGAATCTGGAGTGCCTATACCAACTTCCAACGAGTTGTAATTGTCCCATTATAGAAAGATACTGCACCATCACTGGAATAAACAGGTGCAAATCATATCTTTCTAGAATTGAACTGTTTTGAGTTTACTAGGAATTTTCAACCTGACCTCTGTAAAATAGGTCAACAAAACTTTTCTGATTCTTATTTATTTCCCGCAGATGGTCCTTGCTGCTGTGTGTGTTGAGGGAATTGAATGGGAGGGACCTGTGAAACTAGATGCGGAAGGCAATCAGGTCATGAGGAATGCCTATCCATATGTATGACAGTAATGTGGTGTTTCAAGTTCTCCTGCGTAAAGACGATGTGCAATTATAATACTGATGTTATGGTCATTGTGTGTTCAAACACAGATGTAAAACATCTGTAATTGCTACAAAGCTTTTGCTTCTTCAATAAAATGAAGACACCCCTCATTGTGTTCGATTGAAATGTGTGGAAACCAAGCCAATTGATAATCTATTTTATCTTCAAGTCTGAGTACTTAGAAAGTTGTAAGCGATTGGTTACTTGGGGCACAGGGTGTTGAAGAAAGGTGAATAATCAAGCTGGACTTAAAGATGATCTCTCTCTCTCTCTCTCTCTCTCTCTCTCTCTCTCCCCTCTGTGCACGAAGATATTCACTTCCTGTTGTTTATCTGTAGAACATGTCTTGGATCAAACTATCCACACGTTACATGCTCCCTCTGAATGCAAATCGGGCAGAGGCAGACCCAACAATTTGTGTCCTCCAGAGAAAATTGTTAAGTTAGAAAAGCTAATTTGCCCAAAACTATGATCCTCAAATTCATATTGATTGAAGGAGTTGACGTAGCCTTCTGTCTCTCAAATCTCACCACTCTCCCCGTTCTTCAAGGGCAATAGGGAAAGTCATCATTTAGTGAAGTGGTACTGTAGTCTCACTTGCTTTTAGGTAGAGAATGTCAGCTGTTCCAAAGAATAAGCCAAACATGAATATGCCATGGCAACATATCCTGTCTGTTGAAGATTCAAGATACTCCTTAAGATTGAAGGTCTGCATGAACTTCGAAGGATTTTAGGATGGCAGATGCTGCTGGAGATTACGTTTTTATCGTTAAAGCGATTGATTAGTGTTGGTCATGATTGCAGGATAGCGTGATTTACATTCCATAGGTTGAAAGACATATCAATGTGAAGGGCAAGCCTCCTCTAAACGGCAACCAAGAGGAACACTTCAAGAGACAACAGAAAATCGTGTGCAAATTGACATCAGTTGCCAGTTGCCAGTTGCTGCAACTTGGTACAGACCGGGATTCTAGAAGATCCGCATCTCATCTCATCATTCACTAAATATTGAATCGAGAGAGAGCGAGCGAGAGAGAGAGAGAGAGAGAGACTAAAACATGAATCATCTTCAGGGTTCTGAGGATCAAAGAGAGACCCTCACTCTTGAATGCTGCTTAGAATCTGATTCGCAGCTGCGGCAATTTCATCCCCTGAAGTCATCTGGCAACCATCTTCAACCTGCAAATTCAAGGTTCAAATTCACACCCCTCAGATTCCAAATCATGAATCTTCCAAAATCTCAAGAACCATGTTCCAGATCTGTCGTCTATTTACTGCTATTGTTTATCACTTCCCCTCTAACTTCCTTTCTCATCGAGTCCTCCAATGCTCAATGTATGTACAATTTTGCCCTAGCGCCACCTTGCCTGTTGTAACTAACACCGCTAAAATGTTCGTATGGTTTTATCGCCATGACAAAATTTGGACAAGTTACCAATGGCATAGCACCGACTTGGTACCACATCAAGCGACACATGAAAGAACATCTTAAGGTAGAAAAACCAGAAGAAAAAATAATTGAAATCGTACCTTGAGAGTGAGACAATAGAGAACGAAGGGTTCAGCTGTGGTGACATTGAGGTGTAGCACAGTGAGTCCCACACTCTGCAACCCAGAAACCAACCTCAACAGCTGCTTGGGTCTTCTCTTTGACCTTACCTTGAGATTTGCATGGGTCTCCACCATGGTCACTTCAATGTCAGCGATTGCAGACTGAGTGAGGCTCGTCCACTCGTTCATGGGCACTGAGTCATTTCCTTGACTCGGGCTTGCCGAGTACTGTGGACAGGTGAAGAATTCAGAGAAAGGAGGGGAGGAGATGTCATCTTCACATTTTGAACTTTGTCCTTCCATTTCTTTGTGAGCACCAAGCTGCTGCAATTGTTGCTCTAGCTGTTTAACGTAATTGATGGCGCCGCCTATAATTGATGCTTGATCAACCTGATCAATTTTACAGTGCCAATACTTCGAGTCAAATTAACGTAAAAGGAGATCGAATGTGAAAGAAGCATAAGAAAGTCGTTTTCACCAACATGATGGTCTACTTGAATTTTGATTTTGAATAAGCATCCTTTTAAGAAATATGCTTGTTTGACTTTACAAAATATGGTAATAGTATCTCTAGAGAAAAAGAGTAGAATGATGCTGGATTCAAAGAGTTATGCTGCCCACTGCCAGTGAATTGTCCAAAAGCAATGTGCAATTTCCGCTTGACTTCACTTAAATGAGTGAACTTTATGTTAGTGATGACTGTGCCACATGAAGTTTCCCTAAAAAGCGCTGGCAAGCAAATGGAAGAGAGAGAAAGAGAGAGAGAGATTGTTTACCTTTTGGACATGAGAGTCAGGCATGAGAGAACGCAAAACAGAGAGGTGCTCATTCATCTGCTTTCTTCTATTCCTCTCAGTGGCAATGTGAGCCATCCTCTGACTCTCCATCTCTTTCTTGTTCTTCCTCCTCTTGTACCGACACCGCTTTGGCCGGTCGATCAAAGCCTTTGATGATACATTTGACTGATGATTCCACCCACTACATTCGTGGTCTTCTGTTTGGATCTCCGGAGTACTAAGGAAATGGCTGTTCTCACACTGCTCTTGATCACCAAAGTCAAAGCTCCAACACTCTCCCAACAAGCTTTGGACTTCTTTGCAATTATAATAATTAAAGGGGTCATCTGGAAAGACCACAGCTTCAAGTGCCATTCCCTCCCTCTCTCCCTCTCTCTCTCCAAATCAAGGCAATGTCAAAAAGCTGATAGATTAGTTTAATGTGGGGGAGATCTAAAGAGAAAAGTGCCCTACCCTTTTGCTTTTGGATGGGCGAGGTTTGAAGCTTTTTAAAGACCGCGTTAATGAGTTATCTTTTCATATTTTTTCTTCTATTTCTTGTACAGCGAATTGCACGTGAAATATAGACATGAGCCTACCCGAAAGATAAAAAATAAAGACAAAGGGTCATAAGATTTTGTTTCTCCTACATACCTTAGGATTAGAAGGCACGGACAAGGTTTTTCAAGGAACATGTTCCTGGCCCTGTCAGAGTTAGGGGTCTCATAAACGACTCATTAGCTCAACAAATGTTCAATTCTTTTGCCATGTTAAATAAAGAAAATGACAGCACAGAATAATGATACTAGTGTCACCATGAGCTCATAGCGGATGTTGAATAATACGTTTAAAATCATGTAACATATTTCAATTTACTTAGAATTATAATCATTCTTTGCGAAATTCCACCAAATCCTTTTTTGTTCTTGTGGGACATCAATCACCAATGCCCCAAATTTGTACCACCCAAAAACACCTTCCATCACAGTCTTGTCCATAATGGCCATTGAAAGTCCAACATGAAAACGTGCATAGACAACACCACACAAGATTTATAACAATCATTATGGGCAGAAGTCGAAGGTATTTTTAGGTCATTGATAAAAGTTTGGGGATATTGGTGAGCCAATATATATATATATAGTGTAATGATGTTATTTTGATGAAAGGAAAACAATATTTGAAAGAATAAAATCTCCAAACAGTTGTCACATTGGTAGCCACATTATTGAAAGTGCATTCTTTTGTGGAGAACAGGGTTGTCAATATGGGGAGAAATGTTTACCTTGTTCAACAATTACAACAATTCATTCGAACGATTCTTGGTAAAACATTATGCCTCTCTGTAAAGACCAAGAAATGTTCACTTATCCAAGAGGAGTTGTATGCATACATAGGACAAAGACTTCACTATTCTAATTCCAAAAGCTAGAACAAGGGAAAATTAAACGTCTGAATAAAGTATTACATCACGATTTGATCTTCATTTGAAGACACCTTTTCCCTTTTGTGGGGTCTCAATCCCTTTAATTATATTTTATGTCTTCAATCTGAGGTAGGCTTATTCGTGTAATAAGGACAGGCAGTCGGATGGTTCCAATGAATCAAACCCTCTTATGTCCACTTCAGGAGCAATGAAATTCAGCCCTGGAAAGCAGAAAAAAGGTTCTCATTTAAGATGCGCAAGGACAAAAAGAGAGGCAGGATCATCTTCCCTTAAGCTAAATCCAACCCCTTTTTGTCTGTCGCTAGCAAGGAAAACCTGCATTGGGGGTAAGAGTATAGTTTTATAGCATTCCATCCGTCTGATGATAAGGCGGTTTGTCCGGATCCATGATGTATCTTTGCCCAAACAAGTATTTTTGCGCCACTTAGTCCCGTATTTGGCACTTGCCTACTATTTGCATAGAAGCTGACCTTGATAATAAGTTAGGAAAGCTACAACTTGGAGGACTGAAGCTCTCATCTAAACCGCCAAACTGCCAACTAAACAAAACCAAACCTCAAGTGCCCAGTAGACCCCTATAAGGAAGCCTAATGCAGCCTTAATGCAGGCACGGCAATTGCTTGGTTGCATTTTCGATGAAATCTTGGCTGAAAAAGAGACTTCGCCACAGCATAATCTAGCAGATCCAATGGCCATCGCCCTTTAGTTTTCGAGTCTCTCTCTAAATCTGTAATTCTTGCAAAAAGAGGACGAAATCTTTAAGCCATACATTGTCAAGCAGAAGGGAGACTGAGCACGGCCAGGAGGTCTCTTGCAATGCACGTGCACAGATCTGCAAGGATATCAAAACACGAGGGGAGAGTATCCACTGCCCAGAACAGCATTCATCCATGACCACACGCACATGGAAAGAATTTTTTTGAAAAAAAAATGAGTATAGATACAAACAGTTACATGTTAAACGTGTATAATTTTCCAAACCTGTTAGAGTAGAAATAGTTATTTTGATGAATAAATTTATCTTTTCTCTTTCCTTCTTTTCTTTTTCTTTTGTCATCATCAGGCTAAACAAGGACGTGCAAGCTTTGCAGATTCCCATCAGAGCCGAAACAGCGGCGCAACAAAAACCGCTTACTTGAGAACAGCGGAGAGAGCATCGACAAGAACACCGCGGAATCTTTGTGAGGCCAAAAGATCTTTCCTTGGACCTTTTTTTTACCTGTCCCTCTTTTTCCTCTCTCTCCTTCTGAAGGGTTTTTTTTAGGGTTTGCATGAACTCGTGGCCTGGAATCCGCCACGTCGGATTACGGATTCTCCCAACGTGCGAGCTCGAGAGAGGTTTTGCGATCGTCTCGACTAGGAAATTGGAACGAGATGCCGTTTCTGTTGCCCTTTTTCTTTTCTTGTCAAATAATTTTGGAAAAAATCTTTTTCGATTTGGTGGGACAAGTAGACCTAGGATATTAGGTGAAACAGTGGAAAGAACTTGTTGTTTTGGTTTGAACTGGGGTAATTGGTTTCAGGTTGATTCTTGATCAAGAACCAAAATCCTATCATGTGGGGATCGTTTCGGCTCTTTTGAAACCGAAAATTCAATCATACCCATAGAGAAATTGGATTAGACTGGTATTGTCGAATTTTTCCCTTGTCGGGATCATTGAAGTAC
Organism: Eucalyptus sideroxylon x Eucalyptus melliodora; assembly: GCA_016097485.1. Lineage (NCBI taxonomy): Eukaryota > Viridiplantae > Streptophyta > Magnoliopsida > Myrtales > Myrtaceae > Eucalyptus > Eucalyptus sideroxylon x Eucalyptus melliodora. The sequence goes on along the minus strand of CM027825.1, from coordinate 32,087,467 downwards.
TTCATATCTTATTGGGCCATCTAGGATTGAGCATCCTATAGGACTTCTATTTCTTTTTTCAAATAATATGAAAACAGGATTAAAAACCTAGTTATAATTCAAAATATTGACCTGAGAAACGAACCGATCTACGTCCAACCCATGCATTATTACTCATGAACTTATTTGACTTAACAGTTTAATATTTGCTTTGAGCCAATTCCTGAGTTGAATCGAGATCAACGATGCTTGCCCTAATTGCATATGGTTCTCGAGGTTTAATTTCGCTTGGCAAATGCATCGAATTTTTCTTCACCTATAGTTTATTCACTTTGCATGTCTAGTCCGTAGGATGCCTAGGTAGCCAAATAGGATTCCGTGGGAAGAATGATCAAAGGGCAGCGGCTAAAATGCGTGAATAGAAAGAAAAGGAGCCTTCTTGGGCATTTGGTGAACGCAATTAAAGCCTAATAATCAGTCTGTGGTCACAAATAAAAATTATTTGAAATAATTACACTTCAATTGAGTTTATTATCAATTTAACTCTAGATAATTGTCTAGAAAATTCTACATCTATTGTATGGTGGCTAATTTAATTATAAATATTTTAATTGTATCAATTCAGTTCGAAACATTTCAATTGTACCGATTTAGTTCTACATTTTTTAATGATTTAACAAGTTATAAATTTAGTCATTCTACCTAATTTCCAGATATTTAATTGATGTAAACAATTTTAAAAAATTCTAATTTTTTATTAATCTTTTATTGATTTTTTTTTTTGTCTTTTTTTCCTTTTTTTACACACAAGCCATTAGCCCCTAGGCGAGGGCCAATGACCCCCATCGGCCCCTGGGCAAGGGTTTTAGGGCCACAAACCCCTCTCCTGGTGGTGGGCAAGGTTTGTGCCCATTGTTAAGGGTGTGCAAAAGAACCAGGACTCGTCCAGACCGCCCGCAACCGGACTGAAATGGCTCGAAACTGATGGTTCTTAAGGAATTGGTCAGATTCTTGGTTCCAATTTATGAAAATGGGTGGGTACCGACCCCGATTTCTAGTTTCATGAGGCGAGATCCGCCCACCCGTCCACCCGAACCGAATCGATTATATTATAATAATATATTAATTTTTAATATTAAAAAAATGAAATTAACAAATTAAAAATTTATGGCTCCTATCACTATCTTATCTCAATTTACTACTCTCCTACTTCATCTTGTCTCTCTTAGTTCAAAATCTCCCCAAGCTCCCTCTTTTTCTCCAATTCACCATCGGATCTACTTATCTCCCTTCAAATCCTAGTCCAAACTCGGCGAAATAGTGAGTTGATTCTCTTTCCCCACCTCGAACTTGAACTTTCTCTCCATGTCGTGGCCATCCTCGTCGCCACCTTTGCATTCATTGTCACTATTGTCCTCTTTGTTGTTGGGCTCGTCCCGCTTCTACCTCCCCTCTTCCTCCTCCCCCTCCTCAGGCCTCCCCCCATTGTCCTCATTTTTGGGGACAAGGGCAAACTCCAGGTCTAATAATGGCTCATCGTACCCGTTGTCCTCCTCATTGTCGGTCTTGAGGGAGGAGCGGGAGACAACAGAGTCGTGGCAAAGATGGTGGTGGTGGTCGGGACGGAAGCGGCGCGAGGGTCGTGACCGCCGTTGCCATGGCACTAGTACTTGAGAAGAATAGAGCTATCATAGTCGGGAGAGCCAGAATAAGTAGATGTGAGAAGGGCGAAAAGGGGAAGGTGAGGATGTTGAACCAGATCTATGGATCCACCCGGGAACCGGACTAGACTGGCGGTCTAATTCTTGGGTGGATCCATGCAACTAATGGGCGGTTCCCGGTTCTAATTTTTCGGAACTAATTCTTAGTGGGCAGTTCTCGATTATAGGTCAGGAACTGCCCACCCGAACCATGCACACCCCTACCCATTGCTATGGCCCACTCACGACACCTTTATTGACCACAGTGAAGGTCTGCGAGCCCTCGCACGCAACCTATGAGGACTTCGTGGCCTTGCCTAGGGCCAGCAGGAGTCACCGATCCTTACTCAACCTCATCTAAAAAGAGGGAAAATAAAATAAAAAATAAAAAATCAATAAAGAAATATTTGAAGAAAAAGTTAAAAAGTTGTCCACGTCCACATCGGTTGCACCATGTAGGATGACCAACAATAAGTTGATCGTTGTGTTAGAGTCGAAAGGATTAAATTGGCAATTCATTAAAATCTAGGATTATTTGGCAAAACGTTAAAATGTATATGACTAAATTGGCATGATTAAAATGTTTAAAATCAAAGTGATAATTTGTTAAAAGGTTTAGAATTGAAATGATAGTTGTATATTAAGTTTAGGATTTTTTTTGTAATTTTATGGAGGTTGGTAGTTCGATTCCTATCTTTGGGACTTGAGATTTGACAAAAAGCTCTCAATATTGAAAAATAAAATTATAGGAAATTGTGTTTGACAAATTACATTCATCACATGTATGATGATTACAAATTTCCAACTGATATAGTTAATTATCGATTTTATCCCTAGTTGCCTCGACGAGGCTTAGAGAGATTTTTTTTTTTTTTTAATCACGTTTAAAGGTTCCAAGTTACTTTCCCAAGAAGTTTTTGACATCTTTTTTTTTGTCTAATGTTACTGTAAATTTCAAAATGGGAGAGGGTCTATTTGTCCATGTAAACTGTACATTTGCTTGTTGGGTCAATGTAATAGAAGTCTTAGACATTTTGATTGAGAACATCGCCAACAACGAGCTCATGTCTGAACCTATCGTCATCTTTACGTGTGCCCCTTGACAAATCTCCTTCTTCGCGTGTGAACCACCTAGATTAGAATCGCTCCTCCTTCGTCCAAATATCCTTTTGCACTTACATTATCTCAACTTGAGAATCTCCACCTCAATCCTCTTGACCCAACAAAGCTTGGGGAAGCTAGGGAATACCATATACCATCCCGATTAGGGAAATAAATTAGAATTTTGCTTTTTGAGAACCAATACACATTCGAGAGTGGGCTGCTAATTGACTATCAGTTTCGATATTGCTTGTTGGGTGGACAAAGCAAAAACCCAATACCTTTAAATAGGAAGATCACCAAGGAAGAATCGAGTCCAATTTTGTTAGTATACTTATTAGACTCACATTTATTCAAAAGTTTAATCATATGTTACGAGTCGATTTAGATATATTAATTACTTCACTTTACATCACATTTTCAATTTGAATTTGTTTCGCCTAAGCCTTCACATATACACCCAGCATTTTTTACAAAGTATCAAACATCCATTTTTTTTTTTTTGGTCGTAATAAAACATCCAAATTGAAAATAAGAAAAGCACAATAAAATAAATGGGTCATTTCTTTTTGCTAGTAGAAATCAAACTTGAACCACAAGGAACATATTGATCGATTATTTTACTAAGAGATAAGTAAGTGTAATCAAGTTCTAAAATTTTCATAAAGTGTATTTAAATCCTAAAACTTATCATGAAGATGTGACTTGTTTCTTAAAACTTTCAAAATGTGTAATTAAGTTTTAAGACTTATCAAATCGATTCAATCAAGTCTTTTTTTTTTTTTTTTGGCGATCTTGGAAAACCACCGTATAGCTGACAACCGGCAATATAAACTCGAGACGAATTGAGCCACCACCATAGCCCAGCCACAAGTGAGTTGCATAATGGGGATTTGGGGTTTCGAACCCCTCCCTCCATATGGGAGAGTAAAGTTCTAGTTATCGTGGCCACCACGGGTGGTGGTTTGATCAAGTCTTTTTATTAATTATATTCTTCAAAAGTTTCTAAACTTAATTGTACTTTCGTAATAACTTTTAAACTTTGGGTGCATTTATCCATTTTACTAACTTCGTAAAATCAATCATTATAGTTGAAAAAAAGAGGAGAAAGCCAACCTAAAGAAGATCGTCGGCTAAAACAAAACTATAAAAGAACTCTCAAGTCCCATCAGATGTTGATAACAATGATGTGCAAGTCGCATCACACGTGAAGCTTTTAGCAGCAGTTCCCTATCTAATTAATTAAGATTTAGGGGAGCAATTATGGGCCTTGGGCCCATCTCAGCTGGTTTCGGAAAAACTTCCCGTTTCCATCCACAGGAATTGGTGATGATGGGACGCTCCTGCTGGTAAAAAGTGAAGGTTGGTGGGCAATAGAAATTGATAAAACGTTCATCGACCGATTTACCGATTGCACAAAGTATGATAATGACACCGATGGTGGTTGCTCTGAATCTAAACTAATTTCCAAATCGAACCCTAGTGAAAACTTTATGTTTTCCTGGAGATAGCATCAAGCGCTGAGGGTCTACAATGGATTAACTGGTTGTAATTGTATATCTAGACATCATCTTGTCTCTTTCGCATGAAGCGATTCAACAATTTGCTAACGCCACTCTCTATCACATTATTCGGGCTAGAAATATCTTGGTACACGAGCAGTCCTTCGTGTGGGATTCTTGTGTCTTGTTGAGAGAACAAAAAGTCTCCGATGAACATGTCAGATTGTCCACATGGTAGTCACCATCTCCTAATTTCATCAGCTAGGTAGGTAACCGTCCCGACCATCACTGAGATAAAATCTTGTCGATCACTAGTGATGCTATGTTGACGATTACGTGAACTCATACCCTTAAGTCGGATTAGCTTGTGGAGAGGTATCTGTCTATTCGTGGATCATAATGAACAGTTTCAGCTGGAACGTGTTCGCGGAGAAGTCAATGGATGGCTTGTCGACATAATGGGATTCTGCATAGCACCGATTCCTTAATCTTCACGGCATCTGAAGTTTGTAAGGGCCATAGGTTCTTGAAGAGTGGGCCTGAAATCATGGGCTGCTCGTCAAAAGTTCTGAACTCAACTCACAAGTCTCTGGCGAAACATTTATGGGGACGATGAAAAATCTTAATTCGGCCCTCGACCCGGGATTTTCTGTATCCTAGGAGTCGACCAAAGCTGCTCCCAACTTGATGATGCGCTCTTCGAAATGTAACTCTTGTCATAAATATGTTGATTGTCCTCTCGCTATTCCTTTGGGAATGTGCATGCAACTGGGAGCTTTAACTGTGAGACAATTTCGGCATATTGGGGAAGAATTTGAAGTGATACGGGTTAATCCAGAGGCTAAATTGACAGTAATTTGGATACCATGGCTGAGTCGGACCTTGTTTTCGTCCATTTTGGAGGGAACAATGACATTGTCTAATTAATAAGACGGTGGTGACTAGTAAAAACTTCCATGCCAAAGGATAAGATGTGCGTGTGTGTGTTTTTTTCTTTTTTTTGGGGGGGGGGGGGGAGGTGGTGGTAGGGTAAAAGGATAAGTTGTGAATTAGTTTCTGATTCACTGCACTTCTGGAAACACTAGTTCATCTTCCGGCGCAATCTAAGGAGTGTTTGGAGCTGGAGTAAGATCAATCTATTTGATAAAGAGAGGTGCTAAGTGCAAATAAGGCTAGGTAGGATACGGGTGTGCTTATCAAAAGGTCCAAGTCCGAATAAGGCTTTGTCATATCTTAGTCTGGCCCAGTGTAATTGTAAAATAAATCAAGTGGCGAATCGGATTGTCAAAACTAGAAAATAAAATGTCCTTCCTCCAAATTGGGTTTCAGACCCCCATGCGCACGCGGAAGACCTTTGGGTTCTTATATGTTCTGAAACTTCTATTATGTATATCACAACTTAATCACGTTGAACGGGAAATATCTTTGTGACAAAAAAAAAAAAAACAAAACAAAATAGTTTATGATTCTTGCATGCCGAAGGTTCTTGCTCTCACTATATTGAAATAAAGTAATACATAATTGACACGGTTGGTTAGGACACGAGAAGATTTCTAGTCTAAAATATAAAGGTTACTTATTTAAGTCTTACCAACCGTGTGCAAACCGCTTATATCAGGATTAATTGTAAAGACTTGGATTTAACCGGTTTATGGGGAAATTTGTAGGGTGTTATATGGGTCTTCAAAGCTACGCATGACAACGCTTCGCTCTAGGAAGAGTTTTTTTTTTAAAAATAGTTATTTTCTATTTCTCGCTCCGCGAAACAATTTCTCGAGTAAAAGAACCCGTTTGGAACGACACAAAATTTCTACTCCTAGAATAGAAAAAGAATAGAAATGTGTTTGGTAACATAACAATTTCTTTTTGTATCTATTCATTTTTTATTTTTGCCGACGGGTGGCGGGCGGCGATCAAGGGCGGCGACCGCGGCGATGTGGGTCTTCAAATAGAAGGGTCTCGATGCTCATGTCCGACCGGCGGTGAATTATCAAATAGAAGTTAAGTATACCCTCTTTATGGAAAACATGGAAAAGTGTAAAAAAAAAAATAAAATTAAAAAGGAAAATCAACTTACTTTTAGAAATTGTTCTCTAACAAGAAGTAACTTTTTTTTGCTTCTCAAAACTGTTCACGAAACAAAACGGAACAAAAAATTGAGAAATTGTTCCCGAGAACAAATGTTTTACCAAACGATTTCAGCTTCTTTTTTTGTTCGGGAACAAAAGAACATAAATTGGGAGAAACATGAGCGTTACCATGCGCTACCCAAGTAGAAGGGTCTCGATGCTCTATGAATTATCAAATAGAAGTTAAGAGCAAAAGAACGTTTCAAGTGTTATAACTTTGGCCAAAGGGACACTTAAGTGTCATAAGTTACGAAATGTACACTTAAGTGCCACATTCGAAGAAAAACGGATTACTTGAGTGCTACTACGCCAAAACGTCGACATGACATTTTTCCGTCGAAGCGTGCCCAAAATGGCGTCATTTTGGGCCGACGTGGTAAAAATAATAATAAAAAATTAATTAAATTAAATTTAAAATTAAATTTAGTTAAAATATTTAAAAATAATAATTTTAAAATTAAAATTAATTAAAATATTTTAAAATAATAATTTTAAAATTAAATTTAATTGAAATATTAAAAAATTAATATTTTAAAAATTTTAAAAATTTTAAAAAAATTAAAAAAAGGAAAGGGGGAGAGGTGGCCGCCACCATTGCCCCGTCGCCGCGCCCGGGAAGGGGGGGCGACGGCGGTGGGGAGGGTCGGCCGGGGTCGCCAAGCCTTGGCCAGGGGCCGGCGACCCTGGTTGACCGGCGGCAAGGGCTCGCGAGCCCTCGCCGGATCGGGCAAGGGCCGCAACCCTCCCCATTTGTGGCGAGGGCTTGGTGACCCCGGCCAACCCTCCCCTCGTCGTCGTTGACCCTTCTTGGAGGAGGCGGCCGAGGGTTAATCCCTCGGTGCCTCCCCCTTTCCTTTTTTTTTTTTTTAAATTTTTTTTAAATTATTAAATTATTAAATTTTTAATATTTCAACTAAATTTAATTATAAATTTAATTAAATTTAATTTTTTTATCACGTCAGCCCAAAATGACGCCGTTTTGGGCTCGGTTCGCGGAAAATGTCACGTCGATGTTTTGGCCAGATTTTGATTGGATTGGCACTCAAGTGATCCATTTTACTCCGATTTTGGCACTTAAGTGTACCTTTCGTAAGTTATGACACTTAAGTGTCCCTTTAGCCAAAGTTAAGGCACTCCATGGGTCCACACGTTAGAAGTTAAGTATGCCCTATTTCTAAAAAACATGGAAAAGTGTCAGAAAAGTCATAAAATTTTTACAATTGTACAAATTTAGTCCCAAACCTTTTGGTTTAATATCAATTTAGTCATTTTAGGTTAATTTTGGCACGATTTAGCTGACTAGGCGTTGGTTGGTTGACGTGGTACAATCGACGCTAACGTAAATAAATTTTAATAATATTTTATTTTTATTTTCTTTATTCCCCTTTTCTCTAGCCGATAGCTGAGGTCCGGCGACCAACCAAAGGTGATGCTCGGTGAGGCTCGAGCCCTAGCTAGAGGCTGTGAGGGCTGCTTGTTGACCATGGGGGAGGCTAGCTCGAGCTTGCGTAGGCTGTGAGGGCGGCCTCACTTTGCTAGCCATGGGCGAGACCCAACCTCGCTAGATCCAACGAGGTCACGCCTTGCTTGGCCTTTGGCGAGGGCTCAAGTCCTCACAGGCACGACCTCGTGGCCTTTGGCAAGGACTCGAGCCTTGCTAATGGCCAGTGAGCCTTGCTAGAGGTTGGCAAGGTGAAGGTTGCCGAGGCTCGACAATCGACTGGAGGAAGCATGAGTAGAAGGAAAAAAGAAAAAGAAAAAAAAAAGAAATATTAAAAATTTCTCAAAAAATATTTAAATATTATTAAAAGTTATCAATGTCAAGCACACTACCATGTTAGCCGACCAGTGCCTAATTAACAAAATCCGATTAAAATTAATTGAAAAGATTGAATTGTCACTAAATTAAAAAGTTTATGACTAAATTGGCATCAATAAAAAATTTAAGATTAAATTGGTAAAAATATAAAAGGTTTAGGACTTTTTTGACACTTTTCCCATGGAAAACATATATTGTCTTTCTAATAATTTTTTTTTCCTTTTTAACCAATAATTAGTTAGCTTAGATGTCAAAGGAGTTTACATTTCTTCTTACAAAACATGTTGAGAGCACTTAGGCTCCGTTCGTTTTGCGGAAAATAATTTTCAGGAAAATGTTTTCCAGCGTTTATTTAACGAAAAATGAATTTTTTGGTCAAAATGTTTTCCATGAAAGGAAAAAAGTCTCCTAAATTAAGAGAAAATATTTTCCACTTTTTGAAAAATGAAAATATTTTCCTCACTTGATCTCTCTTATCTCACATCTCTACAAATCCTCACTTTCTCCTCCTTTTTCTTTTTCTTCTTTTCTTTTTTTGTCCGAATTATTTTTTAATTTAATTTATATTTTTTAATTCAAATTATTTTTAGGGTCCATTCGATTCGCAAAAAATAGACAATTTCCAAAAAATATTTTTCCAGAAATCATTTTCTAGGAAAATGATAATATTTTCTAATTTGACTAAAACCTGAAAATGTCTCAGAAAATATTTTCCGGTGTTCGGTAAGGAAAATATTTTTCACTCCCTAGATTGGCAAAGTGAGTGTCGAGCTCGAAGCTCGCCAGATCGACGAGCACGAGTTTGAGATCGATGAGCTTGAGGTTCACCTAGTTCAACAACTAGCCAAGAAGGAAGAAGTTGGGAAACAAATAAAAGAAAAATAAAGAAACATAAAAGTAAAAATTAAATTAAAAAATAATTCGAATAAAAAAAGAAAAGAAGAAGAAGAAGAAAGGGGAAGAAGAAGTGAGGATTTGTAGAAGTGTGAGATAGGAAAGATTAAGTGAGGAAAATGTTTTCTACTTTTCAAAAGTGAAAAAAAATTTCCCCTACTTTAAAAGATTTTTTTTCTTTTGATGGAAAACATTTTTCCTAAGGAATTCATTTTTCATGATACGAACGTTGGAAAATCCATAAAACGTTTTCTCGGAAATTATTTTCCGTGAAACGAACGGAGCCTTAATTCCCTTTTTCTTTCCTTTTTATTTTCCTCTTTTGTTCTTTTTCTTTTCTTTGTTTCCCATTTTCTTCTTTCTTGGCTAGTCGTTGACTATTGCCAGGCAAACCTCAAGCTCGTCGATCTCAAGCTCGTGCTCTGCACTCTTGCTTATCATTTTCTTTATTTATTCTACCATGCGGTTGTACATTGCTTAAGTAAATGGCTCTACATGTTTTGCTTATTTTTCTTTTGTTTATTAGAATACAAAAGACGCAGGGGGATAACAGGCCACTCAATTGGAAGATTCTCATGAGGGTTGTACATGCTTTGCTTCTTTTCTCTTTTGCTTCTTTTTAAAATCCATACAAACATTTTTTAGAGTAGATTAGCATTTGACGACAATGAGGGAACAAAGATATGAAATAAGTTTGCCTGAATTTAAAGACAAATTCATATTTGATGGATTTATAGGTCGGTAAATGATGCATGCCTAAGTAGTGAAATCTTAGAAAATATTTTCCATATTGAATACCGGAAAATATTTTCCAAAACATTTTCAAGTTATAGCCGAACACCAGAAAATATTGTCATTTTCCTGGAAAATGACTTCTAGAAAAATATTTTCCGAAAATGGTCCATTTTCTACAAAACAAACGGACCCTAAAAGTAAATTCCGAATGCACAAAGCCGTGGGGGAGTTCGCCTTGAGATCATTCATAGAGGTGGACCGAGAAACGCAAAACTTAGTCTGGACGTCATCTAACTGTTACCCAAATAATGAGTTTTCAAGCCCTCTCATATTCTCTCTCTCTCTCTCTCTCTCTCTCTCTCTCTCTATATATATATATATATGCCTAGTCAAGGTCAATGAACCGGTTTGAGATGTGGGCTTTGGGCGGAACCTGTTTTGACTTTCAAATTGAATCTCCCCCCATCAATATTTTGAGCTTCCTTGGACTTCAAGCCTTTGGTAGGTGACCGAATTCAAAAAGGCAACATGGACATTCCTCTTTACTTTTTTCCCCTTTTTTTTTACTTATCGTATTCATCAAGTTCACGTAGTCAATGCGAATGTGGTAATGGGTGACCGCACGACCCGAGGAACGAGGGCATTTGTTATTTCGAGTGGTTTGTTGGGTACTCTTCGTGGAAACTGGCTTGGCCTTTTGCGTCAATGAGGAGAAAAGCCATATTGACTATGATAATATATGTAGGATTGTGTTTTTTGTCCCCAAAGTATAATATGTTAGAGAATGGTGACTAGATGACGAAATTATGAAGCGTATAATTGTTTCAAACCATGATATAACGAACTAACATAAAAAAAATTGAACTCAAGACCTTTTCTTGCAATGTTGTAATGACAATTGAGATACTAAAAGGGTTGCTCACGAGAGTCTTCTAAAGTTTTGGCATCATGTTGGATTGAACGTGCTGCCATTTTTTTTAACTACTTTGATCTGTTAGAGAATGATAGACATTATGCTTGACATCATAAAGTAAGGACAATCAAATGCAACATGGGCCATTGAGATTTGAAAGTTTGAACTATGGCTGTTGGATTACATGATATTTCATAGAGAAGTTTTTGAGGGTAAAAAAATGTATCTAAGATCCCCTCAAGTCATTGAAATTTAGGTTCCTCCACGTCAAGACTAATAATGAAAGGAATTTACCATTCTCTTTCACTTTCCTTTTTTCTTCTTTCGCTTTTCAGCAATGAACAATAAACCTAACTTCATATCGCGCACAAAGTTGATTTCGTCACTGCCTCCATCGCCACAGTTGCCACCAACTCACCAACCCTTTGCCTCTAGCCGCCATTACTATCATCGACCCGGCAGCTTTCATTTAATTAATCCGAGATTAACTAAGACAACTAAGATGAGGTTGAGATATCTGTCAACTTGAGCTCTACGAGGCATAATTGACTCACTTTTCTATCCTTTGACATTATTGATGACATCTCATGACGATAACACATTCAATTGCAATGACAGCCTATGCACGGTTCCTTCAATTTTCATTTACGCCTTGCTTGTAGAAAAGCTGCATTGTCTCTCTAGTAGTAAACACTTCTTCATTTCGATGCCAGATAGATTTCTTGTTTATTTTCTTCAAAAGAAGTCGACCTGAAATGAACTTTTCCCAATGTTGCCGATAAGATATCGAGTTGGAGGATCACGATGTTGTTAAAGGCAAGATGAAAGTGAACCGTTGACTGGGTCACAACAGAGGAGTTACCTACAATCACGGTCCGTCGATGGAGGAGATCAGCCTAGCGTCTCCGACCGGGTCACGTATCATTCCTCTTGCGGTCTTCTGCTATGCATTACATTATTCCCCGCACAATTGTGACTACTCTGTACAATCTTGGACTGGCTCCTTCAATATAATAAATCCTTTTGTCCACCTAAATAATATTTTTGTACATCTAATGTTGAAAGTACTTACTAAAATGGCTTATGGTGCTGACGATAAGCTGGCTATTCATGTTTGAAAGAGAAATAAAATAAGCGATAAGCACCCCTTGATAAGGGGCAAGGCATAAAGCATTCTTAAAATAAAGAATTTGGATACACGAACCCGAATGACATAGGGCAAATCTGTAACACGGGTGCTATTGTAATGTTAGGAAGAAAGATGCAACGGCAATGAAAAGTCTCACTTGGCAACTATTAACGGATCCTTTTTATCATAGCGAATGGAATCTACATGGTGAATACTTTACCCATCTCTATGTAGTCAGATCTCTATGCTTGTGGCTTTAATTATAATATATATAACGGCAATGAAAAGTCTCACTTGGCAACTATTAGAGGATCCTTTTTATCATAGCGAATGGAATCTACATGGGGAATACTTTACCCATCTCTATGCTTGTGGCTTTAATTATAAAAAGTATTCTAGGCAAAATACAAAATCGGATTAACATGAACTTTCTTCTCTATTAATGATTTGAAATTTCTAGTGTAGTTATCCAAACAAAAACTGTATGCACGTCTTAACCCGGCCTAGAGTATAATAATTTACACCATCAATTTACCAGAAAGAAGTCGTTAATCTTTTCGAATCTTGCTTATGAGAGTTAAGCCTTCACTACCGATTAATTACCTGATTCCAAAAGTTTAACAGATGAAACTCCTCTTCGTAGTCCTAGCGATAGATTTAAAGTACCAAAAAAAAAAAAAAAAAATGTCACTTAGGTTTTCTGTCTTCTTTTTTTTTTCCTTTTTAAACTCTATGGCGTCCCCCATTTCCTAGCAGTGAGTCATCGGCATATCGTGCGGAACAAATCCCTATTAGGTATTTTCTTTGGGAAGGAATTATCTATAAGAGTTAACCCACGATTTGTACTTTCCTTTTGGTTTCTTGCTATACTAGTACCATGGTAGTATAAGGCATCGACTACTTTATTTGCATTCAGACGCAGCTCTTATCATATACCTTTTGTATCGATGGTTTCATTCCAACTACCCAAAAGGTTGACCCAAGATTTGCGTGTGAAGTCTTCCTAATTTTTCGAACACACCAACTTTCCCAAAAGCAGAAAAGTTTGGGAGAGGACCAGGAAAATTAGGTATTGCTATGTGGATGATTTCATCGATTGAGAAAGAGGAATCTACCCGGAAGAGACTGTCTAAAGTAATGGGATGGTGGGAGGCTTAATCAGCCTATGCTTTACTATCGATCAAACATTGATTGTAGCACCTAGGTTGCAGACATTCAACCAATGCAGTTCATCAGCTGAAATTCCAGAACACCACCCACGCAAGCCAAATCAAGATCGCCCACCACAGGCCAAGGGCAACTCAAGAAAACTCTTTCAAAGAGGAAGAAAACTGGACCATCGAGAACAAGAAAGAGAAAGAGAGAATGTTGTTTTTCAAGTGAATTTGTCATCAATGAGGGGGGCTCATCTAGCGACCACGACGGCGAAGGTGGTCCATAGCAGCGACTACGACTCGATGTTTTGAACGTGGTAAAGTCCAACGCCCTACATCCTCTCCGATGTTTTGAGTGATCCATAGGGCGTCTACTTGTCGAATCGTGGTGGATTAGAGAATCCACCTACTTCTAGATGGTTTCATCTTGTGGACTTTTCAGGATACTTCCATATCCGCATAGTCAGCCATTAATGTTGACTTAAATTTCTTGAAGGGAAAGTATTTATTTATTTATTTATTTTGTGCTTTATAAATGGCCTATGGAGTTTTCAAATTCTTTCTTATCATGGGAAAGGATTCCAAGATAGCTTTTGTTCTAAATAGAGAGAACGAAAGGTGATGACAGAAATATGTACAAAAATCTAATATTTAGAAGGATATATAATGGGACATGCAGTATCGAGTGATTATTTAATTCATGAACTTATTTTAATTACTCGAATCTTAATAATTCAAGTTGTTGATACATTGCACAGGACCCGGAGTCAGTATAGAAGTATTATATATAATGAAATTGCCAAATTTGACCGCAAGGAGGCTTGCCTTGGGGACACAACTTGGCATTTCAAATCCACATAACTTTCAACTTTGATATCATTTATCATCTGATGAGATGATTGCAATTGCGTCACCAAGTCTTAAATTTTATGTGTACAAGATACAATCAAGCCCTAAATTTTTGAATCGATTAATCCTAAGCACTTTATAAAAAATGTAATAAAATCCTAAATTTGGTATTTGAAATATGCAATTTAAGGGCGACGCAGTTTTTAAGTGACATGTAAGCAATTTTAGGTGTTGTTGATCACAGGGTCTTGATTGTGCTTTTAACAATCGGTGTAGAACTTAATTGATCCACATATAAAGTTTGCGATTTTCGGAAAGGTAGATAATTGCCATGCAAGACAACAATCGTAGAGCTCCATAGGATATACGCATCCATTCCAAAATCATCCTCAACACAAAACTAAGAGCTTCCTCCCGGCAATGTGTGATCATTCATTTCTTTTTGCAATTGGTATAGTTATAAGTCTTAAAATGTCGTTTTAAAATACATTATTTCTCATGTTACCAACTACAACTTGTTCCAACAAAAGAAAAAAAAGTATCAACTTGTTTGAAAAATCGCATGTGAACAGCTTATTATAAAAAATAAAAAATAATGAAAAATCTCTTTCTTAAAATAAATGCCGCATATTGATTAGAAAAGGACTATATGAATGGACCCAATAAATTTGGAATTTTCGAGCTTTTAGACTTTCTAATGTCACCCCAATCCTGACCGTTGCATTAAGCTGAATATTTAACCCACGAAAAAGTTAAAAAAATAATAAATAAATTAGAGAGGTAGCGGTGATCACAAGTCTGAAAAAGCACCCGATCCTCACTTTGAAAAAAAACGACGAATTATTTAAAAAAGGCCACCTCCAAATTTCTCCATCCTTCGGAACCTTCTGCAGCTTCCTTCCCGGAACCCACGTGGCACATCATTACTGACCATCCCTTTACATCACTACATACGAAATTCAGACGAAGCTGTTCCCCGGGCCCCACCACCCCCCCAAAATTTCCACATTCTCTCTCTCTCTCTCTCGTTTATCGTTTAACACGCCTTCCTCTCTCTCTCTCTCTCTACCTCTCTCTCGTTTATAAGCTCCCGCAAGATACTCGCACAGACCATCCCCAACTCTCTCTCTCTCTCTCTCTCTCTGCGCCACCGAACGCCGCCGTAGACCGCCGTAGTCTCTCCGACCCAAGTAAGCACGCACTCCGACTGACCACCTACGTTCCGGTCACAAGATGAGCTCCTCCGGGAATCTGTCCCCCTCGCGGTCGTCGCTCGCGCTCCTGCTCCTGCTGTGGTCATGCGCTTCTTCCGCGCCGTTCGCCGCCGCGCAGGCCAACACTCCGCCCGACGGCCAGAACCCGTACATCAACCAGCGCTTCAGCCCCTCCATGGCGGTGATCATCGTCGTCCTCATCGCCGCCCTCTTCTTCATGGCCTTCTTCTCCATCTACATCCGCCACTGCTCCGAAGCCAACTCCGTCAGCATCCGCACCGGCGGCGGGGTGGTCGGGACGGGCCGGTCCCGGCGCGGCGGCGCCTCCCGCGGCCTCGACCCGGCCGTCATCGCGACGTTCCCGACGCTCGTCTACTCCGACGTGAAGGGCCTCAAGATCGGGAAGGGCGCGCTGGAGTGCGCGGTGTGCCTGAACGAGTTCCAGGACGACGAGACGCTCCGGCTGATCCCGAAGTGCGACCACGTGTTCCACCCGGACTGCGTCGACGCGTGGCTGGCCTCTCACACGACCTGCCCGGTGTGCCGCGCGAATTTGGTGCCGCAGCCCGGCGAGGGTCCGTTCGAGCTACCTGAGTTGACTCGCCGGTCGGAGCTCGCCGGAGAAGACGAAGAGAATCAGAATCGGGACGGGGATCTGGAGCGAGCGATCGCAACGTTGGAGCGCGAAGACGCCGACGAAGTCGAAGTCGAAGTCGCGGTGGACCGTCAAGCGGCCGAGCCGCCACCCGAAGCGGCGGATCCGAGCAAGGCGCTGAACCGGAACCGTACGCGCGGGGGGTCGCGGTCCAGCAGGATGGCGTGGAGGCTCCTCTTCCCGCGGTCTCACTCGACCGGGCACTCGCTGGTCCACCCGGGGGAAGACACGGAGCGGTTCAAGCTGAGGTTGCCGGCCGAGGTGAGGAAGCAGATCATAAACCGGCAGCTGAACCGGGCGATGAGCATGGTGGTGTTGCCCCGGGAAAGCAGCTCGCGGCGGGGCTATCGGGCCGGAGCTGGAGAAGGGAGCAGTAGGTTCGGCAGGCACTTCAGCTTCCGGCGGTTGGACCGGTCGGAGCCTGGAGCTAGGTCGGACCGGTGGTTCTTCGGGAGAGTCCCGCCTCTGTTCTCGAGAGCATCGTCATTGAGGTCGCCAAGGGTGGCGGCAGCCAGTGACGACGGAGGAAGCGTGGGTTCTCGGCGGAGCAGGATGGAGGCCGCTGAATCGAGCGGTGCACCGCTTCGCCCGCCGGTTTAATTGCCACCGAGCTCCATTCTTTTTCCCACAACCGGAGCTGCACCGTTGACGGCTTTGTCAACTTTGTAAAATGCCGATTCTTTAGTTTTTTTTTTTTTTTTTTTCGTTTTTATATTTCATTTTCTTTATTTTCCTTTTTTTATGTTCTTTACATAGTGCCCGAGAGGTATGGCTAACTGCCAAGTTAATGAAAAGAAGACTAGGGTTCTCCTGTAAACATGTGACATTGATACAATTGAGCTGAAGCTAAGCTTGAACTAGTCTAGTTTTTGAGTTACAACCTTTTTATGGATGTTTATGACGAGATTATGTTTGGTGTCGCATCAACATACTTTGGAAATCACTAATTCGGTTATGGTTTTGGCATAATTAATTGAACAATTATGGTGGACCGATGAAAGAAACTATTCTGGCTTCATTCTTGAAAGAATATTGACATTAACACGTTGCTAGCACATATTAAGGTCATATGTCAACCTTCTTTTGCCTATGGAAAATTATCCAAAATATCATAAATATATTGTATGGCATCTAATATAGTTTTATATTCATTTGGCCAATTTCATCCTAAGTTTTTTGACGATTTGTTAAAGTGGTCCTTTTGATCAATTTTGGCTGAAAATTATTAACATGATAGTTTATTCAGCATCTGTCATCTTATGTGGATGATTTTTATCATTTTTTTTTCTAATCTTATGTGGGTGGCCGAGGTTGTGAAGCCCCTAGAAGTTGGTGAGGGCAATCCTTGCTTGTGGTAGCGACCGGCTTGGTAATAGGAAAAAGAAATATTAAAAAAAAAATAAAAACTCTGAAATTTTAAAAATATTATCAAATATTATCCACATTAATGCTAGTGGTGTCATGTAAGACGATTGGCGTTTTGATCGAAATGATTATATTGCCAATCGTTAAAAAGTTAAAATTAAGTTTACCAGATCGAAAAATTTATGATTAAATTAGTCATCATAAAACTTTTTGAACAATTATCCCTCCTCTCCTTGACCGTGCTGCATTATGTATTTCACAATAGTACTCTTACATAAAATTATGCTTTTTATTTGTGGCCATATAGTGGGCATCCAGCTTCGTTTAGTCTCTTCAAAGCTTTTCCCAAATAGTTCAAAGAGAATCGGAGAAGATAGACCGAGTCTTGGCCGCGGTGTTGAACGAGTCAAGAGGCATCAGTCGTTCGGACAACATGTAGATGACGGAGAGATCTTGATTTTTCGTCTTCAACTTTGGACTATTCTCCGGATTCCTCTGCCTTTCTTTCTCTGAAATTTCACGGATGCATTAATTTCATTATTTTCCCATTCGTTGAGTAAAGTCAAACTTCTCCTGGTACCACTGTTCTTATTATATCTATATCGCAATATCCATCATTTTATAATTGTCTTTCTCGCCGGGGTCGATGTTCCTATGAGATATCGTTTTGGGACCATTTGCAATTTATTGCAAGATTTAACGAGGCGGCCAGACCAAGGTGCATTTAATTGAATTCGGCCATGATGTGACCGAAGGTACGTAGCTTTCAATTCTTTTGACTCTTTCATGCCTGCTATTCAAACGATGTCGAAGTTTCGTAGCGGCACCGACGGCTTCTTGAGGTACAGCTATAAAGATTACTGCCGTGCCAATCTCTAGGATGAAAAGTGGAGAGGCGGCCACATACACCACAAGATGGTTTGCTCGTTCTCTTTTTCCTAAGGAAAATTGCTCCCAAATTTTTGATAAGATTATAGAGACTCTATCTAGGGTTTCTAAGGTTCTAGGGGTTTTGGTTTTCTATAAGGAGTTCGTAACATTTCGTGCCGTGTCCCTTTCTTTGCACAACCCGTTAAGTAACATTCAGGACCTACCATCAGTCTAAGACCGTTTTCCTCATCGAGAAATGATCGAATTAAAATTCAGAGCCTTCATGTGTATCAAAACATGTAGAGTTCTCTATCCGCATTGTTAATTGAGTTAAAATTTTGAAATCTGAAATATTGTCCGATGACAAAAGCATCATTGGGACCCTTTTGTGAGGAGAAGATAAATGTGATGGTGTGAAAAGAATCGGTACTCAATTTGCTGGGGCCGCTTCCATCTACCTTGCAATGGAGTTTTCACTGCTGTCACCATCATCACTCAACTGCACATGGACAAGTCTCCATTGACCTTCAAGAAAATTCACTCAGCTATCTTTCATTTTCTATGTTCTTTATTACCTTCACTATTAGTTTAATGGAAAGGCAAGTTAACTCTCCATTTCCATCTTCTAGTCCTTCCAAGTGAAACGATGTCATTTTGAAAGTTTCTTCGTTGCATGACTTTTATGAGTTATAATATTGAAAGTACAGACAAATATTTTCACTCAATTTATTTGGTAAAAAATGAATGATGTAGAATATATTTTTCCAAAAAATATATTGTACCACTTAAAATAATTAGATAATGAAAAATATTTTCATTATGACAATAATTTATACTCAAATAATTTAGTTGACAACAGATTTATTTTTTGTTTATTCGTTTTTGTAAGTGATACAAATGGCTATTTTTAAAGAAAATATATTTCAAATTATTCGTTTTATAAAACAAACAATGTCATCAAAGTATATCTAAACAACCAAGTTTTCCTTTCTAAGCTAAGAAAGTTTCAGTATAATTTGTTGATGGAAAATGCATGTGAAAAGTACATCCCGGATGAGGAAGTATTTTATGCATCTGGATAATCTTTGTTGCTAACGTGATATATAAGTAACACTAGTTAATCATATTTTATGGGAACAAATTCACAGCTGTGCTCCTTTTTATCAGCCAACTAAATATTTCAAACGTGCCCTTTTTCATTTATTTACTCATTGATTTCCAGGGCTTTTCTCTTTATCTTTTTGTACCCGACAGTAGTGGTACTGAGAATATGATTCAAGTGCTTTTCTTGCTAGTTCGGACCAACGAACGAATCCCATCACAATGATAATCCTCAAACCAAGCGTGGCCTAAATCTTTGTGTGGTCTGTATTGATTGCATGTGACCCTTTTATGAAAGATAAGGCGCCCACCATTCTTGACTTGAGGGGCACGCCAATTTTGGATTTATTCATTGCCGTTTTTTGTTTGTTTATTTATAAATTTGAGAAGTGCATTTTAAATTTATCCTTAGTTGTGGAACAGCAATACTCATTCAGTCTCCCCGCTTTGAAATTCATCTTGCTGAAATCGATTTTGAAGCTTACCTTAAAAGGCTCTGTTCTTGATTGTTCTACCATGAGATGGTCCCCTATCTGTTATTGCTTTTCCAGAACGCATATCATGCACTTCATGTAAAGTAGGTGACTTCTTTTAAGTTTAGTCTGAATCCTCAGAGGTAGTTTCACATGCTAGCAATTTTTAGGTAGATCTTATATTTGTGGGCCGGATGAGAGAAACTCTTTGTAGAGTGGGGTTCTTATGTGATTTAACGGCTCACAAAATGTAACTTTTACTTTTTCTATTATACTAGACAAAAAAAAAAAAAAAAAAATTTGTATGACAAGTATATAAAGTGACCGAACTACAATAGGTTTGACAGTTTGAGTTGGAACCATACATAAGAGTCATCTTATTTAGACAACTAAAAAGAAAAGAGAAAAGAAAAAGAGTCATCTTATTAGCATGCATGTAATGTTTTAGGGAAAATTGTCAAAAAGTCCTAAATATATTGTACCGTAACCAATTCAACTCACAAACATTTCAATCATGCCAATTAGTCATAAACATTTTGAAAATTTACAATTTAATCCTAACCCTTTTAAGAAATTAACAATATAGTCATTTTTGACTAACTTTGAATGGATCATTGACATGGCAGTTCAATCTACACTAGCCATCCTACAAGGTGCAATTGATATGGCAAAATCGATGTTGACGTGAATAATTTTTTTAAATATTTTGAATTTTTTACTAACTATTTTCTTTTTTTTTTTTTTTTACTTTTTATCTTCATAAGGCAAGCAAGGTCATGGCCACTAAGCAAGACCATTAGGCAAGGGTTGGCAATCCTCGCCGATCTTTGGGTGAGGACCACAAAGCCCTCGCTAATCACAAGCAAGGACTTAGGCAAGGGTTTGGGATGCCCTCATTGGCCATAGTTGCCAAATCTAGCAAAAGCCACAACACAATGAAGGCAAGTCAGGGTCGTGATGCCCTTGTTGTGGCCTACGAAGGTCGTGGGGCCTCAACCGGTGGACATGTTGGTCCTGTGAAGAAAATAGGAGGAAGAAAATAGGAAAAAAAATCAATAAAAGATAATAAATAAAAATAAATAAATTATTAATAATCCATGTAAGTAATATCTACATTGCTTGGGATGGCCAACATTGACTGGACTATCATATTAGCAATTTCTAATCAAAATTAGTTGAAAAGACTACATCGGCAATTTATTAAAATATTTAAAATTAAATTAATAAATTATCAAAATGTTTACGATTAATTTGGCATGTGATCACCAAATAATAGGTTTAAAACTAAACTAGTACTATTGAAAGGTTTATAACTGAATTGATTAGTGAACAATAGACTTAGTTATTTTTGGACAATTTTCCCAATATTTTGGACGAGAGAGAATGTAGCAATTTATAGGAGTAAAACGTCTATGATTTTCTAACCTGAGTTAAGTACAAATTTAGTCTTTTAAGTTTTATTATTTGTAAGATTCAATCCTTTAACTTTTATTTTGTGTAATCAAGTCATCTATTTTTCTTGACTTGTGCGATTTGGCCATCTAAATTTTATGCACGCAACCAAGTAATGTAACTTTTTTTTTTGTTTATTTGTGCAATCAAGTGTTTCTCTTACACATCTTAATTTATACCGTCAAATTAGGGTTTCTTTCTTCTAATCTCCCAATTTCTTTTTTGTTGCTAAGATGCTCATTTTGTGCCATATTAGTAACGGTTCCATGTTCCACCACATCAACAATGCCTCCTCATTAATCACTTTGGTGAAAGTACAGCATCCCCTTTATATGACTTATAAATTAGTGGTAGCCAACGCATCATGAATTAATATCCACAGAAAGATTACCTATTGTGGGGGAGGAGGAAATTGTTGTCCGTAGGGCTGCTCCATAATTTGTGAAGAATGGCGTTTGAGGATGAAGCAGCATCCTGGCCTTGCTCTGCTGTGATCCGCCGTGTAATAGGATGACCGCTCTCGTTGCGTGGTTGAGCCGAGAGGGCTGGTGAGTTTTTCATCAATAATCTGCTAGTCGAAATTTGCATGGAGGATGCCTTCATTCCGCAAGTCCATAAGCCACATGTCCTCCCGCATTTCAACAGTAGATCCATTAGCAAATCTACGCAGAATATGAAGAAGCTAACAAGTTTCTTCACGCCCTGGAGACTCGTTTATCCCCAAGAACGTCTGTTTGCCCAGTGCTGCTGCTGTAAAACATAACTGGGGTGATGAGCTGCTTTTAACAACTTGACTCCATGGAGAATTAGCATCGGTGAATAGCCTCCTCCAAGGCTGTTTAGCTAGCATGGCATCGTTGAAGGATACGAGTTGCCTACTCCACATCTAATGAGAACCTCTTTCCCTGCGCTGCTCTACATTTTCTCCTTCCAACCCTCAAATTTTGAGCCGTCCCTTGCAAGCAGCCAAGAGTACATTTCTCTATTTGATTGACCTTAACAATACAGACTTCCCCAAGCGCTTTCTTATGCTTTGCAGAGATAGTTTTAACTGTTCAGGGCATGTTTAAGGAACAAAGTGTTATAGATAAAGCCAAATATTTATTTTTAGGGGCTTTTTTGTCTTTTCTATTAGATTTCCTTTTAGGTTAAAAGTGGTACCTATATATTAGCGATGGCAAAAACCCTAGCCGTAAAGACGCTAAAAAAGGAAATAGAGAAGCAAGAAAAAGAGAAAGAAAAAAGTGAGTTTTTTCTTGATGAGGGTTCTCAATCTCTTTGTACCCTGATCTTGAGAGAAGATCGTTGTTGTATTCCAACTTTTTCTGAAGTTTAGTGGATTCGCGAGTGCCTCTGCGGAGACGTAGCCCGGGTTTGGGTGAACTTCGATAACAAATTTTCTGGCGTGTTCATCTGGTTCTGCTCTTTTATTATTATATTCTATCCGGTGAATTGTTTGCGAGCGTTATTTTTCTGGAATCGACGTGAGATTTCGTAACAACTGTATCGAGCATGGGTTGGCTAATCGAGAACATCGAGGGTTTTCGGTGACGTTCGATTGAAAGCAAACATGATGACAGAAGATAAAATTAGAATCGATAAGTTCAATGGAGAGGATTTCGGATGGTGGAAACTACAAATAGAGGATTATCTTTATTAGAAAGATCTTTATGCACCACTTGAGGGTTGGAAACCCGAGATGGCGGAAGTGGATCCAACAGCAGAAGCCGGATGGAAAATTCTTGATTGAAAGGCGTTAGGTGCGATTCGTCTAGGGTTGACGAAAAAGATAGGGTACCACATCGCGAAAGCAAAAATTGCAAAAGAAGCCATGGATATTCTAATGAATATTTTTGAGAAGCCATCCACATCAAATCAGGTATTTTTGCTGAAGAAACTGGTTAATATGAAGTTATCTAATAGAAGTTCTGTGGCAGAGCATATTAATAGTTTCACGCAGTCACGGGTCAATTGGAATCCGCAGAGCATAAATTTAGATATGAAGCTTCAAGCTTTATTATTTTTATGTTCTCTGCGAGAAAGCTATAATACCGCGGTGCGGGGAATTTCGAGCACCATGAAAGATGATTTAACTCTTGATGATGCTGTGAGTAGTATCATGGATGAAGAGATGCGAAGGAAAGTCTCGGGTGGAG
This sequence comes from Eucalyptus sideroxylon x Eucalyptus melliodora, assembly GCA_016097485.1. Taxonomy (NCBI): domain Eukaryota; kingdom Viridiplantae; phylum Streptophyta; class Magnoliopsida; order Myrtales; family Myrtaceae; genus Eucalyptus; species Eucalyptus sideroxylon x Eucalyptus melliodora. The sequence goes on along the minus strand of CM027825.1, from coordinate 32,064,277 downwards.
ATAATTTTTCTGCATCTACATCTTCAACGGCACTTGCAGTGGAGAACCGTGGAAGAAGTAAAAATAGAGGAAATTTCAGCGGTCGTGGTAGATCACAATCAAGGGGTAAGAGACAGGTTGCAAAAGATGAGTGTTGGTTTTGTCACAAAACCGAACACCGGAGGTTTCAATGTGAAGCCTACAAAAAGAAGCAGCAAGATGAGAATCAAGGTGCTAATGTAGTTAGCGATAAATCTTTGCTAGATAACTTGTGTTTGTCTGCAGGGTTTGACTTAACAACAGATAAATGGTTTATTGATTCTGGCGCTTCTTTTCATTGCACCTCGCAAAGAGACATATTTGATGATTATGCTAGTGGAGATTTTGGACAAGTGGTTGTGGGAAACGGCCACATGTGTCCAATTGTTGGGAAAGGAACCGTGACTGTGAACATCTCAGGTGGAGGACGTCTAGTTTTGCGTGAAACTAGGCATATTCCAGAATTAAAGAAAAATCTGATTTCAACTAATAAACTTGACCAAGAAGGTTTGGTAATAACCTTTGGCTGTGGAGAGTGGAAGATAACCTCAGGGGTAAGAGTAGTAGCAAAGGGAAAGCGTACAGGTACACTTTACCTTCTCCAAGGAGACAATATCAGTGATATGGTTGCAACTACAATGGCTATAGGTAATTTATCTACTCTTTGGCATTATCGTTTGGGACATCTTGGTGAAAAAAGGTGTAAAGCAGTTACACTCGAGGAAATTACTTCCGGGTATACAAAAAGTTGAGTTAGATTTTTGTGAGAGTTGCATTTATGGAAAACAGAAGGCTGTTAGTTTTCAATTGAATGGACGACAAAATAAAGGCCAGAAGCTAAAGTTGGTTCATACTGATGTATGGGGACACCTCGGGAACTCTCTTATGGTGGTAAGAGATATTTTGTCACATTCATTGATGATGCAATAAGAAAGACTTGGGTTTATGCTCTTAAAGAAAAATCGAAGTATTCGGGATGTTCGAATGTGGAAGACCATGGTAGAAAAAGAAACAAAGTTATTAGATTAAAGCTTTGAAATCGATAATGGTGGTGAATACACAAGTAAAGAATTTGCAAATTATCTGAGTCGAGAAGGTATACATGGGTTAAAGACTGTTCCTAAAACTCCTCAAGAGAACGGTGTAGCTGAAAGGATGAATAGGACTATTCTAGAACGTGCGAGATGCATGAGACTATACGCGGGTCTCCCGCTACACTTATGGGCTGCCACAGTTGATACAACTGTTTATCTTATCAACAGAAGTCCATCTAGTGCGTAGGATGGAGAAATACCACAAGAGCGGTGGTCAGGTAAGAAGATTAATTATTCACATCTAAAGGTGTTTGGTTATATTGCATATGCTTTGATTGACATGGAGGATAGGAAAAAGCTTGATGCTAAGTCCCAGAAGTGCGTCTTTATTGGATACGGTGGCGACAAGTATGGCTATAGACTTTGGGATTATGAGAATAACAAAGTCATCCGCAGTCGCAATGTGGTATTCCATGAAGAAAAGATGTACAAGAATCGTCGATAGAAACGAGAACATGAGAAGGTAGTACAACCAGAGTATGTTGAATTAGACATAATGCCCGTGAAGATGTTTCCAGTAGATCAAAGTTCACCTGAAAGAGAGGTTCAAGATGAACCTATTATCAGTGAAGAGGTAGTTCAAGAAGAACGCAGTGATTCGGAGCAAACAAATGACCCTGAAATACCTGTCGTGAGAAGGTCTACACGTGTGAGAAAGCCAAAGGTAATTTTTGACCCATCAGCTAATACTGTTCTGAGCCATGTCTTATATACAGATTCGGGAGAACCGGAGACTTACGATGAGGCAAAGGCAGAAACGTCTCACTTGTAGTGGGAGTGTGCTATGAAAGACGAGATGAGCTCGTTACTTCAAAACAAAACTTGGGAGTTGACCAAGTTACCCACAGGTAAAAAAGCTTTATTAAACAAATGGGTGTACAAGATTAAGAATGAAGTAGATGGTAATATTAGATACAAGGCGAGACTTGTAGTCAAGGGCTTTTCTCAAAAAGAAGGGATCGACTACTCCGAGATATTTTCACCTGTAGTGAAAATGACATCAATTAGAGTTCTGTTAAGTATAGTTGCAGTGGAGGATCTTCATCTTGAGCAGTTAGACGTAAAAACAACGTTTTTACATGGTGACTTAGATGAAGAATTATACATGACACAACCTAAGGGTTTTGAAGTCAAAGGTAAGGAGCACATGATATGTCGCTTGAAGAAAAACTTGTATGGCTTGAAACAAGCTCCGCGACAATGGTACTTAAAATTTGATGGTTTCATGCAAGAAAAAGGATTTGCACACTGTGAGTCTGATCACTGTGTTTATTTTCGCAAATATGATGATAGTGACATTGTGTATCTATCTTTATATGTGGATGACATGCTGGTGGCTAGTTCCAATATGAAGAGAATCGTAGAAGTGAAAAAGATGTTATCATTACAGTTTGCTATGAAAGACTTGGGAGAGGCCAAGAATATTTTAGGCATGAAAATTATCAGGGACATGAAAAATAAGAAATTATGGTTGTCGTAGGAAGACTATGTGAACAAGGTGTTAAAGAGATTTAACATGGATAAGGCAAAACCGGTTGCAACTCCTCTAGCGAGTCACTTCAAACTTTCTAATGATATGTGTCCAAGCACTCGGGCTTTGAAAGATGAGATGGTGGTAGTTCCATATGCATTAACTGTGGGGAGTTTGATGTAGGCCATGGTGAGCACGAGACCAGACATTGCATATGCAGTGGGAGTTGTGAGTCGATATATGCAGAACCTAGGTAGAGAGCATTGGAATGTAGTTAAATGGATATTGAGATATCTAGCAGGTACTTCCAATTACTTACTTTGTTATGGTGGTACATCTCTAGAGTTGCAGGGTTATGTAGATGCAGATCATTCGGGTGATCGAGATAGTGGTAAGAGTACCACTGGATATGTCTTTACAATTGCAGATACAACAGTGAGTTGGGTATTTCAACTACAAAAAGTAGTTGCTTTATCGACAACAGAGGCAGAATATGTAGCGATTACAGAAGCCTCCAAGGAAATCATGTGGTTACAAGATTATATGGAGGAGTTACATCGAAAATAGCCAGTCAGTACACTGTGGAGTGATAGTCAAAGTGCAGTGCACTTAGCAAAGAATGCAGCTTATCACTCAAGGACTAGACATATCAAGAAGCGTTATCACTTTATCAGGTCAGCATTGAAAGATAATGAATTAAAGCTACAAAAGATTGATGGCTCGAAGAATCCAATTGACATGATGACCAAGGTAGTAGACAGAGAGAAGCATATTTTCTGTACTACTACCATTGGTATTACTCCATGTTGATTGATGAGGAGTATCGCAGAGGCACAAGTTTTTAAACTACTATTTTTTGAAGAAGATGGATGCAAAGTTGCTTGGTGCTTGGGTATATTTGTCTTCAAGTGGGAGATTGTTATAGATAAAGCCAAATATTTGTTTTTAGGGGCTTTTTTTTGTCTTTTCTATTAGATTTCCTTTTAGGTTAAAAGTGGTACCTATATATTAGCGATGGCAAAAACCCTAGCCGTAAAGACGCTAAAAAAGGAAATAGAGAAGCAAGAAAAAAGAGAGAAGAAAAAAAGTGAGTTTTTTCTTGATGAGCGTTCTCAATCTCTTTGTGCCCTGATCTTGAGAGAAGATCGTCGTTGTATTCCAACTTTTTCCGAAGTTTAGTGGATTCGCAGAGTGCCTCTGCGCGGAGACGTAGCCCAGGTTTGGGTGAACTTCGATAACAAATTTCCTGGCGTGTTCATCTGATTCTGCTTTTTTATTACTATATTTTGTTTGGTGAATTGTTTGCGAGCGTTATTTTTCTGGAATCGACGTGAGATTTCGTAACACAAAGATCCTTAGATTTATTCACGTTGGTAGCTTGACTCGATGCTTGGCAGTGTCGCAGATCATGACGTTCTGTGGTTGTTCCTTAAGAGAAAAGATTGATTCGTTGGCCATTGGCAAGGAGGTGAGAGAGTGTAGGGCTGTCATGGGATATTTTCGGTGCCCTTTAGATCATCACCATTGACAGCCTTAGAAATCAAAATGGCTAACACGTTTGAAATGAGAGCATCTCGACGCATTGCATTACCCAACAGACCATTTATCATTAAAGCCCGTCCGTTTTAAACACGCCTCCAGAAAATCTCACTCCATTCTGTCGTATTTGCGCACGTCAAGCTCGAGCATTCCTTCAAAAAAATTTCTATCATTTCGGCTTCCTCGAGTAAGGGAACAATGCTTGCGCAACAAAACTTCTTGAATTTCACGGCCCTTAAGCACCCTGCATCGAGGAAATGATGCTTATTCGCTAGGGATTTCAATTGATTAGCCAAAATTTCAAAATAGATTTTATACATAAACTCGCGCATGCTAAAGGGGCGAAGTTGGGAAAAGTTTTCTGGGTTGGGAGTTTTGGGGACGTGTGTTATGTGCGTATAATGAAGGACTGGGACAAAAGAACCAAATAGAAGCAGCAGCTGTTATATCACCAAAACACGACTTCTCCGATTGGCGATCAATTCTATAGAAAAAAATAAATAAATAAACCGTTCAAGCCATCCAGCCAAGGGCTTTGATACTCCTGCAAAAACTGCAACTTTGACCTTGGAGAAAATACTGGGTACCACCATTGTGCCAATGCATGAAATAACGAGTCCATTGAGCTTATAGCACGTGCAGCAAGTGCGATCCACTGTTAGAGGAAATTTTGAACCTCACGGGTGACCTCTCTCCTATTCCAGATATACTCATGCTCTCTCTCGTCTTCGCACTCGATCCCTGCTCTCTACTTCCTCTTGACTCTGCCCTCTCTTTCTCCCTCTAACTCACGACTGAGCCCTCATTCAACGAACGGCGGAGGCAACCACTCGAGGTGGAGGTGGTCCCTGTAAAGGGGCTTCCTTTTGATAACTGCTTGATCAAGACACCGGGTGTAAATCAGCAATTTGAGCAAGGAGATATGATCAGGTTGTCGTCTTTGACTAGTAGTTGCACCGAGTGTTTTTGTTCCCTTTCTTTGATCGCTTAATCCTAAAAAGCACCTCAACACAACTCCTCTTGCCTCCATGGAGAGCTTAATTTTCCTGCTTTAACATCTCTATCTCATGACTTTTCATACTGATCGTGACCAACACGGGGAAGAACAACCAGCCTGGCTTTTAATTTGTCGATCCCACACGTGATGTCTGGACTTTTTCTTGCTCCATTTCGTCAGATTCTGGCTGCGTTAATCAGTTGGAAGGTTATTCTGTCTTGTCTAATCTGCTTATTTTCCCAACCCCACAGTAGCGCATTCTGGGTCTTTGGCCCAAAAGTCATCAAATTGAAATAGTCTTATTCATCATGGGCTAAAAGGGCTATGATCCGACCCAGATGCAGGAAAGGCCCGCCCCTTCCCATTAGAGAACTTAATCCTTCGATCAAAATTAGTTATGACAAGGTCAATTCTTTCTTAAGTTTTTGTCTCGCCATCCCGATTATTTGACCAAGTGAATTTGCAACCCTTCTACTCAATATCCATTTATGCACAATTCCTTGAAGGAGTGAGTTTGGTAATGTTCCACGAATGTTCTACCAGCCTTTTCGATCAATTGTGGTATCCTGGTGAAATATAGATGAAAGTAATCCTAATCAAACCTTCCCACCCATTGCCATAGACGACGGCATCAATTAAATTATCCAAAGATAGCTGAACAAACACATACATCCAAAACATCACCCCCTAAAAGAGCTAAACACCTAGGATCTCTAATCACCTAGTTTTTGAAGTTCAAGCACATGTAAATACTAATCATTTTGTTACAAAGGTCATTTAGTCTCCACGAGAAATGTCGTGATGGGTCTTTCTCAAACCAAAAGGTACCTAAACTCTTGAACCGTTGAGTATCTGTAACATTATGCTAGTGGGCCCTAAAAGAAGTAATAGCAAAAGAAGTTGCAAATGCCCCAAAAGAATAAACTGAGAAAGAAACCGAAAAGTCATTAAAGCAAAAAGGAGAGGGGAGAGGGTTCGACTAAACAGAAACTGAGAGTTTCCTCGAACAAAAAGAAAAGAAAAAAGAAGAAGAAGAAGAAGAGGAGAAAGGGGAAGAAAGGAACGGAGTTTTGGCACGTGCACGCCTCGGATGCCTCGCCAAGCCAACTCGACTCCATAACCCGGTAAGAGATCAAGCCCCTCGTTCGTCCAATTGAAGTAATTTTTGAATTTGGGACTCAAATTCGGAATTTTTGGAAAATCGAGCGGTAAAGTCCGATTTTGGAGTCGTTGAGCCACGCATTTTTGTAGGAATGGTAGTTTAGGTTATTGTGGAGCCGTGGGATTTTACGGATCGTGATTTGAGCTTATGGTTTGTCCGAAACCAAATTTCAAAGTTTCCTGTGCGCAGTGAACAATACGGGTCCAGCAGCTTTGGGCCGTATTTTTGTCATTTTTTGGCTTGATTTGTGGATGGCCAAGTTGGGATTCTTGTGATATGTTTCAAGGGCTCTCTATTGAATATAAGTACGTTTAGATCGGGGTTCGGAAGAAAAAGTTAAGGCTTGATCAAGTTTTGCGCTTAAACTTCCTGTTGCGAATGGCTTGAACAATCACTTTGGTTATGCGATTTGTTAGCGCGCAGAAGTCCTTTTTAAGAGTTAAGGCGTAACTTAGTCATTTTGTAGTCGAGATAGAATAGATTTTAACATTATTTTTCGGTTATTTGATAGGACCTTGAATTCGACGATACGAGTATCGTTCGTCGTTTGGTCGTCGATGACGAGGTGAGTGGTACTATACCTTCTTTGGTTTTATAAAATCATGTCTTGAAGTATATATATGTATATATATTGAATTGAGAAGAGCATTTTTATTGCATAAAAGCCAGATTGAGCAATTGCTACCCTTTGGTTGATTGTGAATCTTTGAAAAGCACGTTATACAAGGTTTGTGGAGAAACATATATGAAATTGCTTTGCGACTGATTTATAAAAAAAGTTTATGATGATTTGAGAAACGGGTATGAAATGGATGATGGGCTATATTGCAAAATGTTATTTGTTTGGTGTAAGATATTGATATCTGGATTGGATTTCTGGTATTGGAGAATGGTTATTTATGCTCAATATGACTGTGAACCCAGTGAGGGGTTTTTGGGGTATGCATACCAGGTTTAAGATATCCTTCTGGGCCTAGCCACCGGCTTTGTAGGTGGAGACCTTACCAAGGGGAGAATCTTGGTCGCCTTGTCACAAGGCGTTGTGTCGTGACCATGGTTAGTTATTGAGCAAAAGATTGATCAATGGATAGACCATTGATATGTGTTTTTGATGGAGATTATTCGATGTATTCAACCATTGATACTTGACTTTTGATAGCAATTTAAATGAGTTTTCCATATTAGTATAAAGCTTTGATGATGAGAAATAACTTTTATATGATTCGATTTGTATTTTATATATTGAATCGGCATTATGGAATTTGGTATTGTTTTGTATACATGCATAGTGGTTGTTCGATCTGTTTAGAAGATATGTACTACTCACTGAGCTGTGGTTGCTCATCCCATTTCTCCTTCAATCTTTTCAGATTCCTTAGCTAGCGGCGAATAGAGCGAGTGCGTAGTCGGTGGGAACTTTTGGGAGTTCTATTTTGTTTTTGGTATGGTTTAAGGAAGTGGTGAAAATAATACTTACTAGTAGTTGGATTGTTTGAGTTTTCAACGTATATCTCTTTTCTCTTTTGGTGGATTATAGAAATTCTGATGTTGCAACCAATTTATAGGTTTATCTGATATATATGGTTTAAGATATATATAAGTTAATATCAGTTTGTTTGTTGTGTTTGAGGCTGCGTCCTTTGTAAAGAAGGACGGCCGTGTCATTCCCATTCTTTGTGGTTTTGGGGTATGACAGTATCGGCTTAAAAGATTCATGACATCCGTGGTGGATGATTAAGGTTAGTCGCTTGAGCTTGATTAGGGAATTTAGCTTGCGCTGGAACGGAAGCATCTAAGAGGGCAGATTCATCTAAGCTATAAGCTTTGAAGTTAAGTAACTATAAGGTTAACCATGCTTCTTCTTCCTCCTCTTCTTCTTCCCATTCCCATTTTTAAGCTCCATAGGTTCTCTCTCCGGGCTAATTTTGAGTGGCCCCTTCTTGTCCAGAATTGGGCTTGAAGAGGGGTTCAACCACAAATTGGACTCAACATGGGCTTTCAAAATGGATTTCTCTTAATTAGAGTTCAAGACCTTACAGCGATCCAAGTAGACGGGAATTCGTCTGAATCAGTGAATATTTCTCTGCCGATGGATCAAGCTGAGATGTCCTGACCCAGGTCGCAGCATCCAGGGGGTCGCTCAGGACTGATGCAAACGTACCTCACCATCTGTCCCCTTCTCCTTCCTCAGGACACTCTCCCCTCAAGTCCTCCCCGGGTAAGGTGAAGCTTGAACATTCAATCGATAGGGAACGATTTGCATATCATTGGTTTCCAAAGCAATTTCGGCCTCTTCTTCGACTAGAGCAGCTTCACCGTAAGAAACATCCAGGTTGGACAACTTTTTCAGTCCTTATCCAACGTCCAAACACATGATAATCGTCAGGGTCAAAATTCTAAGGGGACTATCCACACAAACCAATCGTAAAGAAAGCGTGTGCACTCCACCCTGAGAGTATGTGCTCTCCATCGTTCCTTTTCATCTGTTTATCTACATCTTTTTATGCAGCAGGTGGGCATCCTCTCCACTTTCGGGGAAGGGGCAAAGTCCGAGTAAAAGAAAAAGAAAGAGATAAAGAGCGCAGAAAAAGAGAGCACTCAGGGAGAAAAAGATAAAAAAGTGTAAAATAAAGGGGAGAGAGAGAGAGCGTTGGGGAAGCGTCGACTCCTCCTTTGGTGTCCTCTAACAAATTAAAGTAGATAACAGCAATGCCGCTCCAGTCTCCCACTAATAAAATTCTTCTTCCACAAATCAATTTGAAAGATTATTTTAAAATGCTCAGACTGTTCTACCATGAGATGGTACCAATTGTATTATTGCTTTTTCTAAAACACATCATGAACTTCGTGTGAAGTAGGCGACTTCTTTAGTCTAAATCCTCCAAAGTAGTTTAATGTGCAGACAAATTCTAGGAAGACCTCATCTTTGTGGATTGGGTTAGAGAAGCTCGTCGTAAAGTGGGGTGTCCATGTCATTTGACGGCTTACAACAAAGACATGACTTGTATATGTATAGTGTCACTTGCATATATATAGTGTTGAAAGTTGCTGACCTAAGATAGATTTGGCATTGAGATTTATGTAAACAAATTGCCCTCCAAATAATAAATGAAAGAATTCAATGGAAAAATCTCAAATAGAGACCCGAAGTACCCTCATTTTCTCAAAATATGACCTATAGTGGAGTCTGTTTAAAAGAAGAACAAAAAATAGTCATTTAGTCTCAAAGAAAGGCCTAACTCACCGATTGGCAAACAGATTCATCTCTGATGTGTATTCTAGTGGCCTAGTTAGGGGTATTTTTGTCCAAAAAATATTATTTTTTCATTTTTCGTTTCCCCTATTCATCTTCTCCATCTCTAAGTAAACCTCTGGTATCTTGCCAGTGAAGTAATTGCTGGCGAGGTCTAGCCGCTTTAGCTTCTTCAGCCTCGCCACCTCTAGCGACAATGGCTCGGTGAAGTTGTTTTTACCCAAGTCAAGTTCTTTGACTTGGGACATTACCCATAAGACTCTGTCGGGGAAGACCTCGAAGAGGAGGTTGACGGAGAGGTTAAGGAACCGAAGGAAGATGAGGTTGCTAAGCTTCGATGGGAGGGTCTTGGTGAGGTTGTCGAAGTCACGGAGAAGGCTGATTTCAAGTGGGATGTAGTTTGAGAGGTCGACGGAGGTGATGTTGAGAGAGACGACTTGTGAGTTGGCATCACACGTGACTCTAGTGAAGGAGCAATGTAGAAAGGGTAGTGACGAGGTGGAGGATGAGGAGGAGGAAGAGGAGTAGACCTAATCACTAAGAGCAATGGAGGGAGGCTCAACCATGGCAATTTTAAGCTTTAAAAGCATGTCCAGGTCGCTTCATGCTAGGGAAGCCGAGATGAAGAGGAGGAAGAAGAAGGAGATGCCATTGCAGGGTGGTTTCATCTTTAGCGAGGTCAGCGAGGTTGGCAAGACCACCCTTGCTAGATCTAGCAAGGGTGACCTCATTTGCGGCTAGCAAAGGCTCACCAACCTTGCCAGCCACTGGTAAGGGCAGGCAAGGGCCTACAAGCCCTCACCTACCACAAGCGAGACCACCTTTGCTAGATTTGCTGAGGGTTAGCTTGCCAACCCTCGCTTGTAGCTAGCAAGGGCTCGATGGCCCTCACCCACCGCTAGCGATGGGCGTCGAGCCCTCGCCAACCCTTACTAACAACCAACGAGGGTCGTGAAGCCCTCGCTGGCCTTTTCCCAATTTCGGTGTTCTTGATCTAGGCAACACCTATCTTCAACATTTACGAAGAAGATGATGAACAAGGACAACCATGGGAGATCAAGAAGAAAATGAACAGGGGAAAAATAAATTGAAAAATGAATATTTTTTGGACGAAAATACCCCAGGCCACCAAAATACCCATGGGAGATGCATTTATTTGTTGGTTGGCGAGTCACTCCTTCTTTGAGACTAAATGACTACTTTGGGTTCTTATTTGAGATATACTCAACTTCACGTCTTTTTTTGAGAAAAAGGAGGCAACTTCGGATCTCTATTTGAAATTTTTCCAAATTCAATTGCTGCCGGTCAACAATATGAATTTGCCCCCCCCCCTCTCTTTGATCTTTTCCCCCTTGATTAGGATTTTTGTTCTCTGATCTCACACCTCTCTTCGTATCTTTGCTCGTTGAAGGTAATTGCTTTTTCATCCCTCATTGCCGTGTCGTTTTTATTATTTCTTTACTTTGTTATCGGAATAATCGGCTGAATTAGCATGTGTTGGGATCTTTTTGTCTACTGAGGATGTGGGTGGCTACTGAAGGGCTAATATTATCAAAGTCCCAAAATGATATATTCGTGCAATAATTGTCTTAAACTAATTTTTGCGTCACAAAAATCTTACTCTGCAACGGTTATATCACATTATCTCAAATTAATTTTGTGTTACAAAAATTTCAAATTAGTATACCCATGTCATATTTATCCCAAAACTAAATTTCCGATCACAAAGATCTGAAATTACCAAAGTCCTAGATCAGAAAATCTGCTAATTTTACCATAAGGGCTCCCTCAATTTTTTTTTTTAAATTGCTAAAATCATTAACTTTTTGTGAAACAAAAATTAGTTGAGGATAAACATGGCATGTGCCTATCGGTATGAGAATTTTTTTAGATATAACAATTAGTTTTGGGTGAATATGTTATAATTGTACTAGTTCGAAATTTTTCATGATTTTAATTTGGTCGCCGAATAATTTAAAACATGGAGAAATGGCAAATTCTGAGCAAAGCAAATAAAGGGATGCACTGATTCGTTTCTGATCGTTTCTTTATGGTGCTTGTTGCGCGGATTCTTCTCTGTATGCTTGCATTCTATCATCTCAAGAAGAAGGAAAAAGAGTGCAGAAAAGAGAGCACTGAGGGAGCATCGGTTCCTTCCTTTGACGTCGTGCAACAAATTATAGTTCTATATATCAATCCAATTGTTTGAAATTGGAGGTTTGAAAAGAATATGTACGTGATGTCATAACGATTTAAAGTAAATGATTTTACATGGAATTATTAGCATGTGGAGTGATCGCGGAATAAATGCAATTCGGCCTAGCCAGATTAGCAAGCTTACCCCCTTGTGAGTGGTTAATTGGTTGTCGTTGTGGCTCGCGATCAGTTGAGGGAGGAGCAAAAAGAAAAAGAAAGAAATTAAAAGTAAAAAATAAAAAATAAAAACTTCAAATTCTTTAAAAAATGAATACCAATTAAAATTTAAACTTCTTAAAAAAATATTTTTATAAGAATGTATGTTTCATTAACCAAGAACCTAAGCCTGAATGCTGAGGACGCATGCAACTTTTGTAGATGCGGGCCTTAATGCCGGGGACTAGAGCTCAAGTGTCGGGAATCTGAGCACGGCCTTTGTGGACTTAGGCTTGGGTGCCGAGACATGGGGCATGGACACCAGGCATTCAGGCTTGGCCTCAGTGGATCTGGGCCTAGGCATTAGAGACTTGGTCCTAATGCCTCAAGAACCAAAGTTGGGGTTCCTACTACAAAGGAATTAGGTTAGTAGAGTGCACCTAATGCAAGGAGACATAATCCTTGAAATGTCTCTTCCGTTTTGGTGTCCTCAAGTGAAGGTGCAATTCTTGGACAGCAAAGATATTATCTTGATTTTTTTTTTGTCGTAAATCTTCTTGAATTTCACGGCCCTTGAGAAAAGCACTCTAAATTGCGGAAATGATGTTGTCCAATAGGGGTTTCAATCGATTAGATAGACGAAATTGGGAAAAATTTTGGGGGATGGGAGTTCTGGGGACAAGCGTTAAGTGCGTCTAATTAAGGACTGGGTCGAGAGCATCACAGAAATCGTTGTTGTATCTCCTCAAAGATGACTTCTCTGATTGTCGATTTATTTTTTTTGGAAAACACGAATATTTCAAGCCGTCCGGCCTAGGGCTTTCCGTGTTTCCGAGCGCAAAAACCGTGACCTTTCCATTGTAAGAGGGCTTACTGCCAGCTAAACTGTTCACTCATCTCATCTATCACCACAGGGTACTTACTAGGGTCCATTTGGTTCAACTTTCGAGAAATAACTTTACATTTCCCTAAGTATCTTTGAGTAAATGGGCATTTTGTGAAGGCAAGTGTGTTTGGAAACCCAATTTTTTGTGTATGTTTTGCAAAACTACTTCAAGGTGAAAAGAAAAATGAAAAAAAAAATAAAAGAAAAGAGAGGAGGAGATGCAATTGCAGGGGAAAATTGTGGGAGAGCGGCTGGTGGTGGTGGCGTGATGGTGGTGGTGGTGGTGGGGAGGGTGGTTGGTGGCAGTGGTAGTGGTGGTGGTGGTGGTACCGGGGGGGGCGGTTCGTCGAGGCCGCTCGACCTCGGACGACGTCACTTCAGGCCGCGCGACCTCGGTGTCGCCATCCCGGAGGCTAGATCTGGCCGCTCGTGGCTGAGTGCTGTTCACCACGGTGGAGCAGCAAGTTCCTTGAAGAATTCATTAAACCTCATAGTAGCATTCTAAATTGGTCAATGACATCTTTAAATGCTGAACCAAATGCCTAAAAAAATTTCTATTGGACTTTCGGGGTTGAAAGCCCCTTGAGAATGCTGAACCAAATGGAGAGTGGGTTCAAAATCTGCATCCCCTCCTGAGGTACGGATTCGTAGCTTCTCTCTTGATGACTGCTTGATCGCGGCACCAGATGTCATCAGCAGTTCGGAGCAAGGAGACACGACTGCATTGTCGCCCTTTGAATGCTAGTTGCATCAAACCCAATGTTCTCGTCCCCCAATTCTTCGGCCACCTAGTTCTAGAAAGCATTCCGGGATACACTTCTCTTGCCTCCGCGCTCCACGGAGCTTGAATTTGCTCCTTTAACATATTTACCTCATGATACATAAACCAACGCAGTCTTGGTATCTCATTGAAGCATGGATAAACGTAATTCCGGTCAAACTTTTCAAGCCATATCTACAAATAACACTACTAAGTTATCCAAAGATAATTGCACAGACACATCTAAATCACCATCCCCAAAAAGAGCTAATCCCTGGATCTTTAGTCACCCAGTTTCTAAAGTACAAATGCTTATAAATACCTTTCGCTCTATTACTACGTCGTTTAGTCATGTTGAGTCTTTTTTGAACAAAAAATGTTCCTAAGCTGTTGAATTGTCAAGAGAGTGCCTAGTGCTTGACAATTCTAACTTAAAAGATTCATAGCATCTGTGGTGGCCGCTTATTAAGGCTAGCCACCTGAGTCGGATTATGGAATTTAGCTTGCAGCATAATGGGAGTATCCAAGAGTGCAAATTTTATCTAAGCTATAAGTTTCAAAGCCAAGAGAAAGTTCACAACGCTTCTTCTTCTTCTTACCGTTTTGAAGCCGGCCCTTCCACAGGTTCGTTCCCCGGGCTAATGTTGAGGGCCCGTTCTTGTCCAGAATTGGGCTCGAAGAGGGGTTTAACCACAAACGGGACTCAACTTGGGCTTTCAAAATGGATTTATCTTGATCTAAATCCATGGACTGTAAAGCCCTATGAACTTCGCAACCCAAGTGGACAGGAATTTGTCTGAACCTGGGAATGCCTCTCTGCCATCGGATCAAGTAGTTGTAACCGCCATCGGAGGCACACCAAGAGCGTGAGGTTGCAGGGTCGAAGGTGTGGAAAAATTATCCAAAAAGCTCTAAATATATTATATTTTTGCCGATTGAGTTCAAGCCTTTTCACATTTTGCTAGTTTGACTAATTTTGATTTGAAGTGGACATATTTTAATAATATTTTAATATGTTTTCACACTTTTTAAATTAATTTCTATATATTTGTTTTTCTTTTCTTTTTTGGTTCAAAGTGTTGACAAGGTCGCTAGCTACAGAGCAATGACCGACAACTCTCACTGCCCTTGGGTGAGGGCTATGAAGCCCTCGTCGGCCACAGTGAGGGTGAGTGAGATGCCCTCGTTGGCCATAATGAGGGCTCGCGAACCCTTGCCAGATTTAGCAAGGAAGGGCGTGGCAACTCTTGTCTGTCATAGTGAGGCTGGGTGAGCGCCATGACACACTCTCCTATGGCCTGCTGAGGTAGTCGCCCGTAGCTGCCATCGACCCTTTGAACCAAAAAAAGAAAGAAAATAATAAAATAATAAAATAAATCAAAAATTCAAAAAGAAAAGAAAAGTTCGAATTTTGGTTGAGAAAGTGTAAAAATTGGAGTTAGGGTAATTAAAAATTTGCCAATAATCTTAGAATCACGCATAACATTATCCATCTTTGTGATAGTGAGATGGGCCCAAAGAATAACCATTTTCTTGCAGAGGCTGGCCAAACGATGATCCAGATCGATGGGTCAGGCAAGGATGGATCTAGAGCAAGAACGTTGGGAGGCGAGGGGAATATCATCAACTAATCAATATATATTTCTTTGCAAGAGTGTAATAGAGGATGTTTTTAAGAAATTTTGAAGGTCATTCCTTTTAATCATAAACATATATCATGTTAGAAAATTTTGGTTTCTCATCATTCGAGAAAGATGATGTATTTCACAAAATAAATAGTAAAGGATATTTAACTTTTAAATAGATTGATGACTATTTAGTAATCTTTAAAACAGGACAATAGCTCTTGCACATTTTTTCCCCACATCACTAGTTCTTGACTTTTGAGATTATTAACACATTGAATTTTTTCATAATATATCAATTGTATATATGTTTTTAGTGGATGGTTAATATTACATAGAGATTCATTCCATTTCTCAACCATCTATACCAAAGCATTACTTCTCAAGTTTGGAAATAAATTACTCATCATTTATAATATTTCACAATTAGAAGCATAATTGTTGCAAAATATAGTTCTTTCATACGGAAAATTTTTGTGCTAGAAGTTTGTAATAATCGTTCCTCCTTAAACATTGGAATGTAAAGAAATTGGAAAATTTTGGTAGTGCCAAGATTTATGGGGTGAATACGTAAATTTATTAAAAATAATTGGGCCTTACCATAAATTCGGGAAATTGGGCAGCTGGGGCCCCCTTCGAGCTCCCTCTAAATCCACGCATGTTGCCAGACACTTGGGATGGGCGGGAGAAGAACTACAAAGGGAGAAAAGCCAGAAGGGGATAGGGAAAATATAAGAGAAGAAGAAAAATAGAGAAAACCATCGGTAATGGGCGCCAAGCCACCTCTCGGTCTCGTTGAGAGCCAATTGGCAAACATACTGAGAAGGAATACCTTCTCATCTGTAATTTAAAGGTCGTTTCTTTTATTTTATTTTTCATTTTTAACTGATTAGGTATCTTTAGTACTAGGTCTTATGAATGTTAGTAATCGACACTAGATGAATGCAAAGATAAGTATACATATGTGATTTCAGATAGATGCTTTACTGATCATATGATGAGAGCAAATATGCAAAAATTCTAAGATGATTTGGATGTATGTGAGTTCAATGTGTCTGAATCCTTGAGATTGGTTGGTCCCATGTGAAATTCACATAATTTTAGGGTTACGATGCATTGAAATCATATGCACTCAAGAGTGTCTTATAAAATATGGGCATCACCCATACATAAACAACATATATAAAATGACCAATCAATCAGTCAGCTTCTTGGACTCAAACCTAGTTAACATGCTTGGGAGTCGAACCCAATTATTGTCAAGAATTCGGGTATTCTAACCCCATTCTTATCTTTTTTTTTTTTTTTTTTATCTTTGCTTGAGCACTCATCTCTTCTTGAGGGTGTACTCAAGTCTTATGCACGTGCCATGAAATCATGAATTTCCTCATCAATAACATAGCGCACGAGCCTAAGCCAAAAGCTCTACTTGAGTAACAAGTATAAAGGAACCTTGCACCAATCCAAGATGTGAACTCGGTACACCTCAATACCATATCACATCTTATGGCTATGGGCGAACCTTGACTTGTACCTAACAAAAGCTATGAACCGTGACTTCGTTCAAGTCATACAAGAAATTCAAGAACATAAACAAATCGTAGAATACATCAAACATCCAAGAGTCAATTGACCTACCCTCGGCTTGTTCACAAGAGGATTTCCTAGAGTTGAAGATATCCAAATGTTACTAAAAGAATGGAGAAACTACATTTATCTAGATGAACCTCGAACTAGCACGCAACCTACAAGGATGAGTCACTTGCTTGATGCCGAAGGAGAGAGAGGGCGTGAGGAAAGAGAGGGGCGACTAAGGAGAAGGAGGGAGGAGGAAATGGAAGTAATGTGATGGAAATGAGAAGAGGCTCCTCCTATTTATAGCCCTTTGTGTCATCATTACTAAACCAAGCGGTCCGATCTTGAGTTTCCATGTGGCCGCCTACTTTCCTTGGGTGGCATGTCTACTTTGCCTCATGATTATACCTAGAAAATGAGTTGGCTAAGCTAAATGCCTTACTTGGCAATCTAAGCTCCTAGGTGTCATGGATGATGGCCAGCTTTTCATTCTCTCATTGGTCCACTTATATGCCGTAGTTAATGGACATTTAATGAAGTCTAATGATGGTGCTACTCTAGGTTGCCAACTCGGCAATTCTAGAATATTCGGTTATTAATGAGGGCTCATGTATTGCTCTTTAATTGGTCACTTGTGTGCCACCTTTCTCTAGAATCTTCAAAGATATTTTGGCTATCGTCATGACTTTTGACCATTCAAAGAACAACTCATCCCTTCATTTAATGATGGGTGTCCAGAATTTTTCATACTTTTGTCTTTTTCTTCATTAATGAGGCAATCTAGAGAATTTTATCATCCAAGTTGGTTCCAGGGTTGGGAAATGGATCATTAGGTACACCTTGAAAAATTGAATCACGTACATCCGATGTTCGGCCCTTACGTCCCATATTTGCCCAAACCGTTCTTTTGGACGGTTAGTTGGCCAGTAGGGTCAATTGTCCTTTGCTTGGTTCAAGATCAATTCTAAGGCTACCCATGACTTAGCACAAAGTCAAGGCACTCATGAACCTTAGAATAAGTGGCGGAATAGCCAAGTCCATCCCTAGGCTCATTCCAGTCGGCACCTAATCCACTGGTAGGGTTCATGGTCGGTGCATTACCAATCTATGATCAAACATCACCAATTCAAGGTTTTGTTTTGATCACTAAGAATTAAATAGGGAATGATACATTTTTGGTTGGAAGATGGTCATATTTGATTAATTTAGATCGTTCGTGTATCGGTGCATAACCGGGTGGAATCACCCGCGACTAGAAACTACAACCGGTCATATCAACCTATGACCATCCGCCGATCCAAAATAATCCCGTGACCAATTCTCGTGATCAAAATATTATCTTTTAAGCTGGTGATCCTATTCCATTGATATGGTCGGTAGAAATTTGGGGCCAACACATTGAGCAATTTGTGACCAATTGGTTAGTCGGTTGGACCATGACCGATTCGCAATTCCCTGTTGATCGAACCAATCGATCCATGGCCAATGGCCCATAATTGATTCTCTTAGGACCTTGTGGCCGATCCTTTCGGGGTTGGAATCAAGGATGTTATAAGATTGGTCTCGAACCGATCAAAGAACAACCAACCCTATTAGTCGACCGACCGTCCAAATGAAGGGTTCAAGCAAGCATGGGGCGTGATGGCCGAATCTCATGGTACATGATTTGATTTTTTGAAATGTACGTAATGATCCCTTTTCAGGCTCCAAAATCAACTTGGATAATAGAATTCTATAGACCTCCTCATTAATGAAGAAAATGACAAAACAAAGAGAATCTAGAATCTCCTCATTTAATGAAAGGGTGAGTTGTCCCTTGAAAAGTCAAACGTCATGATGATGGCAAAATATCTTTGGAAGTTCTAGAAAAAATGGCGTATATGTGGACCAATTGGAACGTGCTACACAAGCCTTCATTATGATAGAATATTCTAGAATTACTGAGTTGACAACCTAGAGTAGCATATCATTAAACTTCATTAAATACCCATTAAATGCGGAGTATTGATGGACCAATGGGAGAGCGAAAAGTGAGTTGTCATCAATGATGCCAATGAGCCTAGATTGCCAAGCAAGATGTTCTAACTAGTCAACTCATTCTTTTTTTTTTTTTTTGGGTAAAGGTAAGAAATATATAGATTTAGCAGAAACTTACAAGGAGGGGGGGGGGGGAAACCAGGCACCAACAGAGCAGACACTCAAGGCGACCAAAGTCGAAAGAGAGTGAAGGGGTGCCATGGATCCAAAAAGCAGCAAAGAAAACCAAAACAGGACACCTAAACAACAAAGACTAAACTAGACCGAAAGACCCTCCATCAATCAAAGATAGACGGACTCAAGTTCCAGCTCTGTTGCAGCCTTCTGTTCGTCGGGGTATCCAAGACATGCTTGAACGTCATCGCTTTGTCTTTAATTGCCTTACAAAGATGCATCTTCATCGCCGGGATAGAGTGAGTCTGATTCCGGAAGATGATGTTATTGCGCTCTTTCCATATTATGTAACAAAGAGCACCAAAGCTGAATCGAGCCATAGAGTGATAAAAGCCCCTATCCGAGAATCGTCTGGATGCCCAATCAAGATTCTCCCGCCAAGAATTGTTCCGCTACACGACATTGAAATTCGCAGCCCAGAAGGAGGCGAGATTCCCCGGTATACGGCATGCAAAGAAGAGGTGATCCACCGAATCAGGCCTGCTTGAACAAAAAGGACACGAAGAAGATGCTTTGGAATCAACGCAAATGAGAGGAGAAGAACCCGAGTTGGCAACCCGTTACGGGTAATAAGCCATAGGTGGGTTTGGTATCTTGACGGCATGGATGAGCTCCACACAAACGAAGACCAAGACACCACATTTCCTTTGGGTCTCGAAGAGATCCCAAACGTACGCCGTTGAGAATTTCCCCGATGGATGCCGTAACCATTGGAAACGGTCTTCTTGTTGATTAAACTCGGGTAGGGGATCCCACCAATTAGCCCTAACATTAATAACATACCAACCAAGAGGCGTGGACAAAGCATCAGCAACGAGGCATCTCGGGGGATGCCGGAACGATATATCTCCTGGTTGGAAAATAGGATATTAAGAGGGCCATTAGGGTGCCAAGGATCGAACCGAATGACACACTCTTCCATTCCCTATCCTCCATTTGAAATGCTGCTGGTAAACATATCGAAGGCGAAGGAGTCTTTTCCAAGCCCAAGAACAATAAGTGGGGATAGGAATAATCCAGAAATTCTTCCGGTTTAAGAATGTGGAGTGGATCCACTTACACCCGTAGAGATTCTTTGTCCGAGAAGAGCTTCCAAATATGCTTGAGCATAAGGGCGAGATTATTTTCTCTCAAGGTCCGAATTCCAAGACCTCCCTCTTCTCTCGGGAGGCAGACGTCACTCCAGGCTACTTTGGCCCTACCCGGACCCATATTCGGACCTTTCCATAAGAATTGCCGAAGTATCTTCTCAATTCGATCAAGGACAGCACAGGGCAGAAAAAATACACTTGCCCAAAATACTTGAATGGAATAGAGCACCGATTTAACGAGCTGAACTCTACCAGCAAATGACAAGAATCTATGAGTCCAAGATTGAATTCGAGCCGTTATTGCATTGACCAACGTTATGCAGTCCGTCTTCCCTAATCTTGCAGAAATAACAGGGACACCAAGATAACGAAAGGGCAAGGAACCAACCTGGAAACCAAGCATACTTAGGATGTCATTTCGAAGGCCAGAAGATCCCCTAGACAGAAATACTTCACTCTTGTTCAGATTCGGCACCAATCCACTCCAGCTGGCAAAATAATCAATTCCAGATTTTAATAGACCAACCGAGGCTAAGGTAGCTTCCGAGAATAAGAGGACATCATCAGCGAAGAACAAATGGGAGAGCTTAGTTGATTTGCATCTCCAGAAGAATCCAAATTCAGGGCTACTGGTTTGGATGTCCAATAATCCGGTAAATGCTTCCATCACAAGTGTGAATATGTATGGAGACATCGGGTCGCCTTGCCGGATGCCCCTTCCACTAGCAAAGAATCCATGAAGATCCCCATTTAAGCAGATAGAAAATTTGGGGGATCGGATACACGTCATAATGCGATCAGTAAGACTTTGAGGAAACCGGAAAGCTTGTAAACAAACTTCAATGAATTCCCAACTTACCGTATCATAAGCCTTTTTAAAATCAACCTTAATGACACACTTAGCACGATATGGATCATGCTGAAATCCGCTAAATAATTCCTGAGCAAGCAAGATACTGTCGCTAATGTGTCTTCCCTTTACGAATGCATTTTGAGGTAAACTGATAATGGAGGGCAAGACACGAGCCAGACGGTTAGCAATAAGCTTAGTGATGCATTTATATATAGTATTGCAACATGCAATTGGCCTGAAGTCATGGACGGTCGAGGCATTGGGAATCTTGGGCACAAGGGCAATAATGGTTGTGTTAATTTGTTTTAACAGCTTCCCGGTCACAAAGAAATCCTTAACAGCCATGATAACCGAAGCACCAACAATATCCCAAGAATGTTTAAAGAAATCCACATTAAAACCGTCGGGCCCAGGGGCTTTACCGGTTGCAAGAGAAAACAGAGTATCCCGAATTTCAACGTCTGAGACAGGAGAAGAAAGGTAACGAACCTGATCCTCATCCAACGAATGATTAGATGAGGATCAGGTTCGTTACCTTTCTTCTCCTGTCTCAGACGTTGAAATTTAGCTTGGACACTTATTGGACTAATAAGCTTGCCACCCAAGAAATTTATGCGGGCCACTTGGACACTTTGGAATGGACCGAATGGCTTAGTAATGATGACACCAAGGGTTATAAATAGGAGAAGCGTCTTTATTTCTCCTCACCTTGCTCTCATTTTCTCCTACTTTCTCCTCCTTAGTCACCCATCCCTCTCCTCACACCTTCTCTCTCCTTCGGCCTCAAGCAAGCCGCCCATCCTTGTAGGTTGCGCACTAGTTTGAAGGTTATTAAGGTAAGTGTAGTTTCTCTCTTCTTTTAGTAACATTCCAGACGTCTTTGACTCTAGGAAATCTTCTTGCAAACAAGCCGGGGATAGGTCGATTGATTCTTGGATGATTGGTGTATTCTATAACTTGTTCATGTACTTGAATTTCTTGTATGAAAACTAGTTGACCACAAGCTCCGGCTTGATACCTCACAAAAATGGGGCAGACATGCTCAAGAATAACTTACCCGGTTCAAGGGGGAAGGGAGCATTGCGGTGGACGGCAACTAACAAATAGACTCCGGTGACGGTCGACCAACCCCTCAAGCTCCCTCACCTTGTGGTTCTCTCCCTCTCACTCACTCAAAACTTTCCCAAGCTCCTAGACCTCCCTTCCCCCTCTTCACTAGAATCCAAAAGACAACCCCCTCAAGAAAACCTTTTGCCTTCTTCCTTTTAAGCTTGGCTAGCAACATGTGTCATGCCCTACCTATCAGACATGCGGCATCCCTTCTTTCATTTGGTCATTTGAAGAAATAGAATCAACTCCACCTAATCATACACACCAATAAGGATAGCAAAGAAAACATATTAAGAAACACTTTCATACACACACACACATGCATACACGCACACACACATCAACTTAGTATATCAGATGTTTAATAATTACCCGTTCTTGACAGAGAGTCTTTTTAATTTACCAAAAAGGGGTTGGGGGTTAACGTTGCTCCTCTATCTTAGGAGGGCGATATCCAAAAGTGGTATTTTCCCTACATGCCTAGTACATGTCCATGTCGTACTATCTTAACCTAGGCTCGAGATCGAACTCCAAGTTCGGGTCCGACTTCAAGTTAGTAACAGAGTTGTTGGGGACGTCTACTATCATGGGATCATAGATGGCACCCCCAGGTCTTGCGCCAAGTAGTCCGTCAAAATCCTAGAGAGGGCTAAAGAGCTTCCCTTTGAATCATACATACCGTGCCACAAACTAATGGGGCACTGGGTTGGTCAACCCCTCATCCATCCAAATGGTGGTCATGAACTTTTCGTGTACAGTGTTGATTCCCTCTATCAAGAAGGGGATCAACTGGATGTCCTAATCCATTGGCAACCCGAAATGCACATGGTGGAATGACTACCCATGGTTAGGGCCTAAAAATTTAAACCACAATGAGTGAGTCAACTCAGTAAGTAAGCTCCCTAAACCTCGCATAGGAGAGTACTTTGCCTTAGAAACATCCTACACATGTGGGTTAATTGTCAATAGTAGATCAATAACAAAGCATTTGCTTTGCATCATCTATAAAATATGAAATGAGCAACTTACTATACAATGCCCTAACAACGTATCCAATAATTACATAAATAATTCAGAAAGTTAGTCCACAATCCCAGTAGGCACATGACAAATATGAATAATAATCCATACACAACCATTATCACTTCCATGCACAATGCATTTACATGAGTTTAGATTATCATGACCGCTCTTGGTCACAACCGATACTTGTGTCAGTGGTCTTTCAGTGTAACTGGACATCATCCTGCCCCATCGGGCATAACAACGTCTCAATCTAGACGGCATTCAATTAAGAGCATCGTTTCAAAATCCATCTACGAACAACATCCGAACCTCTACCACGCATCCAAAATCTATCAGGTATCATCTATCATAGTCATATGAGTACGGAACAATTTAAGCGATCACACCAGCACACCAATAGCTCAAGTCAATTTTTATTTTCTAATTTAGCCAATGTAAGAGTATTTAGTGCTTACACATTATACACTAGAAATCTTTGCACACAAAAATGCTATAAAATAATCCCACGTGATCACTCATTGATTATTTATCTACCAAAATAATCATATGATAATCTCATTGTCCTATTATCAATGCAAACACATAAAACTTGACATGTCATTGCGGTACTTCATCAATCAACCCTATCCTGCCTTTCTAAGTTTTCTTCTCAAACAATACTTTAGAACAAATGTTACAAAATTTCATTCTCAATAGCAATCACCCCTCAATTTCACGTAATATCACACCATGGGTTTATTTATCAACATAACTTATTACTTTACAAAAGAAAGAATGACACTTGGAGTGTCAAAACTTAGCACCGATGGATACTTAAGTGCCAAAAAGTGACACTTAAGTACTAAAATCGGAGCAAAATTGATCAATTAAGTACCAACGGCGACAAAACCTGGTCAAAATGCTGATGTGATAATCTTTTGGCTAGGCAAGTGCAAAACGAGGTCATTTTGCAACCCACCTCATTGTGGGCAAGTTGGTTATGGCGTACGTTGCCCCCTTGCTAGGTAGGGTTTGATTCCCTAGCTTGTTCCGTTGCACGACTTAAGTGGGACGCCGTAGGAGTTGAGTCCTCGCACTAGTGCCCCATGTGGTTTACGCTGAGCACTATCGGCTGTGAGACGATTCCACAGTCACAAAAAAAAAAAAAAAAAAGACAACGTCATTTTGCACGCTGACGTGGCTAGACAAATGCAAAAATGACGTTGTCTTGTTACTGATGTGGCTAAATAAGTAATATAAAAATTAAATACATTAAATTTAAAACTAACTTTTATTTTTTTTTAAAAGAAGATGAATAGTGGTTGAAGGCTTAGCCCTCGCTGTCACCACCTCCTAGTCATCATCACCGGTGGCAAGGGCTTGCGAGTCTTTGCCCAGATTTGGGGTGAGGGTTGTGGCCTTTCCCTAGATCTGATGAGTCATCGGCCCTCACCGAGCCAAGTTAAGGGCCACCGCCCGCTGGGGCAATCTAGCCGAGTGAGGGCTCTTAGGCCATTGCCGCTAATCGGTCGAGGTTGCCGGCCCCTGACCATGGCTCAGTGACCACGGCTAACCCTCCTCCCACTGTTGTCAGCCCTTCCTAGCAATGGCGGGGAGGTGGTGGTGGAGAGGGCTAAGCCCTCAATCGCTGTTCATTTTTTTCATTTTTTAAAAATGTTTAAATTTGGTTTTAAATTTAATTCAATTAAATTTTAAATTAAAATTCAAATCCATGCCAAAACAATATTGTTTTTGCATTTCTTTGCCAAGTCAGCTCTTCGGTGAGCCATGTAGGTGAGCAAAATTAATAGAAAAATTACCACGTAGGATTTTTGGCAAGGTTCACTGGATGTGACACTCAAGTGTTTCATTTTTATTTTTTTTAAAAGTGACACTTAAGGGTCACTTTCCTAACTTTTGGCATTTAAGTATTCCTTTGTGCCAAGTTTTGACACTTAGGTTGTTCTTTTGTCATTTTTAAAATAAGATATCACAAGTCTTATCAATATTCAAAATAAATTATTACTAGTACCTATCATTTTTCAAGAGAAACTATTATAAGTACTCATTACATTTCAAGATAGGCTATCACAACTACTTATCACATTTCAAGATAAACTATCACAAGTATTCATCACATTTCAAGATGAGCTATTACAAGTACTTTTCACTTTTCAAGATGAGCTATCACCTAATCCATCTATCTCTTAATCTAATTGTAATTAACATTAATCCTAACCCTAATCTCAAGCGTAACTACCATTCTAATCAAGGATTAAGAAGACACTCATGGGATCAGCTTTCAAGCTTTGATGGTAAGCGGTGGTGGCAATGATAGCATGGCAGCTCATGATGGCTCACGGTGGCGGTGGCGGTGGCATGTGGTGTGGCAAGGAGGGTGGCATGAGGCGGTGAGGCACATGGCAAGGAGAGGGGCTTGGCCTTAGGTAGCGGTGGCGGCGTCATGAATTGGCAAGGAGGCGATGGTGGTGGCATCATGGCGCGATGGCGAATGACGGGAGAGAGAGAGCTTGAGCGTGAGAGGGGGAAAGTGTTTGAGAGAGAGGAAGGGGGTGGTGGTGAGGGTGTGTGAGAGAGGGAGAGTGCCGAGAGTGAAAGAGAGGGAGATGGGGGAGAGAGTGAGAGAAATGAGTTTCTCTTCCAAGTTTCCTCAAAATTTTAATGAGCTTAGTACGAAATCCCCTAAATTACTCTTGGCCAAGTCCTTTGAATGGCCATCAAGAGCTCTTGAAATCTTCCTATCCACTCTTTATTTAATGCTAGATTTCAAGCATGTGCTCTATTTGGAAATGAACTAAGGAAGCTAACTAAGTTAGTCTCTTCCTTTTCCCTTCTTCAATTGGCACCTACCCTTCCCTTAGAAGACAATGATCCTTGTCTTTGTTAAGCCAACAAGCTTCTAGAAGGGGTAATTTAGGGATTTAGTCAAACTATAGTATAAAATACTATTCATGCATATGGGTAATTAATGTACAAGCTTCCAAAAGACCAAGTGCGGGCTTAATTGGCCTTGATGGGCCCACTTGGGTCGCCCATAATGGGCGTGAGGCCCATTGGGCCCATCTGTGGCTTGGGTCTCATGACTCCTTGTTTGCTGCACGTTTCCACTTTTTGGAAAATTCACGGTCCACCAATGTAAAATTGAATTTTTATTCTAAGGTGACCATACCTTACTTTTCCATGATTTGTTGATTACCGTCGTAATTCTATTCCTTATATAGGAGTGAATTGAGGATGTGACAATAGGTGCGCATGGCTTTTGCCACTACTAGCCTATCATTACCGACCTAGTCTCTAACCTTAAGATCATGCTTCGACCTACTGATCCCCCTGTGTTTGTACCTCCGTTGCTCTTCCTTTTTGTAGAAGGCGTGAGTAAGAGGCGTGCAAGCTAGGCCTAGAAAAGGAGAGGGCTAGGCAAGGAGCGAGGGGAGGAAAAAAAAAGAAAAAAAAAAAGGAAAAAAGGCTAGTCTAGCTTGGCCTCGGCCTGGTCTTGCTTATTTTTTTTTCCCTTTTTTAAATAATAATTATTTTAATTAATTTTTTTTTCTTTTAACAAAAATGCTCTATCACTACTAATGCAAATGCTCCTGATGTCTATATGCCATGCAAAATGAAAGTAATTGATGCTTTGGTTTAAAATTTAATCCTAATTTTCTATGTAATTAATAAATGATTAAATGGGTCACCAAAATTTTAGTGCCATCATATCTAAGTAAATTGCATATCCAAAAGATTTTTGGGAAATAATTAGGATAATTTCCTAATCCACAACGTTCATGAAGTTGGCAGTCAAGATGAAAAATCTGCCAATCATATTCATAATCCTTTCTATATGATTGTTGGTTTTATTGTTTCCAAATTTGAATGGATTGAATACGAATTTTTTCTTTAATTGATTAGATTTTTTTATCTTTTTCATGTTTGATTTGATTTTGTTCCTATCCAAAAATATCAATAAAATATTTAAATATATTAAGATAGATTTTCATAAATAGCGTTGCATGTTAGAAAAGTCACATATTTAATTTGATTCTAGAGAAATATTTTTAAATCAATTAGGATAAAATTTTGGAAAATGATTAGCTAATAGTACCGTAATTTTACAAAACCACCGCACAAAGTTAATCACACTTTTTTATCGAGGAAAACGGATTCTACTGGTTTCTTTTTGTTTTTTTTTCCTTCCCATGACTTATTATTTTCTGGGCTTAATTTAGCATTAGGTTAGAGAATTTAAAATGGAAAATGATTAGCTAAAAATCACATATAGAAAAATCTTAGTAAGTGGATATTTTTCCAATAACAGAAAAGTTTAATTAGACTCAAAAATTTTAAATTACAAAATACTAATTAATTGGAAGTTCAAAGTATAATAGATATTCATATTCCTATTTATTTTATGTGAGTTACTAAATTTAGTGATTGTGTCTTCCGCATCCACTCACAGGAAGAATTTGAGTCGTAGTGGAATGCCTTCGGAGCGAAGCACAAGCTGCACGAAAATGCGTGGGTCGCTTCTTTTTATGGAGTGCACGAGAAATGGTGCCGTCCGTTCACGAAGAACGTGTTTTCAGCTTGCCTACTCTCAATACAAAACAAACGATGAGGATGCCCGTGCTGTGTTTGGGAATCTCTCTTGCGAGACGATGACGCTGTCCCAAATTGCACGCTGATGTGGAAAGGTGGCCGAGCACATGCAAAGGAAAGAATTTCTGGAAGACGAGCGTTGTGAGAAGAACGCAGCGGATTTGACAACAAGGAGTCCGCTGGAGAAAGAAGCCAGACGACCGATTCTTAGGATGGGAGCTGATCAATGCCATATCATCGATGATGGAAGAAAGCTGTGACCGCTGGAGAAAGAATCTCGATGACCGATTCTTAGGATGTTCCAAGAGGAGCTGATCAATGCCGTATCACCGATGATGGAAGAAAGCGTGGGGGCACGGCAAGTTTTCCAGAAAAATGCATCACGAAACACTGTCAAGTTCGATCTACTGATTCGACAATAGCATGTAGCTGTGGGAAGTTCGAGTCGGTAGGTATCTTGCGTTTTCATGCTTTGAAAGTAATCATTTTCATGAATATCTTCAAATCGCTACGTGTTGAAACGATGGACAAAATCTGCCAAAGACAGCCTGCCGGTCGACAACCCCAGCACGTGATGGCAGTCCGGCGAATTCGTTTATGCGTAAGTTTTGCACGTGGCCCATAGATGTGGAACTAAGTAGAGGGAGAGGACATGAGAACAGGTTGTGACGCTAAGATCGAATGCGTGGTCAATGATGGAACATGGAAGATCTCCAAGGTAGTTCTCGAGCATAGTCACCCTACGACGGCACTTTCGACAGGCAGGATTGTGTACCAAGTTAGGGCGGTCGGAGAGCGGGCTCTTGATTCCGACGTGGACCCCACAAGGGAGGATCACCCAAGACCTGCGCCTGAGGAGACTCAGGACTCGATTGATCACTTCAGACGTCTGGCGAGGTTAGATTGTTGTTCCTGTTACTCGTTGCGAGTGGTGGAGGCACGCGGCATGAAGAATTGTTTGTGGAGGGATAGCCCGTCCAAGGTCGATTATGAGCATTTTAGCGATCTTCTAGGCCTGGACACAGGAACTTGGACCAACAACTATGGCATGATCTGTGCAATGTTTTGGGGACTTAGTCATCATTGGAAGCCCACCATATTCGGACACGGTCTCTTGGTCGATCGAACAGTGGGTTCATTTCATTGGTTGCTCAATACTGTGCTTCAATCGATGGACTGGCGGAAACTGCAGACAATCATTACTGAAGTAAGCGAAGAAATCGCCGAAGCCGTATCGCTTGTCTTGCCAGAGACCCGCCATTGTCTGCCCGCTTGGTCTGTCTTGAACAGTTTCCGGAAGTACCTGTCTCCCTTGAGTGACCAACTCGACGTTGTCAAGCTCTTCAGGGAGTGCGTGTTCCTCCACTCGCGAGAATAATTCGAGTCGAAGTGGAATTCCTTTATAGGAAAGTACAAGCTGCGGGACAACTCGTGGCTTGCTTCTCTATATATAATGCACGAGAAATGGTCTCATGTGTTCACGAAGAACGTCTTCTCTGTTGGCCTACTCTCCGTACAAAACGTTGAGGACGCTGGGAGTCTTTCCTCCGAGACCATGACGCTAACCACCGAGATTGCATGGCGGTGTGAACAGGTGGCCGAGAAGATGATTTCGCGAAGACATGCTTTGCGAGCAAAACACGGTGAATTTGGAAAGGAGTCGGCTGGAGAAAGAAGCTGAACAACTCTATACTCGGATGTTCGAGATGTTCCGTGAGGAGTTTACCAATTGCCTAGGGCTGGCAATCGAAGAAATTAAGTGCTCGAAGACTCTCCGCATGTTCCAGTTGACAGGCAGCAGAAAGACACATACCGCCAGCAGCGGAAAGAGACAGATATCCTTCGGATTTGACATTGGCATGTAGCTGTGGGAAGTTCGAGTTGGTCAAAAGTACTCAACTTCATGAATGTCTTCCAGCTATCACCTCACTACTCGTTGAAAGATGGGCAAAATCTGCCAAAGAGAGCATACCCGTGGACATCCCCAGCGCAGTGAGGACTGCGTGTGACAAAGGTCCGGTCGACTCATTTACGGGCAAGTTCGTGCGAAAGGCTTTGCATGTGGCCCATATGTCTGTAAATAAGAAAAGGAATAGAATAGCTATGAGCTTCATAGACTCGGCAGTGGAGCACATTGCAAAGGTGCTGAAAACGGAAGAAGTGGCAGTTGCTCTTGACCATCCAGACGTTAAGGATGATGAGGGTCGGACTATTTGTGAGTATGCCCTCGAAACACAACTCGAACAAGAATGCATTATCTATCTCACTTTCGCCTCGGAAGTGTGGGCGATCAAGGGGGGAAAACTATTGCTTTAGATTTAAAGTCAACATGTTTAGAGAAC
Source organism: Eucalyptus sideroxylon x Eucalyptus melliodora (assembly GCA_016097485.1). Taxonomy (NCBI): domain Eukaryota; kingdom Viridiplantae; phylum Streptophyta; class Magnoliopsida; order Myrtales; family Myrtaceae; genus Eucalyptus; species Eucalyptus sideroxylon x Eucalyptus melliodora. The sequence goes on along the minus strand of CM027825.1, from coordinate 32,034,322 downwards.
GAATCTGACGCCAGTCATGTGATATACGCCTCGCAAAATACTACTGTTGACATCCCTAACTTGAACTCGATCTCGAATGAACGCAGGGACGTATTAGCTGAATTGCACCAGGTGAGGATTAACGACTGAGCCTGTGTTCAGGGAACCAAATCAGTGTGCGTAAAGATGAGATTGATGGCATCTCACGATATATCTACTTTCAAGTGCATTCCTTCTGAATTTGAAACTCCGGTTGTATTGGATAAGCAAAAGAGCAATACCCTCGGAGATTCAGACTAGGGGTTGTTGGACTTGATTTGTACTCTATTCGGAGTATTTATATAAGGATAACCGCGTCTATGTTATTCAATCCACGAAAACACGTAATCCTACCCTTTGGTAAATGAGTAACCAGTTTCCCTTGTAAAATTTCTATCACACAACAGTTATATATTTATTTCGATGAGTTATGTCAATGAATTTCTCGAGACAATTGTCGTGCATACTTAATACGTAATAGTCAGATGGTAAAAAATATTAATTATCCACGACGTGAGAAATTTTAGAGTTGGCAGCTAATAGATTTTTTTTTCAATTAATCTTTAAATAAATATCTTGCCACCTTTTTAACCACTCACCGTGCACGTTGCTTAATCAAGCCAACAACCTAAACTAAAACAAGCATATCTACTGCAATAACTAATCAGCTTTAATGACGTACGACTTGCCCGAACCTGCTAAGTAGAGACACGGTTGATAACCGGTAATTTCCTCCGGTTAGGAAGGTGAGAATGTCCATGACATGGCCCGAGTTGACAACTTTTAGTATCTGCGGATTAATTAGTAGACCCCCGCCTGGGAAGAATCGTTCAAGAAGCACTTCGTCATTTGGAATGGTTCCAAAAGCATCTGCTCTCCACCAGAAAGTATATACTTGCCGTCCGGCCTTTTCATTTGTTTTATCTACGTCATTTTTTGCAGCAGGAAGGCGTGCTCTCTTAACTAAACATTGCGTCATTCGTAATCATCCAGAAAGCATGCGCTCTCTATCGAAAGAACGTTGACTAGGGGGCACGCATCTAGAGACGGCAAAGTCTACAACCAGGGGTACAGGGGCTGGCAGTCAGTTGTAGAATTTGCCGTGAAGCAGCCAGTCTTGCAGTAAGATTTTAATCTGCCCTCACTCATTTCAGGCGTGGATAGTTACTATACTAACATATCCCATGGTAACTAGAGTTGAAACTCTAATATAGTATTTACCTTCACTATCGTAAGACCCCCTAATTCCAATCTTTTATTTATTTATTTATTTATTTTTTTTATTTTTTATTTTTTGAGGAAGAGGAGAGAATAGAAGGTGATGTTACAGGATCTCCACCCAAAGCAGTTCTCCCGCTTGTTTCTTCCACATGAGCTTTTAAAGGACCTACTCAAGTCCATGACAAGAAGAAAATGGCTTATCCAAATCTCTAGATGCGTTAGACCAAAATTTTTTTTTTTTTTTATCTCCGTCATTTTTGCAGCAAGAAGGCGTCATCATTTAATTAAACATTTTGGCATTCATAATCATTCAGAAATCATGCACTCTCTATCAAAAGATGAACCTTGACTAGAGGGCACACATCTAAAGATTTTTTTTTTTTTTGGGTCTAATGCATCTAGAGATTTAGATAAGCCATTTTCTTCTTGTCCGTGAGCGGGCGCAACCCCATGATATTTTCTTGAGTGGAGGGCGAGGTCCTTTGGAAAGAGATGATGTGCATTGGATTGCTCCATGTCATCGGAACACTCATTCATTTAGCATTTTGTATATGGAATTGTTCAAAAAGCAATCGCTCTCCACCAAGCCTGTGTCCTTTGTCTACATCTTTTTGTGCAGCGGCAATGCAGCCTCTCTTCATTCTTGCCCGTCAGACTTCCATGGAGAAAGGGCAAAGTCCGAGCAAAGCAAACAAAGGGATGCACCATTTCGCTTCTGGTCGTTCCTTTGTGGAGCTTGTCGCGCTGATTCTTCTCTCCATGCTTACTTTCTATTATCTCAAGAAAAAGAAAAAAAGAGTGCAGAAAAGTGAGCACCGAGGGAGCATCGGTTCCTTCCTTTGGTGTCATCTAACAAATTAAAGATCTATATATCAATCGATTATTTAATTTTGAAAGTTTGAGAAGAATATCTCAATAATAACTTATTGATTTAAAGTAGATTGTTTTGCATGGAATTGTTAGCAAGTGAAGCCAGCGCAGAATAAACACAATATGTGTAACATCCATTTGATCATCTCTACCTCACATTTCCAACGCAATTTAGAACATAACTAAAAGCATGTGTAACTGCTCCTAGTCGATCGATTACTAATTAATTAAATTCTGTAGCAATAAAAAAGTTTAAATCGTGTGATTTATGTGAAACTTTTAGAAAAAGGTAAGGCACCAGCCATTCTTGGCTGGAGTCGCACGCGATTTCGGGTATATGCATTGCCTTTTTTGTTTGTTCATTATATATTTGACAATTGCAATTGACATCTGTCATTAGTTGTGGACAACAGCAATGTCCCTCGAGTGTCCCGCTAATTTAGTTTGGTTAAAATTCTTCTTCCACAAATCAATTTTAAAGATTAATTTAAAATGCTCTATTGTAGACTGTTCTACCACGAGATGATCCCCAATGTATTATTGCTTTTTCTAGGATACATCATGAACTTCGTTTGAAGTAGGCGACTTTTTAATTTTAGTCCAAATCCTCCAAAGTATTTTAATGTGCAGGCACCAAATCATGACAACTTATAACAAAGACACGACTTGTATGCATATAGTGTCGAACTATGTAGCATTGACACAGACATGCGACACATGATGACACGATACGATACGCCGATATATCATTTCTTAAAAAATAGGGAATTCCGATGTGTTAGGACACGTTGTATATTAAATAAATTTTTATAATTAATTTGATTCAAATTCATAAATAAAAAAAAACTAGAATGAATTTAAATTTATAATATTAATAAATCTATTCATAGGAAATTGGAAAGACATATTTATAGGAAATGCATACCCATGTTTTTTACTATAACAAAAGTAGAAACTAGAGTCAATTATTTAAATAAATCTAGGATCTTCTACAGTGACCACAATTTATCTTGCATTCAATCATTTTATTTCCCGAAATCACTTTTTAACCCACCTATATATTTCACCCTCTTGTTTCTTTCCCAGCACCACCTGTCACATCCTTTCTTGGAATTGCCCTCCACCCTCCCCTCTCTCCAAAACGGAAAAGAAAAAGGAAAAAATCCTGCCAGATTGGACGAGCATCCCCATTTTTATTTTTTTATTTGTTTTTTGTGCTCTTCTTCCTAAAACTTAAAGAGGAACCTTAGAAACCCAAGCCCTAGCTAGCCCCTCCTCCTACTAGGCTCCTCCTTCTTACACTGCATCCCCATTTTTAATTATTTTTTTCCCGCTCTTCCTTGGAAACCCAAACCCTAACCGCCTCCTCCTTCTCCTAGACTTCTCCTCCTTGCACAATCCTCTTCCTCTCGATCTTTGCTCTCTCTCAATTGTCTCATCGCAATCGCAGCCCTCTTGGTCGTCTCAGTCTTTGCTCTTCCTCTGGCCCCCCTTGCATTCACGGCCTCGCCTTTGCTCCTTCACCCTCGCCTCCACGCTCCATTGCCTTCTTCAACAATTCTCTATCCCTTCGCACTTGTAGACCTACCCGAGAAACCACCACGCCTCTCGTAATTTCGGATATGCATGTTGGGAAGAGTTGACTCTTCGACACGCGTGCATGTCCAAGTATGTCGGACACATGCCGCCCCAGAAAACTACCATGTCTCTTGCAATTCTGTACACGCATGTCAAAGCGTGTCCAAGCATGTCAAACACGACATGGAAGCACCCTGAATGTGTCCATGCTTCATTGGTGTTGAAAGTTGCTAACTTAAGATGGATTTGGCATTGTGACTTATGCAAACAAATTGCCCCTCCAAATAATAAATAAAAGACGAAGCGTGTCTATGCATGTCAAACATAACACGGAAGCACCTGGAACGTGTTCATGCTCCATAGGTGTTGAAAGTTGCTCACCTAAGATGGATTTGACATTGTGACTTATGGGAACAAATTGCCCCTCCAAATAATAAATAAAAGACGAAGCGTGTCCAAGCATGTCTAACACGACACGGAAGCATCTGGAACGTGTCCATGCTTCATAGGTGTTGAAAGTTGCTCACCTAAGATGGATTTGGCATCGTGACTTATGCGAACAAATTGCCCCTCCAAATAATAAATAAAAGAATTCAACTACTGCCAGTCAATCAACAATATAACTGCGACCTCTCCATCTCTCATCTCTCACTCTGCCTCTCGCATTCAACCTCTCTCTCTCATTGGTGCTCAATCGCTCCCTTTGATCTTTCCCCACTTGAAAGTTATCGCCCGGGCTTGTTTAGGTTCTTTGTTCTCTGATCTCGCACCTCTCTTCGCATCTCTGCTCGTCGAAGGTAACTGCTTTTTCATCTCTCATTGGCATGTTGTTTCTATTGATTCTTTCCTTTATTATCGGAATAATCGGCTGAAGTACTGTGTTTTGGGGTCTTTTTGTCTATTGAGGAAGTGGGTGGCTGCTAAAGGGCTAATACCATCAAAATCGCAAAATAATATATCCATCACATAATTAGCTTAAACTAATCTTTGCATCACAAAAAATCTTAGGGCGTGCATGGAAACGTTTCTAAGAAACGTTTCCGGCACACTTCTGTACGGAAAGTGTTCCGGGAACAAAAAGAACAGAAACACGTTTGGTTGCGTTTCTGTTCTTTTTTTTTTTTTGTTTCTGGAACGAAATAAGAACAAAAAAAAGAAGAAACAACAATTTTTTGTTTCTTGCTCCAGAAACGTTTCTTGAAGAAACGTTTCTCTCTTCTCTCTCTTCTTCTTCTCTTCTTCTTTTCTTCTTTTTTTTTCTTCTTTTTTCTTTCGCCGGTCGCCGGCCTCGGCCATGGCCGGCGATCGGCCGTCAAGGCTCGGCCTCGCCCGATCCGGCGAGGCCGAGCGTTGCCCAACCACGGCGAGGCTCGCTGCGCCCGGCTTACCGAGTCGCCGGAGGCCGGTGACCGGCCGAAAAAAAGAAAAAATAAAAAGAAAGGAAAAAATAAAAAATAAAATAAAAATGTTTAAAAAATTAAAAAGAAACAAAAAAAAAAGAATAAAATTTACCAAACGTGTTTCTATTCATTTTTTATTCCCGGACCAAACGTTACCAAACGCTTTCTTTTGTTCAAAAATTGTTCCCCGGAACAGAAACACTTTTTTTTGTTTCTGTTCCCAAGAACAAAAAAGAAACAGAAGTGTTTTCATGCGCACCCTTAAACTACTATAGCCATATCACATTACCCCATATTAATTTTGTGTTACAAAAATGTGCTCTCCACGTGATTTAATGTGTTACAACGAAGGCTTGACTTTTATGTATGTATGGGATCCGTTTATTTCGTGGGAAATGTAGCATTTCTGGAAAATGTTTTTCAGAAGTCATTTTTTAGAAAAATGACAGGATTTTCTAGTGTTTGGCTGAAACGTGAAAATGAACTATAAAATATTTTCCGTTGCTCAGTATGAAATTGATTACCAGGTGAAAATTTACCAAAAATACAATTTTTTTATTCTTTATTTTGATTTTTCTTTTTATCTTTCTCCTTCCTCCTTGGCCAACTGCAAGCGAGGGATGAGCTCACTAGAGGCCGCCAAATCAGCAAGCTCGTCCCTCACTTGTGGCTGTTCACCGGCTGTCACCTTGGTTGGCAACCAGACAAGGAAGAAGCAAAAAGAAAAAGAAAAAGAAAAATGAAATTGAAAATTCAATTAAAAAAAAAAAAGAGAGTTAAAATTCAATTTAAAAAAAAATATTTTTGTAAGAATGGGCATTTTGTTAATCGAGAACTTGAGCTCGACCGTTGAAGAACTGCACGTGGCCTTTGTGGGACTCGGGCCTTTATGGACCTAAGCTCGAGTGTCGAGCATCAGGCATAAACACCAGGGGTTCAAGCCAGGGCGTCAAAGATCTAGTCCTGAATGCCTCGAATACCAATGTTGGGGTTCCCATATCCAAGTGTAGAGTTTCAGGTCTAAGCGTTGATACGTATTATGTTTTTGAAGATATTTTCTGGCTTTTTCAAAGAGGAAATCATTAAGCATAGGTTTTCCATTAACTAGGAAAACAATTTCCATTGACTCATTTTTTAAGCGAATCAAATGTTGGAAAATAAGAAAAATATTTTTCTCGAAACAAATAGAACCAATTGACAAAAATGCTTAGAGAGGGAGAGAGAGATCACCATTTTGGCACTTCACTTTTCTAATTTTTAAATGACAATTTCTTATTAAACGAGTTACAAATCATGCCATTTCCATAATTTGTTTCCTTTTTAATTGATTACGAAGATTTGATATTAGATTTTATGAATATCAGTAATCAGCCCCGATGAAGGCAGAGATAAATATATACGCATGTGCTTTCAAATAGATGCTTATATTGGACCATTTATCAAAAGTATGATTGGAGCAAATGTGGAAAATTTCTTAGAGGACCTGAGTGCATATGAGCTTAATACATCTGAACCTTTATTATTATTGAGTCTCGTGTAAATACCACATAATTTAAGGGTTGGCATGCATTAGGGGCATATGCATTAAAGAATGTAGTCATCACCAATTTAACTTTAGTTAATTTTACATATGAGCAACATTTATAACTTGTAACCAACCAATCAAAGACGTGATTAATAAAAATCTCCTCAATTAGGGAAGTGTACGCATCTGAAGGATGAGGTTCATGGGAAAGACAAGATGTGCATTACACTGCTCCAAGTCGACAACTCTTAATATTGGATTAATCAATAGACACCCGCCTAGGAAAACTCATTCATTAAACATTGTGTATTGGGAATCATTTAGAATTCATGTGCTTTCCATCTAGCCTTTTCACTTGTTTATCTACATCCTTTAGTGCAGCAGGAAGGCATCTTCTCTTCATTAAACATTTTAGTAATAGCAATCATTCAGAATGCATGTGCTCTCCACCAAAGATTAGCCTTGACTATAGGGCACACATCTTGAGATGAAGATTAGCCATTTTCTTCTTGTCCATGAGCGGATGCAACCCAATGATGTTGCCTTGACGAGAGGGTGCAGTCCACTGGAAAGAAAAGATGGGCATCGCACTCCTCTAAGTCAATTACTATTGAATTAATCAACAGACAGACACCGACCTAGGAAGACTCGATCATTAAACATTTTGGATTTGAAAACCTTCAGAAAGCACATGCTCTTCTCCCAAAAAGCACGTACTCTTCATCCAGCCTTCTCATTTGCTTATATGCTTCTTCTTGTGTGGCAGGAAGGCATCCTCTTTTCTTTTTTGCCTATCAGATTTCGATGGAGAAAGGGCAAAGTCCGAGCAAAATAAAAGGAAAAAGAAAAAGAGCACCAAAAAATAGAGCACCGAGGGAGAAAAATAGAAAGAATGCTGACTTAGAGAGCATTGAGGGAGCATCTGCTCCTTTGTCCGTCCCTCCGACACTTGTAGGAGTCGGTAGTGATGAACACGATGTGTTCTTGAGCTTCAGAGGCTTAGACACCCGCAAAGGATTCACCGATCACCTTTACCACGGTCTGGTCAATGCAGGGACTCCACCGATTTCTGTGTTCAGGGACGAAAACAGCCTTGAAATTGGTGAGGATTTTGATTCAAAGATTCTCAATGCCATTGCGCAATCTAAGATTTCGATCCTCATCATTTCCGAAAATTATGCTTCGAGCAAATGGTGCCTCCATGAGCTAGTTCATATCATGAACTACAAGAAGAGCATGTCGCACACGGTGATGCCCATTTTTTACAAAGTGAACCCATCGGATGTGCGGTATGTAAAGGGAAAATTTGGGGAAGCCTTCCATTTGCATGAGAAGCGTTTTGATAAGAAGGATATCCAAGAATATAAACAAGCCCTTACAGAAGTGAGTCACTTAAATGGATGGGAATCTGAGAAATTTGCTAACGGGTATTTATCTTCCACCTATACTTTTTTTTTCCTTAAGTTTCCTTATTAAGCAAAACTAACGTGATAATGATGAACTGCTATTGAGATTTACATTTTGATGACCTATTTAATTATTCATTAATTATATTGAAAATTAGGATTATTTTTTTACCCCCAAACAAAAAAATAATTTTCTCAAATTGCATGAGCGTATAGGTTTTAGGAGCATTTGCATTGATAGCACTAGAATTTAGTAAAAGTCTTAAAAAATAACAATAATATTATTAATTATTAATAAAACGGAGTGGGGCCGGGCCAGGGCTGGGCCTGCCCGGTTTTCTTTTCAGCCCAGCCCTCTTCTTTCTTTCTTTCTTTCTTTTCCTTCTTCCTGTCTTTCCCTCACGCGACTGGACCGCCGCTGGTACGGGAGGAACAGTGAACACGGCGACTGAGGCAGAGCAGGGAGAGAAGGGCGTGATTTCCGGGTCGGGGCCAGGCCGGCAGCGCAACTGGCGGTGGCAGAAGCCATGCGCGCCTGCCGGTCGCCGTTAAAAGGAGAGAGGGCCGTGAGTCGTAGGGGGTCCGAAGAGAGACCAAGGGGGAGAGAGATATCGGGATTTTTGGGGGAGAGAGTCCGAGAGAGAGAATGAATGGGTGAAGCGAGAACGAGATTCCCGCTCGCTCCCGGGGATATTTTCTTTTCCGTCCGACGTCCTCCAGAGTCCTTCACTAGTCGTTTCCAAACTGTGGCCGGTTCACCACCTCGTGTGACCCAAATCCGACTGGCCAAGACAAGAAGCGGAGTGCTCGTCCGGTTCTCCTCCTTCAAGCGCCCTTTTGCCCCGTCGTCTTCCTGGGGAGCATCCCCTTCTCACCGACTCGCCGAACAATACCCAGCCAGCCAATACCCCCGTTGTCTTGCGTGTTTCAGTCAAACCGGGTAACGAGGTTCGCTTTCGTTGGCTCATGTGCGTGCTGAGAACGAACGGGCAGTCCCCGGTCAATCTTGAGTGCTGAGTGTTGATTTTCTTAGGTCTGGACTTGAACCTGAGTCTTGAATGGGTCCATTGTTCCCCCTCAGTCGATGCCATGGCGGATGTTTTTTTTTTTTTTTTTTTGGTCAAGATAAGATAAATATAGATTTTGCCTAAAAGAATACAAAAAGGAGGCCCGGCACTCAAAATGACAAAAGTCAAAAAAGAGTGTAAGGGTATGGTGGTTCCAAAAAGACCAACCGTAAAAACCAACAAAAGAAGCAAAGGACCACCACCGGTCATGATTGGCGATGAAGGTATACTGTTGGTGGTGGCACTCACCGGTAGTGTTGGTGGTAGACAATGAGCTCGATAAAGAAGTTCCGGCGGTGGATTATCGGTGAATAATGGCGTGCTCTCGACAAGAACAGTGGGTTCTCAGTGAAGGAGGAGAATGGAAAAGAAAAAAAAATGGTAAAAGAAAACAAAATAAAAATAGAAGAAGGCTGGAAAATAGGCAATGTGCAGACGTTCGTGAGAGGAGGATGTGGAGTTGGGCTTTGGGCTTTTGCTTAGGAGACCTTGGGCTTAGTTCAGCCGAATAGCGAGATGGGCTGGTCAGGCTTTAGGCTAGGCTAGCTGAAATTGGGCTCGCTGGTTGGGCTGGATTGAAGAAAAGGGAATTAGAAAGGTAGGCTTGTGGGCCCGAAGGCTTTAGACAGGAGTCTGGGCCTTGAACAAATTGGGGCTCAGAGCCCAATCGCGATCGCGGCCCGAGCCGGCAACACTGTTCAGCGAGTTCCCGACCCGAATCCATTTTCATATTATTTTATTAAAGAAGATATTTGATATTAACAAATTTTAAAAATATATTTTCTTAAAAAAATTATTCTATGAAGATTAGGAAAAGCTTTTAAATTAAATTTCAAGTAGTTTTCTCTTAAAATGCACAAAAATCATTGATAAAAAAAAATTATACTCAAAATTGAACAAGTTCTTAGGGCTTTACAATAAGATTTGAATGTTTTTAGAGACGAATCTTCAGTTGTTGTTTGCGTATTTCTATTTTGATTATCACTTGATTATGCATTTCCAACATGTTGATTGTGGTTTCCTTTTAACCTAGTTGTGATTGACATTTTTCTTAATTTTTAGCATTGGATTTTTGTTTTCCCTCGAGTCATTGGTTGCTAGTTGTTATTTTAATTATTGTGGACCACATGATCACCTTACATGGATATGTTTAAAGTCAATCCGTATTGCTTGAAAAATATGTTCTTGAAATAAACAAGTTTAAGTATCGAAAGGGCATCGTTGAGTAATTAGTCTGATTAAGTTTTTATCTTGAAGTCAATGCACTTGAGAGAGAGACTCACTTGGTGACTTAACATACCTCACTCGGTTTCTAAGTGACTTCTCATTAGAAAATCCTCATAGTGTCAATGTAACTTAACATCGAATATCCCAACATCGCGCAAGGTATGAGCTTGGAAAAGCTTACACCTAATCGAGAGCCATAGCCCGCCTTTTAAATAATAACTCTAAACATATCGTCTTTCCCTCCTGATGGAAAAGGATAGGTCATGACAACTACTTCCACTACAAGCTCACAAAATATCCCAAAAATTTCCCAATGAATAACCATAGTGGCCCATGGCCCAAAGACCACAAACTAGTACTTCCCAAGATTTCCCCTAAAAATCACACTTAATAACAAGTAAAACCTTAGGATCCCATAATTAGTCTTCCAAAGCTTGATAACGGCTAGTTATATTAACCTCCTAGTACTTCACACCGATCATGTAAAAATTCAACACCCGCTGCTGCCGGTACCCCCATTGCTAGGTGATCTATAAGTTAATTATAAGTCCTCCATTTAGGCTTGGGGATACGCTGGCCTTGGAGGGGGTAACCTCCCCTCCTCCTGAACTTTTTGTAATCAAAATAATCGATCTCCTATCCTTCAACTAGCAGTGACCACAACCCTTACAACAAAATTTTACTTCTATAGATTCTCAATTTTCTAAGTGCACCACCTCATCTTCTTTCAAAAAAATCTATTTATTGGCTAGAAGAGAAAGGGAAAAATGAAATGACTGCTACACCATCATCCTCCATTGTTATTCTCAAAACCAAAACATTTTGCATATTAATTGATTTCATCCCTCCTTCGCATATATGTGGGATTATTTTGATGAGATTACGTAAAACCATGAAGTTATAATGAGTTTTGTTGTTTGACAGGCGTGAAGGAGAATTAGTGGAAGAAGTTATTAAAACTATTTTGAGCAAGTTGAGACATAATTTTCAGCTTGATGTTCCTGAGCTAGTTGGGGTTGATGATCATGTGAACAAAATTATGAAGTGGGTAGGCACTCCTCCCAATCATGCTCAGATGATTGGAATATACGGCATGGGTGGGATCGGTAAAACGACTCTTGCCAAGGTTATCTACAATGAGTTGTTGAATGAGTTTACTCATCGTAGCTTTCTTCCAAACATTCGAGATACAGCTCACTGCAATGGTATTCCCTATCTACAAAGTCTACTAATTAATCAAATACAGCCAAAAGAAGATCAAGTTCGTATAGTTGATGATGGAATTAGTGTGATCAAATCTAGATTAAAAGGAAAAAAGGTTCTCATCCTTCTAGATGATATTGATCACCAAGATCAACTAAATGCTCTAGCTAGAGAACGTGATTGGTTTAAGACAGGAAGTATCATCATTGTTACAACTAGATATAAAGCTGTTCTTGATCAGTCTAAATTCCAGGTAGACTATGAGTGTGAATTGAACGAATTAGACGAGGTGCATTCTTTGATTTTATTTAAAAGACATGCATTTCGCATGGGCCATTGTTCGGAGGATTTTGAGCCTATCTCTCATGATATTTTATCCACCATGGGTGGGCTTCCCCTAGCAATCAAGGTCATAGGTTCCTACTTGTATGGAAAAACTGATATGAAAGTTTGGCAAGATATGTTGAAGAAATTAAGAAACCAGCCAGATAAAGATGTCCAAAAAATATTGAAAATAAGTTATGATGCATTGGAACCTGGACATCAAGAGATTTTTCTCGATATTGCTTGCTTCTTTATTGACAAAGATAGCAAATATGTCATGTACATGTGGGAGGATTGTAAGTTTTATCCCAATCAAGGAATTGAAGAGTTGAAACTAAGGTGCTTGATAAAAATTGAAGCTAATGGTAAATTTGGGATGCATGATCAATTGAGAGATCTTGGAAGGAGCATTGTTTGCCAAGGTCAATCGCTTGAGAGACATAGTAGATTATGGGAAAGTAATGAAGCCTTCAAAGTACTAATGGAAGAAAAGGTAACAAATAGCACTCCTTTTTCTTTCCTCTCCTTCATAGTTTCATATATTAAATCTGATCTATTGTAATCTTTTATCTAGCATGGACATATGCTTTTTTGTTTCTAGAAGAAAAACTATTTAAACATCTTTTCATTGTAGATTAAATGTGATAGATATTTGGATTATAAATGTTCCAAGATGAAAAGGCTATATACAAAAACTTAATCTACAATTAGTTTAAGATTCTTTAGCTAAGATTCTACACTAAGGCTCAGTTTATTTTGCCAAAAAAAAAATTGATTTAGAAAATATGTTCCTAAAAATGATTGATTATATCTTTTACAAATATGAATAAACGAAATATATTTTCATTATTTACGAAAATATTTGGACATAAATTATTGGTGATAATAAAATATTTTCCATTAACTAATTAAGCGATATAAGCAATTTTTTTAAGGGAAAATATATTTCCCAAATCATTCAATTTCTGTGAAACAAACATAACCTAAAAATCTCGTTTACTTAAAGCAAGTAATTTTCATATTTAGTTGAATATATTGGAAATATGAAACAGTCCAATAATAAAGAGACGAAATAAAACCATCATGAATCAAATGAATGAACATTCTTGGTTTAAAAAAAGATAGAGTATATGTGCTAATTACGATAACTAATAATTAAGCAAAAGAGTGACATTGAACCAAAAAGGTACCAATTTCACACTAAGCACGTGTGCCTGCTTTCTAGTATGGCCAAATATACCGATGTGCTCCTAAAATTTATTTTTTATTTTTTTGTCCAATGGCGCTCCTATGATTTGAGAAGCCTATGTTTGATATGTTTTGTCTCCATTTTGATTATGAAAATACCCGTCCCATCTACTCGTTATACTTATCCCTTTTCATTCTTCTTTCCTCTTAATAGATACAATAGCAAAAATCGCCTTAAGCACTATATTACGAAAATCTTACCATTTTGTCAAGGCTACATCACGTTGACCTCGTTCAGTTTGTGGAAGGTGTATGATAAAGGGTAGATTTTCTTATCTTTCTTTCTTATTTCTTTTATTACCGTTGTCTTTTTCTTTTTAACTAAGTTCATCTTTTACTTAGATTGTCGATGATAATGTCATTTCATTGTTTAATATTTTGTCCATTTGGGGAATCATAGGTTAATAACTGATCAATTGTGAGGAATTAGCCCTCGCAATTAACCAAGAGATGTTGGGCAAAGGAAAAAAGCTTTATATTCTTGATTTAATTTGTATTAGCTCGTTCACATAACTCAATATCACACTTTTTTGTCAATTCAATAACTACTCTTAACGTTAGAAGAAAGAGCACAGCATATAGGCGTTTAAAAAAAATATTAAAAAAAGTCAAATATATTTGAGCAGAGATAAATGTTGAAAGATGTTAATTAGTTTAGGAAAATATTTAAATGATAGTAAGATGTGGGAAATTTTAATTTTATTTTGAAAATCGAAACATTTATGGGACTAATTTCCAATAAAATACATGCACATTATGTCGAAACTTTCACTGAAAGTTCGAGATTTGAAATCCTCTTTTCAATAAAGTGGAGATTTTGTTTTTAGGTAACATGCAGTAGAGATTAATTTAAAAGTAACAATTATACCCACCGCAGGCTTTTCACTAGTTAATATTTAAATTACAGATAACCACAAACGAGGCAAACTACAAATTGTAAGAAGTGTATCATTAATGAGTTTCACCACCGTCGCTTTTTAAACATCCTTTACAAGAAAAGTTTCAGTTCTCAAAGCGATTTATTAACATTTCATAAGAATAGTTAATGAATTGGAAACCGGTACTTCCTTAGCTACTTAATAAGGGACCAATGGCCCCTGTGGGCACTGTTTAACAAATTCTTTTAAGAGGTGACGAATATTTTATATTAAAATCTATAGGTCAATATTTGTATGCTTTTCCTTGGATAAAAGAGAAGTGCATGAGCTACAAAATTCGGGGAAAAAAAAACTAAAGGTAAAATATTGAGGTACGTTTGTCTTAGATTTTTTAAGGCAAGAAGTATTTTTCTTTTTACTATCATGTAAAGATTGGAAATATTGTTCAAATTTCGAAAGATTATAAAAATATTAAAAATTCATTTACCTATTAATACTTATATATGGCGAGGATAGAAAGACAACAAATTGTGCGAGTCCAAGAACTAAAAAGGCAAAATTTAAAAACTTAAAAGCCAATCCAAACACTGATTTGGTTGAAATAATGTGCAGGGAACTAAAGAGATCCATGCGATGCGTCTACAACCCCCACCTCCCATGTTCAATGGCTATACGTACACAAATAAACAATTTAATAACTTACGGAACTTAAGGTACCTCACACTTTGCAACGCAGCTTTAAGTGGAGACTTTAACAATTTGTTTTCCGAGTTAAGATGGTTTGTCTGGAGCCATCGACCTACACTCGAGCCGTCATTTTCGACATTCAATTTGCGTCTACCAAAATTAGTGGTGATGAAGTTGTACTGTAGCCCTCTCACAGAGGATTGGAGAGGATGGAGTTCAATCATGGTAAGATAGAAAAAAGGACATTTTTGGTATTTTTTAATGTTTTATTTTGTTGATTAACTCAACTTTTGACATTTTATTCTCCGCTTTATAGATGGCAAAGCGGCTGAAAGTCCTCGACCTTAGATATTGCAACTTAAGATGTACTCCTGACCTCTCGGCTTTCATAGAGTTGGAGATTCTCGTATTGAGTGAGTGTTTGAAATTGAAGCAAATCCACCCTTCTATTGGCAAACTCAAGGCCCTCATTTCCTTGGAATTGCAAGGCTGTAGTCTCGAGGAGCTACCAAAAGAAGTGGGTGAATTAGGAAAATTAAAAGAACTACATTTAGAATCTTTAAATGTTATTACAGAGATTCCTACGTCAATCGGCTCTATGAGGAATTTGGAGAAATTGAAGGTCGAAGGGTGTGTGTCATTGAACGGAATTCCGAGCTCACTTGGGAATTTACAAAATTTGCAACATCTACACATTTGGGATTCTCCTGCTAAAATATTTCCTAGTGTTATTGGAAGGTTGAAAAAACTGCAGAGCCTTGATCTTCAATGCTGCAATGGGGAAATTCCACTTGAAATTGGTGAGTTGCCTTCTCTCCGATCCCTTAGGCTAAGTGGTTCTCCAATGATCATGGGGAGGCCGATAGTGCTTCCTTCTGGCTTGACAAGTCCCAGTTTGCCGTGGCTTTCTTGCCTAATCCACCTAAAAGAACTTTATCTTTCTGATTTCGAAAACCTTGAATACATTCCGAAGCTCCCCTCAAGCCTCTCGAGACTTGTTGTGCACTCTTGTCCCAAGGTGATATTGCCTAAGCTCGTGGAATTGAAGTACTTGGTAGAGTTGTCAATACAACGCTGTAATTCCATTGAAAGATTGGACCTTGCACAATTAAATCTTCTTGAACGATTACAACTTGAATATTGTTATAAGCTCGTTGAAATTCAGGGCCATGATGATTGGGAGTCCTTGAAGGAGATGGTTATAGATCAATGTGGGTCCATTCAAAAGCTATTCCTTCCAAAGTGGTTGAAGGAATTAAAGGTTAAATTCTGTAATAGTCTAATTGAAATAAAGGTCCCCAATGATTCAAAGTCCTTGGAGGAGATATATATAAGTCACTGCACGTCCATTCAAATGTTGACCCTTCCAAAATTACAACGTTTGAAGCGATTAAAGGCTAAACGTTGTGACAATTTAGTTGAAATTCGAAATCTTGATCAGGCGGAGTTCTTACAGGTGTTAAGTATTTGTGCATGTAAGTCTATTGAAAGATTACCTGATCTACCATGCACCTTGAAAGAGTTGAAGATCAATTGGTGTACCTATTTACGTGAGGTTGAGAGCCTTGAGAGATTCTTGTCTTGCCGATTTATATACATTATAGGTTGCAGCAACCTAGAAAAACTACCAAACCTATCGAAATTTGAAAATTTAGAGGATTTCACGATCGTTGATTCTCTTCGACTTGTAGAGATTCCTGGGATTGGAGGATCAAAATCTTTAAGAGAAATATCTATCGTTGGTTGTGAATCATTGGAGATTTTGCCAGATTTATCGGGATGTGAGAAATTACAATGTCTAGATATAGCAAGGTGCGAGAAACTTACTCGGCTTCAGGGACTTGAAAAGTTGGATTTAGCTGAGTTGAGAATTTATGGGTGCGGCTCGTTGGAAATACCGGAATTGCCTCAAACACGCGTCAAGAAATATGATTCTGGTGGTGGAGACGGGTACGAGGTGGGGCGGAACAAAATCAGATTGCAGTGATAATGATGTGATTGAATTTTATACCATATTACAACAGCGAGGCTGGTCATGTTTCCTTAACAGAGGTAAGTAAGCAGTAAAACTGCCATTCATGTTGTGAGATTCGCGACCTCCTTTTGACCATCATCTTCCAGCAGAGCTCGGGTTTCGGCATGGAGGGGACACCAAACCCGCGCAGAGCTCGCGGATCCGTCGATCGGCATCCCGGAGGAGTCACGGCACACCCACGACGCAGCGCCGGCAGCTTCTCTTTCCAGAAATCCTGACTTGTACCCGCGAATCTGACCGGATTTCTTGAGCCCATGAGCAGAGGAGGAACAGGTGCCCAACGGTTTCTTGGTTCTGCTGGCAAAGAGGGCAAACCGGGTCAGGTACTATGTTTTTTTTTTTTTCCTGCTTTTTTAGGAGGTTATCCTTTGTAAGTTAGGCATTTTGACAAATAGTCCATTAGAAACATCCTGAGTTTGGGTGGGACATCTAGTGTCCATAATTTATTCCAGAGTTCTGTGGGGGCTGGTCGGAGGAGGAGGAGGAGGAGGAGGAGGGTGGTTGTATGCCTGCTGATGAATTGTCTCGTCTGAGTTGGTTATACCCATTTTTCACTGAATACAACCCCGATTCAGCCCCTGTCCAGACCACTCTATCTGCCTCCTTCTCCTTCGGTAAAGGAATAGATGTCATCTCCTTCACTGCTTTGTCATCAAACAGTCGCCTAAGTGTTTGCTCATCCCAATTAGGCACATTTTTGTCTATAAGATCAGCAACAAACACTGGGCCATTGCAATTCGCTGGGCCTCCAATAACCGCCGACGGTAATCGCTTGTCCTCCCTCATGTTAATGGATTCGCCATTACCCACGGGCCACATAGGGGTGTGTTTGTTTGTGTTTTACGTTGAAAATTGTTAGGGGAATAGAAATAAAAAAAAACTATTTCTGTTTCGGGGAACAATTTTTGACAAGAAAGACGCGTTTGGTAAACTTGTTCCGGGAATAAAAAAATGAATAGAAACACGTTTGATAAATTTATATTCTTTTTTTGTTTCTTTTAATTTTTTAATATTTTTATTTTATTTTTCCTTTTTTCTTTCTTTTTTCTTTTTTCATTTTTTCTTCTTTTGGCCGGTCGCCAACCATGCCGAGACCGGCGACCGGCCGATGGGGGCCGGCGGCCTCGCCCAGGCCACGCGGCGAGGCTCGGCCTCACTGGATCTAGGCGAGCCCAAGCTCGCCCAGCCAAGGTGAGGCCGAGCGTCGTCGGCGTGGGCGAGGCTCGGCCTCGCCAGGGGCCGGTGACGCTCCGGCGAGGTCGCCGGCCCTCGACGGCCGGTCGCCGAGGCGCCAAAGAAAAAAGAAGAAGAAAAGAAGAAAAAAAGAGAAGAAAAGAAAGGAAAGAGAAAATTTCTTCTTCAAAAGTGTTTCCGAAAAAAAAAAAACGACTTTTTTTTGTTTCTTATTTCCGTTCAAATTTTGTTCCGGGAACAAAAAAAAAAGATTTTGAACAAAAATGCAAACAAACGTATTTATGTTCTTTTTTTGTTCCCAAGAACAAAAAAACAAAATTTTTGTTCATAAACAGAACAAAAGAACACAACCATGCACGCCCATAGTCAACTCAGAAATGGCATTTCTACCCATGATCAGGCTCTGCCATCCGCAGGATGGTCTAGTTCTTTTCCCCGCATACTAGAAATCGGTGTTTGGAAAATAAATTCCTTCCAAAAGTTTACTCCATAGTACAGATGGAGACTGAATGATCCTCCATCTGCACCTGCTGCTGTACTTGGACTGGCAGTAGAATGTTTTCACCAACATTTGTATATAACCTGAAGACACTTTCTTCTATCACCATATTATTGTTGAACGCATTTCTCCTAACCCTCTGTTTTGGAATATCCTTTTAAGGTTCGTCCTAGATGATCTATCTGGATCTAGATAAGGTATCTGCTGGTGGTGAACATGAATTATTTTCCTTATAGATAAGGTATCTTCTCATCTAATTTTCCAATCAATCCTTCTGATCTTTTCTCTACTCATTCTGTTTAGAATATGCAGGACCACTAGAGTCTATCTGTGGAGCCAATATTCTTTTTGTCGGTCATTGTTGTGGCAATGACAATCAATTCTCATGAGTAGGTGAAGTTATGCTTTGCTTCTCTTTCAATCTATATTTTTTATCCACATTTTCTCTATTCAACCGGATTGCATGACGACCTTACTTATGGACACTTTACTTATATTTTTTGTTTTGTGAAATTTTTGTCGTGAATGTATGATTATGCAGTGTTGGTGGTGAAAGATGATGGAAGTAGGTGCAGAATTTGCCATTGTTCAGAAGTCTTAACGTTCATGAGAGACTTCAGGATATATGGTTTCGCTGAGCTTGAAAATTGGTAAACTCCAGATGAAGCTCAGCTAGGGATCAATCTTGCTAGCTGAGCTTAAAATGCTCAAAGTCAGAAGAATTCTCTCGGCTAAAGCCATTCTTTAATCTGCACATTCTTTGCTATTGCTAAGGACTTCATTTATTTTTGGAGGACCTACTATAGCAGCGGATGACACACTTATATCATCACCGGAGGTAAAGCATCTATGACAATGAAACATGACATTATGTCTGCGCCTTAAATTGCTTCTGGCTTTTCACCTTTTTGCATACTAGTTGGTATTCTCCTCTGATTGTCACAGCAATCAGTCCTACTTCTTACGATAAATGTGGGACAATGGAACTTCTGGTTTTGGATGTAATTGACCATGCGCAATAACGAATAACTCTTGAGTCTTGATGAAGGTCCAGAATATGTAGTTAAAGAAGTATCTCAAGTCTATGGTGAAGGTGATGACATTTATCGATTGCTTGTGTAATGCATGTGCTAATGTCTATAATGTGTTATGCTTCTTATTGTGATATAAGGTTTTTTAGTTTTTGTTTCATGAAAATAAGAAGCAAGCAATAGGAACTCAAAAATCACGCATGTGTTAAAGACATTTTTATCTCCCAATCGCTTGTCATGCTAATTATCTTATATATTGCTTCTGTGATTACTCCTTTAGAATTATAAAGAACAGTTCTTATGCAAGTCCCTGACTCCTTTTACAACCAACATTATGGTTATTGTTTTCATGCATTAATCTAAATCATGCTTCTGTAGGTGGGTAGACTTGCTGCATTAAATTCGTTATTTAGGAGTGCTGCGGACTGACATTGCTCCTCTCCCTCACCATGCCTCAAGCCCACGACCTTGAGATTTGATTCTCTTTCAAGACCAACCACAAGGGCCAGCAAGAAGACTGGTGCTGCAGACAAACATTACCCTGCACCCGCAATGGTGTGGGTCATCATTGCAGTTCATTGATATAAGTTTTTGGTTCATCTGCGCCAAGCATTGACGGGAGCAGTTCAAGCCGCACACAAGCCTCTGCAATCTAGGCTATAGGAGACTCTTTAAATATCTCAATTCGTTTTCAGCAGTTGTAAAGTGCACTCACTTATTATACCTGTGCACGTTGATGTGAGGAATTTGCCTATTTTTTCCTACTCTTGTTGATTTGAGATACTAATGACTATACCATGGAACTTATTTCAAATTTCTGCGTTATGCCAATTTAATCAGTCTTATTCCTTTAGCAGGGAAGATCCACTAGAGATTAAAAGATCATTGCCAATTCAATCAGTCTTTTTCCTACTCTTGTGGTCATCATTGCAGTTCGTTGATATAAGCGTTTGACGGGAATCGTTCGAGCCACACACAAGTCTCTGCAATCTAGGCTATAGGAGACTCTTTGAATATCTCAATTCGTTTTCAGCAGTTGTAAAGTGCACCCACTTGTTATACCTGTGCACGTTGATGTGAGGACTTTGCCTACTTTTTTCCTACTCTTGTTGATTTGAGATACTAATGACTACACCATGGAACTTATTTCAAATTTCTGCGTTATGCCAATTTAATCAGTCTTGATGTGAGGAATTTGCCTATTTTCACGGTCTCCGTGAAAAGTCTCCCTACTTCTCCTTAATGGCAAGCATATGGCGACGTGGGGCGGTGAGCCGTCATCGCCCGTGATCATTAGGGATGGGTTTTAAAGCTTTAGGGACAAGGTTCTGCCCATCTCCTTTTTCTCGTAGTGCGGGGAACAACTCCGGGAAAGAAAATAACTGTTATAAAATGTAACCATAATATTATTGACAGGCTTCATGTGTAATCTTGAGCCAAATATTGAGAAAATTCAGAATGTAAAGTTGCGGTTTAGAGAATAAAAGATCCAAAATGATTGACTGTTTTTTTGAAAAGGCAAGAATTTCAAGAGTCTTGAATTGGTGACGCTGGCCTCAAGTATGGGACTTGATGTCAGTGCATCATCACTGAATGACAATGGCTTCCGCTATTGGGCAGAGCAAGAGTGCTGCACTCCTTTCCTTAACGTTTCTTTCAGACTCAACACTAATGCTTTATTTATTTCGCGAATATGAATGATTTTAAAAATATTTACCTCAAAATAATCATTTGTATCACTTAAAATAATTACTCAATAAAAAATATGCTAATTATCGACCGTAATTTTATGTCTATTTATTTTCATCTTTTGCTTATTTGTTTTTTTAAGTGATACAAATAATCGTTTATAAGAAATATTTTTCAAATCATTCATTTTCTCACGAAATAAACGGAACCTAAATCTGATTGGATCATCAATGAGCTTCCTGGATATCCCGGTCTGCTTCCATTCACTTTGTCAAGACCGTGTAAGTCGCAAGTCGTTAAGCATTCAAAATGCACGCAAGGCCATATGCTTAAAGCAGTTTTTATGCATAAGCGAATCAGATAAGCAATTGCTATTCTATTTTGAACCACCTAGGCCCTATTTGTTAACGTTCTTTTTTTTTTTTTTTTTTATGAACAAAATTTATGTTTTTTTGTTGGGAAAATGTCACAAATAGTCCCTATATTTTTTCCTAATGTGCAATTTCGTCCACTGAACTTTCGATTGGCTCAATTTGGTCCCTAAACTATTGATAAATGTCTAATTTAGTCCCTGAACTTTTGATCGGCTCAATTCGGTCCTTGAACTATTCATAAATGTCCGATTTAATCCCTCGTTACTGTTTTTCCTTTTTTTAAAATTTTTTAAAATTTTTTAATGTTTTTTTAATTTTTTTTGTTTTTTCTCCCTTCCCTCCGCCGCCGGCCCCGGCGAGGGTTGCCCTCGCCGGCGTCGGGCGAGGGCGATCCTCGCGGACGCGGCGAGGGCGACCCTCGCCGGTGTCGGGCGAGGCTCCCTCGTAGATCCGGCGAGGCCCCTCGCCCGACGCCGGGTGCTCCCGCGCAGATCCGGCGAGGGAGCTCCCGCCGGCGTCGGCGAGGGCCGCCCTCGCGCGTCGGCGAGGACGGCCCTCGCCCGACGGCGGGCGAGGCCCCTCCCTCGACGCCGGCGAGGGAGCACCAGCGTCGGGCGAGGGTTCCCTCGCCGGATCTGCGAGGGAGCCCCTCGCCGAGACCGGCGAGGGCCGCCCTCGCCGCGTCCGGCGAGGGCTCCTCGCCGGCGTCGGGAGGGCCTCCTCGCTAGGTCTGCGAGGAGCCCTCGCCCGACACCGGCGAGGGCCGCCCTCGCTGCGTCCGGCGAGGACGGCCCTCGCCCGACGCCGGCGAGGGCGACCCTCGCCGGATGCCGGCTTCCCTCCGCCGACTCCGGCGAAGGGAAGGGAGAAAAAGCAAAAAAATTTTAAAAAAATTAAAAAAATTAAAAAATGTAAAAAAATTTTAAAAAAATTTTAAAAAAATGAAAAACAGTAACGAAGGACTAAATCGAACTTTTATGAATAGTTCAAGGACCAAATTGAGCCGATCAAAAGTTCAGGGACTAAATTGGACATTTATCAATAGTTCAGGGACCAAATTGAGCCGATCGAAAGTTTAGGGACGAAATTGCACATTGGGCAAAAGTATAGGGATCATTTGTGACATTTTCCCTTTTTTGTTCTAGGGAACAAAAAAAGAACAGAAACGCGTTTGTTTACGTTTTTGTTCCAAATCTATTTTTTTGTTCCTAGGAACACATTTGGAACAGAAACGAGAAACAAAAAAAACATGTTTCTTATTTCTGGAACAATTTTTAAGAACAAATTTTTTCTCTCCTCTCTTTTTCTTCTCTTTTTTTTCATCTTTTCTTTTTCTTTTTTCTTTGGCCAGTCACCGGCCTCGGCCATGGCCGACGACCAGCTGTCAAGGGCCGGCGACCTCGCTGGAGCATCACGCCCCCGGCAAGGCTCGGCCTCGCCTTAGCTGGGCAAGCTCGGGCTCGCTTAGATCCGGCGAGCCTAAGCTCGCCCGACCACCAACGAGACTCGCCGCTCGCACCGCGGTGGCCCGGTGAGGCCAAGGCGGGCGATCCTCGCCGACGGGGCAAGGCTAGGCAAGCTCGGGCTTGCCGGATCTGGGCGAGCCCGAGCCTCGCCGTGGCTGGGTGAGGCCACCGGCCCTCGTCGACCGATCACCAGCCATGGTTGAGGCCGGCGACCGGCCAAAAGAAGAAAAGAAGAAAATAAAGAAAATAAAAATAAAAATATTAAAAATTTAAAAGAAACAAAAAAAGAACACAAATTTACCAAACGTGTTTACGTTCATTTTTTTTTATTTCCGAACAAGTTTACCAAACACATTTTTCTGTTCAAAAATTATTTCCCAGAGCAGAAATAGTTTTTTCAATTCTGTTCCTTGGAACAATTTTTGAACAGAAACGTTACCAAACGCGCCCCTATTGGTCAAAAGCAGGATTGTCAATCACACATCGGAATTCTTCAGCATGCTTGAGTACCTCTTTTATCTTTTATGTATCTCTCCGCAAATGAAATGCGTAAGGGAATACTTTAGAAAGTACTCGCTAGGCTGTTGTTGAGCAATACTTAGTAAAGAATATTTCGATTGTCAAAGTAATTAAGGACTGAAAAATGCTAAGAGGGGACCCGTAGCGATGGAGACCTCCTGACCACGCATTCCGAGTGCGGGATTTTGGCAACCGGAAAATCAAACTGACAAAATCAATTGCCAAAAGTGGTCCTTATGCTGTTTTTGAGAGAATCATCGTTGAGGTCGCTAAGGGCGGCGTCAGCCCGTGATCTAATTAATGATTACATGCAACAGTAGAAAATGCAATGTATTGTCGAAAACTGCTTACTTTTTGTTAACACCCTTTTTTTTTCCGACCAAAAAAAAAAGGAGGCTTAGGAACAAAGTCCTCAATATCGAAAGAGTCATCATAAAGTTGAAAAACATCCCATTCCTCGCTTGCTTGTAGACCCATTAAATGGGTGGGTCGGTCGGGTCGGGTTTGGGTCGGGTCATAAATGGTCCGACCCAAATCGACCCATTTAACCCGTTTATGACCCATTTATTGTAGTGCAAATTTTTTGACCCATACCCGACCCGACCTGACCTATACCCAACCCATACCCAACCTATTTAATGAAACATATAAAAACATATATATATATTTTAAAATGGTATTGCTAACATGATTTTATACAATACAAATTTTAAAAATAACTATTTAAAAAATCGAATTTTAATTATTTTTTATTTTTAAAAATTAAACTTAAAATTTTTTTATTTTTTAAATTAAAATTTTAATTATTTTTAATTTTCTTTTTCTCTTTTCTTTTTTCTTTTTTCTTCTTCCTCTTCTTTGGCCGGCCGCCGGCCACGACGACGGCCGGCGATCGGCCACAAAGCGGGTTGGCTCGCCCGCTTGCCGACGCCAACGAGCGCGAGCTCGCCCTCGCCGAATACGGCGAGGTTGGAGCCTCACCTGACGCCGGCGAGTTCGAGTCTCGCCCGATTGGCGAGGCTCGGGCCTTAGCGGACGTCAACGAGGCCTCCGCCTCGCCCGGATCCGACGAGCTCGAGGCTCGCCGATCGGCGAGGCTCGAGCCTCGCCGGACGTTGCGAGGCCTCGCCTCGCCGGATCTAGGAGGCTCGAGCCTCGTCGAACGTCGGCGAGGCCTTCGCCTCGCGGATCCGGCGAGCTCAAGCCTCGCCGGGCGTCGGCAAGGCCTCCGCCTTGCCAGATTCGGCGAGCTTGAGGCTTGCCTAGCCGGTCGCCGGCCATTGCCGTGTCGGCGATTGGAGGAAGAAAAAAAAAGAAATAAAAAAGAAAAAAGAATTATAATTTCAGTTTTTATAAAAAAAAAATTATAAAGTTAAAGAGAAGAAAGAGAGATAATGAGGTTTTGAGTGAAAAATGGGTTAATAAATGGGTCATAAACGGGTCAAAGAGCTGACCCATTTAAAACCCATATATCTTAGTGTTTACCCATTAAAACTTATTATGGGTGCTTTATAAGATAAAGCTTGACCCATTAATGACCCATTTAACTATAAATGGGTTCATAAATGGGTTGCACAACCCATTTAACACCTCTACTTGCTTGTTGCACCTAATTTAGTGGATGATGGTTACTCTACATGCAAGATGCAACATCATCAAAATAGACCAACTTGTCCCTTGACAATAGTATAAACGTAGATAGAGTATATATCCTATGTAAAGGTGAATATCTCCTTCTTTTTTTTTCTATTAGTTATGTGAAGTTTGAACCAGATCTTGCGCACAATATATATATTTTATCTTGCTCTGGGAACTTCTACTTAATACGACTAAGGAGAAAAACATTTGTTTAGGGTATATTTTGTATGGAGTTTTCAACAAAGCCAGACAAAATTTCTAACTCACTTGTCTTTCATTTTGCTCCTATTTGTTTTGATAATTGAAAAGATAGGTCATGTGATTTTTTGAAGATTTAATTGCGACACGTGAGTAGAATCTATCAAACATTTTACTTGCCATTATAATTCTTAAGCATGAGAATACTATAGTTATTATTTGGGTCAATAGATTTTTTTGTTCTAGGCAAGCAATTGTGATTACTAATAGCAACTCAAAACAGGAGGTTAATTCTCCTCCGGATCCAGCTTATTTGCAAGCTTATTTGCAAGCCATCTTATCAGGTTTAAGCTTCTAAAAGATAACGCTTGTAGGGCTTGCGCTTTTGGTATCAAAGCTCTTTTAGATTTAAGCCTATATATAGCAAAAGTTTTAAGTACAAGAACCAACAATTTCAGTCGAAAATCAATACCTTAGCTTCATGTATGCTTTGAGGTTTGGTTTGGGCTTGAATGGGCTTAGCCCGGTTTGGAAATTGCACAATATGTCTCTTTCTCGTAAACTCCATCCAAATCACGAATCAATATGTCCGTAATAGCACCTGAAAAATCATTTAATCTCCGGTATTTGAAAACCATTCACCATGACAACTAAATAAAATATAATTACCGTGGGTGCAATGAACGTTAATACCATTTAGGAAAACTGGCACTGCGAAGCTTTTTAATCCAGTGTCCTTCATGAAACCAATTTTCCTTGGGCATCAGCAGAAATTAATGTCTGATCTATAACAATAAAGACCATATCAACTGCGATATATGTAGAGGTTTGTGGAATGAAACCAACATATTGTTTATAGAAACTAGTCAAAACTCCGACTATAGATAAGAGTGAAAATAGACCTCACAGCTCTCCATCTATAATGAGGTCTACCTTCAACTAGAGTGTAAAAAAAAAGCTTCATGGACATTTAGTGTGGATGCGCAAGCAATGCGTATGAAAAAAAGGGGTTAAGTCAGTTAATGTGTTCGATGTATAATTTACTTGCAAGTAAATCTTGAGAATCACATCTTATTGAGGATCAGTACAACATAGATGAGTAAAATACTTGTCGATAACAATGAGGCTGGGTACGGAGAGAGTGATTACGAGACACAATTCTATAAATCTCAAGTGACTCAGTGAGTTACGAAACGCTAATCATGAACCGGCAGCTGAACAAGGCGATGAGCATGGCGGTGTTGCCCAGGGAAGGCAGCTCGTGGAGAGGCTATTGGGCTTGTTTTGGAGAAGGGAACAGCACATTCAACAGGTATTTCAACTTCCGATGGTGGGACCGGTCTGACCAGTCCGAGCATGGAGCTAGATCAGATAGGTGGTTCGTCAGTAGAGTCCCGCTGCCGTAGTTAAGAGCACCCACGTCGACGTCGACGTCGACGAGGGTGGTGGCAGCCCGTGACAACTGAGGAAGTTTGAGTTCTGCGCTGGCGGGATGAAGATGGCTATATTGAGCGGTGAACCGCCTCCCGTGCTTGTCTAATTGCCGCTAAGCTCCATTTCTTTTTTCCTTATAATGTAGTTGCAACATTGATGGCTTTGTCAATTTGTAGAATGCCGATCCTTTTGTTTTTTCGTTTTCTTTTTTCGTTTTTCATTTTCTCTTTTTGATGTATTTTATATTCCTTTTTAATGTTCATTTCGTAGTGCACGTAAGTGGGGTATATGGCCAACTGCCAAGTTAATGAAAAAAAGTACTAGGGTTCTCTCGTACGCACATGAGCTTAAGGGCGGAGTAGTCCAGTTTTATCGTAATAATTATTTTATTGTTATTTGTCAAAAAACTATGTTAGATATTACATCAAAATAACAATGAAAATCACGAATTAGGTTATAGTTTTGCTTACCTTGTTGAACGATTCTGGTGGACCAATGAAAAAAAGACGACTTTAGCGTTATTGTTGAAAGAACATTAACACTAACACATTGTTAGCGCGTGATTAAGGCCGTTAAGCACATGAATAGTTTTGTCTTCTATTAAAATTGAAATAAAAACAAAGAATAAAAAAAATAGGGTAAGAAACGAATAATTATCAAGTGTGGACCCGCAATGGATAGTTTGATTAATTCGGAGCGTCCGGAGGCGTGGGATACCAAAAAGGAGAAGAAAAGAGGTGAGCCTAATCATAATCATAGAAAAATATTTTGGGAAATAACGGTGTTTTGGAATTTTACATTCATCTCTTGGTCATACTTGACAGATGTTGGAGGATGCATCATGTTGGAGAAATCTTTCCAGAATATTTTGAAGCCGACAAAACGTTTCTTTCGCCTAAGTCTGGATGTTCGGAGACCGTCGCTTTAAAGTCTCGAAGACTTTGTTCTTTCGAGACTTAAGACCCAAGACCCAAGACTCAAGACTCAAGACTCAAGACTCAAGTCTTAAGACTCAAGACTCAAGACTTAAGTCTATTCTCAAGACTCAAGACTTAAGTCTATTCTAATCCAAAGGACGAAGGAAATCCAAAGCCGAGGTTTATGGTTGAGGATTCGATTCTATTCTCTCGGATCGATTCTTTGGTTGGATAATCATTCGGATTCTTTAATTCTTATCTAAGATCGATTGAAGATCCGTTGGTCGACGAAATAATCTTGGAATGTTCTATTCATGGAAACCGAGATCCCGATTGTATGGGCGAACAGATTGATGGGCTATCATCGATTCCTTAAATAGCTCGGATGATCTTCTTGATTGATTCCGTCCAACGGGTAGATTGGAGGAATTCCTTTGGTAAGTGCCAACGGCTATGATGGCATAAAGGAGTATAAAAAGAAGACGTTCTAGTTGTTTTAAGAGTGTGTGATTGATAGAAAAATTCCGAGTCTGAAGATCCTTGATTGTTATTTGAGACTGTTCGAGCAAAATTGTAAACAGAGAGAGTATATACTTGGTGACGCCTTGAGTGAGTGTGGTAGATCATCTACACCTAGAAATCAAGGAAGATCAACACTGTAACATCTCTTTGATCATAGTGGAATCCAGCCAATCGGCCGTCGCGCGTAAGAGTGGACGTAGGCTTGAATCAAGCCGAACCACTATAAACCGAGTGTTCAATTCTCTCTTTCCCTTACTCGCCTCTCGATTGATATTTAACTCTTGCGATTGAATCATTAACTGTTTAAATATCGTGCAAGCTTCGAGAAATTTTTTATATACCTATTCACCCCCCCTCTAGGTACTCATACTAGCTATATCAATTGGTATCAGAGCCCGTGTTCTCACTTTGTTTGAAGTGTTTTACTTCAGAGTAAAAGATCCATGGCTAGTATGCTAGCACCAGGACTGATGGAGGGGCAAAGCAATACCAGACCTCCCTACTTCGATGGAAAGGATTACAACATCTGGAAAAATAAGATGAAAGCTTTCCTACGATCAAAGGATCCTCTCGGAATGGGACGTTGTGGAAAGAGGAATTACTCCGCCGCTGCATCAATCTCTCGAAAGAGGGAAAGACACTATTGAAACCAGCGGAATGTCTCAAGAAGAGATAAACAAGAGACAAGCACTCGATGCAAAAGCAATTTACTCTTTATATTGTGCTTTATCTCCAACTGAATATAATAGAATATCTTCTTGTGTTACAAAGAAAAGAAGTATGGGATAGATTACACATCACCTATGAAGGGACAGAACGAGTGAAGGAGACCAGAATTAACATTCTCCTTGGTCAATATGAAGCCTTCAAAATGAAACCAGGAGAATCTATAACTGACATGTTTAGTCGTTTTACGATATTGTCAATGGTCTTGAGAACCAAGGACAAAAAATTTCTGATCCCATGAAGGTGAACAAGCTTCACGTGGACTCTCTAAGGATTGGAATCATATAAAGACTTCAATAAGAGAGACGCAAAGAATCATGCCATTATCTCGTAGACGAGCCGATTGGAACTCTTCGCCTTACGAAGTGGAACGAATTAATGAAGACGAAGATCCAAGAGGTAAGAAATCTATTGCATTAAAATCAAATGACGATTCGATGATGCAGATTCTCAAGATGATATGGATGATGAGGAGCTTGCTCTCATGATAAGAAGATTCAGAAAACCGAATAGAAAAGGCAGAAGGTTCATCCCAAGGAAACAAAGTTTTCGAGACAAGCAGACAAGTCTCTGTTGATGATGAGGAACCAAACAAAGATGTAGTTTGCTTCGAATGTAAAAAGAAGGGACACATCGACCCAACCGTCCTCTTCTCGAAAAGAAAAGAGGAAAAGCCGAGAAGTTTCGAAAGGCTCTCAAAGCTGAAACCCGGAGTGATACGTAATGTGAAGAGAGTGATAATGAATACGCCAACATATGTTTGATGGCACATTCGCACTCGACTCGATTCTGGATCGACTCGCATGCTGAATTTGAGGTAAGTAATTTTAAAATTCCTGTCAAAGTCTCTAAATATATTGATGAACCGTGTTTCGCCTCAAGACTTCTCTCAAAAGAATTTCCGAACTTAAAAAGGAAAACTCATTTCTAAACAAAAGGAAATTATTTTAGAAGAAAGAGTTAAAAATCTAGACCTAAATGTTTCTGCTCTTAAAGAAAAAGAAGATGATCTTTTGAAAGAAAATGTTTTCTTAAAAACAGACTTATCAAATATTTCAAAGAAGTTTTCGATAGGATCCGAAAAGCTTGAAAAAGTGCTTTCACCAAAGACCTTACTTTAATAAGTCTGGTCTAGGTATGACAAAGGGAAACAATCTCCTTGATTGATTTTCCAAAAGTAAAAGAAAGAATTAAGAAAAGACCATCAAAAGAGGCTTATAAAAATCATTTCAAAAGAGTGTTTGTAAAGTCTCGTAGGTCGAAATGCTTTAAGGTGTTCTAAGTGTAACAAATGATCATTTTGAAAAAGAGTGTCCTATGGTTTGGAAGCCTCGTTAAGAGAGTATGGCCTAATAATGCTCATCCTACTAACACCAAAGGACCCAAGAAAATTTGGGTACCAAAGAAAGCTTGAGACTCTCTTTTGAATGCAGTCTCTCGTCAAAAAGAAGATAAAGTGGTATCTTGACAGCGGATGCTCAAGACACATGACAGAGACTCAAATTGTTTCATTAAGCTTATTCAAGTAAATGGTGGAAAAGTTTCTTTCGGAGGAAATAGCAAAGGAAGTATTGTGGGATTCGGACTGTAAAAATTGGAAATCTCACAATAAGCAATGTCTCTCTAGTGGAAGGACTCAACTACAATCTACTCAGCATTAGCCACCGTGTGATACTGGTTACAAGATCTCCTTTCAAAAAGGCATATGTTCTGAATTAGCAAAGATTCGACTCGCTCTTTCATGGGTCAAAGGCATGGAAACATCTATCTCCTTGATGTAAAGCCAAATGAAGAACAATGCTTAATCTCAATTCAAGATGAAGCAGTTCTATGGCACAGTAAAACTTGGCCATATCAACAAGAAGCAATTAGCCAAAATCTCTTCAAAGCAGCTTGTTCGAGGTCTACCTAAATTGCCATATCTAAAGTCTCGACCTATGCACTCCTTGCATTCTCGGGAAAGCAGGTAAGAAATTCATTTAAGCAAACAAATCATGTATCTACTAATCATGTACTGCAGCTTGCTTCATATGGATCTCTTCGGACCAACAAGAACCCGAGCATTGGAGGTAAGAAGTATTGTCTAGTAATTGTAGACGATTACTCTCGCTTTACCTGGGTATATTTTCTTGCAAATAAGTCAGAAACCTTTTCATACTTTGAGAAGTTTGCTAAAAAGGTTCAAAATGAAAAAGGATGTGCTATTTCAAGTATAAGAACAGATCATGGAAGTGAATTTGAAAATCAAGATTTTACGAAATTTTGTGATAAATCTGGTTTTAATCATATGTTTTCCTCTCCGTATACTCCGAGCAAAATGGAGTTGTGGAAAGAAAGAATAGATCTCTTCAAGAAATGGCTAGAACACTTTTAATTGAAAGTAAAATTTCTTCACGATTTTGGGCTGAAGTCGTTTCAACCGCATGCTATATTATAAATAGAGTCTTCCTAAGACCTATTCTTGAAAAAACCCCTATGAATTGTTCAAAGGTAAGAAGCCTATTGTTTCATACTTTCATGTATTTGGTTGCAAATGCTTTATTTTGAAAAATGCAAATGATCGAGTTGGTAAGTTTGAAGAAAGATCGATGAAGGCATCTTCCTTGGATATTCTACATCAAGCAAAGCCTACGAGTCTATAACAAGAAAAGCCACCTCAGGAAGAATCAATGAATGTCAAATTCCAAGACTCAAGACAAGATGAATCCAGCCAAACTCAATATGAAGAGTCCGAACCTCGCTCTAGACCTTCCAAAGTCTTCAACTCAAGAAGCATCTCGACTCAGAAGTCAATCATCAAGATGCTCATGAAGACTCAAATAAAGAAAGAGATCATCAACCAATCAAATCAACCAAGAATCGGAAACACAAATCCAAATCATCCAAAAGATCTCATTATTGGCGAAATCAATGAAGGAATCCGCACCGATCAAAAAGGCGTGAAGAATCTAGTGCTGTTGCTCTCATCTCTAAAATTGAACCAAAAAGCATAGAAGAAGCTTTATCTCGATGAAAGCTGGATCGAAGCTATGCAAGAAGAGCTCGACAGCTTCAATATTAATGATGTCTCGGGAATTGACATCTAAACCAAAAGGTAAAACTGTTATTGGAGCCAAATGGGTGTTCGAAACAAGATGAACGAAGAAGGAAAAGTCGTACGCAATAAAGCAAGACTCGTGGCCAAGGGATACACGCAAGAAGAAGGAATAGACTATGACGAGACTTACGCACCAGCTTGCAAGGTTAGAAGCTATTCGACTATTACTTGCGTTTGCTTGTTACAAAAATTTCAGGTTATTCCAAATGGACGTCAAAAGTGCTTTCCTAAATGGATTTATCCAAGAGGAAGTTTATGTGGAACAACCGCTCGGATTTGAAGACCCAAAGAAGCGACTCGCCTTCGACCGAAAAAGGCTCGTATGGTCTAAAGCAAGCACCTCGAGCTTGGTACGACAGACTAAGTAAGTTCTTATTACGTAACGGATTTGTCAAAGGTAAAGTAGACACTACTCTATTCATCAAAAAGGAAAACAAAAGCTTTTTACTCGCTCAAATATATGTTGATGACATTATTTTTGGATCCTCTAATGAAAGTCTTTGCAAGAAATTTTCTAAGTCTATGCAGATGAGTTTGAAATGAGTATGATGGGAGAATTAACATTCTTTCTTGGCCTTCAAATAAAGCAATTGAAGGAAGGAACTTTTATCTTCCAAGAAAAATATGCTAATGATCTTGTCAAAAGATTTGGATTGGAAAATTGCAAGAAGACTCGACATACCAATGTCATGCTCTCGAAGATAGACAAAGATGAAGAAGGGAAGAAAGTAGATCAAAAGCTGTACAGAGCATGATCGGTTCACTTTTTATCTTACCGCTTCTAGACCTGATATTTTGTTGAGTGTTTGCATCTCGTGCTAGGTTTCAATCGATCCTAGAGAATCACATCTCATTGCCGTGAAACGTATTATCAAATACGTTGCTTCATCTTCAAGCATCGGTCTTTGGTATCCAAAGAGGGGAGACTTTAATCTTCTAGGATACTCGATGCGATCCGGCCGGTTGCGTAGTCGATAGAAAGAGCACTTCGGAACTTGTCAACCGCTTGGAAACAGATGTGTGTCTTGGTTCTCAAGGAAGCAAAGCACCGTAGCTCTCTCAACGACGTAAGCAGAGTATGTAGCTCTTGGAAGCTCAGCTGTTCGCAAATTCTATGGATAAAACAACAGCTACAAGACTTTGGCATTGAAGACTCATGCACGTAAATCGATGTGACAACACCAATCAATCTCACCAAAAATCCAATCCTTCATTCAAGAGCAAAGCATATTGAGATTCGACATCACTTCATTAGAGATCATATTCAAAATGGAGAAATCTCGATTCAATTTGTTGATTCGAAGAGTCAACTAGCGGATATATTCACAAAGCCTTTGGAGAAAAATCAATTCGACTTCATCCGCTCAAGACTCAACATTTTGAAGCTTGAAGAAGTTAAAGTCTAGAGACTCACCAACTCTAAGACTCTGACTTTGAATCATGAGACTCAATCATTCATGGCTAAAGACCGTAAGTTGCTATTTTATCTAAAAGGTACGAATTCTTGTTTAGTTATTTTATCCAATCTCGAAAAGGTACGATCTCTCTTTTAGATATAATTCGAAAATTTTTCAAGGAATTAATTTTGGTAGTTATTGATTTTGAAACGATATGTTCGTACACCTTCCTTGTACCGATTTAAACTTCTCTTTTCAAATCCGAGGTACATATATATATATACAGTTTTCTTTTTCTTCGCCCAAATCTTCAAAACCCTAAAAAGACACTCTCCTCCCAATACTGTTTCTACTCCTGATACCGTTCGTCGTCGAGAAAGTGGTCATTTTTTCTTGGGAAAAGCAAGTGAAGGAATCTTCCAATAGACAAAGGAAGATGTCGTCTTCGAGGAAATCATCAAGAATAGCAAGCAGGGGACCACAAAGAATGGAGAAGGGGCCGATTCATTTCGATCTCACTGAGGAAGAAGACTTACCAAGTCAGCCGACAAAGTCCGATTCGCTCTCCTCCACGTCATTCAGACACCTCCTACCCCACAAGATGCAAGTCAACATCCGGAAGAAGAGATAATCGAGGAAGCCGACCCAAGAAGAGTCCAAAGACCCTCCTTTATCTATAAGCTTTATCGTGCGTTGAAAGCCTCTCGGTTCTCCGTTAAAATATATAGATGACTTCCTTAAGGACAAAAATTATGGAAATGAGTATCTTTTTCTCGCGGAAAATGGAAGAATTGGGAATTGCTCCTAAAGGAAGGGCAAAGGGAGGCTCTTGAGAACATTCCCAAAGGATCCTCGTATGCCGACAAAATCTGATTGACGGAACGATGATGACAAAATGTTCCTTGAATTTAAACCTAGAATGGGTGTAGCAAAGCAATGGTGAAAGGAAATCGGATGGATTTGTTTAAATCCAAGGATCGGAGAAAGTATATTTCAGATCGTTGAAAAGAGGGGTGATAAACCCTAGAAGTGTCGATTTTGACTTCTTGGATTCCATCAACATGAACTTAAGAGAAAAGTTGAATTTGCTTCAACTTGAGACTTTCTTGCTCGACTCTACGTACGGGTATGCTCAATTGACCGCCTATTTCTATTCAAATCTTAGCTTTTTGGATGCGAATAGAATTTCATTCAAAGGTTCAAGATCAAGTCTACGTGGTAGATGTGAATATGTTGGCGGACATTGTTGGAGTTGAACGGGACGATATCTCCCTATCAAAGTCTCACCGCTCGTACTACTCGATCTTGTCAAAGATATGGACGTAGAGAAGAAAATTACCTATTCGAGGATGAAAGCCATCAACATTGTGCTTCATAAGATTGTGATTAACCGTCTCGCATCAAGTCTACATCAAAGACTTCGTGTCTCTTCCCGAAGCAAAGTTGATGTATGCGATCAACTCAGACGGAAGTTTTCTCTCCCGCACACTATTCTCTTCCATATGTACGAGCATTGTCGAAAGACAAAGGACAATTGCCTTATCCTCGGTCTCTGTGACCAAGATCTTCGACATCTCGAACATTGAACCGCCGCATACATTTTGTGTTCGACCGTGTGAAAAGATGGTGGTAGGGTTGAAAATGTTAATGAAGATGCGTCTCGCAAGAACTCTCCAAGGCAATGGAGAAATTCAAAGTGAAATCTCCAAATCTAGTCCGCTTCAAAAAGGAAAGGAAAGGAGGCCATGGGTGCCCCATCGAAGAAGAAGAGAAGAACTCTCATCCTTGATGATGAAGATGAAGATGATGAAGATCCCACTATCCAAGCGCCGACAAGAACAAGACGTTCGTGTCTCATCAAACAGATCTTCAGAACAGAAGAAGAAGAAGAAGAAGAACAGAGAGAGAAGGAGAAAGAAGTAGAAGAAGAAGAAGAAGGAGAAAAAGAAAAGTCTCGCGACAATTCGGAGAAAAGGGAAATGAAGAGCATGATCATCACTCTTCCCCTTTCGATGTCCTAGAGACAGGGGAGTTAGTGAGCAAGAGAGGTCTACACCTCTCGCTGCTGTCAGTGAAGATCTAAGACAATCTCCAGAAGACCCAGAAGAAGTTCAGGTCTCTCAATTGCCTGAAGAAGGTGATGCATCGATTCCAAATCTGCCAGATCATTCAAAAGCGCCATCGTCTGCATACACATCATCTGAGAGAGTCAATGCAAGTACACAGACGGATGATTCTGTAGACTTTCGTAGCATCATGAATATTCTTCTGGAAATGCGGAACCAGATATATGTTCTGGACTGTGAAATCCAAGTTTTGAAGAATGCTGGACAAGCATCTTCAGTCTCTATGGAGGATAGACTCAAAGACCTCGCTCTGCAACTTCAAGCCAATGCCAAGGGAGAAGAGGTAGCTCATCTGAGAGAAGACCTGAAGAAGCTCGAAGGAGTAGTCCAGTCCATTGGGGATTTCCGATCGTGCGCATTCCCAAGCGTACATGACTCCTTTCTCACCCTTTTCAATGCTGACAAAAAGGGGGAGAAAACCAATTTGAACAAACATCATCTTTTAAACTTTGACTTTTGTGGTTATGTTTATTTTTGAGTATGACTTGAGAACTTGAACTTGGATATGAACTTGACTGAAATTGACTCGTGGATTGTGATGCTTGACTGGTTGCATTTATTCAAGTGTTGTTATATGGTGTTTCTCATGAAAGACTAACCAATTTTCCGTGGATGCGTAGTCCGGTTGTTTTATTAATCTTTATGAGTTAGCCATATTGCTTGAGAAATGTTTTGCAGGTCAAAGATGTTCAAATCTTCAAGAAAGTTTTTGTCACCATCAAAAAGGGGAGATTGTTGGAGAAATCTTTCCGAATATTTTGAAGCCGACAAAACGTTTCTTTCGCCTAAGTCCGGATGTTCGGAGACCGTCGCTTTAAAGTCCGAAGACTTTGTTCTTTCGAGACTTAAGACCCAAGACCCAAGACTCAAGACTCAAGACTCAAGACTCAAGTCTCAAGACTCAAGACTCAAGACTCAAGTCTTAAGACTCAAGACTCAAGACTTAAGTCTATTCTCACGACGCTTTCTAATCCAAAGGACGAAGGAAATCCAAAGCCGAGGTTTATGGTTGAGGATTCGATTCTATTCTCTCGGATCGATTCTTTGGTTGGATAATCATTCGGATTCTTTAATTCTTATCTAAGATCGATTGAAGATCCGTTGGTCGATGAAATAATCTTGGAATGTTCTATTCATGGAAACCGAGATCCCGATTGTATGGGCGAACAGATTGATGGGCTATCATCGATTCCTTAAATAGCTCGGATGATCTTCTTGATTGATTCCGTCCAACGGGTAGATTGGAGGAATTCCTTTGGTAAGTGCCAACGGCTATGATGGCATAAAGGAGTATAAAAAGAAGACGTTCTAGTTGTTTTAAGTGTGTGATTGATAGAAAAATTCCGTAGTCTCAAGATCCTTGATTGTTATTTGAGACTGTCGAGCAAAATTGTAAACAGAGAGAGTATATACTTGGTGACGCCTTGAGTGAGTGTGGTAGATCATCTACACCTAGAAATCAAGGAAGATCAACACCGTAACATCTCTTTGATCATAGTGGAATCCAGCCAATCGGCTGTCGCGCGTAAGAGTGGACGTAGGCTTGAATCAAGCCGAACCACTATAAACCGAGTGTTCAATTCTCTCTTTCCCTTACTCGCCTCTCGATTGATATTTAACTCTTGCGATTGAATCATTAACTCGTTTAAATATCGTGCAAGCTTCGAGAAATTTTTTATATACCTATTCACCCCCTCTAGGTACTCATACTAGCTATATCAATGAGATGTTTGCCAGGGAAAGTTTACTCAACAAAGATCTTTCACTGAAAATGACAAAGTTTCGATTTTATTATTTTTAATTGGTTCTGTGTCACTTTGGAAAGGAAGTAATTGATCTAGACTACTGGCAAAAGTAAAATGCAGGAATAACAAGAGAAAAATATAGGTGCGATTGTACGTAAAAGTGTGATAAAGAAAAGATAACAGCTTGAAATTGGATAATCGTTTGTCGATTTGGCCAAAAATCATTTACATTGGTGCATTTTCAGCTATTTGTAGTAGTATTCTAAATGTAATTGCCGTTTTGTGATTACTATTTTGATATCTACAATATTTCGGAAATTTCGACTCTTTATCGGTAACCGTCCTGCCTTGTCGATGTTTCCACTAGTATCGGCTCTCGTAATCGCTTTCATCTTTATCTCGTTAGTTTTGGCAATCCCCTTATTGCATTGTTCGAGATCTTCATTTATCAACCGCTAACATCCCGGCCCATTCTTTATGGATTCCTGTGTTTTGAGCCTGCTTCATTATCTTCGGGTTCCGAAGTTCAATAAGCTAATTCGGGCGCTAACGGAAATATCTTGAAGTTTTTCTTTGCGATCAAATCATGCAAACTTTCGCACGGCATGAGGACACGAGGGCTCAAATATGTTGCGCGGAAAGAAGCAAATTCAGAAGAGCATCAGAAATCTTGGAAATCGGGAAAGAACTTCCCAAAAAGTAGGTGTACCCCACCATCACAACACCAGCTTTTTCTTAAATATGAACCGACAAAACCTTATACAGGTGCGGGGGGAGGGACCTCATGCGTGTGGGTGAAGAAGCAAAAGGACGTTTCCTCCCTCGCTTCTCATTTCTAACATTCTCTTCATCTTTCACGGTCGGTCTCTCCCCTGCAGAACCATTTGAGACCACCGCCTACTGCTTACTCCTCACTCTCTTTCATTGTTCTAGTTTACCATCTTTTGTCGAACTAGAATGAGTGGGCCTGCAAGCGCACGTTCCGCCTGAATCCGGGGACCATCTTCTCATGACAAATATCATGTTTGGAAAATTGAAAATGACAAGACCCATATAAGTTTCACATGAGTCCCCTTAGATCTGGCGGTCGGTATGCATGTTGGGTTCGATGAACACCCTCGGTGGGCAGTAGAACGAGGAGAGAACAAATGACGTGTCGCTCAAGCATTGGTCAAAGCAATAGGCAAGGGAAGAAAAAGCTTGTGCAATTGTCGTACCACATATGGGCTCCATGTGCCGAGGTGTACCACACTGTGCAGGCGGCCCACGAAGAAGGAGCCACGCAAATGGAAAAATCATTACTATTTTCTCTTTTTCAATAAACATGAATGGCTTATAAATATGATTCAGACTCATTAAATTTTGTTACTTTAAATTCATAACGATTTATTCTGAAATTTTAGCTAAACCATATACGATTCAGCTCACTAAATATAATTTTTTTTTGTTTGGAGCTCACTAAATATGAGTTAAAAGGTAAATTTTTGATAATTTCTAACGCCTCTAGCAGTGAAAGACTTTCATTTCAATAGCCAGGGAAAGCAAAAAGCTGTCCATCTTCACTTACATTTGATTGGCCTCATAATCCCGGTAAAAAGACGACAAACCTAAAAGGCGTGGGTTAATCGGCTAAAGAAGTAAATTTCCTCATCACAGACGTGCAAATCCACGGCAAGATTGTGCGTGTCCCAGCATAGCTGGCTCATCTTTTGAGGCAAGAGGAAAAATTATTTCCACTACGAGCAGCATGCAAAGTTGCCAAGCAAAGGAGATGATTGTGGGGCTCTTATGGAGGAGCATCATCATGCGAAAACTAGTTTTGATCGTGAAACCTTGACTGCAACGTGAACTATTGATTCTTTCGGCTAACGAGGAAGGTAAAGCTCAAGGTCGCCCATCGTCACTTTGATTTGAGTGGCCACGGGTCCAATTACAAAGAGAAGTAACAAAATATCTTTAAAATCTAAATTGAAATAGTCTGGCCTTTCGAGGAAGTTATTCTTTTGGTGGTCTTGGTCAAAAAGGTCAAATTTAAAAATAATAAGTACAATTGCCCCGTCAAAAGAACGCAATCAACCACAAGATTGCGTCTCCTTTGGGGGCAAGAGAAGAAGTAAAGTTTCATTTAAAGTCCAGGTGACAATGCTTAAAGAGGAGAAACCCATAGGATAAGAACACCACGCCAAACACAAAAAATCACCAAGACGCTCATTTTTGTTCTAAGATACTTGGTTTTGATAGCTCCGAGTTGAGGATTGAAGGTGATCCTTCGATTGTACCGCCTTTCGGGACTCAAACATAACTTGATCTGCTTCAAGGTAACTCCTCTTCAAATACTGAACCCGTCAAAGTTATTTCATCTCTACACCGCTCTTCCAAGTAAGCCCTACCTTCATTATAAGAATATTACATTTGGTATGACAAAGAAAATTTTGATTATTACTCATTGCGTAACAGCCAACACCCTTTAAAGCATATAGAATTTCGAAATTCCCTAACCTTTTTAAAATAATCATCACCTATATTGCTAATTTTTCTTACTATAATTCTCTTATTTAAACAATTGGTACGAACGGTCGGGCATGGTGGAATTGCTAATTTTTCTTACTACACAACTCTCTCTCTCTCTCTCTCTCTCTCTCTCTCTCTCATAATTCTCACTTTCTGTATCTTTTACATTCGGCCTCTCTCTTGCAGAACAATTCAAGACTATCGTCTATTGATTAGTCCTCGCTTGCTTTCTTTGTTCAGTTCCCTCTTGAAAGTTCTCGTTGAGGCTCGTTTCGGGTCTTCTCTCTCCGACCTCGCGCTTCTATTTGCTTCTCAGCTCGCGAAGGTAATTGCTTTTTCATCTCTTCTCAGCGTGTCGTTTCTATTGATTCATCGCTTTGTTATTGGAATAATCGGTTGAACTAGTGTGTTCCGGGCCTTTTTTTTTCTATTGGGGATATGGGTGGCTGCTGAATAGCTGAGCAGGGTTTTTTTTTTTTCGAATCGTT
This sequence comes from Eucalyptus sideroxylon x Eucalyptus melliodora, assembly GCA_016097485.1. Classification (NCBI taxonomy): domain Eukaryota; kingdom Viridiplantae; phylum Streptophyta; class Magnoliopsida; order Myrtales; family Myrtaceae; genus Eucalyptus; species Eucalyptus sideroxylon x Eucalyptus melliodora. The sequence goes on along the minus strand of CM027825.1, from coordinate 31,994,064 downwards.
GTTTCCTGTTGATGTAGCATGTCACTAGCCCAGATTTGGCTTTCGCAAAAGAGGAAAGCTATCTGATCGTTCGTTGCATCGTAATTTAGTGTTGATCTTTCGTTAAACTAGAATGAGTTGGCTTGCCAGCTCGCTAGGTAATTCACCTGAATCTGGGGACCTCTTTTTTATGCATTGTGAGGTTTATCTATATTTGAAGGTCCTAGATCAATTAAATAAAAAAGAAACAGAAAAAAGAAGTAGGCCAATTCTAGGGTCGACAAGTTCTGATGTCGATTTAAACAATTGAGAAACGATTCTGACAAGGTAAGTTCCAAATTCTTAGTATGAAATCTATCCATCCCGAAACCAATCACCTTAAAAACAAGTATTCTATTAATGAGATTTAACTCGACAATTATACCTCCCTATATAGAACACTCCGAACAAGTAATATTCTGTTTTCCTCAAATTATTGGACCAGGTAATCCTAAAAAGTATATCCCATTTCACCTCTAACTCATTTTCTCCCTTCAAAGCTGTAAAAAATTGACGAAGTCTGCCCTTGCAAAAAATAGTGAACGAGGAATTAAAAAGTACAGGGAGGTTTGAACATTTTTAACTATATTGCTACTTTTTATCTGATTTCAAAGCTGTAAAAAATTGACGAAGTCTGCCCTTGCAAAAAATAGTGAACGAGGAATTAAAAAGTACAGGGAGGTTTGAACATTTTTAACTATATTGCTACTTTTTATCTGATTTCAAACTCATGAGAGTTTCAATCATCACAATGTAAAACATACCAAAAATCTATAGTATGAGTCTTCTTAGGATCTTTTACATGATATCATGTAGTATGAAATATATATTAGATCTTTTGACATAGGCTCATGAAAACAATTAAACAAATTGAACCATACAGGCATATTAGGAGATTCACTTCGCTTTACATCACTCATATCTTACACCTTTTTTGTTACAAAAATTCATGCTTTAAAATGGGATCAAATTTCGACAAAAATAATGGGATTAATTAATCGAATATGACTTGTCACGAATTTAGCCAATAATAGTATTCTACTTCCATTTAATTGGAGAAAAAAAAAAACTTTACGAAGATATTCTCAAGGTGGGCCCTCCAACGAAAATATGGACACGCGCTCAAGGCCATTTTTCCAAACCTAAGTCCTCCCTGAATTTTCCTCAGCAGCTTCCCTTTACTTTCTTCTTCTCTTCTCCTTCTTCGTCCATCAAAACATTACTTAATTTCTAATCGTTCAGACTTCCGTGGAAAAAGGGCATAGTCTGGGTAAGATAAACAAAGGGATGCACTGTTTCGCTTCTAGTCGTTCCTCTATAGTGTTTGTTGTGCCGATCCTTCTCTCTTTGTATTCAATCATCTAATGAAGAAGAAAAAAAGTGCATAAAAAGAGAGCACTGAGTCCGTTTGGTGTTATCTAACAAATTATAGCTCTATCAACAAGGTATTAATCCATTTTCTAAATCTGAAAGTTTGAAGAGAATAACTCGGTGATTCATATCAGTTTATGATAGATTCATGTTACATGAAATTGTTGAAATGAGAGGCCGTGTGAAATAAATAAAAGAAATAACTACCATTTGTTTATTTCTATTCACATTTCCAATTTCATTCCGAAATTTGACAATTTCAATTAAAATTAAAATATCAAATCACATTCCTAATCACTAGCTAGTTCCTTTCATCACGTCTTCCCCACATTTCTAATCTCGTTTGAACTCAATTATCCGCTTTCAAATGACTTACCAAATTCTGATTGCCAATAACCAAATAAAAAGGACCAACGCTTAGATGTTTAAATACATGCAATGTGCTTGTCCCCAGAATTAAGTTCTTATATCCCAATTTTCAATTAACAGAGTAACATACGTTATTCATGATTGGACCAAGCCAACAAATTTGACTCGACTTAGTGGGTGAGGTCCAAAAGAAGACAATGCAAAGACTAAAAGCATATGCAGAAAAGCATCTTTCGTTATTTATCAATACTTTTATGCAGCAGAAAAGTATATTTAATTTCAACTTTCCCCCTCAGGTTGCCATGGACAAAGGGCAGAAGAGTGCAGAGAAGGAGAGTACTAAAGGAGTATCCGCTCCTTCTTTCATCCCTCATATACCCTCAGGAAGAAATAGCAGCCAATACGACGTGTTCTTGAGTTTTAGAGGCTCAGATACCCGCAAGGCATTCACCGATCACCTCTACCATAACCTGGTCAACATAGGGACTGTACCATTCAGGGACGATAACAACATCCCAATTGGCGAGGAATTTGGTTCATATATTCTCGATGCCATCACACGCTCTAAGATTTCGATCCCCATCATCTCCGAGAATTATGCATCAAGTAAATGGTGTCTCCGCGAGCTCATTCATATTATGGACTGCAACAAGAGCACGTCACATGTTGTGTTGCCCATTTTTTATAAAGTGAACCCATCACATGTTCGGTATCTAAAAGGAAGTTTTGGGGAGGCCTTCCATTCAAGTAAGGAGCATTTTGATGAGAAAGATATCCAGGAAGGGCAGCGAGCACTTAGCGAAGTGAGTTACTTAAATGGTTGGGAATCTGAGAAATTTGCCAACGGGTACTTCACTTCGACCTGAACTTTGTTTATTATTATTATTTTTTTGGTAAGTAATTTTTCTTATTCAAGCAAAACTGATGAAAATATGGATGAACTATTTCCACCACAAGCTCACAACCCCAAAATGTCCCCATGAACAACCATAATGCCCCAAAGACAGCAAGCACTATACTCCCCAAGATGTCCCTTGAAAATTAAACCGACAACAACTAAAACCAAATTATCCCACGGTGCCCAAGAATTTTACAATTGTCTCAATTACAGAGCAAAAAACAAAGAAACGACAACCCCTTCGGGCCAATAGCATCAATCTCTAAACGACATGTCTACAAAGGACTCAGTTGATAAGGATCGAATGGTTCGCATTGACCATGCCTACGTTCGATTCCCACCGCTAGTAAACTCCCATTGGTAGGCGATCCGAAAGTCAACTATAAGTCCTCAACGTGGGCAGTTGGGACTTGGGAGTCCCTGGCCTTCGAATTGGGAACCCCCCTCCTCCTAAACTTTTTTGTAACCACAAAAAGAAAAAAAAAATCTACCTCCTGTCCTTAACTCGCGGCAACCTTAAGCCTTCTAACAAACGTTATACTTCCAAAGACTCTTAATGGGCACGTGCACCACCTTATCTATCGGCATAAAAGAAAGGGGAAAAAATGAAATGACTGCCATGTTCATCTTCCATTGTTATTTGTAATACCGAAACATCTTGTATGTTAATTCGCTCCATCCATCCTTAGCATTTATGTAGGTGTCTTTTATATTAGATTAAGCATATTTACAAAGTTATCATGAGTTTTGTTGTTTGATAGGCATGAAGGAGAATTAGTGAAAAAAGTTATCAAAACTGTTCTGGGCAAATTGGGACATGATTTTCAGCTTGATGTTACTAAACACTTAGTTGGAATCCGTGATCATGTGAATAAAATTAGAAATTGGGTAGACACTTCTACCAGTGATGTTCGAATGATTGGAATCTATGGCATGGGCGGGATCGGTAAAACGACTCTTGCCAAGGTCATCTACAATGGCTTGTCGAATGATTTTGAGTATCGCAGCTTCCTTTCGGATATTCGAGAAACAGCTCACTGCAATGGTATTCATCATCTACAAAATCAACTAATTAAGGAAATAGAGCCAACCGAACGTCAAATTTGGAACGTTGATGATGGAATTAATGTGATCCAATCTAGATTGAAGGGGAAAAAGGCTCTCATTCTTCTGGATGATATAGATCACTTGAATCAACTAAATGCTTTGGCTAGAGATCGTAAGTGGTTTATGACAGGAAGTACAATCATTGTTACAACTAGATATAAAGCTATTCTCGATCAATCTGAGTTCAAGGTAGACTACAAGTATGAATTGAATGGATTGGATGAGGTGCATTCTTTGCTTTTATTTAACAAACATGCATTTCATATGGACCATTCTTCAAGGGAATTTGAGGATATTTCTCGTGATATCATATCCACCATGGGTGGACTTCCCTTGGCTCTTGAGGTAATAGGTTCATACTTGTATGAAAAAACAGACCGAGAAGTATGGCAAGATGTGCTAGAGAAATTAAGAAAAGAACCATATGGAGATGTCCAAGACAAATTGAAGATAAGTTATGATGCATTAGAAGATGGACATAAGGAGATTTTTCTCGATATTGCTTGTTTCTTTATTGGCAAAGAGAGCAAATTCGCAATTTATATGTGGAAGGACTGTGGATTTTATCCAAGTCAAGGGATTGAAGAATTGAAGCTGAGGAGTTTAATAAAAATTGGAGATCGTGGTGAGTTAAGGATGCATGATCAATTGAGAGATCTTGGAAGGACAATTGTTTGCAAAGAAGGACCGCTTGAGAGACGAAGCAGATTATGGGTCAGCAATGAAGCCTCCAGCATACTAATGGGAAAAAAGGTAACACATGACACTCCTTTTTCTTTCCCTCTCCCTCGTAATTTCATACATTTAATCTGATCTATTCCAATCTTTTATCTGGTATGATAAGATGCTCCTACTTCTTAGGAAAAATTCCTTTCATGATTCATGCCCATCATAGATTAATTGTGACGGCTAATTAAGGATGAAGAAGTTATATTCTCTCGTGATGGTTATGAAATGGAATATATCCAAATGTTCAGATTCAATGGTGTAAATTATATATGTCAAAAATTTAATTTACAACAAATTTAAAGTCTTTTAACAACAATTCTACACTAAAAATCTTGTTTTGTAAAAGTCTGTAATTTTCATATTTAGTAGAAAATGTTGATAATCTGAAAGACTACAATAATAAATAGAGATGAAGCATGAACATCATAGAACAAATAAATGAAGATTAGTTGGTTCATAATAACGCTAGATAATAACTAATAATTAAACAAAACATTTTTTTTTTAAAAGACGTCAAATGCATGGAAATCTCTCATGGATAAGGGTACCTCCACTTCCTGGAAACTCCTCCTACTTTGTGGGCAACAGGCTCTACTTTGTCGCGTTTCTAGACTCGATGCGTACAACTTCCACAATTAAGTTACTTCAAAATCAAATAAAGATAATAACTTGAATCAATTTTAAATGAACCCGCAAGTTATTTTTGTCATTTAGCATTTAAAAGTGAAAACACCGGTAATCGCCACTACCATTGTCGAAGCATAGTTATTACACCAATCCAGCATAAATGGCGCCCGTGGTACACTTGGGTCTAGTCTATATCTAATATAATATCACAACTAAAAAGGTGAAGCCCTTAAAATTTTACCTTCATATTTCCATGAATTTATTATATATAATATAATCACCATTACTCACTGTTTAAATATAATTAATCAATTGTCAGAAAAAGAAATAAGTAAATAAACTTTTGCTTTGCTTCTTTTTTAAAGAGAGAATTGTTCATCTTTAAAAGTAAATCATAGGTCCAATCCAACATAAATGGTGCGCGTAGCGCATATTAGATCTAGTTTATATATAATCTAGTCTAATCTCACTTTAGATTCCTTCCAAGTTTACCCCTATATAAGGTTTCCCTATGGCAAATCAGTAAAGTCTCACTTTTGTAGAGCTCTTTTTCTTAAACCAACCCATTTCACACCTTCGAAGATTATTTAACATCTTCTTCATCAGCATCATATCATTCCCACTTCCTAACATCCTGCTCTTATTATTTGAAATTTTAGTTACAAAGTTCAAATGAAAATAAGCACAAGGTTAACAGAGCGCAAACGTAGCGCCTGTATAGTGTCTTGTTGAAATAAAGCAAACTCAAACTACAAAAAGTAACGCCATTTCTAGGTCGAGTTTTATTTTAATGTCTCACACATGCATTTTCTTGAATAGGTCGAGTGAGGGGCACTACTCACTTGAAATTACTTTGCTCTGGAAATGCATGTTAACAAATGATGAAAGCATGCACATATACTAAAAACTAACACCGACAATTTAAAAATAAAATACCTCTAGAAAATTTATTAACAAAAGTGGATAGTCAAAACTTCAAAATCCTTCGTTCACGATTTGTATATTCACATTGAGTCGGGGTTTGATTTATTTGGGGTCAAAATCGAGACACTAATCCAATAGCAACTTTAAAAGAAGTTTCATGTGTTCAGATTTAGTGCTCTAGTTTTTAAAATTTTGATGCTTACCACTGATCAATTAAACTTTCCCGGGGGGGGTGGTCGGGTGTGAATATAAGTATTGTTATTGAAGTCAATAAAAGCAATATGGAATATTTTTCACCATCTTCTACTGATTAAATGATCCGTTTTGGCAGGAAACTTAAAGAGTATGTTTTGACTTATAAGATGCAAAAAGAAACAGTATCTTAAGCAAAATGGAATGCATCTTCACTAAATAAGTATATTTTCTCCAGAATCTTTCATAAGGCAGAGTTAGCTAGAAGATATTGCCCAGCATTGATAACCTATTGTCCCATATGTTAGAAACTTTAATCTAACCATTAGACCATGAAAGGGAGTTAATTTGTTCATTTTAGTTGGTCCAAAAGCAGCTTTTTTCCAACTCCCGCTAAAAATTCAAATATTTTTTACTCCTACAATGTGCATTGTTAACGAATGTCCCCACATCACTTTTATAAAATACTTTATAAGAAAATTTTCGGTTTTCAAACCGACGATTACAAGAATAATTGATAAATTGAAAACCAAGTGCTTCCTTAGCTACTTAACAAGTGACCCATGAGCACTGTTTAGCAAATTCTTTTTAAAAAAATTATGAAAGTTTTATATGAAAATCTACAAGTCAACATTTGTATGTTCTATAAAGTTTCATGAATTTCGCCTTCGATAAAAATCAAAAGTATATGCACTACAAAATTCTGAAAATGGTAAACCACTAAGGTGCGTTTGTCTTAGATTTTCTTAAAGCAAGAAGTAATTTTCTTTTTACTTTCATGTCAAAATTAAAAATAATGTTTAAATTTCAAAAAATTATCAAAAAATTAAACGTGAGTTGTGTTAACGTTTATATAGAGCGAGGGTAGAAAGAGAACAAATCGTGGAGTCCAAGATCTTAAAAGGTGAAAACTAAAATAATCAAAATGCAATCTAGACACTCAGTTGATTGATTTGATATGCAGGGAACAGAAAGGATCCAAGCAATTTGTCTCGAGGGATACCGTGCTGACCATATCCAAACATACACAAATGAACAGTTTAAAAACTTACAAAGCTTGAGGTTCCTTCAGTTGAGGCTGGCGGCTTTAAGTGGAGATTTTGATCAACTGTTTTCGGAATTAAGATGGCTTCAATGGGTTAAAATTGAACCCAATCTATCTTTTTTGGCAACTAATTTGCATCTGCCAAAATTAACGGTGCTGCAGCTGTCCGACAGCAATATCACAGAGCATTGGAGAGGATGGAGTTTAGTCATGGTAAGATAGAAAAAAGACATCCTTCGTGATATTTTGTCCATTTTGTTTTGTCGATCAACTTATTTTATGACAGCTTATTCTCCTTTGTATAGGAGGCAAAACGGCTGAAAGTTCTCCACCTTGACTCCTGCAAATTTTTAAGACGTACTATTGATCTCTCGGTTTTCACAAAGTTAGAGATTCTCAAGTTGACATACTGCGTGAGCCTACTACAAGTCCACCCTTCTATTGGCAAAGTCAAGAGCCTCGTTTCCTTGAATTTGTCTGATTGTCAAAGGCTCAATGAGCTACCAGAAGAAGTGGGTGAACTAAAAGAACTAAAAGAACTTATTTTAGATATTACCAGTATTAGAAAGATTCCTACATCAATCGGTTCTTTGAGGAAGCTAGAGATATTGAGTGCCTCGCATTGTTGGTCAATGAGAGAAATCCCTAGCTCAATTGGGGATTTACAGAATTTACAATATCTAGACTTTCAGCGTTCTGCGCTTGAAAAGTTACCTAGTGCTATTGGAAGGTTGAAAAAACTGCGGACGCTATATCTCTCTAGTACACTGATATCTGACGTGCCAGAAAGCATTCGAAATCTTTCTTCTCTCCAACATCTTCGTCTAGGGAACTGTTTCAAGCTCCGGTCACTACCGGAGCTTCCTTCTGGCTTAACGTGTCTAATGGTCTCTAGTCAGAGTCCTAGTTTGCCACAACTTTCTTGCTTGATCCACCTAGAAGAATTTGGTCTTGATGGATGTACACTTGAGTACATCCCAAAGCTTTCCTCAAGACTCTTGAAGCTTTCTATTTCCTCCTGTGATAAGTTGATATTGTCTAAGCTTGACAGATTCAAGTACTTGGAAGAGTTGTCAATATATTATTGTAGTTCCGTTGAAAGATTGGACATTTCACAATTAAATCGTTTGAAACGATTACGAGCTAGTGGTTGCGATAATCTAGTTGAAATTCAGTGCCAAGATAATTTCTTCTTGAAGGAGATAGTTGTGTATCAGTGCAAGTCCATAGGAAGGCTGATCCTTCCAGAATTACATTGTTTGAAGGAATTAATGGCTCGCTATTGTGACAATTTAGTTGAAATTCGAGGTCTTGATGGTGCAGAGTTCTTAGAGAAATTGAATGTCACTCATTGTGGGTCCATTCAAAGTTTACCTGACCTATCATGCTTCGCAACCCTTAAAGAGTTGTACATCCATAGCTGTCCCAATCTACGTGGTGTTGAGAACCTCAGAGAGATTCTTGTCTTAATGAAGCATATACAGAGCAATTTGATATTATAGAGAATTTCATGATGAGGTGTTCGCTTGGTATTACAAAGAATCTTGGTGTTGAGGAGTCAAGGTCTCGTACACACATAGATATCACAAGATTCAAATCAATGGAGACTTTACCAAAATTGTCGGATGTGAGAAGTTACAATCTCTAGGGGTACAAGACTGTAAGAAACTTAGCTTTGGGGACTTGAAGAGTTGGATTTAATTTATTTGAATATTTCTAGGTGCGACTTATGGGAAACGATACCAAAATTATCTCAACCATTGCCCCCCATGCATTAGGTTCTATAGATCTTGTCAAAGTCATAGTGGAAGCTGCTCGAATCTTGTCTTCAACATAGGTAAGCAAGTAAACTATCATTTTTCTTCTGAGATTCATAATCTACTTTTCATCACTATCTTCTTTTGATAAGTATGTTTTACTTGACAGGTTCCTGTACTATCCTAAATTCTAAATAACTGGAGAGGGGAAGTGGTGGTAGAAGTTGACATGATGCTTGAGCCAAGATCAAAACGTAAATCCGAATATGGGTCTGCATACATCAGAATGCATTGGTCATCTAGTAAGATTTTTTATCCTTAAATGACCAACATGAGTAAATAAATTAATACTTTTTTCTCGAAGCTATATTTTTTTGAGAATTATTTGCTTTGCACTAGGTATCTATTTGATCTAGATTTGCCTAAATGTGCCTGCTGTTGATTGCATTATAGCAATGTTTTTTCAGTTATTCTTCCTTTAGCAGCTTTTGCAGAGGCATTAGCGGCTTTATGAGGTAACGAATCAAAATATCGACATAGGTAAACAAGAATTACCTCGTGATTTGCAATTTCCCTCTTGGTAAACCCAGGATCTGAACTTTTCATCTAGAGGCTGATGATCTTTTGCTACTCAAACTAGTACTTTCCTTGAAAAGTACTTTTTGGCCATTTTAAATTCCTTTTATGAACTCTTTTATGTGTCAAAGGTTGACTAATGGCGGATATCCTGTTTAGAACAAACACCTTTTGATTTTCATTGATCTATCAAGTATCTTATTGTCCCCTCGAGCATGAATTCCCAGTAGGTATCGGAAACTGAGCTAAAATAACGATCAAGTTCTTCTAATGGGCGATTAAAAACATGAATAGAAATTTTGGCTAGTCTGTTTCATATATGATTGTAGACAAGCTTTCTACAACCAGTTGTCAGACCATTATTTTGAAAGATTATCAAGAGAGGTAAACTGATGCTTCTTTTGTGACAGGTCTGGTTAGTCTATGTAATAATCAAAGTTTACTTTTGGACTTTGATTCACTGAGCTGTACCGATGACCTTTTGCATAATTGGGATAATTTTTTTCAAGGAGCACAAAAATTTGCTAATTGGTTTGCATCCCATTTGATCTTATTATTGTCTTTAAATCATTTTATCACATGATTGATCTGGTTCTAGCTAGCTTGGCTGAGGAAGTTCAAATTCTACAACGGAGACTGATCAAAATGAAGAGGAGGATTTTGCCGAGGAACCATCAACAACAACTGTGGACTATCTTGTGTGCCGACCTTGAAGAGGCTCGTGGTCCAACTAGAGCATCTTGAGGAAGTTTTTTTTATGCTTGTGAAGATCGAAACACTTGATCTGGTCTCAACAGCACATACCTGAATAATTGTAAATGTATCCATTCTCAATTGAATCTACGTTCTGTGTGCTTATTGGGTTCTACCTCTCTGTGTATCAAATACACACCCGCTGATTTTTCTACATGTGTACCCTGATGCAGAGTTGTTTTATGCGGTTGCGTTCTAATGATATCATTCCCAAACTCAATGAGGCTCTGCCGAGAGAGGTATGCACCAACAGTTGTACCATAACTATGAAAGAGTAACTTTTGTGCTTATAAAATATGAGCTAAGGAATTTTACGCCAAAATTCATATACTAGAATGCGTGATGACAATCTCCTCCATTTCTATCATTTTATAATCGTGATAATATTCTTTGAATGTTGTCATATAGGTCCCTGACTCGATAAGCTTAGTTCTTAATCATCCCATATGAGATGGGAATAGTCTTGAGATTTGATTTATATATAGGCAAAGACCCACCCTCAATGGATACCGCCTAGATGGTTCTTTCGCTCATGCGAATTAGGTCAAGTTTTTGTAGACGCTCTTAGGCTAGATTTCTGTGGATTTGGGTTAATGTGACGGGGTCAACCATAATATTTCATCACAAGACTCACATGAGTCCTTTAAAATCAACACACATCTTAAAAATCTACTGTGATAGCATATGGTTCATAAATCATGATCTATGCAATTTTTTTAAGTTTTCAATTGACTCAGGCTCACTTATATTCACTTAGGCCTGGAAGGCTTGCCGGGACCCGGTTGACTTTAACTATTACAAACTAGCAAATGTGCACACGCACACGTGCGTGTGAAAAATGGACATTTGCACAATTAGCTAAATCATTTTATTATGAAATGCCTGAAAAATCAATGCGGAAAGAGATTATTGGTAAAACAACACTATCCAAAGAAATTGTATATAGGAAAGACAAGAAAATGTCAAGATTTGAGTTTTCTTAGGGTTGTTATAAAACAAATATAATATTCAAACTTTAATACCGAAGCATGCGAGAGATTGATAAATTAATAACTTAAGCATTTGTCCATGGGTACAATATTTATAAAATAAGTATTTGAGGATATTAGAGGAAGAAATAAAAATATTTGAGGTCCCTAAAAAGTAGGAGGTCCTCTTTAATTTATATAGTAGCATAGATAACTAATCAATTTCTAAGTGTGGCATGAAAACGGACTTCTTTCAAAGCGTTTCATACAAGTTTGGTCATGTATTTATAATCTTCTTAATTATAGTTGGGTTTAATTTATTTTGATATTTCCGGGATACCTCATTGGAAACAATAGCAAAATAACCCGGAACACGCGTCTTTGGAAATTATGAAAAAACGCAATATGGAGGTCACAGGAGCAAAATTATATTGTAGTGATACTGGTGTGATGAATCTTATGTTCATATTACAACATTGAGACAAGTCATGTTTCCTTAACAGGGGACCAGGGGTAACCGGCGGCCGGTGGCGGTTTGTTTTGAAATTTCATGACCTACTTTCAATCACTATTGTCTTTGGACAAGAAAGTTTTCCTCGATAGGGTTTTGTACTTTCCTAGATTCCTAGTCTTCCATGATTGGAGCACGGGGCAGTTGGTCTTAGAAGCAATTCAAAAAGTGGTTCCACGTACATTAGAAGGCGTTGGTCTTCTGGTAAGATTCTTCATCCTTCAACAACCAGCTTATGAGTGAATATAGTACTACTTTTCTCGAGGCGATATTTTTTGTGAATTGCTCGACACTGGGTGTCTATTTGATCTAGATATGCCTTAAGTATACTGGCTGTTGATTTGGCTGTTGAATGCATAATAATAATGTTTTTTCAGCTATCCTTCCATTGGCAGCTTTTGCAAACTGCAAAGAGATTAGCGGCTTGTAAGTTGTAAGGCAACAGATAAAATTATTGACATAAGTAAAGAAGAATTACCTAGTGATTTACAATTTCCCTCTCAAAAAACCAGGATTTGAATATTTTCATCTAGAGGCTGATTATCTTCCGCTGCTCAACATTGTAAACTGCGCCCAAAATCCATTTTCCGTTATGTCCAAAGTCAATATTTTCTTGAAAATAATCGTTGGCCATTTTGAATTCCTTTGGGAGCTCTTTTGTATGTCGAGTTTGACTCATCCTTTTCAAAACATACACCTTTTGATTTTCTAAGATGATCGAAAACCCTGTCGTGTTTCTTATTGTTCCCTTGATGTTCCTCTCGAACCTTCGAAGACGAGCATGAATTCCCAGTGAGTAGGTGAAACTGAGCTAAAATGAAAATCAACGTTCAAGTTTTTCTTGCTGGTGACAAAATGAAAAATTAAACGTTGTTTTGGCTTAGTATGTTATGTGTGATTGTAGACCAACTTTTTGTTCCAAGTAATCAAACTGTTGTCTTAAAAGATTATCACCGAAGGCAAACCGGTGCTGCTTTCTTGACAGGCTTTCTTGACAGGTCTGGTTGGTCTGTGTAATGATCAAGGCACAGTTTTGGACTTCAATTAAATGCACTGGATCAATGACCTTTTGCATAATTGGGACAATTTTCTGCCCGTTCTGTGTAACAAGCTGGGTGAGGAGTCCAAGAATTTGATATTTCGTCTGCATCCCCTTTGCTCCTGTTGTTGTCCTGGAATCGTTTTATCACATGATTGATCCGAGCCTAGCTGATTTGGCTGAGGAACCTCGAATTCCATACCAAAGACCGATCGAAATGAAGAAGAGGGATTTTGCAGAGGAAGCATCAACAATTGCTGTGGGCCACCTTGCGTGCCAACCTCGAAGAAGCTCGTTTGCCAACTAGTGTCCTGAGGAAGTTCTGGTGCTTGTGAAAATCCAAGCACTTGATCTGGTCTCAACAGCGCATACCTAAATGATTGTGAATGTAGTTTTTTCAATTGAATCTACTTTCTGTGTGCTCATTAGTTTCTACCTCTCTGTTAATCAAATAAGTACCTTCTGATTTTTTTATGCATGAATCCCTGATGCAGAGTTGTTTGATACGATTGTGTTCTCACTTCTCATGATATCACTCCCAGACTCAACGAGGCTCTGCAGGGGAAGGTAAGCACTATCAGTTGTACCACAACTATAATAGACTAACTTGTGTGCTTGTACTGAAAATCAATGCAAGGATGCATGATGACAATCTCCTTTGATTTCTATCAGTTTATTAGTAAGGTAAACAAAATCCTTTCAATGTTGTCATATATCAGTTCCCATGTATGTGGCATTGAACTTGTAAAGTTGAGATTTGCCTCCTAGCAAAACTATACCGAATTGCTGATTTTGCTAATCAGGTAACGCGAAATAATCAAGTGACAAGTACATCTTTCTGTTCTGTAGTTTAGGCAATTCATGTTTTTGGTATAGTCTTATTAACATCAGTTCTCTTCCTAAACACAAACGACGAAAGTGCTGCTGATTGCTTACTTTTCCCGAGTCTTTTGTTTTATTTTTCATGGGCCAACCAATGAAGTTTCTCTTGATTACGGTCCGACTGCGAACTACTCAGAAACACCTGGAACGCGTGGCAAGATACGTCCCCAGATTTTGGTGTTGGGGCACATTATTTATGCATGTGTGCTTTATCTGGGGTAAATTGTGATGCTACTTTTCATTTATTAATAACTAATTAATCCTATCCTTCTTGTGTAGATTCAAAGCTGCACTTCATGAAGCTCGGAGAAAGTCCCAAAACACCACAGATGTAGATGCAGGCAGGAGTGAACAATGTCACGAGACATTATAGGAAGGCGTTCAAAAGTTCGTTGCTATTGGCACTGATCATGTTCCCCGTGTTGTTAATACTCTTCATAGGATTTTTGATATAAAGCGACCTCTTCTCATGTAGCGCAGTCGTCTTGACATCATGCTATTCTTTAGCAAAAGCCGATTCTCAAAATGCTTGCAGGAAGACCGCATGTGCAGGAGGTTCTGCATGTGAGGTTAAGCATAAACTCATGTTTACTTCAAACTACAATCGTGTGACCGGAAGAGAAGCATTCTTCATGGGAAAAGAAAACGCCATGGAATCGGCAAATAATCTGTCAATCGCAGCCAAGAATTTTAATGAAAAGGTTTGAAGAAGACAGCAGTTTCTCATTTGGGAGAATTTTGAACGAAATATAAAAATGTTCATTAGTGCGCAATCATCTCTCTGGTCTGGTCACCTCAGAAAATTCATGAATTGGCATCTAACAATCGCTTAATTGTATAATCTCGAACTTGGATTTATTCACGCACGAATCTATTAAGCAGAAGAGACACGGCCATACATTTTCATACCTGCAACCAAATTTTCTCTGACGTTGGCTACAGTGAAAAACTGACAAAAAATGTTGAGAACATTTTTTAGAAGGGTGAATATAGCCCCTCCATGGAGCTAATTTCAGGTGGAAACGAAGGCCCATGGGCCTACGCAGCGTGATTGATGACTGCCGTGTACTTAGCCCAGATGAAGGAATCGAGTGCGAACGCAAACCAACTAGTCGATCGGGCCCTCAAAGCCCGTTGTAGAAAAAATCCCTCCCTGTTAATCGGTTGTGTAATCCCCGTCCCTCTGGAATATCTTATGTTCTGAGACTCATCTATCGTATTTTTTTTTTTTTTTTTTTTGATCAGCAAACCATCATCATTTTATTTACTATTTCATACGGTGAAACAAAACACTCGGTGCGTCAGTGCTTAATAGATCAAATAAAACAGGGGGGGATTATAAATCCAGTCTGGGGGTAAAAGGTTACTTCGGCATGCCTTCGCAATCCAGTCCGCTGGTCGGTTTGAGGTTCTGTTGCAGTGGGCCAGCGTCAGGCCCGGAAGTTGAAGCATTTTCGCCTGGGCCCGTCTCACGAGCGGATGCAGTTCCCAACTTAACTCGTTTGAAGTCTTCAAAGCGTGCACAAGAACTAAGCGATCGAGTGTACTTGAGGAGAGGGAAAGTTTCGGGTCTCGATGAAAGTTAGGGTTTCGACAATCGCGATCGTCTGCGTGGAGAGCCGAAGCCACGGCGGCCGCCGCAAAACCATCGACTATGAGGCCTCGGTGATCTCGACATACACAAGCTATGGCCGCACGGTGGCGGGGAGTGTCGGTCGTCTCGGTGGGATGTTCTGTCGTGTCGGTGGTTGTTGTGTTTCTTTCCAGATCTGGGTCGAAAGCGGCATCCACGTTTATGCGAATTGTTCCTGGAGGAGGTGGAAGCCAAGAGTCAGATAAGTGCTCGGTTCTCATCTTGCTGTTCTTTTCGCCGTTCAAAGCTCTATAACTTTCTGTAAATGCTTCTGCTCTGGCTATGATTGAGTTGGGTCTCGGAATCTTTTGATGAAATATACAACGATTTCGTTCCTTCCAAATGCTCCATAGTACCTCAGCTATTAGGTTGAAATTACCCGAGGTAACCGAGGCCTTTTGTATGTCGCGAGATCCATTCTTCAAGTCGGGTGAGGCCCACTCTGGAAATCTGTATGTGCAGGGGGGTTGAACGCCAGACTTTTGCAGTCCATGGGCAGAGAAGGAAGGTGTGTTCGAGCGTTTCTGCTTCTTGTTTGCATAGAGGACACAAGGGAGAAGGTACGACTTTACGGTGGTGCAAGTTTACCATTGTAGCTAGGGCATTGTTGCATGCATTCCAGAGAAAAATTCTTGTTCTGGGTGGGATTGCAGACTGCCATATAGTTTTCCATAGTTCGGGACTAGCCTGATAAGAAGGAGTTGCTTGTGTGTCCTGTGTGGTAGCAGTGGCTTTCCTAAATGTGGAATAGCCACTCTTTACTGAGTACTCTCCTGTTTTTGTGTTCATCCATACCAGCTTGTCATTCTCCTCGGGTAAGCCAATAGGTGTGACTAGAATTTCCTGTACTCGCCTTTCATCAAACATAGAATGTATTAAGGGTTCATTCCATGTACCTGTATCTGGATTTATGAGTTAAAGAGACCATTTACGGTTCATGTTGTGATGTAGGGCCTTCTATTAGACCGCTCTTTAACCATCGGCTGTTCGATTGGAGTGTTTTTACCATTGCCGATCCTATGCATGACTCGAGGAGCAACGGAGTCCCTTGCCATGATGATGCTTTGCCATCCCCACGAGGGCCTAGACCCTCCGCTGCGATCCGAAGTCTCCTGTGAGTAATAGAGCCCTTTCCATAATCTGTTAACAACGAGTCGGATTTTGAATTATGTGCCACATCTTGCTTTGCTAACGGTGCTTTATTGACGGTCGTAGATCTTTAAAACCCGGTCCCCTTCGCTTTTCCCCGTTTTCAACAAATCCCATCTTTTCCAGTGGATTGCAGTCTTTTTCTCGTTGTTTTTCCACCAAAAGGATGCAACCTTCTTCTCTATTGCTTTACAGATTGATAAAGGAATTTTAAATATTGACATCGCGTGTTGAGGGATAGCTTGTACCACTGCTTTTATGAGAATTTCCTTTCCAGCTTTTGATAACAGTTTTTCCTTCCAGCTGCTCAACTTGGAATTGACCCGAGCTAGGATCCATGCGAACATGTCCTTCTTGGAGTGCCCCCAGTCTGAAGGTATGCCCAGATATTTCCCTGTCTTTGTGATTTCTGGGACCCTAATAGCAGATGCCATATTTCTCCTTAGAGCTGTAGGACATCCTTTACTAAAGTAGATGCCTGATTTGTTGAGATTAATTGCACGGCGAAAGCAAAACAAGTATTGATTGAGTATATTGGCGAGATTTTGACATTCCACCACCGTTCCATGCAGGAAAAAAATCGAATCGTCAGCGAAGAGCAGGTGGGACAAGGTAGGGCATTGGCAGTTCAGTCTGATTCCTGTGAGTGTGCCCTCCTGCATAGCTTTTTTCATCAGACACGACAGCACATTGGCTACAATGATGAAGAGGTAAGGTGAGAGTGGGTCTCCTTGGCGCAAGCCACGAGTAGGTTTGAAGAAAGGTAGTGATTCTCCATTGAGGTTTATGCTGTAGGATACTGTGCTCACACATTGCATTATCCACGTTACCCATTTTTCACAGAAGCCTATTTTTGTTAGGCATGCCTTAAGAAAATCCCACTCGATGCGATCGTAAGCCTTTTGCATGTCCAGTTTTAAAACTGCTTGAAATTTCTTCCTCCTGTTACTAGTTCGAAGTCTGTGGAGCACTTCCTGTACAATCAGTATGTTGTCCTGAATCTGCCTGCCTCCCACAAACGCGCTCTGTTCCTCTGCTATGATGTGGGGTAGGATAGGTTTGAGCCTGTTTGTGAGTACTTTAGATATTATTTTATATAGGAAGTTGCATAGACTGATAGGGCGATATTGCTCCAGTTTTTTCTGGCATGGGATTTTGGGTATCGGTATGATTTGTGTTGTTTAGTGCGGGATCGAGATTGCCCGTGACTAAGAGCCGTGTGCTTGCTGAATGTCTTTGGAGACCACGGCCAATGATCTCTATAAAATATTCCGTGGAACCCATCAGGCCCAGGTGCCTTAAGAGCTCCAAGCTGCTGCATAGCGGTGCTGACTTCCTTTTCAGTGATTGGAGCCGTTAAGGTACAGTTCATCTGATCATCCACCAAAGTAGGGATATGTTGTAAGATAGGTTGCCAGTTACGATCACCCACTGATGTGTATAAGTTTTTGAAAAACTGTTCTGTCATACCCTGTATCTGCTGTTCCCCTCTTACCCATTCTCCACTCTCATTTTTCAATAATTTTATCTGATTTCGACACCTTCGCTGTATGGTCGTTGCATGAAAAAAGCGAGTATTTTTATCGCCCCACTTGATCCAACTTAATCTCGATCGCATGGCCCAATACATCTCCTCTTGTCTCCATAGTTGGTCAATTTCTTTAGTTATTTCTCTCTCCTGAGCTGTCTCTTCACAAGTTTGTTTACTGTTCATCAGGTTCTGGAGAACTTCTTTGAGCAGGATAATTCTCTTCTTTGCATGGCCGAATTTGCTCTTGCTCCACAGCAATAACTTCTGTTGTACTTGCTGCAGTTTCTCCACCAGGTTAAGATTTTGTGCATCTGGGTCATTCCATGTATCTGTAACAATGCTTTTACTTTCTGCTTCTCCAGACCAGTAAGCTTCATATCTGAACTGCTTTCGTTTTCTTCTCTTTGGTTGATCCAGAGTTAGCAGGAGAGGACTGTGATCTGAGCCAATTGCTGGGAGTGCAGTGCAGTCTGCCTCAGGGTAAGTAATTCTCCATTGGTGTGAGCATAATGCCTGTCAAGTCTCTCTTTAACCGGTTCTCTCCCTCACGTCTGTTTGACCGGGTGAACGAGCATCCCTTGGAATCCGGGTCCATGAGGGAGCACGATTAACAAAATCTCTCGAAAGCCGTGAGTCTGTAATTTTCTGCGCCCGTACTTGCCCTCTTTCTCCCGGTGATTTAGTATTTCGTTGAAGTCACCCGAGGCAAAGCCATGGTAGCCGGTAATATATCTTTGAGTAGATTCTTTCCCATAACGAGTTCTTTCTTCGAATACATTGGGCGCATGGATAAAAATGATTTTCATTTGCTGATCTCGGTCTGCCAGGTGACATTGGGTAAAGATTGCTGTGGCTGAGGAGGATTCAATTGATAACTGCAGCTGATCATCCCAAAATAAGGCCAAACCCCCTGCTGTACCCTCGGGATTAACGATGTAGCTATTCGGGAAGTTAAGTCTTCGTTTTATTCTAAGCACTTTCTGTTCTGAGTTCTTTGTTTCCATAATGAAAACTAGATTGGGCCGTTCTCGAGTCACGGTGACTCGTAAGGCCTGGATTGTCGGGGATTGCCCAACCCCGACAATTCCAGCTTAAGAGTTTCATGGGTACTTTGGTGGCTTATTAGGGCTAGCCACCAGAGCCCATTGTTCTGACTTTTCTGCCACCGTAATGGGTGTTTCCACAAGCTGAATACAGCTTTCTGCATGCTGAGCTAATGTTTGTGCTCCGTATGGGCAGAACCTCTTTGCTTTTTTTGCATTGGCCACCTTTACACTCTTTCCTTTCTGTTTTGTAGGGGGGGACCTCATCATATCTCCTGCGGCTTCCTTCATATGTTCCTCATGAGATGCCAGGGTATGTTCCTCATCGATACAGCTGGTTCCCCTTTTCTGGAGGTTTTTTGAGTCTAGCACAATTAGGTCTCGAGAGGAGGAGGGTGTGTAGGTGTCCAGACCTTTTGACTGGGTGTTGTAAACATGTGTTTGCTGGGATGTTGATGAACTGATCTGCTCAGTGTTAGGTATCGGAGATAGAGGTGTTTCCGGCACTTCCTCCACTTCTTCAGGGGGGAGTTCTTTTTGCCCATAAAAGATTTTCCCATAGGGACTGAGTTCCTTCACATCAGCTCGCAGCCAATCTCCATACCTGGTCGGTAAGTTTTGTTCCAGCCCTAACTCCTTATATGGTTGCTCAGCACACTCTGTAGTGTAATGCCCTATTCTGCCACAGGAATAGCAGTAAAAGGGTAGTCTTTCATATTTGAATTCAACCCAGAGCTTCTTATTTTCGAGATTCACTATCACGCCAGTCTTCAGAGGTTGCTTTAATGACAGTGTCACTCTGGCTTTGCCCATTTTATAGGTGCTATTTCCTCTTTCCTCCAGTTTTACTTCCACAACTACTCCTATTTTTGAAGCAATTTCATCGATCACATCATAGGTAACTCTCCCATATGGTAGTCCAATGAATCTTACCCAGAAATCACAATGATTATAATCATAACAGAACTCGGGTGTGTCAGGTTCGCACTGCCTAAGTATTAGGAGGTGGCTGGAGAAGGACCAGGGCCCCGACTGGAGTATTCTCTGTGCATCGGCTTCCGAATGGAAAGAGAAAGAGAAAAAACCAGGTTCCAATGTGACACAGGTGAAGTTTTCTGTTTTCCACGCTTTTCGCATCAGATTTAAGAATGCAGTATAGTTCAAAGCTGGGTTTGTGTAGAATTTACCAAATAAGGTTTTGCGGCATTCAATCAGTTTCTCAGTAGAAATAGCACCTGGGATTTCAACGACCTCAACGGCGTTCCAGAGTTTTCCCAAGCTTTTGCAGAGAGCCGCAAGTCTTCTTTCTTCGTTGTTCTGATCTGCCATATTCTGTGTGTGTAGGAGGCTAGGGTTTTGGAGGAATCGTGAGTGGAGCGATTGAAGGGAGCTCTGATGAGTGGGGGTGGATGGGTTCGTTACTGTGGGAGAAGACGGTATAAACTAGGGTTTTCGAGATGGGGGTTACCTCTATTCCACGATTCGCAACGAGAGGTGGAAAGGGGAAGGATGCTCCGACACGAAGCAAGCAGAAGCTTCAAGATTACGGGCAGAGTGAGGCAAAAACGGGAACTACCCAGCTGGTAGAGGAGGACTACACAAACGGTAGAGGGGAAACTCCATGGCGGAGAGGATTTTCCTCGTTCCTTTAGCGTCGTTCAAAGGCCAATATTTGCTCATCCTCATCTATCGTATTTCAATGGGTTGCTTTCATGAATGAAATAGCCTTTTTGGACCTCAAAATAAAAATAATAATAATGATAGCCCCTCCCAAAATTTATATGCTAAATGGTAGTCAACGATGATGTGTTCAAGTTTGGTCTAAGTAATTTCTTTGGGGTCAATCTCAGATATTTTCCGACCTTGTACTGGATTATTATTGTGGAATTTTTATTAGTTAAAAGCTGCTCACAAACTTGTAGTCTACTGACTCAATTTTTCCGGAGCTCAAGACAAGTTCTAGTCTTACCGCTAGTGTCCGAAAAAGAGTGAAAAAGATAAATGAAAAAAATGAACGTTACAACTGCTGTCATGGCGTGCATAAATAAACTTTTATCATCTTACAATTTAACATTTTGCTTTTGGTCTGTTCGATGTTGTTTTGCATGTCGGATAAGGCAGGCATTCCAGTGGGGAGTGTCTCTTGTGGAGTCTTCAACTGGAACAGTAGAACTGTCCCTTTTTACAGCTTATATGTTGCAGAACGACGTCCCCAAGAATTCTTTTTTAATTTTCCTTTTTCTGATGATGTAGGACCGCTCCTTCAGTGAATAAACTATAAACATGTGAGGATCGTGTTGATTAACCTAACTGGAGTTAGACAAGGTGCATAAAATCCGATTCGGACGCCAACTGACTGCAAAAAATTGAACATAATTGATGTAATGGATAAAGAAAACTGTAAGTTGAACTGCAGATGGCAAAATGCATTATCTGTCATTGATGATGTGATTGTGTGAAACATGCGCTTAATCTACATGCACGAGTTCTTTGTGAATCACTAAAGCAATCCAGGAAAAAATAGCCATGAGTCACGGGAAATTATTCGATCAATCCTACACCTATCACATAGATGTCAATTCAATATTAAACTTTTTAATTTTGCTAATTTAGTCTAAACTTCTTTCACAATGTTCCAATTTAATCCTGTTTGTAAATTTTTTATAGGAAATCGTTGACACGACGATGTGCCACATGGAACAATTGATAAAGATTGGACCACTGCGCTAGCAATTTCTGGGAAATTTTTTCTAAAATGACTACATTGGAAGTGAAATTGATAACTTCTCTTTGGAATTGAAATTGAAAGTGTCATGACTGGCCTTTGTATGCTTGTCTTATCATCTTATTGTGCAATTGCGTAAAACATGCGATTGATTAGCGGTTCCCTTTTACGAGGTCATAGAAAGACAACAATTTACAATTTAACTAGACAAAAATTTGCCAAATCGCGGGAATCACGGGCAAAGAATAGATGGGCCATGCATAAGTCGTGCCTAAATCATAAAACAAACCGTAATTGATGCAAAAGCAACCCTTCCCATCATTAAGTGAAAAAAGTAGAGGATGGAGCTTTGTACCAAGCTGCCTAAATTGCTCATGGATCTCATAATAAATTAGCTGATATTTCGATTTTGGAATTACAAAGAACAAAATCAAATGAGTAAAATTGCGCAAGACAAGCATTAAATCAAAGCAAATATCAATCAACTAGTTCTTGGGCTTGATGTCAAATGTCACAGTCATCTTCAAAGGAAAACAAAGAAGGAAGCAATACAAGTTTCCACGCCATGCTGGATGACTCCTTCCACGTACATGAGAAAGTCTTTTGCATAACATTTATACCAAGTGATATATTGACCGATGCCTTTCATCTTATTGTGTGTCCTCAACATTTAACATATAATCAAAACCATGTCAACATGTTATGCAATATAACATTACATAAAAGATTTTTCTGTATGGAGATGACACCCTGAAGTAAAGTCACCTAACTATTCGGTGAAGTCATACTGCTCGTACCTAGCTCTGCAATCCCCGAGCTGGACCTGAGCGCCAACGCTCATCGGACATAAAATGCGGACCTGCGTAACAGCACTGGTCATGCACAGGACGCAATCATAGACCTGAAGTGCTCCGTTCCAAGCGCCGTGACCGTAGCAGATTGGGGTCGACCCTGGCCATGGTGATTGGCAGTAATAATTGAACTTATTGTACGCCGTGTCGTCCCTTAAATGGTGGAGAACATCGTCTAGATTGATCTTGAAAAGATCGTTGCCCTGATGAGTCGACGTGCTGCAACTATAGCCCACGATCCTCGTGTCCGGGTCACCCCGAGCAAGCCCGCAATTGCAGAGGAGCACGACAATCACAGTCGCCGCAGGTCTCTTGAGGATAGCCATTGCCGTGACCAGGTCGCTACCCAGAAACGAGATAAGATTCGACATACAAAGAGGGCAATTGCTCGTGCTGTGCACGTAGCTGGAGATCCCATTTGCCGAATTCGTCTGCCTTTTTACAACTTCTAATGAAATAATTTAATCACGAGGGTCGCTTGTCACAACACAAGAGAAAGCTAATGGTTTCTTGCTTTGATCCAAAGTCCGGTTTCCAGCTTATTCTTAGCCTTTATCCAGCTGAAGATACGAAATGTGGAAACTTTGCATGCGTTGTTCTCTTGACCCACCGTCTTGAACTTTGAAGCTAACGCAGAGCATGCTATGGAGGGAGGCTCTCCCTCCTTTAATCGGTCTGTGAATTAGCAACTTAGATATGGCGAGTCTATAATAAGAGCTTGTTCTAGTATCTTAAATTAAATGAATTCTTCAGTCCATCAGACAAATGGGAATAGTTTATACAATTTCACTGTAAAAAGAACATTGCATGTCACTTAATTGATTAGTTAATAACAATCGGATTTTGCTGATAAATACCCGAGGGCAATTGTTAACCAATGAGATAAGGAAATATTATGATTTCGAATACCCAGATTGTCCTCGCCATATGCGTGCTCAATGCTTTGAAGACTATATTCTCATTAAGCATGTTTCAACAAATTTCCAGGAGGCACTTGTTAAAGATGGCCGTGCTTCATTAGATATTCATCATTACGTTAGTTATATAGAAGACATTCTCTAAAGCAACACAGGTTGACCACTTATTCTGTAAAATCTGTGCTGCTCATTACCTAACTCTGCAATCCTGATACTGAAGCATAGCACCCGCACTCATCAGACACAAGTCATCAACTTGTCTTGTAATCCATTCCGCACATTCATAAATCCCGAGTGCTGAAATGCAGGGCTTCATGACCATAACAGGTCGGGGGTCGACCCAGGCCATGGAGTCATCAACTTGTCTTGTAATCCATTCCGCACATTCATAAATCCCGAGTGCTGAAATGCAGGGCTTCATGACCATAACAGATCAAGGGTCGACCCAGGCCATGGAGATGCGTAATAGCATTTGTATCCATTATTAAATGACACGTTCTTCATGCTGTGCTGAGATGCATGCACTTGACCAATATTCTCGTGTCCACCTCTCGCAAATCGGACAGCACAAAGAAGCGTGAGAAAACTTACAGTTGATCCCTGTCTGTAATGCTTGTGTCACGTTGTCGTAACTGTAGATCCCGCTGTCCCTTGTTTTGTTGCGTTGATTCAATTCATGGTTTCTCGCTGTATTTTATTCTCGTTCTGTGATTCATTGAGGCGACCACTTGTCACAATGCCGGACAGTTGTTTCTTGCTTTGATAAAACAAAAAAAGTTTGATTTTTGAGCTTTTTTTCTGAGCCCTTTTTCGGCTGGAGATACGAAATATGGAAACTTGCATGTGTTTTTAGCTTCCTATAGTGGAAGGTCTTGAATTTTAGAGCCTTGGCAAAGCATGTTGTAGAGACAAGGTCACATTGAAGCTCTCTAAATAAAGAAGGTATTCTCTTTAGCCATGGAGCACACTGGTTTAAACGCCCAATTTGATATCTCCACGTCGTTTACTGAGCAACACTCTGAAAAATAGCATGCTCTAGTTTTGACATAAAAAAAAAACATGATATTCTACAATTTTTGTATGTATTGAAGATTTCACCCGTCTATCGATGTAAAGGATCGAAGTAGGATGAGTATAATAAGGCATCCGAACCATTCAAATCCTAATGGGATGTAAATGGATAGAGGGTTTGGGGAGGTTAGACGGGTTTGGGCTCAAATGCCATAAACCTTGTAGGATTTGGGACAGATTCGGGATTTTACAGTCGGAAAACCCAATAATCAAAGCCGATATGTATTGCCATTAAAGTGTCATTTGTTTTCTTTATATTTCTTAGGTAGTTGAGTAAATATATATCAGTGTAAATTATTTTAGGATTTGCAATGGGAATTTTTTATATTGCCTTTACTCTATTAAAAATCATGACATCAGTCAATTATAATAATTTGTCAACACTAAGAAGGCAACATAGTATTATAATAGATTTTCCAACGACAGCCACTATTTCACTCCTAGCTTATAGTTTAGACGGGAAAATTAACAAAAAAGTCATAAACATATGGCATTGGTACCAATTCAATCATAAACTTTTCAATTGAACCAATTTAGTCATAAATATTTTCATTGTAATACCAATTCAGTCCATTCGATTAATTCTGGCCAATTGGTGCTAACGTGGATGCCCGTCGACCGATGAATGCTAACGTGACAATTTTTAATTTTTTTTATATTTTTGGAATTTTGTTATAAGTTTTCCTTTTTTTTTCTCGTTTCCTTTTCTTTTTCCTCTTCTTCCTCTTGGTCTTCTTCTTGCACAGCCACTGAGTGAGGCCAACCTTCCCATGCCCTAGCCGCGAGCAAAGGCAACCTTGGCCTCACCCAAATCTAGACGAAGCCGCCTTGCCCACAACCCTGGGCGCAACCCTCACCCAATGGCTAGTGAGCCACTGGAGGCTTGCCAGCCACTGTAAGAGAAGCAGCACTCGCCCAATGGTTGGTGAGCCACCGAAAGCTCACCAACCATTGTAGAAGAAGAAGGCCAAGAGGAAGAAGAGGAAAAAGAAGGAAAATTTAATAAAATATTTAAAGAAAATATTTTTAAAAAATGCTTTGTTAGCATTGGCTGCCGGCAAGCATCCACATCAACACCAACTAACCAAAATTGGTGAGATGGACTGAATTGATATCAATGTAAACAATTTTAGAATTAAATTAGTCTAATTGAAAGATTTAAGACTAAATCAATACCAATGTCATAGATTTAGAACTTTTTTTTTGTACTTTTCCCTATTTTAGACCTTAGTTTTTCATGTTCTTTAATTTTAAATTCTTCAATCTTATATTTTGGATGTCGTAAGACTCCAATTTGAGATTTACAATGCATGAATTTTAAATAAATAGTTGCATTTGCAAAAATGAGGTGGTTTATATTTAACTAAAGTGGCAAGTTGCGGGTACCTAACGGAGACCCGACTACTTTAGCAAGTTGGCTTTGGGATAATATATCAAAGCATGTAATGGATTTGGTGAGGGCTCATGGAATAATATAAAGTTAAGATGACGGGTGTGAGAAGACGTTTGCCGTTCCAAAATGATCCTGCTCCCATCCCTATATGAAAGTGCTCCATCATGGCCGGGCTTTCGTCCAGTTAAAGCACAAGTTGCTTAGGCTAATCTTGTAGTCAGTTACTTCACACTTCGACTTAGGATTTTCTCTCCAAATTTCGAAAACAAATAATTAACATTTAAGTTTCAAAAATTTATGCTGTTGAATCTTACAAAAGATGTAGTAGGGGCTTCATAGCTACTTTCTTCTAAGGGAAACCGAAGAAATAACCTTCGGCCAATATTTTTGAGTACTTTGAAAAGGTTTGAAGTATTTTGGGCTACATAAAAAACATAGTACGAGTTGATAATAATTCATGAAAAGTCAAAGTTTAAATTTAATGTCTCTATAAGGAAGTTCAATGGGTCATTGAAGTATCAATGTTAGCTTCCAACTACCATTCCTACCAATTCTGATTAGCCAAATAGTGTAAAGAAAGGGAATGGGGCTCTTATTTTCATTCCAATCGCTATAATGCTGAAAAACCAAGATCTAAAGTTTAAATTAGGGAATAAATATCTAGTGGTAACTGCAAATATTATGTGTCAAACCTAGCCTTCCACCCCCCCCCCCCCCCCCCAAAAAAAAAAATTTATCGCTTATTGCAAATGTTTATTATAACATTCGCGGGCTTCAACTATTCTAGCTTTCTGTTTTTTTAGGTCAAAGATTATTGTAGCTTCTTGAGCATCTATCGAAAATAAAACTTTTTGCATGGATGCTATTAGAATATTTAAATAATAAATCACACTTTCATCTAACAATTTAAAATTTTTAGAATAATTGGTTGTGATTCCATCGAATCTCACATAGTATCAAAATTAGAGGTGCTAAGTTTGAATCTTTACAAATCCAAATTGCCTCTCCAATTATATTTTCATACTTAATATTTGGCAAAAAAGATCGAATTAAGGATGAGGGAAAATATTATAATATTTAAATAATAAAACACACATTCATCTAATAATTTAAACTTTTAAAATAGTTAATTATGATGATAATCTCATAGATACCAAATTTTTTAATTTTGTCAATTTTATCATCAATCTTTCTGTGAGATTTCAGCATTTCTTTTAATTAATTTTTATCAAAAATTGCTAACGTGACAATATGGTAATTGCCAACCGTCCTATGTGACACATAATTTCGTAAATTTAAAAATAAAAATAAAAATAAAAATGAATTCACACCGATGAATGTGTTTAATATTAATTTTCCTGCACATGTCTATCCACGTCAAGTACACAAACTGAAAACAAAATATTAAAGAGCATTGGCTAGTGGGAAGAGTAATCGTAAGATAGTATGTTTTGGCGATATTCTGATGGGATGGATGAGATATTTTCTCATGGTTCTGTCCCACTCGAGATTCAAAGACCATGTGATATTTTCCCTCGATGTTGGCACTATGCCCCCATCAGAGGTACATCGATCAGTGTCTGCTCACGGGACCTTTCAGATCAGTCCATCGCACTCACAGGGTGATGGTGTCATTCTCCACCCTAATTTTGAATCTGTAACTCCACAGCAATCTAATTCTATGGAAATACTAATAACAAGTTTTTACTTAAAAGGATTATCTTGAACGACACCTTGATGAATAATTGAAAGAAATTAATGATAAGAATATACAATGCATAAATATATGCTGAAGGGCAAAATTGATTGATAAAATAAGTAATGAAGAATATTTAAGGATGAAAAAAGCGATTGAGATCCCTTAAAAGTAGGAAATCTTCTTTACTTTATACAATTGAACAAATTAGTCATTTTAAGATAAGATAGCTCTTCCTATCTTTTGTTCCGTGCACGCAATTGATTGTTTATGAGCATTTCCTATGTTGACCTTTGTGGCTCTTCTAATCCTAATCAAATTAATTAATAATGTAAAGGATGCATTTTGTTAATATTGTCTTAATCACAATTCAAAATTTCTATTTATAATGTGAATGACATGTCATGACGGACTATATACAAGCAGTGGCTATACTACACCAACATCGACATTTTTAGGGTGTGTGGCAAAACTCATATCAAATGTTATTGTATATTGTCATTAGATACTCCAGAGTTAATTTAAATAATACTCACTACATAATAACTTATAGTCATTATATATACAAAAGCTTTATCAACCATGCAATTCTTTGATGCTATTACCGAAATTGTCGTGCAAATAACATGGAAACTCACAGATTTTACGATTCAAATCTAACACGAGAAAAAGAAATTACTAGAAAATCAACAATAAACAATAAGGGCACTAAAGAGATTACAGTTCGAGTGTCACTTCCTACTCTATGAGAAGAGCAAAAAACCAAGAAATCCACCATGAATCTCTATAGTAGCTCAATTGTTCAAGTATTCCCATACCTAGATTACATCTACAATTGCACCTACAAGTGTTATATCACAATTTCTCACAAAGAATCACTCAATAAACTCAAAGAGAAAATTCTAACACCCCTTTTACTTGCTCTAGTATGTAATTGCACAGTAGAATTTCGTCCCTCATATTTATAATATTTGTATCTGAAATAGGAAAGCCCTTTTAGAAAAATCATTCAAACTAAAATACCACTGAAAGTAGAAAATCCATTCAAATTAAGAAACCATTCAAACTAGGAAAACACATTTGAAGGATAAAAATTCGAGGGTGTTTTCAACAAAACTTAAAGTCAATGTCTACAATAGCCACCATGCATTTCAAGGAGTTAGCAAATACTATTGGGTATTGTGTCGTAGTGATTGATTCAGGTAGTTCTGACTTATGCCCACCTAATACTTTCTCCAAGTTAATTACCTTCCCTCTGTCCGTCTTCCTTCCCGGTCAGTCTAATGCTCTTCTCACCTACATGCTGGTAGGTATAGATTCCCTCTCCCATCCATGTCATTTCTGGGGCGACAGACACTGTGACTTTCTCAAGAAAAGAGAAATTACAGTCTCACTTTTAACCAAAAGAGATAGATTCCCAGAGGATCCAAAATGACTTTTTTCACTGAGAGAACGGTGCCCAGCCACTCTCTTGTTACATCAGAAACGGAGTCGCTGCTCCCTGCCACTGCCAGTCGAAAGCGATTGCCTACCAAATTACCACTAACACAGAGTCTTTGCTCAGCAGCGTGAGAAGGCAAGGCAAAGGCCTGCGATGGCACGAGAGAAGGCGCGTGTTCCTGGATTGGGAAGGAGCTTTTAGCGACCAGTTGCAGCTTCTCAAAGCTATCAGCGACAGGTCTTTCAACTTGTCTCCGTCTCTCTTTACTATCCATCTGATAAGTAACTATCGATCTGGCAGTTCTTTCTCTTTGGGAAAAGGAAATAGAAAGACATTGGCTGGTTCATCGTTCTGAGGGCTTCACTCAAGTTTTCAGATTTGCAGCAATTATTTGCGGGACATGTCACTTATACACCGGCTAGCTATCGGAAATAATCATGCGGAATAATTGTTCTTGTGAATGCCATGCAAGAGAGGTTGCTTTCACGCTTCTCCTCCAGCATAATGCGACATTAAAGAGCCCCTCTTTATTGATGCCTTATATGATCCGTGCAACACGAGAAGCTACCGTAGGTATAACACTCCGTTTATTTCACAATATAATTAATTATAAAAATTTGTATTAGGTTATTACTAAGTATTTCGCCAGAGTAAAATAAACATATTTACTATTGGATTGAAGACATGTATATTCAAATACCTTTTTTAAAATCAAGTTCCATCATTTTTTTTTTGATAAATACAACAAGAAACTCCGAATTGATACGTCTGTGAAAAATTTAACCAAAATTAGGTTTTTAATCATCAAAAAAACCAAACTAGTATATATATATATATAAATTTACCTAAAACTAATTTTTTAATCACCATAAATCCCATACTGGTATATTTATGATTAATTTACCACTTACTAATTTCAATTGAATTATATTTATACCACAAAAAATTGCAAACTAATTTTTTATCACAAAAAATCCCAAAACTGGTATACATATGATAAATTTATCCAAAACTATTTGTTCACCATCAAAAACCTCAAACCGATACATTTGTAATAAATTTATTCTTTATTAATTTTCGTTAAATTAGATTAATACCATGAAAAATCATAAACTGGTACACGTGACGAATAGAGGGTAAAACCCCAAATTGATAGACTCATTAACTACCACGCAGTAAATTTGTTGTATATGTATTACTTTGGGGTTTTTTAGGGTAAAAAAAATTAATTTAGTGTAAATTTGTCATAAATATATTTTGTGTAATTACCCTTTCTTTTGTTGTAGAATTTTGTCATGATAAAATGAATATTTTCAATCTCTCTAGGTGTTCATTAGAAGTGAGTGGTTTTGGGTTTCACTGAAACCTAAACTTAATATGTATGCCAGTAACTAGGAACTTACCTCATCAAAGGTTCCAAGATTGATTCTAGATCTACCTAGGCTCCATCTGTACTCTTAAATGAACGATGGTATTGAACCATCATCTCTAATGACCACCATTTGCTACAATCAACTTATCACAACTCATATTTAAACACATGGAGATTATGAAATATTAACAAGGTAAAAGTTTCAATGGTAGACATTATCAAAAATGGAAGTGCATATTAGCAATTTCATATTACACACTCATCATTGTACATCATAGAATGCTGTGGGATTGTACAAAAACATAGAAAAAGAAAACACAAAAACTTGTTTTAGGAACCTAGAATCTAGAACCTACTTGTCCAAACAGATTTTCTAATTTTTAGAATCCAAAACCTACCATATATATCCTAGAATTTGGAATCGATTGATCCAGTTCTCAAATTCTCAATTTTACCTTGAAATCATACTCACCTTATTGATCATGACAATAAATCATGTATAGGATAAATTGGATGAACTTCATAAGTTATCGGAAGTTAATTCTAACAGTGACCTTGGGGAAATGAACTTATGTTTCATAATTTATGATTTGTTACCAAATTTCCCGTTTCCTCTCTTCACCTGCCAAGTTGCACGTACCAATATAGACACAATGGAGTTGCGATATATAAAATAAGGTTAATATCCTTAAAAAAAACCCTAAACCTGGTACACATGTGACAATTTGATCCTAAACTAATTTTTTAATCATTAAAAACCTCAAATTGGTATAATTTTGACAAATTTACTTTAAATTGGTATATTTATGACAAATTTACCCTTTATCAGTTTTCATTAAAATTTCCTATCAAATTGTTAAATTTAATAACACGTGACAGTTAACTAATGTTCCGATTTGAAATTTTACTCTTTGTATGTCACAGTTGTACAATTTTTGTAATATTAATCCAATTTAACAGATGATATATCACAAATGTAGCATTTTGGAGTTTTTAGCGGTATAATAAATTTGTTTAGAATAAATTTGTCACAAGTATGCTAATTTAAGGTTTTTTGTGATCATTTTGGGGTACATTTGTCATATGCGTATGAGTTTGAAGTTTTTCATGATCATAAAATTAGGTTGGGGTAAATTTATCACATGCGTATCAATTTGAGATTTTTTAAGATATTAATCCTATAAAATATACTTTCTCATCCGATGCTTTTTTTCCTCCCTCAAATCACAAAGACCTTGCTAAAAAAAAAAGAAAATCACAAAGACCAGGAATTATGGCAGACATGAACGACACTCATCCATCTTATTCTGCTTTTGCTTTTGTCTCTCTCTGCTTCTTCTTTTATTTTTTTTTTTTTTTTTTTTTGGTAATGACATGAAATGTTCCTTTCTTCTATACATGCTAGAGATCTTTCACTTAATCAGGCCAAAGCCCACAAAAATAATAATTGAAAAGGAAAAAAAAATTGATTGTAGAATACATAAGAAATTTCAAACATACTGAAATCGAGAGCTCAAATTACATTTTTATTTCCTTCATTCTCTATGCTACCGTAACTGTTATCTAATTCTGAGGCAAGCTTTAGATCCATTTATTGCGATCTGACATGTACTGAATCAATATAATTCCCGCGCTCCAGTGTTTATAATTGACACGCATAAGCAATACTAAGATGCTTTTAGCAAAATAAATAAATAAAACAAACAAATCTCAGATCTCAAAATATTAGATTACTAATTGGGATATCAACATCTCAAATAGGCAATAGTAGTTATGGTACTCATTAACAAACTAATTAAGGAAATTTTACATTTTTTAATTGATTAATTGCCTTCACGCCATGTATAATCAATATCTTAAAAATCGAATTTTTTCAAATAAAACATGCTCAACTATTATCAAATGGGCATTTGTCATTAAAACTCTAATACTTATGGCACTTATTTTTTTTCTCGAGCTCTATTGCAACTTATATTTTCCTTTTTCCTTTTTTGAGGTAAGCGATAAAAACTTAAATCGGTTCTGAAACGATTGTACTGTATCTATTAAACTTATGGAAGTTGACATCCACTAGATGAGCATAACTTCTAGACAAGGTAACTTGACATAAGGCTGAACTCCCATGCACTGGTTTTGTCCCCAGTTTCAGAAATATTCTTCTACCGACAAGGTTTCCAAAACTTGGGCCGTCGGGTTTTGCAGGGAGAAGACAACCATGGGTTTGGACTGCTCTGCAACTCTCTTGCCTCTCTTCAAAGTTATCAGCGACAGCTTGGGGTGTCGGGTTTGCTGGAAGAAGACAACCATGGGTTTGGACTGCTCTGCAACTCTCTTGCCTCTCTTCAAAGTTATCAGCGACAGCTCTTTCAACTTGTCTCCGTCTCTCTTCAACCATCAATCTGATAAGTAACCATCAATCGGAGTTTTTTCTCTCTGGAAAAAAGTAAATAGAAAGACGTTGCTCGACACTTTGAGCATGAAAAATGGCTCATCGTCCTGAGGGCTTTCACTCAAAGTAGATTGGCAGCAATTATTTGCGGGACAGTGTCGTTTACAGGACGACCACGCCGGCTAGCTATCGGAAACGATCATGCGGAGTAATTATTCTTTAGAATGCGATCCGAGAGAGGTTGCTTTCACGCCTCTCCTAAAAAAAGAGCCCCTCTTCATTATTGATGGCTTATATGATCCGTGCAACACGGGAAACTATCGTAGATACAAGACACCATTAATTTCACGAGAAAATAATTATAAAAAATTATATTAGGTGATTGAATGATTTTATCATTGGATTTAAGACGTGTATATTCAAATCTTTTTTAAAATCAAGTTTTGTCTTTTTTTTTTAATACCATAAAAAAAATCCTAAACTAATATATCTATAATAAATTTATATTAAAATAAATTTATGCTAATTTTTTTTTACCACAAAAATCTCAAATTGGTTAATTTGTATCAAATTTACCATATTCTAGTTTTTATTAAAATGGATAAATATCACAAAAACCATAAAAATGAGGGATAAAACCCCAAATTGATCATTCAAAATATAAACTAATAAAAGGTAAATTTATTATAGATATATCAATTTGGAGTTTTTAGTGGTCAAAAATTAATTTATGATAATTTTTTCATAAATACACTAATTTGAAGTTTTTCGTAATATATATAATCGTCGAATTTCGTCACGATAAATTGAATATTTTCCGTCTCTCTAGGTGTTCATGACGAGAAATCCCTCTACAGGATAAATAGGATGAGTTTCAGAAGTTATCAGGAAATTAATTCTCACGTGACCGTAAGGAAACGGACTTTTGTTCCCCAATTTACTGACGATTTTGCCCACAAATTTCCCGTTCCCTCCCTTTCCCCTGGCAAGTTGTACGTATCCGTATAGACACGGCGGAGTTGCGGTATATAAAATACACTTTCTCATCTGATGCTTTCTTTTCTTTCTCGAAGCAAAAAGGCCAGGAATTATGGCAGACGCGAACAGCACTCGTCCGTCTTCTTCTGCTCCTGCTTCTTCTTCTCTCTCCCTTCTTCATTTCTCTTTTTCTATTCTTTTTTTGGTAAATAATATGAAATGTTCCTTTCTTTTCTACCCATGTTAGAGTGTTTTCTCTTAAACAGGTCAAATCCCACAAAAATAATATTTGACAAGGAGAAAATTGACCGTAGAATACATAAGAAAATTCAAAGCACAGTGAAATCGAAAGCTCCAGTTACACCCTTATTTCCTCCATTCTCCATGCTACTGTAGATGTTATCTAATTCTGAGAGGACCCCATCATGTTTTAGATCCATTTATTGCAGGCGGACATGCACTGGATCGATATAGTTCCCTTGTTCCACTGTTATAATGCAGTCATAAACAATACTTAGATGCTTCTAGCAATATAAATAATAAAAATAAACAGATCTCACATCTCAAATTTTAAGTTACTACTGGGGACGTCAACATCTCAAACAGGCAATAGTACCTAGGGATCACTAATTAACAAACCAATTAAGGAGATTTTACAATTTTTAATTCATTGATAGGTCTTGTGTCATGCACAATCAATATCTTAGAATTTGAATTTTTCCAAATAAAACATACTCGACAATTATCACATGGGCATTCATTATTAAAATTCTAATACTTATGGCACTTTCTTTTTTGTTTGAGCTTGATCACAACTTATATTATTTTTTCCCCTTTTTTGAGCTAAGTGATAAAAACACGAATCGATTCTCAAATGGTTGTACTGTATCTATTAAACTTATAGAAGTTTGTCTATTATTTCAAAAAACTAATAGAAGTTGACATCCACTAGACGAGCATAGCTTTTAGATTAGGCAACTTGATATTGTGTTGAACTCACCTCCTCTGGATTTGTCCCCAATTTCAGAAATATTCTTCTACTGACAAGGTTTCTGAAAATATGGGTGTCGGGTTTGCAGGAAGAAGACAACCACCATGGTTTGCACTGCTCTGGAACTCTCTTTGCCTGGTGCGCCACAGCTGGTTTTACAATCATTCAAAATCTTACATTAGATCCCGTTCATGATGCAAATACCTTGAAAACAACTTAAGTTTCACCCACGACACTAGCAGAAATTCCATCTTATGGAATGATTACATAATGATGGCATATAATCAAATTCTCAACACTACCTGTGAAGGCAAATTTTTTATGATGATATATGGAACGAAAATTGCATTATTTGAAATGAAGTTTTTAGTCAAAGATTGTGGGTTGCAAAAGGGCAATTTGGTGACCTATCCCACGACCCTATAAAAGCACGCGCCAAGTTCACATCTTCTGGATCCGTGCCTCACTGTTGGGATGACCTCTTTTGTCACCATCCGAATAGCTTTTATAGACCAAGGGGCATTTCTTAAGGGGCCAAAGAAAAAAGATGAGGAAAGACGCAGGACACATTTCCCCTCAGGGTGAGACTTTTTAGAAGGGAGAACAGAAAAGAAAAGAAAAGGGACAATTTGGCTCCAAAAAGAAGAAAGAGATATTATTCGAACAGCTTTTGGATGTTGGTATTTTGACTCCGGCACAATGTCTGGCATGGGAACTTGAAACACCGTTCGACCAAAAAAAAACTTGGAACGCCTACTTATGTTGAAGATGAAAATGGCACATAAAGGGATAGCTTTTGCACTTATTGGTCTTTCTTGCGACTCTTAAAAGATCCAACTTACGCTAATTGCTGTAGGCTTCCCATGTATATGCAGGAGCATTAGAGAAATTGTTAGTGGGAATGGGACTTTCCCATCAGGTCCTGATTTGCCCCCTTAAAAAATAAGCATTATCTCTGACTAGCTCTGATTCTTCCGGATCTCCATATGTCCTTGAAAAACCATCGGCCAAATTTGTGTGTGAGCAAATCGTTCCCCTTTCAACGTAAATAGACATCGATGTTTGTTTGCATGAAAAAGTTAACCGGGTCATCGATATAAACAAGCATGTGGATAGAGGTCATCCATATAAAAACCGTGGGTCATTGTTGATGACCGCGGGAATTATTGTCGATATTAATATGCATCAATGACCATAAGTTGTATTGTGGACACAAAATAGCGCATTGCTGACAATTATCATGGCAAAGTTTGTTGATAAGGATATGGATTAAAAGGGGATTGAACGATTATCGATTGCGACACCAAGCGAAGAGCAAATATCTTGAAAGCACCAAAACTCAGTCACGACATTAAAATCACTAATAGGAAAACAATGAAGTCCCATGAATCGTGGGTAAAGGAATGGAGTTAACTCAATAGCAAAGTGCAAGAGATTGAGGTGCGAGTTTTAGGGAACAACCGCCTAGAGATGAGATCATGTTGATGTGAAAGCATGGAACCAAAGTTGTTAGAAACATGGAAGCATGGCTAAAACTACAGAAAAAATACATTGTGAACACTATAGATACCGGTATTTGTCCACTAAAGAACCTTGCCTACAAACAAATAAATATGTCATCTTTCAATTTTTGCATTGTAGTTATAGTTTCCAAATTCGCATTGTCGATTAAATTTTGGTATTTATCTTTATTATAATTCATGGATGTCTCATCGTCGATTAATTTCAATGTTGCATTTCTTAGACTTTGTTGTCAATTAAATTTCAGCACAATTTATGTAGATTTAGTTTCATTTAAAATAAAGTTATCAATCCCCTTAAGTATCTAGGATATTTCCTGTTTGAAATCGCTATAAACTTCATCTCATTTAATAAAACTCTAAAAATTATTTTTAATAAAAGGTATTTCATTGCCGAGTCCAATTATTGCCAGACCGTGGTATAAAAAATGGTATTTCGTATTAGCTTGCGACGAAATGAACTGGGTTGTGATCTGCGGAATCGAAAGTACGGTAGATGTCCTCGGTCGAGGAACCCCCTGTTTATTTAGACATTTTCTTGAAAGGAGGGAGGGAGAGAGACAGTCAACCTGTTCTAACACAGCACATGTTCCTATGTTGTCCCACATGGTGTGGTCAAACTGACAACTGCACCCCGCAGAGGGAGAGAGAATTCCTTAATAAACCAGGTCGCGCAATGGTTCTTAACAATAGAATTGAAATGACCCCAACACGTGAAGTAGATATTCAAATCAGATGCATGAATAATCTGATCTTGGATCTTACTAATTTCATCAATGCAGACTCTTCCCCTGTATTGGACATACAGATGTGACAGAGCGCAGATTAAACAATAGCGAACCCTAAACCGACCACGACGAGAAGTTTATCAAAGTTTGTTCCCTTAAGTTGAACCCATTTACCATTCGAGAAAACTCGCGATCCATGATCAGCTGAACCACTAAATTAAGTATTTCAAACTCTATCCATACATAACATCAAATTACATGGTGAAATGGCATTACATTGGATAGAAGCAATAGAATATAGAATAACTCGTGTCACAAGTGATTGGTAAAAGAATTAGCTCATAGGTTGAGGTTAATTATGAACATGGTGGCTCAAAATTTATGCTTCTTTTGCCAGCTTAACTAAAAAGCCCGTCCATTGATCAAGTGTATTTACTAGAATCGTCAAATGGGAGGATTGAGTTGGAAATGATTACCCATTTAACTTGTTTTGACATTTTGTATGTAATATAAATTTAGTGGTTAATACTTACTTTGACCCATATCCATCCATACTTGACCCGACATATATTAATGAGCTACTTCCATATTTAACATAATATAAGAAAACTCATACCTAAATTGAGGTAAGAATGCGGCATGAATGAGGGCGAGAAAGAGTAAAGAAAGAAATAAAGAAGTGGATTTGGTGTGGGTATACTTGTGAATCAATTTAATACTCATTAATATAGACTAAACCATTATGAGCTCACTTACCATCAATTTATTAAATATAACTAAGTCATATAACAGTTAAACCTATCAAATATATGCCGTTAAGAAATGGATTAGTTAAGAATAATGTGGAATAGAGGAACATAAAATTTTATATATTTCGATATATAGAAAAGAGTATATAGAGAGCTTATTTATAGGCTTAGACAAAAGAAATAAAAAGAAATCAAATCAGATCTATATAATGAAAAAATATATAAAAAACAAAAAAATCATAAATATCTCTAAAAGATATTTTAATATCTTAATATTGCTAACATGATTTGTGATCTATTTAAACGAGTATAGTATTTACTAGTACCGTGGTCCACCGATGTAAGATATTAATATTCGATTGCCTTTCGGAAAAGTAACTCCGAGAAAAAGCATGAGTTGAACCGGAGCAACCCTACATCGTGGGACTGAATTTTTGGGGCAGTAATAATGGCAGGGATGTCTTTATGAATTTTTGATGGGTCTTGCTGGAGATTAGCCTCCATGGCTTCAGTGCGTGCCCCCACGAGATTACAGTGAAAAAACATACGAAGTTCATCATAATTTAGACATTGTAATAATTGCGTGGGACCATGCCAGACCAACCGATCCATGTAATTGGGCCACCCCAGCTTTGAATTCCTGTGACCCGACCCATCCTCATCCTTAGCGATCTCTCTCTCCTCTCAAGATTTTATAAAATAATAACACAAATAATCTCTAATATAATTTCTAAAATTTTGATTTATTTAATATAATTATTGAATTATTGAATTATATAATTATTTAACTTTGGTTGGCGTAATATAATTATTGAACTTTTAATTTATTCAATATGATTTATAAGTTTTAGATACATATTTAATTTAAAAAGTTATGTGATCTTTATTATTTAAATGCAAAAAAAAATAAATTATTGAACAATTTATTTAATATGATTTATAAATTTTAGATACATGTTTTATTTAATTTTATTAATTTAAGTTTAAGAGTAATATTGAACAATTTTATATAATTTAAAAATTAAATTAAATATATATCGAAAATTTAAAGATCACACTAAATATATTAAAATTTTAGGCAGTTCGGGAATTATTTTTGTCTTCTTCCCCGACCTTCCCTCCCTAGCTGAGCGCGTTTCGCCTTTTCCGAGTGTTGGGCTAATGCACCTCGACATGATGACTTTAACAAATTATTATTATTATTATTATTATTATTATTATTATTATTATTATTATTGTTATTGTTATTTAAATTTGGCTCCTTCCAACCAAAGCCATATCGGTTTTTGTGAGTTGTTTATTGCTCATTACAGCTGAATCCACCGCCTCTCTCTCTCTCTCTCTCCCCTCCTTTCTCTCTCTCTCACAAGTCACAAGCTCCACATAAATTGTCCAGAATTGCAGAGAAATCTGAAACGGAAGAGAGAGAGAGGAGAGAGAGGAAGAGGAAGAAAAGGGTAGAGGTTAATGCTCTGCACCAACCGCCTTACTCTTTCTTAAAACCTCTCAAACCTCTCACTCTTCTGAGCTCACTACTTCACTTACACACACACACTCTCTCTGTATTAGAAGGAAAGGATGAGTAAACAAGATCTCATGAAGATGCAGGTAAACCCTGTTGGCCCCTTTTCTTGATTTTTTGAGTTGATTGGCATGAAACCAAGTTCGTGTCTTGTCGGTTCTTTTGCTGTGTTCTTGGTTCTTGGTTACGACTGCAGAAGTTTTTTAAGATCTTTCTCTCCCCGTGTTCTTGAGATTATTCTGAAATGTTCTAACTTCGTCTCTGTTTTGGGGGGTTTTGCTTGCAGACGTGTGTTCTCAGAGTGAACATACACTGTGAAGGATGCAAGCAGAAGGTCAGAAAACTGCTGAAGAAGACCGAGGGTACGTACCTACTCCCCGTTGCTTTTGGTTTCTTTTTCTCTGTCCATTCGGTGATTTTTTTTTTTTTAATTTTGAAATACTTTTAGTTGGATTTTTTTGGTTGATGTGAAAGTCTGTTGACTTCTTCTGGGGAATTAATGGTTTTTTTTTGTCTGTTTGAATTTTAGGAGTGTACTCTGCTAACATAGATGCAGAGCAAGGCAAGGTAACAGTGCTCGGTCCCGTAGATCCGTACACGCTCATCACGAAGCTTGAGAAATCAGGGAAACATGCGGAGCTCTGGGGGGGATCAGGAGGACACAAGAACGGCAACAACAACAACCACCACCAGTTCAACCAAAACCTTCTCAATCTCAACCAACAATTCAAGAACTTGCAGATGGAGAATGTCAAAGGAGGTAAAGACAACAAGTCTCAAAAGGGTAATCATGGAAAAGACCAGCAAAAGGGAGGAAATATGCAACAGCAGCTGGCTCAGCTGCAGCTGGAGCAGTTCATGAAGGGTGGTGCTAAAGATCTGAAGCTGCCAGCTAAGGGACAGAAGACTGTCAAGTTCAACTTGCCTGAGGATGATTTTGGGGGAAGTGAGGATGATTTTGATGATGAATTCGACGATGAGTTTGGCGACGAGTTTGATGAATTCGACGATGAGGAGTTTGAGGAGGAGTTTGGCCATGGTAATCACCATGTTGTCTCTAAGCAAGCCAAGATGGGTGGTGGGGGTGGTGCGCATGGACATCAAGGGGCTAAAGGGAAAGGCGATAAAAAAGGTGACGGCGGCAAGGGGGGCAAGGGGGGCAAGGGGGGCAAAGGCGACAGCAAAACCGCCAAGAAGGGCAGCGGCTTCGACTTACAAGGGTTGATGAAGATGTTTGGTGGTGGTGGCGGTGGGAAAAAGGGTAAAGAGGGAAAGAAAAATGATGGTAAAAACGGTGGCAAGAACAAAGGAGGAGGTGGTGGTGGTAAAAATGGAGGCAAAAATGGTGGTGACTTTCAAGGACATGGTGGCAAGGATGGATTCAATGAAGGGTCTGGCAAGAAGAACAAGGGCGGCAATCACGGCGGCGGCGGCGGCAATGGAGGTGGTGGTGGCGGTAAAAAGGGGGGAGGAGGAGGAGGAGGCGGCAAGGGTGATGGGGCCTACGCAGCGAGTATGATGCAACCTGGATTCCTCCAAGATGTGAACGTCCCTAATCATGGCATGGCCAGAG
The DNA here is from genome assembly GCA_016097485.1 of Eucalyptus sideroxylon x Eucalyptus melliodora. NCBI lineage: Eukaryota > Viridiplantae > Streptophyta > Magnoliopsida > Myrtales > Myrtaceae > Eucalyptus > Eucalyptus sideroxylon x Eucalyptus melliodora. The sequence continues at coordinate 31,953,026 of CM027825.1, read as the reverse complement.
GTGGTGGTGGCTTTGGGGGCCCAATGGGGCCCATGGGCCCAATGGGCCAGATGGGCAATTACCCAATGGGCCAGATGGGCCCCATGCCAGCCGTGCAAGGACTGCCGATGAACGGCGGGTACTATCAAGGGGTGGGCCCGGGGAACCCGTACAGCCAGCAACAGCAGCAGCAGCAGCAGTACATGGCCATGATGATGCAACGACAGGCCCAGGCCCAGGCCCAAGCCCAACATGCACAGGGCAACAACATGTTCCAGCCGATGATGTACGCGCGGCCGCAAGCACCGATGGGTTACGTCCCGCCGATGCCGCCCCCGGCTTCGGACCCTTACGTCCACATGTTCAGTGACGAGAACACCGACAGCTGCAGCATCATGTAAATTAGTGGCTGATGCTAGTGCAGCTTATATGTAGTGCTTCTTTAGGATTTCAATTTTGTTGTGTAGGTTTTGTGTCCGACTTATGAAGGTAAGTCTTTTGGTTGAAATGAGAGTGCAAGGTCTTGAAAAGTACCATATAGCTGATGTACTAATTAAGAATCCTCATCAATCTCTCTGATTTCGGCTTTCGGTTTCGTGACACTATTTTCGTTCAAGATTACATATCGATTCTTCGAGTATCATTGGCTGTCCGCCGTTGGATGAAGTCTTAAAAGAGTATTAGCTCTAAACGATTTGGACGATACGCAAGCATTTTTAGTGGGGGATTAACTTTTGTTTTGGTGGGGATTAAGTTAGGAGGGAGGTGGGACAACGACCATCTTGGCTTTTGATCTTTGAAGGGTCGCTTTTAGTTTTTTGGAAGGTGTTAGACAGCTGTGGAAAAGGTCGCAATGCGATGCGACAAGGCTGGTTTGACAGATATCGGAACGTGGATGATTCAGTGGCAAACAAACCAACACACCAGGAGTCATAATCAAGAAAACCCTGAACTCCATCAAAAGCATCGCCGACCAAGCAAGACGCAAGTGTAAATTCACATTGATGGGTATCAAATGCGAATTCGTCCGCAATTGATGGTGTGACAAGTTGACCGTTCACTACATATCAACGAAGAAAATCCTCGTGATTCAACATGTCGCGATGACACAGGGAACACCTGGTTTTAATGGACATGCACTATGCGACACTTAGTCTGGAAAAAGCAGGAAAGCTAGTTGACGACGTGACAAACGAACCTATCATAAACTAGTCAAGAAGTTCATCGATTACTCCATCAAAGCATCGTCGACTAAGCAAGACACGAGCGCAAATTCACACCAATAGATTATCAAGTGCGAATTCGTCGGCAGTTGATGGCGTCAGAAGTTGAATTTTCATTGAATCTTGACTAAGAAGATCCTGGCAATTGGACGCACGCCGCGATGGCACGGGGAGTGTTTCCGGGTGGATGCCGGTTGTAATCGACCTAGCACTACGCAGCACTTTGATAGTGGAAAAAGCCCGAAAGCTAAACGACGACGGATCTAGCTTTTTCCTTTACGCATAGGGCCAAAGAAACGTGGTAGTACTATTGATTGAATCGAAGGTACTAATGGTGGGGCTGGAGTTAGGTTCGTAGCTCGATAATTGGAAGTGCCTTTATTGAATTATTTAAGGTTTCTACCTTTCTGAACAAAGATGTTATTGAACTGTCCACTTGCAATTTCTTCTTTTGGCCCCATCGACTTAGATATTTTTTCCACAAGGCCCCACCACTTTCTTGAAACCCTAATAAAAATGGGGATGGGAAATTTAACCATGACCAGATTTAACAAGTTAAATATAAAGTGTTGGGCTTCTTTTTTCTTTATTTATGTTGATGTAAATTGATGCAAATTGCAAGCGCCACTGGATCCACTAGTTGGACCTCCATCTGCTTACCGTTTAGAAGCGTTGTTATATGCTTTATTGTTAGAAAATACAAAGTAAAAATTAAAAAATTCCCTAATAAAGTCGGTGTTATTAAAACTTATCGCGAAGCTCGGAGACTTTATTAGGCTAAATCATTTGTTGCCTTGCGATTGATACCGCTTTCTCTAAGAAAGATTTTAGGTAAGATGCTGAAGTCTATGTGAAGGCACCACCTCTTGAGCTTTAACTAATAAATAAAGAGCACGAACTGTTGTAAAGTCGGAAAGGTGTTGGTTTTGAAGGTCAATCGAAGTGCAGCCCTTAAGCCTAAACATGCATATCATGCAAAAGCTGGTAAAAAAACACCTTCCTAATGGGGAGGCCAAAACTTGAGCCTCTTGATAATCTAATTGGCACTTTCACTGAAAAGTACAAGCAGTTGAGTTATGGACAAACTCAATGTTATTGATTTTTCCTTTTAGCTCGATATCCGACGTGGGACTACATATTTCATAATGCCAATCACATGTGTACTTGACATTCTCTTTACCATGTGAGTCTCTACCATATTGGGCTAGTTTCCCCTCAATCAAAATACGATTTCTTCTACATCGACAAGTTTCAACTTGAATCTCCAATCATCGTCAACCGATGCAGACATGCCTTTCACCTATGATCTCCTCTTGGGCCAACCCGCGATTGTAAATTGCATTCGGCAATCACGAAGATTAACAAGATTCCTTGTTGACTTTAGAATAGTGAAACAAATTTTGGGCCCATTGGCCCTAAAACCACTTTCTTTGGGGACATTGTATTTGCTAAATGGGCTAGACCCATGAGTTGAGCCTATGGTTCTGCAGCGTGTTCATCTCACTAGAAGAACTCTTTCTAGCAGAAAGGTCTTGTGAAATTCAAAGACACATAATACACACAACACAGGAAAGAGAGAGAGAATGGGGTTTAGGATTTTCTACACCTACAACCTTAATTCTGATTCCAAGTGAGTTGTGTTTGCTCTTAGAGAGTGGTACCGCATGCTTTCTGATTTTAAAGTTTGTGGGTTTGGCTTCAGGGAGGAGCTTGTGCCTTTGTGGGTCTTGCTGGATTGATCTCTTGTGCTCTTGATTGAAATTGACTAGTGGATTCGCGTAAATCCCGGCGTCGTTACTCTTGTTGAATCCTCTCTCATTGCTTCTATTGTGTATTTTTGTTTGGTGGTGGTTGCGTCGGTTGATTGTGTTGATGTCGCACGTAGGACTGTAAGGAGTTTTAGTTCATTGCATACAGGTACGGTAGTAGAAAAGTCTAGCAGAGGGCCATCAAAAATACCTTGAAACTATGGTCTTATTTCAACACCCTAATGCAGAATTCATATGCGGTAAGAATTGGAAAGGCGGTTGTATAGTACGGAATGTATGAGATAAGAACGAAGTGAAATACTGTAAATGTCTTGAAAGATCTACTGGCCGACGAGATATCCGAGTTTAACTTCATGATCCTGCATCCAAAGAGCGCGTGCTTATTCTTGGACAATCTCAGCGGCTCGATATCTAGGACTGTTGGGGACAAGGACTTATGCCGACTTGGAACGAGCTTGTCGGATCATTGCCATGAAGCGTTGATAGATCTCGAAGGACCTTGTTAACTAAGATGTTAGTGAGAACAGCCTTGCGGCCATAACTTGAATCCGGAACTGAAGCAAAAAGTCGAATTGACTACCACATTTATGATGATCTAGAGCACCAAAAACATCTCAAATACAAACTTATTCATGGCACTTGCAGTTGCGGGAGGAAACTACTATAGCTCCGCATCTCTCACCAGCATTCGAAAACATGCATCGATAAGCCGTGACGACAAAAGCTGGCAAGATAAACGTATGCAGCTCTAAAAGGTCGATCGGCGTTTCGGGTTTTTCTCTAAAAGCTCAGCTAAGCCCTAACCACAGAAGAAGTCCTAAGCTTCCGTCCATCCTGACGGGGAGGGGAACCCCGTGACAAAGCGTAGAGATGTTGCGGAGCTCTCAATAGACATGTTCTTGATCCTGACGATTCGTGGCTGGATCCCCGGTTGGCCGATCCGATTCTGCAAGTTCTACTTCGCCTAGATGCCCTCTTCCTTGCTGGTTGCCGGCCAACGTGCAAGGTATCGCTGGGTTGGCCGCACGCCGATCTCTCTCCAGAGCGTGCCTAATCAGCGCGAGTTCTAACGACAACAGAGGGGTTATCTTCTTTGCTCTATATGCCGCTGACCATCCGACGGAGAGGGAAGTACTTTGTCGGAGTGAGATCGATCAGGATAAATCGGAAACCTGTCCCATTGAACGCATCTCTACTAGGTAATAACGTTAAGTCAAACTTCAAATTTCAAGATTTTTTTTTTTTACAAATAGAAAGCTGACTTTAGATAGATAAATCCCGAGCTGATAAATACTACATTAATCCAATGGAATATGTAAGACATGAGTCTAAACCGGTATGAGTGGTCAAAACATGGAATTGTTTGCACTTGATGATGTGATAATTAAATATATATCATGCTACGCCTAATTCACACAAACAAATCATATCCTTAACCATTAAATCAATCTCATAAGATTATCAAATTCCGAGAAAATTTTGTTCTTAATACCAAAATCGAGACTCAAATTATGAAATTTTTGTACTCTAGCATTTATTTTCTTATCAGCCATACCTTTCTAACGCAAGTGCATGTTTCAGCAGGCAATGGACGAACAAGGATGAGCAGCACAACACCGTACACGATTTTGGAGCACTCCATTTTCGCCTCCGTGACTCGATTCTTCACTAGCGAGCTCTCGGAGATGGCACCCGGAACCGATCCCGCTGTTCCCGGCATGTTACGAGCGATCGAGGTTCCCGAGCACCCGGGTCGGTCCCAGAGTCCGATCATCAAATTCGTGACGCGAGGTTAGGACACCGTCTGGATGATCTTCGGCGCGAACTCCATGGTCGAGGCGTGCCCGGAGACGCTCTGCCTGGCGTTTGTCGACAGGGGGTCGCGGCCCAAGGGCCCGATTGTGATCGGAGCGCATCGGTTTGAAGATGGTCTCCTGCAGTTCGACGTAGCGAGGACGAGGTCGGGGTCCAGCTTGTCGCGGCTGCTGCCCCGGACGAGTTGTGCCAACTCCAACTTTACTAGCATTGCCCCACAAACGGACTGATTGCATAAATGATGAAATGAATGCACCATGTCCAGATCAAAGTGCATGGCATGCCTAAACTTAGGAAATAAAGCGAATGGCTCGATTTGGTTGAAATGCTCGCATGTATAAATTTATCACCTAAGAAGGATCGAGAAATAGGTATATCTATATGTTTATATTCTGAGTTTTTTCGCAACATAGTATACATCAAATCCCAATGAGCGAGCCATATATACTTGGAGAATATAAACTGATAAGTAGTGAAATATCATCTTACTTTGATTCAAACATAACATCTCTTGCCAAAGAGACGAATGTTGCAACTATTAAACCATCGATTTAATTGAAAAATGAGATTGATAATATGTCATGTTCGGAAATTGAGTCTTACCAAATGAAGTGAAACAATTAACTTATCATTAATTTTCAACAAAAATATTAGTTTGCCATTTTCTGGCGGTCGACATGTTTTCGGGCCCTTCTTTCTTGGAGAGCATATCGTTGCCCCAAGATGAAATAATCAAACAAATCAACAAATATATACAGCAAAACATGGTCGCCCTGACCCTTCTTCTTATGAAAGGAAAACGCTTTGTCTTCCGAAGAAGATGGTCCGAATGTGCACCGCACCACTGACAACGGTTGATTGCCCTTGATCTTTTGACAAAATTGCAAACTTGCCATTATGAAGCGGTGGGCCCGTTTTCAGCCCTTCTTTCTTGGAGAAGAGACCCGTAAAAATAAGTCATAAATCAATCTTTTAGCCCATATTTAATGGATTGAATTGTTCATTACACGTCGCAAAATTGAATAATATGAGTTAAATGAGTTTACAACTGATTTTAATTTAACCCATTTTCATAACTCTCTTTTGCCTTCACTCGATGATGATCTACTCACTCATTTCGCGCTCTCATCTCAATTTGTGAAATTGGATTAAATATGACACTATATTAAAAATATGAATTTAGTTGGATAAGTGTTGAGTTGGGTATAAGATTATTATAAAAAATTATCAAAATAGATGAAAAGTCAATTTGAGCCGGACCAATTTTGATTCACCCCTTTAATAATTCTAATGAAGACTAGTTATCATCATCACTCAAGAGTCCAAGACCAAGGACGATTTTTTCTTGTTAACATCCAATGAGCAAATTTCTCATTTCTACTGTTAGAACCGATTGGATCAAGAAGCTCTGCGTGGACATTGGAGCCTCGTTTCTGTACTGCGACTGTCCATCGTCTCTTCCAACGAGTTGGTGACGCCAAGAAACAGCGACCAACGCCCAGAAACAGATGGCGATGGCTCCGGAGTATGGCGCTTTCGTGAGCAAATTCGTGCTCGAGCCTCCCTCCCCGTCTCCCTCGCTTCCCTTGGCCGGCCTCACCTTCGCCGTCAAGGACATGTGAGCGATTCCTACTGCTTCCTCCGCTGTCGCTCGACCGTGACACGACACGGTTCACTGTTTCTCTCTCGAAAAGCCCAGCTTTGGTTTCTGTTTCTCTGTCGATAAAGTGGGAGGATGATGATCTTGGGTCGTGTGTTTTTGCCCCCCGTTTTGCGTTGTTTGGTCAGTAAGTAGTCGTTAACTTTGGATTACTCAGTGAAGTACCGACTTTGTCATGAAAAAGCGAAGACCCCGTGGGAAGATACTCACATACCAGGTGATCAGCTGACATGAGCGGCGAAGAAAGTCGTTTTCAGTACCATGTTGTCGTTAAATGTCACGCGCCATGTTGATCGATGACCAGGTGTTTAATGCTCGCCGCATTTTCTTCCTATAAGTTCTCGAAAGAAATCCATAGCATCGAGCATAGACGGCTCGGGTAAAGCTTACTGCATATGCCCGATTGACTTGTGGCTGGAAAGTTTCTTTTCATCGATGTTTTCGTTTTGTAAATGTCGGATTTTCATCCTTGGTCTAGTGAGTGACTGTTGGTAGTTTACACTTATGACTGAATTAAAGGGAGAGATCTAACTATTACCGTGTGTTCCTCACGATGGCAGCACTACTCGTACATGCATCTTCTGTGAAAAGGCATGAAATTTTAAATTGATTCTTGCTGCTATGTGTAGTTGGACATTTCTGAGACCGAAGTTTGTATCGGTTTTTTCATACGGAATTCTACGTGCAGCTTTGACGTTGAAGGACATGTGACTGGGTTTGGAAATCCTGATTGGGCAAGGACTCACGCACCTGCATCTTCCACAGCTCCAGCTGTTTTGAATGTGTTGAAAGCGGGTGCTACATGTGTTGGAAAAACTGTCATGGATGAAATGGCATACAGGTTAGTGTCTGCGAAATTGGCTTGTAAATTCAGAGTCTTGCTGCAATTTAAAAACACAACTCAAACTCGAGAATTGCGGCTTACTGTCAAGTTTAGAGAGCATGCAATGAATCAGGGATAGGGTAGGTATATACTTGTACTTAGCCTTAGCATGCAGAGAGAATCGGGGATGGGCCAGACTAATTGCATGGCTGGAGCTACCAAAGACTCTGTACCGGCTCCACTACTTTAGATAACCTGCAATGCATTCATATTTCAGATAGTCTTCCCAAGATCAGATTATAGAGTTCTGAATCTTGGAACGACGTCTCTCACCTTGCCAATGAAGGAGGCATCATGATTTGAGAACTTTCTTTTCCGTATTGTGTTTTGAACTTGGAATGGTTAGCTTAAGATAGGAATGCTTACCAAGGAAAAGATGGGATAAAGGCATCACATACAATAGTACAACAAGGTTGACTTTGAGGAATTCTAGCTTGAGAATATAATTTCCAAGGTAGTCTCTTCCTTCTTAAATAGCGTGAAAAGGAAGTTCTACTTTAGAGAGAGGAATACAATCCACTGAAATGATTATTTTTATGGTGGCAGCTTAACTGGGGAGAATAAACATTACGGCACACCAAGGAACCCATGTGCACCCGATTGTGTGCCTGGAGGATCTTCCAGTGGATCTGCTGTTGCAGTAGGAGCAATGCTTGTCGATTTCTCCCTAGGTGAAGCACCTCATCCTGTAATTACTCTGAAATTTTCTCAGTTTATCCTTCTGAATGAAGCTAAAAGTGCTGCACTGTTGCAGGAAGCGACACTGGAGGAAGTGTAAGAGCTCCCGCATCTAATTGTGGGATTCTTGGATTTCGACCTTCACATAATGCCATTAGCACTGTTGGAGTCATTCCAATGGCACAAAGTTTGGATACAGTAGGTAAGCATTCTGTTTTTTTAATGGCGTTGAGCTTTTGATGAAAATAGTCATTGGTTTCGGCTTCTTAAAGGAGGAAAGTTGAGTGAAAGACTTAGGTTCCTTATTTTATTTCTAACATTACTGGTGTTTCTTTATACAAATGAAATATTGGGCAGCTGAAAGAAATATCTTGCACTTTCATGTGCCTCCTTGAAACAGATTGTCCCCTTTCTCCTAGGTTTCGTACTGCACCGTAATTCCATCTTTAAGTATTCTGCAAATGATAACACAGCAGCCAACTGGCTGGTTCACCCTTCTTCTTTGTTTTGTTTTTTCCATTATGTCATGTACTTATGCAAGTTTTCTGCACTTCTGTGAGTATTCACATTAAACTCGTTCACGACTAGTGTGAATTTATTTAGTTGGCTTCTTTTCTTGTTTCCTCCCATTGTAAGCTAGTAAATGAATATTTGTTTTCTAATTGTCTTTCTTTACTGTCTTATCTAGGTTGGTTTGCTAGGGAACCAAGCATCTTGAAGCAGGTTGGTCGTGTTCTTCTCGAGTTGCCTGATGCAGATCCAAATAGACCTAGTCAGATCATTATTCCAACGGATTGTTTCCAGCTTTTAAACATTCCAAGTGAGCGACTGACTCAAGCTCTTGTAAGATCAGTGGAGAAATTATTCGGAGGTAAGAAGATAAGAGCTTTGAGTAAATGATTTAGCTCAAATTGTACATGCAGTCCTGAAGCACGGTAATGTGGAAGGAATTGATCATTACAGATGAAGTGAACTGGACTGAATTTGGATAATCTCTCAATTCATATATATCCACTCCCTAACTAGTTTTTCTTTTTGTATGTGATGTCTCCTTAATGCGAATCAATGCAGGTGCTATAATTAAGCACGCTGTCCTTGGGGACTATGTCAGAGACAACATTCCGGCCTTGAGTTCTTTCCTATGTCAAATAAATGAGGATCAAGTAGACAGCATACCATCTTTGGCAGCTCTTTCTAGTGCAAGGCAGTTGCTTCTGAGGTGGTCATGTGTACCTGAACCCTTGTTGGATTTTATTTCAGTTGATCATTGTGTGAGATATTGAAGAGAACCACTATCTAGAGAAGGATTCTGATTAACCTTGAATCATAGGTATGAGTTCAAGAATAATCACAAGGATTGGGTCTCTGCTGTCAAACCCGATTTGGACCCAGTGATATCAGAACGGGTCAGGCAAGCCCTCCAGACGACTGAAGAAAATATTGATATCTGTTGGTCAGTGAAGAAAGAATTACATTCTGCTCTTACTTCACTACTCGGGGTATGTACCTCTCTTGTCATCTCGCTTGCCTTCGAGTTCGTAGTTGTCTTCTGTCACTGTTCTTGGCTTCTTGATATGTTTGACATTATGCTCTGGATTTCCCAAAAGAAACGCAATTGACCAAAATAACCAGAGGAATCATCAAAGGATACTGTTTTTATTTGACTCTCTCGAGCAATCTAAATCATAAAAGAAGAATGAGGTGCCATTGCCTTCGTTACAGGATTTCGGTATCCTTGCAATCCCCACGGTTCCTGGGCCTCCGCCAAAGCTACAAACAGATGCATCCTCTGTGGATATATTCGATGAAAAGGCATTCAATTTGCTTTCCATTGCCGGTTTATCGGGATTCTGTCAGGTTGTGCAATCGTCTCTCACTATGCATCCTTAAAGCTGTCACACCCCTGTTTCAATTTAATTTACTGCCTCTCTGCAATCCAAGGATTAAGTGTCTGCAATTCGCATTTACAGGTAAGCATACCGATGGGGCTGCATGATAATTTGCCTATCTCGATATCCTTGCTGGCGAAAAACGGTGCCGATGGGTTCCTGCTAGACCTCGTCGAGACACTATATGAGTCTCTTAGGGAGCAAGCTGCTATTGTAGAGAAATCAGTTTGACGTATGTACGCCTCATCCATTTCCCGAGATGCTTCTAGCTATATTTACAGGCCGATATCCTTGTACTTATGCTGTGTGCGGTCGAATGTAGCGTGGACTCTGTGATCTTCGTTAAGGCTGTGTTGCTGAGAAAATAAAGTTCTGTATATCATACATTACAGCCCACTTGTTTATGCTGAGCGTGGCGAGGGAGATGATGGAAGTTCTAAAGGGGGAGGTCGGAATCCGGATTCTAATGGTGGGATGAGGTCTGACTAAGGTCGTGAAACCTCGCCATTTTCGGATTGGATTGTGCAATCGTGACAGACTGCCACGTGGGTCGCTAAACCTTATCCGTCTCTCTTGCTTTACCTATTTTTATTTTCCTTTTTAATCATTGTAAGGGTCCTTTGAAAGGCTTACATTAGATGGGGCAGTGCTTGTTGGACATCACATTGGCATCATGTGTCCTCGGATGATGATTCTCTAATGGTCAAGAAACATCAAATGATAGCAAAATCAAAGTTCATTGTCTTAGGAATAGCATCATCTTCAGAGATCGGCCTCTTTTGGTCCCGACTATGAAAAATCATCTTTTCAAAGTGGTCCGAGACAAGGCTATGACCTTCCGAATGTTGAAAATAATTTTAGGAACAGAAGGTTGCAACGAAGTTGAGGTATTGATCCGATCATTTTCTCTGGGGACTCATAGCCTTGTCGGAGTCTCTTCGATTTGGAGCCATGGGCTACTCTTCTCCCTGGTTGTCACTTTTTGCTTGAATGCCGATTGTCTATGCTGTGCTTGTCTTTGTCGTTGCATTGTAGGGTGTGTGCTGCGTATCCGTGGCTTTTACATCACGTCATCCTTCCACTCCTTTTGATCTTCTCATTTGGGGTGCAAGTTTTGAAGCCATGATTTTGTGTACTTTTAGCATCTCCTCAATATATTTATTATATTTCACTAAAAAAAAAAAAAAACTCATTGTCTTAGTAGAAAAAAAAAATTCAAGGTTAGTAATCTCAATAAGTTGTCTTGAAACTGCACAACCTTTCTTATTAATGACAAAGCGTGCTAATAAATAAAAGTGTACCGATTTTTAAGGTTTTGTTTGTTTCATGGAAATTGAATAATTTGAAAAATATTTTCCTGTAAATAAAGTTGTATCGACTTAAAAGTATACCCTTATGTCCACATGTTTAGTGGCGAGAACATAGGCAGTTGTGGCATCATGTAAAGAAAAGGTCTCAAGGCAGCTACACTCAACGATAAAGGAAAATGGGTAGTTAAATTACTCCGAATGAACGGCTGCATTAAGGTTATATCTTTATATAAGAAACCTTGCTGCTATGCTAAAAAAGCAACAATTGAAATTGTCAGATTACATGTTCTTCAATTATAAAAAATTCATTTAATACAGTGTAGTGCTCTTTTAGGATTTCAATTTTGTTGGGTAGGTTTTGTACCTTTCTATACGTTATATAGTTTGAGTTTTTTTTGCAACATAGTATACATCAAATCCCGATGAGTGAGCCATATATATTTAGAGAATATAAACTTATCGGTGGTGAAATATCATCTTACTTCGATTCGAACATAGTGTCTCTTGCCAAAGAGATGAATGTTGCAACTACTAAACCATTGATTCAATTGGAAAATGAGATTGATAATATGTCGTGTTCGGAAATTGAGTCTTATGAAATGAAGTGGAACAATTAACTTACCATTGATTTTCAACAAAATTATAAGTTTGCCATTTTCTGGCGGTCGACATGTTTTCGGCCCCCTTCTTTCTTGGAGAGCATATCATTGCCCCAAGATGAAATAATCAGACAAATCAACAAATATATACAGCAAAACATGGTCGCCCTTCTTCGCTTCCACTAGAGGATAGGCGATGGCTTATCAGCGTCGCTCTGGTTTGATAATTGGCATCCAAGGGGTCCTTTGAATTTATTTTTCACGGATTCCCTCATCTATAGCTCCGGTCCCTCTAGGCAGGCTTTGGTTGCTGATCTCTTCTCTATGGATGGATGGGATATTAGATCAGAGATTGAGTCTTGGGGTTCGCCACTTCCCTCCTTGTCTGGAATCCAAGATCGGTTCTGTTGGAGGGAGGACTCGACGGGCTTGTTCTCGATGGCCTCAGATTGGTTCTGCTAGAGTCAATTGGCATTGTTTCATTTGAGGTAATGCCATCCTGCCTTAATACCAACTAAACCCGTGGCTCATCACAAAGCGGAGGTTGCATACACAGTCTCTTCTCATGTCTTATGGTAGGATTGATGTCGCTTCCTGCCCTTTTTGCAATGAGGTGCTTGATTCTATTGATCATCTCATTTTTGGTTGCTGCATTACTTTGAGTATTGCCTTCTTTTGGGCTACTAGATGCAATCTTCCTTGGACCAATAGGACTTGGGAGGAGACTCTTAGTTGGGCCATTACCTTGCTCTCCAGCGAGGAGCTTTACAAATGTATTGCCTGTTTTTCTTTTAGGGCATTTTGTCACATCATTTGGAAGAATAGGAACAATATTCTTTTCAAGGGGGAGTCGCTGTCTATTTCGGCCATGAAGAAGTATCTCCTCAAGGTCGTCAAAGACAAGGTTCTTACCTTCAAGAATGTTGAGGACTATGCTAGGAATAGGAGGATGCAACGCTCGTGGGATGTGGACCCCATTATCTTCTCTTCCACTGATCGTAGTCCGATTGGGTAGGCATCTCATTGGTTGCTAGGTTGCTTTTGCCAGGCGTTGTTTGTCGTTGGCCTTCTTTTGGTTGTTTTGTTGTTGCCGCTTGGCTTTTTTTCGCGGTTTCCTTCCACTCATAATGAGCATGTTTATCTTGAGTGCAAGTTTTTGGAACTGTGTTGTTTGTACATTTTGACCTCCCCATTATATTGCTTACTTTTACCAAAAAAAAAAAAAACATGATTGCCTTGACCCTTCTTCTTATGAAAGGAAAACGCTTGTCTTCTGAAGAAGATGGTCCGAATGTGCCTCGCACCACTCAACGGTTGATTGCCCTTGATCTTTTGACAAAATTGTAAACTTGCCATTATGAGGCAGTTGCTGGTCGGCCCGTTTTCGGCCCTTCTTTCTTAGAAAATAGATCCATCAAAATGAGTCACGAATCAATCTTTTAGTCCATATTTAATGTATTGAATTGTTATTTGTGTTAGATTCATTACACGTTGCAAAATTAAATAATATGAGTTAAATGTGTTTACACATTATTTAAATTTAACCCACTTTCTTGACTCTCTCTTGCCCTCGATGATGACTTGCTCACTCATTCTATGGTCCTATCTCAGTTTGTGAAATTGGATTAAATATGAAAGTATATTAACATTATGAATTCAGTTGGATAAGTGACGAGTGATGAGTTGGATATAGGATTATTATATATATTTGTATATGAAAATGTATCAAAATAGGTGAAAAGTCAATTTGAGCTGGACCAATTTCGACCCATGCCTTCAATAATTCTAATGAAGACTAGTTATCATCATCACTCGAGTCCAAGACCATCACCACCACATACACTAACGAAGGACCATTTTTTCTTGTTAACATCCAATGAGCAAATTTCTCATTTCTACTGTTAGAACCGATTGGATCAAGAAGCTGTGCGTGGACATTGGAGCCTCGTTTCTGTACTGCAACTGTCCATCGTCTCTTCCAACGAGTTGGTGACACCAAGAAACAGTGACTAACGCCCAGAAAAAAAGATGGCGATGGCTCCGGAGTACGGCGCTTTCGTGAGCAAATTCGTGCTCGAGCCTCCCTCCCCGTCTCCCTCGCTTCCCTTGGCCGGCCTCACCTTCGCCGTCAAGGACATGTGAGCGATTCCTATTGCTTCCTCCGCTGTCGCTCGACCGTGACACGACACGGTTCACTGTAGTCTCTGTTTCTCTCTCGATAAGCCCAGCTTTGGTTTCTGGGTGTTCAGTTTTCCTTCTTTTCGATCAAGTGGGAAGATGATGATCTTAAGTCGTGTGTTTTTGCCGCCCGTTTGCGTTGTTTGGTCAGTAAGTAGTCGTTAACTTCGGATTACTCAGTGAAGTATCGACCTTTGTCATGAAAAAGCGAAGACCCAATGAGAAGATACTCACATACCAGGTGATCAGCTGACATGAGCGGCGAAGGAAAGGAGAGGGAGGGGGGGGCGAGGGGCGAGGGGGAGGTGGTCGTTTTCAGTACCATGTTGTCGTTAAATGGCACGCGCCATGTTGATCGATGACGAGGTGTTTAATGGTCGCCGCATTTTCTTCCTAAAAGTTCTCGAAAGAAATACAGAGCATCGAGCATAGACGGCTCGGGTAAAGCTTACTGCATATGCCCGACTGACTTGTGACTGGAAAGTTTCTTTTCATTGATATGTTTTCGTTTTGTAAATGTGGGATTTTCATCCTTGGTCTAGTGAGTGAGTGTTAGTAGTTGACACTTATGACTGAATTAAAGGGAGAGATCTAACTATTACCGTGTGTTCCTCACGATGGCAGCGCTACTCGTACATGCATCTTCTGTGAAAAGGCATGAAATTTTTAATTGATTCTTCCTGCTATGTGTAGTTGGCCATTTCCGAGACTGAAGTTTGTATCTTTTTTTCATACGGAATTCTGCGTGCAGCTTCGACATTGAAGGGCATGTGACTGGGTTTGGAAATCCTGATTGGGCGGGGACTCACGAGCCTGCATCTTCCACAGCTCCAGCTGTTTTGAATGTGTTGAAAGCGGGTGCTACATGTGTTGGAAAAACTGTGATGGATGAAATGGCATACAGGTTAGTGTGTGTGAAATTGGCTTGTAAATTCAGAGTCTTGCTGCAATTGAAAAACACAACTAAAACTCGAGAATTGTGGCTTACTGTCAAGTTTAGAGAGCATGCAATGAATCAAGGATGGGGTAGGTATATACTTCTACTTAGCCTTAGCATGCAGAGGGAATCGGTGATGAGCTAGACTAATTGACAACCTGCAATGCAGTCATATTTCAGATAGTCTTCCCAAGATCAGATTATAGAGTTCTGAATCTTGGAACGAAGCCTCTCACCTTGTCAGTGAAGGAGGGAACTTTCTTTTCCGTATTTGTTTTGAACTTGGAATGGTTAACTTAAGATATGAATGCTTACCAATGAAAAGATGGGATAAATGCATGACATACAATAGTGCACCAAGGTTGACTTTAAGGAATTCTAGCTTGAGAATTTACCAAGGTAGTCTCTTCCTTCTTAAATAGCTTGAACAGGAAGTTCTGCTCTGAAGAGATGAATATAATCCACTGAAATGATTATTTTTATGGTGGCAGCATAATAGGGGAGAATAAACATTACGGCACACCAAGGAACCCATGTGCACCCGATCGTGTGCCTGGAGGATCTTCCAGTGGATCTGCTGTTGCAGTAGGAGCAATGCTTGTCGATTTCTCCCTAGGTGAAGAACTTCATCCTGTAATTGCTCTGAAATTTTCTCAGTTTATCCTTCTGAATAAAGCTAAAAGTGCTGCACCGTTGCAGGAAGCGACACTGGAGGAAGTGTAAGAGTTCCCGCATCTTACTGTGGGATTCTCGGATTTCGGCCTTCACATAATGCCGTTAGCACTGTTGGAGTCATTCCAATGGCACAAAGTTTGGATACAGTAGGTGAGCATTCTGTTTTTTTAATGGCCTCGAGTTTGTGATGAAAATAGTCATTGGTTTCAGCTTCTTAAAGAAGGAAAGTTCAGTGAAAGACTTAGCTTCCTTATTTTATTTCTAACATTAGTGGTGTTTCTTTATAAAGATAATATATTGGGCAGCTGAAAGAAATATCTTGCACTTTCAATGTGGTGAAAAGTGTGCCTCCTTGAAACAGATTGTCCCCTTTCTCCTAGGTTTTGTATTGCAATGTAATTCCATCTTTAAGTATTCTACAAATGATAACACAGCAGCCAACTGGCTGGTTCACCCTTCTTCCTGGTTTTGTTTTTTTAAGTTATGTCATGTATTCATGCAAGTTTTCTGCACTCCTGTGAGTATTCACATTAAACTCCTTCATGACTAGTGTGAATTTATTTTGTTGGCTTCTTTTCTTGTTTCCTCCCATTGTAGACTAGCAAATGAATATTTGTTTACTTTTGTCTTTGTTTACTGTCTTATCTAGGTTGGTTTGCTAGGGAACCGAGCATCTTGAAGCAGGTCGGTCGTGTTCTTCTCGAGTTGCCTGATGCAGATCCAAATAGACCTAGTCAGATCATTATTCCAACAGATTGTTTCCAGCTTTTAAACATTCCAAGTGAGCGACTGACTCAAGCTCTTGTAAGATCAGTGGAGAAATTATTCGGAGGTAAGAAGATAAGAGCTTTGAGTAAATGATACAGCTCAAATTGTACATGCAGTCCTGAAGCACAGAAATGTGGAAGGAATTGATCATTACAGATGGAAGTGAACTGGACTGAAATTGGATAATCTCTCAGTTCATATATATCCAATCCCTAACTAGTTTTTCTTTTTGTATCTGATTCTCCTTAATGTGAATCAACGCAGGTGCTATAATTAAGCATGCTGTCCTTGGGGACTACATCAGAGACAGCGTTCCGGCCTTGAGTTCTTTCCTGTGTCAAATAAAAGAGGATCAAGTAGACATCATACCGTCTTTGGCAGCTCTTTCTAGTGCAAGGCGGTTGCTTCAGAGGTGGTGATGTGTACCTGAACCCTTGTTGGATTTTATTTCAGTTGATCATTGTGTGGGATATTGAAGAGAACCACTATCTAGAGAAGGATTCTGATTAACCTTGAATCATAGGTATGAGTTCAAGAATCATCACGAGGATTGGGTCTCTGCTGTCAAGCCCGATTTGGACCCGATAATATCAGAACGGGTCAGGCAAGCCCTCGAGCTGACTGAAGAAAATATTGATATCTGTTGGTCAGTGAAGAAAGAATTACATTCTGCTCTTACTTCCCTACTCGGGGTATGTCCCTCCCATCATCTCGCATGCCTTTGAGTTCGTAGTTGTCTTCTGTCACTGTTCTTGGCTCCTTGCTATGTTTAACATTATGCTCTGGATTTCCCAAAAGAAACGCAATTGACCAAAATAACCAGAGGAATTATCAAAGGATACTGTTTTTATTTAACAATCTTGAGCAGTCTAAATCATAAAAGAAGAATGAGGTGCTATCGAATGAGGTGCTATTGCCTTTGTTACAGGATTTCGGTGTCCTTGCAATCCCCACGGTTCCTGGGCCTCCGCCAAAGCTACAAACAGATGCATCCTCTCTGGACGTCTCCGTTGAAAAGGCATTCAATTTGCTTTCCATTGCCGGTTTATCAGAATTCTGTCAGGTTGTGCAATATTCTCTCACTATGCACCCTTAAAGCCGTCATACCCCTGTTTCAATTTAATCTAATGCCTCTGTGGAATCTAAGGATTAAGTGTCTGCAATTCGCATTTACAGGTAAGCATACCGATGGGGCTGCATGATAATTTGCCTATCTCGATATCCTTGCTGGCGAAAAACGGTGCGGATGGGTTCCTGCTAGACCTCGTCGAGACACTGTATGAGTCTCTTAAGGAGCAAGCTGCTATTGTAGAGAAATCAGTTTGACGTATGTACGCCTCATCCTTTTCCCGAGATGCTTCTAGCTATATTTACAGGCCGATATCCTTGTACTTATGCTGTGTGCGGTCGAATGTAGCGCGGACTCTGTGATTTTCATAAGGCTGAGTTGCTGAGAAAATAAAGTTCTGTGTATCATACAGCCCACTCGTTTATATTCTGAAAGAATTTGTGGTTGCTTATTGTGACACTTTGAGCATTTTGGCAACCAAGTGCTTGCGCAGTCTGTCATATTGGTAAGGAATAAGGAGCGTGTAACATTTCTTTCTACTTCTTTACGATATAGGCATTCAAACCTTTCGACCCGATGAAACGCATGCGAATCGTCCCTTCACGTGCATCCTTGCTTCTGCAAGATGATTGGGGCGTGACCCTTGAAATTAATCCGAGCAAAAGGGGTTAAGTACCATCACATCCAAATCGAAAGTGAATATTCCTTTCGTGGTCGTGTAGCTGAAGGATGACATTGCAAGGGATGGTCTTTGGCGTTTTGATCGTGGTCTAATATCGCATTAATTATGACATAAGCTATAGAGAGAGTAATTTCATGCATGCGCACACATCCGTAAACTTAGTTCGGGTCAGCATGCTCCTCCCTAGTATAGGAGCATGGCTAATCTATGTTAGCTCGTTAGAGATTAATTGGTGCTGATAAGTTAGGTCCACTTCATGCTTGATCTTAAAAGTAACACTCAGAATGTGATTAATTCGCCCGCCGGACAAAGAATGCCCGGTTGAACCGAGAAAATTGAACCTTTCATTCGATACGTAAAAGCCTGACTTGAGATACAGTATGATATTGATGAAGCCAGACGTGAAGATGGTCGGTGAGCCGTAATGGCGAGGCTGACAAGTTTGACTTCGGCCGTTTGACCATCGACCGTCGACATCCGACGATGACTCAAATTCGTCCCGAGCCATTTTCCACTGCTGAGCGTGGCGAGGGAGACGATGGAAGTTAAAAAGGGGGAGGTCGGAATCTGGATTCTAATGGGGAGATGAGGTCCGACTAAGGTCGCGAAACCTTGAGCAAGGGATTGCGCCCGCCTCGGGTAAGGGTCGTGTGTTCTCACTCCTTGGTTGAGGGCCGCCGCCCGTGTCGGCGGCTGGCGGTCTTACAGGGGTTCGTGCGGCCCTCCTAAGGCTAACGGTGGGAGACGATTTCAATTTTGTCTTCGGATGATGATTCTCTATTGGTCAAGAAACATTAATCGAAACCAAAATCAAAGTTCATTATCTTAGTAGAAAAAAAAAATCAAGCTTAGTAATCTCAATAAATTGTTTTGAAATTGTGTGACATTTCCTATAAGTGACAAAGCATGCTAATAAATAAAAATATACCGACTTTTAAAATTTTGTTCTTTCATAGAAAATGAATTATTTAAAAAATTTTCCCTATAAGTAAAGGTATACCGACTTTTAAATGTTTACCCTTACATCCACATGTTTAGTGACAAGAACACTGACGATTGTAGCATCATGTAAATTAGTGGCCGATGTTAGTATAGTTATGTTTGGTAAGGGTCTGTTTGGTAAAAATTGTTTCTGTTCCTCAGAACAACTAATTATATTCTTTTATTCTAGTGAACGGAAAAATAATAGAAACGTGTTTAGTAAAATATTTGTTCCCGAGAACAAAAAAACCCATTTTTTTGTTACCAGGAATAAATTTGGAACAAAAATAAGCAGATAGAAAAAAGTGATTTCTTATTCCAAGGAATAATTTTTTCTTTTCTCTTCTCTTTTCTCTCTCTCTCTCTCTCTCTCTCTCTCTCTCTCTCTCTCTCTCTCTCTCTCTCTCTCTCTCTCTCTCTCTCTCTCTCTCTCTCTCTCTCTCTTTCTTTTCCTTCTTCTTCCTTTTGGCCGGTCACCGATCTTGGCCATGGCCGGCAATCGGCCGACGAGGGCCGGTGACCTTGTTGGAGTGTCATCGGTCCCCGGCAACACCGAGCCATGGCGAGGCTGACCTTGTGCCACCTAGGCAAGGTTGAGCCTTGCGGTGACCATGCGAGCCTCTAGCAAGCTCGCCGGCCCTCGCCCTAACCTAGTGAGGCTCCGGCGAGCTCGTCGAACCTTATCTAGCCGGTCATTGGCGCCCGCGGTTGGCCACAAAGGAGGAAGAAGGAGAGAAAAGAAAAAAAAGAAAGAAGAAAGAAGAAAAAAAAAGGAAAAATATAAAAATTTATATATAAAAAAATTAAAAGAAACAACAAAATTATACAATTCTACCAAACACATTTTTTTTTCCCGAGAGTAGAAATTTTGTGCAATTATCAAGTGCGTTCTTATATTTAGAAATTGTTCTCGGAAATAGAAAAAAAAACCATTTTTGATAAAAAAAATTATTTCTGGAAATAGAATTATTTCCAAACGCGCTAGTTAAACAACAACCATTTATGTTCTTTTGTTCTTTGGAACAACTTAAGAATCAAGCCCAAACCAATTTTTTTTTTCTCTCTTTTTTCTTTTCTTTCCTTTTCTCTTCCTCTAGCTAGTCGCAGCAATGGCTAGCAAACTTGCCTTGCCACTACTAGGTCAGCCTAGAAGAATAAGAAGAAAATGAAAAAAGAGAAAAAGAGAAAAATATAATAAAATTATTAAAAAAATTTAAAGAAATTTTAAGCCACAAAAAAATTGACAATATCATATTAAACACATATTTAACTTGGGAGTATAAATTTTATGTAGTTACAAAACGCTTTTAAATGCTTAGAAGCTCATTCATGGAAAAAAAAAAAAAAAGAGCCTATTTCTGAGTAAAAATTGTTCTCGGGAACAAAATAGTTACCAAACGTAACCGTAGCGTAGTGCTTCTTTAGGATTTCAATTTTGTTGGGTAGGTTTGGTGCCTTTCTTATATGAAGAATTCTTTTGGTTGAAATGAGAGTGCAATATCTTAAAAAAGTATCATAGCTCATGTTACTAATAAAAAATCCGCATCAATCTTTCTAATTTTGGCTTTCGGTTTCGTGACGCTATTTTCGTTCAAGATTACCTATCGATTCTTTGGATGTTATCGATTGTCTGCCGTTAGATGACTTCAGGGGAATTAGCTCTGACCATAATTAGGTCTAAACCTTTTCTTTTCCTCTATTGTCCTTTCTTGAACAATTGGGCCGATCCGCAACATTTTTAGTGGGGGATTAGCTTTTGCTTTGGTGGGGATTAAGTTAGGAGGGAGGTGGGACAACAACCATCTTGGCTTGATCTTTGAAGAGTCGCTTTTAGTTCTTTGGAAGATGTTAGACAGCTGTGGAAAAAGGCCGCAATACAACGCGACAAAGCTGGTTTTAAACAAGCACCTCAGTGCCGTGCCTGTGATTCCGGCAGTGCCCATAGTGGGGCTGGAGTTAGGCTTGTAACTCAATAATCGGAAGTGCCCATATTGAATATTTAAGAGCATGAATGATAACCATTCGGGTCAGAAATTGATTTCTTGAAGATAAATAGATTTTTCTATTTCTATTCTAAATGAGTTTCTAAGTAAAAATAACTATTTGATAACGATACAAAATTTCTACTCTAAAAATAGAAATTGTTTGATAACGACATAAAAAATTTTTCTTTCGAATGGCAAAGGGACAGGTGCATCCATGGCGGCGGTGGCCGGCGATCGACGGCAATGTCGATGATCAAGCGACCGACGGACGGTGGTTGGTGGTGACGGATGGAGGACACGATGAGAAGAATTTTTATTTCTTATTTATATTTCAGAAATAGAGAAATATAAAATTTTTACTTATGATTTCTATTCCAAACTTATTTTTGAAACAAGAATTTATTTCGGAAATAGAAAAATGAAATAATATTACCAAATGGATTTTTATTTCATAAACAAGTCTCGGAATAGAAAAATTATTTCGGAACAAAAATAAGAGATTGTCATGTACCCCCTAAGTTTTTACCTTTTGAACAAAGATGTTGTTGAACCGTCCACTAGCAAATTTGTTCTTTGGGGCCCCTTGAATTAGATATTTTGCCACAAGTCCCCACCACTTTCTCGAAACCCTAATAAAATTTGGATGGAAAATTTAACCATGACTAGATTTAACAAATTAAATATAAACTAACGGGCCTTTTTTTTTCCGTGAAAAAAAGATGCAAAAAATTCCAAACTTTACTAGTTGTGACACATTTATTTTAATTTTTTTTATAACACAAAAATTCCAAATTTGTATCCGTATGACACTTTTATCCCAAACTTTTTTTGTAACATCAAAAATCTCAAACTTGTATTAGTGTGACATATTTACCCCAAAAATTTAGTATCACGGAAAAAAGTTTGAGATTTTTTGTGTGACAAAAAAGAAGTAGGGTTTTCCATATCCCAAAAAAAAGGATAAATGTGTCATACTATAAAATTTTGGAGTAAATATATCATAGTGAATATAGTTTATAATTTTTGGTGGCTTTTACCCCTTTTCTTATGTTGATGTTAATTAATATAAATTACAAGCACGACTAGAGTGTTGTTAGATGCTTTATTGTTAGAAAATACAAAGTAAATATAAATAAAAAAAAATTGCCAACAAAAGTCGACACTATTAAAGCTTATCGCGAGGCTCAGGGAGTTGATTAGACTAAAACATCCCTTGCCTTGTGATCGATACTACTTTCTCTAATAGAGATCAAGTAAGATCCCAGAGTCTATGTGGAGGCACCACCTCTTGAGCTTTAACTAATAAATAAAGAGCACGAACTGTTCTAAAGTCTTGCAGGTGTTGCTTTTGAAGGTCAATTGAACATGCAAACCTTAAGCCTAAATATACATATCATACAAAATCTGGTAAACAATACCTTCCTAATGGGGAGATCTAAGAGGTAAACCAAAACTTGAGCCTATTGACAATCTAATTGGCAATTTCACTAGAAAGTACAAGTAGTTGAGTTACGAACAAATTAAATATTATCAATGGTTTCTTGTAGCTTGAAATGATATCTAATGTAGGACTGCATATTTCATGAAATCAATGACATCTGCACTCGACATTCTTTCCGCCATGTGTGAGTCTCTACCATATTAGGCTAGCTCCCCCTCAATCAAAGCACAACATTCTTCTACACCAACAAATTTCAACCCAAATCTCCGATCATCGTTGACCGGTGCATAGTGCATACATGCCTTTCACCTATGTCTCCTCTTGGGCCAAACAGTGATTGCAAATTGCACTCGACAACGGCGAAGATTAACAACATTCTTTATTGAGTTTAGGATGGTGATACATATTTTGGGCCCATTGGCCCTAATACCACTTTTTTGGGGACATTGTATTTGCTAAATGGGCTAGACCCATGAGTTGAGCCTAAGAGTCTGCAACGTGCTTATCTCACTAGAAGAGCTCTTTTTAGTAGAGCGGTCTTGTGAACTTGGAAAGCACACGTAGCGCACACAACACGGGAGAGAGAGAGAGAGAGAGAGAGAAGGGGGTTTAGGATTTTCCAAACGTACAACCTAATTCTGGTTCAAGTGAGTTGTGTTTGCTCTTAGAGAGTGGCACCAGCGGCTCGAAATCTTGGACTGTTGGGGACAAGGAGAGAATTAACCTTATCAGATATCGTTCTCGACTTCATCGGGTGCCCTAGTGGATTACAAAGAGCTTATTCTGACTCGAAACGAGCTCGTCGGATCGTTGCCACGAAGCATTGGTGAATGTCAAAGGACCTTGTTCATTAAGATGTAGTGAGAACAGCTTTGTGGCCATAACTTGAATCCGGAATTGAAGCAACAGTCATCTTGAACACCATATCTATGATGATTCAGAGCAACAAAAACATCTCAAATACAACTTATTTATGGCACTTGCAGTTGCAAGTGGAAACTCCAGTAGCTCTACATCTCTTACCGTCGTTCCAAACATGCATCGGTAAGCCGTGACGACAAGAGCTGGCAAGATAAAACCTATGAACCTCTGAAACGTCAATCCGCGTTTTGGGTTTTTCTCTAAAAGCTCCAGCTAAGCCCTAACCACAGAAGAATTCCTAAGCTTCCGTTTTCATCCCCCAAGACCGTCTTCCGCAATACTCGCACAGCATCGCCCGTAACGCATTCCTCAAAAGCTTAGCAACGATGTCAGAACCCACGTTCTTCTGATGAATCCCTTCGTAACCGAAGCCAACGTTCAATATCTGCCCCCCACCTCTTCTGTCTATCTGCTCGTCTCTTTTCTCTCTTCATTTTCAGTTTGAAGCCTCTCTCATGGCGGCCGCTGCAGATTCTCCCCGTCTCCTCCACCTTCTCCTTCTTATCTTCTCCGCTCTCCCTCTCCTCGCTCCCGCTTCGCCCTCCCGAACGACTCCTCCTCCTCCGCCACCTCCGCCCATGATCAACCGATACGTGCTGGCAGTCCACAAAGACAGCGCAACGGGCCTTCACGTGGCCAACGTACTGAAGAGGACCCCCACGAAGCCCATCTTTCACCTCGTGGATCTCGACGGCGGGATGGTGTGGGAGCACTGCGACGAGCAGCGCTACGTCTCGTCGACATTCTACGCTCCTCCTTTCGACGACTACCTCTGCTCCCCCGCCGGCAAGGCCCGGTTCAGCCGCACTTGCTCGGGCCCCGCCACCCCCGCCACCCCCGGACGGCCCGGTTGCCACAATAACTCCTGCGGGATCTTGGCGGTATAGAACAGCATTCTCTTCAGCAAATCACGATAAAGAGATAGTAATATCAGTATACGTTTTAACAGGTGAACCCCATGACGAAGCGTAGAGCCGTTGCGGAGCTCTCGATAGACATGTTCTCGATCCTGACGACTCGCGGCTCGAACCCCGGTCGGCCGATCCGATTCTGCAAGTTCTACTTCGCCTGCGCACCCTCTTCCTTGCTCCGACCTGGGTGGCCGGCCGGCGTCCATGGCGTTGCCGGGCTCGGCCGCACGCCGATCTCCCTCCAGAGCCAGCTCGCCTCGCACTGCGGCTTTCCGCCGATGTTCGCCTTGTGCCTCACCAGCGTGAGTTCCAACGACAACAGAGGAGTCATCTTCTTCGGCGACGGGCCGTACAACATGCTTCCCGGGGTCGATGTCTCGAGCGGATTGCTCTATACGCCGCTGACGTTCCGACGGAGAGGGAAGTACTTCGTCGGAGTGAGATCAATCAGGATAAATTGGAAACCTGTCCCATTGAACACATCTCTACTAGGTAATGACGTTAATTCAAACTTGAAATTTCAAGTTCTTTTTTTCCCCAACTAGAAAGCATAGGTAAATCCTGAATCGATAGATGTCGCATTAATCCAATGAAATATATAAGATATGAGTCTAAACCCTTATGAATGGCCCAAATACGAAATCGTTTGTACTTAATGATGTGATAATCAAATATATATTATGTTATTTCTAATTTACACACACAAGTTAGATCCTTAACCACTAAACCAACCTCACGAGATTATCAAATTATGAGAAATTTTGTTCTCAATATCAAAATCAAAACTCGAACTATGAAGATTTTGTACTCTAGCATTTATTTATTTTTATCAGTCACACCTTTCATAAAAAAAAATTTATGCGAGATGTTTCATTCTAACAAGGGCATGTTTTAGCAGGCAATGGACGAACAAGGATCAGCACCACAACGCCGTACACGATTTTGGAGCACTCAATTTTCGTAGCCGTGACTCGATCCTTCACTAGCGAGCTCTCGCAGACACCGCAGGCGGAGCCGATCCCGCCGTTCCCGGCATGCTACGAGCGAGCGAGGTTCCCGGGTACCCGGGTCGGTCCCCGAGTCCCGATCATCGAATTCGTGATGCAAGATGAGGACACCATTTGGCCTATCTTCGGCGTTAACTCCATGGTCGAGGTGCGCCCGGAGACGCTCTGCCTGGCGTTCATCGACGGGGGGTCACGGCCGAAGGACCCGATCGTGATCGGGGCGCATCAGCTTGAAGATAATCTCCTGCAGTTCGACGTGGCGAGGTCGAGATTAGGGTTTAGCTCGTCGCTGCTGGTGCGCCGGACTAGCTGTGCCAACTTCAACTTTACTAGCGTTGCCCCACAAGGGGAGTGATTGCGTAAAGGATGAAATGATTGCGCTATGTGCAAATCAAAGCGCATTGCATGTCTTAATTTATGAAATAAATCGAATGGCTCAATTTGGTTAGAATGCTCGCATGTTTAAATTTATCACTTAAGAATGATGATGGAACGGATATATCCATATGTTATATATAGGGTCCGACTTTTTCATTGTATAGTATACGTCAAATCTTGATGAGCAAACCATCAAATCCATGACTAGATTTAAAGAATACAAACTAATTGACAGTGAAACATTATTTCGATTCAATTCGAACCTAGTGTCTCTTGTCAAATAGATGAATGTTGCCACCACTAAGCCATCGATTGGATTTAAGGATAAGAATCATGCGTCATGATCTCAAATTGAGCCTACGAATAGAAGTGGATTAGATCAATTATCATTGATTTTCAACAAAATTACAAGTTTGCCATTTTTCTAGCAATCCACATGTTTTCAACCCATTTACAATCCTTCTTTCTCGGAGATGGACATATCAAGATAAGTCATAAACCCATTTCTTAATCCGTATTTGATGGGAATAGAAAAGAAAAACCATATTTAATGAGCTATAATATAAATTAGAATAATGTGTTAGAATGGTTAAGTTTAAATATTATAAGTATTAAATAGATTCACAACTCACCTCTATGACTTTCACTCGATGTTGCTCTCTCACTTCAATTTGTGTATGAGTTTTAAGTGTTTAAGCAATATAGGTAGATCGAATATAGATTAGATTTGTATTATATGGAAATATAAAAACATGTGAATAAGTTAAACTAAGCCGAACTAATTTTAATTAGAGGAATAATTATGTGATAGTCTTTAATATATTATAAGAATAATAGTTTATTTTGTGTCGTAAAAAATGAAATCATCAATAATTAAGAAGCCTTTTGACGGGTTTATCATATAATATACAAAGAGTAAATTTATCATTTTTCTGTCAAAACTGATTGGGTCAAAAATCAAGAACCCCTCCGTGGCCATTGGAGCCTCGTTTCTGTACTGGAACTATCCGTCCGTCGTCCCTTCCGACGAGCGGGTGATAGCCGGAAACAGCGAACAGCGCCCAGAAAAAAATGGCGATGTCACCGGAGCACGGCGCTTTCATTAGCAAATTCGTCCTCAAGCCTCCCGCCTCGTCTCCCTCGCTTCCCCTGGCCGGCCTCACCTTCGCCGTCAAGGACATGTGAGTGATTCCTACTTCATCCGTCGTCGCTCGACCGCGACCCGGTTTCATTGCAGCGCCTCTGTTTCTCTCTCGATAGCCCCAGCTTTCGTTTCTGGGTGTTCAGTTTTCCTTGTTTTATTCAAGTGGGAAGATGATTTCGGTTGTGGGCTTTGCCCCCTTTTGCGTGGTTTGCGAAGATGCGTCTGCTTGGTCAAGTAAGTAGTTGTTAGCTTCGGATTACTCGGTGAAGTATCGACCTTTGTCATGAAAGAGCGAAGACCCAATGAGAAGATATTCGCATACCAGGTGATCAGCTGACGCGGGGTTCATTTTCAGCGAATGTGATGGGACCCCATGTTAAGAGCGGCAAAGAAAGAGTGGGGAGGTGGTCGTCTTCAGTACCATGTTGTCGATAAATGTCACCCGCCATGTTAATTGATGACGACGTGTTTGTGGTCGCCGCATTTTCTTCCTAAAAGTTTTCGGAAAAGTTACAGAGCATCGAGGATAGACATCTCGGGTTAAGCTTGCTGCATATGCCCGGTTGACTTGTACCTGGAAGATTATTTTTTATCGATATGGTTTTGTTTTGTAAGTGTCGGGTTTTGATCTTGGTCCAGTGAGAGTGTTAGTAGTTTACATTTATCACTGAATTAATGGGAGAGATCTAGTTATTATTGTGTGTTCCTCACAATGGTTGGGCTACCTGTGCATGCATGTTCTGTTAAAAGGAATGAAATTTTACATTGATTCCTGCTGCCATGCGTGGTTGGACTTTTTCTGAGACTGAAGTTTGTGTCAGTTTTTTTTATACGGAATTCTGTGTGCAGCTTCGACATTGAAGGACATGTGACTGGGTTCGGAAATCCTGATTGGGCGAGGACTCACGCACCTGCATCTTCCACAGCTCCAGCTGTTTTGAATGTGTTGAAAGCGGGTGCTACATGTGTTGGAAAAACTGTCATGGATGAAATGGCATACAGGTTAGTGTCTGTGAACTTGGCTTATAAACTCAGTCTTGCTGCAATTGAAAAACACAGCTCAAACTTGAGAATCGTGGCTTACTGTCAAGTTTAAAGATCATGCAATGAATCAAGGATAGGGCAGCTATGTGCTTGTGCTTAGCCTTAGCATGGAGAGAGAATCAGGGATGAGCTAGACTAATTGCATGGCTAGAGCTGCCAGAGACTCTGTACCAGCTCTACTACTTTAGACAACCTGCGCAGTTGCATTCACATAGTCTTCCCAAGATCAGATTATAGAGTTCTGAATCTTGGAACGAAGTGTCTTGCCCTGCCAGTCAAGGAGGCATCATGATTTAAGAACTTTCTTTTCCGTTTTGTGTTTTGAACTTGGAATGTTTTAGCTTAAGATAGGAACACTTACCAAGGAAAAGACGGGATAAATGCAACACATACATAGTATACCAAGGTTGACTTTGAGGAATTCTATTTTGAGAATGGAATTTCCAAGGTAGTCTCTTCCTTCTCATATAGCTTCCATAAGGAAGTTCTACTTTAAAGTGAGGAATATAATCCACTGAAATGATTATTTTTGTGGTGGCAGCATAAATGGGGAGAATAAACATTACGGCACGCCAAGAAACCCATGTGCACCTGATCGTGTGCCTGGAGGATCTTCTAGTGGATCTGCTGTTGCAGTAGGAGCAATGCTTGCCGATTTCTCCCTAGGTAAAGCACTCCATATGGAATTACTCTGAAATTTTCTCAGTTTATTCTTCAGAATGAAGCTAAAAGTTCTGCACTGTGCAGGAAGTGACACTGGAGGAAGTGTAAGAGTTCCTGCATCTTATTGTGGGATTCTTGGATTTCGGCCCTCCCATAATGCCGTTAGCACTGTTGGAGTCATTCCAATGGCGCAGGCTTTTGATACAGTAGGTGAGCATTCTGTTTTTTCATGGCCTTGAGCTTTTGATGAAAATAGTCATTGGTTTCAGCTTCTTAAAGAAGGAGAGTTCAGTGAAAGACTTAGGTTCCTTCTTTTATTTCTGACATTAGTGGTGTTTCTTTATAAAAAATGACATATTGGGCAGCTGAAAGAAATTTCTAGCACTTTCAATATGGTGAGAAATGTGCCTCTTTGAAACAGTTTGTCCCCTTTCTCCTAGGTTTTGTATTGCACTGTAATTCCATCTTTAAGTATTCTAAAAGGATAACACAGCAGCCAACTGGCTGCTTCATGCTTCTTCCTGGTTTTGTTTTTTCCATTATGTCATGTACTTATGCAAGGTTTCCACACTCATCGGAGTATTGACATTTAAACTTGTTCGTGACGAGTGTGAATTTATTTTTGTTTGCTTCTTTTCTTGTTTCCTCCCATTGTAAACTAGTAAATGAATATCTGTTTACTTTTGTCTTTGTTTACTGTCTTATCTAGGTTGGTTTGCTAGGGAACCGAGCATCTTGAAGCAGGTCGGTCGTGTTCTTCTCGAGTTGCCCGATGCAGATCCAAATAGACCTAGTCAGATCATTATACCAAGAGATTGTTTCCAGCTTTTAGACATTCCCAGCGAGCGACTGACTCAAGCTTTTGTAAGATCAGTGGAGAAATTATTTGGAGGTAAGAAGATAAGAGCATTGAGTGAATGATTTAGCTCAGATTGTACATGCAGTCCTGAAGCACAGTAATGTGGAAGGAATTGATCATTACAGATGGAAGTGAAATGGACTGGAATTGGATAATCTCTCAATTCATATATCTCCATTCCTTAACTAGTTTTTCTTTTGTATCTAATGTCTCCTTAATGCGAATCAGTGCAGGTGCTATAATTAAGCACACTGTCCTTGGGGACTACGTCAGAGACAACGTTCCGGCCTTGAGTTCTTTCCTATGTCAAATAAATGAGGATCAAGTAGACAACATCCCATCTTTGGCTGCTCTTTCTAGTGCAATGCGGTTGCTTCAGAGGTGGTGATGTGTACCTGAACCCTTGTTGGATTTTATTTCAGTCGTTCATTGTGTGGGATATTGAAGAGAACCACTATCTATAGAAGGATTCTGATTAACCTTGAATCATAGGTATGAGTTCAAGAATAATCATAAGGATTGGGTGTCTGCTGTTAAACCCGATTTGGGCCCGGGAATATCAGAACGGGTCAGGGAAGCCCTCCAGACAACCGAAGAAAATATTGATATCTGTCAGTCAGTGAAGAAAGAATTACATTCTGCTCTTACTTCCCTACTTGGGGTATGTCCCTCTCTTGTCATCTTGCATGCCTTGAGTTCATAATTGTCTTTTGTCACTGTTCTTGGCTTCTTGCTATGTTTAACATTATGTTCTGAATTTCTCAAAAGAATCGCAATTGATCAAAATAACCAGAGGAATTATCAAAGAATACTGTTCTTTTTTTCATCTCTCTCGAGCAATTTGAATTATAGAAGAAGAATAAGGTGCTATTGCCTTTGTTGCAGGATTTTGGTATCCTTGCAATCCCCACGGTTCCTGGGCCTCCACCAAAGCTGCAAACAGATGCATCCTCTCTGGAAGTTTTCCGTGCTAAGGCATTCAGTTTGCTTTCCATTGCTGGTGTATCGGGATTCTGTCAGGTTGCGCAATCCTCTCTTACTACACAACCTTAAAGCTGTCATACTCCCATTTCAATTAATCTAATGCCCCTATGCAATCTAGCATTAAGTGACTGATTCACATTTACAGGTAAGCATACCGATGGGGCTGCATGATAATTTGCCTATCTCGATATCCTTGCTGGCAAAACATGGCGCTGATGGGTTCCTGCTAGACCTCGTCGAGACACTGTACGAGTCTCTTAAGGAGCAAGCTGCTATTGCAGAGAAATCAGTTTGACAAATGTATGTCTCGTCATTTTCCTGGGATGCTTCTAGCTATATTTATGGGCCAATACCTTGTACTTGTGCTGCGTGCCTTCAAATGTGTTGTGGACTCTGTGATTTTCATAAGGCTGTTGCTGAGAAAATAAAGTTCTGTATATCATACAGCCCACTTGTTTAGATTCTGAAAGAATTTCTGGGTGCTCATTGTAACTCTTTGAGCATTTTTTGAAACCGAGTGCTTGTGCAATTTGTTTGGTAAGGAACAAGGACTGTGTTATCGCTTTAGATTCCCCTCTCCCCTGTTCAACCCAGTTCAGTACTGAGTCTAAGCCGAAGAGTTGCATGGTCTTGGACAACCCATGTATATATAGGCCTCCATAAAAACTTGCACTCAAGATCATGCCCCATCAAAGGGAAACTTGGCCCAAACACCAGTCCTCTCTCGTCCCTTGGTCCGGCCTCGCCACTTCCAATAAGTCGGGTCGCAGCAATATTAAAAAAAATCAATCTTCCAACAAAGTCGATCCACCATCTCTGTCACATTGCTGAGGACCATTAGCAGTTTGTTGTAAAGATTCATTTACCATTGCTTTGCCCTCTCCATTTTAAAGTCATTGTATCCATCATCGCTCGGTGTCAATGTCATCAACATTTGCAACTTCTGTCCTCCCTCTGATGGTTCTTCTTTCCCTTAATTCCACAAGGTCAGACGTTAACCATTCAGTGATTTCTTTTCCTTAGGAACGGTGGAAGACAAGTGCCTCCACTGTCGAGGTTAGCGACGGCGGTGGAGAGGCGGCAAAAGATTATCGGATGGTACAAAGGGCCTACATGTAGAGGCGGTTGCAGGAACGCCTGAGTCTTTGCCTTATTTAGAGGCATAATGACACCGCTAATCCCAGTGTTTCTTGGTAAAACGAAAACATCTACTTGCCTTGAAGCATGACCGGTGAAGTTTCGTGAAATGTTAGGG
Source organism: Eucalyptus sideroxylon x Eucalyptus melliodora (assembly GCA_016097485.1). NCBI lineage: Eukaryota > Viridiplantae > Streptophyta > Magnoliopsida > Myrtales > Myrtaceae > Eucalyptus > Eucalyptus sideroxylon x Eucalyptus melliodora. The sequence continues at coordinate 31,921,339 of CM027825.1, read as the reverse complement.
TCTGTCTAATATTTCTTTCTTCATTTCTTTAGTTATTTCTTTATAGTATAACTGTATAAGGTATTCGACCCTTCTAACTCGATCAATTCTCATGAACGCGCACAAATTATTGCATCACCACGAGCATCGTGGGAAAGCCGCTCCCATAGATGGCGGGGGCGTGACCCTTTTTAGTCAATATGAGCACAAGACATTGCAATTTGAATACTGTATCCGATCGCATCCAAATCGAAAGTCAATATTCCTTCCGCCGTTTTACGGCTAAAGAAGACATTGCAATTTGCAAGGGATGGCCTCAAGTGCGAAAGTCAAATACCATTCTAAAGTCCCTTTGAAGCTGTCGTGTTTGGACTTCGAAGTGGACTTTCCCTCTATTTATTGTCTTCGGCGCTTTGGTCATGGTCCAATATCGCATTAATTATAACATAAGCTATAGAGAAGTCGTTTTAAGCATGCGCACGCATCCGAAGACTTTCTTCGGCTCGGTGGCTTCTGGCTAGAATAGGGGCATGGCTAATCAGTGTTTAGCTCGTTAGAGATTAATTTGTGCTGATACGGTAGGTTCACTTCACGCTCGATCTCGAAAGTAACATTCCAAACGCGATTAATTCACCTCTCCCAGCAATGTTTCTACGATTAAACAGAGAAATTTGAACTTAAAGTAGAACCAAAAAGTGGGAAAACCGTTCATAAAATTACTAAACTTTTTGTGCAAATATTAACTCAATCATAAAATTTTCAATCATGACGATTTAATCATAAGCTTTTTGACGATTTGTTAGTTTAGTCATAAATATTTTAATTATATTAATTTAATTCTAAACCTTGATAGTTTGCCAGTATAATTTTTCGAGCAAAATATTTAAATAATAAGTTTTTGATTAAATTGACAAAATCTCATCAAAATGTTTAGAATAAAATTACATAATTATAATTAATTTTTTTTTATGATTTAAAGAACCCCGCATAACCCAGAAGCGACGAAAACTCGGGATGACATTAATGGAGAACCCACCATACCCTCCACATTTAAGACATCAAATGTCTCCACTAAATTTTGAACCCTCATTTTGGGGAAGGATCACTGGAGCTCTTATCCAACGGAACCACCACGACCAGTGATAAGATACAATAAATGTAAGATTTTTCAGATAATTATCGCTTTTGAACGAAATAATACAATCCAGATGAAGCCAAAGAAGGGCTCCTCGTTTCGCACGAGGGTGGTGGGTGAGCCGTAGGTAGTTTAATACGATGCGGCCTCGTTTGTAACGATATCAACAAGTGCGATTCGTTTATGAGGCTGACAAGTTTGACTCGGTGGGCAGGTCCACATTCCCTCACTGCTTTCATTTCGGCTTGCTGCAGCTCACGCGCCCGGTGAACGAGAATGACACGGGGTCTTACTCTTTTCTTTTTTTTTTGGTCTTAGTTGACGGGCTGGAAACTTTTTTTTTCTTTTTTTTTTCCTTCCGAGTTCGCGGGAGATGGATCGAAATCGATCCGGCTCCGTCGAACGTTACTGGGGACTCGACCAGGTCCGATGACTCGAATTTGTCCGGAGCCATTTTCCATCGCCGAGTGCGTGCGAAGAAATAAGACGAGAGCTAAAAGGGGAGGTCGGAATCCGATTGAGGTCCGACGGAGGCCGTGAAATCTGGAGCAAGGGATTGCGCCGCCGCCGCCGGTGTCGGTGGGAGGTGGTCTCATAGGGGGAGGACCAATGGTGGAGCTGACACCCTTATTGAGATTGGATAGTACGATCGTGATAGGCCGCCACAGGGGTCGCAAAACCTTGCTTCCTTCTCTTGCTTACTCTATTTCGGTTTTTTCTTTTCAATCACTGCAAAAGGGTTTTCAATAGATGCGGCGGTACTTGGATATTACATTGGCTTCACATGTCCTCCTATGATGATTCTCTAATGGTCACGAAAGATCAACTGATAGGAAAATCATAGTTCACTGTTCCGATTGCAAAAAATAAAAATTCAAGCTCAGCAATCTTAATGAGTCGTTTTGAAATCGAGCGATCATAAATATAAAATTTACTCTCTGACCTTTCCTTATGAGTGAAGTGTACCCAACTTTTAATTACCCTATGGCTTCGTTAATTTCGCTAAAGATATATGGTTTTGAAGATATTTTCTTAAAAAATAATCGATTGTATTGCTTACAAAAATAAATGAAAAAGAAATATCTTCATTACCTACTATAATATTCAAATATAAATTATTATCAATAATGAAAACATTTTTCACCAACTGATCAATTCAAGTAATATATGCATTTTTTTTATTATAAATATCTCTTTTCTTGCGAAACAAATAGAGTCTACATGTACACACAAGCATACATGACATAAACGACAAGCTAATAGAGTAAAAAAATTGCACCTATTTTGAAATATAATTCAAACGGAAAAAGGATAAGTTATATCATGCGATAACATGACCTAATATTAAGTAAAGTTTAGGCTCTATTTGGTAACCGGCCATACAATGTTTGATTCTAATTTTTTATTCTCTGGAACAAAAAAAAAAAAACAAAAATCTGTTTAGTAACTTTATTGTTCTCATGAATAGATTCGGAAGATTATTAAAAAGTTAAAAAAAATTGCTTATTTATTCTCGGGTACAATTCCAATATTAAGCCTATTTTCTTCTTCTTTTTTCCTTCTATTCCTTTTATTCTTCTCCTTCTTCTTTTGGCTTGATGGCCAGCAACTGGCCACATGAGAGTCATTGATCTTGTTGGAGTGTTGCCAATAGGCGAAGCTAAGCTTTGTCGACTGTTGGGGGAGGCTATACCTCATGGTGGCCACCACGAGGGCGTCATTGCTCAGCCATGGCGGGGCCGATCTCACAGTGACCCAGCGAGATCGAGCCTCGTTAGAGATTGGTGATGCTCCAACGAGGTAGCCGATTTGGCCGAGGCCAATGACCGGCCAAAGGAAGAAGGAGAAGAAGAAAAGGAAAAAAAGAAAAAAAAAGAAGAGAAAAGTGTAATAAAATTATTTAAAAAATTTAAATCGAGAGAAGAATTTGAAGATCCTACTAAACTTATTTTTATTTTAGGAATAAAAATTTTAAATAGTTGTCAGATACTTCAAATGCTCAAAAACTCATCCAAAAAACATAACAAAAAAAATCTTTTCTGAGCAAAAATTATTTTCGAAAATGGAATGATAACCAAATAGGTTTTTAAATACTCTAAAATCTAAAGTATTTCTTCTAAGAAAGGCCAAAAACTTAAAAAAAAGAAAAAGAAAAGGACATTCAAGAAACGCATTGCCCACGCGCGGGAGGGGCGCGTGTAGTCGCCACGCAACCAAACAAGCGCGACAAATTTAATGGCCACCAAGTTCGTTTTACTCCGCCGTAGTTCTTCCCACATTCTCTCACATTCACAATAGTCTCTCTCTCTCTCCCTCTCTCTCGCGGATCACCAGCGTAGGAGAGAGGATCGATCCATACCGATCGAATCGCTTCCGACGAAATCGAGCCCGCAATCCATCGGCCACCGAGCGAATCGCCGGCGCGGGGAATATGGAGGTGACGGCGAGGGCGCCCGGCAAGATCATCCTCTCCGGCGAGCACGCGGTGGTCCACGGAACGACCGCCGTCGCCGCCTCGATCAACCTCTACACCTCCATCACGCTCCGCCTCCCCTCGCCCTCCGGTACATTTCCCTCCCCCCGGTTGTTCTCCGCCGCTGCTCACGTGCCTGCGCGCCGGCTTTCGTTTCGTGTGAAGTCCGTCCCGAGATAAGTGTCGTCAGGCGTCCGCTTGCCGATTTGAAAATTCGCTGTAGCGTATGGCGAGGTGTGAGTAGCCATGATGAAATTCCTGGAAGGCCTGAGTTGAGCTGAGCTCGATATGTTTAGTCCTTAGTTGGATGTACTCAGTTTCGCACTTAATTCTCAATTTTTGTCCAAGTTTTTTTTTTTGATTTTAGTTGCTTTTCTTTTGAACGCGCTTCAAGGTCGTACCTTTTCGCGGTCACGATTGAAGTCGAATTATGGGAATCCTCTCCGGATGATGATCTTGATCGTCTTCTATGGGGAATATATATGGGAGGAGAAAAAGGTTTAAAAGGTTTCTAAAGATGAATACTTTAACAATCCCTTCAAATAAGTGAACGGATTTTTACCTGCCATTTTAGATTGGTTGAGAGGATTTGTCTGTGTTCTCTAGTAACCTTGTCTTCGATTTGTTTTGCCATCTGGGTGGGTGCTGAATCTTTCCCCAATCTGGTTGACCTTGCTGTGTTTGAACTGGTGCATGAAGCTTGTAATGGAGGGCATGCTTTTCACCATAATGTTATGCAATACAATGTGTTTTATGCATTGGAATTTTGTTCTATCACTAGATTTTTCATTGGCTTTGGTCACGGCATAATATTGTCTTTCTGAGCAGAGACCAATGACACACTTAAACTCCATCTCAAGGACATTGGATTAGAATTTTCTTGGCCTATTGGTAGAATCAAAGAAGCACTTTCAGAATTAAATGGTATCGACTGTTCAACCCCCACGACGTGCTCCGGAAAATTTGCAGAATCAATTTCTGCTCTAGTTGAAGAACAAAACATTCCAGAGGCAAAAATTGCACTTGCATCTGGAGTTTCAGCTTTCCTCTGGCTCTACACCTGTATCCAAGGGTATGTCTCTTTTAATCAGGTTCAGCAGTACATTTTGCGCAGTGCATAGTTCTAATCTTTTTACTCTCTGTGGGTCAGGTTTAAGCCTGCCACCGTGATTGTCACTTCTGAGCTTCCTCTTGGCTCAGGCTTGGGATCATCTGCCGCAATTTGTGTGGCACTCTCGGCCACTTTTCTTGCTTTCTCCAAATCTGTGAGCTTGGACAAAGGCCATCAAGGATGGCTCGATTTTGAGGAGAATGAACTCGAATTGTTGAATAAATGGGCTTTTGAAGGTGAAAAGATTATTCATGGAAAGCCATCTGGAATCGACAACACTGTGAGCACATATGGTAAGTATCTTGTGCAAGTAAATTGTTACCTTCTATCTAGATTATTGGATTCTATGCTGGCTTTCTAAATTTATTATGATCCTCACCTGTCTTTGCTATGGTTAGATCAACTGGTCCGCATGCTGGCATTCAATGGAAAGATTAACATTAATGTGACTCTAATGTGGTTTGGGAGTCTCTTTTTTTTTTTTTTTTTCTAATTGGTATTCTGGCAAAGAAACAAATGGAAGAAAAACTCTTAATAATGTGGATTGTGTCAGAAATTATTTCCTGGTGTATAAACTCCAAGTGGTGGTTGTAAGACTACGTAGATAGAACCACTTCAGCCTTCTCAACTTGAGAAGAAGATATAGAATCAAGAAATGTCAATGCTAGATCTATGAATACAATCGAATGGTTCCTGATCTCGTTTGGCTGTGAATCAGGAGAATGGGTTCTCTCTTTCAATTGGTAAATAGCGTTTTTTAAGTTGTCAAGCTTAACTAGAAAGGGTTATTGTATTGACTGTAAACTTTATTCCGCAGGTAACATGATCAAGTTTAAGTCAGGAAGTTTGACACGCATCAAGTCCGCTGTGCCCCTTAAAATGCTGATTACCAACACAAAAGTGGGGAGAAACACGAAGGCTTTAGTTGCAGGTGTTTCGGAGAGGACCTTGAGACATCCAGAAGCCATGACCTCTGTGTTCAACGCTGTTGATTCTATCAGCAAAGAATTGTCGACTATAATCCAAGCACCCGCTCCTGATGAAATCTCGGTAACAGAGAAGGAAGAGAAAATAGGGGAGTTGATGGAAATGAATCAAGGTTTGCTACAGTGCATGGGGGTCAGCCACGCCTCCATAGAGACAGTCTTGCGGACGACATTAAAGTTCAAATTAACCTCTAAACTAACCGGAGCTGGGGGCGGAGGCTGTGTTCTTACCTTGCTGCCAACCTGTATCCTTTCGCTCAATTCTTTTTCTCTCGATAATGTCATTTGTTTAGTTTTGAGTTTTCACTAGGGTCATGCATGTCATCGTCTTCTTTTAATTGAAGCATCAATTCTCCTCATAAGCATACAAAAGTTTTGAGAGAAGTCATTTCGCGTGCTAGTGTAGGATTTGCATAATTCTTAGCTCATATACTTGCATGAGTTGCATCCCCATGGGGGTGCTTATGAGTGTCAAGAAAGAAGTAGGAGGCAGCACCTGCTCAAGATGGCTTAGGATGCTTTTTATGCAAATGCAATGTAAGTTCCATCCTAGGACAAGAACATGGAAAGACACCATGGGTCCGTAATTACGGCTTAGCACCTCAGAAAATCTGTCTGACTCTGCACTAGAGAACAACTGAATTATTGTGTGGGTTCTCCAGTGGCCTGGCAACCCTGATTCTTGAAAGTCTTTTTCAGAATTTCGAAGATGGGTAACTATGTTCTGTCTCATGTATTCATATGCTGTTTGTAAGTCTATTCCTTGACCCTGCGGATCAGTGCTATCAGGGACGATTGTTGACAAAGTGATTGCTGAATTGGAAACCTGCGGATTCCAATGCCTGATCGCTGGAATTGGCGGGAAAGGGGTGCAAGTCTCTTTCAGCGGTTCTTCATGATCCCATCTCGCAGTGGCTATAAAGATTGCAGGAATTGGCAGACGAATCATAAAAAGATTTGCCTGCCTTCGCCTTCCCTTCTTCCGAGTTTGTTGTTGTACTTGTATATTATTCTCTTGCATTTTGTGTTTCGATTATAACCGAACCCTTTAGTCTTAGCCTCTAATTGAGGTCGGATTACCATGTTACCATGTTGCCGCATGTCAAGTGTTTAAATTTAGTAACTCAAGAGCAATAACGAATGAGATCTGGCGAACTACTTTTGCAACACTGTTCTCCATTTGGGGTTTCTATCGTTTCTTGTGCTTCAGATCTTAGGCAATCACTCTTTTCTTCTCTTTAGATCGGGTATTTCTTTGGCCCGACTCTAGACTGGCAGTAGAGACATGTTCATGTTTACTCGAATGTCTGATCCGGATTGTGTATGCTGTGGTCCTTTCCATTTTTCTTTATGATCGTGATTCACAAGTGAACCGAGCACAACAATGTGTTGCAGCCTTTAGCATTGCTAACGTGTCGCAACCTGATGAGTGATAATCCGAAGATTACATAACATACACAAATCTCAACACCAAGCATACATGTGGTATAATTGTACTGCGTTCTTTAGTATTGACCACTCATAGTTGCAACGCAACATACACCAAGTTTCATAGTTTATTTGACATGAAACCCGTACGTTTAAGCTTCCTTCATGTCATAACATCAAGCTGAAGTATACCGACTTTACACACTTTAGAACTTCATATCACACATCTAAGAGACTTAACACCACAAAGGCACACCACCCTTTAGAACTTCGGTTGTATTAACCATTCACTATTGCCCCACCTGCAAAGAAATTGCAGAACCGAGCATACTCTTAGTAGTGGCGAGATTAAGTAAATGAAAGTTGCAATTATACTGAGTGTACTCACCGTTGGGATGAAGGACCTGGCCAGTAATGTAGGAGGAGCAATGGTTGCACGCAAGGAACACATAGCACGGCGCCACCTCGATGGGCTGCCCGGCCCGCTTCATTGGCACCTCCGACCCAAAATTCTTGACCTCTTCCTCGCTGAACGAGGCCGGGATCAATGGGGTCCAGATGGGCCCTGGTGCGACTCCGTTGACTCGTATGCCCTTGCTCACTAGCTGGAGTGCAAGTCCTCTGGTGAAGGCTACGATCGCTCCTTTTGTTGCCGTGTAGTCGAGCAGCTCGGGATTTCCTTTGTAAGCGACTATTGATGTCGTGTTGATGATGGCGCTACCTTCCTTCATGTGCTTCAGAGCGTGCCTACGATCCAAAACTCAAAACTCAGGAGGAAATATCATGTTCATGCACGAACCGAAAGAGCAAAACGAAAAAACTTAGTGAAGTCTAATTTATATGCAAGTTGTTCTAAAACTAAGTCTTCATATACCTGGTAATGAAGAACTGGGCAAATATGTTAGTCCTGAAGACTCTCTCAAGCCTTGCCTCATCAATCTCTTCAATGGTGCTGCACTTATATTGCTCTGCAGCATTGTTCACAAGTATATCGATCCGACCGAACGAGTTGACCACTTCATCAACCACTTTCTTGCAAGTCTCATCGTACCCAAGATCGGGCACGGCTATGGCTATTGGATCCTTCACATTAGACGCCTTTGCTTGCATCAACATTTCGAGCAGGTCGTTTGCATCCTTGTGCTCTCGATCCTTGACGAAGGTGAATGCCACCGTCGCACCCTCTTGCACATAGCAATGGCAGACCGCTCTCCCGATACCAGAGTCTCCTCCAGTAACCAGTGCGACTTTCCCCTTTCACAATTTCAAAAAAAAAGTAGCATATTATGAATGCATGCAAGAACTATCCGATCAAATTCCTGTCGAGACTTGTTTAAATTGAGCATCGAGTATTAACTAACGGCTACATTTAAGCGACAGATATTTACCTGATAATAGCCTTAGCACGAATCAATCTTTTCAGCATGCCTCACTCTTGACACTAACACCTTACAAGCGACTATCACGAACCTCATTGTTTCCATGCGCTAGTACAAGTTCTACATCACGCAATGAGGACGTGCGACAAGTCGCATGCAAGGTGATGCAAATCAGCATAAATTTTTCCAGATTGGCTTCTCGAAACCTGGTGCCGAATGGAAGGGCATGCTGAGAAGATTGACTAATGCAATCACCTGACAAGTGGTATCGGAGTTAAGGGTCGGGACACCGTTCGGGAGGGTGAAGTTGGTGGTAGGTCAAGGGCCGGACTTACTTGAGAAGGCGCAAGTGTAACCAAAGTCACTACTCACCTAGACCGAACCAGCATAGAGCGGATTGATTTATACCTCATGTTCATCTAGGACGCGCCAGATATTCTTACAATTGCTTCAATTATGTTTCTACCCAACTTTCGACTTTTTTAAGTGAAAATGCAAGAAGGATGAAATTCTTGGATGTCATCATTTTTCAGGATATTGAGAGAGAGAGAGAGAGAGAGAGAGAGAGAGAGAGAGAGCCTAAAGATGAAGTTGAGTAAAAGACCTGGAGCTTGCCAGAGGGCTTGTAGTCATGGCTGGTGAACTGGGGAGTGGGTTCCATCTCGTGCTCTTTCCCCGGCTGCCTCTCCTGCCTCTGCGGCGGAAACTGCCCTCCTCCACCAGACGCCATCTCTCTCTCTTTCTCTAGTGAACACAACTTCACGGCGAGCGTCCAAGCTCAAAGTGCGTGTATAGTGCTTAAATGGTAGACGTGCTTCGGTAGCTAGCCGATGGGGAAGGTGGCCACGTAGCATTACGTGGCGGCACCTGATTCCACGTGGCCGGCTGCAGCGAAGGACTCTGACCACTTGGCTTCGCATGGATATGCAAAGTGAGCAACGTCGAGACGTGACGCTGCCCCTGGAGTCAAAGCCAAAGGCAAGTGAACACGATCAGGACGAGGGTGGAGCGTAGAAGATGACGATGACGATGGAGATGGCAGGAGAAGTAAGCGCATTTTGCGGCACACGTCGCCACGTCATGACCGTCATCCTCGTCGGTTTGACCTTTTGTTTCGACGATGATCCGGAGAGTCTCATAGCGCTGCATGTGTCCCTTCTCGTTATCCTTAGTTCTAAGTATCTCTTGTTTGGGAAAGATTCAACATATCTAGATTCTTGAAAACGCTTAGAGTCAGTTAAGTTGTAAGCCAATTAGATATATCGATTGTATACGTTCCATCTCAAGTGAATTCTTGATGGGGAAATCCTATCATTTTCAAGGAGAATTCCTGAGATTTCACAGTGATTTTACTTTAAAATGACAATGGCATGGTGTTTGAAAAGTAACTACTACTAAAGATTTGTGGTTGATTAGGGGTGCTTTCCCAAGAAACAGAGAGTGACAGATAGATCGATATAAAAGTTCGAATAACTGATGAAAAACATGATGTATATCTTACTATCTCTTCAGGGATTGACAATGGGCACGCGATATCATGTGTCACAGGGGAGAAAAGAGATCAATGGACTATTTTTCACCGAAAAAGTTGATGTCATACTCAGTGTACTTCTTGTTTCTATAGCCCCTAATGGGTGAACCAGTTTTGTTGTCTCTTTTCACAGGACTATGTCATATCTTACGAAATTTGTCAGGCATGATTATCTAAAGGTTTATGAGGCATGATTATCTAAAGGTTTATGAAACACTTCGTAATTCTTACAAACTAGTTAAATCTAGACTTTTAGCCTACATAAGGGCTTTAATCCAGAGCAATTTATATCTAGTTAGTAGGATTCGAACAAATTATCTCTAATTCTTGAATTGGAAATCTTTTAACGCCTCAACCAACTCTGAGGGGTTCTTATTTATTGCCTTCTATTTAGTATTATTTCAATTGTTATTTTATATTTTCTTGAAAAAGGCGCTCAGCCTATAAGAACTATTTATGATTGGATTGTAACTCGTTGTGCTGCAGAAATTTTGGACGTTGTAACTTATGTGTTTGATAATAAATATCTTTATGCGGCGCATAAAGTTGTGTGCGACTAACCCCGTTTGGTTTAGCATTTGGAAGGGGGGACTCTAAAGTCCCTTGGCCAAATATAAATGCGTTTGGTTCAATTTTTTGTGCAATTTTGGTAAGATGCAATTACATTTCCAAATGGCTCTAAGGGCCTTTAGCCTAATGTAGCTCTAAAGGTACTTTGGAAAGTTGCATTTTCAAAATTCAAGTTCCCAATCTTGTTCATTTTCTTCAAAACCACTACATGGAAGCCGATCGCAGGCTAACGATCGTCGGCCAAGGGGTCACATGCACCGGTGACCGCCACTTGAGGGTCGCCCAACCCCGGCGAACGTTGCCGGACCTTAGGCAAGCCTGGGTTGTGCGACCCGGCGACGATGGCCTGAATTGTACGACCCGGCGACGGCCGCTTAGGGTCGCCCAACCTCAAGTGGCGGTCGCCTGAGGTGGGCGATCTCGAGCGAAGGTATTCGGGGCTAGATTTGGCCATCGGACAACTAAATTCGGCGGTCTGGTGACTAAACTTAAAAAAAATAATATATATATATATATATATAATTTAATAAAAATCCTTTATAAATGCAAATTTTACTAAACGATATTTTGGCCAAAGTTATTTCTCAATATACTTTAGAATTACAATTTATCAAATGCTATTTGCATTTCGGAAAATCCTCTTCACCCAAAATAGCATTTGATAAAATCCTCTTCACCTAAAGGTATCTGCATTTTTACAAATGCATTACCCAAAAGTCGAATCAAACGGCCCTGACTTTTTAAGAGCTGCCGCAAGGTGTTGTAATAACAAGTAGTTTTCCCATTATCTTATAAACTTAACAGCATTCATTTTTCACCGATGGAGATACTGCCAGGGAGCCGTACCGAAATCTAATATTCGAACGCGAACCTTCACGAAATCGAGCCGCCAGACAGGCAGCGAGTCTCAGTTTTCATTTTCTGCATGTCTGCCACATGTGAACTCATCTGTCAGCTCGCCGCTTCGCCATTACTGGAAAGCGGAGGGAACGAGGTGGCACCTGGAAAATCCAACGGCAAAAGAAAAGCCAATAAGAGTAGTAGATAAGAAGCACCGAAAGCCAACTTGTTCTTCCTTTCATATCCACTTTTCTGCAAAGAAAATCTGCAGCCGGGGTTCATATAAAGGTTTCGTTCTTCATTGCCGACTTACGACGATCTCGTTCCATTAATCACCATGGGTTTGGTCAAATTTCTCCTCTCTGGGTTTGTTCTCGTTCATGCCATCTTCTTGCAATCATACCCAGTGGTCTGTAATGGTATGTCCCGTTTGATCGTTAATAGTTCTGGGGTTTGTCAGCTTTTACTTATGGAGTAGTTTCGTTTTTCTCATTGCTGCTGCTGCTGTTGTTTTTCATGGTATTGCCAATTCACGACCTAAGTGCATGCATAATTTCCTGTGCCTAAGAGGAATTCTACTTCTGCAGATCTGGTGATTTGGTCATTACTTAGTAATTATTAGTAGCTGCTGGCGTTTGTCTCGACTATGGTTGATTTTTGATTGGGATTGCCCAAATAACTCTATTGTTGATCCATAGGAGTTTTTACATTCCTACTTATATACCTTCAAGGGTTCTTGAGTAATCTGAGTTGTGTGAATAACAAGCAATCTGAGAGCTTCCACTCTTCACTCTTTTATCTTCTTGCAGACGACGAGGACAATCTTCTTCAAGGCATCAACAGCTACAGAACTTCCCAGAATCTCCAGCAGCTCGCCAAGAACGACAAGGCCAACTGCTTCGCGGATGAGCTCGCCGACAAAATCGACGACCAGCCCTGCAGCGCCACGTACGGTGCCAACACCCTCCCGGGCGTCAGCCTGCAGTCCTCGAGCTACCGGGACGCCCTGTCCAAGTGCAAGATCCACCCCAACTACACGACAGATGGCGTCATACTCCCAGTGTGCGTGGCAAAGCTGGTTCCGACGCTAGTCCTCACCAACTACACCCACAGCCCGTACCAGAAGTACTTGAATGACTCGAGGTTCACAGGAGCCGGCGTTGGGTCGGAGGACGACTGGATGGTGGTGGTGCTAACTACGAGCACACCGGGAGGGAGTTTTGCCGGTGGGGCCACAGCCTTGCTTGGTGGGCTGAGTATCTTGTGGGTGTGTCTGTTGCTCGGAATCTTGATGATGTTCTAAGACCTCTCTCTCTCTCTCTTTGTGGGGGTTAATTCTGTATGTAGCTGGCTGGCTGTGGATGCAAGGAGTGATGCATTTTGGGAACATGCAAATCTAATCACTTACTGCTGTAGAAAACTGTGGTAGTGTAATGTAAAAGTGAAAGGCAATTGTCACGATGTGCATTGGTTTGAATGGCTATCTTGTCTACCAAGGCACCGTCTCCCTATTTGATGGGCCGTCATTCATATTCAAAGTGGATTCATCTGTTATAGTTTTACTAAGTTAATGAAGTTTAACAAAGTCACAATTCGCAAAAAGGGTTCTCTTGATAGCTTGCTTATGGGGATCTATTAATGTTCAAGATTCTTTCACAAGAATCGATCAGGATATGCATCATCTACGAAAATCTATGCATAATCCTGACAGATGCAATCCAAATGAAAAGCTGAGATGCATCGACATGTTTTTTGTAACGAGCGTTTGATTTTGTCAGTCTCTACTCCTGAACAAAAGCTGAGATTGCGTACATCTCAAATCGACTATAACTAATATCATGATTACCTCGTTACCTAAAATGGATATAACGTATTTACCAAAAAATTATATATATACATATATATATGTATATACATATATATATGTATATATATGTATATATATATATATATATATATATATATATATATATATATATATTACATATCAAAATATACAGTATCTCTCTTTCTCGCTTCATTCTTCTCTATCGATCGACAGGTCTGAGTCGTCTGTACTGTCTCTCTCCCTCGCTCTTGTTTCTGTATGCAGATTTTTTCTTGCTTGTCTTCTACTCTCGTTTTGTTCATTCGCTGTTTGCAGAATATGTTGTTTCTGAGATCCATTATTCTTCCATTTACTTTCTTTTTTCCCTGAATTTTTTGACTGTCCGTGTTGGATAATGTCACGTGCCGGAGAAAAATCAGTGCCGGTTGCGAAAAATCCAGTGGAATTTGATTGAGTACATGGTTTGCTATTTGTACTCTCAGGCGAAACTTTGTAGTTCCAGCCTCACTTTTTTGGATAGATCCCCATGTCCAACAAATATCAGCTGCTCTTACATGTTCTAAAGTATACAGATGTTTAGATTTTTTTTTTTCTGCATATTTTTCTACATTTTCTTTTTATCTTGATTTTGCGTGCGACTTGAGATTTTTGGGCTTTGGCCACTTCACTATTTTGAGGAAGTTTTGAAAATGAATAATATTGTCTAACAATTTATATTTGAACACTTTTGTGGAGGATGAGATTTTCTAAATTGTTTTGGATGTCCCTGATGGTTTGGCGGATTTGGCGGGGTTGGTGTTACAGATTTGATGGAAACGCTTCTGCTAGAAATGCTTTCCCTGGTGGTGGAACCGGCGTTCGAGTCGTGGTTGCTCGGGACCATGGCACTGGGGCCGCTGCTGTTTTTCCAGCGAATGTCCCGCTGGTGTTGTCACCAACGCGTTTGCCCCAAGATTTTTATCCAGATCGCGTGCCTCTTACAATTATCGACACCTCTTCACGGTGCTCTACCGAAACTGTTCTACTTAGCTATTGATGGATTTTTTTTTTTTTCTGATAGACCTGAGTTGGCCCGTCTGCCCATGTTGGGCCCAAAAGGCCCGGCCTGTGAGTTAAGGGCCCAGGGAGGAAGTTATTTAAAATAAAGGAAAATCAGAGAGGCGGTTATCTGAGATTGAGAGATTACGTATTTCGGAACAAGAGATTATGCTCTATCAGTTTTTCACGTTCTCTCAAGAAGTTACGTCTTCTCACACCACTCTCTCCCGAAGAACAGTTTATCCTCCGAAGAACAACGTGGATTCTTCCTCTTTGATTCGCAACATTGGGGTTTAGTCTGTGAAAACAAGGTACATTCGTTTATGTGATGTGCCTTAGGATCGGTGATTCATGAATTTCTTGGGCTTGCTTCCGCTACGTTTGTGTTCGATTCTATGTCGAATCACTGTTTTGGGGATCCGTTTCCCGAATCTCTTCCCTACATTGGTATCAGAGCCTCTTAATCATGTTTCTCGTACTCTTTACATTTATAAACAATTTTTGATTGATTGTTTTTTGTTAAACATCACTGTTAATCGATTTAGAGATGGAAAAATCCTGACGTTGTACTGTTCCCCCTATTTTTGGTTTTTCCGTAGATTGAATTGCGATTCTAATTGCTTAGGGTTGAAGTGCTCAGCGATACGAGAATTTCGAGTGGTCGTTCACTGCTAGACGCCATCGGATGCGCCACCACGCATGACCGAAGAGTTTGGCTCCGTCGCATGCGCCGAGACGGTTCCCAGGCGCGTGCGACGCACGCGTGAGTGGTTGAAACCGCAGGCGCATGCAACGCACACGTGCGGCAACTGCCTGTGCGTGCAAGGCACATGCCGGCTGATGTCATCGTGATGTCGATCGGCAATTGCCCACACACGCGTAGGGCACATGCCGGCCCAACTGGCCCTGATCGATCCGACCCGACCTGACCCGTTTGATCCCGCGGACCTGTTGACTTGACCCAGTCATGCGTTGACCGTTGACCGTTGTTGACCACCGTTGACCGTTGACTTTGATCGTTGACTTATTATTTTTTTTTTAAAGGAAGAAAAAGAAGGTGTTTCTTTTTTCATTTATGTTTATGTGGATTATAAGTAATCACTCTTTATGTTATGTATTTGTTGCAGGAACTATGATGTATTATGCACGCATGCCCGCATTTCTAAGAACTACGAAAAAATGCATGAATTAAAAGGCTAATAACAGAATTAGCTAATTATTGGTGGAATGACGGCGATATAGTATCACACATGATCATGGTCAATCATATGATACAAGAAATCATATGGAGTGGTTATCTTATGCCGGATTTTGAGAAGGTGTCAGCCTTAATGAACACTCTTCCACCTGAATGACAAGCAGTGTTAGATCGTTTATGAGAAGTCAATGTGGTCCCAAATTATAGGAGGCTTGCAGAAGCTTTTATAAGAGAATATTATAGGATTGAGTTGACCAAAACTTTAACCATTGGATTGAGTGTCACATGGCGCAGAGTGAATGCGCCTTAGAGGTGACATGAGAGCTCTCTAAAAGTTTTTCCATAGTTGGCCGATGTGTCTTAAGATCTCTTAGAGAATATTACTGATAGATTATATACGACTTTCCCTACTTATTTCTTAGATGAGTATGAGATGCTTTAGGTGTAGATATCTCTTTCTATATTGATATTTTTTCCTCTGAATATATTATTTAGTGTAATTGACATGATTAATTATTGAAAGTTCAATGTTATTTATTGTTGTAAATTAGCATGTTAATTTACAATTCGTTGTGGAAAGTTCAAGAAAGTTTTAGTGACTTTGCAGAACTTATTTTGCATAAAAAATTATATTAACAATAATTTCAAGTTAGGATGTTTAGATGATGATTGAAAACTTAGTGACCTCTTGATTCTGAAACCTAATTTAAAATTATTCATTAATATAATTGTTTTATGCAAAATATATGCATAAATGATAGGCATTAACAATTTGTGCATATATGTCTGATATGTTCAGATCGATGGATTCAACAACTAAGAATATAATTGTTGATCTAAATAAGAAGACAAAATGAACGGCGAGAATTGTGAAATATTGAATATGAAAATTCAATGTGTGCTTGAAAAGCAAGAAGCACTATAACTCTTGATCATGTTATGGAAGAAATTGAGGATGTTGTGCGCCACCTTAAGTTAGCAGAGGACTGCCTCAAGGCATTTGAGAAGGAAACGCATATTTGCTATATTGCTTCCAGCTCAAAAGGAGCTTCAAGCTCTAAGCGCAAGCGCATTAATTCGTTCAATATGTAGAAATGTAATGGATCAAGTCTTTCTTGCAAGACACCAAGAGCTTACCAACATAAGAGAAGAAAACGTCCTCAATTGAAGAGTATTTCAAGGGTGAAGTGTTACAACTATGACCAGAAGGGTCACTACGCTCGCGACTGTCGCGAGTCAAAGAAGATACTCACCCCTTATACTTTTAAGAGCTTTGCTAATGTGTCAAGTTCTGTGTTCTTAACTAAATCTACTCCTTTGTGGACTGTACATTCGGGAGCGACAGACCATGTAGCGAAGGATAGAGAATCCTTCATGGAATTTCGACGAGTACTGACTGGACTAAGTGGATCTATGTGGGAAACAACTCCAGAGCTGAAGTAAAAGGAATTGACACCTACCAACTGAACATGTGTAGTGGACGCACTTTGTTCCTACATGATGTATTATATGCTCCAGAGATTCGTCGGAATTTAGTGTTTGTTTTAATGTTGGTCAAGCTAGATTTTAATATGAACTTCCATAATATAGTGTGGATTTGTTTTTAGATACAAATTTCTATGGTTGTGGTTATTTTCTGAATGGTTTCATTATATTAGATATTGACTATGTTAACGCAAATTTTTGTTATTTCCTTCTCACGTCTCTTAATTTATATGATAATGATTGTGAATGTCGGCGTGCTAGACTTGGTCATATTTGCCAATAACGTATGAATAGATTATCCAAAGAGGGCTTGTTGGGTAACATTGAAAAAATCGATTTGCCCATATGTGAGCATTACCTAGTAAAGAAAACGACAAGGAAACCATTTGGAAAATGTAAAAGAGCTGAATTTCCTCTGCATTTAATCCATTCTCGACGTCTCGTGGTCCAATGAATGTGAAAGGAAGGCATGTGACTGTTTATTTAATCACTTTTATAGATGATTATACTCGATTCAGATATGTCTATTCGATTTCTCATAAATCTAAAGCATTAAGTTGTTTCAAAAGGTTTATGAACTTGGTAGAAAATCAATTAGACAAGAAAATAAAAGCATTGAGATCCGATCGAGGTCGAGAATATTTATCTGATGAGTTCAGAAAATCATGTGATGAAAAATGAATAAAAAGACAGTTGTCTATTCCATATACTTTTCAATAAAATGGTGTTGTGGAGAGAAGAAACAGAACCCTACTGAAAATGGTTAGGTCCATGATGGCGCATGCTAACTTACCTATCACTTTTTAGAGTGATGCGTTGTTAACTGCTGCCTATATACTTAACCGGGTACCTTTCAAATCAGTTACTTGCACTCCATATGAGTTATGGACAAGTAGAAAATTGAACTTAAGTTTTCTTAAGCCATGAGATTGTGCTACCTATACTCATGAGCTCTCTCACAAATTTGAGAAATTGGGTCCTAGAGGAAAGAAGAGTATTTTAATAAGATACTCCGAACACTTGAAATGGTATATGTTCATAGGTGAGCATGAAGTGGGAGTATAACTTAATTTGAATCACGTGATATCACATTCTTACAAAATGAATTTCCTAAGAATGACGAAATAAGTGAAGATTACTCCCTATTTGAAACCTTGGATCAAGATAATGATATTAGTAGAGTTTGTCCAAATTGGAGTAATATGAGAAGTGATGAATTGAATTTAACTCATTCTCAATTATAACCACATGATAAAACGATATCATCATTATCTAATCTTAGTGGGAGCATAATGGGGAATGATGTGTAAAGTGTACAATCTCCTATACGGCGAACAAGTCACAAAAGTATTTCCCGTCAACGTTTGGACATTGAAGGGAAAAATTTTATTATTACCCCCACAAAATGAGGATGAGCCAAGAAATATACATGAGACTCTAAGGGGGCGCATGAAAACATTTCTGTTCCCGAAATAGTTTCGGAACATAAATTAATTTTTCTATTTCTATTTCTAGACGAGTTTCGAGGAAAAAATCCGTTTGATAACGATACAAAATTTCTGTTTTAGAAATAGAAATTCATTTGATAACTGAATAAAATTTTTATTTCTTAAAACAAAAATTTCTTTTTTTGGAGCAAATGAGATGTACATTCTTACAAATTTCATATGCTTATGAAATTATTGACCCAAATACAAAGTATGACTTTTTTAAAAAAAAGTAAAGTCTCCATTTTTTGCAATATATATATATATATATATATATATATATATATATATATATATATATATATATATGAAGTAAGAGATGTTATATCAAATTTTCTAAATTTTCACACAAAATTCTTTAACATCCACGTAGATAGGTAATTACAGTCAAACAATATACTTATCAATAGTCTCCATACAATAGAAAAAAGAGATCAATATGCATTACTCTTTAGCATGACAGAAGGTTCCCAAAATCTAGTAGAATGAAGGCGAGCAACCATATTCTAATCCCCTTCATGCTAGTGTGTCACGTTGATCGCCGCCACGGTTTATGATATCAAGCAATCGTTTTAGAAAGAAACACTAAGAAGTGTATTGGGTAATTTGCGGCAACTTTTACAAAATTGACGAATTTTACGAAATGTAACAAGGACCATTACAAATAAGGGAAATCATCAAGTAGAATATCACATTACAAGAATTGAGATAAAAATCATCAAATACATTATCACAATACAAAAGCAAAGATTGTAAATCCCCAAATAAAAAATAATAGAAATACATTACAAAAATTAAAAACACGATTTCATGGAATCTCCGGTATATTATAATCCCTTGCCATCTTATTGGCAATATTCTTTCTAAGTATATTCATCTTAATTTCCTTCCCGGTCGATGTATCACATACAACCTCATCTTGTAAAGGTTCACATGAGTACTCTGGATCTACATATAATGAAAAGTTTCTATCACTCCTGTCTTAATCACGGATGTAGTTATTGATAGCACAACATGCAATTACAATATGTGCTTGCTTTCGAATTGCAAATACAGGCATGTGTTTCAAAATAAAGAAGCAATTCTTTAATGCCGCAAATGATCTCTCAATAACATTCCTTAGTGAAGAATGCCTATAATTGAACAATTCTCTTGCTGTTCTTGGTTGTCTTGCTCTACCCCTATACTCATTTAGATGATACCATTTGCGTCTAAAAGGAGTTAAGAATCCCGAAATTGATGCATAACCAGAATCTACAACATAGTATTTGCCTATAACAAAATATTCATATATTAATAGTGATTTGTAAATACAATACAATCTTAAAGAAAATTGATAATTCTAGAACAAGTAAAAATACCTAGTGGAAGTCGAGGAAATTCCATGCGAGGAGTCTCGAGTCTGCGATAACACCCGGCAATCGTTGGCAGATCCTTCCCAACCAGCATACACAAAAATGAATTTCATATCAAACGAACATACACACATCACATTTTGAGCGGTACCTCCTTTTTTGCCTCTAAATGGAATTTGCTTCGACAAAGGTATAGAAGCATGAACATGAGTACTATCAATAGCGCCCACACAATCCTGTCGTTTTATCAAATACTAGTATTATATAATATTAGCAACAAAATGAAACCGATATTGTAAATGAATGTATAAAAATCTTACCTTGAAATAGAGTTTATGGTTGGGATCCATAAGAATCTCATTTGGAACCACATCAAAGGAAGACGATTCGATAATCTTTTTTGCAAGTTTGAGAACTACTTGCAACACTATAGTGAAGTATTTGTTAATAGTTTGTCTCGAACGTTGGAATCTCTCACATAAAGTTCTATTCGAGTTCTTGTGACAAATCATAAATAAGAATATCCTAATTTGTTAATCTACCTTTATATATCAACTATCTTTCAGCCAACCTCTTGCCTTCATCAAATCACAAAGATTGCGAAAAACGTCTCTCCATTCTAAAAGATTCATATATTCTATCTGAATGTCCTTGAAGAACCTCCATCATCCATTCGGGTCCTGACAATATGCTATCCCTAATAGGTTCTCTCGAATGCAAAGACATATCCACCACAACTATGCTCAACCATGCTATCATAATATCGATATCAGAATCATCAAAGATTGGTTCAACCGATTCGCTTGTTGCTACTTGATCACTACATATGCTACTTTCATCCCCCTCCATATTACCTATGCCTTCACTTGAAAAAAAAAAAAAAAAAAAAAAAAAAAAAGATAAACACAATATATATAAGTAAGGAATCTAATAATAATCAACAATAGCCACAAAGTTTTCATAATTGCATCATAAAAAGACCAAAGTATCTCAAATACATAAGTCATAGAGTGAAATTAAACAAAATATATAAATCCATAGCATACTACTCAACATCTGTTTAAAGAGATTCAAGAAATCCACGTCTTCTTTCAGGTAGCATTGTGATAAAAGCCTCTCTCCAACTGGCATGAAGACATGATTGGTTTACAGCTTTGTTGTAAATATTCTGCTCTAAATCAGGCATACTATTTAAGACGGCAACCACGGCTGCTGTGGAGTAGGGGTCTACAGTTGATGGGACATCTGAGGTCACAGAGCCACTTGTTGATTGAGCCGTCCTGATTTTAATCATTTCTTGAATGGCTTTGCAAGTGTCAGTAACATCATATATGATACTCTTCCTCCTCCTCCTAGAATTTGGAGTCCTATCATGCTTGTGTTTCTTAAGATTTGATGTAGTAGTCGTATCAAGTATGGAGGCCTCCTCATCAATACGATGTTCATCAAATTCCTATGGATCACCTACTACATAACCACTAGCACCATCACCATTGTCACCACCATTGTCATCTCTCTTAGAGGACACTACCACTTCTTTAGCATATCCTACCACTTCTTCTGCATTTCCCGATGCATAGTTCCCAGTAGCATATGTATCACCAAACACAATACATAAATCAGGATACTAAGGAAACCCATCATTTCTGAATTTAGCTCATTCGCTATTATTCTGTAATTTATACAATAACGACAGATGTCAGCAATATGAACAAAATGACCTTGGTAAATTGATACATTGATGTGAGACTCCTACACACTTTGATCATCCACAGAAACCTTATTGTTTATATTATCCCATCCAAATCTAGATTGTGACAAAAGTTTCTTGAAACTACTATACTGTTTCTTCAATTTGTTGACCCTGTTCTTCAACTGAATTATACTAAAGTTGAGTCCCATCCAGCTTTGAATTCGGCATGTATGCTATTTCATCATATTTTGTTGAAGGTAGAAGTGGTGCGATTTCCCTTTAACAAGCTTACAAGCTCATTGGTCAAAGGCTCAGTCCACTTTGCCATACAAACCTCTTTATGGGAAGCCATTTAACCTTAACTACTTGAGCATCAAATGAGCCATATTAATTGGTGTACCAGTTCAAGCGCGTAGACTTTGATGTCGATATCACATCAAGCAAAAAGAGAATAATTCTCATATAAAATTTTACAAGCAACCATATATTACAAGCAAAAAACCCATTCCCACCAATCAATGCCCGATCTATTTGCTCATAATAACCAGTAGTGAAACAGAGACGGCATTTGACAGAAAATTCAAAGACAGGCGAATCTACCCATCTCTTATTCATACCCACGAGCAGTAAAACCAACTCCAATCTCTTATTCATATCCACATGCAGCAAACCCAGTTTCAATCCTAAGATTCATATGCAAAAAAGCACACGAACCCATGCAAAAAGAAGAGGAATCAGCACGAACCAAAGAAGGGAGGAGACAGGTAGTTTTGCTTCTTTGCGCACTTCGCGGTCCTGGGCCTCGTTGGACAAACTCAAGCGGCTCAAGTGTCTGCTGCAATGACATTTATATGACGGTTAGAATTATACCCATAGACCAGTCACAATTTGATGTGAATTAAATATTACAACAAAGAAAGCTTATGGTAAAAAGAAAGCTTATACAATCAAATCGAACCCAAGCAACAACCGTGGTGGACTAACAAAAGCAAGTCATAGCATCAATCGATGGAGGGAAGTAGATAACACGGGCTCCAATAAAATTTGATTGCCAATCCACATTTGTAACTTCAGGCCAAGTACAAATATAATCATTCCGTATTGGACTACGTAGGTAATTGGTTTACAAACAAACATTCAGCCAATGAAAATAATTAATAATACAGATCTCAAAATCCCCATCTTCAATTTCGATCGAAAGCTTCCTTTAAATTGAAGGCAAATCACTTATACGGCTAGAAAAACCAAACTACATGAATCCTAAATAATCTCTTTCAGTCCTCTTAAAAGCTAGATCGCTAAAGACTCTATCCAGCTTTAGTATAATACAAAGAATAGCAATAATGAAAATAATGAAAATACTAGCAGTGGCAATTATATTATTAACAATAAGAATAAACTATTCACTTCCTGGCATCAAGCCAAATCCCCATGTTCCAGATTTGGCTTAAGAGATCGCAAAAATTTACATTTGCCAGGGCTTCCTTCTCCTATAAGTTTTTAGCAAACGGAATTAGTGCGTACAAAACTGAACAATATACATGGTCTACAAGGTTACTGGCTAAAATGAGCTAATATCTTTTTCCCAATTTCCATTAGATAATCAAATTAACAAGATTAAGAATTCTTTAGACACACTTTCCATTCGTCAGCACCATTGCAGAGATCAACTAAGCACAAAATTTTCATTCATTTTAACAAAACAACAACGCCGACGCAATCACATTCCCACAGTTTTGTGAGCATTAGTATTTGCTACACGAGACCAAATAACATGGAGCGACACTAAAGTGATCTCTTAATCATTCACGAAGTTTCGGGTTTATTCGGTTCAGCTTTCAAGCAATAAAACACCACGAAACACGAGCGCGAGTCCACGAGCTACCGACGAAAGTGGAGGTGACGCGATGGACGATTCTGAACCAAAAGGCTAGCGAGAGAATAAAGGAACCGCACGCGCGCGATTCGCAGCACACGAGCTCGAAAGCTTCCAAAAGGAGCAACGAAGTGCTCCTTCACCTAAAATCTCTCAATAACAACCCCAATCATCCAGAATCGTGGCACCGAATCTGGCGTCTCGGCCCATCGCTCCCGCCTCAAACTCGACGCGACCAAAGCGCAATGCAACAGAGCACTCAACAGAGAGAGAAAAAGAAGAGGAATCGGCACGAACCAGAGAAGGGAGGAGAAGTGTAGTTCTGCTTCTTTGTGCACTTCACGGTCGTGGGCCTTGTCGGACGAACTCAAGCGGTTCCGGTGTCTGCTGCAGAGGGCTTCTGGATGAGGCGAAGGGGTGGATTCGCGAGCGGCGTTGTTGAGGTCGCGGGGCGATGGCAGCTTTTGGTGAGACGGAGCAGAGCAGGAGCAGCTTGGGGCGTCGATGCTCGGATCTGTTGCATAGGGCTTCTAGCGTTGCAGGGGAACGAGCGGCGGGGATGCAGGCGCGAGATCTGTTGCCGAGGGGTGCTCGGACAACAAGCGGGGACAGTGGGTCGCAGCAAGGGGGTGGATTCGCGAGCAGATGTGGATGAGCAAGAGGAGAGGCAGAGAGCGTCCAGTGGAGGAGACGATCCGAGCGTCCAATGGAGAAGACAATGTCTCGAGGAGATGAGGAGAGGTGGAGGAGAGGCGGAGGAGACGATGTCTCGAGGAGATGAGCAGAGGCGGAGGAGAGGCGGAGGAGATGATGTCTCGAGGAGATGAGCAGAGGCGGAGGAGGAGGAGGCGGAGACGTACGAGGGAGAACCGAGTGAAATTAGGATTTTTAGGGGAGAAATCGAAGTAGAAAATTTCTACTTCGATTTTTCCTCCATTTCTATTTCGGAATAGAAACCTATTCCGAGAAATAGAAAATTTGAGTAGCGTTATCAAACAAATTTTTGTTCCGAAAATTGGTCTCGGAAAAATAATTTTTATCATGCACCCCCTAAGTTGCCATAGTAAGGAAAAATTGATGCATGCAATGGGAGATGAAATGGAGTCAATGAAGTCAAACCATATTTGGGAACTGATTGATCTTCCAAAATGACGCAAAACTATTGGGAATAAGTGGGTTCTCAAAATAAAGTGTAAAGCTAATGGCTCAATAGAGAGATATAAAGCTCGCATTGTGGCGAATGGGTATAATCAATAGAAATGAATTGATTATGAGGAAACATTTTCTCCTGTTGTGAGATTTACCTCGATTTACATTATTCTGGTAATAGTGGCAAGTATAGATCTTGAATTATATCAAATGGATGTAAAAACTAATTTTCTCAATGGAGAATTGGATGAGGAAATATATATTGAACAACCTGTTGGTTTTATTACAAAAGGCTAAGAAGAAAATGTATGTCGACTTTTGAAATCGATATATGGTCTTAAGCGATCGTCAAGACAGTAGTATATACGTTTTTATAATACCATAATGGCATATGATTTTACAATGATTGATTAGGATCATTGTGTATATATCAGAAAATCCAAAGATCAATTTGTGATCATATCATTATATGTTGATGATATACTAATTGCCGGAAGCAATATGAAGTTTGTTAATACTATCAAAAGTTGGTTATCTTTCAACTTTGAGATAAAAGATATGGGTAAGGCTGCATATATTCTTAGAGTTAAGATTTCAAGAGATCGTTTGAAGATGTCGTTATCTCTTTTGCAAGAAACATATATAAATAAGGTTCTTAAATGATTTCGTATTGAAGGTTGTAAACTCATAGACACTCCTATTGCAAAAGGTGAAGAATTGAGCCATAAACTGTGTCTAAAGACTCAACAAGAGAAGGAACAAATGAAACATGTTCATTATGCTAGTGCTATTAGGAGCCTGATGTATGTTATGATGTGTACAAAACCTGACATATATTTTGCAGTTGGAATGGTGAGCAGATACCAATCCAATCCAGGTCAAGCACATTGTAAAGCGTTAAGAAAATACTGAGGTATATGAAGGGAATTGCTGATTACAAGCTGAATTACTAAGGAAAAGATTTACAACTTGAAAGCTATTCAGATGCTTATTGGGGAGGAAATTTAGATGAAAGGAAATTTATCTTTGGATTTGCTTTCTTACTGAAAAATGGTACCATATCATGGAGTAGTAAGAAGCAAATGTATATAGCCTTGTCCACGATGGAAGTTGAGTTCATGGCATTATCAGTAGCGGTACAAGAATGAGTTTGGCTTAAGAGATTTTTGGATCATTTAGGTGTTATTGAGAAAGCTGCAAATCCATTATTGGTTAACTGTGATAACCAAGTAGTTATAGCATACACCAAATATCCAAAATATCATGATAAGACCAAACATATATATACTAAGTATAACTTTGTCAAAGATATGTTTGCACGAAAGAATATGAGCTTATGACAAGGCTAATACCTAGATATGTGTTTTGTGGTCATGTAAAATCTCTAGGATTGCGTAAACTCGATGTACTTGGATATTGTAATTTCCCTAAGTTGTTCACATTTATGAACTTGTGTTTTTCATTATTAATGCCTATGAATTTTTGTTTGACGCTTATGCATCTTAATGCTTAGTACATTATATATAATTGAGAAAGTATGTCGGACAGATAAGAGATTAGCCCACTCACACGGGTAATCGTCTCTATTTACTGTGTGATAAATAGAGATGATACAGTTTTTTTTTTTTTTAAAGCTTATTATCTAAGTGATAATTGATAATTCAAGCTTAAAATACATATGTCGCATTAACTGAGTGATAAGATGATGACATAATATTTTCTATGTCCGAAAGTAAAATAACCTACATAGTTCACTTGATTTGTCTATGATGCTAGATGTGAGTTTTGATGAATTATGTGAATGAGTAGATACGTTAACTCAAATTAAATATTAAGTATGTTTGAACTATCATCTGTACGGTATTAAAGGTATAGACATACGCTCAATGGGAAATGAGTTAAATACCGTAATACGTATTTCAT
Organism: Eucalyptus sideroxylon x Eucalyptus melliodora; assembly: GCA_016097485.1. NCBI lineage: Eukaryota > Viridiplantae > Streptophyta > Magnoliopsida > Myrtales > Myrtaceae > Eucalyptus > Eucalyptus sideroxylon x Eucalyptus melliodora. The sequence continues at coordinate 31,894,875 of CM027825.1, read as the reverse complement.
ATTACGTATGCATGAGACAACCAATAAGAGTGACAAAAGTTTTGATCTCAACTTTTATGCCGTGTGAGACTTTTGAGGAAAAAAGTTCATCAATTTAGTGCATTCATAACTCTTACTTATTTTCAAGATTTCTATTTAGTGTTTGCTACCTTAGGATGTTGTCAATGATCATGAATTGATTCGATTTAATAGGACATTTCTAGAAAAGCAAGCTAAACTAAAATTGAGAGTTTGAATAATAGAGGAAAATCGAATTTGGAGAATCATATATTAGTTTTGTATTCACTGGTCGACCAATTATGACTGTGTTTGGGATAATCATAATTGTGAATACAATATATCAATGATTAAAAATAGATCAAGGGAGATATATAAATGTGATCGATCAATTTAGGGTACTGCATACTAAATCTACTCAAGATGTGATACCCATTATGAGCTGCTATATATTCCTAATAGATGTATGGCAACGAGCTCTCAAAGTATGCTGGTCGCACGGACTATTCACCAATATGAATGTTGCTGTGAGGAAAAGAGGATTCCGTTCGGCCTACCATGTCAAGTGAGAGTCTATGATGGATTTTTCTTTGATAAGCTTAAGTAGGGTTCGTCCGCTCATGTTGGTTTTGGCCCACCATGTGCGAGTGGGAGATGATGGATTTTTCTTTTTCTGATGGGCCTGAGTTGGCCCGTCCACCCATGTTGGGCCCAAAAGGCCCGGCCCGTGAGTTGAGGGCCCATGAAGGAAGTTATTTAAAAATAAAGAAAAATTAGATAGGCGGTTATCTGAGATTGAGAGGTTACGTATTTTGGAACAAGAGATTATGCTCTCTCAGTTTTTCACGTTCTCTCAAGAAGTTACGTCTTCTCACACCGCTCTCTCTCGAAGAATAGTTTATCCTCTGAAGAACAATGTGGATTCTTCCTCTTTGATTCGCAACACCGGGATTTAGTCTGTGGAAACAAGGTACGTTTGTTTATGTGATGTGCCTTAGGATCGGTGATTCATGAATTTCTTGGGCTCGTTTCCACTACGTTTGTGTTCGATTCTGTGTCGAATCACTGTTTTGGGGATCCGTTTCTCGAATCTCTTCCCTACTACTACTATCATCATCCAGGGAGTAAACCATATGTTTTAAACTGGGGTCACATTAGCTCATTCAATATCTGTCTTTGCATGAATCTGAAATTAGAGTGGAGTACAGGGAGGACTCTGGGTGAAGAGCTGAGGCGGGCTGATGCTGTGGGTCTTACGGATGCATGCGGTCGGCCCGCTACCCTTCTTCGATTCAATACCTTTTGGCTTCCAAAACTTCATTGATTAGAGGTTCGGCATTGTAAATTGGTTGTCCCTTTGTTTCTTGATTCCCTGCCATGGGAAAGAATTGCAACTTCCTTCTGAAACTTTTACTCTTGGTCGCGGAAGTCAAGCACATCGAGTTCACTTTGATAGGCAAAGCCTTGTGAAGTGGCCTCTGTTCTGGTGTTTGAGTCATTGACAGAAATCTCTTAAATGTCATCTTTAGGTAACAGTCCCAGTCATAGTGGTGGGCTGCAAACTAGATTTGAGAGATGAGAATTGGCTCCTTAACTTGGACCACGTGGGGATGCCAATAATGCTGCAAGTCCGGGAGATTGAAACTTGTATTGAGTGTTCGGCTTGCAATCTATTTTAGGTTTGTATGAATGCTTAACTCTCCTATATTAGTTATAGCGATCCAATAATGTTCTATCCTTGTCGAGAATTTTCTCACTGTAGATCCTAGAGGCTTTCTCCTATGCACAAAGGGTTGTTCTTCATCCAATCAGCCCACTATTTGATTCGGAGAGCGAGCTCTAAAGCCTTGTTTCGTCGAAACCTTGGAGTGGATTTTCATTCTCTACGATCGTGATAGAGATGGTATGACATCTCAGATTTTCATTTTTGTTTTCAATTAAAATAATCGGGCATTTCATCGACGCGCCTATAGGGCTGTTCTCAGAGCTGATCACTCTTGAGATAATTAGACTATTTGGGGAAGCTATTAAGGAATTTTACCGCAATAGATCTGAGAATTCGACTAGGAATTGGCTGCTCGACCATGCTCATCTTTATAGGCCATAAAAACATAGTTAAAAATCGATTAGAGATCAGAAATAGGTCAGTTCGACTAAGATGTGTGGCTAAATGTGGGTGACTCCACTAAATTGAAAAATTTTCGTCGACCGGCACTAGACTGATTTTTCTATCGTTTTAGCACCCGGTGTCCGTATTTGAATTCTTAAAATTTTCACGACAATCGAGAGTTGCTAATATGTCGAATAGGTTTATTGTGGCTAAAAGAAAATCGACAACGGGTCATTTGCAATAAAAATTTCTGAAACCTACGTGGTAGCTTAGGTCACGCTAAAAACGCACTAGAGTGAAATTAACAGCGAATTTGAAACCGATTTCAGAAATTGAAAGTGTTGTCATGTCACAAATCATTTTAGGAATGTCGACTTAGTCTAAGAAGATTTTATTGCAAAATGAGACTTTTTGGGAAAAAGTCGTCATAGGGCTGTTTTGTCTAGAAAAAGTCAATGACCGTTTTTTATCGCATAATTGGGATGCAAGAAGGATCAATTGGTGAGAAAAAAATACCAATTTGATCATTGAGGTGTTAATTGATTTTGTAAGGGCCAAATTGGATTGAATCAAGAGAGATTTAGGCCATGTTTGGTAACCATCCAAACAGGGCCAGATTTTGATTCTTTGTTCCCAGAATCAGTTTCGGCCCAGAATCGCGTTTGGTAAATTTTTTGTTCCCGGGAACAAATTTGTTCCCAGAATCAGTTTTGGACAAGAATTTAGAATTAAAAAAAATATATGATTCTTGATTCTGAATAAAAAAAAAGAATCACGAAAGTGGCTCTCTCTCTCTCTGCTCAACGTACCCTCTCCCCGCTCCACGTTCTCTCTCGTGCGAACCCTTTCTTTTTCTTCACTCTTTTGCTCGCCGTTGTCTCGGTTCGTTCTCTCCACAACAACGACGACGGCGACTACGCTTCTTCATCGTTGAAGTTGCTCGTTCAAGGTGAGTTCCCATCACTCATAGGTAGGGTCATTGTCGGTTGATCTAGGTGACGGTTTGCTCACCATCACCGTCGTTCATCGTCTGCAACGGTTGGCAAGAGCGCCACCGAGCTCCAGTCGGCAGCAGCCCACGCCAATCTGGCCGAGGAGTCGCTCGGCGAGCGACCCCCGAGCCCCGAATCGCGGGCGCCGCGCCGATCTGGTCGAGGAGTCGCTCGCCGAGTGACCCCCAGGCCCGAATCGGCGGGCGCCAGCGTCGATCTAGCCGTCGAGCGACCCCCTAGGCCCGAATCGGATTTTGGGGGGGGGGGCTTTCGTTTGCCGAATAGTATATTTCAATGTCTTTCGGTGCCGATTTCTGGGATGATCTTCTTTGAACCCCTCCGGTCCTGTGTGATGATTCGTGGGACTCCCTTGGCTGTCTTGATGTTCTGTTCTTGATGGGTTATGTTCTGTAGTCTTGGAAATTAGCAGACCCGTGTGTGCATCTTCTTAGAAATGTTCTTGTATTACGTTGAAGATCTCGTGTTTCCGTTAACGACGATTTCTTATGTGGACAAGTGCTTATGTGAAACCTAGACCTTGATGAGCGAATAGGCCCTCAGAAAAACGGGGCTTTTCTCCCCTTCAATTCACGTTTGGTTTTTCAGAAAATTCTGAGAGGCAATCAAATGGCAAATGCCAAAGGATTTTCTGGGCAACCAAATTGACCGCAGCGTGTTTATGTTTTTTCTTTCGTGTATGTAATTTATCCAATTAGTCGTTAATATCCATGTTGATTGTATTCTTATGCGACCATGATATAGGTGAGGCGCGATAGGAGGAGGAGGAGCGGGTAAGCGAGCGAAGAAGAACGGCGTAGCGAAGGAAGAAACCGCAAAGCCCTCGGCGACATTGGCAATCTCGTCACTTTGTTCGAGGCATCGAAGGCAAGGTAGTGGAGTGTTTTTTCGGTGATGCCTTGACCCTGTTCATGGTGGTCGAGTGCTTTGGTGAAGGCATTGATTATGTTTCATTTGCTTTTTAGGGTGGGGGATACAATTTGGTTCGTGGGGAGTCTCTACTCGGGAATCGATTGGTGCGGTGCGGGGATTAGTTGGGTTTGTGCGGTTTTGTTTGGGGTGAGGAGTGATTTTAAGGATGAAAGGCGTGGAGAGAGTACTGTAATATTGTTTCCAACTTTATGTTTACAACATGCCGAGATTCCATAACTTTATGTTTCCGACTTTTGTAATATTGTTATTAATTATTGACTTATCAAAGCCAATATTTCAAAGTTGAACAATGGACTAAGTTACTTCAAAGTATTCATTTATGGATAAGTTGTAGTGATGAGTTTCTCATTAAAGTCTTTTTTTTGTTTCAAAGAGTCATGTTGGTTTGAAGACTTATTCTTTTAAACGTTGGGTGTTCGGTTTTGGAGAAGGGAATATATATAGAGAGAGAGAGAGAGAGAGAGAGAGAGAAGAATCTTGGTTAAATTAAAATTAACATCCATCCATATTAAATTCAAAATGGATTAGATATTTAATCATAGAAATGTAAATATTTATTGAAAATAAGAAATCACCATGATAAAAAAAAATCTTATTTAAATATAAATAATATTGAAATTCTAATAAGAAAAAAATTAAAATAACAACAATTTTCGTTTTTATTTTTATTTATTTATTTTTATTTCTATATTTTATTTTAATTTCCTCCTATTCTAAAATAAATATTTGCTATATATAGAATACATATTTAATTTTGCTTTATAATTTAGTATTTATATTTATTACATATTTTAGGTATATTAGTATAATTTATACTATGGTTTATTATTAACTATTTAATAAAAATTGATTAGTTAATATTTTTATTTCTTAGTATAAATATAATTAATCAATGAGGGGTTTATGAGAATTCAATATCAAATTTATATTTATCTAAAAAGGTAATTAAAAAAAGAATTGGAATAGAAATTTTATGCGATTCTAAACGTATTTACTTTCTTTTTCTATTCTAGAATCGAAATTTTGTACGATTACCAAACGCGTTCTTTTGCTCGAGAATCAATTCGATCGAATCGATTCCGAAACAGAATCGTTACCAAACGCGCCCTTAGTGTCAATTGAGAGATAACCCCCCACCACCTAAGGCTTTTGGACCATTTCAAGGGTTGTAAAGGGAGCTTGGGTGGCTGAATTTGGTCCATGGAAGGCAGCTAGTGGTGGAGGTTGGTCAAGGGGACCATTGAGGAAAAAATAAGGCTTGTAGCCCCCCATTGTCCCCTTATCTCTTCCCTCTCTCCCTCAAGCTGCCGTCCACAGCCCCTCCCGCCTCTTGTTTTTGCTGTTCGACGCCCTCAACCAGCAAGGAGACTAGCCGAGCCAGCCTCCACCATCTCGAACTACACGCCGTTGCCGCCATTCGCCGTTTCGCCTCACCCACGTGCATGTGCGCCCTCCGCCCTACAGCGTGTGTCCCCGCCATTCTAGACCTCCATTCTCGCTTCAGCCTCGGTCCTAGGTGTTGTTCTGACTAGCTCAGGCCGCCATGCACCACCGTTTCGCCGTTGTTCAGCTTGCTTAGGCCACTGCAGTTCCGCCGGTCTTGTCTCACCTTAGCCAGCACCAGATCAGTCACCGACTAGCCAAGAATAGAGAGCAAGTTAATGGGTTTCCAACAGCCTTCAAGGCTTGTTTTGAGAATGTTCTCGGATCCAAAAGCTAGGCTCGCTTTGGAGAAGATTGTCCCTCGCGGCATTCCCATCAATTTGAACCAATCGGATTGCGAACAAATGAGTTTAACTCACTAATCCTCACTTAACAAGTTAATTATACTTAAGGGTGGATTAGTTTAGACTAAGCTAGGATTAGATAGATAGTTAGAACAGTTTAATGAATTTAATTAATTATCAATGCATGTTAGGTTGATAGTTAGTGTAGTTAGAGCCTAGACAAGCTCTAGTGTTTAACTAGAGTAGTTTGGTAATTCTCCAGATCTGTCTCAGCTTCTAATTAGGCTTTCCCGGGCCTAAGTTGCATTTATTGCATTTAATAATTATTTTCCGTAATTATTTAATTAATTTATTATTTTCCAGAAATTAGACCGAGATATTCGGTGACCAGAATTTTGTGCTGATTGCAGTGGTACATTTCGTTTATTTAATTGACTGTTGAATTTGTGAGAATTGAAGGTGATTTGTGGTTAGGGATATTTTATCCTGAAATTAATTAATTTCAATAATTAATTAGAAAATCATCGGGCATTGGTTTACAGCGTCAAAAATATGTTATGAGCTGTTGAAACTGATAGAATATTCAAAAGTGAAATTATTATATTTTGGATAAGGTCGATTGTGTACCAACACATTGCTATTTTATTGGAAATGATGAAAATATTGAATTGGTTGTGTGATTGGGATGATATACTATATTAGCATACGTGCGATATGTCAACTTAGTAGAGAGTAGTATATTAGTATATTATATCAGTTTACGGGCTATATGTTAGCTTAGCAGAGAGCAATATATCTTATTAGCTTAGATTGAGCATTATCGGTATATTATATCAACCTATGAGCAATATGGCAGCTTAACAGAGAGTAGTATACCCGATCATCTCATAAGTGAGCTATACTATCTATTTATCAGCTTAGTAGTGAGCAATTCTAATATGAACAAACTTTATAATTAGTATGAGAAGAGTCGACCAAGAAATGGTCGAGATGACATGTAATTGACTAGGTTGATTAATCAATGATTTGATATGATGTTATAGGTTCACTATGATACTTAAATTGGTACTAACAAGCTTCTCTCCTACTTGGTCAATATTTCTTGATTTAGAAATTGTTTGATAATCTCATTTAACTTTCTCCTTTGGAAATTGGAATACCAATCTTCCTTTAAGTTTCTATGGCAGCTGAGGTGCTAGCGGGAATGATCTTGCATGTTTGCACTAAGTTGAAGAAAACAACATATGATTGTATTGTGTGATTTGCATATTTTCTAATGTAAATGAGTGTGAATTTACCCGTTGGGTGAAATTGTTTAGGCTTTAATATAATTCTAACTAGTTATATATATAACTCAAAAGCTACGTTTGACAGTTAAGATAAAATTCAGGATAACATAAAATTTATCTTGTCTCACATTTGATATCTGTTTAAGATAGGATAAAGTTGGATATATAGGGAATATAGATTAGATAAAATTATCCCATGAGGAGGTGAGATAAAAGTATATAGGATCTTTAATAGTTATCTTACCAAAAAAAAAATATTTGAATTCTAATATTAGAAATTCAAAATAACAAAAAATAACAATTTAGTTATTTTAATTGTATCTTATTTTTATTTATATATTCGAATTTTATTCTATTTTATAATACAAATTCAATATATAAATATAAATTACATATTTTAGCTATTTTAGTATTTTAGGTATATTAGTATGGTTTACCATTTAATAAATTTTTATTAGAGAATGATGGAGGAAAGAAAGAAATAAAAAAATGAAATTAATTTAAAAAGAGGAAAATAAATAAAAAATGTAAATAAAAAAAAGTAGGTAAGAGTGCCGCTAGAGATTTTTATCATCTCTGTTACATTTATACTAATATGTTGTTTATACCAAACATTATATGTGATATAATGTGAATATATCTAATATTACAATTACAAAACAGTAGATATGATATAGTGAAATTCTAGGAATTTATATCTTATCATATCCAGTCTAATCCTAATTAGAAATCTGAATGACCAAACACAACGAAAGAGGTTAGTAATCGAATCAAGTGAATTAGACATTGATTTTACACGTACAATTATTAGTATGGGCTGTACTTTGCAATTACTATGCTTTCTTTTGTTGGGTTAGAAATTATCACTATAAAAAGAAATTAAGCGATTCATCATATATATATGAAAATATGTTCAACATATAAAAATTTTAATTTGTTAATTGTACGTCGCAATCTTGTCGTGGTACCATATGGAATGCTACATCATTTTGTGCAGTGGTGAATTGCTTTCTACATAAAATAAATAAATAAAGATATATATAATATATATATATATATTTAGTGTTAAGTTGATGATACAAAAAAGATAAACATCATGTAAAAAGTTGGTATTATGTTTGGATTGAATTTTACTTTTTATTTTTGCTTAATTTAAATTTTCCAGCTCATACACAATCCGAAACTTTTGAACTTTCATCGCACTTAAATGTTGACACGTAACTATACATTTTTAAGATGTTTTAATTTTTGAATAATGTCTTATATTTTAACGGGAAGTTTCTGCCTTTATTTAAGTCTAAACAAACTAGAATAAAGAAAAGACAAGAAACAGTTAGATTTACAGAGTTGGTTCTATCATTGACAATGTGGACACTTTTCGTTTAGGATAACATGTAGAGATAACTACATGAAAAAACACATGAAAACCCAAGCAAAATATTGAAATAGTTTGAAGTAGAAAGTAGGTGTTGAAACCTCTTCATTTTAATCTATGTTGCTTTCTTTTTGAGCAATTATGAGCCGAGCAGGCAAAATTTGTAAATAAAGAATATTCTTCGGAGTCAATTACTATATTTTGTTCTCATCACAGTCAATTACTTTTGCCACATATAAAAAGAGCGAAATTCTTGTTCAAACAAAAAAAGTAGTGCCGACAAGTTTGAACAAATCAAAGAACCATGAACATGGTGACCGATGGAACATTGACATGAGGAGAGACGTGTTATTGAAAAATTGAATTACAGCACTACAACAAAACCGGGGGAACTGAGCTAGCCTACTGTAAGAGACGTGTTATTGAAAAATTGAATTAAAACTTGCAAATCAATTGGGAACTATAATACATTGTACAAGTATCGATTGGCCACGTTGCATTGCGTCCATCTTATAATCGGTGCATAAAATTCTTTTTTCACTTTATAAATGCAATCCTTCGTGAAGTTTGGTTTCTCCCATCTTGCTTCTTGCTTGGCCGAGGATTGCATTTGCAATGCAGGTGGTGTTTTGAATCAGGAAGATATGTAACTCAAGCCAAGGAAAGAACAACGAAATTCAGCCAGCACAAGATAGGAAATGTGAATTTGGCCATAATATAAGAAAGGAAAAGCAAAGGAAAATTCAGCTGGAAATGATATAGAAAAGGTGAGTGTTATTTCAATCCTATGAATGCAAAAAATTAGGCAATAGGGACTTAAATTTTCCGGCCACAAAAATAATGTAGATGGGGCCATAATATCATGCAAAATTCGGTCAAGTATAGAGCAGGAGCGCGCTCGTTTGGATAGTGGTGCGAGTACAAAGGCCTAGACGTGAACAATTCTTGGGTCAAAACCAAGGTCGATCCGTGAAGAAATTCGGCTAGCGTCCACAGTAACGTCAAGGTAAACACCAGAGATTTATGTGTTGTGAGTGTTTAACAGAAACCTGATACCTACACTTGGGAAAAAGCCCGATACCTATACCCAAGAAAATCACCAAGAGAGAGCCAAAGTCTAAGCTCATCAATATTTAATTGGATCCACCTTTACTCAAAAGTATAAATCAATGAGTTACTAGTAAACCAAGATATATTAATTGCGCAATACCACACAAATTCTTTGATTTAAGATTTCTCTAGCATAACTCACTCACACGTGCATCCTAACATTATGCTTTTGTTTCACCGTTCAATTTTCTTGTATGAGTATACTAATGTTCTCTCTTGGATTCATCTGATCGATTTTAGACATTACTGATTTATTTATTTACTGTTATTTTTTATTATCATCATTTAATTTGTTTCTTATTCACATCATGGACGTTTATTTGGTATATTACAAGAGGTGAGCAGTTTAGGGTTAGTCCAGATTCTATTTAAATCAAGACACTCATCAGAACCAGTTCCTAATTTTCAGAACATGAAATCTATCTACATACCTAAAATCTGGAACCTATCCTGTTAGATTTCAAAGTCATTTTCTAGATTTACTCGGGAACCGAGAAAACAAACTTCCATACTTAAACATTCAGACATTGCGCATAAGCTCCCGACGTTATGGCTAACAAAATCAAGTCTCAGTTTCTTTAATTTTTCGAATAAATTTATCAGAATCCCAGCCTGCAGGAATTCTATCAATAGAATATAAGGTTAGCACTCTTTCAGCAGCTGTCAAGAGCCACGTCCAAAGAGAAGGCGTGCTCAAGACTCATCACATCACTCGCAAAGTAAACAAAGAAGAGAAGTCCCATCAAAAGTGGGAAGCCTATTTTTCCGATGGGCCATCCAGGAGATCAGATCAAATCTAAGAACATTTAGAGCAAACCGTGTTTAGTCTGGACTAATCCACCTTAGTTCCCTTATTTCTGTGTCGGGCAACAGCAATATTCAATGAAACCAGGAACAGAAGCTGTACATAGATCTCTGTCCTCCACATCAGAACGTGGTCAAAGAGTGCCATAAAATGACAGCCAATATATTCATCAAATGACTGAAGCTGTTCCTGATTTCTATTTTAGGGTTTTGTAAGTTTTTGGTCCGGTCCAGTTCCTACCTAAAACCTAAAAACTGGGAATCAAACCACAGAGTACATATTCTTTAAAAAAAAGGAATTGAGAATTGGATCAAATCTCATTGAAAAATGGAACCAAACCAGTGGTTGATTACTGATTTTACCTGGAAACATGCTCACACCTAGATATTACACAAAAGGTTAAAAATATATATGTTATTAATTAGGTATTTATTGTATTATATTAATATGAGTGGTTAAATTTTTGTTGCTAGCTTAACATTATCATTTTTAGAATTTATTTACTATCATTTAGATTAAGCAATATGCATTTATTAGATTAGCGTACATTTATTTTTCATGTATAGCTCACGAGATTTTGTTTGAAACTTTATAATAGTCAATTTATAGTACTGCTTGATAGGGTTTGTGTCCATACATGAGAACTAATCAAGTCGCATGTTTGCATTTCAAAATAAAATATCAAAAATAGTAAAACAATAAGCATAATAATAATATCACTTGTCATCATCATCATTATTGATAAATTATTATTATAAGGAGAAGAGAAACTCACAAAGACAAACATAACCTTTTGCCCTTTATAAAATTGGGTCAATTCCAAAAATAACTCTATATTTTAGGTCCACTCTCAAATCTGCCCTAAACTTTTTTTGTCTACCAAAATACCCCAAATTTTAGGTCTAGTCCCAAATTTGCCCCAATTTTTTTTTTTTGTCTCAGAAAAAACCCCAAATTTCAAGTATAGTCCCAAATCTGCCATGAAATTTTCTTTTGTCTCATAAAAAACCTCAAACTTTGGGTCTAATCCCAAATCTACCCCAATTTTTTTCGTCAAAAACAAAATCATCAATTTTTACTATAGTCCTAAATTTGCCCCTGTTAACCCTCTATCCAAAAGTCACGGTTAGTAGTCCCTAATTTTTTTTTAATCCTAGAACGGTTTTATTTTGAAGATAATTTTCCATGTCACCTTATAGATGTGTATTTATTATTTTGTGGAAATGCCACGTTATGTTGGGATTGGATCACGCGATAGATTTGAGAATATACTAAAAGTTGGTGATTTTTTTTTTTTGGGTACAAACAGAGGGTAAAACTCTAATTTGGTAACTCGTCAACTGTCACGTGCCATTTAAATTAACAATTTGACAACGGATGGTAAATTTATCACAAATGTATCAATTTATGATTTTTAGTGCTTAACAAATTAGTTTGAGATAAATTTATCATAGATATATCAGTTTGAGGTTTTTTATGATTAAAAAATTAGCCGTCAAAAAATTAATTTTTGAAAAATTTATTATAGGTGTACCGGTTTGGAGTTTTCCAATATATTAAGTTATTAACCCCTTTTTTAAACAAAACAAAATTTAGGATAAATTTGGGATTGGACTTAAAGTTTCGGATTTTTTTTTTTAGATAAGAAAAGTTCAAGATGGATTTGGGACCGGATCTAAAGTTTGTGATTTTTTTGAGATAAAAAAGCTCAGAACAGATTTAGGACTTGACTTAAAGTTTGAGGTTTTTTTTTTGTGAATTGGTCCTTATAAAATTAGATGACCCACGACCTTAAAATTATGAAAATAAGGCAACACGTTCGGCCCACGGCTCAATTAAGGGTCCCACACGCCGACACACGTGGCATGTTGTGCTGACTCGTAAAATGCACATTTCCAAACACGCCGTCGTTTTCTAGGAACCCAAAATCCAATGAACCAGATTAATTGCATTACATTTGGTACGTCCAGACATGAACTGAAATAAAATAGGAAAAAGACATTAGAAATCCGACAAACATTTTACGAATGGTAAAATCACATGTTTAGTGCAATTTGAGATATGATAAAAAGAGCTTCTCACTTCTTAGCACGATCTTTCACTATATTTATATTTTATCGCTTGAACTCTCTCGTCAACGTCTCAAACTTACTCCCTAACTTGCTCGTGCCTATGAATTATAAAAAAAAAGGGTAGTAACGGGAAGTATGGATGGGGATGTTAGCGAACGTCATTCAACAAGTTAAATATGATGCTTTTTTCTGAGATTTTCAAGATGTCATGTTAAGATTGTTGTTCTCGAAGATCATATTATTTTTTACTTTGACCTACTGCAACAATCATTAATATTTAAGTACTTCATTTCGAGGTTCCTTCGAGAAGACCTTCATTTGAGAGCCCGGGTCATTAGGAATTGGCTCAATCATAACCATAAATCTCAATTTTCATGATCGAACCTAGGATAAATCCAAGCTTTGCTACAATGGGAACCCCTGGATCATTAAGGGGCTAATTCAATAAAAACCTCTAACTTTAGGATTAGTCCCAATTTTGTCGGAACTTTTTTTTTTGTTTTAAAAATAAGTTCTCAATTTTCACTTTAGTCCCTAATCCGCCATTGTGTCAAAGAATTGCTACTTGTTTTTTGAAAATTATCAACATTAAAGGCTGTTGTTCTATACAAAGGTGAAGTCCTTAATGAAGACATAATAAACCTAATGAACCTCTAACTAGTCTTAATGTTCATAATTTTAAAGAAACCTACTAGCGGTTCTCGAAAACGTGGAGAGATTTGAGATTGGAGAGCAAGTTGGTGGTTTTTAGACCAAAAAAACAAAAATGTTTGGAGCAGAATTGGACTAAACCTAAAATTGAGGGGTTTTTCATGGAATTAAGCCATCGTCGAGAGCATCAAACCTGCCCGAAATTGCTGGCGATTTCCTTTTTGTTATGTTCTTCCAAAAATGCACGAATATATGGAAAGCGAGGAAAAAAAAACGATACTTTCTGCCCACGGAAAAAAGGGAGAGAGAGAGAGAGAGAGAAAAAAAAGAGAGAGAAAAAAAAAAGCCAAAAAAAAGAAAGAAAAAAAAAAAAAAAAAAAAAGGAAGGAGCGTGGAGCCATTTCCCCTGAATCGCCACCTTCCGACTTTTCAACTCCAAAGCCGAAACAGCCGAAAGACCGAAGCCTCCATAGCCACCATCAACCCCGTCCTCTTCTAGGGTTTAAGGTGGGTCTTTCTCTCTCTCTCTCTCTCTCTCTCTCTAACCCTCTCTCTGCAACCAATCGATCGGGAGGTCTCGCTCTCTCGCTCTAGCTCTCGCGTATCTGTATTGGGTTTTCCTTTCTTTTTCCTTCTTCTTTCGCTGTTCTTCTTGTATTCCCTCTCGTTTTCCGTCCGTTCGCTGCGCGTGTGCAGATAGATTATCGTTGCTTTCCGAGATTCATTGCCCCTTCTTCCGCTCGCTCGCTTTCTTTCTCTTTTTTGGCTATAAATTCGACTGCCCGTGTCGGGGAATGTCGCCCGCCGGCGGAAAATCAATGTGGGTCGCGGGGAACAATCCAGTGGGAATTTGATCGAGCACGTGGGCTGCTGCTGTTTGTGCTCTTGGTCTGAACGTTTTTATTTTGTTGGTAATTCGAGCCGCCCATTTTTGGGTAGATCTCCATGTCCCAGGAATCAGCTGCCCTTTGACGTGTTCTGAAGTATACGGATGTTAGATTCCTTTTTCTGCATTGTTTTCTTGATGATTTGGCGTGTTCGCTTGATCGGCAAGAGCTTCATATGGCTGCGTTTGATTTTTCCCTTCTCGGGGACGACTGATTTTGTGACGTTTTGGACGTGGGGCTGATGGTTTTGGGGGATTTGGTGGGGTGGGGGATGGTGTTGCAGATTTGATGGCAAGGGCTGCTGCCGGAGCTGTTCCGACTGCTGGTAAAGCTGGGGTTCGGATCGTGGTGGTCGGCGACCGTGGCACCGGGAAGTCGAGCTTGATCTGCACTGCGGCCACTGATGTTTTCCCGGCAAATGTCCCTCCGGTGTTGCCCCCCACGCGTTTGCCCGAAGACTTCTATCCCGATCGTGTGCCGCTTACGATTATCGACACCTCTTCAAGGTACTCTGTCTAAGCAATTCTGCTTAGCTATCATAGACATCAGCAAGATTGTACTATGTATGTTTCTAACTGGGGTTGTGTTAGCTTATTCGATATTTGTTTTTGGATGAATATGAAATCAGAGTGGAGGACAGTGGGAAATTGGGTGAAGAGCTGAGGCGGGCTGATGCTGTGGTTCTTACGTATGCATGTGATCAGCCTGCTACTCTTGATCGATTGAGTACCTTTTGGCTTCCAGAACTTCGTCGATTAGAGGTTAGGTATTGTAAATTGGTTGTCCCTTTGTTTCTTGATTCCCTCCAATCCACGAGAAAGAATTGCAACTTCATTTGGAAACTATTACTCTTGATTGCTGAAGTGAAGGGATGACAAGTTTATTTTGATAGGCAAAGCCTTGTGAACTAGTCTCCATTCTGGTGTTGAGAGTCACTGAGCAGAAATCTATTAACATATCATCTTCAGGTAAAAGTCCCGGTTATAGTGGTGGGTTGCAAACTAGATTTGAGAGATGAGCATCAGCAAATTAGCTTGGACCATGTGATGACACCAATAATGCAGCAATTTCGGGAGATCGAAACTTGTATCGAGTGTTCAGCTTACAAACAAATTCAGGTTTTGGTTAAATGATCAGCTCTCTTGTGTTCGTTATAGTGATCTAGTAATATTCTCTCTTTGTTGAGCATTTTTCTCCCTGCAGATCCCAGAGGTTTTCTACTATGCACAAAAGGCTGTCCTTCATCCTACCGGCCCACTATTTGATCAGGAGACACAAACTCTAAAGCCTCGCTGTGTCAGAGCCCTGAAACGCATTTTCATTCTCTGCGATCAAGATAGGGATGGTGCCCTCAGCGATGCAGAGCTAAATGATTTTCAGGTATCCTTTTGTGCTTTCAATAGGATATCTTTTTGCTAGAACTTGTTGTACATCTGATGCTGTTTTTTTTTTTCCTTTTGTGGGAGGTTATGAATTTTGATTGATACAATTATAAGTGCCAAGCAATTCTGATAGCTCACTGGATATTTTAAGAAATTCTTGGCAAGCTTATCTCCTGTTATGTACTCTTTGGCATGTGTTCATATAACCTCAGTTCGTGTATTTGACAGGTCAAATGTTTTAACGCGCCTCTACAGCCTTCTGAAATAGTGGGAGTCAAGAGGGTCGTTCAAGAGAAGTTGTCCGAAGGAGTCAATGAACATGGGCTGACATTGACAGGATTCCTGTTTCTCCATGCTCTGTTCATTGAGAAAGGACGTCTGGAGACAACTTGGACCGTCCTAAGGAAGTTTGGTTATGACAATGATATCAAACTAGCAGAGAATCTTATTCCATCTTCATTTAAAAAAAGTCCTGATCAGGTACCTATATGTTGGACATAAATAGTAAAGGAGTTACTGTTAGTTTATTTGGTTTTTGCCTGGAGCAATATGTTGACGGCTTCTTATTTCATGACTTTGTCTCGGTGACAATTTTCTTTTTCATTACTTTAGCCAAAATAAAAGGCTATTTTTAATTTGCTTGAAGGTACAACTGTTTCGTCCTAGTGTCATGAATGTGATGTGGTGTAGTATCATAGTCAAATGAGAATTTGGACCACCTTGAATCACAAAAACCGGACCACCTTGAATCACAAAATACCATATGTATGCCAAATGGTCAAATTTTAAATTTGTAAAGCTACCTGGAAGTTGTGCCTCTCTTCTGCTACAAACAGCTACTAATTTTTTGTCTTTAACTGGCATTACATTCAGGTCAATATAGTCTTTGGTACTGAATGTTTAATTATTTCTACTGATGGTGTTTTACATAGCATGAAAGTTTTTACTTATTTTGGTTCTCTGTGTAGAGCGTGGAGCTGACAAATGAAGCTATTGAGTATCTCAGGGGGATATTTGAGTTATTTGACATGGATGAAGTATGTCCAATCTCGTTTCAATTCCCAACTACCCACTTTAGTTGAAGCTTTAATCTAACAATTTGACCTATGTTGCTGGTCACAGTCTAGTCCTGAAGTTCTGAGAATCCTGACTTTCAGTATATTACTTTACAGGATGGGGCTCTACGACCTCTTGAAATCGAGGATCTCTTCTCCACTGCACCAGAATGGTAATCCTGTTTCTGTTAGAAGCTCGTGCTGTTCTTAAGCTGCTTCTCTGCTTTCTCTATAATGAGTGGCTTCTTATTGTAGATCAGTTCAAACTAGTTATTTGTGCATCCACATTACTCCCCTAGATGGTTATGGGATTAAGGGAATATGTTTGGTGAAATTACTTTGGATATGAATATGCAATTCCAATAAGTGCATATTTTATTTGAAAATATGGGTGTAAACATGGGCAATGTATATGCTGTATACACTTTACCACTAAGTTGTTTGTATGAGATTCTAATTGTATAGAACTAAGACCTGCTTTCTACATTCAGTCCGTGGAATGAAGCTCCATACAAAGATGCTGCAGAAAAAACTGCATTGGAGGGACTAACACTGGATGGATTTTTGTCTCAGGTATGAGCATTTACCTAGCCTTCTAATTTTATGTTCTATGATCTGAAAGTACAGAAAGTATTGCCCTTTGTCTTCTTTAAGTTGATATGAGGGATCTAGTTGTACACCTCTTTTTCTGTGTTTCTGTTTGTGGAAGGTTCAGAATTGTAATGTTTATAACAATTTCAATGCTGGATGAAGTAATGTAATATTCTTTTGCTTCTTGTTTCATCATTTTAACTTATGAGAAGTCCTGTGACTCGTCATGCTTGGAAGGTCTTGTAAGAATGACCGGATGCTATTTTTCACCATTTTATCTGCTTGCTTTTGTTTGCATTTTATATTTGATTATTCTATGATTTGAATATAAATTGCCATTTGAAACTTTTGATGAGTAGCATGATTTTTGCCTTCCAGGTATATGGAAGTCTAAAGTGATTTTTAAGTAGTCTTTTTGTGTCGATGCAGTGGGCTCTGATGACACTGTTAGACCCAGCTCGGACCCTGGAGAATCTCATCTACATTGGATATCCTGGTGATCCTTCATCTGCTATCCGTGTCACTAAGACAAGAAGATATAATCGAAAGAAGCAACAATCCGACAGAAATGTTTTCCAATGTTTAGTTTTTGGGCCTAAAAAGGCTGGAAAGTCAGCGTTACTGAATTCTTTTCTGGGAAGGTTTGCCTTCTATTCATCTCTTCTGAGTTCTGTAACATTGTGAACTATTCAGTTCATCTAGTCTTCATAATGGCGTACTGTTGATGCAGACCCTTCTCTGAAAGCTGCTCTTCATCAACTGATGAGCGTTATGCTGTTAACGTTGTTGACCAACCTGGGGTAAGCTGAATGGCATTTTCACTATGATTTGTTACTTTGTTGCATGGTTCGTTGGACATAAACTCACAAGTTACGCAGGGAGTCAAGAAAACCCTTGTGTTGCGAGAAATTCCAGAAGATGGAGTGAAAAAAATGCTGGTCAACAAGGAGGCTTTGGCTGCCTGTGACATAGCCGTTTTTGTTCATGACAGGTTATTATAACTTCTTGTCATTGCTGTGCTGCATTGGTAGAGAAATGTCAGATGATGCCTTATGCATAATAAATTGTCAGCCTTCTCCACACTATGCAAGCTGCACTTCTCTATTTTAGAAGTTGAATATCGAGTCAGGTTTGTCATATATACCTTTCATGTAGAAACGATGGAAGATGAATAAAATCATACCAATAATTGACTTCTGTTTACATGTCAAAGAAAAAAATAAAAATAATGAGTAAGTTCACCACTAAATATAATAGTAGAATAGGCAGCCAGTGCACAAAACTCTTGCTACGTGTGGGGTTTGGGGATGGGTCGGACTACTTTGGGTCTAATGAATGCAGCTTTACCTTGTGTTTTGGCAAGAGGCTGTTGCCAGGACGTGAACCCACACCTCCAGTCACAAGGTGAAAACTTTACTGCTGCACCAATGCTCAATAATGACAGAAGTCAAATGAAAGCAAAAATAGATGGAACTAGGATTAATGTGGAGTTCTATGAGTTATGAGATGACTAAGGCTATAGTTGGCCCCTTCGTCTTCTCAATCCTCAAGCTATTAGTATACCATGAACCATTGCTGGTGTCGCCATCATATGTTGGTTTATTTGCAATCTAACCCACTTATCTTTTTAACTTGTAATGGTAACGCATTGTGTTGAAGAATATCAAGTAGAATTGGAAATAAGTTAGTAGGTTATTAATTAAGGCAATTAGGTTTCTGTGAGTGTCTCTTGTTCACCATTAGTTTGGCACTCATGTCCTCTTTTTTTTAACTCCCACTAAGTAAACATTTGTCATCTCCCCCACTTCCCCCCCCCCCCTCTCTCTCTCTCTATCCTAAAACATCTGCAGATTGTTCTCTTCAATGTCAGCGTGACAATTTTCAAAATTATTTGTCTTCAAGTTGGTAAAGGGTTAGACTTGTTTAGCTGAGTCATTCCTAGGTTTATTTGGGTTTCTTTTGTCTCAGCATTGTGAACTTGTCTTCTTGTTGGGTCGTTATTCTTGTTATCACATTGAAGACCCTCTTCCCTGAAGGGAAAAAGTAATTCTGAAATCCTTGCCATTTCATATGGTATGGTTGTTTGCTAATCTTGACAAGAAAATGTATATGGTCCTGCACTTCACTAGCTGTATTGTTTGATGAATTGTGGATTGAGATGCAATGACAACTATGCTTAGAGTCTATTATTAACTCCATGTAAGCAACCAAGTTTATATTGCTCGCATTTCATCACTTTTGAACTTAAGTTTGTCCAATGCATGAATATGCCTTTTGAACTTAAGTTTGTCCAATGCATGAATATGCCTCTTGCCATTAGAATTGTCAGTGCACTGAAAGTGGTATCTTCCTTGGTTTTCAGTTCTGATGAGTCCTCTTGGAAGAGAGCGACTGAATTACTTGTGGAAGTTGCCAGTCATGGTGAAATTACTGGTTTTGAGGTGCCTTGCCTTATTGTTGCGGCTAAGGATGATCTAGATCCATTTCCCATGGCTATACAAGACTCTACCAGGGTATAAATTTTTCCCAATAAGCATATGCTTTCAAAGTTAAGGATGTATTATCCAAGAAGTTGTCCTGTGCTTTCTTTTTGCAACGGGATCAAGCGATGGGGTTGGAAGTGCTCACCATCCTGTGCCTTTTATAGTATTCTTTTGGTTAAGTCAGCCACATCACATGTGCTTGATTTTTTTTCCCTGCCAAGATTATCACTTTATTTGGCATTAAAAGAACATCTTCAGATGAATCTTAATCTTGCTCTTCTTCTCAATAATTCTCCAAGAAAGAGAGAAATGCTCAGAGAAAGAAAAAGTGCAGATTGTGGCCCTGCTTCATTATTCCAAATTGTCCGTTAATTTAAAATTTATACTTCTACCTTGCTTTTTGCGGATGTTCGGTTAACATTCTCTTCAATCTTATTCTTCTGTCTTTGCTTATATAGGTTAGTCAGGATATGGGAATAGAGGCTCCTATTCCTATCAGCACAAAACTGGGTGATTTTAATAATATATTCAGAAGGATTGTGAACGCTGCAGAGCATCCTCACTTGAGCATTCCGGAAACAGAAGCTGGGAGAAGCCGCAAGCAGTATCATAGACTTGTCAATCGCTCTCTTATGTTTGTTTCAGGTAAGTTGGTTCGCCAAGGATCCTTAATTGTCTATCAGTGGTCTGTGACTGGTTGTAATTTTGATTCTTGGTTTATGGGGGTATGTGGAGTTTAGAAAGGCATATTCAGAATTAGACCACTTTATTTTCACAATACATTCTCATATTTAAGCAAGGTAAAATTGCCATACACAAGTGCCATTGCTGAGAAATGTTCTCATTTGAGTTTTTTTTTTTTTTTTTTTTTGTATCTTATTGTTTCAGTGAAAATTGGGTATGCTAGAGTTCTTAAAACAATTAAAATTGAAATGACGGTGGCTTATTCTGGTCAATTTTTTTTTTTTGGTTGGATAGTCTGGTCAATTTAGATGATTGAGTATTCATACCTAAAGATTTTCCGCAAAGTGGTGACAGAATAACTGATATTTCGATCTGTTAATGAAATATTTTTGGCTAAAAGTTTGATAATGTGGAATTGATTCATCAATTTTGACAGTTGGCGCTGCTGTAGCTATTGTCGGGCTGGCTGCTTACCGTGTCTACTCTGCAAGGAAGAACGCCTCCAGTTGATGATAAAGCCTCATTTATTATATGGCCTTTATAGCTGTTTGATCTTGACGCAGCTTGGCAAAGCTTTATTTGGTACCTGCTTTACTGGGGTTTTTGAGGTTGCAGGGTTCTCTCTTTGTTGCTGTTTTAAGTTCTCCTCATCTGTACTTCTGTTACAATCATTTCCTGGTAGGTTTTGGTAGGCTAGGGTTTATGGAGTATAATGTTAATACATGTTAATTGAAATGAGGTGCTTTGCAGCACCTGTGCAATTTAAAGTTTTGCTAGAAATTTCAGAGAGAGCTTGTTTCGAATTATTACATTGATTTTCTCATTCTCAATTTTGCTTTTGCTAGTAAAATCAAACTGATGACTCGGAGGCTGCCTAATTCAGCTCGCCGAGGAATTTAGCTCAAAACCATTTGCTCTACTTGTTCCTAATCTTTTCAGAAACTCTACCTGATGCAACATCATTGGTCAATCCTGTGCATGTTGCCGTCCTCAAATCTCAGGTGCTAGGGGCTGATTCATCTATGAAAATTGCGACCTAGTGGCAGGTTTGTCTAATCTATTCTTTTTCGGAGGATCTTGAAGCAAACGGTAGATGCTGTACTAACCTAGTTTCATATAGTAATCTGTGGAAAATCAGGCTATTTGTAGGACTAGAAAGACCCTGGACAAAACGTGGTCATATTATTTTTGCGACACCGCATTTTGTCTGGCACTAAAGAATTTTCTCAAACGAAATTGGGATTGACCTTGTAAAGCAAGGAGACTTTTATAAAGTTCGACGACTTAAAACATTGCGACGGAACAAAGTTAGAAGCAAAGAAATGAGCAAAGTGCCCTTCCTGGCAGGGCATCAGAAAATGAAAGAAACATTTTGACTCAAATGGCTCTGCAACTGAGCCCTGCATTGGTGGATGTGCATTTATCACTGTCTCTCTTGAGCCACCCTTCTCTGATTCCGCAACACTTGATCGAGCGATCAATCTGGTATTTGCTGCTGCCTTCTGTCTGCAACTGTGAACAATATATCTCTAACTCCTCCGGCAATACGCAGAGTCGGAAGTCGAGTTTGAAGAGAAAGTCGACCTCCATCCTGTTCATTTCCACATTGCTTATTCCTCCCACTTTAGCAAAATAAGCATTGTTGGCACCCCTGCACGTTGTGAATCGGGCATGAACGTAAGAAATCTTGAACCAGGCTCGGAGATGGTAATATCATAGAACGAAGATCAGTCAATGGCATTTGGTAACGAGCCTCTAATCGGTAAAAGGTCCTTGAAAAGCTTGCATCTAATCATTAATTTTGACTCCAGTTTCAAATTTAAGCATCATGACATCTGCGGAAGTACGAACATCACAAAAAATAGCCAAATCCAAACTCGACCGACATGTCTCAAAATATTTTTAATGAGCAAAATCACTCAACCGAGCTCGCTTGTTCTGCATTTAATAGATGAAATGAGACCTAAGAAGATCAAATTAAATACAACTTGTGGATGAAGGTTCCAAATAAACTTGCAAGAGTTGCAAGTATCTGCAGCCGAGAGCAATGACTTTCTATTACGCTTGCCGACATACGGAGCCGAGGCGAGCATTGCAGTCGATGGTGACGAGGATGTTGGGGAAAGGGTATGAAGTACTACTATGCGGACACAAAGCATCATCCTCCAAAAAGAAATCGATGCTTGCATTCGAATACAGGTGGTTCAAGCTTCTCAATCCACCCAGACCCGACAGTTCACTAAATTGGACGTTTCTGTATCTGCTCTAACAGGTCTAACTGATCATCAAATTCAAACTAGTATTGTGACTACTAATCGGGAGTCGATCGATGCCTATACATCAAGCTCTGCGCGTGCACTTCTGCTATCAAGAGAAAAAAGAAAATGAGAGAAGAATAGCGTGCGGTGTCATGGAAGACAGAGTTTATGCAGGGGGCGAAGGCACTTACGCGTTGTCTATGAACTTGGAAGCGACCACCACGCTAGTTATCAAGAGCCTGTGGATATTAAGTGAAGTGAGACAGCCGGCTGATCTTTCAAGGAACCGGTTGATGTAGATGTATGCTACGACGAAACAGGACATGCTGCAGCTCGTGTACTTGCAAATGCGCTCGAGGTACTGCCGAACGCTCATGGTGGGCGCCCTTGACCCGTGGAAGATGGTACCGCCTTCCTTTCGCTTCGATGCCTTCGATAATTTCTCGTTTCTCCGTATAGACTTCTCCAGAGCAGAAGCCATATCGAACAAAATCTGGGGTGTTCCCGAATCATCGTTGCTGGACTTATCCAATCCCAGAGAGGCATGAGTATCTCGACCAGCACCGACGCCATCTAGTTTCGATGTTTCCATAGCTAAGCACTTCGATGAATGGAAACAGAAAACAGACAGCATCAGATGATCAGTCAACTGTTAAAACCCAAGAACAAGATGAGCAAGTAATGATGCAAAGTTGAAGCTGAAACCCTAGTCTAGCAGAAGCTGACAAACGCTGGAAGAAATCATCTTACAGTCTCTCAAGTTGACTAGAACTTGTGTGACCTTGGAGATCAAGAGGAATCACGAAGTGTACACGCTGAGGAATATTATAGAACATAATGTGGAAGTTGATGTGACTCTTGGTTTGTTCCTTTTCCAAGTGGGAGCGAACAGAACGCTTTCTAAATTAACAGGGAATATCTAGTACACACAAATTCACTGTTCTCTTCAATAAACTAATGCAAGTGAACGCAGAACTTCAGACCCATTTGTACCTCTTGGGAAAAAAAAAAAAAACTAAGATGCTCATTAAACTAGCAGAAAGAAAATAATCAAAGATGATATCAAGCATGCATAATGTCTTATCATATACATATACACATGATCTTGGCTTAAATGTCTTATTTAGGGAGCAAGGGATCCAAATTAAAGAACCTGCAGTAGGTCCAAGCTTAGAGTAGGGTACTCTTGAAGAAGAATATAATAGTAAAGATGTAAAAAGAAAAGAAAAAAAAAGTGAAATAAAAGATAGGCATAATATCTAGTCAAACTCAGGAGCAACTGGGGAGAAAAGAACATAGCTTTTCTTTCATGGACCGCCACGAAATGATGCATATTCCAACAATGATGAGGGATATCAATATGGCATGTAAAAAGTCCGATCTTCCCTTTTCATGGTCGGCAATTCCCCCATCTTGTGTCCACCGAATCAACAGAGCACATCATGACTTGGATAAATAAATAGAAAAAAGATCAAGAAAACTCTTAATTGAAGCAAAACAGGGGAAAAAACAGAGTTTGGATCGCCCGCTTGAATTTAAACTTGCGTCTTACCGGCTTTTCCATCCTAAAAAGAAACGGAAATAAAACGTTAAAAAAGCCGTTTGCTCTTATTAATTCCACAGTATCCTGTTTCAGTGCACGCCAATCTGTTGGCGCAATTTACGCAGGTCACTGCATGCAGGCTTTGGTTCCACTTTATGATGTGACAATCCATTAATTAGCACTAGCTTTTGATTTGAGTGATGGATGAACTGGCAATAAACATGATCTCCCAGAGAAAATCTAATTGTTTATTACAAGAGAGTGAGAACAAAATGGTCACTTCCTTCCTTTATCTAGTTACTAGGTTGAACTGGCACCAAACACGATGAACATCAATCTAGCCCACCATTTCAATATACCAAAGAACAACAACCAGGAAGCAACGCCAAAGGTCCTTTAGTCACTGCCCAAAGGGTCACTTCCTATATTCTGTCACTTTCTTGAAACCTGAAGAATCAACTGGCTTGTAGATAAGATTCTTCCACAATTTGCCTCAAGGTTGACATAGCTGGTCCAAGGCCACTGAATTGGGCTCAGCAGCCACATGAAACCTGGTGACAGACCGGCCCGTCAAATTGGCCTGCCCAAGCCTTAAGGGTTATATATAGAAAAGAAGAAAGTAGACATAGGCAGACATTCTCACAACCCGCTAAAAACTATACTTCCTTGAATGCAAATTAGGAATGTACTGTTTTGGACGTAGGAGGCTCATCCAACAGCTGGTTCCTAGGCTATCCCACCTCGTTGGACTGTGCTTTGGGTTATGGCCGGAGCAATCACCTTCCCGGCAACAGCAGAGGTCATCAACCCATGGCTTATCACAATGTAGTAGTCACTGGAGTCTTCTTTTGGGCCAGAATGGTGGAGTAATTATTCACCAGATGGCATTCCAAATGGAGTTAAAAAGGAAAAGGAAAGAACAACAAAAAAATGAACTATTCAGAGAAGATGTGGGTTATTTCTTCACTTATAATAACTGCTGATGCGGGAACTACTTTTTTTTAACTCCTGAAGTGCGGGCACCTGAAACAACATTTGAAACTGATAAGAAGTCCAAGTTTGCAGAATCTTTGTCCCAATTATGAAGAATCAGAGCAAGAAAAGGCACCGTTCATTTATTTTGTGGCATTCTCTCCATCGCTAGATTTAGATTTATGATTCTTTTCAACTACAGCAGCAGCTGCTGATGCTGCCTTCTCCAATCCCAGATTCTGTAACTCTTTAAGGAATCCATTAACATCAGCAGGACTAATTTCATAGGGGCTATGGGCAGGACCAGGAAACGAGCCGCTCGTCACTTCTTCCTTGTATTCAAGAAGAGCTTTGTTGATAACATCCCCAACTTGCGCATACTGTTTACAGAATTTTGGCGTGACCTGTGAAAGTGGGGGTTCCTTTGCTTGAGTAAAATCAAAAGATGCTGAAAATGGAGATGAAGCACAGTTATAATAAAAGAAACAGACCTTGGCATGATGAGGATGTTGGAGCATTCCAAGCAGATCGTGGTATACTAGAACCTGCATCAGAGATGGAAAATTAGCCCAAATGCTCATTCTTTAGAGTACTACCATTGTGAATGAAGCTGCTACATGGCCAGTCAGAAAATCAAAACAGTTGAAGATAATCATAGCTGTCAGGTACGTGGGTGATGGAAATAGGCAATACAATAAAAAATTTGGCCCAAACAGATTTGATCATTCATTGCAGTTAGAGAAAGAAAGACTGCACCAATTGTTGCTAAACATCACAGCAACTCTTCCCCCAATCAATTTCCCTTAGGTTTTCAACTTTATTTATTTCTAGTGGGGAGTAGGACCGACAAGAGTGAGAAAAATTTGTCCCTTAAAACCACACAAATAAACTTAACTTGATAGATAATACGCTCAGATGTCTTCCATGATACAATGCTCGTTTGCTCAGATGTCTCCATGTAAATTAATGCGGTTCTATTAGAAGAGGTTTCCTAGAGCCAAAAAATCCAGGCTTCAAATTAAGTCGACGCGTTTGTACTTGTTGAAGTGTGTGCTACAATAAACAAACTACAAGATACTCTTACTTGAGAAAATTGACTAGGACAATCAACATAGATGGAGAGAAAATTATAAATGAAACCCACAATCCAATGAAATTTAACCAGAATCCCCTGCCACATTCATGTAATCACTTTCAAAACCTTTATCTTACAGCTGGTAAAATGAATTTTCGATAGGCCAACCGAAATGTTCAATAGAATAATTAATGCAATGTCTTTTGACCAAAAAAAGATAAAAAAAAAAAGAAAAGATAGATATTTCACCTGATGCATGCTTAAAACCCTGATCAAACCAATGAAACAAAGAACTGACCTGACCACTGCAAAATGGTCCGGCTCCAATTCCGATAGTAGGAATTTTAAGAGCTGAAGTAGCTGCTGCAGCCACTGGTGCTGGTACACATTCCAAAACAACAGAAAAGCACCCCGCTTCCTGCAAAGCTAATGCAGTCTCCACAACCTATAAGAAGACAAAGCCAATTTGATTTCAATGCACACAAACACCAACATCTCTGGGAACAACTTCATGATGTTCTTCAATATGGGAATGGATGAGAAATGTACCTTGACGGCACTAGAGATATTCTTCCCCTGAGGCCTAAATCCACCAAGAACACTAATTGCCTGAGGGGTTAGCCCCACATGCCCCATTACTGCAATTCCAGCTTCCACTATCGACTTCGCAGCAGTAATTCTCGAAGGCGATCCTCCTTCCAACTTAATCGCATCCATTCCTCCTTCCTTCAGCACCCGAACCGCCGTATCAACAGCCTGTCAATTACGGAAACAACACAACTTACCAACCACGCACCTTTCACTCCCACAAATCAGCATGTAGCAATTTCGCAAGACGTGTCACCAAAACAAGTAAAAAAAGGACTTCTCTATATACTGACTACCAATACAGAGACATTTGAGAACAAATCAGCACGCTTAAACCCCCTGGCCCCAGAGGATAAAAGATCATACATTTCTTACTCAAAAGGGCTTTACAAAAGAAGGGGAGCATTTACGCAAACACCATAGCGACACCCAAAACTAACTTTTTATCTTCATCAACTTCTTCAAACAAGACACACGCGAAAGGACGTCACATCAAATGCCACTACCTGATTCGAGCTCGACTCGTAGCTTCCGAAAGGCAAGTCCCCGACGAGCAGGGGCGTCTTGGCGCCGCGGGCCACGGCGCGGCAGTGGACGAGCATCTCGTCGAGGGAGATGGGGAGGGTGGTGTCGTGGCCGTGGACCACCATGGCGGCCGAGTCGCCGACGAGGCAGACGTCGACGCCGGCCATGTCGAGGTGGACGGCGGAGGGGTAGTCGTAGGCGGTGACGACGGTGATGGGCTCGCCCCGGCGGTGCTTCTGCCGGAGGCTGGTGAGGGTCACGCGCCGCGCCGGCGACTGGGGGCTGGGCCCGCCGTAGACGGTGTTCTCGGGGACGTTGCTCATGCAGCGGAGGAGGGCGGCGGGCAGCTTGGACAGCGCGGAGGCCATGGAGGATCGCCTGGAGATGATGGCGTTGAGCGCAGCCATTTACATGAACGAGAGAGAGAGAGAGAGAGAGAGAGAGAGATTTTTGCTTTTGGTACGTCAGCAGCAGAGAGGCTTTCCTTTATATCATCTGCTCGGTAGACCCGCCGCCGCTTAGTCAAACATTCTAGGACATCATATGGATTCTAGATTGCTGGCTATCATATAAAAAATATTCATTGGACCTTTTGTCTGTATATTTTATTATCTCCTAGTTTATGTGGATGACATGTTGATTGTTGAGCATGATGCTAAGAAAATTAAAAGACTTAAAAAAAAAAAAAGGAGTTGAGTAGAGCTTTTGCACCGAAAGATATAGGATTAGCTAGACAAATCCTATGCATGGGAGTTACTCGTGACATGGAGAACATGGAACTCTAGCTATCCCGAGAAAAGCACATTGAAAAGGTGTTGGGAATATTTATCATGAGTACATTTAAACCAGTGAATAAAGTGATTGCAGGCCATTTCAAGTTGAGTAATGAAGAGAATCTTACGAGTGGGGAAGAGAAAAAATAGATGATGAAAATTCCTTATGCATCGGTTGTGTGTAGTTTGATACATGACATGGTTTGTACAATGCTAGATATTGCTCATGACATTAGTATTGTGAGCAAGTTTGTCTCAAATCCAAGTAAAGAGCATTGGACATATGTGAAATGGATGTTGACATATCTTGATAGAGGCACTTCCAAATTTTGCTTATGTTATGCAAATAGGAAGCCCAAGTTGAGTGCTCACTTAGATGTAGATTATGTTGGTAACGTTGATTCTAAAAAATTCTCATCAAGTTATTTGATGACTTTTGCAAAAGGAGTAGTTTGTGGCAATTAAATTGCAAAAAATTTGTTGTTTTGTCTACAATTGATTATCAAAAGAAGTAAGAAACTCTGTTGAATATAGAAATTCCTACCAGAATTGGGATTGAAGCAAAGGAAGTTTGTTATGTATTGTGATAGCATGATTGCTATCTATCCTGATGAAAGTGATGTTGCATTCAAGATCGAAGCATATTAATGTGAAGTATTGTTGGATTCTAGAGAAATTAGAAGAGAATAATTGAGAAAGTCCATACCAACGACAAATGGATCCGATATGATGACCTAAACAGCCTTGCCCAAGGTGGAACTTGACTTTGTAGAAACAAAGTGGGCATGATGAAACTTCCCACTTGAGGTGGAGGGAGAGGTTTGTTGGTTGGGTCTAGTTCTTGGGCTTATTTCACTTCAAAAGTTAGTTCAAAAAGTGAGACTTTTTCTTATACTTATAAATATATCACCATTTCCTTCCACAAATGATTTGGGATAACCTCAACAAAGAAAAGCGGTCATTATTATATTGTGAAGCTAGCAGAAGGCAAGCTAGTTAACAACCTTACAAGCATGATAATCTTGCATTATTGAACATTAATTACTCCTCTGTAATCTAATTGAGCACGTACGTACTCACCCTAGAGGGGATGAAGGATCACTTTGAGTCCATGTTGAGGGCGTATCGTGAGGATCTGGGTTGGCAAGTGGACGTAGTCCGGGGACACAGTAAAGCTGTAGTGCCGCAGAATCATCGCGAGGATGATCTTCACCTCGGTCGTCGCGAAATTTGAGCCCACGCAGTTTCGCGGTCCCAAGCCGAAAGGGAGGAACGCGGCGGCGGCATCGTTGCTCACGGCTCCGGCGATCCCTTCCCTGAACCTCTCCGGCTTGAAGAGATGCACGTCGTCGCCCCAGATTCGAGGGCTGTGGTGAATCGTCAGGATCGGTATTTGGAGGGCGATGCCCTGAGGAAGAACAAGATTTCCCAATGTGACCTGCCTTACGACCTTTCTAATGGTGTTAACGACTGGAGGATATAGTCGAAGCGATTCGTTAATGATCATGCCTACCTGAAAAAGATTCGAAAGAATACGACGTGAAGGTTAACAAGTCTAGATAGATGAGGGTGTTTGAACGAAAAAGTAATGATTAATATCAAAAAAAAAAAAAAAATATCACAAAAAAACTCTAACCGGTACACTTGTGATTGATTTACATCAAATTAATTTTTTGACTGCCAAAAATCTCAAACTTGTATATTTGTGTTAAATTTACATTCTATTAATTTTCGTTAAATTATATATATATATATATATATATATATTTTTTTTTTTTTTGTAATTTGTATTAAATTTACCTTTCATTGATTTCCATTAACTTAGATTAAAATTATATTTATACTACGAAAAAATTGTAATCTTATGAGCCTGTGATAAACAAAGGGTACACTTATCAAGTATTGCACGTAATTCAAATCACCAATTTGATGGTAAGATTTAATGAAGACTAACAGAGAGTAAGAGCGTCACAAGTATATTAGTTTGGGATTTTTGATGGAAAATTAATGGTTTGAAATAAATTTATCACAGTTGCACCAATTTAGAAATTTCTATGATATCAACCCAAAAAATAAACCACATTAACATACCGTCTTAAGCTAAATGCATAAGTCACCTCCTTTCTTGCTTCCTCTTGCCAATCCTTGTGAATTGCAAGGAGGAAGAGCGTCCAAGTGAGGATGGATGTCGTCGTTTCTTGTCCCAGAAATGGAACGTCCTGCACTCGTCCATAAGATCATCGATCGTGATTCTCTTGCTTTTGTCTGGATCATGATAGGCCTTCAGAAGAGACCCTAAGAAGTCATTCCCGTAGTCATCCATTTCTCCCACGTTTACCTTCTTTTCTCGCTTCTCGATTATCCCTAACAACACATTGCAGATTGCCTTCTCAAGTCTCTCGGACTTGATTTCATTGCTCGTTTTCCATATCTTTCTATAGAATAAGGTTAAAAAAAAAAACATGATTCAACTTGTTGAACCAAACCAAAATTAGCACTGAAGCTCTATTAGAGAGTATATAATAAATCTGGTTAATAGCTAAAACAATAATCATCATCTATGTAGCATTGACACAAACACACAACACACGACACGATAGGATACGCTAACACATCATTCTAAAAAAATAAAGAATTTTGACACGTTCTAATGCATTATATATTAAATATATTTTGATATATAAATGCACAAATAAATAAATAATAATAAAAAGAGCATAGAATTAATTCACACTAAAAACATTAATCCAATATTTGTCAATATCATTCATTATTTTAATTTGACAAATTCAACTACATTCCATTGTAATAATTCATAAAACTTGGAGGGGAAAGAAAAAAAACAATCCACATTCCACTATTAAATTTAGGGATATGTGCACTACAAGTCCTAAAACTTATTGTGAAAGTGTAATTGAGTCCTAAAACTTATCAAATTGATGCAACCAAATCCTTTCATTAATACTGTCAATTTGTTTAATGGAAAATTCCGAGGTAGTATTTTTAAATTAACTTAGCATTTTTTATTAGCTTTTTCTTTAAATCTTATTTAAAGAATAGTAAAAGAAACTTTTAAAAAAGCTAAAATAATTCCAAAAATATGGGGAAAAAAAGAGGTAGGTTCATGACTGCTTGGCTAGGCATGCTGTCGTTGCTGCCCTTGCCACTGTTAGAGGAGGCCGGTGACCTAGCAATGGTGGGGGGTGGCCCACACCTAAGGGGGGGCCGCCCTCGCTGGCCTAGGCGAGGCTCGGGCGAGGCTTGCCTAAATTGGGGGGACGCCTCAATTGGGTTGGCAAGGCTCACCTAGATCTAGGCAACTCGGCCCTCGCCTATGGCTGGCGAGCCTCGATGACCCTTGCTAGGCCTAAGTGAGGGTGTGGTGTCGCCCAGATATGGGCGGAGCCTCGCTCTGACCTTGGGCAAGTCTCACCCAAATTTGAGGGAAACTTGACGGCCCTTGCTTGGGCCGACAAGGGCCGCCCCCCCTTCCCGCCACCTAGGGTTGGCGAGATTGCCAGCCCCTCTAACGGTGGTAGTGGCAATGGCGCTTGGCCTACCCTTTTTTTTTTCTTTTTCTTTTTTCACATATTTACATTTTGACCCGTCAAGTATTGAAAATTTTTAAAATTGACCCCGTGTGTGTAGGAATCGCATGTTGGAATTCTAGATTCATTTGTTCGGGAGAGTTAATCACACGTCGGATTTTCCGATACTCGTTGACCGCGTGTTAGACACGTGTTAGAGTGTTGGACACGACATGAAGGCTCCTAAAAAGTGTTGGTGCTTTATAGATCACCATTGATGTATGACAAAGAGGAAGCATATTATGGCTAAACTATATCTCATTTCGAACGCAAATTTTTTTGGAAAAAGCATTGTCATCTTGAAAAGCTATTGTCCTTCATAATGGAAACAATTTGTCATGAAATATTTTTCAAGTGAAAGAGTTTTATTGAAGTATAATATTCACAAGAAACAAGAAGTTCTACCTGATTCCGGGAAGTCTTAATTTGAAAAGATTTCTGGATACAATAATAGTCAGCTCACTCAACATTTGGAAAATCTCTCTCCCTTCTATGTAGCTGCTTCCGAATGCTGTCCTGGAAATCACATCCGACGTGATCGTCTCGAACTCTTCAAACAGCTCGACCTCTTTGGCTTCTAACTTCTGCCATCTATCGAGCAGTGCGTGAACACTGTCTACCATTGCTGGAATCATGCCCTGCATATTCACAATTTAGGGTACTGTAGTAACAGTTCTGATGCATGTTCTAATCTTTGCATGGCTTAGAACATACATACTCAATTCTTGCTATGCATATATCACAAAAACTTGTGTATCAGTACAACGTAACAAGCTTTCGTCTTATGTCTATCATTTGGCGTTTTATAAAATCACAATGTATCTAACCCAGATTGATAGGAAACCCAGGTTCGTGCCGTATGGAGGGACTTCTGAGAAGCACGATAGAAAACTACCTTCAAGCTTTCGCCATGGAAGGCAAGATGCGCCAACCTATGTTGCCTTGCCCATTTTTTGCCTTCGGTCGCCACAAGCCCGTCACCTAAAATCTTCTTGATGTCTCCTGGAAATTCTGGCTTTACATAAGTTTTATCTCTGTTGTTAAGTACTTCTTTGACTAGCTCGGTGTCTGTGATAAATAGGAAAGCTTGAGGACCATACCAATGCAGGTAAATCCCCCCTACATACCGTTTGAAGGCATAGTGTTAGCAAGAGCTTGAATATAAAACAATTGAAATACAATGAAGTTACTCTAGATGGCCCTACATGACTTATGACCAAGTGTATGTTAATTATATATCATATATTCATCAATAGATGAGCTAGATATTGTAAAAGTAGGACCTAAATTACCATATAGTTTATTCCACTTGTGAATGTGAGGCTCAACGATGGGTAAAATCTCATGAGAAACATTCGTCATGGGCTCGTTCATCTTCATCATGACATCCTTCTTCAACTTGGATATTTCCTTGGTGCAGCCATGGATGAACTTGTAGGGAGGGCCTTTGATCCCTTGTGAAGCCATTGCCCTCTGTACTCGAATCGGTCTCCACCATAGCTTTTGGAGCAATTTGGTAAGAATTGAGGAGAGAAACAAAACCAAAATGCTCAACAAGAAACCCAACAAATCCATGGCTAATTGGGCTTATTTCCAAAGTTGAGAGGCCGAAAAGGAAAAGTTCTTTTTGGTGGATACGAAATCGAAGTGCCCATTTTATAGCCACTTTATTGCGTGAAACCTTGGTTTTCGTATTTGTTTAAAATTTGAAATTGCAACACCTCCCCATTTATTTTATTTCATTTCATTTCAGTCCGTTGACTTTGGTGGCTTGACCGGACAGAGACGTAACGGAGGTGGTTACTCCAAGATCATCCTTTGGTTGACTCAACCTGCCACCTCATTGGGAGATTTCAAACTTAATATTGGGATGGAAAAGTAAAGTATACTTTTGAAGATTTTTTTCCTTTTTTCCAAGTGCTAGGTGTTTAGTCTTTTTTGAGCATAGTAACAATGTTAGTTAAATGTGACAGTTCCGAGATCTTAGCAACTTAAGTATATTTTTAGTAGATATCGAAGTGTGAAAGTACAACAGTACTTGCATAATGAACTAGTTTCTTCAAAGATTTTGCGACAAAATCGATGAAACCGTATTACTCTACCAATAAAAATGGGAATAAGCTCACTAGAAGTCGTAAAATTTATCACGAAGATGTAATGAAGTCCTAAAATTTTCAAAAAATGCAATTGAGTCCTAAAACTTATCACGTAATTGCAATCGAGTCCTAAAATTTTCAAAAAATGCTATTAATGAAAGGATTTAATTTGACTTGACTAATTTAACAAGTTTTATGACTTGATTTTACATTTTGAAAATTTTAGGATTCGTTTGCACTTTCGTGACAAGTTTTAGAACGGACTTGTATTTTTGAAAAGTTTTATGACTAAATTACACTTGGTTAACAAGTTTTAAAACTTCCAATACACTTATTCCATAAACATAAAAGCTTCAATAGTGAAGTTAGATCTTTTGCACATTTTAATGAAATTGGTTTCCATTATCAACGTTACAAGCTATAAATTTTCATATATTGTCAACTTCATTCATTATCGAAAGATCCAGCACAAAAGGAGGACTCGCCAAAGCTCCATTCTTTTTCTCCTCGAAAATTGCATTTTTGCATGTTGTATTCCAATAATTCACATGGGCAGTGCTGGTGCGAGATGTTCGGACATGAGCCTAACATTGAAATTTTGTCTGAGTGTCCTTTCGTTTAGTCCATTTCACGGGAGAATTTATAAAGTTTGCACGTGCAAGTCCATTTTTTAAAGCTATAACGTTGTCAGTTGTGAAAACAAGCGATTGACATTAAATAAACAGAGCAAGACTATGCATAGGATACCCGAGTTATGTTGTTCGGTCGATATGATGTACGTCCATAGGAAGAATAGCTCAGGAGACCATAATAAATCTAACGATACAACACATATTACAACAACACTTGAATTGCTTAAACATTCTGAGTGCTTTTCAGCTCCCAATTATACTCAATAACTCACATGGTGTTTAGCTCCGCAATTTCTCACGAATTGATCTCTTAATCTCACAAACAAATTCACAAATCTTACCACAAGATTTAATCGACTTCAACACTCTCAGATTGTTATAGGAGTAATTCACGAAGAAGTCACATTTTGGATACTCTTCACAAAAAAAAAAAAGAAAAAAAAAAAACTTACTTCTTATATAATAATATTTGGATAGAAATTAGGAAACTTATTCAAATTAGGATACTCACTTAAACAAGGAGACTCCCTATTTGAGTCAAGTTTCCTTCACCATCTCAAACTCGAGAATATCTTCAACAATCTTCACTTTGGCTCGATATTCGAGACAACTCTAAATCACTTTGCTAGAAATCCAAACTTCACTATAACTCTCCTATAACCTTTCATGGGCTCAATTGCCACAAACATCTTTCCAGTTTAAGCTGCACTTGAATTTCGCCACACTGTAGATCTTATCATAACACCAATTACCTTAGAGTAATGAAAGCATATGCAATGTTAGTTAGATTTTCACATTAACAACGTAAATATGATTTATAATTAACAAGCAATTCACTTAATATTTTTAGGCTTTTCGTTTATCTAATGAAAATCATTCTTAACATGACATAAGACATGATTTATTTAAATGTCTTAATCCTAACAACAATTAAACGCATTATTCTAGCAAGATGGACGGATTCATGGAACCATTCTAATATGATGACGTACAAAGCATGCGTACTCTAATGTGACACTCAATTTTTGTGTGCCGGACACCCCAAGTACCAAAATTTGGCATGGATGAAGAAGTGCTAAAACTTTCAAAAAGTACATTTAATTGTCAAAATTAGAGAAGAAATGAACAATTAAGTACTAACAACGATAATTTCCTATCAAACTACTAACGTAGCTTTTTCCGACGAGATTTGTTATTTTTAAAAAAATTATCCACTTGGCACTGACGCGGCTAGATAAGTCCAAAAACCACTTTGTTTTACCCCTAAATTTGATTTTTCAGATAAACATAAATTAAATTCAAAAAAAAAAAAATTGAAGCTGAACAAGATGCGAAGTTGAAGCTGAAACCCCAGTCTAGCAAAAAGTAGTGCAGAAGCTGACAAACACTGGAAGAAATCATCTTACGGTCTCTTAAGTTGACCAGAACTTGTGTGACGTTGGAGATCAAGAGTGACGGAAGTGGGAGAGAACAGAACGCTTTCTAAATGAACAGGGAATATCTAGTGCAAACAAATTCGCTGTTCTCCTCAGTAAACTGATGCAAGCGAATGCAGAACATCCAGACCCATTTGTACCTCTTGGGTAAAAAACAAAAACTAAGATGCTCATCAAACTAGCCGAAAGAAAAGAATCAAGATGCTATCAAGCATGCAATGATGTGTTATCATATATACATAGAGTAAGGTACTCCTAAAGAAGAATATAATAGTAAAGATGTAAAAAAGAAAAAGAAAAAGAAGTTGAATAAAAAAATGGTATAATAGCTAGTCAAACTCAGGAGCAATTGGGGGAAAAGAACATAGCCTTTCGTTCATGGACTGCCACGAAATGATGCATATTCCAACAATGATGAGCGATATCAACACGCATGTAAAAAAGTCCGATCTCCCCTTTTCACGGTCGGCAATTCCTCCATCTGTGTCCACCGAAACAACAGAGCAAATCATGACTTGGATAAATAAATAGAAAAAAAGATCAAGAAAACAATTAATTGAAGCAAAACAGGGTTAAAATCAAATTTGGATCGACTTTTCCATCATAAAAAGAAATGGAAATAAAATGTGAAAAAGGCCGTTTGCTCTTAGCAATTTCACAGTATCTTGTTTAGTCTATTTTCTGGGTGGGGCGGTCCGATTCTTGGGTAGACATGATCCGATTGCACACCCGTACTCCGAACACCTAGCACGGCAAGAGATCACTTCTTCCCTATTTTTTTTTCCTCCTCTTTTATTATTTGCTTCCTTTGTCTTTTTTTTTTTTTTTTTTTCATCTTGCTTCTTCTCTCCTTCTCTCTCTCTCTCATGCTGTCAGACTGGCAAGGCAAGAGACCGTAGGACCATTTGTGTACCAAGCCAGCACCGTTGGCCACATTCGACCCCCGCTTTCATCACCGCCTGCCGCGACACACATGACATGCAAAGAAACCGCACGCTACTCCACCGATGGGAACGGAGGTCCACAAACATGTGAAATGATCAACAAGCGCTCAGAAAAAGGGGCTGGGCTTTCGCCCCAGCACCCCAGCCCTCTCCCCCTTTTTAAATATATTTAAATAAAATTATTTATCCGAAATGCAGTAAAATGAGGGAAAATAAAATAGAAACCGAACCTTAGGAGATGCAAATAATATTAATACCTAGGTGATGTGAAAATCATTTTCTGTTTGGGTCAAATTGGTCCCTAATTTTTTTATGTAATTTAATTATAAATATTTAGCTAAAATCCTATGTGTCAACAGTCATTTGTATTTGTCATTATCTGTTTAGCATCACTTACATGATCTTGATAGAAAGTGGTTATCAACCTCTCTTCTCATGCTGATCATTATTACTGCTTACAAACGAAGGAAAATGAAACCAAGGATAGGATACACGAAGCATAAAACTGCATTGAAGGGAGTGGTCACTGACGGAGCGTGAAACAAGGGGAACGAGGCAAGCTACATGACAACTTTACGAGCACGATGACCGTGCATTATTGAACGTTTATCCTTTTCTTACTCTAATGTAACACGCACGTATTCACGCCTAGAGGGGATGAAGAATCACTTTGACTCCATGTTGAGGGCGCATGGCGAGGATCTGGGTCGGCAAGTGGATGTAGTCAGGGGAGAGAGTGAAGCTGTAGCGCTGCAGAATCATCGCGATGGTGATCTTCGCCTCGTTCATCGCGAAATACAGGCCCACGCAGCTCCGTGGTCCCAAGCCGAATGGGAGGAACGCGGCGGCGTTGTTGTTTGTAGCTTTGGCGATCCCTTCCGAGAATCTCTCTGGCTTGAAAAGACGCACGTCGTCGCCCCAAATTCGAGGGTCCTGGTGAATCTTCAGGATCGGTATGTGGAGGATGATGTCCGGAGGAAGAAGGAGATTTCCTAATGTGACTTGCCTTTCGACTTTTCTAATGACGTTGATGACAGGAGGATACAATCGAAGCGTTTCGTTAATGATCATCTCTACCTGAAAAGACAACCACATTTACAAAAACATGAGTATATGGACTATGTTCGTGAAAAGACAACTAGTTACATACAGTTTTGAGTTTCATGATTCCTTCATGATTGGGATCTTCATCGCCAAATACATCGGCCACCTCTTTTCTTGCTTCTTCTTGCCAATCTTTGTGAATTGCAAGGAGGAAGAATGTCCAAGTGAGGATGGAATTCGTCGTTTCTTGTCCTGCTAAATAGAACGTCTTGCACTCATCCACGAGATCATTGATCGTGATTCTCTTGCTCTCATCTGGATCATGATAGGCCTTCAGAAGAGACCCTAAGAAGTCGTTCCCATAGTCGTCTATTTCTCCTGCATTCAACTTCTTCTCTCGCTTATCGATTATCCCTAACACCACATCGCGTATTGCCTTCTCCAGTTGGTTGGACTTGATTTCATCACTCGTTTTCCATATCTTACTATAAAAAGAGAAACATGAATTGACTTTTAAACCAAGCCAAAATTACTATTACCACTGAGGCTCTATTCACCTAAAAAATAGATTTAGCAAAATATAAAGACCCTAATGTTCACAAGAGAAAAAAAACAAGTACCTAATTCCAGGAAGTCTTAATTTGAAAAGATTTCGCGATACTATAATAGCCAACTCTCCCAACATTTGGAAAATATCTCTCCCTTCAATGTAGCTGCTTCCAAATGCTGTCCTGGAAATCACTTCCGACGAGATCGCTGTAAACTCTTCGAACAACTCAACCTCTTTGGTTTCTAAATTCTGCCATCTCTTGAGCAGCATGTGAACACTATCCACCATTGCTGGAATCATGCCCTGTATATTCACAATTTATGGTGCAATCAGCAACAGTTCTCACGCACGTTCTAAGCCCTTGCGTGGCTTACAACGTACATACTCAATTCTTGTTATGCATATATAACAAGACAGTATATGGTCAAAATCATGTATTAACACGAGTCAACAAGTTTTCCTATTATGTCTATCATTTGGCATATTACAAAATCACAATATATCTAACACAAATTGACGGGAATCCAGACGTGGACAATTGATTTCTAAGGAGCACAATAAAAGTTTACCTTCAAGCTTTCGCCATGGAAGGCGAGATGTGCCAATCTACGTTGCCTTATCCATTTTTTGCCTTCAGTACTCACAAGCCCATCACCTAAAATCTTCTTGATGTCTCCTGGGAATTCTGGCTTCACATATGTTTTATCTCTGTCGTTAAGTGCCTCTTTGACTAGCTCAGTGTCTGAGATAAGTAGTAGAGCTTGAGGACCATACCAATACAGATAAATTCCCCCTACATACCGTATGAAGGCATGATGTTAGCAAGGACTTGAACATAAAACAATTTAAATACAATAAAGTTACACTAGACGGACCTACATGACTTATAGTCAAGTGGATGTTAAATAACCATGCCAAGTAGTATTTTCACCCAAGGCTATATTAGATATTCATCAATAGAAAAGTTATATATTATTTCTTATTATAAAAATAGAACCTAAATTACCATATATTTTATTCCACTGGTGAATGTGAGGCTCAACGATGGGTAAAATCTCATGAGAAACATTCTTCATGGGCCTGTTCGTCTTCATCATGACATCCTCCTTCAATTTGAATATTTCCTTGGTGCTGCCATGGATGAACTTGTAGGGAGGGCCTTTGATCCCTTGTGAAGCCATTGCCCTTTGTACTCGAATCGGTCTCCACCATAGCTTGTGGAGCAATTTGGTAAGAATTGAGGAGAGAAACAAAGCCGAAATGCCCAACAAGAAACCCAGAAAATCCATGGCTAATTGGGCTTATTTCCAAAGTTGAGGGGCAGAAAGGAAGAATTCTTATTGGGAGATACGAAATCGAAGTGCCCATTTTATAGCCACTTTATTGTGTGAAATGTTGGATTTCGTACAGGTTAAATATTTGAAATTGCAACACCTCCGCATTTATTTTATTTCATTTCATTTCGGTCCGTTGACTTTGGCGACTTGACTGGACAGATATACAAATAGAGGTTGTTACTCCACGATCATCCTTTGCTTGATTCAACCTGCTACCACTTTGGGAGTTTTAAAACTTGATATTGGGATATAAAAGTAAATTATTGTTGACTATCTTTTATTTTTTTTCCAATAATTAGGTGTCTAATCGTTTTCGAGCATAATAAGAATATTAATTAAGCGTGACGGTTGTGAGACAAAATCGATGAGATCATATTAACCTATAAATAAAAATAAAACATTCAACATTGAAGTTAGATCTTTAGCACATTTTAATTATTTTCATTTCCATTGCCAACGCGACAACCTATAAATTTTCGTGTATTGTCCCCTCCAATAATTATTTAAAGATCCAGCACGAAAGGAGGACTTGCTAAAGCTCCATTCATTTTCTCCTCGGAAATTTCATTTTTGCTTGTTGTATTCTCATAATTTACGTAGGTAGTCCTGGTACGCGATGGTCGGACATGAGCCTAATATTTTCATTTTCATAAATTTTGTCTAAGGGTGAGTGCCCTTTCATTTAATCCATTTCACGAGAAAGTTGATCAAGTTTGTAGATGCAGGTCCATTTTCTAAAGCTAGAACATTATCAGTTGTAAAAACAAGCGATTCAATCGTAAAATAAATAGAACAAGATAGTAACTCAGATATTTAATTTACATGATTCGGTCAATATAAAATACATCCATGGAAAGAGCAGTTCAGAATTCTACTATAGATCAATCGATACAACAGAGTGTTTAGTTCACAATTCTTCACAAACTAATCTTTTAATTTCACAAATGAATTCATAAATCTTACCACAAGATTTAATGGATTTTAACACTCTTGGATTGTTTTAGGGTGTAATTCACGAAAATGCCGCTTGGATATTTTTTACAAAGAAAACTCACTTCTTATATAGAAAAAATTTGAATAAAATTTATGAAACCTATTCAAATTAGGATACCCACTCAAACTAAAAAAACTCCCTATTTAAGTCAAGTTGTCTTCACCATTTCAAACTCGAGATATATTTTCAACAATCTCTACCTTGATTTGATATTTGAGCCAATTCTCAATCCCTTTGCTAGAAATTTAAACTTCTTTACTA
The DNA here is from genome assembly GCA_016097485.1 of Eucalyptus sideroxylon x Eucalyptus melliodora. Classification (NCBI taxonomy): domain Eukaryota; kingdom Viridiplantae; phylum Streptophyta; class Magnoliopsida; order Myrtales; family Myrtaceae; genus Eucalyptus; species Eucalyptus sideroxylon x Eucalyptus melliodora. Next base: position 31,854,099 of record CM027825.1, on the reverse strand, counting down.
CTCTCCCACAGCCATGCATGGCTCAATTGCCACAAATATCTTCCTAGTTTAAGCTACACTTGAATTTCGCCACAACTGTGGATCTTAATAAAATTCAACTCTACATGCACCTTTAGGTACTCCACAAAATTTTTAGACACAATCTCCTTTACCAAAGATGAAACAAAACTATTTTGTTGCATCCATATCTACTAGGAGATCAACCAAGCACTTTATTAAACTCAACAACTACAACAATCGTTGACTTTATAGGCTCCACCTTGTTCAAAACATAATCTGTGTTGATTATTATGCTAGTACCCACTACCTTATGAGTTTATGGTAGAAATTCCACCTTGAGCTAAATAACAAATAAATTCGTCTAAACATTACCACAGTCACTTCTACCCAAAAGTATTGGAGATTCATCAAATGTAACCTATATGTTGACAATAGGTGAATTTAACTCCGGACATCACAATGGATAGCTCTGCTCATCTCGTGCATAGTCTTAAAAATGTGCTTTCTGGTCCTCCAATCAAGCTTACCAATACTAATTCAAACATAACACGGGCAATCAAATATTTTCATACTAGAATGATTGATGTTGTTATCATACCACACTTTGTTAGGAATTTGACATTCAATAGCTATTAATGGGGATCTCTTTAGACCACACTTGCCTAGATCTAGATAAGGCTACCTTGCTAGCAGCCACAATGGCCTTGTTTGTGGTTGACGAGGCCGAGTGACCTTCGCTCAGTTGCCGACAAGGGCTTGGTGGCCCTCTTTGGCCAAAGTTGTAGGAAATAGAAAATAAAAATAAAAATTTGAAATTAAAAATTATCTGTGTCGGTGCTGGCCATGACACATAGGAATGCTAACATCTACATTATCAATTTCTAGAAAAAGTTGGCCGGATGTGATTTTAATTGATAAAATGTGAAAATATTTATGAATCAATTGACACAAATAAAGGTTTATGACTCAATTAGAAAATGCACAATAGATCTATAACCTTTTGGACAATTTTCCCAATCTCTTGCCAGGGTTGTCATTAGCACCTCATCCCTCTCTCATCTAGTTGGTTTCCTTTTTAAAGCCGTATTATTCTCTTTGATTGTAGTTGAGTATTTTTTTAAAATTTGGTTGACTGATTTATCTTCACAATGGGTACATGTAGGAGTACGTTATCAAAATATCTATTAAATTATGTCTCGAGTTTGAGTCCATATACAATGCCCGATCCGTACAAAATATTTACATGCTGAAACAAGAAAGAACGTGCGCGGAGCATTTGATGAAAAATGGCGCAGATAGGAGCCGAAAGAATTCAGCCCTAGATATGAGCCTTTGCACGTTGGAAATGGAGGCCACATGGCCATGTTAATTTTTGTGGCCTTTCTCACTTGTCAACGTGATTTCTGAATAGTTGATCGTCCAAGTTTCTTCTACGTCATTAAATGCATGCACATGGCCATGTGCATGCATGCTTTTAGAAAACAAGTGGATCAGCACTTGTGGCCTCATAAGCCTATCATGTAGGCGCCGAACTCTCTCCCTCTCTTTGTTCAACTTTTGTGGGCTTCTTTTTGTTTCTTTATTGATAAAGAAAGAGGGAAGGCAGAAGCTATTCTACGTGTGTCAGTGCATGCTGGTCATCCGCTCACACGCTCTCATGAATTGCATGGAGGCACATGCTTTGAAGATCGGCACCGTTCTGACAATTGTGGAGTACAAGTTTTTCCTCCCCTTCAACCGATAAAAGGTGAAGACGTCTGAAGCTCTCGAGAGAGCGAAAAGAATAGAGCTCGGCAGAGAGAGCGAAAGGAAAAGAGCTCGAGAGACCGAGAGCGAGAGACGTGAGCTCAGAGAGATTTGTGCGGAGTCGAGTCCAATGAGTTGAGTTATTAAACATTGTGGATATAGGGTATAAAAGTAGGGCTGGAAACACTTGAGTACATATGTGATTGTAATCCTGTAATTCTTCGATTCATAGTGGATTATTTTGCTGGCTCTCCCCATGGATGTAGGTTCCGACATTCGGACCGAATCACGTAAATTTCTAGTGTCATTTTTTCTTATTATTCATCGTTTTATTTCGATCGATTTCTATGGCTCTCGACATAATTGCAAAATATATGATTTGCTTCCGCTGCAACGCCGATTAATAACAATATCGACAAGAATTTGATCGGAGTTAAGAGCAAAGGTTATACTCAAATGAATTTGAGGATATATAATAAGCATCACAAAGATGAAAACGCAAGAAGCGCTACAAACCAAGCTCTTAGGGGCCATAGTGCAATTCTCCCCCCATTTTAAACGTCTTCGAAATAGCCAACAGCACACCTCTTATCCTACGTTTCTACGCTTGCAGTGCTCCTATCTCTCTCCACCATAGACAGCAAGGACACCGCAAAAGGATCCCATATGCCCGCCCCACCAGCCTCCTGATCACCCGGTTCATCATCCATCCCGAACTGCGGCAATTGAGGCTCACCTCATCGTCATCGATCTCGGCAAACTCCATCACGTGATCCCTAGGCTCATCGCCGAGGTGCTCGAGGTGGAAAACGACCCCGCAGTCGCCTCCGAGTTCATTGGTTGGGCAGGTCAGCAAAAGGGCGATGGGCATAATTATGCTGCGTACGTCGTACTCGCTTATTGCTTGAACAGGAACAATAAGTTCATGGCAACTGACGAGTTAGCCGAGTTCGAGATCTTAAGTAGGATGACGATGAGGAGATGAAGAAGTCTGGGATGAAGCCACGCGCAATTTTCTTATGACAAGATCATTGATGGGCTGCTAAGAACAGGTTACTTGGATCTGTCACCGTCTGTTTACGTCATCCCTGACGGGGCTAGTTGAGGATAGCGTCACTTACATGATCTTGATAGAAAGTGGCTATTGACCTCTCTTCTCATGCTGATCATTATGACTGCTCACAAACGAAGGAAAATGAAACCAACGATAGGATACATGAAGCATAAAACTACATTGAAAGAAGTGGTCACTGATGGAGTGCGAAACAAGGGGAACGAGGCAAGCTAGTTGACAACTTTAAAAGCACGATAATCGTGTATTATTGAACGTTTATCCTTTTCTTAATCTAATTGAGCACGCACATGATCACACTAGAGGGGATGAAGAATCACTTTGACTCCATGTTGAGGGCGCATAATGAGGATCTGGGTCGGCAAGTGGATGTAGTCAAGGGAGAGAGTGAAGCTGTAGCGCTGTAGAATCATCGCGATGGCGATCCTCGCATCGTTCGTCGCGAAATTCTAGCCCACGCAACTCCGCGGGTCCCAAGCCGAAAGGGAGGAACGCGGCGGCGTTGTTGTTTGTAGCTTTGGGGATCCCTTCTGAGAATCTCTCCGGCTTGAAAAGATGCACGTCATCGGCCCAAATTCGAGGGTCGTGGTGAATCTTCAGGGTCGGTATGTGGAGGGTGATGTCCGGAGGAAGGATATTTCCCAACGTGACTTGCCTTTACACTTTTCTAATGATGTTAATGACCGGATGATAGTGTTGGGATATAATACGCAGAAACGATAGGATCTTACAATTTACGTCAACACGAAATCACCAAAAAAATAAATGAAAAAAATCAGGACATCAGAGATTTACATGATTTGGTCCGAGTATTGGTACGTACGTCCACGGAGAAAGCCAGCTAATTCACTAAAATCGGAGAATTAGAGTTTATAATCACTCAATCGCTTAAGTGTTTTCCACACCTAAATTTAATCACAAACCCGAAGTGTTCATAAATAACAACTCGCTTGAATATAAACTCATGGCACAAAATATCAGGCTTTCAAGATTCGCAGGGCTTTAAAGATCGTGAATGTCTGCGGCTTCGTAGGGTTTCTTCATTCTCTCGTGTGAGTGCAGCAGCCGCGGAAGAGGAAAAACCCTCACTGAGACGTGCGCTTTTTATATGTATACGTATGTGTGCCCCCAAAATCAAAGCTTGACTTTTGGGCCCCACGAGAATTCAATCTTCACGAGCAAAGGGAGTTCACGCCAAAAGGGAGAGCTGGGCCCACTTTGTTTCTGACTCACGTGCAATGGGTTTCGGCCAGGCTTCTTTCCTCTTTTATTTTTCTTCCTTCATCAGCTAAAACAAGAAAGCCCATGCCCTGGGATTCCGTAGGCTTCGAAGCAAACAAAAACTTTCCTCCCTTTTATTTTATCCAAACGAATCGCGTTTTTATAAACTCTCAAAATCGAGACATAATTTAACGATTTTCCATCTTGACTTGATGTTTAAAGCTAAGTCATAATGCTTATCACCCATGCTTTGCTCTCCCAACGCCTCGACGGGTGCTCATTCTTCACGAGCCAATAGAGTTCAAGTAGAGCTTGAGCTTCGCTAAAGGAACAGACTTAGTTATCATGTCTACCGAGTTATCTGCTATAACAATCTTTTTGACAATAACAATATCCTTAGTTAAGACATCTCGGATAAAGTGGTACTTGATGTTAATATACTTCATTTGCTCGTGATAAATTGGATTATATGTCAAATATATCGCACTTTGATTATCACAGTGTATATCCACACTTTTATGTTCTAACCAAAAGTCCAAGAGCAAACTTCATAACCATATCGCCTCATTCGCTACAAAAGTTAGTGCCATGTACTCTGCCTTAGTCGAAGACAAGACTGCACCATCCGCTAGTACACATACCCTGTTAAAGACCTGCGATCATCCAACTCACTGGCGTGATCCGAATCCACAAAATCAGTGGTTTTACTGCCATTGCTATCCCTCCGGTATATTATACTCATGTTTATTGTCCCCTCCAAAATATTTGAGGATCCACTTCATAGTTTCCCAATGAGCTTTATCAGGACACTTCATATAACAACTAACCACGCTCACGCTTGTGAAATATCAGGCCTAGCGCACACTATAGCATACATGATACTACCCACAACACTAGAATAATGAACACGGGATATATGCCCCTCCTCATCTTCCTCAATTTGCGGTGATAATTTATCTGAAAGTTTAAAGTGCTTCGCTAAAGGTGTACTTATAGATTTCGCCGACTGGATGTTAAAACGTGCCACTATCTTCTCAATATATTTCTTTTGAGATAGACGTAAAACTCCTACAATTCTGTCACGCAAAATTTCCATACCCAAAATTTTCTTTGTTGCACTTAAGTATTTCATCTTAAATTCAGCATTTAACTGCCTCTTCAGCACATCAATATCAGACATATTCTTAGCTGCTATCAGCATATCATCAACATATAAAAATAGATAAATCAAAGAACCATTCTCCAATCTCCTAAAATAAATCAAATCCCAAGCTCTGATATCAATTGTTGGGATATAATACGCGGAAACAATAGGAACTTGCAATTTATGTCAACACGAAATCAACATAGAAATAAACGGGAAAAATCAGGACACCGAGAGATTTACGCGGTTCGGTCCGTATTAATCCTTACGTTCGTAGGGAGCCAAGAACAAATAATTCACTAAAATCGGAGAATCGAGTTCTGAATTGCTCAATCACTCAAGTATTTATCACACGTAGATTTAATCACAAACCTTAAGTGTTTATAAATAACAATTTGCTTGGGTATATACTAACGGCACAAAATTATTAAGCGTTCAAGATTCGCGGGGCTTCAAAGATCGTGAACGTCTGCGGCTTCGTAGGCTTTCTTCATTCGCTCGTACGAGTGCAGCAGCCGCGGAAGAGGAAAAACCCTCACTTAGACGTGCGCTTTTTATATGTATACGTGAGTGTGCCCCAAAAATCAAAGCTTGACTTTTGGGCCCCACGAGAATTCAATCTTCACGAGCAAAGGGACTTCACGCCAAAAGGGAGAGCTGGGCCCACTTTATTTCTGACTCACGTGCAGATGGGTTTCGGCCAGGCTTCTTTCCTCTTTTATTTTTCTTCCTTCATCGGCTAAAACAAGAAAGCCCATGCCGTGGGATTCCGCAGGCTTCGAAGCAAACAAGAACTTTCCTCCCTTTTATTTTATCCAACCAAATCGAGTTTTTATAAACTCTCAAAATCGAGACATAATTTAACATATACAATCGGAGCGTTTCGTTAATGATCATCCCCACCTGAAAAGACGACCACATTTACAAGAACATGTGGCATATGGACTATGTTGGTAAAAAGACAACCATTTACATACAGTTTTGAGTTTCATGATTCCTTCATAATTGGGATCTTCATTGCCAACTACATCGGCCACCTCTTTTCTTGCTTCTTCTTGCCAATCTTTGTGAATTGCAAGGAAGAAGAGTGTCCAAGTGAGGATGGAATTCGTCGTTTCTTGTCCCGCAAAATAGAACGTCTTGCACTCGTCCACAAGATCATCAATTGTGATTTGCTTGCTCTCGTCCGGATTGTGATAGGCTTTCAGAAGAGACCCTAAGAAGTCATTCGCGTAGTCGTCCATTTCTCCTACGTTCAACTTCTTTCTTGCTTCTCGTTTATCCCTAACACCGCATCGCATATCACATTCTCCAGTTGCTTGGACTCAATTTCATCACTCGTTTTTCATATCTTACTATAGAAAGGAAAACATGAATCGACTTTTAAACCAAGCCAAAATTACTATTACCACTGAAACTGTATTCACCTGGAAAAATAGATTTAGTGAAATAATAAGACCCTAATGTTCATAAGAAGAAAAAACAGGTACCTAATTCCAGGTAAGTCTTAATTTGAAAAGATTTCGCGATGCTATAATAGTTAACTCGCCCAACATTTGGAAAATATCTCTTCCTTCAATGTAGCTGCTTCCAAATGCTGTCCTGAAAATCACTTCTGACATGATCGCCGTAAACTACTCGAAAGACTCAACCTCTTCGGCTTCTAAATTCTGCCATCTCTTGAGCAGCATGTGAACACTATCCACCATTGCTGGAATCATGCCGTGCATATTCACAATTTATGGTACAATTAGCAACAGTTCTCATGCATGTTCTAAGCCCAAGCCCTTGCATGGCTTAGAACGTACATACTCAATTCTTGTTATGCATATATAACATGATAGTATATGGTTAAAATTATGTGTTAACACGAGTTACAAGTTTTCCTGTTATGTCTATCATTTGGCATGGTACAAAATCACAATATTTCTAACACAAATTGATGGGAATCCGGAAATCGTGTTGGACAATTGATTTCTAAGGAGTACGATAAAAGTTTACCTTCAAGCTTTCGCCATGGAAGGCGAGATGTGCCAATCTACATTGCCTTGTCCATTTTTTGCCTTCAGTACTCACAAGCCCATCACCTAATATCTTCTTGATGTCTCCTGGGAATTCTGGCCTTACATATGTTTTATCTCTGTTGTTAAGTACCTCTTTGACTAGCCCAGTGTCTGAGATAAGCAGTTGAGCTTGAGGACCATACCAATACAGACAAATGCCCCCTACATACCGTATGAAGGCATGGTGTTAGCAAGGGCTTGAATATTAAACAATTTAAATAAGAAAAAGTTACACTAGACAGACTTACATGACTTATAGCCAAGTGTATGTTAAATAACTGCGCCAAGTACTACTTTTACCCGAGGCTATATTATATATTCATCAATAGATAAGTTAGATAGTTGCTCTAAAAAAATTAGGAGATTTTAGAAGAAATACGGAGTTTTGCTTATGGCAGCAACATGCTATGGGATGGTGGTCCCGCTTATGAGTTCTGTTATAAAAGTAGGACCTAAATGACCATATATTTTATTCCACCCTGAATGTGAGGCTCAACGATGGGTAAAATCTCATGAGAAACATTCGTCTTGGGCTCGTTCGTCTTCATCATGACATCCTCCTTCAACTTGAATATCTCCTTGGTGCTGCCGTGGATGAACTTGTAGGGAGGGCCTTTGATGCCTTGTCTCCACCACAGCCTGTGGAGCAATTTGGTAAGAATTGAGGAGAGAAAAAAAGGCGAAATGCTCAACAAGAAACCCAGAAAATCCATGGCTAATTGGGCATATTTCCAAAGTTGAGGGGCCGAAAGGAAGAATTCCTATTGGGACATACAAAATCGAATTGCCCATTTTATAGCTACTTTATTGTGTGAAATGTTGGATATCGTACAGGTTAAAAATTTGAAATTGCAGCACCTCCACATTTATTTTATTTCATTTCGTTTCGATCCGTCAACTTTGGCGACTTGGCTGGACAGAGATGTAAATGGAGTTTGTTACCCCAAGATCATCCTTTGCTTGACTCAATCTGCTACCACTTTGGGAGATTTAAAACTTGATATTGGGATATAAAAGTATCGTTTTGAAGATCTTTTCTAATCATTTTCGAGTATAGTAACAATGTTAATTAAGTGTCTGAGATCTTAGTGACTTAAATATATTTTAGTAGCTATCGAGTGTGAAAGTCCAACAGCACTTGCGTAATGAATCAATTTCTTCGAAGATTTTGCGAGACAAATTGATGAAATCGTATTACCCTACAAATAAAAATAAAATATTCAACAGTGAAGTTAGATCTTTTGCACATTTTAATGATTTTCATTTCCATTGCCAACGCGACAAGCTATAGATTTTCGTATATTGTCCACTCCAATAATTATTCAAATATCCAGCACAAAAGGAGGGCTTGCTAGAGCTCCATTCTTTTTCTCCTCAGAAATTTCATTTTTGCATGTTGTATTCTCATAATTCACGTAGGCAGTGCTAGCGCTCAATGGTTGGATATAATTCTAATATTTTCATTTTCATAAATTTTGTCCAAGTTTGAGCATCCTTTCATTTAGTCCATTTCACAGGACAGTAGAGTTCGAATAATTAAATAAACAAAACAATATAATAAGTCAGATACTTGAGCTATGTTGCTTGGTCGGTATAATGATGTCCATTAGAAGAGAAGCTCAATATACCATTATAAATCTAGCAAAACAATAGAAATTATAATAACACTCAAATTACTCAAACACTCTGAATGTTTCCCAGTTTCTAATTACACTCAATGACTCACATTGTGTTTAGCCCCATAATACTTCACAAACTATATCTTAATCTCACAAACGATTTCACAAATCTTACCACAAGATTTAATGGACTAGAACACTCTTGGATTGTTAGAGGGAGTAATTCATGAAGAAGTAAAAATTTGGATACTCTTCATAAAGAAAACTCACTTTTTATATAGAGAAGATTTGGATAAAAAATAGGAAACTTATTCAAATTAGGATACTTCCTATTCAACTCAAGTTTCCTTCACCATTTGAAGCTCAAGATTATCTTCAACAATCTTCACCTTGGCTTGACATTCGAGCCAACTCTCAATCACTTTGCTAAAAATCCAAACTTCATTGTTACCCTCCCATAACCCTTCATGGGCTCAATTGCCAAAAACATCTTTTTAGTCCAAGCCACACTTGAATTTCACCACACTATGGATTGCATCATAACACCAACTCTAATTACACCTTCAACTATTCCTTGTGGATTTTTAGAGACAATTTCCTTTACAACATATAAACCAAGCCATCATTGTGTCCATATTTGCTTGGAAATTAACCATGCACCCTATTAAACTCAACAACTACAACACCTATTGGCTCTACAAGATTTACCTTGCTAAAAAAGCCCAATCTATGTTAATTAGGGTTCTAGTATCCACTACTCAAGAATTTCTAGTTGAAATTCTGCCTTGAACTAAATATCATATAGATTTGTATAAACATTACCACATTCACTCCTACCTAGAAGTATTGAAAATTTATCAAATGTAACTTATTTGTAGACAACATGTGAATTTAACTCCAGTATCACAATCGATAGTTTCGCTCACCTTATGCATACCTAGAAATGCACTTTCTTATCCTCCAATCGAGCATATCCATACTAATTCAAACATAACATGGGCAATCAAATTTCTAAGACTAAAATGATTGGCATTATTATCAAACCACACTTTCTTGGGAATTCGACATTCAATCACCATTAATGGAGTTCTACTCACTATGTAACTCGTCATACTAGGTGCATCTGACTATAATCTTTTGTCAATTAAGTCTTGAATATTTTCACATTTTGCCAATTGATTCTATCCATACAATTTTGGCCCAAAATTACTGATGTGGATGTTGGCCATCCTGCGTGGTGGGCTCATTGCTATAATAGACAATTTTAAATAATTATTAATATTTTTCAAATTTATTTATTTATATTTTCCTTTTCCTTTTTTCCCCTTTCTTATAATTTCTTTGTTTATTTACAACTCTAGCTATCAACCCTTGCCCAGTGTTTCATGAGGGCTGGGTTGCTAATCATTGGGTGAGGGTTACCGGCCATAATAGTAAAAGAAAAATAAAAAAAAAGAAAAGGAAAAAGAAAATTAAAAGTAAAAAATAAATAAATTCAAAAAATATATTATAATATTATTAAAAATTGTCAATGCTAACGCTAGCGGTACCACATGAGAAGACCAGTGTCTACGTCAATAATTTTTGGTCAAAATTGTCCAATTGGTAAAACAAGAAAAGATTTAAGACTCATAAACAAAATTAAAAAGTTTATGATTGAATTGACAAAATTGCAATATATTTAAAGTTTTTTTTTTGGATATTTTCCCAATCTCTTTCACCATTCTCGTTACCACTCTATCCCTCTCTCATCTACTCGGTTTCCTTTTTATGGTCAGTTTTATTTTCCCTTTAATTATAGTTGATATATATATATTAATTTTACAATCGATGTTGGGCAAATTACAATGAACTTGGGAAGATTAAGATGTTTACCTTTTTCTTTCCAAATTTGCTCGATTGGTTTATCTTCACAATGGGTACCTATGAGAGCACGCGACGCAAATATCGAGGAGAACTTGATCAGCGTTGAAAGCAAAGGTTATAACTCAAAACGAATTCAAGAATATATTATAAGCATCGCAAAGATGAAAACGCAAGAAGCACTACAAGCCAAAAACTTAGGAGTAGGGGTCATAACGTAATAATTGTCCCCCCATTTTGCCATCGCCATCAAAACAGCCAACGACTCTCCCCCATCTACACTTGCGGTGCCGCCCATTCTTTCCGCCGTAGGGACGGCGGCCCCCCAAGCTTCTCTCTTCCCTCACCGCCTCTCGCTGATCACCCAGTTCATCGTCTACACTTTCCTCCTGAACCGAAGCAGCTGAGGGCTACCTTGTTGTCATCGTTCTCGGCAAGCTCCATCGTGTGAACCCTAGGCTCATCGCCAAGGTGCTCGAGGTGGAAAACAACCCCACAGTCGCCTCCAAGTTCACTGGTTGGGCAGGTCAGCAAAAGGGCGATAGGCGTAATTATGCTGCTTACAACCTACTCGCTTATTGCTTGAACAGGAACAATAAGTTCAGGGCAACTGACGACTTGTCTGAGTCGATGGACTTTTAGGGAAAGCCGTCCAGTAAGAAGTGTTAAATATGTCTCAAGTTTAAGCCTAAAGCGAAAAGCCGAATTTTGAAATAAATTAAAATAAAGAAAGATTGGTGTATTTGGAAGTTTGGCCTGAAATAGGAAAGTCCAAACATGGACTTGGACTTGGATGTGCGAACCAAGACAAAAGGAAAAAAAAAAAAAAGGGACGGGTTCTTTACCTATAGTGTCAGTCACCGAAGTAGGAATCAATTGGTAGGGCCAAGGTCAAACCTTTGACCGTGGGGGGGCGGGGGAGGGGAGGTGCACACACACGTATAAAAGGAATTTTTGCAGGTCTTCTCCCTTCTTCCGAAACACGCCACCGAAGCCTACGTATGAGCTGAGTGAAGCCACATATTGAAGCGCCGTTTACTTGGAGTACCGTGGATGTTTTGTTTGTGAAACATCGTTCATAGGTGCTGGGTGTTTGGCTTTGGATCTTCGTGTTGTTCGTCCTGCGAAGCTTACTTGTGAATTACATCCAAGAAGTTTAGTGTTTGTAGTCGATTAAATCTTGAGGTAAGATTTGTATGTAATTCCTTCGTGAGATTGAGAGATTATTTTCGAGGAATTTCAGGACTAAACACTGCGTGGGTTATTGGGTGTAATTAGGGCTTAGAAAACACCGAAAAAATGTTTGAGTGACTTGAGTGCGTAATCTCCTTATATCGCTTAATCTATAGTTAAATTTATTGTTACTCTCCCCATGGACGTAAGTCTTTATGACCGTGAACCATGTAAATCGTGTCCGATTTATTTTCTTCTTTCATCTATATTTTGTTTGATCGCTCACCTTATCGCAACAAGTGGTATCAGAGCCAGGCTTGGCTAAGTTGAAGCGAATCAATGGCGACAGAAGAAGTAAAAGTGAGAATCAACAGATTTGATGGGAAGGATTTTAGTTTCTGGAAGATGCAGATTAAAGATTATCTTTACCAGATGAATTTGTACTTGCCTTTATCTGGGGAGAAACCAGAGACTATGAAGTAAGCTGACTGGGATTTGTTGGATAGACGAGCTATGGGTATTATTCGGCTGATGTTGACTCGTAACGTTGCGTTTAACATCCTGAAGGAGAAGACCACTGCTGATTTGATGCAAGCCCTGTCGGATATGTACGAGAAGCCCTCTGCGATCAACAAGGTCTGTTTGATGCGACGTCTGTTTAATTTAAAGATGAGTGAAAGTGCGTCAGTTGCAGATCATATCAATGAATTTAATGTGATTGTTAGTCAATTGAGTTCAGTTGAGATTAATTTTGAAGATGAGGTACGTGCTTTGATTCTGCTATCATTATTGCCTAATAGTTGGAATACTACTGTTACTGTTGTTAGTAATTTCTCTGGGTCAACAAGTTTGACGTTTGATGGGGTTCGAGATTTGATTCTAAGCGAGGATATTCGTAGAAGAGAATCTGGCGAATTTGTATCTATTGCTTTAGTAGGTGAAAATAGAGGAAGATTTGTAGCACATATAGGTAACAATAGTACTAATATGAACAGACGTAGTCAATCTAAGACTGCTAATATTGTTTGTTGGAGCTGTGGCAAGAGGGGGCATCTTAGAAAGGATTGCCTTAACTTGAAGAATGAGAAGGGTAAGAGAATTATGGTTGATTCTGCAGATAATGTTGCAGCTTTAGCAAATAATGCTGATTATGTTTTGTCTGTCACTAATGATTCATCGCTTGATGGATGGGTTATGGATTCAGGTTGTTCTTTTCATGTCACACCAAATAGAACTGGTTTATCACTTATCAGTGCACGGGTAGTGGTAAAGTCCAATTAGGGAACAACGCTGAGTGCGATATTGTGGGTGTTGGTGATGTTAAAATCAGAATGCATGATGGTATCATGAGGACATCGACTGGAGTGAGGCATGTTCCAGAATTGAAAAAGAACTTAATTTCCTTGGGTGCTCTAGATTCAGCTGGTTGCAAGTATTCTTCAAAAGGTGGAATTTTAAAGGTTGTTTGAGGTGCCTTGGTGATAATGAAAGGAATCAAGCATGGAGGCCTGTATAAACTTCAAGGTGAGACAATGACGGGTTTTGCCCCGGAGACGTCGGATGCATCTGTTCGAGAGTCTATGGACTGCTCGAAAAAGACTTGGAGGTTTGTGCTAATGTACAAGTTTGATGTTGGTGTCAAGATCTTGCAGTCAAGAGCTTTGATCGAGATGGAGACTGGTAAATCGATCAAGCATGTGCAGACTGACAATAGCATAGAGTTTTGCTTAAAGTTGGCAAATAAATTCTATATGAAATAGGGCATAGTGAAACACCGCACTAGTGCCAGTAAATCACAACAATTTGTAGAATTGATGAGCAAAACATTACTAGAGATGACTCGAAAAATTATCTCTAGTGCTGGTATGGCTAGGAGATTCCTGATTGATGTGCTAAGTACGGTAAGCTGCCGGTGAATAGATCCCCATCAACTGTTATTGAATGGCAGATTCTTGAAGAAGTGTGGTTAGGTAACATTGCTAATTATTATATTCTTAAAATGTTTGGTTGCTCGTATTATTTTCGAGTAAGTGATGGTAAGCTCGATTGGAGGGTAATGTACATATTCCATGGCTATGCACAAGGTGAGCTGGGCAATCAGTTGTGGTGCCCGGATATAAATTTACTTGTTGACAGCAGAGAAGTTACCCTTAACAAGTCTCCGATACTTCTGGCTAGGAGTGTTTGTGGCAATGTTAATACGGATCTGAACGGTGTTCAGCTTGAGGTGGAGTTGCGACCAGAAACTCCTGAGGTAGCAAGTACGAGTACTAGCAAAATAATCGACACAGATGGTGCTCATAACGAGGTAGAGCCTATAGAGTCAATGGTTGCTGTAACTGCTGAAACTAACAAGGTATGTATTCAATATCCTAATAGATATAGATGCAATAATGGTTTTGCTTTATCTGCGGTTGAGGAGGTTGTGTCAGAAAATCCTTGCAGAGCAGTTAAAGGTGCATGTGGAGTTGGTATTCTGATGAGGTCCTCAGTTATGGCGAAGTTCAAGCGAGACTTGGACTTGGATGATATTTGTGGCGGTTGAGCCCATCGAGGGCTATGGGAAAGTAGTAGTAGAATTTGAACTTTTTTTGTGAAGTGATTGTAATTTGGCTCAAACGTCAAGCCAAGATGGAGATTGTTAAATATGTCTTGAGTTTAAGCCCGAAGCGAAAAGCCAAATTTTGAAATAAATTGAAATAAAGAAAGATTGGTGTATTTGGACGTTTGGCCTGAAATAGGAAAGTCCAAACATGGACTTGGACTTGGACGTGCGAACCAAGACAAAAGGAAAAAAAAAGGGACGGGTTCTTTACTTGCAGCGTCCGTCACCGAAGAAGGAATCAATCGGTGGGGCCAAGGTCAAACCTTTGACCGTGGGGGGGCACACACACACGTATAAAAGGAATTTTTGCAGATCTCACAGCATCCGTCACCGAAGAAGGAATCAATCGGTGGGGCCAGGGTCAAACCTTTGACCGTGGGGGGGGGCACACACACACGTATAAAAGGAATTTTTGCAGATCTTCTCCCTTCTTCCGAAACACGCCGCCGAAGCCTACGTATGAGCTGAGTGAAGCCACGAATTGAAGCGCCGTTTACTTAGAGTACCGTGGATGTTCTATTTGTGAAACATCATTCATAGGTGCTGGGTGCTTGGCTTTGGATCTTCGTGTTGTTCGTGCTGCGAAGCTTACTCGTGAATTACATCCAAGAAGTTTAGTGTTTGTAATCGATTAAATCTTGAGGTAAGATTTGCATGTAATTCCTGTAGAAAATTATTCATGAACAATTAATCAATTAAGAACAAACGGATCCATATATGATTGTAAAACACCGACGTCAATAAATACAGCGGAATTAAAGCGTATCTATTTGAGCCATTGTTTATGAAAAGTAGATTACTTTGATAATTAGGGATCTATTGGAATGTCATATCTTTCTCTCTATGACCTATTTCAATATAACAGCTTTCAATGGGATTAAGCAACTGATAAGTATAACCTACCACTTTATAGGCCAGAGAGGGGACCTAGCAAACCCTAATCAACAGCGTGTCAACTGGGCCCTTCCCATTATGGGCTTCAGTTAAACACAATTTCCTACACTTCGCTGCTCAACTAGGTCCATTAATAATAGATGCCAATACCCAATTCAATCAGATCACTTTAGGGTTTAACAAATATTGGAATATCCATTAACCCGATTATTTAAAATAGAAAATTAATTAATTAATGTAAGCCCATATTATAGGAAATTTCCAACATTTTCCCACTTGGGCTACATTAATTAACTTATTTTATTTTGAAAAAGATTTTATATTGAAAACGACACTATCGGGTTAATAACTAAAATTTCGTTTTATGTGGCCACAACTTTTTAAAAAATAATATTCAGATAATGGCATCTCAATACAATCCAATTCTATATAATCTCAGTATAGGATTATGGAGATCAATGTGTAAAGAAAATATCATTACACAAGACCTTCCATAATCACATATAATAAGCATTATATTTTTCATGGATCATGGGCCTAGTAGTATAGTAAGAAATAGTGCCAACATGTGATCAAAATTTACGCTATTTCTTATCGGTCTTTAATGCAATTTCTCAACGACATGAAACTGCATTAACACAATTTCTAAACAACATGAAATTGCCTCAGTGCGATTTATAAACAACATGAAATTGCACAATTATATCACAATCCAACATGAAATATCATAATTAGTAACATCCAGTCATCTTCAAACTATTTGTTTAAAGATACTGTTCTATACCTCCACTTCTCAGTTGATAGGAGAAAGGATAACAATAGAATCAACAGTGATGATCATAAAAAATAAATGCTTTAATAGACATCATAAAAACATTGTCAGTCTGCATATAACTATAATATCCAGAAATACAAACTATACATAGCTCCCACTAACAAAAGAGATTAAAAGAGTCTAAAACACCCATACTCTAATACATGGCCTTTAAATAAAATGAGTCGTAAATCTTTTGTTAAAGGATTATCTAACATGGACTCAATTATGATATTTTCAATCAAAATATCTCCCTTTTTAACCAAGTCCTTAACAGTATAATATTTGTTCAAGTTAATATTTCAACTGTGGCATTATTGTTATTTATAGCAAAAGTAATTGTTTATCACACATAATGCAATAAGATCAATTATGGGCAATAAGCAATTCAACAAAATAATTAGTACATTATAAACTCCCATTTGGGCAGAGTGTATAATGCACAATTATTTTTCACAGCATGAAGTTTATAAAGCAACAACAATGAGAATTATATATAATTGTTAATGATTTATCCCCTTTGGGTAGACAAATCATTTAAATTATACATCTCCATTATATCAATATATAGAGACGACAAAGGAGAATTACATATAATCTTCAAGGGTCAATCCCCTTTGGGCAGATAAATCCTTTAAATTATACATCCCCATTATCTCAACATAGAGGGGAATTACACATAACACTAAAAATTTATCCCCTTTAGGCAGATAAACCTTTTGAGTCACACATCCCCATCATTCATCTCTAATATATCAATATAGAAGGGGAATTACATATAACTTTCAAAAATTTATCCCCTTTGGGCAGATAAATCTTTTTGAGTCATACATCCCCATATTTTAAATTTGGAATTTATCTTCATGCAATTTTCAAATTAGTATACACAATAACCCCCTTTGGGCAGTGATTGTATATACTTCAATAAAATTTATGCCCAAAATTCATCAAATAATATGAAGCACTTTACAATATGTGCTTCCCAAGATCATATTGCATTTATCAAGTAACAATTTTTGCCAGAATTTTTTTTATAAATGTTTCTGAATTCAATCTATGATAATGAGTTACAATATCTGCTATCACAATGTCAATTATGCGAGAGAGTGTGAATAAAGTAAGATCCCGCGCATGGCACAAGCAATATTGTTTGTTACTAGCAAAAATCAAGATTGATATAGAAGAAGATCTCTAATCCAATTGCCCTCTTAAACTTACTTTCCCTTTTCTTCTATGCAATGATTGTTCACATAAAATACTATCACAGACCATTGCTTATAGTACATAATCGAATGAGAAGTTCACCATCCATCAAAGAAAGCCAAGTTCATCAATCCATAAGCAGTACCCACGATTACCATTAATGGAATTCATCTAAATTTCATTGAAAAAAACTAATCTTGAATTCGATACAATTTTTTTTTACCTAACCGTAATTGGCCTTTGCCACCCCACCTAGAATCCAAAACTCATGTAACTTTACATCATGAAGAGAATCTCCAAACCCTGAAAAAACCATAAGACCATCACCACAACGAGAAAAAACATCACTAACGGTCTTTGATTCCCACGGAATCATCCGCTTCCATCTAGCTACAAACGCCTCACACAAAACCAAAACTACTCAAGAAGCCATCGTTCCGACTACTTTTCCCTACTACTCAGCCAAAACGGATATCCCATAAAGAATTATCAAATTATACACTCACTTCACACACAAATCAAAATCCCCGGCAAGCATGCCACTTATTCTCATGCAAAAACGCCTGAAGTAATAAAATCCCTAGTCCCGAGCATTAAAGTGCCAAAGAAGAACTGTCGTGACCTTTTTTTTTTTTTTTTTTTTTTTTTTTTTTTTTTTTTTCGGCGCCCGCAATCGTGTATGGGCGCCTAAAGAAGGCTAATGGCTCGGCTAAAATTAGTTATGCCCGGACTCCCCCAAGTCCACCAATTCACGACTTTAATAGTTTGAGTTTTTAACCTGTAAATCAATTTTTAAAATGGAGTTGCCACTAATCGATTTGGGGTGGGTTGATTAGAAACTCAAGTGAAGTATCGGGAGAAATACTCACTCCTGCGCAACCGAGAGAAATTAGGATCGGGGACTTGATTACACTAGTTAATCACTAATGCCATTTCGGTACCTAATCTTGTTTAAACCTTAAGGTTTTTTTTGGATGTTTGAGGGTTTTCCATGCATTTTTGGGCGGAAAAATATTTTTGAGTCATTTTCTAATTTTTGGACACAAAAGGGATTTTTTGGGATTTTTTTGGTATTTTTTTTTTGGAAAAATACAAGTCTTTTGGTTTTTTTTGAATTTTTTTGGCTTTTTCATGAATTTTTGGCCTTTTTTTGGATTTTTGACATTTTTTGGAAAATATGTAATATTTTTTTATTTTTCGGAAAATAATATTTTTTAAATATTTTTTAATATTTTTGGAAAATAATTTTTTTTTATTTTTCTCAATTTTTTGGAAAATAAAACATCTTTTAACATTTTTAAATATTTTTTTGAAAATTAATTTTTTATGTTTTTGAAATAAAATATTAATTAATTAACTAATTATTTAAAATATTATTTTATATTAAAATAATATAAAAACGGACCGGGTCGATCCGCGGGTTGGGTTCAACCCGAGTCGGCGATCCGAACGAGGACGGGCATTGCGGGCCCAACTCGGATTTTTTAGTCTTTTTTTCTTTTATCGAAACAATGTCGTGGCCGGGCATTTGGGGCGCCCGCCCGACTCGACAATCCGGCCCAACAGCCCTAAATCGTGACCCGACTCCCGTCCCCGAAATCATGGAACCCTACGCGGTTCATGGCCCGGGTCCGATCCGATGACCCGGGGCCACGAACCGGAAAATCGGGAACCCTAGGGTTCCGATTCGCGGCGCCGAGGGAGGGGGACAAGGCGTCCCGGCGGCAGCGGCGGTGACGGCAACGACGTAGAGGACGGCGACGATTAGGTCTCCAGAGGGGAAACAGCGACGAGGATGGCGTGTGTAGGGCTCATCATCACCCGTCCTCGACGTCGACACGGTGCGACGGCGCAGCTTGAAGCGACGGCGTCTGAGTTTGGTTAAGGTGATGGTGGCGGCACAGCTTGAGGCACCATCGTCTGGACTGGATTGAGGTGATGACGTCGGGGCTATGATGGAGCTGGGGTGGACGGCGAGCGGCAGTGATCGAATGGCGATGGTGTGGCGGCAGACGACAACGGCGACGGGAGCTGATCTCGCAAACGCTTCCCCCTTTCCAAATCTGGCGCCCAGACGATCCTTCCTCTTCTCCGGATCTGACCTTCTCCGCTTCACAACCCGACCCTCTCCTCCAGATCTAACCTCGTTCAACCTCCTCACGCTCAAATCTGGGCTTGCGAGCGCTCGGGCCTCCCCTGAAGTCTCTCGGGGGAAGCTTGCGACGCTCGCTCGCTTTCGATCGCTCTCTCCCTCTCCCTTGGGCTCGCCCTTCGAGCTCCCCGAAGTCTCTTGGGGACCCCTCTGAGCTCACCCCACCTCAGCCGGCCTTGCACTCGAGCTACCCGAAGTCTCTCAGGGGATCTCGAGCTCCGGTGGCCTCTCTCTCTCTCCAATCTCTCTGTTCTACCCTCTCGTCGACGATGGCGCCCCTCTATTTATAGGCGCGAGGGCGGCTGGTCGGCGAGGCTTCGACCCGCCGGTTGGACCACCGTCCCATTCGCCATCATCTCCTCCTCCGGTCACGTCCCGTCCATGCCAACTGCTCCCCTGCTCCACGTGCAACCGCCGTCCGTCCACCCCTTTCCCCTCCGTCGTGCCCTTTGCGTGTGCGCTATAGAGGCACAAGGAAGAAGAAGACACGGAGGGGCCGGGCTGGGCGGAAAATGGGCCGAGGCCCATGGAGGGGCTGCTGATCTTTCTTTTTGTTTTTCTTTTGCTTTGTTTTGCTATTTTTTTATTACTTTATTTATTTATTTATTTCTATATTATTTACCGGAAAAGGCAAAATTAAAAAAAACTTAATTAATTAATACAATAAACCTAAGTAAAATTAAGGCGTCAACAGCTGCCCCTCTTTGAAGGTTAGCTCGCAGAGATTGCATTCAAAGACGAACTGATGCTTAAATTTTATCCATGCATGTGTAGCAAGTTATATTTTATTTGGGACCTATTATCCTATGCAAAAAGAGTAATATAACTTTACATATGTTTAAGACAGATAAGAAGATACCTGATGTTACTTACAGAGAGTGAGTGAGATAGGGTGTGAACCCTGAGTTTGGCAAGTATCAAGGCGTCATCTTATCCGGGTGATATAAAGAGGCTGCTTTTCCAGGGCTCAAACGATTCTTCGGTCGCCTGTTAAAACAATCAATGATTTGTCTAGGACCTGAACCTTTCTTCGGTCGCCTTGACGAGAAATTGCTCCTCCAGGACCCGAACCATTCTTCCGTCACCTGTTAAAACAATCAATGATTTGTCTAGAACCCGAACCTTTCTTCGGTTGCCTTGATGGGAAATTGCTCCTCCAGGACCCGAACCATTGTTTGGTCGCCTATTGGAGTAATCGGTGGTTTGTCTTGGACCCAAACCATTCTTCGGTCGCTGTGACGGGAAATTGCTTCTCTAGGACCCGAACCATTCTTCGGTCGCTTGTTAAAACAATCAATGATTTGTCTAGGACTCGAACCTTTCCTCGGTCGCCTTGACGGGAGATTGCTCTTCCAAGACTCGAGCCATTCTTCGGTCGCCTATTGGAGTAATCAATGGTTTGTCTCGGACTCGAACCATTCTTCGGTCGCCATGACGGGAAATTGCTTCTCCAGGACCCGAACCATTCTTCGGTTGCTGTTAAAACAATCAATGATTTGTCTAGGACCCGAACCTTTCTTCGGTCGCCTTGACGGGAGATTGCTCCTCCAGGACCCGAACCATTCTTCGGTCGCCTATTGGAGTAATCAGTGGTTTGTCTTGGACCCGAACCATTCTTCGATCACCTATTAAAACAATCAACGATTTTTCTAGGATCTGAACCTTTCTTCGGTCGCCTTGACGGGAGATGCACCGAATTTTCTCAGGGCATCTCATTTGTGGGTGCCTTATTTATATTGAGGACACCGGTTGGTACCCGACCTTTCTCGGGAGATGCGCCGACCTTTCTCGGGGCATCATATTTGTTGGGGTGTCGATTTCGTCGAAGACACCAGTTGGAACCAGACTTTTCTCGGGAGGATGCGCCGACCTTTCTCAAGGCATCGATTTGTGGGGCGTCTGACTTCTGTCGAAGACCCTAGTTGGAAACCGACCTTTCTCGGGAGGATGCGCCGACCTTTCTCAGGACATCAATTCTGGAAGATACCTGGACATTCACAAGCATATCAAAGAGTACCTGGATATTCACATGTACTAACCTGAAGAGTATCTGGGCATTTGCAGGTGTCAAAATGGGTATTTGGCTTACCATAGGCATTGAAGGGGTACTTGGATGATCACAAGTATGAATTCTTGGGGGATACTTGGGCATTCACAAGTATCGAAGGGGTACTTGATAATTGGAAATGTTGAGAACATACATTGGATATTTGTGAAGGTATACCTGGGATATTGGTGAAGGTCTCTCACCTCCTGGTAGTTGGAATATCGAGGACGTACCTTGGATATTCATGAATGTTTTTCACCGACTGGTAATTGGGAATATTGAGGAAGTGCCTCAGATATTCGTGAAGGTCTCTCACCTCTTGGTAAATGGGAATACCGAGGGCGTACTTGAGATATTCGTGAAGGTCTCTCATCTCCTGGTAATTGGGAATATCGAGGGCGTGCCTCGGATATTCATGAAGGTCTCTCACCTCCTAGTAATGGGAATATCGAGGGCGTGCTCCGCATGTTCGTGAAGGTCTCTCACCTCCTAGTAATAGGAATATCGAGGGCGTGCCCCGCATATTTGTGAAGGTCTCTCACCTCCTAGTAATGGGAATATCGAGGGTGTGCCCCGCATATTCGTGAAGGTCTCTCACCTCCTGGTAAATGGGAATATCGAGGACGTACCCGAGATATTCGTGAAGGTCTCTCACCTCCTGGTAATTGGGAATATCGAGGGCGTACCTGGGATATTCATGAAGGTCTCTCACCTCCTAGTAATGGGAATATCGAGGGCGTGCCCCGCATATTCGTGAAGGTCTCTCACCTCCTAGTAAATGGGAATATCGAGGACGTACCTGAGATATTCGTGAAGGTCTCTCACCTCCTGATAATTGGGAATATCGAGGACGTACCTTGGATATTCGTGAAGGTCTCTCACCTCCTGGTAATGGGAATATCGAGGACGTGCCCCGCATATTCGTGAAGGTCTCTCACCTCCTAGTAATGGGAATATCGAGGACGTACCTGAGATATTCATGAAGGTCTCTCACCTCCTAATAATTGGGAATATCGAGGGCGTGCCCCGCATATTCGTGAAGGTCTCTCACCTCCTAGTAATTGGGAATATCAAGGGTGTGCCCCGCATATTCGTGAAGGTCTCTCACCTCCTAGTAACATAAACTTGAATGTAGCATGAGGCTTACCCGGATGGCCGTAGGCACTTAAAAGGGGTAGAACACCTGGGTAGCCGCAAGTGTACAAAATATTGGAATACTTGGATAAACACAAGTATTTAATGATATGATCTAGGACCACTCAGGCTTGTCCAAGTGCTAGAAAGCATGCCTAGGCGGCGATGCCAAACAAAGCAATGGAATGCTTGAACAGCTGCTATATTATTTGGGGACAACTCGGACGAGCTGAGTGTTATGAAAGGGAAGTACCCGGACAACGGTGAGTACTTGATGATATGGGGATACCTAGACAGCAGTAGGTATTCCAAGAGATACTTGGTCAGTCACGAGTATCAATACTCTAGGGACAACTCAAACAAGTCGAGTGTCAGGAAAAGGGAGTATCCGAATGGTGGCCGATACTCAAAGACAATAGGGATACCTAGACAGCAGTAGGTATTCAACGATAAAGGGATACTTGGTCAATCATAAGTACCAATACTCTGGGGGCAACTCGAATGGGGCGAGTGTCGATAAGAGGGAGCACTCGGCAAATGGTGGGTACTTAAAAACAAGGGGGTACTTAGACAGTTGCAAGCACCCAAACTCAAGGGACGACTCGAATAGGTCGAGTGTCAAGAAGAGAGTACCTAGACAGTGGTAGGTACTTTAAGACAAATGGGGATTAGGATGTGCTTACTTGGCAATATCTCTGATCTCTGAGAGTATGTCTGCTATTTGCACAATATGCACACATGATTGTATATGCTGTAAATTCATGAATTTAAATGTGATTTATGCACGACAATTTTGTCAGTTTTGCATCATCTGATTTCCATTGGGGAAGATTTTGAAAGACAACCTTCATTTAGAATGTAGATGTCTTGAGCATGCCAGATGAGGGACTTTCAGTCCGAAAGGACTTTCACTCACTCTCATGGAAAAGGCTATCCTGACCATTGATGCAAGATTTATAAGGACCACACTATCTCACTATCATCATGTCAACAGGGGTCCGAGTATTCTCGCAAATGGTACGACTTTACCAATGTGAGAGGTCTTTGTTGAAATTGTGATGAAGTCTTGGTCAGCGGCTCATCAAAGGGGACCATCAAGGTCAAGGCTTATGAATGGAGTGCCGCATGATCGTCTTCGGGTTTGCAAGTCAAGAATCCTGCGAAAAGAGATAGAGTAATCTTGCTCGTACTTCTTCGAGCGATGCTTATGACATATGAAATCCTACGTTAATTGAAGTGCCCCTAGTCTAAAGAGACTTTTACAATGGGAATGTAACGTAGACTTGGCTCACATGTAAGAGGGTGAGAGTTGTTGCCTAAATTTGTCAGGCTTTCTTCAAATGGAGGTTTTAACCACAACCACAACTTCTCTTGAGAATATTTTTGACTGGAGGGCATTGGCCTTGCTTTTACCAGGCACACTACTTTTTCATGCCCCTATTTTTTATTCCAGTTCTTCATTTATGGGCATTGACCTTGCTTTTACCAGGTACACTGCTTTTTTATGCCCTAGTTTTTGTTCTTGTTGCTTGAGGAACTGATCTTGACAAGTTCAAGCAAATGCCTTTGTTAGACTATGGAGTCTTCATCTTTTGTTGGCACTTCTGATTATGCTGCTCAAATGGCAATTTCTACTTTGTCTCCATGTGAGGGTGAATTTATAGACTCGAATTGAGTTGTACAATGGATACAAGTGCGTAAAGAAAGAATTGCTTCTTCATGACTCTAGGGCACTTAAATTAATGTGAGTGTTCATATGCAATAAAGACACTCGAAGATTGATGCAAGTGCAAGCAAGAAAATTTCTATCCCTTTTTCACCTTGTGATGTTGATTTGCCTTCACTTGCCCCAATGTGGGGTGGTTCTTTATCGGGGTATAGCAGAAATTTGCTAGTGTATGGGGCTCAAAGTGAGCGATGGAATGCCTCTTACTGTTTTGGTTATCGTACCATTCGCAAGAGAACTCTTTACCCTGTAGTCATGGAATTTTCTACACTCATCTCACAAGTGTATAGATGGGGGACTGTGTGTGGGATATGGCTTGCCTGTCATCATTCGAGGCGCCTCATCCAACATGCTCAATTAATCTTGTATTCTTCACTTAGCTGTCTATTCTAATAATCCTTAACAGAATCAAAGATTTAGACGGACAAAGTCATCATGCAAAAATCACCTGGAAAAAGGCATGCAGCATATGATGCGAAAGAGTTTGTACTCTCAAAATAAATGAATGACTTTTTACTCAAGAAAAACTTATTAACAGCTTTAGGGGTGTTTACTTGGTGGAATGGTATTCACAAATGTGTTGAAATTTGAACATTAAAAGAGTTAAAAAGGTTATTCACAAATGGGTGTCGATGGATGTCCCTATTGATTAGGGATATGACATATGAAAGATCAGCTAAGGATTAGGAATCTAATCATTGATTTGATGGGCCTTTCTTCTTTTGCCCTTGCAGAAGAGAAGATGTACAAGTAGATCAATTAGTCTGGCCAAAATCAAATGTGAGTTGAGGCCTGAAGATTTATTGTCATTTGCTTTGGCAATACTTGAGACGCCATTTTGTTTGGGAGAGTTTGTCATGCCTCTCATTGATTTGTTATCCTTGTTTTTTACGTCAAGTGATCGACATGCTTCTCATTGATTTGTTATCATTTTGATCTTGATCGTGATCCCGCAACAAACAAGAGGGAATGTGTTAGTCATGAACTCTTTCAAGAGTCGAATAACTGGAATCGATACAACTTTACCCTTCACTGGTTTGCAGATGATTGGGTGAACCTGAAGTGAGAGGGGGACACGAAGTCCTATGTCCCTTGCTTCATTAAGTCAATTATTCTTTGAATTGGCTTTTGGATGACATGTCTTTTTACACGAAAGCCAGGTGAATTTGATGTGGGTCATTTTCATATACTAGCTTGGCCAATATTGATTTGCCAAACCTAACCATTAAGTTTGGCTCTTGAATCCCGATGCTTCCTGCCAATAGGGAAAATATGTCAAAAGTGAGTTCAAAGAGCGGGAGTATTGGAAACGATACCGAATTACCCTTCCTCAGAGTTTGTATTTGTTGATTTCTAAGGATATTTGAATGTTGATGATGGCCTCTTTATCTTGGCATAGTTCAATGTTTCCTTCAATTGGCCTTCCTCATTTGTGACCATGTATGCATGATTGTTGGTCGTTGATTCATCTTCAACGTCTTCCTTTTGTGGAATGTCTCCTTCTGTCTTTATCTATAGCATCATTGGGAAAAAGTCATGTATCTCAAGCTTCTATGGAATCTGAGATAAAAAATCTCAAACTTTCTGATGGCAATTACTCCTTGGAAGAATATGCATCTAGAGTGAAGTTTCTAGATTCCAAAGTCATTGTCCAGGGTGTGGGGCTATAGATCGCATTGATTGTCTGGATTTTCTCCCTGTTGACAGTAATCACTTTAAAGGACGAGAAGGAACTTCTTCCTTATGCTTCTTGTTGAAGCTCAAGTCGGAGTTGAAACCGTAACATCTAGCCGTTTGGGCGTGTTGTGCGACAAGATAGTCCTTTGGCTTAGGATGGAGTTGGGCAAGAGTGAGGCATGTCATGGATGCTTCGATTTCAACCGTATGCCCGTACCTATTACGTCTCATCTTTTTGTATCCATGTAAATAGAAGAGAGGGACATCATTTCAAATTATATTAAGGGAATAAGACTTACCCTTTTTGGTGTAAACGGATGATTCTTTCTATTTGCCCCCGTTTTCTTGAAAATGTGTTTCGAATTTGGTGAGTTCACATGATGTGCTTGTTTCAAATGCCCCCTGTCACACTAAGTCAAAGGGGATGATATTCTTGGACATGAAGTGAGAAAGTTAGAAAGACAAACATGCTTAAACTCATCATCTTGTTTTGACAAAAGCTTTTGGGTGATGAAATATTTTTTATTTTCAAAATGCGTCTTTGAGGGAGAAAAAGCATGAGAAAGCCCAATCCTCAGTATTCTCCTTGGATTATATTTTCTTTTCATGGGTGGATAACATCACCGGACTGGTTTGGAGTACCGCCTCATGCTCTTAAAACAAAATATTAGAACTGTACAATAGAGTACTTGGAATGGAAAATACAACAGTAGCACACTAGACAAGATAAGAAACATGAAATTATAAAAACAAGTAAAACCCATGAAAACTCCTATGTAAAGGAGTGCTTTGATAGTGTTAGTTATGAAATTAAGCGCCTTTGAGTTCCTCGCCTCCCGTAGACTCAAAGTATTCGCATGAGAGGACCACTTCATTGAAGCTATGGAGGTGTAACCCATGCAACCAACAACGATGCTTGCGAGGTAAAGTCCCTATGAACAGGTTTATCATTTCTTCTTCGACCAATTGAGGGTAAGTTTGCATCACAAAAGCCTCCCACCTCCCTGCATATGCTCGGAAATCCTCCATTGGTCTTCTTGTGAAGTGAGCCAAACTCTCACAAGGCAATTCAGTTCCGATCTGGTTTTGGTATTGATGCAAGAATGTGGAAGTCAGCTCATTCCAATCCTTTAGGAGATAAATATTTGTTGTGATGAACCATTGCAATGCAGACCCCGTAAGAGTTTCTTGGAATGCCTGAGTTGTGAACAACATCGGGCCATAGTACCGACTCATTTCCGCATGGAGATATTGCAAATGAGCCACGGGACAAGTTGTGCCATTATACTTACGGAGATTAGGTATCCACATCTCTCCAGGGGTCATGATCCTATGAGCGCAAGACGGGCTTGATGTATCTTGGTTAGGCCACTGGTTTTCCCACTGCATATTCGTTGTAGTGGTGAATTTTTCTGTTTCAGGGAAGTTGGATTCTACCGAGATTACCCCATTGCTTTCTTCTTGGTCAAAATTTCCAAATGAGGATGAAGTATTGAAGCTATCCTCATGGTCAGAGGACAAGCTTAGTACTTCGTTAGGATCGTAGCGGATAAAGACGTATGCTTCCTCTTCTGATGGGCCTTCATCCCCGGATGAGAGTAGGAAACAGTTATACGATGAATCATCAGTTTCATTGTCGAAATAACGCTGGAAGTCCTTAGGATTGTATTCTAGGGCCGGGAAGTCTTCAGGGTTGTACTCTAGAAGATGGTAGCCTTTAAAGCTGTATTCTTGGGAATGCTCGAAGCTTTGGTGCGGTGGCTCGTCGGCAGATGCTGCATTGATCTGCTTAGGCTTTCTTTTCTTGGCTTATGGTCCAAACCTTTTAAGTAAGGCCCTTCGTTTTGCCAACTTGATTCTGTCAAGAGAAGTGAGAGACATTAGAGTTTCATTGTTTGATTCACTTTCCAGGTTGATAGGGGTTGGTATTTTTTGGACCCTAGCTCTTGGAGTAAGCTTGGGGAGTTGTCCAGTCGTGCCCCGGTCTTGAACAGGCTTTGTGTCTTTGATCTCGTACAAAGGCTCCTTGCCTTTCCTAGTGGGAAACTTCTCAGTAACAAGATGTTGGTCAGTCGCCCATTTATTATGCAAGGCTTCATCAACATGCTCCTCTCCTACCTCAGCGACTAATGGCTCCCCGTGCTCCGCGATCATTGGCTCTTCGTAGGGCAGGGTGATGTCAGGGGTGATGTCAAGATTATACTCTTGGTGAAAAACATGAATTAGTTCCCTACAGGTTTTAAGGGGACTAATCTTCCTGATAATGTACCATCGTAAGGTAGGGCCAGTCAAGCTTGATTGGTATGATTGAATCATCCTTCGGACCAAGTAGGCTTGCAAGTAGGTCTCTGGGTGAGAGGTATCAGCATACCTTTCGCATTCAGGTGCTTTGAGTTTTTCAGGGATCTCAATGCCGGCGTCATTGGACAGGTCCATGGGATCCTGCTCCTCTAGCTGGTTTAACTTTTTCATGATCTTTTCAAACTGTCTATGGTACTTGCTATTTTCTGGCAAATTTGCAGGCGTCATGATGGTGTTTAAGGCAACTATAGAGTTGGGCTCAGCTTGAGTGGATTTCATTTGTCTCAAGAGTTGTTGAAGGACAATGGACATCTGTCTTACGCTATCTTCAATGTTAATGAGGCGATTTTGAACATCATTTTGATCAGGCCCTATATCATGAGGCCATTCACGGGCAATTGGTGGCCGGCGATTCATAATTACCTGTTCATTTGTGAAAACAATGAATGAGCACGAAAGTAAACAAAGATTGACCCATGGCAATGGTCTAACTGCTTTTTATTTATCAAAAGAGGATTTTATAGACCGCAAACTTCTGACATCTAAAACTTGAAATTGAAATGACAGAATGAAATACTAGACATTAAACAAAAATCCCTAAACAATGGGACAAAACTTTCACAAGATTAACACTAAGGGGCACATGATTCCCAATTTATATGCGACGGGGAGCCTTGCTCTTGCGAGGATGCCTACTTCCTTGGGCTGGCTCTAAGGTGTGCATCCAGTCCATTCCCAAATCCCTCTCCATGAGCTCGTTTGCTCGTGCGGGCTAATCTCCGATTGAGCGAGGGACCGATGGCTTCCACATTGTCGGGATGTGATGATTGTGGATGTAGGATGCAGAGGCATGGTGGGCTTTTTCTTCTCCCTCAAGCCCTTCAGGTACCACGATCCTTTTGCGATGGCACTTGTCCCAAGTTTCCTCAACGATAGAAATTTCGAATGCATAGTCACGGCTTGTGTTGAAAAGGACTGGAGGAATTCTCCTCCTGGAAGGCGGTGGAATCTCCTGAAGGGCTCCAAATTGTCGTGCCACCCGATATGGGTAATAGGGAACAGGGCCGGTGCAGCCAAGCAACGGAATTGGGTGGGTGCGTTTGTAAGCAAAGCGGGCCCTCTTTTCATGGAACCAACCAGCACACCATTGGAATGCCTCAAGAGTTGGGTTTCTTAGGAAGTCAACCCAATTTAAACAGCTTTGATTGGGAATATATGGTCCTAAAACCATAAATTTTTGTAATGGATTTTCGAAAGCATTTGTTTTAGAAGATCGCATGAAGTCTTGGAATTCACTTAGGTGAGAAAAGAACTAGACTTGTAAAATTTCAGGAGAGACCCGCATGATTTTCTCATGTTGTCTTTAAAACGATTAAAGGACAAGAATGTTTCAGTTAAAATCATGTTGACATAATTTCCCCCCTCAAGATTTGATCAACTATCCATGCCATCTTAGGACTTATGGCATTTCTTTGATGAGGGAAAATGATGAGCCCGAAAAAGGCCAGGAGGAAAATCTCACTTTTTTGGGTCATAGGCTGATTTTGAAAACAAGCATTCATAAATTCAAATGGGCAGGTATTATGGTTGTTTTCAAGAATTTGTGTCATAATATGGACTTCAGTTCTTAAAAGTCGCGCCAACCCACGCAATGGGATGATGCATGTTGATGGCTTGACAAGCTTTTTCTCAAGAGGCATTCCAATGATGATGTTGTATTCCTCCAGGGTTGGGGTTAGCTCAAACCTACCAAACATGAAAGTAAGTGTCCTCGAGCACCATAAATGTGCCATGGCTTGTATGACTTCAGGAGAAACAGTAATTTGGATCAACGATAGGAGATGACCGATTTTAGCCTTCGCGCGCTCTTGGGCAAACCGATCCAATTGACCCCACCATCTAAAGAGCTCCGCCTTAGGAGCAGGAATGAACTGGATATCATCTTTCCCCATCGCATATAAACTGGGACTTGAAAAGCTTATCCTAAATTGCCATGGGCCAAATAAAAAGACTGAGTAAAAGTAAAGAAATCACTTTGCTTTTAAATAAAATGACAAGCACAAAGACATGCATATGGGATGTGTGGCTCAATTTCTAACTGACAAGGTTTGTTAAAATTAAAAAGGTATCCGCCTGTCGCAGTCTCGCATTAGCAGAATACCCTCTTAACCTCGGCTAAGAAATTCGGGGAAAAGAAAGGCAACATCTACATTGCAGTCTCGTGTTCGAGGTCGTATCTTTCTTAACACCATCCTAGAAATCGTATGGCGGCCGGCCGCCGGGTTATGTGTGCCATGTGTAGTGTTTAAGACAATAAAGCATGCACAACAGTTTATAATCACAAGATAATTTATTTTGAAGCAAAATTAAAATAAATTTCTAAACTATTTGACCTACATAAAGAAAAAAACAAAAACAAGTCAAGTAAAGAATTTAAACAAGACAAAAATGGCCCAAGTCCTCAAATTGTCCCCAGCAGAGTCGCCAAGCTGTCACGACCTCCTTTTTTTTCCGGCGCCCGCAATCGAGTATAGGCACCTAAGGAAGCTAATGGCTCGGCTGAATTTAGTTATGCCCGGACTCTCCCAAGTCCACCAATTCACGACTTTAATAGTCTAAGTTTTTAACCTGTAAATCAATTTTTAAAATGGAGTCGCCACTAATCGATTTGGGGTGGGTTGATTAGAAACCCAAGTGAAGTATCGGGAGAAATACTCACTCCTGCGCAACCAGAGAAATTAGGATCGGGGACTTGATTACACTAGTTAATCACTAATGCCCTTTCGGTACCTAATCTTGTTTAAACCTTAAGGTTTTTTTGAATGTTCGAGGGGTTTTCCATGCATTTTTGGGAGGAAAAATAATTTTTGAGTCATTTTCTAATTTTTTGGACACAAAAGGGATTTTTTGGGATTTTTTGGTTTTTTTTTTTGAAAAATACAAGTCTTTTTGGCTTTTTCTGAATTTTTTTTGGCTTTTTCATGAATTTTTGGCCTTTTTTGGATTTTTGACATTTTTTGGAAAATATGAAATATTTTTTATTTTTTTATTTTTTGGAAAATAAAATATTTTTTATATATTTTTTAAATATTTTTGGAAAATAAAATTTTTTTGATTTTTATTTTTTGAAAATAAAACATTTTTAAATTTTTTATTTTTTTGGAAATTAAAATGTTTTTTGAAATAAAACATTTTTTGATTTTTTTGAAAATAAAATATTTATTAATTAATTAATTATTTAAAATATTATTTTATATTAAAATAATATAAAAAATTGACCCGGTCGGATCCGCGGGTTGGGTCCAACCCCCGGCCGGCAATCCGAACGAGGACGCATCCGAGCATTTTTTTTAGTTTATTTTTTAATCGAAAACGGCGCCCCGGCGTTTGGGGGCGCCCGGCCCAACCCGACAACCCGACCCGACAGCCCGAATCGTGACCCGACTCCCGCCGCCCTTGAAATCGTGGAACCCTACCCGGTTCGTGGCCCGGGTCCGATCCGATGACCCGAGGCCACGAACCGGAAAATCGGGAACCCTAGGGTTCCCGATTCGCGGCGCCGAGGGAGGGGGACGAGGTGTCCCGGGGCAGCGGTAGTGACGGCAACGACGTAGAGGACGGCGACGGTTAGGTCTCGAGCGGGGAAGCAACAACGAGGATGGCGTGAGTAGGGCTCATCATCACCTGTCCTTGGCGTCGACACGGTGCGGCGGCGCAGCTTGAAGCGACGGCGTCTGAGTTTGGTTAAGGCGACAGTGGCGGCACAGCTTGAGGCGCCGTCGTCTGGACTGGATTGAGGTGACGATGTCGGGGCTGTGATGGAGCTGGGGCGGACGGCGAGCGGCAGTGATCGAATGGCGATGGTGTGGCAGCAGACAACAACGACGACGGGTGCTGATCTCGCAGACGCTTCCCCCTTTCCAAATCTGGCGCCCAGACGATCCTTCCTCTTCTCCGACTTCCTCTTCTCCGGATCTGACCTCCTCCGCTTCACAGCCCGACCCTCTCCTCCGGATCTAACCTCGTTCAACCTCCTCACGCTCAGATCTGGGCTTGCGAGCGCTCAGGCCTCCCCTGAAGTCTCTCGGGGGAAGCTTGCGATGCTCGCTCGCTTCGATCGCTCTCTCCCTCTCCCTCGGGCTCGCCCTTCGAGCTCCCCGAAATCTCTCGGGGACCCCTCTGAGCTCACCCCACCTCAGCCGGCCTTGCACTCGAGCTCCCCAAAGTCTCTCAGGGGATCTCGAGCTCCGGTGGCCTCTCTCTCTCTCTCCGATCTCTCCGTTCTCCCCCTTCGTCGATGATGGCCCCCCTCTATTTATAGGCGCGGGGGCGGCCGGTCGGCGAGGCTTTGACCCGCCGGTTGGACCGCCGTCCCATCCGCCATCATCTCCTCCTCCGATCACGTCCCATCGACGCCAACTCTCCTGCTCCACGTGCGACACCACCCCTTCCCCTCCGTCGCACCCTCGCGCGTGCGCTACGAGGCACGAGGAAGAAGAAAGACGCGAGGGGGCCGAGCTGGGCGGAAAATGGGCCGAGGGCCCATGGAGGGGCTGCTCCTCTTTCTTTTTGTTTTTCTTTTGCTTTGTTTTGCTATTTTTTTATTAATTAATTTATTTATTTATTTATTTCTATATTATTTACCGGAAAAGACAAAATAAAAAAACTTAATTAATTAATACAATAAACCTAAATAAAATTAAGGCGTCAACAATCCAGCAAGAAGCAATTCGAGATCTTAAGTAGGCTGCACGATGAGGAAATGAAGAAGTTTGGGATGAAGCCACTCGCATTTTTCTTATAACAAGATCATTGATGGGCTGCTAAGGACAAGTCAATTGGATCTGCCATTTACTGTAGGGGACGGGTAAGTTGAGGATAGCGTCACTTACATGATCTTGATAGAAAGTGGCTACCAACCTCTCTTCTCATGCTGATCATTATTAATGCTCACAAACGAAGGAAAATGAAACCAACGGTAGGATACATGAAGCATAAAACTGCGTTGAAAGAAGTGGTCACTGATGGAGTGCGAAACAAGGGAAACGAGGGAAGCTACTTAACAATTTTACAAGCATTATAACCGTGCATTATTGAACGTTTATCCTTTTTTTAATCTAATTGAGCACGCACGTGTTCACGCTGGAGGGGATGAAGAATCACTTTGACTCCATGTTGAGGGTGAATGGTGAGGATATGGGCAGGCAAGTGGATGTAGCCTGGGGAGAGAGTGAAGCTATAGCGCTGTAGAATCATCGCGATGGCGATCTTCGCCTCGTTCATTGCAAAATTCAAGCCCACGCAAGTCCGCGGTCCCAAGCCAAAAGGGAGGAACGCAGCGGCATTGTTGTTTGTAGCTTTGGCGATCCCTTCCGAGAACCTTTCCGGCTTGAAAAGATGCACATCGTTGCCCCAAATTCGATGGTCATGGTGAATGACCAGGGTCGGCATGTAAAGGACGATGTCCGCAGGAAGAACGAGACTTCCCAATGTAACTTGCTTTTTGACTTTTCTAAAGACGCTGATGACGGGAGGGTACAGTCGAAGCGATTCGTTAATGATCATCCCTACCTGAAATTAAAAAAAAAAACCACATTTACAAGTACATGAGGCATATAGACTATGTTGGTAAAAAGAGAACTACATTTACATACCGTTTTGAGTTTCATTATTCCGTCATGGTTGGGATCTTCATTGCCAAATACATTGGTCACCTCTTTTCTTGCTTCCTGTTGCCAATCTTCGTGAATTGCAAGGAGGAAGAGTGTCCAAGTGAGGACAGAATTCGTCGTTTCTTGTCCTGCGAAATAGAATGTTTTGCACTCATCCATGACATCATCAATCGTGATTCTCTTGCTCTCGTCTAGATCATGATATGCCTTCAGAAGAGAACCTAAAAAGTCATTCCCATAGTCATTCATTTCTCCCGTATTCACCTTCTCTTCTCTCTTTTTGATTATCTCTAACAACACATCGCGTATCGCATTCTCTAGTCTCTCGGAATCAATTTCATCACTTGTTTTCCATATGTTTCTACACAAAGAAACACATGAATCAAGCTTTATACCAAGCCAAAATTGGCACTAATGTTCGAAAGAAAAAAAAAGATTTATTGAAATAAAAAGACCCTAATGTTCACCAGAATAATAATAATAAAAAAAAAAAGTACCTGACTCCGGGAAGTCTTAATTTGAAAAGATTTCGCGATGCTATAGTAGTCAACTCGCCCAACATTCGGAACATATTTCTCCCTTCAATGTAGCTGCTTCCAAATGCTGTCCTGGAAATCACATCCGACGTGATCGCCGTAAACTCTTCGAACAACTCAACTTCTCTGGCTTCTAGATTCTGCCATCTCTTGAGCAGCATGTGAACACTATCCACCATTGCTGGAATCATGCACTGCAAATTCACAATTTATGGTATAATCAGCAACAGTTCTCATGCATGTTCGAAGCCCTTGGATGGCCCTGAAACATACATACTCAATTATCATTATGCATATATAACAAGACAGTATATGGTTAAAATCATGTAATAACACGAGTTAACAAGTTTTCCTGTTATGTCTATTATTCAGCATATTACAAGATCATGATATATCTAACAAAAATTGATAGAAACCCAAGTTGTGTCGGACAATTGACTTCTAAGTAGCAAGATAGTAAACCACCTTCAAGCTTTCTCCATGGAAGGCGAGATGTGCCAATCTACGTTGCCTTGCCCATTTTTCGCCTTCAGTACTAAAAAGCCCGTCGCCTAAAAGCTTCTTGATGTCTCCTGGGAAGTCTGGCTTTACATATGTTTTATCTCTGTCGTTAAGTACGTCCTTGACTAGCTCAGTGTCTGAGATTAATAGTAGAGCTGTAGGACCATACCAATACAGAAAAATCCCTCCTACATATCATCAAGAAAGGGAAAAGAATATATTCCGCTAACAAATGAAGGCATGGTCTTAGCAAGAGCTTGGATATAGAACAATTTATATAATATTAAATTATACTAGATGAACCTTGAACCTACCTGACTATGACCAATTAAGTGTATGTTAATTCTAGCTAATTATATGTGGAAAACAAATATATATACTTAAAAAGAAAACTGTTTGCGTTTGATATTGAGAAGATATCCATTTGCTATACTATAATCAAAAGGTTCAACCAAAAGTTAAAATCTAAAATTATTCTCAACACTAAACCCTAAATTAACATATATTTCATTCCGCTTGTGAATGTGAGGCTCAACGATGGGGAAAATTTCATGAGAAACATTCATTATGGGCTTGATCATCTTCATTGTGACATCTTTATTCAACTTGGGTATCTCCTTGGTGCAACTATGGATAAACTTGTAGGTAGGTCCTTCCGTGCCTCGTGAAGCCATTGCCCTTTGTACTTAATTGGTTTCCACCATAACTTGTGAAGTAAGGATTGAGGAAAGGAACAAGATCAATATGCTCAGTAAGAAACCCAGAAAATCCATGGCTAATTCTCAAAGTCCTTCACATGCAAGATTCTATGTTTTCTTTTGGTGGTTGACTTTGGTGGCTTGTCAAATCCATGGCTAATTCTCAAGGTCCTAA
This sequence comes from Eucalyptus sideroxylon x Eucalyptus melliodora, assembly GCA_016097485.1. Lineage (NCBI taxonomy): Eukaryota > Viridiplantae > Streptophyta > Magnoliopsida > Myrtales > Myrtaceae > Eucalyptus > Eucalyptus sideroxylon x Eucalyptus melliodora. The sequence goes on along the minus strand of CM027825.1, from coordinate 31,818,063 downwards.
ATCTATTGCATTTATGCCAGTTCAACTCCAAACCTCTTAATCTAGCTAATTTAGTCCTAAACATTTGGACGATTTGTTAATACAGTCCATCCAGCAAATTTTGGCCAAAAATTGTTAATGTGGATGTATCTTATGTGACATGTGCCAACCACAGGCGATAGTTGACCTCACTTAAGCAAGGGTTAGCCTCGCTTGAGCAAGGGTCAACCTTGCTAGGCATTGCTTCGATGAAGGCCAACATTGGTGAGGCTAGCCCTTGCCCAAGCCAAGGTGGCGAGGTTGGCCTCGCCAAAATTGGAGAGGGCACCCCATCATTGGTGCTTGCCTTCGCCTCTGGTGGGCAAGGGTGACCTTCATGTAGGCTATGGTGGCCTTGTTGGACCTTGCCTTCCTTTAGGCGAGGCTAGCCATCACCAATGGCTGGTTGTCGATGACTAACCACTAGCAAAAAGAAAAGGGAAAAACAAAGAAAGTAAAAAGCTAGAAAAATGTCAACATTAGTAATAACAGTACTGTGTAGGATGATTAGCATCGACGTCAGCAATTTCCACATGAAATTGTTCGCATATTATATTGAAACTAAATTGGCTAAATTAAAATGTTTAAAATTGAATTGATGTCTTAATAACATGTTTAAGACTTTCTTGGTAATTTCCCATTGTTTCTTTAGAATGTTCCTCTACTTGATTCAAAGTGTTACCACTTTTGGAGACAACCAGCACTTGCAATAATGTTTTAGTTTCTATTTAAACTATTTACATATTAAAAAATAGTCTATTTAGTTGGCAAAGATATCATAAACTTTTTCATAATACTAGAGTAGGAAATCCCGAAGTCAAATATTTCCAGTCCCCTTAATTTCCTCCCTTATTATCTATTGGTCTCATAAAATTTTATATATTTTTTTTTTTTTGATTTTTATAGATGTGTTTGTTCTGTATATATTTACGAGTGTAGCAAGAATGGGATCGTATTAATTGAAAAAAATAAAATAAAACATGCAACGTTCAAGATAGATCCTTTGCACAATTGAAATATATTCATTTCCATTGTCAACCCCACAGCTATATATATCTCAAATAGTCCCCTCCATTTGTTAATAAAAGATCCAGCACACATCGTTCACTTGCTGAAGCTCCATCATTTTCTCCGCGGAAATTGCATTTTTGCACGTTGATTTCGCAAATTCACGCAAGCAGTGTCGGTGCTTAATTATTAGACATGAGTAAAATATTATTTATTTTCATGAATATTTCTAACAGTATGTTTTTTAGGCAAAAATTTTCTGATAAAAGAAAGTAATTTCTGTAAAAATCCTTTTTAAATACTTTCTTATTTTTCAAATTAGGGAATTCATTTTCTAACTTTAAATATGCATATTTTATTTAATGTTAAGAGTTGATAATAAAATAAAGTTATCGTCATTTTCATGATTTATGATTACTTGTCTTGGGTCCACTAAAACAACATCGTTACGTCCGCCTGAGGATTGAAGATATCGAAAAAGTTCGCTCTCAAGTTATAAAAGAAGGCGAAAAGTTGAAAACTGAAGCCAAACCGAACACGTGTCACGGGATCGTCACTTTGACTTTTAGCTTTTCAATTTGTCGATTACTAGTTTTGTTTTGAAGGCTAAAAGTGTGATTTTTTTTAATGGGATTTTAAGCCCAAAAAGGTCCAACTTTTTGCGAAATTTAAACACTCATGAACAAATCGTTCAACAATTTTACCGGGAGAAATCATCCAATCAATTCCATATATGTTAATTCCATCATAAATTTTTTAATTTTGTCAATTTAGTCCTAAATATTTATGCATGAAATTCCAATATAGTTCTACTAGTCAATTTTTGTAAGAAATCACCGAAGTGGTAGTAGGACGGTCAGCAATAACTAGATTGCCACATTAGCAATTTCTAGTAAAAATAGGCCAAAAGAATCATGTAAGAATTTCATGTATAGATTTAGGACTAAATTGACAAAATTGAAAGTTTAAAAACTGAATTAACATTTATGTAATATATTTGAATTACTTGATAGATTTTCTTTAATTAGCCGTATGCATGTGAAATGAAAGGATGCTGAAACGGCAAATGATATAGCATATACAGCAGCTTTTGTATATGTAGTGTATTTGGGGTAGCATTAGCTTTAGTTTTTTTTTTTTTTTTTACTTTAATTGAAACTTTTTAACTTTTGGAAATGATTTTTTATTTCTGAGTTGATTGTGCTTATTATAGATAGTTTTATATCTAAGTGGGGTATCTCAACAAGTAAGTATTTTCATTCGATTCTTCTTATTTACAAGAATTAGTTTTATTTTATTTTATTTTATTTACAAGAATTAGTTAAAAGAAGCAAAAATCTAGGTAATATGATGTTTGGCTTCTAGCTTCTGCTAACTCTAACCGGTAGACTAAAGCCTAATCTAACTTAGATTGCTAATGGAGCTCAAGTTTCATTAATATCTTGAAGAGGGATCAAATAATGAATTGACTCTGTTGCTGATAAACTAGGCACAACTGGAGATCATACTAATATTCTCTTTTCAATAACCCAACAGTGTGATTGTAGATGCCTAATTATTTGGAAAACCCGAAAGGGTCCTATACGTTCCATGAATCGGGATCCATGCCTTTTGCCTGTACGGGTAATTCTTACCCCGTGCGGTTTGCATGCAGTTTAGCGGATCATATATCAACTCCCTTTTTACACACGATATGTTTTTAACTTTCTTATTAGGGGACACTCTTGAAGTTAGGTTACCTTTTTATTTTTTCAATAACATAGTAACTAGAGGTGTCAATGGTTCCAGTTTCCATGATACCCAAACCAAACGGAACCATTTGGAGTCACACTTATTTCGACCCAACTGTGGATTGACCCGACCCGAATTGAAATTGCAGTTCGGGTCGAGTTTTCGGGTTTTCCTCTTCTTTTTTCCTTGCTATTTCAAGCATATGCCTTGATTGAGCATCAATTTGTTCCAAACCTAGTCTTTTGATTTCACTTCCAAATCAATCGAACACATTTGGTCACAGGAAGTTTAAAACACCAAAACTTTAATTAACACATTTGGTCAGTGCTTGCAAAGATATACAAACATAATATCAAGCATGATAATATAAAGGAATGATGAATGACCAAGATCTCCCATCTCTTCATCTACAAAGTGAATATTTTTCAACAAATTCAATCAGAGTCAAGCAATCTCCATAATGGCCAAAAAGACCATATTAGCTAAATCTCTCGAGGAGAATCTTTCCAACGATCCAATTAATTATTGATATTGTGAATTTTCCAATCATCAGGAGAACACCCACATATGTTTTTCTAATGATGCTCCAGTTTGCAAGGTTCTTTATTCTTGTTAAGAACAGTAATTATACAACTCTACTTTCAAAGTTTGTCCTCCACTCTAAAGAATGAAAGCATCCAATGGCACAATTATTCAACCATGAAGCTTTAGGGAGAATGATAAAACTTGCTTGCTGATCTCTTACACCAGCAACACCTTCTCTACAGTGAGACCGCATTTTTTTTTCCAATTTTTGGATTGAATCTTTAAATATTATCTATTGATGAAATAGAGTTTTTTTTTTTTTTTTTTTTAGGATTCTTCGGAATGCAGACAAGAAAGGATGATGAAGGAAGAGGAGGGAAAAAAATATTTGAAACCCAAACCGAATTGTCAAACAATCCGAATTCCTTTACTTATTACTCAAACTGAAAGGATCTAAATTTTCGAGTCAGGTTGGATCTGTTCGATTCGGGCATTTTTGACACCCCTAAGTAATTGTATTATTCTCTATATTGGCCTAATTACTTTATATGGTGTTTTGTCAATCAAAATGATCGTACGAAAGACAAATAAGAGCAGTTTTGTTCTCAAACTTTTTCGGTTATATTCCATTCGAGCGTGGGACTTAAAAAGTGCACTTATGAAATTTGACATACAAGAATCCCACCAGCTTTTTCTAATAAATAGTGAAAGATGTATGTATGTGCGTGTATATATATGTATGTATGTATGTATGTATGAAGGGGCATGGGGGAGGTCATGAATATTTGAGGTAAATATGCTATCCATAAACCACGTCTGTGTTGGCCTTACTTAGGAGGGACTGTCATTTAGCCTCCACGCACTCTGGAACCACTTCATAAATTTTCACCTTGTAAAATTTTGTAGGAGTAATGTCGACTATTTTAAAAACTTAAGTTGTTAGATGAATGTGTGATTTATTATTTAAATATTTTAATACTCCCCTCACGGTTATTCTAGTTTTTTTTTCCTAGTATTGAGCATAAAAATTTAATTAAGGAGGCAAATATGATCTAGAAAGATTCAAACTTAGGACCTCATATACCATGTGAGATTTGGTAAGATTACAATCAATTGTTTTAAAAACTTAAGCTGTTAGATGAAAACATATTATTATTTAAATATTCTAACACGCCTTTTAGAGAAGTTTTCTAATTTACGAGATCAACAAAGTGGCTAGTAGGGAGCATACTCACAACCAAATCATCATATCAAGCTAACAAAACATGCTTATGAAACTTAGGGATGGAGGAAGTTCATTGAAATCAATCATCTAAAAGAGGCAACGAGAGAGATTTAGTTACCAAACATTTGACTCCACTTGTAAATGTGAGGCTCCACGATGGGCAAAATATCATGAGAAACATCCACCGTGGGCTTGTTCATCTTCCTCGCCACTTCCCCACTCAACTTGAATATTTCTCTGGTAGAGCCATGGGCGAATCCGTAGGGAGGGCCTCTCACTCCTTGTGAAGCCATTGCACGTTGCACCCGAATCGGGTTCCACCAGAACTTCTGCAAGACCTTTTCGAGAGCTGAAAATAGAATGACGCTCAACAAGATAACCCCACCATTTACCAAAAGATTCATGGCCTCCATCCTCAAAATAACAATGGAATAGAAAGGAAACGAAAACGACTTCTTCTCTTTTTGAGTGGGTATGAAAATGAGATCAAGTTAAACACGGAGTTCAATTTATAGGCACTTCATGGTAGAATATGCTGGAATCTTTTGAAAGCAAAAGGAAAAAAAGAAAAAGAAGAAGAAAACCCTAATGCCTTATTTAACTGCAAGTAAGCTCCTCATTTCTCGACTTGATTGCCGACTGGATACAACTAATGTACCCAATATTTTCTTGGAGACGGAGACCGGGATAGAGACGAAGGAGAGAGAAGAAGGGTGTTTATGAAGAAAGAAACTGATTGGGAAAAGAATTTTTGAAATATCCGAAATGTGGGGCCCGCTGACATGTGTCGATCAACGGATGAAGTAGTAATCTACCGACTGGATACAACTAATGTACCCAATATTTTGTTATGGGAGTGTCGGTTTGACTTTTGGCTTTTCAATTTGGTAATTTTGAGTGTTGTTGTTTTTTTTTTTTTTTTTTTTTTTTGGTAAAGGTTAATTTTGAGTGTTGTTTTGAATACTAAAAGTGTGATTTTTTTTCCTTTTGCATTTTAAGTCCAAAAAGTCCAACTTAATGCAAAATTTAGCTAGTTAAGGACCAAAATGTTGAACAATTTACTCGAAGAAATTATTCAATTAGAATCATAAATTTATTGTACAAATGTCAATTTAGCTATAAACTCTTCGATTTTGTCAATTCGATCCTAAACATTTGCGGGCAATGCTTATATGGTCATTCCATCCAATTTTTGCTAGAAATCACTAACATGATAGTATGCTATGTAGAACAACTAGTAATGACTAAATTGCCATATCACCGATTCCCAAATACATAGGCTAGAAGGACTACGTTGAAACTTCAAGTACAGGTTTATGGCTAAATTGGTAAATTTGAAAAATTTAAGATTAAATTGTTATTCATGCAATTAGATTTAATTGGGTAATTTTTCCCAATTTAACCGTAAGCACGTGGAATAAATGGATGCTGAAACGGCAAATGATATGACATATGCAGCAACTTTTATATATGTAGTGCATTTAGTGTAGCATTAGCTTTAGTTTTTTCACTTTAATTGAAACATTTTAACTTTTGGAATATGAGTTTTTATTTTTGAGTTTATTGTACTTATCATAGATAGTCTTATATCAAAGTAGGCCGTCTTAACGAGTACGTGTTATCATTCAATTCTTAAGATTTGTTTTTTTTTTTTTTGTCGAAAAAGTTGTATTCATGGCTCAAAAGAATACATTAGAAGTATATAAACTTTCATGGTAAAACAAATTGAAGAAGAGCAAAGGTCACAACACTACAAAAAAAAAAAAAAAAGCCAAATCCAAAAGAGAAAGAGGATTAAAAAAGTACGATAGGGTTTAGCACACATTTGTTAAAAGAAAAAAACGAATCTATTAAGCAAAATAATTGACGGCTAATCATTGAACAACCAAAAATAGGTTGATAAACACCGATCTAACCTTTGGAAAAGTAAATTTTTATGGTTTAGCAAAAAGCTAGAGTTCTTACAATCATCATTAAAACTAGAGGTAAAGTATTTGTACACGAACAAAGCCTGAGGGTATCAAATCCCCTAAAACACTATTAAACTCCTAAATCTAAATTGGGGAGGAGAACTCCTAGGTCTAGAACTAGAATCGTAAAGTTCACATTCTTAAATCTAGAACTAGGTCAAGAGAGCACAACTCCTAGATTTAGATCGGGAGAGTACAAAACGACTCAAAAAAGAAAAAATCATAATAGATGGATGGGAGGATGAGACTAGCTCAAATCATCCACATGGTTGCAAATTGAAGAAGAAAGTGAAAAGAGAAGAGGGACGAAAAGACTTTTCGGCTTCGTGGGGGGAGAAGAAGTATTCTTAAAAATTAGTTAAAACAAGCAAACATCTAGGTAATTTGACGTCTGGCTTCTGGCTTCTGGCTTCTGGCTTCTGCCAACTCCAACAGGTAGACTAAAACCTTATCCAACTTAAATGGCGAATGTAGCTTAAGTTTCATTAATACCTCAGAGGGATCAAACAATGAATTAACTACATTGCTAGTAGACTAGGCTTAATGGAGATCGTCTTGATATTCTCTTTTCAATAGCCCATGAGTACGATTATAGAGGCCTAATTATTTGGAAAATGCAGGAAGTGCCCTGCCAGTTTTTATGAACCGGGATTCATGCCTTTGGTCTATACAAGTAGTTATGACCCACTGTGGTTAATAAGCAGTTAAGTGGATATCAACTTCTTTTTTTACATACATGATATGATTTTAACTTTCTTATTAAGGGACACTCTTGATGTTAGGTTATCCTTTGTTTTTTTCTGTCCAAAATAATATAGAAACTAGGGGTGTCAATGGTTTGAATCGATTTGGATTTCCATGATACCAGTAAAATTCATGAATACCTGAGGTAATTATGCTACCCCATAAAACATGGCTGCATTAGCCTTACTGTGGAGGGAGTGCCTTTTAGCCTCCAAGTACCATGTGTCGTGGCCTTCCCAAAGTGGGTGGATTCACCTATGGATTCGGCTAATGAATTGTTAAGCTTAGACTTAACTTGGCTCTCCAAATCTTAGACTTAATTTGGGCTCTTAAAAGCCTATACCAATTTGCTACTTAACATTTAAGACATCAACATGCAAATGATTTTTAATTAAGAGTCGTTACTAATCTATTTTTTAGTGGGTCAATTGGAAACTCAAGTAAAGTAACGGGAAACTTAATTTACTCCTACAAATCAGAGATTATGGGTATGAGAATTTGATTATGCCTAATTTCTCTAACACCTTTTAGATACATTTTCTCTTTTATTTTTTAAAAAATGTTTTGCGAGCAATTTACATTGACTTAATTTATTCCTTACATTTGAGGTGATCATGCAAATATGCAACCATTATTTAACACTTGAAAAAGCAAAGTAGTTAAGAAATTGCAAGCACATGAAGTAAATGCTTAACTCAGAACAACGAAAGCATCTATAATATTAGTTAGATATTCACATCAACAAAGATTTATAATTAACAAGCAATTCATTCTATATTTTTAGGGTTTTACCTATTTAATGAAAATCATGCTTTATACAATGCACATTATTAATCTAACATGACATGAGACATAATTTATTTAAATGTCCTAATCCTAACAACAATTAAACCTAGTATTCTAGCAGGACGGGTGAACTTTTAACTACATGACCTAATTCTAATGACGGATAGATCTCATTATGGAACTATTCTAATATGATGACGTGTAAAACATGTCTACTTTAACATGACACTCAATTATTTATTAAATGACATAACATGTAATTTCTAACGACAAGCAAAATTAACATACAAGTATTCTAGCGGGACACACAATTTCATGAACCTAAATATATAATTAATAGATTACACGCGAGCAATGACATGGTGGTGATGATGACATGACAAGTTATGAATGATGTGGCATATAGTAATGACAAGGTAGTGATATGCAAGCATGACATGCACATGACTTTTTATGATTTTTCTTTATTCAATTCGAAGTTAATTAAAATCCCTAATTTAAATGTGCAATCTATCCTAAAAGTAATGTACTTCAATTGAATCTTTTTTTTTTGTTTTATATAGATTTTTTTAGAAACAAAAACAATTCAAATCAAACAAAGATAGAAAGAAATCAAATCCACATGGCATCAAAACACACGAGATATTATCAATATTCATCTAATTTCAAAAATAAATTGACAAATCGTATCTGGAGTGTGAGATCGGATTGGCCAATTTTTTGTGCGATTGGGAATCGTATCTCGGGCATGATATTGGATTGGCGATTTAACGTGCAATCATGAATCGTACATCAAGCATAAGATCAAATTGACAATTATAGCAAGTTAAATAATTAAGGAATAATCCCTAATTTAAAGTCTACTCAGATTTTGTGGATATTAATAATACATTCGGAAATCCAACAAACATTAGAATATTTCGAAGAAGGCAACAGAACATATGAAAATTGAATTAAATAAAATTCTTACCTAGCTCTCGACGCTCCTCAGAGGTGTTTCCAAATTTTGACTGACAACGAATCGCAGCAATCACGAACCCACAACCGGAGGAGGCTCATGGCAGCGCTCGACGGCGATCAGCAACGTGCTTGAGGCAAAGGATGGCTTAAACGTCAGGACTGGACTTCTCCATCAAAGCCATGATCACTCTCGACCTCCTTATTTGGATAAAACAATAACACCTGTATTACTTCCTTCGGCCTCCACCGATCCTTTCTATTTGGTCTCAGATAGCTCTTTTATTGACTTTTTCAATCTTCCCTTCAACGGAATGACAATGAGAATCTCCAGTTCCCCGGAAGACTGGGCCTCGGAGGGACAAGAGGTTGACCACGGTTGGAGACATCCGTGGATTGGTGGCAACAACTCGTCGAGGACCTGCAGGAAATTCAAGTCACGGTGGGCTGTGGCTGACAGGCGTGGCGGCTCATAGTGCTCAGCTGGGGTCGCGGCTGGATGGTCCACGGACTCACCTAGAAAGAGAGAGTAGTGGCTCGGCTCAGTGATTCACAGTGCTGCTCAGTCGATGAGGAAGCAGTAACATTGTGGACCATCAAATATCTCCCAAGATACAACAAGGTCACGATTGAGACTAGTATTTCTCCAGATCTTTCAAGGGAAAGAATTGAAATGATGGTTGTAATTTTGGGAAGAAGACTAAAAAGACTTAATTGGCATTCATGCCAAAAACCGATATATTTATCTCAATCTTAAAGATATCTCTTCAGAATAAAGATATCAAAGTGAATAAAGATATCTCTTCAGAATTGCAAATTGAACAAGTGTATTTTCAAAGATTATCTTGCAAAGATATATAAAATTCGAAATATAAAAATAATTTTTTAATAAAATTTCTAATTTCTAATTTCATAATTTTCAAAAATAGTGAAGGAACAAACACAACCTTCCAACTAATAAAGATTAACAAGATAACTTTACAAAAGAAAATTAAAGTAAAAATACAGGGATTAATGCTAAGTGCACATAATAATTGTGACGTGCCTAATAATGCAATTATACGCTTGCCCGCATGCAAGTATTATAGGTCTATTTCACAATCATTTGTACAAATTAGAAGAAGCTCACACTTATAGAATGACATATTTCCTTCCAAATTTTCTAGGGTTAATATATGAAAAATCTCAGACTGGTACACATGTGATAAATTTAACATAAACTAATTTTTTTGCCACAAAAATCTCAAATTGGTACACTTGTGACAAATTTACGCAAAACTAATTTGTTCAACCGTTACAAACTCCAAACTTGTACATTTATAACATATATACCTTCTATTGAATTAGATTAATAACACAAAAAAAAAAACCATAAAAATGGTACAGCTGTGAAAAATAAATAGTAAAATCTCAAACTAGTATACTAGTCTACTTGTCATATATCATTTAAGTGAGTAAATTTATCACATATATATTGGTTTGTGATTTTTTTTAGGTCAAAAAATTAATTTAAAGTATTAACCAAATTTTCTGCGTAGAACAAGGAAAAAAAAAGTACCTTCTGTTTGTTTTCCAAACAAATAACTAACAATGCCAACACCAACATCAGCTCAGTGGTGGGCCTGGGACACTTCGCTGCGGACGAAGAGGCCCAGCCAGAGGAAGTGGTTCTCAACCAAGCGCTCTCTCTCTCTCTCCCCCTCCCTCACTCTCTTCAATTCTCAAGTGTTTTCCCTCGTCTTTTTCTAGCTTATTGTCTCTCCCCCTTTTTCCTTTATGGCCGTCAATCTCCCATGTATATTTTCCTAAAATCTTCTCAAAATCAACCAATTAATGTAATCTTTTCAAGTGAGGCACCAACGTGCAAAAATTTCAGTCCCAATAACAAATGGACTTGGCTGAATTATTTTAGTTCATGGGCTCAATCACAACTTAACATGTCAATTGAGTCCATCCAAGGCCGGTAAAATGCAAGTTCAAATATTAATGTAATTACTTCTAATATCTATATGAAATTTTAACTTAATATTTTGATTGGGATTGGATGCACCCCTAATTTTCTATACACTGAATTACTAAATGAGATAAAATTTAAATATCAACACTACGGAAATACTCCATAGATAAGTCTTCTGATCTACCGGATCCAGAGGTTGGCAAGTGAAGAGCATATTCACAACCAAATCATCATATCAAGCTGCTTACAAAACTTAGGGATGTAGGCATTCCATTGAAATCAATCATCTAAAAGAGGCAACAAGAGAGATTTAGTTACCAAACATTTGAGTCCGCTTGTGAATGTGAGGCTCCACGATGGGCAAAATATCATGGGAAACATCCACCGTGGGCTTGTTCGTCTACCTCGCCTCTTCGTCTCTCAACTTGAATATTTCTCTGGTGCAGCCATGGACGAATCCGCAAGGGAGGGCCTCTCACTCCTTGCGAAGCCATTGGACATCGTGCCTGACTCGGGTTCCACCAGAACTTCTGCAGGACCTTCTCGAGAGCTGAAAACAGAATGATGCTCAACAAGAAAACCCCACCATTTACCAAAAGATTCATGGCCTCGATCCTCAAAATACAATGGAACAGAAAGGAAATGAAAACGACTTCTTTTTCTTTTTGAGTGGACATGAAAATGAAAATCAAGTTAAACATGGAGTTCAATTTGTAGGAACTTCATGGTAGAATATGCTGGTGTCTTTCGAAAGCCAAAGGGAAAGAAAAAGAAAAAGAAAAAACCTAAAGCCTTATTTTACTGCAAGTAACCTGATCATCTCCCTAATTGACAAATACCGTCTTTTCTTCCCACTAAAGTGCTTGAGTATTTGCATGGTATTTCCCGTCCTTGGTGTCATGCCCGATCCTCGAGCACGCACATATCCTTCTCAATTGGTCGATTTTATTAATGCGATATCTCAGGACTATGTATCGTCGACCATTTTCATTTATTAAGCACATGCGGAATCCTTAGACAGTAAATCGATGGGATAGAAAAGCAATGGCATATTTTTCATATTGAAATTCACAACCATACTTTTATATAGAACATAACTCAAAGTATTTCACAAACTATTCACGACTTTCTAATTTCACTCTATTCACATTAAAACAGGATTTCCAAAAGAGGATGGGACCTCAGTCCTCATCCAGTCGTACTCAAGATCCCTTTCTAGATCATCTTCTTCTTCAAAAATCTTTCTCCTCCTTAGGTTTCACTTCAGTATTCTCCTTCTCTGATTCCTCCTCCTCAGGTTCATCTACGGGCCTGAAATGTTGTCTCACAACCGGGATGAGACTACGTCTTAGCAAATTCTACCCTACTAAGGCCCGATTAGTAAACCATTATACTATAGGCTGCCTAAACATGCACAGGTTAGAGGACTTACCTTGGCCTCAAATTCCACCTACAAGTCAGTACAATTCATAATAGGCACCCACTCACTCAAAACAAATCGAACCAGTTGATTACATGTCACCCAAATCATTCCCCACGGTGAAATATCTAAAAGTCAGGCCATGTGCATTCTCCAGGATGACATCCCAAGTCTCCGAGCCACGTGCCTCAACCCTTGGGCCCACATGCATTCTCTAAGGCGACCTCTTCGCCAAGGTGGTACATCAAGTCACCGAGCCACATGCCATTTTAGATGCCATTCTCAAATACTAGACCCACGTGCATTCTCTAAGGTACTAGTTCACCAAAGTGACGCATCAGATCACCGAGTCACGTGTCCTTTTAGATGCCATTCCGGAATGTCGGGCCCACGTGCATTCTCTAAGGCACTAGTTCACCAAAGTGACGCATCAGATCACCGAGCCACGTGCATTCTCCAGGAGGACATACCGAGTCTCCGAGCCACGTGCATTCTCTAAGGCGACCTCTTCGCCAAGATGACATATTCAACCACCGAACTCACGTGCAATCTCCAGGTGATATTCCAATTCACCGAGCCCACATATTTTCTTTCGGTGATAACTAATACCCAACGATTTCTCAATCAAATAATTAACAATCAACTAAATATGAATAACTCCTAAAAATTCATAATTAAATCAATTCCATACAAATTGAAGCTCAATTAAATAAAGGGACTGTGCCACGACAATCAAGACGAAATTCCGATCACCAGTCATTCCGGCTGAATTTCAAGAAAAATAAATATTTAATTAATTAATTTCGAAAATTAATTAACTACTAAAAATCCAATTTAGGCCCGCATTGCCTAATTGAAGCCCTCTAAGGGTCGGGAAAAATCCCAAGATGCTTTCAATAAATAGTAGACTATGTCTACTTGCTAATTGCACAATCAAAATGTCTAACATGCATCACGATTATCTAATAATCACTAATCTACTCTAATCTAACCACCTAATTGCACTTAAATAAATCCAATCAACCCCTAAGCATAATTAGCAAACTAAGCAGGGATTAGTGAGATTACTCACTTGATTTGCGAAGAATAGAACACCGCAACGGCGGCCGAACTTTGACCCACGACAAACTTGGACCGGGCCAATAAACTTTACAAGCCCATAGAAATTTCTAGACTTGGGCCTAGTAGAATTCTTGGGCTGAACTTGATTTGGGCTTCAAAATTGGGCTGAAATGGGCTTGAAACAAAGCTGAATTGGGCTTGTCTTCACTGAAGCTGGGCCAGGCTTCAAGTGGCTGAATTGCTGGACTTTTGGGCCCAACTAGACTTAAATTTGCTGGGTTGAGGACTGCTGGAGATGGGCCAGCTTGTTGGGCTCGTGGACTTGCTGCACCTGTGGGTTCGGTAGCCCAAAGGAGCTACTTACACGTGCTGGGCCCCGAACAGGAAGATAGAAGCAGCTTTGGGTGATGGCGAGAGAGGAAGGGTCTTCGGTCACAGATGGTGGAGAGTGCAGAGGAGATTTCATTCGGTGGAAGCTGGCTGTCTTCGCTGGCAGCAACAAAATGAAGTGGAGCTGTAGGTTCGTGAGGAGGAATTTGTGGGCTGAGGCATGAGTGGCCGACAGGGTCAACAAATGGCAAGGAGCAGCTTCGGTTGACCTGGACGCATGGAGATGGAGCAGCTTCGTGGGACGGGGGCTGAGCGGAGAGAGAGAGGGCTTCGGTTCAAGAATTCGGTGGCAGAGGAGCTGCAGGTGAGATGGCTTCGCTGGCGTGGGGCTTGCGGTCAATTGACCGGTGGAAGACGCCTGGCAGAAGACACGGATGGAGAAGCAGCTTCGGTTTCTCTCTTCCGCTGGCTGTGGTGGTCGAATGGAGAGGTAGAGGAGAGAGAGTGTGTGGATGAAAGTATCGGTCAAAGAAAGCAGAAAAATGAGATAAGCTTTGACTAAAATCAAAGCAACCGAGAGAGAGGTGGGGAAATAGGATACGGCAGGGGGAGAGAGACGTCGGTGTGGGGCTGTTCCGCACGAGAGAGAGAGAGAGAGAGAGAGAAAACGTGGGTAGCTAGGGGAGGAACGTGCGCAAAGGGGAAGGAAAATAAAGAAATAGAAATAAAAGGAATTAAATGGAAGTCCCAAAAAAAAAAAAGATAATTCTTAGTCTAATTTGATCCCCGAAAATTCCCAAACTAAGGTACTGGATTCCCACTTGCTTTGTTGCACAAAATTTCCCTCAGCAAAGAATCTCAAGCAACAAAAGTGGCCATTTTTTTATATTCCGAATTTTAATTCATTTTTCTTCAAATCCGATCTTCGAACAAATAAATTCAGTTGATGTCCCATTTGAATTCAGAAAAAATCCAAACAACTTCCATTCACCAATTCACTCACGCCAGATGTCAAAAATCCTTCAAATTGGCCAATCCAAATTGCCGTTATTTTTCCACGGTGTCCAAATACATTTTCCATGAAAATCTCGGATCTCTGAAAAATCTTCCGAGACGAGTCGTGGTCTTAGAATTTATTGTGACATGACAGAATCTTCAATTTCTGAAATCGGACTTGAATTGGCGGTTAATTTCCATTTGGCGCGTTTTTAGCGTGACCTAGACTATTGGGTAATTTTAAGAACTTTTTAAGGCAAATGACCCGTGGTCGATTTCCTTCGAACTACTATGAACCCATTTGACTTAATGGCGACTCTCGATTGTCATGAAAATCTCGATGATTCAATTACGAATATAGGGCGCCAAAACGATCAACGAGAATTTTTCAATTTAGTGAAGTCACTCATAATCGGCCACACATCTCGAGTCAAACAGACCTATCTCTCGATCTCAAATCGATTTTTAACTCTGCCACAATGGTTTCTAAAGATGAGCATGGTCGAGAAGCCGATTCTTGATTGAATTCTCAAATCTATTTGCTTTAAAGTCCTTAATAGCTTCTCTAGCTAGTCTAGTTATCTCAAGAGTAATCGGCTCTGAGAATAGCCCTATAAACGCATCAACGAAATGCCCGATTAATTCAGTAGAAAACATGTTGAAAAATTCATGATGTCACAACTCTTCCCCTCTTATAAAAATTTCGTCCTCGAAATTTAAACCATTACAAGACTTGATCAAAAAGGTGGGGGTACAATTCTCTCATTGACTCCTCAGTCTCCCATGTCGCTCATTCTGTACCGTGGTGTTGCCATACCACTTTGACTAACGGAATGGTCTTTGTATGCAGGACTTGCTCTTTGCGATCGACAATTTGAATCGGGCTTTTGACGTATGACACACAGTCATCCACGTACAATTCTTCGAAATTGAGTACGTGGGTCGGGTCGAGCTCGTACTTCCTTAACATCGACATGTGAAAGACGTCATGCACTTGCACCAATCTTGGTGGCAATGCAAGACGATACGCTAGGTTCCCGATTCTCTAAAGAATCTCAAACGGACCTACGTACCTTGAACTCAATTTGCCTTTCTTACCAAAGCACGGAGTTCCCCTCATTGGTGACACTTTCAAAAAAACATGATCACCAACTTGGAATTCCAAAAACCTTCGACGCTTATCTGCATAACTTTTCTGCTTGCTCTACGCTGTTTTTAAAATACCTCTGATTATTGCCACGGCATCTATTGACTGTTGAACCAACTTTGGCCTATGATTTTTCTTTTCCCGACTTCATCCCAACACATTGAAATTCCGCATGCTTTGCCATACAATGCTTCAAATGGAGCCTTCTGAATACTCTGCTGATAACTTTTGTTGTAGGCGAATTCCACCAGATGAAGTTGATCTTCCCAACTTCTTTTGAAGTCTATTACACACGCTCTCAGTTTATCCTCAAGGGTTTAAATCGCCCTTTAGGACTGGCCATCTGTTTGAGGATGATATGCCGTACTGTATTGAAGTTTTGTACCTAAAGCACTTTGCAAGCTCTCCCAAAAAACGGCCGTAAACCTTGGGTCTTTATTTGAAATTATCGTAACCGGAACTCCATGCATTTGAACCTCTTGACGCATGTATAAGTCGAAGTTATTATAACCGGCACTCCATGCATTCGAACCTCCTAACGCACGTATAAGTCTGCATGTCTATCAAGACTAAGGTCCTTTCGAACTGCGATGAAGTGAGCCGATTTTGTTAGCCTATCAACTACTACTTAAATTGAATCATTCCCTCTCTGATTCCTTGGTAGTCCAGTCACGAAGTCCATCGTGATATGCTCCCATTTCCACTCTAGGATTGTAAGAGGTTGCAGAAGTCCTCCCCGCTTGCAATGTTGGGCCTTTACTTGCTGACAAGTCAAACACTTGGTGAAATGCTTCAATGTCCGCTTTCATACC
Source organism: Eucalyptus sideroxylon x Eucalyptus melliodora (assembly GCA_016097485.1). NCBI lineage: Eukaryota > Viridiplantae > Streptophyta > Magnoliopsida > Myrtales > Myrtaceae > Eucalyptus > Eucalyptus sideroxylon x Eucalyptus melliodora. The sequence continues at coordinate 31,801,375 of CM027825.1, read as the reverse complement.
TAACCACCAATAATGTTGATGCAGATTCTGATACATTTTAGTGCTTTCAAGATGAATGCTATAACTGCTACGATGTGCTTTAGATAAAATTTCTTTTCTAAGCTTTACATCGTTAGGTACAATCAAACGTCCACGGAGCCTCAGTACCCCATTATCGAAAACCTGAAAATCAACCTTTCTTTTATCATCCTCTTAAAGAATTTTATGTACGTCTGGATCTGTCGGTTGGAGTTGCTTGATTCTGACCTGGACATTCGATTCAATCCTGAGGGCGGCCATAAGACTCGAGAGGTGGCCTACCTCAAATTTGAACACTGAATCTCGCACTCTTTCAATTAAATTCCACTCCTTAATCAATAAATGAGCCACTAAAGACTTTCGACTCAAAGCATCGACGACCTTATTCACCCTTCCTGAGTGATATAAAATATCACAGTCGTAGTCCTTCAGCAATTCCATCCATCGGCGTTGTCTCATGTTCAACTCCTTCTAAGAGAACAAATACTTGAGACTTTGATGATCTGTGAAAATCTGAAACTTTTCCTCGCGCAAGTAGTGCCTCTAAATCTTCAACACAAATATGATGGCCACAAGTTCTAAGTCATGAGTCAGATAGTTCAATTCATGAGGTCTTAACTGATGGGAAGCATATGCAACGTGTGGCACCCCTTGATGGCTCTCAAACCGTTAGGGTCACCACAGTTCGATTTCCATTCTCTTGCTTAACCTGAAGGTCTATCAATCCTAGGGGTTTACATCTTTTAGATTGGTCTTTGTGCAATTTATATGGCGGAAGCACATCCATCAACTCCCTTCCTTATATTCAGAAAACAATGCACACCAACTAAACATTTATAGGTAAAAGCCGAACACTTTTATTTACTTAAACCAGATGGACATCATTCATCGGTACATCAAATGACGTAGTCTTCTATACTTTGCTATACTTCAAAAGATGACCGACATCTCCTCCAACAGTCGTATACTTAAAAGTCCATCGATCAGTGTCGGCGTCCAAAAGTTCATTCCTTTGCTATCCTCCTTCTCACAGTCATATCCAACCACTTGATCCATCTACCGGTGGCAGTGGCAGTAGAGGTATTTTATCTAGTCTGAAATGTTAATCCCCAAAGGGGATGAGTACAACCACTCAGAAGTAAAGATCCACCAAACTACTCAATGCGTCAAATAGAACAATCAAGGTATCATGAACAAAGCACATAACATTCGTGCATTCAAGCATATCTTACCTTGCAACCATGCAGATATCACCATGCCATATGTGCATATACCACCATGCATTTATCATCAATCATTCATGCATATATCACCATGCCATATGTGCATATACCACCATGATTCGCTTATCATCAAGCATTCATGCATATATCACAATGCCATATGTGCATATATCACCATGATTTGTATCATCCATGCTATCAAGCATATATCATCATGAGATCCATTCACGCCTTCATGATCGCATTTTCAATATCAAATAGTATCAATTTACTTTCATAAGCAAATCAAGCATCATGCCATATGCATACACCCATGCACATGATTCAATTTCAATTCTTATCTTTCACAAGGATCTCATTATTTTTCATCTGGGGACCAATGTTTGCATCCCACAATTTATTGCTTGCATCCAACCTAGCATTGCGAGGAGCCTCCGGCACCCACATTCTGGCATCTCGCATTCCACCTAGCGTCACGAGAAATCTCTGGGGCTCACCATGAAAATGGTTACCCCTACCCTCCGGGCATGCATCATGATATAACCCCTCACCCTCCGGGCATGTATCATAATACAACCGGACATCTCAAAACTCCCGAGGAACCTCCGGCACACACCTCCGGGCATCTCGACACTCCTGGGGTATCGTCGGCTCACACCTTCGACGGCCTTCTTATCATTACAATGCATATTCTCATATATCTCATTTTTCAATTTCACATTTGATGCAATAATGCCAATGATTGGAATTAGTCTTTTTAAAATCATATAATATGCATTGGGAAAAATATTATTTGATGCAATGATTTTGAGAAACTTTATTGAATTCATGAAATTCCATAAATCTTTTGATGTCATATGATATGCATGAATGTCACCACATCATTGCACGAATGATAATCTAAGATATCACAATTTATATAGCAAATCAATAACCTGTAAATAAAACAGTTTTTCAGCTTAAATAGAATGCGTGCTATTTATGAAAAATTATGGAAAATTAGTAAACGATGAAAATTAATTCTGAAAATTTAACATGTTGTAGATAAGATCTAAGAAAACACATTTCATGAAGGACACCATATCAAACAAGGCTTCACAGAATACGTACAGGTCCATACATCACCGAAAAACGATTTTAACATCATCCATGCACAGTTTTGAAAACAATTTCAATTAAACCCTTGAATGAACTCAGAAAATTATGAAATTTGGACACGTTGTATTTAAGACCTAGAGGTACAAGTTTCATGCAGAAATCATAGTCTAATTCGTTCTGAATTAAAAAATAACATCGATTTACTTTTCCTATTCTCGGTATCGTTTTCCAGATCTAGTACTTTCGAAGAAAAAGGGTTTCACCATTCAATACTTGTCCATTTAATTTCAAATTTTAACATGTTAACCATCAAGAAGTCCTCTACAACTTTCCTCAAGAAGTCGAAGAGAGATTCCAACTAAAAAGTCACATGCAGCTCTCGAAATCATCAAGGGATAAATTGTTTCTCCAGAAAACAGAATGCTAAGCTGATAACACAACTTCTTCATCTTCAAAAATACTCACCACTACCCCATTCGAATTCCACCATGCATCACACATCATCACAGCAAGCAAAACCACAGCAAATAAAGTGTAGATCAACGGACTCTACTTGCCTTAAGGCCGACGCAACCCAGCAAGCAAGACAATAACTTGTGGGCTTGGGCGCGGCACAATCAACGGTGAAGTTAGGTGGCGTCGATGGCGGCAGCAGGTGTGCTCACGGCGGGGCTAATCTCGTCCTTTCCCTCACCGACACACCCTCACACTCTCGAACTCACTCTCCCTTTCTCTCTCTCGGTCACTCCGCCCCCTCTTTCTTTATTTTCTCGATTACAATTTACCATGGCCGCTGGTTTTTACTTAAAACCAGTCAACTTAAGGGGAGTTTTTCCAGGGTTTGGCCGCATGAAGTACGTGTCCATCATGCATTTCTTCCTTCGACACCTTGCTCCTCCTTTCCACGTGTCTTCAGCAATTTAACTAATTCTCTTGTTAATCCTAATCTGCTGGCTGACCAAGGGAAAGCAACGTGGCATCATTGGTCAATGATTTCCCTTCATAGTTGACTAGGGTGTCGACTAGTATGGGGATCTTTGGGCTATTTTGGGCCAGCAAATTAGTGGCCCAAATTCCTTAGAATTAATCCTTAATCTTGCACATACATGGGGCATTCTTGATCGCATGGTTTCATGGTTCAACAATTTATCAAATGTACTCTTTCATTATCCAAATTCTTTTCTTGTTCCATGGTCAGCTAGACATGACTGAGATTGGTCCCACTAATGACCTTAAGGAGACTTTAATGAATCTATAGTTTATTCAACGATCAAATTATTTCCATATGTGACTCATCGATCCAATGATGCTATGAGCCAATGTCATAATCCGACGATACTCTCGTCACTTAGTCGTGGACTGTCGTATATCTAAGGGTCGTTACAAAATTTTGGATGCCACACAACAACTCTACCATGTTGTATCAGCACCAACCCAATCCCCTAAATGACACATCACTATAGATCTCGAATCCTCTTGGACTAGATGGAATCGTCAGCACAGGTGCGGTAGTCAATTTTTCCTTCAGCTCTTGAAAACTACGCTTGCACTTATCTGACCATACAAATTTATCTTCCTTCTTCAGGAGCTTTGTCAGAGGCGACGCTAACAATAAGAACCCTTTTACAAACCGTCTGTAATAACCTGCTAATCCCAGAAAACTTCTAATCTTTGTCACTATGGTTAGTCTTGGCCACTTGATCACGGCTTCTATCTTGCTCGGGTCGACGGAGATTCCTTCCCCGGAAATCACATGACCTAAGAACGCAATACGAGTCAACCAAAACTCGCATTTACTAAATTTAGCATACAGCTGATAAGTTCTTAGGGTCTGGAGTACTACTCTTAGATGATTTTCATGCTCTTCATCACTTCTCGAATAGACCAAGATGTCATCAATGAACACAATCACAAACTGATCCAGATATTCCTTGAACACTTTGTTCATCAAATCCATGAAAGCAGCTGGAGTATTCATCAATTTGAACGACATCACTGTAAACTCGTAATTACCATGATTCATTATCACAAGATGCTTCATGAACTTACACTATTCATGTGGCGTCAAATTCACAGCTCAGCAACTAATCAAGCACAACTATTACTAGTGATTCCCCTTTCTTTCACTTTTACTTCAACAGTTTAAGTTCTACCAACTCAGCACAAAACTTTACTATGCTACTTTGATAAAATCACCTCTAACACATTCTTTCTCTAATTGGTGCAAAGTCAATTCTACTCCCATTCCTTTCGCCATCCTAGTAGCGTTTTGGCCGCAGTAGTGATGTCTATACTACCTTAGACTTCCACCAATAGTCCTTCACCGGAGGGCCATGCTGGTCATCATCACAATATGTTCTAGCCATACCCGAACACTAGATTTATCTACGCTTCCTTCCACACTTTTGGCACTCATCTGGTGAGTCTTCAATCTCCTGTCAAGTGACAGCATACATTCTTTCAAGTACCGGAGACCTGTTCCGAAAACCTCACGGTGCGTTCTACGATGCACTTCTTCTGATTTGTCTCATTGACGGTGACAACGATAACCATTGCCGAGGTTCCATTAGCCTTCACGGACAATCCATAAACCACATCCGTGCTGGTGACACCTACCACAAATTCTTGTCCTCGGGAGACACGAGACTGATCCATATCATCTTCTGCAGAAACAACACGTCCCATTATGTCTCGATGTTGATCTAACTACCTCACCCTTCCTATTGGGCAGAATAGATTATTTTTCTTTTGACCTTGATCTTTTCCATGACCGATTTCCATTTCTACCTGAACTAGATCTGTACCTCAACTCGAATACAATGGCTCACTCCAAGATCATAACTTCACACTAGACCTTAGCAAGCGCGGTAACAACGGCAGTAGTGACAACGACAACAACGGCGGCTTGGTCCTAAGCTTGCTGGCTCAACCAATTCCAAGGACACTAGTGCCTGAACGATCTTGTCGAACCTAGGATCGCTCGGTGCTGCTACACTAGTACCAACCTGCGGTGGTACTCTTACACTCAAGCTAGCCAGAACCGACACTCTACCACAACCACCTCAAGTACCGACCTTTGTCGATGCTTTATCCCGAGTCATAGAGGACATTGTCCTCTTACTAGGAGTTCTCAACTCCTGCTCGCTCATGGTTCAATCTTTACACTGAAACCCATCTTCCAAACCCACACTGGATTAGAAGGTAAGCGATCCACACACAATAAACAATTCTAGCATTCAGCTAACACAGACATGCACCAACATGAATTTAAAGGCATTTCCTACTAATTATCCCATGGTCAATGCTCCTTATTACTCCAATCTTGAACTTCGCTCTAATACCACAAAAAAGGGGATCTCACGCCCCGATCCTCGGGCACGCACACATCCTTCTCAATTGGTCGATTTTATAATGCGATATTCTAAGACTATGTATCACCGATCCTTTTATTTATTAAGCATATGTGGAGCAGTTATAAATCCCTAGACAGTAAATCGATGGGATAAAAAAGTAAGACCATATTATTCATATTGAAATTCACAACCATACTTTTATACATAACATAACTCAAAGTATTTCACAAACTATTCATGACTTTCTAATTTCACTCTATTCACAATAAAACAAGATTCCCAAAAGAGGATGGGGCCTTAGTCCTCATCCGGTCATACTCAGGATCCCTTTATGGATCATCTTCTTCTTCAAAAATCTTTCTCCTCCTCAGGTTTCACTTTAGTGTTCTCTTTCTCCAATTCCTCCTCCCCAGGTTCATCTACGGGCTTGAAATGTTGTCCCATAACCGGGATAAGACTACGTCTCAACAAGTTCTACCGCACTAAGGCCCGATTAGTAAACCATTATACTATAGGCTACCTAAACACGCACAGGTCAGAAGACTTACCTTGGCCTCAGATTCCACCTGCAAGTCAGTACAATTCATAATAGGCACCCACTCACTCAAAACAAATGGAACTAGTCGATTACATGTGTAGCACCCCTAAACACCTAAGGTCGCCACAGCCTGCCAATCGCTTTATCTCTATAGGATACCCGTTACTTGTCTTTGATATAAAGGGGTTTAAAGAAGGACCGAGGTCCTTAGGCATTTTTTTTTTTTTTTGAAAAGAGTTTAGCGCAACTCATAGCGGAATTAAAGATGAGTCTCGCCATCCCTCTACTCTCTCGTGATGATGATATAATGCACAGCTACACCTCGAAGGAAAACATAAAGCCGAGCCACTTTTATTTATATTTTCATGATGGATTTCTCGGGTCGGTACAACCAAAAAAAGAAGCCAAGACTTTTAACTAAACTTGGCTACAGCTCAAAAAAGATCTCGACCCCCTATATCGATCACGTGTCATCCTCCCTCTACAAGTGTCGGCTATACTCAAAAAGTGCCAGCTCTCACTCTTCACACGGGCCATCACACCCATCCTGGTGCATCGGGTGGTGGTGGCGGCAACATCCCCCGCATCACTCCGTCTTGGCAGACGTGGACTAACAAGAACTCCCGAATGACCGGACCCCCAGTCAGGCCCACATCATACATCACCAGCACCCGAATCCGTATGAACGTCAAACCAGGGATGGTAACACTATTGAGCTCCATACAATCGACCTCCACGTCAGATGGAAGGCCATAAAAGGTACCCCACGTGACCGGAGGGAGAGGCATCTTCTTAATCTGAAATGTTGGCCCCCGAAGGGGTGAGTACAACCACTCAGCAAGTAAAATATCCATTAAACTACTCAATGCATCACACAATACAATCGTAACATCATAGCAGAATACATATCATCCATGCATTCAAACATAACTTACCTTGTAGCCATGCATATGTCATCATACCATATTTTCATTATCGTACACTCATCACCAAGTATTCATATATATACCATCATGCCATAGGTGCATATACAACCATGCACTCATACACATCATATCATACAAACATGCATACGTGTCACCATACCATGCACGATTCAATTTCAATATTTTATCTTTCAATTTGATCACCACATCTTTCTTTCTTGGGACCAGTAATTGCATCCCATATTTTATCGCTCGCATCCCAACCTGGCATCTTGAGAAACCTCCGACACACACCACCGAGCATTCGGCACCCCCACATTCCGAGCATCTCGTATCCCAACTGGCATCACGAGGCATCCCCCGGGCACAAACCTCCGAGGCTTCTGGCACCCAACCATTCCGGGCATCTTGAAACTCCCGAGGACATCCGGCACCCAACCATTCCGGGCATCCTGACACTCCCAGGGCATTGTCGGCTCACCTCCAACAGTCTCCTCATTCATCATAATTCATATTCACAAATTTATGTCTCACAATCAACATGGCACATGATGTGATGGCAACAAAGTCAATTTCAACTTTTGATTCTATATGTAATGCCAAGAATCATCACATGTGCAGTAAGATTCAATCACTTGAAACAATATAATTCATGAGGCTCATCCAAAACAGAATAGTCATGCATCCAGTCTTTGAAATTTGCACAATACAGCTTGCACAGTTTTAGAAAGCATTTTATTTAAATGCTCAAATGACTTTAAAAAATTATGAAATTCAAACATGTGATAGTCAAGACATAAAGGCAGATATTTCATGAAGGATGCTACACCAAAAGACCCTCCTACAATTCGGTGTAGACCATTGCATCACAGCACTACTATTCTAACAATTCAGCTTGCACAGTTTTTGAAACATTTTTGGTTAAATAAGCAAATGAACTTCAAAAATTACGAAATTTGAATATGTTGTAGAGAAGACATAAAGAGAGATGTTTCATGAGAACACATTGCCGAAAGAACCTAATGCAAAACGATATAATCCATGCATTGCAATTGACCAAGTCTGAATATATCAGATTACACGGTTTTAAAAATATTTTCGTTTAAATACCCAAATGACCTTCAAAATTTATGAAATTTGACTATGTCGTAGTCAAGATCCTAAGGTAGGTTTTTCATGAAGAAATCAAAGTCAAATTAGTTCTAGGTGATTTAATATAGGCGGTTAAAGCTTCTTTTTCAATACCAAAATTTCCAAATCTGACTACTTCCGAAAAGCCACGAATTCACCTATCTACTCTTGTTAGTTTTCTCTACATTTTTTATATGTGAAACCTCAGGATGTCCTTTACATCTTTTATTAAGAAATCGATTGGAATAGGCAGCAGCCTACCCAAGTTCTTTATGACAATGATGCTGAACATGAGCAAATTTCAGCACCTTGTATGCCCCAAAATTAATCAAATACGACTTCTACAGCTGTTGGAATTTCGCCAATAGTCGCTGAAGTCAATGAAGAAGAAGCCCAATCTCTTCGCCACGTTAGAAGAAAGTCTGCTTGGATGGAAGATTATGAGGTAACTGGAATTGGCGATTCAATTACTCACTTTGCCTTATTTTCAGACCATAACCCTACAACTTTTAAGAGTGTTGTCAAAGAAGAAAAATGGCGAAAAGCGATGGATGATGAAATTAATGCCATCGAAAGAAATGATACTTGGGAGTTATTTGATCTTCCAGATGGACAAAAAACCATTGGTGTATAGTGGGTCTTTAAAACAAAACTGAAAGAAAATGGTGAAGTTGACAAATACAAAGCATGTTTGGTAGCCAAGAGATACAAGCAGAAATATGGGATCGACTATACAAAAGTTTTTTCTCCAGTTGCGAGACATGACACGATTAGATTGGTGGTTGCATTGGCGGCACAGAATTCTTGGCCTATTTTCCAACTTGATGTCAAATCAGCATTCTTGCATAGGTATTTGGAGGAATAGGAGATCAAGATGATAGGAGGAGCACCTCGGGTTATGCTTTTATGTTTGAGACATGTGCTATTTCGTGGTCATCTAAGAAGAAACCAATTGTCACATTGTCAAGTACAGAAGCTGAATTTGTTGCTGCAACAGCTAGTGCTTGTCAAGCTATTTGGCTAAGGAGAATTTTTTAGAAGCTGCAATTCAAGCAACTAGGAGCTACTAAAATTTTTTGTGACAACAACTCAGCAATCAAACTCTCCAAGAATGCTGTGCTACATGGAAGAAGCAAGCACATTGATGTGAAGTTTTATTTCTTGAGAGATCTTAGCAATGATGGAACAATTGATCTAAACTACTGCAAGAGTGAAGATCAAGTTGCTGATATATTCACCAAGGCCCTCAAGATGGAGTCATTTGTGAAACTCAGAAAGTTACTAGGTATTTGCATGTTGAAAACAGTCAAGGCTTTAAACTGAATGTTAGTAAACATCAGTTTAAGGGAGGGATTGTTGAAATAATAATTATTTCCTTTTGCATGTGTTGTTGATTTGGTTTTTCAGTTATTAGAGTTAGTGGAGTCATGTGTGTTAGTTGTCCTAGTTTTTAGGTGTTAGTGGGGTAAGTGCTTTATGCAGAACATGGGTAGTTATGGGGTGTTTTACGTTATGTATTTTGTCTTTTGTAAAAGACTTGATTGTTTTGTACCTAAAATAAAGTTTCAGCCTCATCTCTCCTCCCTTTAGCAATTTAACAGGTCTACCCTGCTCTGCCTCGGTAGCACATCCTCCACGCGCGTGAGCTACGGAGGGAAGGAGGAGGAAGAAGAAAGAGAGAGGGCCAAGCCGTGGAAGGGGGAGCGGACTGGGAAAGAGATGGGCCCTGAGCCCATGCCGGGGCTGGGGGGAGAGAAGAGAAAAGGGGCTGGGCTTTCGCCCAAGCACCCTAGCCCTCTCCCCCTTTTTTTTTAAATATATTTAAAAAAGAATTATTTATCCGAAATGCAGTAAAATGAAGGAAAATAAAATAGAAACTAAACCTTAGTAGATAGAGATGCAAATAATATTAAGATCTAGGTGATGCAAAAATCATTTTTTGTTTGGGTCAAATTGGTCCATAATTTTTTTATGCAATTTAATCATAAATATTTAGCCAAAACTTATGTGTCAACAGTTATTTGTATTTATCATTATCTATTTAGCGTCACTTACATGATCTTGATAGAAATCTCTTCTCACGCTGATCATTATTACTGCTCACAAACGAAGCAAAATGAAACTAAGGATAGGATACACGAAGCATAAAACTGCATTGAAGGCAGTGGTCACCGACGGAGTGTGAAACAAGGGGAACGAGACAAGCTACGTAACAACTTTACGAGCATGATAACCGTGCATTATTGAACGTTTATCCTTTTCTTACTCTAATGTAGCACGCACATATTCACACTAGAGGGGATGAAGAATCACTTTGACTCCATGTTGAGGGCGCATGGTGAGGATCTGGGTCGGCAAGTGGATGTAGTCAGGGGAGAGAGTGAAGCTGTAGCGCTGTAAAATCATCGCGATGGTGATCTTCGCCTCGTTCATCGCGAAATACAAGCCCACGCAGCTCCGTGGTCCCAAGCCGAATGGGAGGAACGCGGCGGCGTTGTTTGTAGCTTTGGCGATCCCTTCCGAGAATCTCTCTGGCTTGAAAAGACGCACGTCGTCGCCCCAAATTCGAGGGTCGTGGTGAATCTTCAGGATCGGTACGTCAAGGATGATGTCCGGAGGAAGAAGGAGATTTCCTAATGTGACTTGCCTTTCGACTTTTCTAATGATGTGGATGACAGGAGGATACAATCGAAGCGTTTCGTTAATGATCATCTCTACCTGAAAAGACAACCACATTTACAAAAGCATGAGTATACGGACTATATTCGTGAAAAGACAACTAGTTACATACAGTTTTGAGTTTCATGATTCCTTCATGATTGGGATCTTCATCGCCAAATACATCGGCCACCTCTTTTCTTGCTTCTTCTTGCCAATCTTTGTGAATTGCAAGGAGGAAGAATGTCCAAGTGAGGATGGAATTCGTCGTTTCTTGTCCCGCGACATAGAACGTCTTGCACTCGTCCACGACATCATCGATCGTGATTCTCTTGCTCTCATCCAGATCGTGATAGGCCTTCAAAAGAGACCCTAAGAAGTCGTTCCCATAGTTGTCTATTTCTCCTGCGTTCAACTTCTTCTCTCGCTTATCGATTATTTCTAACACCGCATTGCGTATCGCCTTCTGTAGTCGGTCGGACTCGATTTCATCACTTGTTTTCCATATCTTACTAGAAAAAGAAAAACACGAATGGACTTTTAAACCAAGCAAAAGTTACTATTACCACTGAAGCTCTATTCACCTGCAAAATAAAAAGACCCTAATGTTCACAAGGAAAAAAACAAGGACCTGATTCCAGGAAGTCTTAATTTGAAAAGATTTTGCGATGCTATAATAGTCAACTCTTCCAACATTTGGAAAATATCTCTCCCTTCAATGTAGCTGCTTCCAAATGCTGTCCTGGAAATCACTTCTGACAAGATCGCTGTAAACTGTTCGAACAACTCAACCTCTTTGGCTTCTAAATTCTGCCATCTCTTGAGCAGCATGTGAACACTATCCACCATTGCTGGAATCATGCCCTGTATATTCACAATTTATAGTGCAATCAGCAACAGTTCTCATGCACGTTCTAAGCCATTGCGTGGCTTAGAACGTACATACTCAATTCTTGTTATGCATATATAACAAGACAGTATATGGTTATAATCATGTATTAATGCGAGTTAACAAGTTTTCCTATTATGTCTATCATTTGGCACATTACAAAATCACAATATATCTAACACAAATTGACGGGAATCCAGACGTCGTGTCGGACAATTGATTTCTAAGGAGCACGATAAAAGTTTACCTTCAAGCTTTCGCCATGGAAGGCGAGATGTGCCAATCTACGTTGCCTTGTCCATTTTTTGCCTTCAATACTCACAAGCCCATCACCTAAAATCTTCTTGATGTCTCCTGGGAATTCTGGCTTCACATATGTTTTATCTCGGTCGTTAAGTGCCTCTTTGACTAGCTCAGTGTCTGAGATAAGTAGTTGAGCTTGAGGACCATACCAATACAGATAAATTCCCCCTACATACCGTATGAAGGCATGATGTTAGCAAGGACTTGAACATAAAACAATTTAAATACAATAAAGTTACACTAGATGGACCGGCATGACTTATAGCCAAGTGTATGTTAAATAACCACGCCAAGTAGTATTTTCACCCAATGCTATATTATATATTAAGGAAAAGTGTTAAAAAAAGCTCTAAACCTTTTGCATTTGTGCCAATTTAGTCATAAGCATTTTTTTTTTTTTGCCAATTAAGTCCTATTCTGGCCAATTTTGGCCAAATTTTGTTGACTAGACGCCATTCGGCTGACATGACCTAATCGACAACGACGTAGACTACTTTTAATAATATTTTAATTTTTTTTTAAAAATTATCTTTTTAATTTTTATTTTTCTTTTTTCCTTCTCCTCCTTCTTCCTCCAATCCGGCGACCGTCAAAGGTGACGACCGGTGAGGTCAAGATCGACCTTGTCGCCACCTTGCTAGTGGTCGCGAGGGCGGCGAGGCTCGACCTCGCTAGATCTAGTGAGGGCGAGCCCCGCCCGCCCGCCGCAAGGTCGCCCTTGAGGCCTAGGTGGCGAGGAGAGCCCCACCAGCTTGGCTCGAGGCTAGCTCGAGGTTGCCCGAGTTGTAAGGGCAGCCTCGCGCGGGGCCGGCAAGACTCTCCTTCCCCGGCCATGGGTGAGGCTCGACCCTCGCCGGATGCGAAGAGGGCAAGTCTCACCGCCCGAGCCTCTAGGGTGGCATCACACCGAGCGAACAAGGCTCGCCCTCACCACATCCGGCGAGGTTGAGCCTCGGCGGCCCGGCGAAAGCTGCCGCCGGCGGCCACGGCAAGGTGGCCGACGAGGTCGAGGTCGACCTTGCCGGTCGTCGCCTCTAACCGATCATTGGACTAGAGGAAGAAGGAGGAGAAGAAGAAAAGAAAAAAAAATTAAAATATTATTAAAAGTTGTCAACATCAGCCGGTTGGCGTCTAGTCAGCAAATCCAGCCAAAATTGGCCTGGAATGACTAAATTGACACAATATAAAAATGTTTAGGACTTAATTGACACCAAAACAAGATTTAGAACTAAATTGACGCAAATACAAAAGGTTTAGGACTTTTTTTTAACACTTTTCCCTATATATCATCAATAGAAAAGTTAGATATTATTTCTTATTATAAAAATAGGACCTAAATTACCATATATTTTATTCCATTGGTGAATGTGAGGCTCAACGATGGGTAAAATCTCATGAGAAACATTCTTCATGGGCCCGTTCGTCTTCATCATGACATCCTCCTTCAATTTGAATATTTCCTTGGTGCTGCCATGGATGAACTTGTAGGGAGGGCCATTGATGCCTTGTGAAGCCATTGCCCTTTGAACTCGAATTGGTCTCCACCATAGCTTGTGGAGCAATTTGGTAAGAATTGAGGAGAGAAACAAAGCCGAAATGCCCAACAAGAAACCCAGAAAATCCATGGCTAATTGGCTTATTCCAGAAGTTGAGAGGCCAAAAGGAAAATTTTTTATTGGGGGATATGAAATCGAAGTGCCCATTTTATAGCCACTTCATTGAGTGACTTGTTGAATTTTGTGTTGGTAAAAAATTTGAAATTGCAACACCCCCACATTTATTTTATTTTATCTCATTTCGGTCCGTCGACTTTGGTGGCTTGACTGGACAGAGATGTAAGTGGAGGTGGTTACTCCAAGATCGTCCTTTGCTTGACTCAACCTGCTAATTTGGCTTATTTCCAAAGTTGAGGGGCGGAAAGGAAGAATTCTTATTGGGAGGTACGAAATCGAAGTGCCCATTTTATAGCCACTTCATTGTGTGAAATGTTGGATTTCGTATAGGTTAAAAATTTGAAATTGCAACACCTCCGCATTTATTTTATCATTTCATTTCGGTTGGTCAACTTTGGCGGCTTGACTGGACAGAGATGTAAACGGAGGTTGTCACTCCAAGATCATCCTTTGCTTGACTCAACCTGCTATCACTTTGGGAGATTGAAAACTTGATATTGGGATATAAAAGTAAAGTATTGTTTTGAAGATTTTTTTTTTCAAATAATTAGGTGTCTAACCGTTGTTGATACCTAAATTTTGGCAACCTAGTCACTTATTTATCGCATTAAAAAATTATGGATTAATTTTTAACCCCTAAGCAAACATATTATAATTAAGTTGCATAGCACTTTTTTTATTTGCATTGGACTAATAATAGATGGGTTCGAATTAGTGGTTCTGAGCTTTAAATTGACGAGTTGGACTAAGCCCACAAAGAGAGCAAATTGGCTCAAGCCCGTATCCTTGAGGAAATATTACGAGCTCATCTTTGCAAGATTTGAAATTTGAAAAAACTCCTATTGCAATTTTAAATCTTTGGTAATATGTGATAAAATCGGTGAAGAATATTCATTTTTTGCAAAGGAAATCTAGAGGAGATGTTGAAAATAAAAACAAATGTTGCGTTCAGAAAAAATCCTCATAAATGTTTATCTAAAACCCTAGTCCACTAACCTATAAATAGGTTGCTACACTACAGAAGAGGGGAGGCCACACATTGAACATACGGCCACAATTGAGAGCATAGAGAGAGGAGAAATCGTGAGGAGATCGGCCATGATCCACAATTGAGAAACGGCACATTGAGAGAGCTTCAAATTCGCTAGTTCTGGACGAGCTCCAACTGGCCTATTCGCCCAAGGTTAGTCCAGTGTTGATGCAGTCGAGATACTACTCCAAGCGAAGTCCTACTTGCTGATACCCTTGCCGAATTTCCCATCCTTGTTGCTGTTGCCTCTTCATCGTGAGCTCTTGACGATAATCACATGATGGCTACCGAGAGCTCCTTGCACTGCCGTGATCAAGACCCTTTCACGTTCGTGAGCAACCCCTCACCCGTGAATCACCATGCCGCAAGTCACCATCGGGCCATTGCCAATCACCCATAGCAATTCTCGCCACCCACCATCCGTTTGAATTTGGAAATATTAACGCCTATTGTGACGATCCACCGCTGAAACACAACACGGTTTTCCTTTCCCAAGCATCATCGTGCGTAGCTGTCGAAGGCCACGCAAGGAAGGTCAAATCTTTAGTCAAAAGAAAGATCCAAGCGGTGGTTAAAGAGTCTTGGTGGAAATTTGAAACAAGGAGAGAGGGGACTCCCTCGGCCAACCCTTGGTCAAGATGCTGGTCTCGCCTCGCCCTCGCCATCGATCACGCTGCTTGCTGCGTGAGCGGACGCCGTGCATCGCCCTCTTGTAGCCGCAAGTCAGCCGTCCCCTTGACGGCAACACCAGCTGATCGAGCACTACCCTGCATCCCGAAGCCATAAATCTTTGTATCGCTCTCCGCGATTGGCGTCTTCACGTCCAAAAACAATAGCCCCTGCGGTCTCTCTCTCCACAGGAGAAGATTACGACTGAATTAGGCGAGCGAAGCCAGTCAAAATTTCTCCACCGCCTGGACCTTGAGGAGGGTACACGTAGCAGGCGTATTATAAGAAGACAACCTGAGGAAGTGAGCCGGGAATCTCCACTGAGTCATATCCTCCACCATAGATCTTGGTACACATATAAAAAGAAGACAAAGAAAGGGTTACACCTGTTCCTAATCGTCTTCACGGGGAACCAAGTCTTTTTTTTTTTTTTTTGTGCATAATGTATCTTAGAAATAATAAAGAGGCTGGGTTTCGTGCATTTATCTCCTGATTTGGGGTTGTCAATGCTCACACGTTTTAATCTTTTTGCTGGATGGCAACACAGTTTTCAGCCACGTGAAGTCTCTGCCGTAAGACTGGGAGTCAGCCGTGCACCTCCTCACCGCCTCGTGAGCCATCACCTATCTCAAATCATCGAGCCATCACCGTGAGTCCACCATCTCGGCTGCTGTCCGAGCCGAACCACTGCAGCGACCCGTCCTCGAGCCATGCTGACCCTCCATCGCGATTCACGAGCCGTCGTTTGCTAAGCTCGATTAGGAAGCCAGAATTCGAATTAGGTAGATTTCTATTTTATTTTTAAATATTTTGTTTCTTTAGTTGAAATATTCCCTGATGTTTGAAATCCCGACATGATATTCACAACTTGAATAGCCGTCACAAGGTGCATACGATTGACAGTTTGATTTTCGAGCCTGAAATCTGACTCGCAATCGCACAGAAAAATCGCCAATCCGATCTCACGCTCGAGATTTGATTCGCGATTTTGTTTAAAATTGGCCAATCCGATCTCATGCGCGAGATATGATTCGTCAATTTATGGATATCAATCTTATCTTGTTTGATTTGCTGTCATGTTATTTGAATCGATTTTGTTTTCGTAAAAAAACCAAAAAAAATCCAAGTTAAATTAGGTTCTTTGTTTGTTTTAGAGTTATCTTGCATATTTAGAATAGGAATTTTACTTCGAATTTTCAAAAATAAAAATCCAAAAAAATCAACTTAGGATGCTATTTAAAAAAAAAAAAAAAATTGCACGTTTAATTATGTGACAATTTTAATTTCGAATTTCATAAAAAAAGAAAAAGAAAAAACTAGAATTATGGCATTCTTTGCATGCTATTGCATATTAGGATAGATTATATGCTCATTAAGAAAACACAAAATATTTCACTTACGTCATATAGTTTAGGTCATATTGTTATGTCATATCATTTCTTGTTAGATTAGTAGCATGCATTGCACAAAGCATGATTCTCATTAAACAAGTGAAAATAGAAAAAAAAATGCGTATTAATTAGAAATCATATCTAGGACTGTTGATATGAATTCTGATCTAACATTGCAGATGCTTTCGATATGAGGTAAGTCTTGCAATTTATTCATTGTTTTATCTGGGTGTTTAATTGATGGTTTGTGCACCCACATGATAACCTTACATGTTAGGGAAATAAATTAAAATTAATTTAAGCTGCTTGCCAAACATTTTTAAAAATAAAAGAGAAATGTACGGAAATGAAGTTAGATAAATCTAGCATAATCAAGTCCCCAAACTCACAAATCTCTGATTTGCAGGAGTAAAGTATTACTTTACTTAGGTTTCTAATCGATCCACCGAAAATAGATTAGTAGCGACTCCTAATTGAAAAATCATTTGCATGTTAAGAACTTGAACCTAAGCCAGGAATTGGTATGGCTTTGCATGTTAAGAACTTGAACTTAAGTCGCGAATTGGTATGAGCTTGGGAGAGTCCAAGCTAAGTTTAGGCTTAGTAATCCATTAGCCAAACCTTATGGGTTCACTTGAAATTTTAGATGCGACAATCGTTTTCGAGCGTAATAACAATATTAATTAAGCGTGACGGTTTTGAGATCTTAAGTATATATTAGTGGATATCGAGTGTAAAAAATCCAATGGCACTTGCGTAATGAATTGGTTTCACCGAAGATTTTGTGAGACAAAATCGATGAGATCATATTAACCTAGAAATAAAAATAAAAGATTCAACATTGAAGTTAGATCTTTTGCACATTTTATTATTTTCATTTCCATTGCCAACTCGACAACCTATAAACTTTCGTATATTGTCCACTCCAATAATTATTTAAAGATCCAGCATGAAGGGAGGACTTGCTAAAGCTCCATTCATTTTCTCCTCGGAAATTTCATTTTTGCATGTTGTATTTTTCATAATTCATGTAGGTGGTCCAGGTGTGCGATGGTCGGACACGAGCCTAATATTTTCATTTTCATAAATTTTGTCTAAGTGTGAGCGCCCTTTCATTTAATCCATTTCACGAGAAAGTTGATAAAGTTTGTAGATGGAGGTCCATTTTCTAAAGCTAGAACATTATCAATTGTAAAAACAAGCGATCCAATCATAAAATAAGTAGAACAAGATAGTAACTCAGATATCTAATTTACGTTATTCGGTCAATATAAAGTACATCCACGGAAAGGGCGGTTCAGAATTCTACTATAGATCAATTGAAAAGATAGAGTGTTTAGTTCACAATTCTTCACGAACTAATCTTTTAATTTCACAAATGGATTCATAAATCTTACCACAAGATTTAATGGATTTCAACACTCTTGGATTGTTTTAGAGTGTAATTCACGAAAATGCCATCTCTTGGATATTTTTTTGCAAAGAAAACTCACTTCTTATGTAGAAAAAAATTGGATAAAAAATGTGAAACCTATTCAAATTAGGATACCCACTCAAACAAAAAAACTCTCTATTTAAGTCAAGTTTTCTTCGCCATTTCAAACTTGAGATTTTTTTTCAACAATCTCTACATTGACTTGATATTTGAGCCAACTCTCAATCCCTTTGCTAGAAATTTGAACTTCTTTGCTACTCACCCTGCATGGCTCAATTGCCACAAATATCTTCCTAGTCTAAGCTACACTTGAATTTCGCCACAACTATGGATCTTAATAAAATTCCAACTCCACTTGCACCTTTAGGTACTCCACAAGATTTTTAGACACAATCTCCTTTACCATAAATGAAATGAAACTATTTTGTTGCATCCATATCTACTAGGAGATCAAACATGCACTTCATTAGACTCAGCAACTACAACAACCGTTGACTTTATAGGCTCTACCTTGTTCAAAACATAATTTGTGTTGATTATTATGCTAGTACCCACTACCTTATGAGTTTATGGTAGAAATTCCACCTTGAGCTAAATAACAAACAAATTTGTCTAAGCATTACCATAGTCACTTCTACCCAGAAGTATTAGAGATTCATCAAATGTAATCTATCTATTGACAATAGGTGAATTTAACTCTGGACATCACAATGGATAGCTTCGCTCATCTCGTGCATAGTCTAAAAATGTGCTTTATGGTCCTCCAATCAAGCTTAACAATACTAATTCAAACATAACATGGACAATCAAATATTTTCAGGCTAGAATGATTGATGTTGCTATTAGACCACACTTTGTTGGGAATTTTACATTCAATAACTATTAATGGGGATCTCTTTAGACCACATTTGCGTAGATCTAGAAAAGGCTACCTTGCTAGCAGCCACAATGGCCTCATTTGTGGTTGATGAGGCCGGGTGACCTTCGCCTAGTCATCGAAAGGGCTCGGTGGCCCTCTTCGGCCAAAGTTGTAGGAAATAGAAAATAAAAATAAAATTTTGAAATTAAAATATATATTATTAAAAATTATTTGTGTCGGTGCTGGCCATGTCACATAGGAAGGCTAACATCCACATTAGCAATTTCTAGAAAAAGTTGGCTGGATGTGATTTTAATTAGCTAAACGTGAAAATATTTAAGACTCAATTGACAAAATTAAAATATTTATGACTCAATTAGAAAATGTAGAATAAATCTAAAAAAAATTTTGACAATTTTCCCAATCTTTTGCCAGGGTTGTCATTAGTACCTCATCCCTCTCTCATCTAGTTGGTTTCCTTTTTAAAGTCGTATTATTTCTCTTTGATTGTATTTGATTTTTTTTTCTATTTTACAATTTTGTTGGGCAAATTACAATGCACTTGGGAAGATTAGGCTTTTTTTTTTCCTTTTTTGTCAAATTTGGTTAACTAATTTATCTTCACAATGGGTACCTGTAGGAGTACATTATCAAAATATCGGCAAGAATTTGATCGGAGTTAAAAGCAAAGGTTATACTCAAATGAATTTGAGGATATATAATAAGCATCACGAAGATGAAAATGCAAGAAGCGCTACAAACCAAGCTCTTAGGGGCCATAGTGCAATTCTCCCCCATTTTAAACGTCTTCGAAATAGCCAACAGCACACCTCTTCTCCTACGTTTCTACGGTTGCAGTGCTCCTATCTCTCTTGACCATAGATGGCAAGGACACCACAAAAGGATCCCATATGCCCGCCCCACCAGCCTCCTAATCACTCGGTTCATCATCCATCCCGAACTGCGGCAATTAAGGCCCACCTCATCGTCATCGATCTCGGCAAACTCCATCGCGTGATCCTTAGGCTCATCGCCGAGGTGCTCAAGGTGGAAAACAACCCCCCCAGTCGCCTTCGGGTTCATTTGTTGGGCAGGTCAGCAGAGGGGCGATGGGCAAAATTATGCTGCGTACGTCGTACTCGCTTATTGCTTGAACAGGAACAATAAGTTCATGGCAACTGACGAGTTGTCCGAGTTTGAAATCTAAAGTAGGATGCACGATGAGGAGATGGAGAAGTCTGGGATGAAGCCACACGCAATTTTCTAATGACAAGATCATTGATGGGCTGCTAAGAATAGGTTACTTGGATCTGCCACCGTCTGCTTACGGCAGGGATGACGGGGCTAGTTGAGGATAGCGTCACTTACATGATCTTGATAGAAAGTGGCTATTGACCTCTCTTCTCATGCTGATCATTATGATTGCTCACAAACGAAGGAAAATGAAACCAACGATAGGATATATGAAGCATAAAACTGCATTGAAAGAAGTGGTCATTG
Source organism: Eucalyptus sideroxylon x Eucalyptus melliodora (assembly GCA_016097485.1). Lineage (NCBI taxonomy): Eukaryota > Viridiplantae > Streptophyta > Magnoliopsida > Myrtales > Myrtaceae > Eucalyptus > Eucalyptus sideroxylon x Eucalyptus melliodora. Next base: position 31,780,681 of record CM027825.1, on the reverse strand, counting down.
ATGGAGTGCGAAACAATGGGAACGAGGCAAGCTAGCTGACAACTTTAAAAGCACGATAATCGTGTATTATTGAACGTTTATCCTTTACTTAATCTAATTGAGCACGCACATATTCACACTAGAGGGAATGAATAATGTAATATTAGGCTAGTGGACCCAAAAGGAAAAATAAAAAGAAGTTGAAAATTCAATAAAACAAAAAGGAGAGGGGGGTCGGCTAAATAGAAGCTGAGAGCTCCTTCCACCAAAAAGAAAGCAAAGAAGAAGAAGAGGAAGAAGAAGAAGAGAAAGGGGAAGAAAGGAAAGGGGTTTTGGCACGTGCACACTGCGGATGCCTCGTCAAGCTGACTCGACTCCATAACGCAGCGCCCGGTAAGATTTTAGGCCCCTCATTCGTCTAATTGAAGTAATTTACAGTTTTAGGGCTCAAATTTGGAATTTTTGAAAAATCAAGCGGCAAAGTCCGATTTTGGATTCGTTGAGCGCTTATTTTTATAGAAATCATAGTTTAGGGTGTTGTGGAGCCATATGATTTTATGGATTGTGATTTGAGCTTATGGTTTGTCCGAAACAAAATTTCGAAGTTTCCTGCGTGCAGTGAACAGTGCGCGTCCAGTAGCTTTGGGCTTGTATTTTGTCATTTTTCGGCTTGATTTTGGGACGATCAAGTTGGGATTCCTGTAGTATGTTTGAAGGGCTTTCTTTTGACTATAAATACGTTCGGAATGGGGTTTGGAGGAGGAAGTTATAGCATAACTAAGTTTTGCGCTTAAACTCCACGTCATGAACAGCTTGAACAATCGCTTTGGTTATGCGATTTGTTAGAGCGTAGGAGTCCTTTTGTTAGAGTTAAGGCGTAATTTAGTTGTTTTGTAGTTGAGATAGAGTTTTATTTGATTTTAATATTATTCCTCGGTTATTTGATAGGGCCGTGAGTTCGACGATACAAGTATTGTTTGTCGTTTGGTTGTAGACGATGAGGTGGGTGGTACTATATTTTCTTTGGTTTTGTAAAACTATGTCTTGAAGTATATATGTGTGCGTGTGTGCGTGTATTGAATTGAGGAGCAATTTTATTTCATAAAAGCCGGATCAAGCATTTGCTACTCTTCGGTTGATTATGAATGTTTGAAAAGCATTTCATACAAAGTTCGTGGAGCAATATATATGAAATTACTTTGCAACTGATTTATAGAAAGGTTTATGATCATTTGAAAAATGGATAGGAAATTGATGATGGGCTATATTGCAAAATGTTATTTGCTTGGTTTAAGATATTGATTTCTGGATTGGATTTATGGTATTGAAAAATGGTTATATATGCTCAATATGACTATAAACCTAATGAGGGGTTTTTGGGGTATGCATATCGGGTTTAAAATATCCTTTTGGACCAAGCCATCAACTTTATAGGTGGAGACCTTGCCAATGGGGAAATTTTAATCGCCTTGTCATAAGGTGTTGTGTCGTGACTATTAAAATATGTCTCGAGTTTAAGTTCAATACAAAAGTTTGAATATTCTAAATTGGATAAGTTGCGGACGTTCGAAATTGAGCAAAGAAGATCCGGAGATCAACTTCCCAAAGTTTGAATATACGTTGAAGAGTTTGGCCGCTAAAATAGGAAAGTCCAACTTTGACTAGGACTTGGATTTTGTTTAAAATATACAAATATATGTTTTGGATAGAAAACAAAATCCTATGAGAAGTTGGCAAAAGAATAAATGTCTCACGTATATATATATAGACTTGTGGTCGTGGGATGCTCTAGGTGGATCACAAATTGTCTTGAAGCTTTGCGTGAGTGCTTGGTGTTCCACTGTTGATCATGAAGAATTGGTCTTGAAGCACCGTCGAGTCGTCGAGTGCTTGGGAGGGATTTTCTTTGTCATGAATTACATCCAAGAAGGTTTAATGTTGAAGCCAATTAAATCTTGTGGTAAGATTTGCATGTAATTCCTTCGTGAAATTGAGAGATTATTTCTTGAGGAATTTCGGGGCTAAACACTGCGTGTGTTATTGGGTGTAATTAGGCTTGGGAAACACCAAGAGAATATTTAAATGACTTGAGTGTGTAATCTCCTTGTATTGCTTGATTTATAGTGAAATTCGCTGCTGCTTTCCTCGTGGACGTAGGTCTTTACGACTGAACCATGTAAATCTGGTGTCCGATTTATTTTTCCTCTTTTGTCTATATTATTGTTCGATCGCTCGCCTCATCGCAACAGTGATCATGGTAAAATATTAAGCAATAGATTAGTCAATGGATGGACCATTGATATGTGATATTCGATGGAAATTATTCAATGGACTTGACCATTGATACTTGACTTTTGATGGTGATTTAAATGAGTTTTTGATATTAGTATAAAACTTTTATGATAAGAAAGAACTCTTATATGATTTTCACCAAAAAAAAAAAAAAAAAATAACTCTTATATGATTCGATATATATTTTATATATTAAGTTGGCGTTATGAAGTTTGGTATTGCTTTGTATACATGCATAGTGGTTGCCCAATCTACTTAAAAGATATATATTACTCACTGAGCTGTTGTTGCTCATTCTACTCATTCTTTAATCTTTTCAAGTTTCTCGGTTAGCGGTGAATAGAGCAAGAGCACTATCAGTGGGAAACTTTTGGGAGTTCTATTTTTGGGTATGGTTTAAAGAAATGGTATACATAGTTGTTGCTAGTAGTTGGGTTAGCTGAGTTCTAATTGTATATTTCTTTTTGATCAATTATAGAAACTTTGATGTTGTAACCAACCTTTTGATTTATCTGATATGTATATATATATGGTTTGAGACATATATATATATATGTTGATATCAGGTTGTTGGTTGTATTTGAGGCTACGTCCTTTGTGTGGGCGGACGGCCGTGTCATCCCCATCCTTTGTAATTTTGGGGTGTGACATCTTTTGATATCAAAGCCTAAGTTTTGGTCTTTTTGGATATAGTTATGGGACGTTGAAAGGTTGTGTGATAGATTTTATTTTTAAGTTAGTCTTTTAGATTCTAGGGTGTAGTTTCATTCTTGGATTTAAGTGATCATGCGTATCGACTCGAGAGATACTTGCCTCGCTTCAGGAGCAGCAAAGGCAACCGAGTTGCTACTCCCGATGCTAGAGACATGCCTCGGGTTTCTCGAGATGCATCTTTAAGAAGGAGACTAGAGGACCGCTATGATAGGAGTCCGACTCGCATGAAGTTAGGGAAGTGGATTGAGAGCCATCCCATTTGACTGAATTTGAATAAGCAATGATCCATTGGTATTGCCAAGTAAGAGAATTAACTGGAGATGGAGCGATTGACTCGAGGCACCTTTGCCCAATTTAGGAAGGCGAAACCACCCACTTTTGATGGGAAAGTTGATCCTCTCGCGGTTGAGCGTTGGATTAAAAAGATTGATGGGATCTTTGAAAATGAAGAGGTTCCGGAGGATTGGAAGGTTAAATTTGCCACCCAATACCTAGAAGGTGAAGCAGAGTTTTGGTGGGACGGAATGAAGCCAAGTCTTGGAGGTAGGGATGCTATTATATCCTGGGAGGACTTTAAAAAGGTGTTCAATGCTCAATTCTTCCCAAAGTCATTCCAAGCAAAGATGAAAGGTGATTTTATACATATATCTCAAGGTGACTCCACAGTTTTGGAGTATTCAATCCGCTTTAATTAATTGAGTAGATTTGCGAGCACTTGGTAGCAAATGAGGAAGATAAGGCTGACCATTTCCTAGGGGGTTAATATTCTAAAAAAAACTCTAAATTGGTATACATGTGACAAATTTACCCTAAACTATTTTTTTGACCTTAAAAAACTCCAAACCGGTACACTTGTAACAAATTTACCCCGACTGATAATAAAAAACCCTAAACTTGTATATTTATGACAAATTTACCTCAAACTAATTTATTCAACTACAAAAAATCCCAAACTGGTAAATTTGTGACAATTATATCATTCGCTAAATTGGATTAATACCACAAAAAATCACAAAAATTGTAAACTATGATAAACGATGTGTAAAATCTCAAATTAGTATACAAGTCAACTGTCGTGTGTCATTTAACTTAATTAAAATTTAACGAAAACTAACAGAGGGTAAATTTGTCACAAATGTACCAGTTTGGGATAAATTTGTCAAAGGTATACTAGTTTGGGGTTTTTGGTGGTCAAAAAAATAGTTTGGGGTAAATTTGTCATAAGTGTACCAGTTTATGGTTTTTTAGGGTATTAACCCTTTCCTATGAGGGCTTCGACCTGAAATTAATTCCGCCTTTGCACCTTTTTGTACTAACAACTTATAAGGAAGTTGATTGATTGATTGATTTATTTATTTATTATTCTACAATTGATGTTGGGCAAATCACAATGAACTTGGGAAGATTAAGATGTTTATTTTTTTCTTTCCAAATTTGCTCGATTGGTTTATCTTCACAATGGGTACCTATGAGAGCACGTGACCTAAAGAATTTGATCAGAGTTGAGAGCAAAGGTTATTACTCAAAATGAACTTAAGAATATATTATAAGCATCGCAAAGATGAAAACGCAAGAAGCACTACAAGCCAAAAACTTAGGAGTAGGGGTCATAATGTAATAATTGTCCCCCCATTTTGCCATTGCCATCGAAACAGCCAACGACTCTCCCCCATCTACACTTGCGGTGCCCCCCATTCTTTCCGCCGTAGGGACGGCGGCGACACCACGAAAAGATCCCCGCACCGAAGCCTCAACCCTTCTTGTTCTCCGACCACCGCAGCCCTCCCATAACCAGCCCGTTGTCTACGACGGCCTCTTCTCCTAAACCCCTAAAACACCCGAACAACCCCCTCCAATCTCCAAGCTCGGCCCCCCAAGCTTCCCTCTTCCCTCTGTGAACTTATGAAATCAAGAATACAGAGGATGAAGGTGAAGAATGATAACAGATGATCCGTGAAGAAGTTTTCGATTCTTATTCTCACTGTCTCTTCATTGATTGAACAAAGAGAGATTGAAGAGCAATACAGCAAAAACCTTCTGAATCATCTAGTTTTTCTCTTAACACTCAACTGAATACATTCGCTCTCTATATATGGATAGAAAACAGAGGACTAACTACTAGAGAACGAACTAACTAACTTCAACTAACAAACTTTACAGTGGAAAATAACAGAACAACAATCTTGAGACTTGGCAATCCGTGTCTTTGACATTTGCATGATCTCCACCGTTGATGAACTTCATTATCCATGAGTTATCAATGTCCTCAGCTCATTCACTTCTCGATTGCCTCTTGATGATCCACATCTATCATGGTCAAGGACTTGGCAATCCGTGGTTGACTTCTTGATATAGCAGAACACGGTTTTGATCTTGATTCTCTAACACCCTCACCGCCTCTCGCTGATCACCCAGTTCATCGTCTAACTTTCCTCCTGACCCGAAGCAGTTGAGGGCCACCTTGTCGTCATCGTTCTCGGCAAGCTCCATCATGCGAGCTCTAGGCTCATCGCCAAGGTGCTCGAGGTGTAAAACAACCCCGCAGTCGCCTCCAAGTTCATTGGTTGGGCAGGTCAGCAAAAGGGCGATAGGCGTAATTATGCGGCTTACAACCTACTCGCTTATTGCTTGAACAGGAACAACAAGTTCAGGGCAACTGACGAGTTGTCTGAGTCGATGGACTTTTAAGGAAAGCCGTCCAGCAAGAAGCAATTCGAGATCTTAAGTAGGCTGCACGATGAGGAAATGAAGAATTTTGGGATGAAGCCACTCGCATTTTTCTTATAACAAGATCATTGATGGGCTGCTAAGGACAAGTCAATTGGACCTGCCATTGACCGTTTACTGTAGGGGACGGGCAAGTTGAGGATAGCGTCACTTACATGATCTTGATAGAAAGTGGCTACCAACCTCTCTTCTCATGCTGATCATTATTACTGCTCACAAACGAAGGAAAATGAAACCAACGGTAGGATACATGAAGCATAAAACTGCATTGAAAGAAGTGGTCACTGATGGAGTGCGAAACAAGGGAAACGAGGGAAGCTACTTAGCAATTTTACAAGCACTATAACCGTGCATTATTGAACGTTTATCCTCTTTTTTTAATCTAACTGAGCACGCACATGTTCACACTGGAGGGGATGAAGAATCACTTTGACTCCATGTTGAGGGTGAATGGTGAGGAAATGGGCAGGCAAGTGGATGTAGCCGGGGGAGAGAGTGAAGCTATAGCGCTGTAGAATCATCGCGATGGCGATCTTCACCTCGTTCATCGCAAAATTCAAGCCCACGCAAGTCCGCGGTCCCAAGCCGAAAGGGAGGAACGCAGCGGCGTTGTTGTTTGTAGCTTTAGCGATCCCTTCCGAGAACCTCTCCGGCTTGAAAAGATGCACATCGTTGCCCCAAATTCGACGGTCATGGTGAATGGTCAGGGTCGGTATGTGGAGGACGATGTCCGCAGGGAGAACGAGACTTCCCAACGTGACTTGCTTTTTGACTTTTCTAAAGACGCTGATGACGGGAGGGTACAGTCGAAGCGATTCGTTAATGATCATCCCTACCTGTGAAAAAAAACAACCACATTTACAAGTACATGAGGCATATAGACTATGTTGCTAAAAAGAGAACATCATTTACATACCGTTTTGAGTTTCATCAATCCATCATGGTTGGGATCTTCATTGCCAAATACATTGGTCACCTCTTTTCTTGCTTCCTGTTGCCAATCTTTGTGAATTGCAAGGAGGAAGAGTGTCCAAGTGAGGACAGAATTTGTTGTTTCTTGTCCTGCGAAATAGAACGTCTTGCACTCGTCTATGACATCATCAATCGTGATTCTCTTGCTCTCGTCCGGATCATGATATGCCTTCAGAAGAGACCCTAAAAAGTCATTCCCATAGTCGTTCATTTCTCCCGTATTCACCTTCTCTTCTCTCTTTTTGATTATTTCTAACACCGCATCGCGTATTGCCTTCTCTAGTCTCTCGGAATCAATTTCATCACTTGTTTTCCATATCTTTCTACACAAAGAAACACATGAATCAACTTTTAAACCAACCCAAAATTGGCACTAATGTTTGCAAGAAAAAAAAAAGATTTATTGAAATAAAAAGACTCTAATGTTCACCAGAATTTTTTTAATAAAAAAAAGTACCTTACTCCAGGAAGTCTTAATTTGAAAAGATTTCGCGACGCTATAGTAGTCAACTCGCCCAACATTCGGAACATATTTCTCCCTTCAAAGTAGCTACTTCCAAATGCTGTCCTGGAAATCACATCAGACGTGATCCCCGTAAACTCTTCGAACAACTCAACCTCTCTGGCTTCTAGATTCTGCCATCTCTTGAGCAGCATGTGAACACTATCCACCATTGCTGGAATCATGCACTGCATTCACAATTTATGGTTATAATCAGCAACAGTTCTCATGCATGTTCGAAGCCCTTGGATGGCCCTGAAACATACATACTCAATTATCATTATGCATATATAACAAGACAGTATATGGTTAAAATCATGTAATAACATGAGTTAACAAGTTTTCCTGTTATGTCTATCATTCGTTATATTACAAAATCACGATATATCTAACAAAAATTGATAGAAACCCGTGTCGTGTCGGAAAATTGACTTCTAAGTAGCAAGATAGTAAATGACCTTCAAGCTTTCTCCATGAAAGGCAAGGTGTGCCAATCTACGTTGCCTTGCCCATTTTTCGCGTTTAGTACTAAATAGCCCGTCGCCTAAAAGCTTCTTGATGTTTTCTTGGAAGTCTGGCTTTACATATGTTTTATCTCTGTTGTTAAGTACCTCTTTGACTAGCTCAGTGTCTGAGATTGATAGTAGAGCTTCAGGACCATACCAATACAGAAAAATTCCTCCTACATATCATCAAGAAAAGGAAAAGAATAAATTCCACTAACAAATGAAGGCATGGTGTTAACAAGAGCTTGAATATAGAACAATTTAATATTAAATTATACTAGATGAACCTTGAACCTACCTGACTATGACCAATTAAGTGTATGTTAATTCTAGCTAATTACAAGTGGAAAACAAATATATATACTTAAAAAGAAAACTATTTGCGTTTGATATTGAGAAGATATCCATTTGCTATACTATAATCAAAAGGTTCAACCAAAAGTAGGGAGGTCCTTCCGTGCCTCGTGAAGCCTTTGCCCTTTGTACTTAATTGGTTTCCACCATAACTTGTGAAGTAAGGATTGAGGAAAGGAGCAACATCAATGTGCTCAGCAAGAAACCCAGAAAATCCATGGCTAATTCTCAAAGTCCTTCACATGCAAGATTCTATGTTTTCTTTTGGTGGTTGACTTTGGCGGCTTGTCAAATCCATGGCTAATTCTCAAGGTCCTAAATTTATTGCATTTGTGCCAATTCAACTCCAAACCTTTTAATCTAGCTAATTTAGTCCTAAACCTTTTGGCAATTTGTTAATACAATTCATCCAACAAATTTTGGCCAAAAATTGTTGATGTGGACGTATCTTATGTGACATGTGCCAACCACAAGTGATAGTTGACCTCACTTAAGCAAGGGTTTGCCTCACTTGAGCAAGGGTCAACGCTGGTGAGGGTCTCCCTCACCAATTTTGGTGAGGCTAGCCCTCGCCCAAGCCAAGGTGGTGAGGTCCACTAAAACAGCATCGTTACGTCCGCCTGAGGATTGAAGATATCGAAAAAGTTCGCTCTCAAGTTATAAAAGATGGCGAAAAGTTGAAAACTAAAGCCACATCGAACACGCGTCATGGAAGCGTCACTTTGACTTTTAGCTTTTCAATTTGTTGATTACTAGTTTTGTTTTGAAGGCTAAAAGTGTGATTTTTTTTTAATGGGATTTTAAGCCCAAAAAGGTCCAACTTTTTGCGAAATTTAAACACTCATGAACAAATTGTTAAACAATTTTACCGAGAGAAATCATCCAATCAATTCCAAACCTATTGCATATATGTTAATTCAATCATAAATTTTCAAATTTTGTCAATTTAATCCTAAATATTTACACAAAATTCCAATATAGTTCTACCAGCCAATTTTTGTAAGAAATCACCGAAGTGGCGTTAGGACGGTTAGCAATAACTAGATTGCCACATTAGCAATTTCTAGTGAAAGTAGGCCAGAAGAATTATGTAAAAATTTTATGCATAGATTTAGGACTAAATTGACAAAAGTGAAAAGTTTAAAAACTGAAATAACATTTATGTAATAGATTTAGAATTAATTGATCAATTTTCTTCAATTAGCCCTACGCATGTGAAATAAAAGGGTGCTGAAACGGCAAATGATATAACATATACAGCAGCTTTTATATATGTAGTGCATTTGGGGTAGCATTAGCTTTATTTTTTTACTTTAATTGAAACTTTTTAACTTTTGGAATATGATTTTTTATTTCTGAGTCGATTGTGCTTATTATAGATAGTTTTATATCGAAGCGGGGCATCTCAACAAGTAAGTATTTTCATTCGATTCTTCTTATTTACAAGAATTAGTTAAAAGAAGCAAAAATCTAGGTAATCTGATGTTTGGCTTCTAGCTTCTGCTAACTCTAACCGGTAGAATAAAGCCTAATAAACTTAGATTGCTAATGGAGCTTCAGTTTCATTAATACCTCGAAGAGGGATCAAACAATGAATTGACTCCGTTTCTAGTAAACTAGGCACATCTAAAGATCATATTGATATTCTCTTTTCAATAACCCAACAGTGCGATTGTAGAGGCCTAATTATTTGGAAAATCCATAAGCATCCTATAGGTTCCATGAATCGGGATCCATGCCTTTGGCCTGTACGGGTAATTCTTACCCCATATCAACTGGTTTTTACATGCATGTTTTTAACAGATCATATTTCAAAATTGTGGATTGACCCGATCCAAACTGAAAATGCAGTTTGGAGTCGAGTTTTTGACCTAATCCTAATTGAAAATGCAGTTTTCCTCTTCTTTTTTCTGGCTATTTCAAGCATATGCCTTGATTGAGCATCAAGTTGTTCCAAACCTAGTCTACCACATTTGATTTCACTTCCAAATCAGTCGGACAAAGAAATTTAGCAACAAGCTAAACTAGCAAAACCTGCTCAGGAAGTTTAGTTTCTTGAAACACCAAAACTTTAATTGTGGAACACATTCGGTCAGGTTAACTATTATGTGCTTGTAAAGATATACAAACATAATCTCAAGCACGATAACATAAAGGAATGATGAATGACAAAGATCTCCCATCTTTTCATCTACAAAGCAAATATTTTTCAACAGATTCAATTAGAGTCAAGCAATCTCCATAATGGCCAAAAAGACCATATTAGCTAAATCTCCCAAGGAGAATCTTTCAAACAACCCAATTAATTATTGATATTGTGAATTTTCCAATCATGAGGAAAACACCCACATATGTTTTTCTAATGATGCTCCAGTTTGCAAGGTACTGTATTCATGTTACAAACAGTAATTATATAACTCTACTTTCAATTTTTGTCCTCCACTCTAAAGAATGAAAGCATCCAATGGTGCAATTATTCAACAATGAAGCTTTAGGGAGAACGATAAAACTTGCTTGCTGATCTCTTACACCAGCAACACCTTCTCTACGGTGAGACCTCATTTTTTTTTTCCAATTTTTGGATTGAATCTTTAAATATTATCTATTGATGAATTATAGTGCTTTTTTAGGATTCTCCGGAATGTAGACAAGAAGGGACGAAGAAGGAAGAGGAGGGAAAAAAAATTCGGAACCCAAACCAAATTGTCAATCTATCCTAATTCCTTTACTTTCTCAAACCGAAAGGATCAAAATTTTGGAGTCAGATTAGATCGGTTCAGTTAGGGTATTTTTGACGCCCCTAAGTAACTGTATTATTCTCTATATTGGCCTAATTACTTTATATGGTGTTTTGTCAATCAAAATGATTGTATGAAAGAAAAATAAGAGCAGTTTTGTTCTCAAACTTTTTCGGTTATATTCCATTCAATGAGCATGGAAACTTAAAAAGTGCACTTATGAAATTTGACATACAAGAATCACACCAACTTTTTCTAATAAATAGTGAAAGATGTATGTATCTATGTATGTGTGCGCGCATATATATATAATATATGAAGGGGCATGGAGGAGGTCATGAATACTTGAGGTAAATATGCTATCCATAAAACACGTCTGCGTTAGCCTTACTTAGGAGGGACTGACTTTTTAGCCACCAAGCACTATGGAACTACTCCATAAATTTTCACCTAGTGAAATTTTGTGGACTACTATCACTGTTCTAAAAATTCAAGCTGTTAGATGAATGTATAATTTATTATTTAAATATTATAACACTCTCCTCATTTATTTATTTATTTATTTATTAATCTATTCTTATTTATTTTTTTTATTTATTTATTATTATTATTATTATTATTATTATTATTATTATTATTAAATTTAATTAAGGAGGCAAATGGGATCTAAAAAGATTCAATTTAGGACCTCCTACTCTAATACCATGTGAGATTTGGTAAGACCATGACCAATTGTTTTAAAAACTCAAGTTGTTAGATGAAGACATAATTTATTATTTACTAACACACCTTTTAGAGAAGTTTTCTGATTTACAGGATCAACAAAGTGGCTAGTAGAGAGCATACTCACAGCCAAATCATCATATCAAGCTAACAAAACATGCTTATGAAACTTAGGGACGGAGGAAGTTCATTGAAATAAATCATCCTAAAAGAGGCAACGAGAGAGATTTAGTTACCAAACATTTGACTCCACTTGTAAATGTGAGGCTCCACGATGGGCAAAATATCATGAGAAACATCCACCGTGTGCTTGTTCATCTGCCTCGCCACTTCCTCTCTCAACTTGAATATTTCTCTGGTAGAGCCATGGGCGAATCCGTAGGGAGGGCCTCTCACTCCTTGTGAAGCCATTGCACGTTGCACCCGAATCGGGTTCCACCAGAATTTCTGCAGGACCTTTTCGAGAGCTGAAAACAGAATGATGCTCAACAAGAAAACCCCACCATTTACCAAAAGATTCATGGCCTCGATCCTCAAAATACAATGGAATAGAAAGGAAATGAAAACGACTTCTTCTCTTTTTGAGTGGGTATGAATATGAGATCAAGTTAAACATGGAGTTCAATTTATAGGCACTTCATGGTAGAATATACTGGAATCTTTTGAAAGCAAACGGGAAAAAAAAAAAAAGAAAAAGAAAAACCCTAATTGTCTTATTTAACTGCAAGCAACCTTGTCATTTCTTTACTTGATTGCCCACCGGATACAACTAATGTACCCAATATTTTCTTGGAGATGGAGATAGAGACAGAGACAGGGACAAAGGAGAGAGAAGAAAGGAGTTTATGGAAGAAAGAAACTGATTGGCAAAAGAATTTTGGAAAATCTGAAATGTTGGCCCCAATGTCGATCAACGAATAGTAATTTGCCGACTAGATACAACTAATGTACCCAATATTTTCTCATAGGAGTACCAGTTTGACTTTTGGCTTTTGAATTTGATGATTTTGAGTGTCGTTTTGAATGCTAAAAGTGTGAATTTTTTTTTTCCTTTCACATTTTAAGCCCAAAAAGGTCCAATTTATTGCAAAATTTAGCTAGCCATGACCAAAATGTTGAACAATTTACCTGAAGAAATTATTCAATCAGATTTATAATGTGATGCCCCAAGCGTGCCACCTTAATTAATGCCATCTTAATAGCCGTTAGTTTTTCTTTAGCACAGAAGCATGTATAAGGTGAATTATGCAGACATGTACCCTCAGGGGCATAACAGGTTGAAGTTAGTTTCCATTCATTGGCTTAATTATTTAGTTACATGGGCGGCACACAAACAAAACAACCTCTGACCTTAATATCATTCATCGCCCACCATGCAACTAAAACTCAAAAAGTGGCTGTTATGAAAATCACTGCCTTGGAAACCAACTCGCCTAACCCAATACTGTCATGCGTCATTCCCATCCATCGCTATCCCACTCCTCATCTGGGTCTCTATTCTCAGATGGCCCACTACTGCTACTGTCATCCTCAAAGTCGTTGTTGTCACTGTCACTCCAAAAACCAGAGAGGTTCCTTCAGTTTGTTGCCCTCCTATACAAACCATGCAATAAAACGTTATGGTATCAATTGACTACGGCCTACATCTACCCAGAAAGTAGACATCTGCGAACATAAACATGTTCGGACTACTGAAGCGTGACGTCCTCTGATATACTTTCAAAATAACATGGCTGTCCCTATTGAGTTAAAGGAGGTACGTTCATCGTTTTTAATTATCTGAAAATTTGTAATACAACAGGAGTAAACCAAAACTTAACAAAAGATAAGACATATTCATAAATCTATCAATCTAATGCACTTTTGATTTTCAAGACACACCTATAGTGATCCTATAATGTAATTAGCAATTAATCAATACTTATAATGCACTCACAAGTACGTGTAGCACACGAAATGCCGTAGCACTTGGCACATGTTTCATTCATGCATAACACACCATTTTGGTCCACCCCCATCTCACAATTTCAATCGATGGCAAGTCGGCATCATGCGGGTCACTTCCAATATACCATGCACACAGCCAGACTTCTGGGGAACCCCGTTACCCCATAGGGTTCCCACTACTGGGCATCTAGAGAACATAGTATCCTCGGAAACCTCCTGACATCCATTCTAGGTCATCATTAGGGAACTAGTGAGAAACCCTGTTATCCCTCAAACATTTAGGTACTAGAGAACCCTATTAACCCTCAACTAACCCAATCATAACGCCATGGTTTGCCATCCATAGCCTCATACTCATCCATCATCACACACGGCATACATATGATGTGGCATTTCATTCCATCAATTTTGTGCATAGGCTATAACATGCAACTATTGCAACACTTAATACCTTATGCTCACTCAATAGCCAGAATTTACAGATTCTATCACTACACTTAATAAATTGAAAACATCATCAAATGGGATCATATCACAGTGAATCATAGCTTGTTGGAAGGCTCAAGTGTGCTGGTTGGCTCTACAGAAGTCATCATTTCAAGATTCCCTCGTTTTACTCTCATGAAAGCTTCATTTTGAAAATCGGTCAAAAAGGGCAGTTTTGTCCGATTGTGGAAATCAATTTGATTTAAAATAGTAAATGACCTTCAACAATTCTAATTTTTGGAAATGTTACACAAAGACCTTGACAAAGATTTCTCGTGAAGATCACTAGGTCAAAATCGACATGCAACTATGCCTTTCGTTTGCTAGGACTTGGAGCAAAATAGAGCCTCAAAACAGAATAGTTAAACCTTTGGAAATTTGTTTCAGAGAAACCACCTTAAAAAACTATCAAATTTGGATATGTTGTAGAAAAAACAATTTCAAACAACTTCTGTGAGAAAGCTCATCAAGATTCTAACTAGAGAAATCCATAGAAAATCAAGAATCAGTGAGGGTCACCATCTCGACGGTACTGGACAATAGGAATTTGAAAAGAAATATGACCATTTGACCCTCCAAATTAACTCCAAAAAATCTAAAATTTAACCATTTTAAACTTTAGAATATTTTAAACAATTTTGAAAAGGAAATTTCTTGAGATCTAGTCTAAAAAAGTTGCAGCAAAATTAGCAAAACAGAAGGGTACAATATGCACACTATTTTTTGGGCTTGAACCAAGTACATGAATTCCATCCTTTTGTCGCCTCATTGACATCCACTCACCAAAACGTCACACGACAAGCTAAAACAGCCATGTAAGACTTCATCTCAGCTTCATCTCACAATCACAGACCATGGAAATCACATGCAAGGCATAAACTTAGTATAAGACTTACCGTCTAGACCATCTAAGAAAAGATCATCAACATACAAGCTCAAAATTCACTACTAATCAACATGCATCTCATAAAAATGACTCAAGCCTCCCTTATAAGCCTCGACCAAAGTCGTTCATCGGAAGATCACTAGCTTGGTTACTCTATCTCAAAGAAGACACCAAAATCGAACAAACGACATATCAAACACCATAACAACCCCCCATTACCTAAGCAAGCAAAACCAAGAGAAAGAGAGATCAAGAGGCTTAAGAGTTAGTCCCATTTGCTTGCCTTGATATTAAACTTCACTTGTGGTGAGAATTTGAGCAAGAAATGGCAAGAAAGGAGAAGGAAATGGAGAAGAGAGGGTTCGGTGATGGAGCAGCCAAGGGAGAAGAAGGGAAATGAAAAGAACTTCTTGGGCCAAAATGAAGAAAATGAGGGGGAGGGGGGGAGAGAGAGAGAGAGAGAGAGAGAGAATGGCGCCGGTAAAGGGGTTTTAAGAGGGAAAGGGTGTTCACTTGGCTTGTTAAACACATTTCATGCATGTAAATCCATTGGTTTGGGTACTATTCACCCATGATTACATGCATTAAATCATCCAATGGAAAAAATGAAATTTTAGGGCTAAGGTTAGGTAACAGGTGGCCGGCCATAGGGTGATTAGGCTTAGTATCCACTTATCTTATCCTAATTTTATAATCCATTATATAATATAAAGCATACTTTAGAGTATAATGGTCACATTAATGAAATTGACCATAAAATTCTAATTTAACACAAGAATATCGTCTAAACTATATTATGCAATTGTCCAACGAATTTTCCTATATTCTTGGACTCAAATAGATCGAATAAATCTTTCAAAGGCATCTTGAGATATTGACATTTCCACCTTGATTATTGCTAACCTTAATCCTTCCTTGAATTCTCACTAAATAAGCGAATGGAAATTCAGGATCTCACACATAAACTTATTGTATAAATGTCAATTTAGCCCTAAACTTTTCAATTTTGTCAATTCGATCATAAACATTTATGTGTAATTCTTATATGGTCATTCCATCCAATTTTTGCTAGAAATCGCTAACGTATGGTATGCTATGTAGGATGGCCAACAATAACTAAACTGCCATATTAGCAATTTTCGAATACATAGGCCGGAAGGACTACATTGGAACTTCAAGTAAACGTTTACGACTAAATTAGCAAATTTGAAAAATTTAAGATTAAATTGGCATCCACACAATATGTTTAGATTTAATTGAGTAATTTTTTCCAATTTGACCGTAAGCACGTGGAATAAAAGGATGCTGAAACGGCAAATGATATAACATATGCAGCAACTTTTATATAATTAGTGCATTTAGGGTAGCATTAGCTTTAGTTTTTCACTTTAATTGAAACTTTTTAACTTTTGGAATATGAGTTTTTATTTCCGAGTTTATTGTACTCATAATAGATAGTCTTATATCGAAGTAGGGCACCTTAACAAGTACGCATTATCATTCAATTCTTAAGAACTTTTTTTTTTTTGTCAAAAAAAATTGTATTCATGGCTCAAAAGGATACGTGAGAAGTATATAGACTTTCATTGTAAAGCAAATTGAAGTAGAGCAAAGGCTACAACACTATAAAACAAAGCCAAATTCAAAAAACAATGAGGATCAACAAAGTATGAGTGGGGTTTAGCACCCTCTGTCAAGCAAAATAATTGGTGACCAATTACCAAATCTCGTATCATCATCAGTGATGAGTATTTGCCGAAAATTCCTTTTTAAATAACTACAACGTTGTTAGTTGACGATATGCACCTAGGTTCAGCTTCCTCTGTACTATCACCGTATGGAGATAACCAAAATAGGTTGAATAAACACATATCTAACCTTTGGAAAAGCAAATTTTCATAGTTTAGTGAAACGTTAGAGTTCTTGTGATCATCATCAAAACTAGAGGCAGATGACCATACACGGACAAAACACGAGGGTATCATATCCCTGAAAACATTACTAAACTCCCAAATTTAAATCAGGGAGAAGAACTCTTAGGTCTAGAACTAGATTTGTGGAATTCAAATTCTCAAATTTAGAACTAGATTGGAAAAGCACAACTCCCAAATTTAGATTGGGAGAGTAGCCAAAAAAAAAAAAAAAAAAAAAAAAAAACTCCTAAAAATAAAAATAGATGGAGGGGTGGGTTTGAGATACTCTCACCCTCCCTTCCATGGTTGAAAATCGAAGAAGACAATAAAAAGAGAAGACGGAGGAAAAGACTTTTTGGCTTCGTGGGGAGGAGAAGAAGTATTCTTAAGAATTAATTAAAAGAAGCAAAAATCTAGGTAATTTAATATTTGGCTTCTGGCTTCTGCTAACTCTAACTGGTATTCTAAAACCTTATTTAACTTAAATGGCAAATTTAGCTTAAGTCTCATTAATACCTCAAAGAGAGATCAAACAATAAATTAACTACGTTGCTAGTAAACTATGCTTAATAGAGATCGTATTGATATTCTCTTTTCAATAACTCAAGAGTACGATTATAGAGGCCTAATTATTTGGAAAATGCAGGAAGCGCCCTACGAGTTTTTATGAACCAGGATTCATGCCTTGGGTCTGTACAAGTAGTTCTGACCCACTGCAGTTAATAAGCAGTTTAGTGGATTTTATATCAACTCCGTTTTTGCATGCATGATATGTTTTTAACTTTCTTATTAAGGGACACTTTTGAAGTTAGGTTACTTTTTTTTTCCCTAAAATAATATAGAAATTAGGGGTGTCAACGATTTGATTCAATTTGGGTTTCCACAATACCAGTAAAATTCATGAATACTTGAGGTAAATATGCTATCCTATAAAACAGAGCTATGTCAGCTTCACTGTGGACGGAGTGCCTTTTAGCCTCCAAGTATCATGCGTTGCGACCTTCCCAAAGCAGGTGGAATCACCTATAGATTTGGCTAATGGATTATTAAGTTTAGACTTAACTTGAGATCTCCAAGGCTTAGACTTAACTTGGGTTCTCCAAAGCATATACCAATTGGCAATTTAGGATTTAAGACATTAACATGCAAATAATTTTCAATTAAGAGTCACCATTAATTTATTTTTTAGTAGGCCGATTGGAAACCCAAGCAAAGTAACAAAAAACTTACTTTACTCCTACAAATAAGAGATTATGGATACAGGAACTTGATTATGCTATATTTTTCTAACACATTTTTGGTACCTTTTCTCTTTCATTAAAAAAAAAAATTTGTAGGCAATTTGCATTTATTTTAATTTACTCCTAACATATACGGTGATCATGTAAGTGCGCAACCATTGTTTAACACTCAAAAAAGCAAAGCAGTTAATAAATTGCAAGCACATGAAGGAAATGCTTACCTCAAAACAAGGAAAGCATCCGGAATATTAGTTAGGTATTCACATCAACAACTAGGGGTGAGCGGTTCTAGGTTCCAGTTCGGTTTCGTCTGGAACCTGGAACCTACCAGGGAACCGAGAACCCTGGACCCTACCCCCGTCACAGTTCCAAGGTTGGTTCCAAGTTCCAACAGGTTCCTTTTTTTTTTTTTTTTTGTTATTTTCAGATTTGAACTATAACATATCCGCACGTTACCCAAAAAAACTATAACGTACGCGCATGTTACCCAAAAAAAAAACTATAACATATGCGCACGTTACCAAAAAAAATATAACGTATACGCACGTTACCAAAAAAAAAACTATAACGTGCACGCACGTTACTAAAAAAAAATATAACGTATGCGCACGTTACCCAAAAAAAAAACTATAATGTACGTGTATACTACACGGTAACTTCACATTGACATGTTATCTTGATACATTAACTTCGCACTGCACAACAATAATAGAATATAATTAGAAATTTCAAAACAAATAGCAAAGTAGAAAGTAGAAATAAAACACCACTAGAACAAGAATGTCTAGAGGTACAAGTTTTGAAAACAATTTCGATTAAACCTTTAAATGAACTCAGAAAATTCTGAAATTTGGACACGTTGTATTTAAGACCTAGAGGTACAAGTTTCATGAAGAAATCGTAGTCCAATTCGTTCTGGATTAAAAGATAAAATCAATTTACTTTTCTTATTCTCTACTTGCACAGTTTTTGAAAATTTTTTGGTTAAATAGGCAAATGAACTACAAAAATTATGAAATTTAAATATGTTGTAGGGAAGACATGAAGAGAGATATTTCATGCAGAAAATTTCCAAAAGAACTTCATACAAAATGATATAGTCCACGCATTGCAACTTACAAGATCCGAACACATCAGATTGCACAGTTTTAGAAACATTTCCGATTAAATACCCAAATGACCTTCAAAAATTATGAAATTCGACTATGTGATAGCCAAGACCATAAGGTAGATACTTCATGAAAACATCGAAGTCAAATTCTCCCTAGATAATTAAATATGGACGGTTAAAATCCCTGTTCGTAGTACCGTAATTCCATATCTAACCATCTCCAAAGGATCACGATTTCACCTACCTATTCTTGTTTTTTTTCTCTAAATGTTTTATATGAGGTACCTCAGGATTTCCTTTACAACTTTTGTTAAGAAACCGAAGTGAAATTTCGACAAAAAGGTTGCCTTACAGTCCATGCATTCATCAAGGGTCGGTCCCAAAATCTCCAGATCCAGTCTTTCCAAAGAATAACGATTTCACCCACTTATACTTGTTTTTTTTGTCCCAAATTTGAGTATGTTATACTCCAAGAAGTCGTTTACAACTTTTATTTAGAGGCCAAAGCCAAAATTCAACTAGAACATCACATACAAGTCACTAGAACATCCAAGGTCGAGCTTTTTCTGCCCTAAGTAACCGGTTCCGGTTCCGGTTCCGGTTCCAGGACTGGTTCCGGTTCGGTTCCGGTTCCTAGAAAAGAGGAACCGGAACCAGAACCAGTCCCCCTTGGAACCGGGAACCGAACCGGACCCTCCTCCGTTGGTTCCGGTTCCCGGGTAACCCGGGAACCGCGCTCAGCCCTATCAACAACGATTTCTAATGAACTAGCAATTCACTCAATATTTTTAAGGTTTTCACTTATTTAATGAAAATCATGCTTTATGCAATGCACACTATTGATCAACATGACATGAGACATAATTTGTTTAAATGTCCTAATCCTAACAACAACTAAACATAGTATTCTAGTAGGACAGGCCAATTTTTAACTAAATGACCTAATTCTGATGACGGACAAAAATCATTATTGAACTATTCTAATATGATGACGGACAAAAATCATTATGGAACTATTCTAATATGATGACGTACAAAACATGTCTACTCTAAAGTGACACTCAATTTTTAATTAAATGACATAACATGTAATCTCTAATGACGAGCAAGATTAATATACAACTATTCTAGCAGGGCACACAAGTTCATGAACCTAAAATATAATTAATAGATTACACGCAAGCAATGACATGGCAGTGACGATACAAGCATGAAACATGACTTATTTTATATTTTTCTTTATTCAATTCTAAATTAATTAAATCCCCTAATTTAAACATTCAATCTATCCCAAAAATAATGTACTTCAATTGTATCCGATCCTTTTTCTTTTGGATTTTTTTTTTTTTTTTTTTTTTTTTTAAACAACAGCAATTCAAATCAAATAAAGATAGAAAGAAATCAAATCCACACGGCATCAAATCACACAAGATATTATTGATATTAATCTAAGTTCGGAAATAAATTAACGAATCGTATCTCGAGCACGAGATCAAATTGATCAATTTTTTGTGCAATCATGAATTGTATCTCAGGTATGAGATTGGATTGGCGATTTTCTGTGCAATTACGAATTGTACATTGGGCATTACATCAAATTGATAATTATAGTATGTTAAAAAATTAGGGAATAATCCCTAATTTTAAAGTCTACTCAGGGTTTTATGGATATCAATAATATGTTCAGAAATTCAACCAATATTAGAATATTTCAAAGAAGGCAACAAAACATATGAAAATTGAATTAACCAAAATTCTTACCTAGCTCTCGATGCCGCTCGAATGTGTTTCCAAATTGTGACTGACGAAGAATCGCAGGAATCACGAACCCACAAGCGGAGGAGGCTCATGGCGGTGCCCGTCGGTGATCAGCAACGTGTTTGGGGCAAAGGATGGCTTAAACCTCAGGACTGGACTTCTCCATTAGAGCAATGATAACTCTCGACCTCCTTATTTGGATAAAACAAAAGCACCGGAATTGCTTCCTTTGTCCTCCACCGATTCTTTCTATTTGGTCTCCGCTAGCTCTTTTATTTGACATTTTTCAATCTTCCCTTCAACGGAATTACACCGAGAATCTCCAGTTCACCGGTAGACCGGGCCTCGGGGGAACAAGAGGTTGACCACGGTTGGAGACGTCCGTGGATTGGTGGCAACAACTCGTCGAGGACCTGCAAGAAATTCGTCGAGTCACGGTGGGCTGTGGCTGACCGGCGTGGCGGCTGACAGTGCTCAGCTGGGGGGGAATGCAAAAATAGAGAGTAGCAATCATCGAGGCTCGGCTCGGCTCAGCGATTCACGGTGCTACTCAGTCGATGAGGAAGCAGTAATGCCGAGGACCGCCAAATATCCTCCAAGATACAATAAAGTTATAATTGAAAATACTATATAGCAATTATACTAATTCTCCAGAGTCTTTCAAGAGAAACAATTGAAATAATGGTTGCATTTTTAAGAAGAAGACTCAAAAAGACTTAATTGGCATTCATGCCAAAAACTTATATATTTATCTCAATTTTAATGAACATAGGCAATCTTTTAGGAAAGATTGCAAAGTGAACAAAGGCATCCCTTTGGAAAAAGTTGCAAACTGAATATATATTTTCAAATATTATCTCGAAAAGACAAATAAAATTCGAAATAAAAAAATGATAATAATTTTCTAATAAAATTCCGAATTTCATAATTTCCAAAAAAACTGAATGAACAAATATAACCTTTTGACTAATAAAGATTAACAAGATAACTGTATGAAATAAAATTAAAGAACAAAAAATATAAGAGTTAATGCTAAGTGCGCTAATAATCACGCAATTATTCGTGCACTTGCATGTGAGTATTGTAGGCCTAACTCACAATCCTTTTTATAAACTAGAAAAAGCTCACACTAATAAAATGGCCCATCTCTCTCTCCCTTTTTCCTTTGTGGCCGTCAATCTCCTATGTACATGTTCCTAAGATATTCTTAAATTCAACCAAGTCATGCAATCAAGTGAGTCACCACGTGCAACAATTTCAACCCCAACAACAAAAGGGCTTGCTTGAAATCTTCTAGCTCACGGGTTCAGTCCACAACTAAGCTCAGAACCTTTCAATCGAGTCCATCCACCCTCGGTAAAATGCAAGTTTAAATATTAAAGCAAGTACTTCTAATATCTATATGCAATTTTAACTTAATATTTTTACTAGGGACTGGAATCGATTCCTAATTTTCTATTCAATGAATTACTAAATGGGATGCCGAAATTTAGGTGTCAATACCATGGAATTACTCCATAAATTTTAAGTTTCAGATAAGTTTTCTAATCCACAGGATCCAGAGAGTGGCAAGTGAAGAGCGTATTCACAACCAAATCACCATATCAAGCTGCTTACAAAACTTAGGGATGTAGGCATTCCATTGAAATCAATCATCTAAAAGAGGCGACAAGAGAGATTAAGTTACCAAACATTTGAGTCTGCTTGTTAACGTAAATTTGAGTCCGCTTGTGAACGTGAGGCTCCACAATGGGCAAAATATCCTGAGAAAAGTCCACCGTGGGCTTGTTCATTTTCCTCGCCTCTTCGTCTCTCAACTTTAATATTTCTCTGGTGCAGCCATGGAAGAATCCGTAAGGGAGGGCCTCTCACTCCTTGCGAAGCCATTACACGTCGTACCTGAATCGGGTTCCACCAGAACTTCTGCAGGACCTTCTCGAGAGCTGAAAACAGAATGATGCTCAACAAGAAAACCCCACCATTTACCAAAAGATTCATGGCCTCGATCTTCAAAATACTATGGAATAGAAAGGAAATGAAAACGACTTCTTCTTCTTCTTCTCTTTTTGAGTGGGCATGCAAATGAAAATCAAGTTAAACATGGAGTTCAATTTATAGGAACTTCATAGTAGAATATGCTGGAGTCTTTGGAAAGCAAAAGGACAAAAAAAAAAAAAAAAACCATAATGCCTTATTTTACTGCAAGTCACCTCGTCATCTCCCTAATTGACAAATGCCATCTTTTCTCCCCACTAAAGTGCTCGAGCATTTGCATGGTATTCCCCGTCCTCGGCTGATTAGCCATGTCAAATTTTACGGAACTACTGTTAACTGCTTTAAAAGTTTAAACTGTTAGATGAAAGCATAGTTTAATATTTAATTATTCCAACAATCCCCTGCACACTTAATCTAGTCTTCTTGCCTAGTACTAGACGTGGACATATTTAATTGGGGAGGCAAATAGAGTTTGGAAAGATTGGAACTCAAGACCTCCAACTCTTACCATAAAAGATTTTACGGAACAATTGTCAATTGTTTTAAAAGCTTAAGTTATAAAATAATGTGTGATTTAATATTTAATTATTTCAGCAAGCCGCGATAAGCACAAAAGCAATTGCGTGGTGTCGAGTTAGCCTCAAAAGGGCGTGCAAAGTTGATGATTCGAATTCAAGTCTTGAAGCGAGAAGCTCGAACACCCTTCTTCACTTAGCATGGTGCTATTGCATAAGTAGGGCAAAATTTACCAAAAAAATCCTCATTTATTGTACTTTTACCAATTTAATCATAAATTTTTTAGTTTGGAAAATTTTATCTTAATCATTTCGATAATTTGCCAAAATAGTTCATTCAGCCAATTTTGGCCCGAAATCGTTGATGTGGATGCATGCCATCCTACATGACAACATCGGTGTTAACGTGAACAACTTTTACAATATTTTATTTTTTAATTTTTTTCTTTAGTTCCCTTTTCTTTTTTCTTTTTTTTTTTTGTTACAACTGACGAGGGTTGGGTTTACAAGCCCCCGCCAGCTATTGGTGAGGGTCACAACCCTCGCCGACCATGGGCAAGGCGACCCTCACCCAAATCTGGCTAAGCCGGCCTCACCTGTGGCCTGCAAGGGCAGTCCTTGCCTATGGCTGGTCTTAGGCGAAGTGCAAAGAAAAAAAAAAAAAGGAAAAAAATCAAAAAGTTTATAAAAATCGTCAAAGTTAGCATCAGTTGCACCACATAAGACGATCAAGCTAGATTGCCATGTTAGCGTTTTTTGATCAACATTGGCCATAATGACAATATTAGCAAATTTTTAAAATATTTAAGATTAAATAGACACAATAACAATAGGTTTATGACTTTATTTATAATTTCTCTTAATGAACTACAATGTATTTAGGGAACATTAATAAATTCTAAGAGATGAATTTAACATTTTGTTACGTACGTCGCTCAGTGATACAACGTCAAACAAGCCCATCTGATGGAGAGGGAGTTTAGGTAAAGGACGCATGACAAGCCTTCTTCAATTGGCGTGTATGAGCATATTTCCAATTGGAGTTCGACAAAACACATGACAAATTAACCAAAACATCTAAGGGAAAAACCATCATTCTCATATGGGAAGGGGGAGATGGGAGATTTGAATTCCCAATTATCTCAAGGGGTTAGCATGGGGACGATTTAATTTTAGGTGTGAGTTTTGACTCCCACGTCTCGTAAGGAGGTAGGGCAAAAATCTAAGTCTGAAAGTTAAAGTAGGAGTAAAGTAGGTTTAATAAGAAAAAAATCTAAGAGAAAAACAATAACGAGGAAGGAACAAGTCTCACCATTAAGATAATGCAAACCATATATTAAACCACACTATAGTGGATTTTAAGTTAAGAATCGTATTGTGGGCTTAATTCCTAAAAAAAAAAAAAAAAAAAAAAAAAAACAGAACTCAATTTTAGGTTTAATCCTAATTTTGTCCCAAACTTTTTTAATCTTAAAAAAATCACCAACTTTCGTTATAGTAAATTTCACTCCGGTCCAAATTTGCCATTATCAATCATTCGTTCAAGAATCACCACTGGTTTATTCAATGGCCTTTAAACCAGACTCCAGTGGATTTCAATTGAAAGAGAAAATTTTGAAATTGAGATTTTTATTTTATTTTTTTTGTGGCCAAGCTAATCGGATATGAGACAAGCATCCAAAGTAAGTAGCTAATGATCAGATTGCGGGCCTAATTCCTTTTTTAAATCCAACTTTAAGTTCAATCTTAATTTTGTCTCAGACTTTTTTTTTTCCTAAAAATAATCACCAACTTTTAATTCTAGTAACTTTCACTCTAGTCCAAATTTGCCATTGTAAACCATTTGTCAAAAAATCGCCAATGGTTTCTTCAAAATTATCCACTTTATGAGACTATTGTTATTTGATACGAAAGTGAGAGCACTGATGAAGATGTGGGTTCTGAAAATGACTTCTAAGTGGCACAAATGTTGATAATTTTGAAAAAATTAGTGGCCATTTTTTGGACTTATGGACAGCTTGGGGTTGGAGTGAAAGTTAGTGCTATGTTTTCAGAGGAAAAAAAGTTCGAGACAAAATTAATATTAGACCTAAAATTAATGATTTTAGCGAATTTGGGCTCCAATTTTGCATGAAAGGAGAATCAAAATTATACAATGTAGCCCCAAAAAATTCATTAAATGGCTCATGGGATCCCTACTTTTAAAATATTATGTTAATCTCATCCTCCCCACAAGGAATTCAGTTACATTTTCTCTCCGAAAGTTGCTTAAGTATTTTTCAAACTTTCAACCATGTAGTATGTGTTGTGAATTATTACTTCTCAATTAATCTGAACAGTCCAATTTGAACTAAGACTTAAGTAACATTACTGAAAATGTTTGATTTGTTCGAATTAGGTCTTAATTTCTTTAGCCTACACATTCCTTGAAAAAGAGTAATATAGTGTTTGGATTCTTTTGATACTCATACTTGGTTGCTCATAGACAATAATACAATATACCCACTTCAATTAACTCAAAATCACTAGGCAAATTGAATCTTTTGAGTGGACTTTTGTGCAAACCGATCGAAAGTACTTTTGAGAAAAACAAAAAAGTAATGCCACTATTAAGAGATTCTTGTTAAATGATGTGGCATGTGCCATGTCATCGACCATATACATTGTTAGCATAAGTTACGTTACTATGTACTAGTCTTAGAAATGATTTTATCTTGTCAACGAATTAGTTCTTTTTAACATAAATAATGCATACAGATCGCGGCATCATTTGTTAATCATTTTTTAAGGATTTCTAAGTAAATTATAATTGCGTAAATTAGCGATAAAGATAAAGACCATTTAATGCCAAAGGATATGTAATAACGAGCCCACCGATGAAGGGGTTGGCTCCTAGCTCGGTGTCTTTGTTCAGTCCCGCCCGGTTTTTACAATTTTATAACTTATGACCATGCTTTTGTACTTGATTACGACGGCACACCATGCCGGGAAACGATTCCGCTGGATGTACCGCATGTCCTCTTAGGCC
This sequence comes from Eucalyptus sideroxylon x Eucalyptus melliodora, assembly GCA_016097485.1. Taxonomy (NCBI): domain Eukaryota; kingdom Viridiplantae; phylum Streptophyta; class Magnoliopsida; order Myrtales; family Myrtaceae; genus Eucalyptus; species Eucalyptus sideroxylon x Eucalyptus melliodora. Next base: position 31,754,294 of record CM027825.1, on the reverse strand, counting down.
TAATCAATTATTTTCTTTGTTTCGGCGGACGGCCTCTTTGTACACTAAAGTCAACGCTACAAATTTTCACTCACTTCAATTCCTGTTGCAGATTACAATCACGTGGTGACTTTTATCTCCTCTGATTATGAGCTTTGGGTGACTTAATTGCGTCTTTTCAATTAATCCATGTGGTAATTTAATCTTCCTAAGAAGTCTTTATAAGTATGCTACCACGTAAATATCAAAAATGAAGTGATCTCTCTCGAGTGAGATAATGTAAATTACTCACAATTTATGTTAAAGATAGATATATCATCATCAATTACAAAATACTCGGACTCATTTTCTTTGAAAAGAAGGAAATCTATTGAAGACTTCTCCTTCACAACCTAGTAATCTTAACCTAAGATAACATCCGGTGTCAATGGATTGATGCGAAATGCCAGAGCCAATGATGGTGCGATGCACCAATATAACCAAGTTAATTTGATAACTATCTGACTCGTCTGTTTTTTAGGGGTGAATAATTAGTGAAATGAGTTTTAGATTTTAACTTGCACTCATAAAAACACAGGTGATTTCTTCCTACAAATGAAAATGTGTTTTTTTTTTTTTTTTTTTACTCTGAAAATGAAAATCATCAATGTCCAATTCAACTACTTTCTTTATGCCTACTCGATTTGACTGGTGCGGTCAACTTGTGAACTTATTGGTCGGTCACTACCTTGGGTATACACTTATTAATAATCTCCTTTTAAATTAAAACTGATATGATTATCACTATACATATATGGGAAAGCAATTTTATTTGTCCGGATTTCCTTCCCAAAGTGACATTTTCCTACATCAAAAGTCAACTTATTGGCTATCGGTAAGAAGAAAAAATCGTCTAAACTATCAATTTCCCTATAATCTATCCGATTTCCACGATTACTCTTTCATATGATTAGTGAAGAAATGAAATTTACATATTTTATGCAATCTAAGAACTCGGGGCATGAGATATTATATACAATTTTAGTAGAACGATCAATCTAATCATCCGTAGTAACTCCATAATAAATTATCGAAATAACACTTTCAATATGGCTGCTAAGATCATATGAAATTGAGCAATCAGGGTGGCTAACCTTATTAGACTCTTCATTTTCTCTCATTAATTTTGAATCAACGAGCTTGCTATTCCGTACAAATATATTTGTTCGGAATTCAGGTGGCTAACCTTATTCAACTCTTCATTTCCTCTCGTTAATTTTGAATCAATGGGCTTACTTTTCCATACATATATGTTATTTGTGAGGCTCCCATTTATGAGATGATCCTATAACATTAGATTCTATAAGTAGCGGCATTGGCCGGCATTTAGGAAGTCAATAATCATCAATAATCCAAATAATACATAAACAAAATCTCCCATTTATGAGATGGTCCTATAATATAAGATTCTATAAGTAGCGACAATGGCCGGCATTTAGGAAAGTCAATAATCACCAATCATCCAAATAATACTTAAACAAAATCTTATTATAAAGCAAGTAGGACCCCTTTTCGCCTACCTACCATTTTAAAAATGATTTAGATCTGGGCATAAAATCCCTGGAATTATTTTAATAAAGGCATATAATTCAATGGATGTTGGAGCCTTGTTGCTTATTAAAAAGACATTAAATCCATTAGTATTTTCAAACGCAACATTATCACAAGGTTACCAACTACACAGCCTCAACGTGCATCCATGCACGCATTCTCTCTCCCTTTTTTTTCCCTTTTCTCCTATTTAAGTTGTCCATTCAAGGACAAAACCTTCAAATAAGCAGCAAAAGACTCAATGCAAATGGCCTACAAGGCTTCAAGATCAAATTCAAAGCATAGGCCCTTGATCCTCTCTCTCTTCATCATCACTTTCGCTCTCCTAATCCTCTCAGGCTCTTTCAATATCACCAAAGACCACTTCAACGCGCCGTCGTCGCCGTCGTCTTCCGCTCGGACGAAGCCTCACCTCCAGCATGCCCACCTTGTGAGGAACGAGACCAAGCTCCCCATTTGGTACCGCCTTGTCGAAGAAGAAATGAAGGGCAAGAAAGTCCGCGTCGGGTTCGTGAATATCGACGACATATCTGACCCTGAGTTCGCGATGAAAGGCCTCGCGAAGGCCGTCAAAGTGACATTTGACCGTGTGCCCGGAAACCTCACGTGGGTAAACTTCTTTCCCTCATGGATCAATGAAGATCCGAAGGCTAAGCCTTCATGCCCTGATATACCGATGCCGAAGTTTGAAGATTATCGCGATCTCGACGTGATTGTGGCCAAGGTTCCATGTGAGGATGGCGGAGACAGGAGGAGAGGTTTGAGGGATGTGTTTAGACTGCAAGTTAACTTGGTGGTGGCTAATTTGGCCGTCGGGACCGGGCAGATAAACCTGGACATGAATCGGAAAATCTATGCTGTTTTCCTTGGATCGTGCGGGCCGATGGTTGAGATTTTCCGGTGCGATGATCTGGTGAGGCGTGTGGGCGATTACTGGGTGTATAAGCCTGAGCAAGGGAGATTAAAGCAGAAGGTCTTGATGCCTGTTGGGTCTTGCCAAATCGCTCCCGCCTATGCTGAGAACGGTGAGTTCTTTGACAAATTCGTTTCTTATGCTTCTGATTTTGCGGATAGATAAATAGACTCGGCATAGTGCACGTAAATAAGCGGACCATATCATTTAGTACACCAACTTTATAAACTATTCTTAGCATACCGAGGGTTAAAGTTCAAGAATTTTACATTAAAAACCTCTCTTGCTAAGCTGATAAGAGAATCTGATTACAATGGGGCACGCCAGATTTCTTTCATTTCATGCGTCTTCACACTAAATGACTTTCAGAGGAAAACCGATTCTTGAATCGTGATTCTTCCTAGAAGAGTTATGTACTAGGAGCATATATGGGAGTATTCAATCATTAGCTAAATTGTCAATCAGCATTGAATGATTCAATCCAGTTCATGATTGCAGGATATATATATATATATAAATTAATTAAAAATTTGGATACTCACTAATCATTGAATGTCGACCTCAATGAAGAAACATATGGTGATTGGTTTCCAGGAAAAGAGAGGTGGAGAGGATACCTGTCGCGGTCGTCCCAAAGAAAGGCAAACGGCACGATGTACCGCCCTCGGGAGGCCTATGCCACTGTTCTTCACTCTTCGGAAGCTTATGTCTGCGGTGCAATATCCTTGGCTCAAAGCATCAGGAGGACCGGCTCGACTAAAGACCTGGTCCTTCTAGCCGATGACTCGATCACCAGCAAGTCCCTAGCGGGCCTACGAGCCGCTGGATGGAAGATTCGTCACATCCACCGGATCCGATCTCCAAACGCGAAAAAGGGCGCTTACAACGAGTGGAACTTCAGCAAGTTAAGAGTGTGGCAATTGACGCAATACGACAAGGTAATCTTTATCGACGCAGATCTAATTGTCCTCCGGAACCTCGACGAGTTCTTCGTATATCCACAGTTATCGGCGGTGCCAAACAATGGAGTGCTGTTCAACTCAGGTATCATGGTGATCGAGCCATCAAATTGCGTTTTTGAGGACCTCATGTCGAAATCCTTCAAGTTGGATTCTTACAACGGCGGCGACCAAGGATTCCTGAACGAGTTCTTCACATGGTGGCACCGGTGGCCGGGTAGGCTCAATTACTTGAAGATCTTCGAGAGGCGCAAAGACAAAGAACACACAGTCCCCGACAATCTTTACACGATGCATTTCTTGGGGCTCAAGCCGTGGATGTGTTACAGGGACTACGATTGCAATTGGGACAAGGAGTCTTACCATGCTTTCGCCAGCGACTCTGTGAATAGGTTGTGGTGGGAGGTCTACGATTCGATGCCGAGAAAGTTGCAGTCGTTTTGTGGGTTAACTGAGAAGATGGACTTTAGAATAAGAAAGTGGAGAGGCATAGCTAAGAAGGCCAATTTGGCTAATGGGCACTGGAAGATCAATGTCACAGATACTAGGCGCTTCATTTCTTTGAATAAGAAGCACAGCAATGCAAGAAAACTAGGTATATAGAGTGCCAACACCAGTGGCTATATTTGTATGTAGCTTATAAGGTTTTATAGATCTTCAAAGGAAAAGCTTTTGACAAAGTTCAATGATGACCGGGAAGAAGTCATCGTATTTAATTTCCTTTTTCTTTTTTTCTTATAAGTTGGAAATTGAAAAAAGTCTGTAAATGAAAATCACATATGAATTTTTTTTCCCCTTTGGTGTGCCATGAACTAGACAGTGAAGATTTTAGGGCTAAAGTCAATAGATTTTAGGGCTAAATTTGCATAAGTGAAAGGTTTATAACTAAATTGACCTCTAAGTAATAAGTTTAGGATTTCTAGGATAATGATCCTCACAAAGTTTACTATTTAAGTACGCTAAGACGAGAATATGTACGACATATTTTATCGATGTCAAAACGATGTGGATTTTCATAGTCCAAACCACAACTCGAATAACAAGTAAATCCAACTAATCCACATAATTTAATATGAAAAATAAGTCATTCTCTTCTTTGGTACAAGAACTCGATTCAAGGGCCTTGATGCCTTGATTCGTGATAAGTGGATGAGTTTCGAAGTTCACTGAACTTGAATTCAAAACAACTCCACGTCTGTCATGCTGTTGAAGCTGAAAAATGGTTGGAGTTTCAACTTGAGTTAAAGTTGATGAAGATCACCGGAGCTTTGGAGCTTGAATCTAATAGAACTTTCACATGTTTGATCCTTCCGAAAAATGGAACGACTTCTTTACAAGGACTTGTGAGAGGTGGCAAAGACGACAGTTGTGTGTTGAAAGATAAGAAAATCATGCTTCTGATATAAAATATTTGGGAGTGATCTATCATATCCATCTTCTTCTGCTTATGCCTTCTGCAAACTGTAACGACTGCGTATCTTGGACCCCATGACCGATTTTGCATACTCATATTTCTAGACATTTTGTATGCTTCATTCTTTGAGTATGGATCATGCTGTGAAGAGCAGTGTAATAAATTATCTAAGGTTTTTCTTCTGGGTTGTAGAATTTTTCATGTTTTCCTTTCGCGCAACATCCTGTCGCAACCAACGGGCACTGAAATTAGACATTCAACCAACGGTTTACTCTTGTTAAAAAGTAGGTAATTTGGTTTGTCATTGCCATCTACACAAACACTGATCATCTTGTGGGGAGAATTCTGAACGGTTGATGCTGGGTTGGTAGCCCATAATGTTCATTTTCAACTTATCCTTGCACAATGACAATGCCAATCATGGCACAAAAGTAATATGGGAGTGATGCATGAAGAACGTATGAGATGTTTTGACCCGGAACAAAAACCAAAGGGAATATGGTGCTTGTATATAAGGGTGTTTGGTCTGAGTGCGTGATTGCACTTTCAACTGGTGCAGATACATAAGCATTACGTGAAATAATCTCGATTCAGGGAACTTAAGGTATGGTTCTGTGGAATCCGTCGTTTGAAGTGTGAATACTTCTTTCAGCTGATATTATTCATGTGTTGATAAACGTCAATGCCAGGACATTGAAACTACAGAAATCAATGCAAAGAGAGGAAATATAACAAACAAGGTCAAGATCAACTTTCCATATTTCTACACCCTCCCCTCTAGATTCAGAAGTCAAAGTAGAGCTCTATACCATTGAGAACTGCAATGCATCACAAAGTTCTATATCATTTACCACTGTAGCAGAACACACCAGAAAAACAATGAACAGATGAGTTATTTACGAAAGTACCTCGCAGATGAGATAACAAAGAATGGACTATGAGAACATTTCTCCAACGAAAGAAACTTCACATCAACCAGTGCATAAATATAAGCTTTAACCCCTCAGTGGAATTCTATTGTGACTAGCGAACTGGATTGGTGCTGTCGAAACAGCAGGGCGCTGTTTCAGCCCGCTCATCATCAACCCACTATCGCTTTTTTGCACACATTTCCTGCTTTTCAATGGGGACATCAATCTATTTGCCAATCTTGAAGGCGAGAAAGACCTCCGCAATTTCGCAGCAGTTGATGGCTTAGGCGAATTCTTGCTCAAGCTCAAAGCTCTTGTTGGGGAGATACAAACTTTCGGGGGCTCTTGATCTTGACTTGGAACTTGGAAGATGAGTGTGGTGACTTGATCAAGAACTTGTGTGGAGTTTCAACGTTCTTTCGAGCTATCACTGGAGACCTCGTCTTGCAAAACTTCTGTGTTGCGGAAGGTGTTGCGGGGAGGAACAAAGGGTTGGGGAAAAGGACAGTCTTTTTAGCCCAAGGCCTGTTTCTAGGGGAAACTCTGTTGGCCATGTATCTGTTACTATCTCTCTCGCTCTCTCTTTGCTTCGGAGGAGAGACTTTGAAGTTGATTCGTGACCGTGCTCTCTGGAGAGTCGGCGATTTGGGTTCTGACCTCAACTTGTTCTGTTTCTCCCTCTTTCTTCTAGTCCTTAGCTCGGAGTCTTCGGGGTGGTGCATCGGTCTTTGCTTCTTGGATTGGGTCATCGGAGTTTTCGGGTCATCAACAAGATTGGGTTTAGGAGCAACAGCAGCTAGAATTTCTCTGGCGAATTTGCTAGCTTGAAGAATTTCTCCCACCGTTTCACCCACCAGCATTGCTGGTAGGGACATCCTACGCCATTCTCCTGGACCAAAAGTAATACTTGAGTAATCCAAACAATTGATCAAACCAACCCATAATCAACAGAAACATCATTGATTTGTCATTGTTTGGCATGAAAATGAAGCTAGGTACTGGGCTCATTTTGTTTTGCCAAAAATTCCTTCTTTGTGGGCACTGTACACAAGCTCTAAGATTTGGAAATGCATTATAGATCATCAGTAACAGAGCCACCCTCTAAACCACAAACTTCTAGAAAAGAAGACGCCTTTTCCAACAAAACACTCTGACAACTAGGCATTGAAAGATCAATATGGCAATATTTACTGAAAAATGCCAAAATTAATACCCAGAGAGAGAGAGAGAGAGAGAGAGAGAGAGAGTACCTGCTGCAGCTGGAGGAAACTTGCCCACCGGAGATTTTTTCAGCGAAGAGTTCTTGATCCTACAAAATCACAACGAGCAAAAAGACCACCAAATTTAGTATAGTCACTACTTCAACCAGAATATACCCAGGACAGCACTAAAAATTTTCGCTCGAAAACCCACAAGGAAGGAACTAAACCGTCAAAACACAAAACAAGTCCCAAAGATAAATTTTTTACCTGACCGATTCTTGCTTGCACCTGACGCTCGTCTTGATATAACCTCGAGTGCTACGGGGGCTCAAACTGACACCGGCCACCATTTTCCTCCCGCCGGCCACCGTGTACTGCAGCTCCTCCAATCTCGCCATGCACCGATCCACCTTTTCCACAAACCCACATAAAAAAATTGAGATAAGAAAGATCAGATTTTGAAGGACCTTCTGAACACAGAGAGTGCAAAAGTGACCCTTTTGTTAGCTTGTAGATGGATGTGGCACTCAAAATGAGAGCTATGTTGAAAATGGGCAAAAGCTAAGTGCGCAGACAGAGAGAGAGAAAGAGAGGGACAGAGATTGGTTTTTGGTACCTTCTTGAGAGTTTCTCTCACTAGAACAGGGTTGAGAGGTGCCACCATCTTTCTCAGCTTGGGTGGGGTTCTTGCAACCATCTCTTTTTCCTCTCCTCCTCTCAGTGCAGAATTTACAAGTAAAACAGAGGACCCAGAGTCTTTCTGATCTCTCTCTCTCCCTCTCTCTCCCCTCCCCTCCCAATCAATCAAAACACATCATAACCCACCAAAGCATTTGAAATCAAATGGGCCTCTCCCTCCCTCTCTCTCTCTCCCCTCACCCTAAAAGGTAGAAGTGTTTGCAACTACTTTTTGTTCCACCCACGTCTTTCTGTCTTTGTCTCTTCGAAGTGGTGGGAGAGAAGAAGGCAAAACGAATGGGGTTGTGGCAACGGATCCTTTTTTCGGTCCCAACGGTCCAATCAGAGAGAGATACCGAAGAGAGAGAAAGAGGGTGGCAATGCAGAAACGGCTACTTTCTCTCTCCTCTCATATTATATTGCTCTCCCCGAAAAAGGAAATTTCAATTCCTTGTCCCTGCTCCTTTCTTCTCGTTGACTTTCTGCTTTTTGTAAATTTCTTAGCCCTTTTTGTCTGCCCATTTCTCTTTTCTTAAATCCTCATTTATTGATTTTCTTGAAAGCATGTAAATGCCAATGTATGAAACTGTGGAATTTAAATTTTCCTCGGACGTTTCGCGTACAATATGCTGCGATTTATTGTACTCATCAATTTTTCATTTGAATCTATGGAATTAAATCGATAATTTTTATGGGAAATCTCCTGATTTAGGCAAATCACAAGCAATAACTTGGAATATTCATTATAATAATAACATCAGTTAGAAAAACTTTGAGTTTAAATTTCAAATGTATGATCGAATCACGAGATATTTTTTCTAATTAGTGGTCCAAATATGTAAAAGATCAATTCTAGTCACTCTTTCCCTCAATCAAAGTCGAGTTTTTATGAACTCGAGCAGATGATAAAAACTCAAGATTATACTTTGTACATAGAAATTCTTGTTCTCCGACTAATTTTTTATTTTTTTTTAACAACCGAAATTGTTAACCAACTGTAAAAGTTGAGTGCTTTGAAGATGCTATCAACTATCTGATGAATCTGCCTCTACTCGATTGCAATTTCCATGTATTGGTATTTGGCATATAGATGTTCCTTGGCATGAGTTATTTCCAAACAAAGCGAGCAATAAGGGAAAAGACGTAACAGGAAAAGAAAATTGTTTTGCCTATCCATCGCAAAATGAAACCAACAAGTAGCACGGAAGGGCTATATAGTCAACAACCAAAATTCCTTCATTCTAGTCCTATTACCATTCAAATTTCTTCAAACTTCATTGCCTGTGTACATGCATGATGAATCTCCAGAAATGTCTGTCTTGTCCAAAGAATAATTGACTCGTAAGCAAGACGCATACAATTTTGAGGATGTTAAGAGCAAGGATCCAGGGAAGAGATTGAGCACTTGCGCAAGTTACGTCATTGCATTTCAGAAAAAGGACGAGAAGGCAACAGGGAAGGCCGCTTCTTCATCCCTCTCCACTTGAGTGGACTCCAGACGATCGACTTGCGTTGCAAGGCGACAACAGTAGGATGCTTCGGCTTCCATGAACCCACTTGTTGTGTCGGAGGACTTCCCATGAACTTGCTGCTGGTCTTCATAGCAACCGGTGTCGTTCCGATGCTCCCTTCAATCCAGGCATTGGGGAGAAAAGTTTGGAGTACCGAGCCTTCCGTGGGTCCTTTACAAATGATTGCCGGATCACTGAACTGTTATTTGGCAAAAGAGAGTTGGTACGAAGAGGGGTAGACAAATGCACATTAGATTCCGGGTGGAGGGTAGCAATGGAAACCCGCCTCCTGGGCTGGAAAACCTGCCCTGTTGAAGGAGGAGCTCGCCCAGTTGCAATGGAAATTCGTCTTGGTTTCATCAAGCTTCTGCTGTTCGCTGCAGCACCTGGTCTGGCAATGTTTTCTTTGTCTACTGCTAAAGTTGGGCCTTTACTGACAGTTCTGTATGAAGGAGATGGGGGTGGAAGGAAATTTGTAATTCTCCGCAGCGGTGGCCTCAGCTTGGAGGGGACTAGCGGTGGCCTTTTCTCTGCTATTGTCTTCAGAGGTGGCTGCCTATAAGATGGCATTGCTTTAGACTGAGTAGAAGCAACTGTTAAGCTTCTAGTTTCCTGTTTGAGTCTAGTTTTCCTTTCTTCTGCTAATTGATGCTCAAGGTCTCGAACCTGCCAGAAGCAAATAATTGTCAATTAATTTGAACGTGATAAACTTTTATTGATTTGACTAAGGCCAGTGTTGCAAATGCCAATGGCGAAAATTGTGTTTTCCATACCATATGTAGTGTCAAATGTAACTCTTGGTTTAACAGTCAACAATATACTCAAATGGACTTGCTTATGAAAGATAAAAAAACAAAATAATGGAGAAAATCCAAATATATTTCTAACCTTTTCTTGAAGGCTTCTGCAAGTATGCTCTCTAGCAGCAAACCTCAACTGCAATGACTGCAAATTTTCATGCAACTTTTTCGTTTCCTTATCATCATGCTTCAGTTTTTCCACCTGTTTAAAAAGCATAGTTCAGAAGCAGCAATATAAGTTGACAGAAGGTGAAACTCCCAGAGGTTCTGAATGCCGTTGCATACCATCTGCTTATACTTGAAAAGTTCCGAAACATCCGCTTGCTTGCGAGCAGGTCCACTCTCGACCCCCCGGACCCGACTGGCAAAATTAAGAGAACAAAGAGTCTCCCCAAGATCTGCAGAACTTGGACTGATCTGGACAAACATCAGGGTTTTGCAATCTCCACCTGCAAAACATGTTTAACCATGTTATGAAAGAAATCTTGGGAGCTTGGTAGATCAAAACCTGAGTAATACTAGAGAAAGGCCCACCTAGGGAACTCTGCAGCATGTGCGTAAGCTTCGAGTTTCTGTTCAAAATTTAAGTAATTAGAATGCAACACCAGTGACAGACAACCATAAAAAAAGGAGGGGGGGAGAGAGAGAGAGAACCTGTAAGGAATATGAGCTGATTTAGACGCAAGGGCAGATATTACATCTCCCAGTGCAGAAAGGGACTTATTTATAAATTGAGATTCCTTCAACCTATCACCTTCAACTTCAATCCTTCCAACACGCTCACTGCCAGCCAAATCAACCATCCAAAGATGACTCTTTGTCTTCTGTCCATTTATCAGGTTCTCACCCTTCACAGTCACTCGCAACAGGCTGCAAAGGAATATTTGGCAACTGTGGTCAGTAATCAATGAACTCAGTGAATGAGCTAGTGCCAGTGTATATTATTATATACCGGATCGGATTCTTTAAAATTGGCTCAAAAAAGCACACATCCAGCAATTGAATTAAGTGAGATAAAATCTAGGATTGGCATAAACTAGAAACATCACCAGTGAGAGCGGCTACTGAGCTCATTCGCACTTGTGGATCCGACTGATCTAGCTCGAGATCCAGACTTCAGTAGCTCCCACACTTCCTCTGTATGAAAAACACGAGATTCAACCAGCCCTGGAACCTCTTGAGTCCCCTCTGCAGCTTGCTTTATCTCCAGCCTTCAATCACAAGAACACTGTTTTAATGCTTGAAACCAAATATGACTAGTAGATACAAATTATGATGTAAGAAGAACCACAATGAAAATGAAGCACTTGTTAAGAAATAAAACAACTTGTGCGACAACTTGATATTTGGGAATCGAACAAAAAACGTGAGTATTACCAATGTTGCATATAGTCACAGTTGACGATCCAAACTAGACTTATACATAACACCAAAGCCATTTGAATTAGTTTATGGTTTTCTTAATGCCCGATGCTGAACATGTTGGGTATTATTAGATAAGAGAGTCCGCGTTGACTATAGGCTACTTGTCCCATGACAGTCGTCAAAGCGGTTTGACCTAAACTAGAGAATCTAAGAGTACTTGGTGGCAAAACTAGGTGTATCAATCTGTTCCATACCTCCATTCTATTCCAAAGAATGGAGTACTTTAGACATGCCATATGCAATAACAATATTTTAGCAGTAGTTTTAACAGTACTGTTGAAATGATCATATAGAACAGGAGAACTGATCCCAGATCCAGGGGAAAAAACAAGACTCACTTCTTAGCTGGTTGTTCTGAGCTTTCTACCAAGAGATCTCTTATCTTCTCATTGTACACTTCCAGCATGCTGACAAACAATTCATATCTCATAATGCCATTCCTTTCTTCAGATATTTGAAACAACTCTTCCAAGGTCCTGTAGTTGACTCCCCGGTTCTCTTGAGTTCCTTCCATTGTAAATGTCTTTCCAGTACCAGTTTGGCCATATGCGAAAATGCATACATTAAATCCATCCATTACCGAAGCGATAATAGGCTTTGTCTGAGCAAAAACAGCCTCTGCATGATGCAGAAGATGAGAGGATGAAGAATAATTTCCAAAACATGTGAAAATGCAGTTAACGTCTGCAAGAAAGTGAGTCACGCTACCTTGATCATCATCGGGCTTAAACACATGATCAAATTTAAATGGCTTCTTCGATGAATCAGAGGAAAGGACCTGAAGCTCACTGTCCTGAGAAGGGTCAAATTCCACCACACAAGTAGAGCCACTCGCAACTTCTTCTGAGTTTAATGGTCTACATCTACAGAAGACCCTTATGTTGCCTTTAAGCTCGATTACTTCATTGTACAGTCTCTTTCTTTCAGATGACTCGTCAAGGTACTTCTTCTTTAATCTTTCATTCTCTTTGCCTACCAATCATGTGCAGGAAACCAATGAACACAATGTAAACAGCGTATTAAAAATGTGGACAAGACTTAGAAAGTAGAGAGCACTTACCGAGTCGATCGAGCGTATCGATTAGTTCGGGCCCAGCAAAGGCACTTGGAGTTATACCCTTCACTTCATCAGACAGAGCAGTGTGATCCTTCCTCAAATCCTAAAGCGTTATCGAATTAATAATCGAAAGAACAAGAAAATTCCAAACAGTTTTCTTAAACTAAGCCGGGTTATATTGAATGGAATCAGGCTTTCGATTCGACACCAAAATCACCGTATGGAATGCTACAACAGGGAGATGCTGTGAAGTCTTGTGACTTCTTGCCAAGAACTTACTTGTATCTTGGAACTCAAGCTAATGATCTTCTGTAGTATGGGGAGGGTCTGTCCCTCGTCAGGCGAAGATTCCCGATTGCCGCTGTACTCAGCGGTATCATCAATCGAATTTTCATTTCCTTCCACTCGCTCCAAACCTGGAGTCAAATTCTTAAATTAGGGTTCCATACATGTCTAATCGAAACACAAAGAACACAATAAACAGATTACGAACTCAAAAGACGAATACAACTCCACCGCTGCTAAATCTATCGGTTCATCTACATAACAAATCGACCTCGCGTCCATCCTTTTCATGCGATAACAGCGAGAGACACGTCCGTCCTCGGCTTAAGTTCCGCGAGACGGACGCAAGATTCGTGTGGCAAAGCTTAAGAACGCAAGATTCGCATCGACAAAGGGGAAACGAAAGAGAGAGATCGAACCGTATCTGCACGCCGCGGCCGGAGGCTTTGCGGCGGAACTGAGGACGATGCGATCGAACTTTTCGGAGAGCGCGTCCACCGCGTGATCTGCCGCGCGAAGAACTGGGTCAGGAGAAAAGATTTTCGAGTGAAGACGCGGCACGGATCGAACGCATACGGCACGACACGGCACGAGCAAGTGAACCGAATCTGTGCGCAGAGAGAGAGAGAGAGAGAGAGAGAGAGAGAGATTACCGTCCATGGCTGAGAATCCGAGAATCGCCAGATGGAATTGGAGTTGCTGGTTGCAGAGAGATCGAGAGAGAGATCGAGAGAGATCGAGAAAGAGAGAGAGAGAGAGAGAGAGATGGAGCTTTGGAGCGTTATGCGCGTTGCAGGGTTCTTTGATCGGATTCAATTTTTGAATTTGGAGGATCCCGAGCCGTTGGATCGCGGAGCAGCTCCTAACGGCTACAAGGTTTGGAAGATGGGCTCCAATGCGGGCCTCGTTGACGTGGGCCTTTTTGTTTATTCGGCGGGCCTCATTGACGTGGGCTTTTTTGTTTATTCTTCCTAAAGTTTTCAAAAATATAGAGAAATGTTATTTCAGAATTCCGGAAAAATATTGAAATATTTATGTGACTCTACATGTTATTATATTCAAATGTTCGAGATATTTCAGGCGTTTCATGTCAAATAAATTGTCAAAATATAAATCTCGCGAAATTTAAAAATAGGGCAGGTTTTTTTTTTTTTTTTGGTTGAATAAATGGGGCAAAGTTAAAAGGTGGAAGTAATCGTGGAGTTGGAATTTTTCACAATTCCAATTTATCAATAGAACTCGTGTTAAATTTATTATGGCTATTGTAAATGATATAGCAGAGAGAAAGCGGGTGCATCACTTGCAAAATGTTACTATTTAATAGTTAAACCTAAGGAGGAAGTGCCTAACTCTTCGAAAAAATTGCTTCAGGTTAGTTTATATAAAAGAAATGTTCCTATTTTCCAATGCACTGATTATAAAATAACACGTGACATGCTGGGCTTTGAAAATTACAAAGATTTTCTTAATTAGGTAATTAACGAGTGCCCCATATATGTCTGTTTCCCTTATTATATAGTTTTCTAAACCACCCTTCCATTACATACTTAGATAAAATAATGGATCTCTTATAACCACCTACTTCATAAATAATTTGCTAATTCAAAGAATTATTAGACACCCTCGAGATACTCTTATACGGTGTGCTTATCGACTAAATAATGGATCATGTATGGATAATATTATTTGAGATTGAGGAGGTCCTCATTTTCTAAGGAATAGAAGAACTTTGTAAATTAACGCACTCTAGCGGTGGAATCATCTCACATAACATCACAATTTGACCTTATTTCATACCAATGAACAAATTACGTAAAATGAGAATATTATTTTTAGCATAATCAAAGTTGTCCTAAATGTAATCGGATCAACACGTTTTTGCACTCAAATCAAGTAGCACGAGTCAAAGTAGTACTTAGGTTGTGCTCTTATCTGAATATTATATATAAATAGTTAATACCATAAAAAATCTCAAGATCGATGCATTTATGATAATTTTATCACAAACTAATCTAGACCTCAAACTGATATATCTATAATAACTTATCATTTTTAAGTCCTTGTTAAATTTTACCGTAACATGTAATAGTTGATGGGTATTAGAGGTGTGTAAAAGAGACAAGAATACCTATTAACTGAGGGCTCATCTTATCTTACTCTCACCTTGTTTGAGTCATTTCTCTATTTCTTACTCACTACCTCGACTCTCAAATTCGATGCTTATCAACTTACGACCTCAACTCTCAAATTTTAATAAGAGTCCAATCTTTTTATTGATCTTGCATTTAAGAATAGGAAAGTTCTTTGTTTTTTACTTTACTTTGACTTGTTGGAAAATGTTATACTCAAGTGCGTGAAGCTTGGTGAAATCAATTCCATGAATCCATCAGGTAACCTTGGGCGGTTTTGTGAAATCAATGGGTGATTTCTGATTCCAATTTTTCGAATTAATTTTTTATTTCGTGGTTCCCAATTTCAAGATGATAATTGCCCACCTAGATCCCCCTAACGGGTATATCGGTTTAAGAAGGAAAGAACAAGAAAATTCATTAATTTAAAGAAGAAAAATGGGGAACATATAATCAGTGAACCAAAATGGTTATATAATCCAAAGAAGATCATAAGTAGCATTTACATTTCCGAGAGAAGGTTCATGTCCGTTCCAGAAAACATAGGTTTGAATAACATCCAGTTGGCCTTCCATATGAGAACAGGCCACATCTGCAACCACGCGAAAGCCGAGAGACCAAGTAAAACACGATTCCTTTTCGGAGAAAAATGGGGTGTGTAACATTGTTCATGAACTTATAATTTTATTCATGTCATTTTTTTAACTTTATTTTAATACACAATATCGTCCCTAGACTTTTTGGTATATATTCAATGTGATACCTAAATTTTAATCTGTTTAATATAATTCTTGAACTTTTGTTACACATTCAATTTAGTCTCTAAACTATATGAAATTATTTAACATTGTCCCTTAATTTGAATTAATGAAAGCAAAATGTTGAACATTTTCAGATAATTCATAACTAATCACATATTGGGCTAAAGATAAAAAAAAATGATGTCAGATAAATTAAAAATTCACAAATCATATTATATGTTGAACTATATAATTCATGAATGATTTGTGTCATTTTCCTCTTAAATTGTAAGATCTAATTAATTATTAATTGCTCCTTAGTTGGCCTCACGTTATTTCCACTGGAGATCAAGATCCTAAGAGTGCTTTGGTCAACCTAATCGATTTAAAAAAAGAAAAAAAGAAATTAGCGTTCTTCAAAGTTTAGAAAAATCGAACCGGACCCGAATTTGCTCAAATTGTCAACGTTAATAAGTGAAGTATACCTACGTCCGAGCATAAAAATCAACGGGTCAGTGTAGGAAAAGGAGATTGAATGAGCTCGAGTACATTATTATTTTAATTGCGCACTCGTGGGGGTTTATTATTTTCTTTACCAATTAATTCGTCCTAAATAATATTTTCGCACACTTTTCCAACGTTTTTCATGCTTTTGATATGCCGACTTTTCCAGAAATTCTTCATCTTCTTTAGCGAGATGTTTTAAGGCTATCTTTTGATAATCTGGCTCCTGTTTATGTATAATATGTTGTTGGTATTTAACTACAAGATTCTCCCGTACCGATAAAAAAAAATGAAAAAAAAAAAAAGGTAGTACATTTCAACAAGAAAATTTGAACAATTAAGTATACCCTCTTTTTTTTTTTCAAGTGCAGAATGATGTACGTAAGTTAGATTTGTCCGTGTGACCTAACCAATTCCACTTTAATTCATTTTTTCCTTTAATCCCATTTTCCGATGGCAAAACCAGCATTCAATTATACATACCCAACCTCCAATAATGGCTAGGGATGTCGATGCTTTTTCTTATCAATAGATCTCCCCTGTTTTTTGCATTTTCGTTTCTTTTTCCTTCTAATTCTGATGTTTTTATTTAACGGAACCCTCTTTTAAAATTGGGTCGATATAATGATCATGAGAAATTTATTCTAAATTAAGTTTTTGACCAACAAAAATTCTAAACAAAATTCACCATTTATTAGTTTCTATTAAATATATTTGTGACAAACAAATGATAAAATCTTAAACTGATATACCCATTAGAGGATTCAAGTGGGCAATTACCATCTTGAAATCGAGAACCATTTACTTAAAACCAGTTCAGAAAAATTGGAATCGGAAACAGTCTGTTGGTTTCATAAAACCGCCTGTGGTTTCCAAATAGATTCATGGAATCAGATTTTAAATCCGAAAAAATCCATCACAAATTTTCACTCACAAGTTTTGGACTGCTATAAATTTGTGATGGTTTTTCGGATTTAAAATCTTGCTGTAGAAAGGCTCCAACTTATATGGAAATGAGGGTCTTCTATAAATATGCAACTTATCTGACCCTTGCACCGCAAGCAGTCTAAAACTCTAGCTTCCTGAAATTCAAGTTCGTCAAGACCTATGAAATGCATGCTTGTGCATGTAACTTTATCATGTATTGAACTCTATCTCTTCAACATCGTAGCTCAGCAAGGCCTATTGAAGGCGTGCTTATCAGGAAAAGTTACTGCTTAAAGAGCTTACGAGATGAAAAATTTGATGCATTGAACCATGGTCACAAGTATATTGATTCCTTCAGAATAATAGTTCATATATGTTTTGCTTCTGCAAATTTAATTGCTAGAGAATCAAAGCTGTATTTCCAGATGCTGGTGCTGCTGCTCTTCTGAAATATCGACGGCAAGATGCAGCTTTTGGATTCTCCAGGTAATGTTTACCTTGTTAGTGAAGTTATTGTACTTTCCTCCTTTGCCTCTTGAATTAAGTTGATTAAGGCTGGATTCTTATCATTCTGTTCAATTATCATGGGTTTGCCATTATGGATGTGTCATATGGAGTTCTTTTCTGCATTTTCTTTGTACAGCTTAAGTGATCAACAACTAGTGGAAAAAGAAGATGAGATCATAGTTATGGTTGTTCCTGACTATCAAATGTTGGAGTATGTGTAACGGATTGCTTCTGATCTCTCAGATGACCCAGTACCTATCTTAAACAATTTGCATTCATGATCAGTTATAGGGAAGGCAAAGTAACTTCTGGAATGAGAGCAAATCTCTAGTCTTAATGAATGTGTCTAAATTCACAAATGCATGCATCTTTGTGGATGCAAGCGAATTGGATGGACTGTCCTGTTATACCTGTTAATGGAGTTTATGCAAATCATTTGCTCAGCCATCCTTAAGAAGGCGTAACTTCTAAAAGCTGCATTACCTGTCACAGCATTGTCACCAATCTGATCATAAGCATCATGAATAGTTTAGTCTATTATATTATGCCGATTGAATATTTTCTCTTCCTTTCAGTGCCGGTACTCTAACATTCTCTTGCATATTTGCAGCCAAGGCCTCTCATCATGTGGAATCCACGCCTCATCAGTGAAGATGTTGGAGTAGGGTTCAATGTCCGAAAGTTGCGGCGATACTTCTTGAGGTAAACCTTCCCCACATATAATGCCCACTATTCTCCCTTTTTTTCTGTAACAACTTTCATGAGGACTCGTTTTATGTGAAACTAAATCAAGCAAGCACTCATTTAAGTTTCAAAGACGAAGTGCTTTTTGCTGTTAGCCTTGTAAAGAACCTATACGGCTGCACGCTGCATGCTAGTAGCTAAGGGCGGGAAGGGGAAGCGGAGGCGGAGGCGGAGGCGGCGGAGGGCAGCGGGGGTGGCCGGAGGGGGAGAGTTGGGGGGGGGGGGGGGGGGTGGATCGCCGGGGGTTAGGGCTGGGTGGGTAGAGAGAGAAAGTGGGGTTTGGTGGTGTGGGGATGGTATTAAAGTGGGGGAAGGGGGGGGAGAAGGACGGACTATGTGTTGCTTTTTGGGTGGGGGAGTCAACTGAACGTTAAGGCCCTTCTTCCTTCCTTTCTTTTCTTTTTCGATGTCGATGCTTTTTCTTATCAATAGATCTGCAAATGGAAATCAAACTTAGCTCCAAGTAGCATATCTACAGGAAGTTCTACCCAAGAAAAGTTTCATATACACAGAAAGAAACAACCACGTCCAGATCGGAGAGGTTCGAAAGTATTTATGAAGGCCCTCTCATAAATGAAGTAGTTAATGGGGGTTACCATTATCATCCTATTGGACGCAATTTTTTCCATCTATTTGCATCGAAGAAATGGCGAAAACTTCTTGGAAAAGAAAGAAAGGAAGGGCTTCGCGAGGATGGCAAAACCAGCATTCAATTATACATACCCAACCTCCAACTAATCTCCAATCTATCACGACCCCCGGGCCCCACTTACACGTGTCGCGATCTCAGGCCCCCTCCCCCTCCTATATAATCTGGATCGTGGCTCTCCACTACAGATCCCCCACTGACTCTACAAAACTTCTTGTTTTGTTTTCCAGCGTCCGTCTATCGCAAGGTCTCCCTTGTGCGTGTATCCCAACCTCAGAGATAAGGAATGTAATCGTCTAGTTGAATGTCGTAAATAAATCCAGGGTCAATGGCCTTTATAGGATCAATATGGCCTGCTCCGATGGCGAAGACATCTGCAAGTTGAAGTCTCTCGTCCAGGATCGGGCTTTGCTTGATGTTCAGCTGCTTGGCCAAAGTCATGATAGCGGACTTAATCGCCGCTGGAGACCAGTCTGGATGAACGCTCTTTATCAAAGCTGCAATGCCACTTAGGTGAGGGCAAGACATGGAAGTGCCAGAGAGGAAGTCGAAGTAATACTTCGCTTTTGCATCATTTTGGACAGGAAATGGCCAGAATGTGATGACCAGATGAAGTCATTGCCATGCAGGACAAACCGGCATTCGTGGCAGCACACCCAGAACATGGCACTCACACTGCCAGTACGGCGGCCGGTGCTTCTGCACCGCATGCCAATCTGCTTGGGATGGCTGAGGGCACAGCTGTTGGCATGGCTTCGTACGCTCACCTGGCAATCTACGATGTGTGTCCTCCATTAGGTTGTTTTGAGGGTGACTTGCTCGCCGGATTTGATGCTGCCCTTGCAGATGGTGTGGACGTACTCTCACTCTCTCTCGGTGGTCTCTCCCTTCCATTCCATATGGACAGTATGGCTATAGCCACTTTTGCAGCCATTCAGAGGGGCATCTTCATCAGCTCCTCCGCTGGGAACTCCGGTCCTCACTCAGGCACAGTATCCAATGTGGCTCCGTGGATGCTCACCGTCGGGGCAAGCAGCATTGACAGGAAATTTGTCTCCAATGTAAGACTCGGGAACGAAGCGGAATATGAAGGTGAGGCAATATATCAACCCTCCTTCCCTTCAACTTCATTGCTACTGGTGTATCCTGGGATTGACGGTACAGAAGAAATATTGCGAAAAGGGCGCACTGAGAAGCAAAGATGTGAAGGGAAGGTTGTCCTGTGTGAATCTGGGGGATGGAACCAAGAGATCGAGGTAAAAAGTGCTGGCGGAGCCGCTATGATTTTGCTGAACCCAGAAGTGGCTGGATTCGTTGCTTTGGCCAATGTTTATGACCTCCCCACGTCTCAAGTCAGCTACTTCACAGGTAAGGAGATCAAAGCCTACATTAACTTGACCAAAACTCCTACTGCCACCATCTTGTTCAAGGGACCGTGTATGGAAACCCGACTGCTCCTGTGGTTGCTGCCTTCTCTTCAAGAGGCCCAAGCTCGATTAGCCCTGGAATTCTAAAGCTGGACATTATTGGTCCTGCTTTGAACATATTAGCAGGCCATTTCCTGTCCAAAATTATGCAAAAGCGAAGTATTACTTCGACTTCCTCTCTGGCACTTCCATATCTTGCCCTCACCTAAATGACATTGCAGCTTTGATAAAAGGCGTTCATCCAGGCTGGTCTCCAGCGGTGATTAAGTCCGCTATCATGACTTCGGCCAAGCAGCTGAACATCAAGCAAAGCCTGATCCTGGATGAGAGACCTCAACCTGCGGATGTCTTCGCCATCGGAGCAGGCCATATTGAACCATAAAAGCCATTGACCCTGGATTCATTTACGACATTCAACCAGACAATTCCATTCCTTCTATGTGGTTTGGGATACACGCACAAGCAGGTGGCTACAATTACTCACCTACAATTACTCACCAACCAGGGAGAGCTGACCTACCCCCAAGGATATTTAAGGTGGGATTCCGAGAAGTACTCTGTTAGGAGTCCAATTTCGGTGATGTTCAACCAAGAATATATGAGAGTAGAATAAAGAAATTACGTTGGATTGTAATTTCGTATTACCATGATGCTATGATTAATGAAAGCATAATCCATATGCTCTAATTTCCCTACCTCTGCCAGAAAATTAATGTAGCTCTTTTTGGCAAGATTACAACTGCTTATTAGCATACGATAAGACAACTATAAACTTGTTTTCATTCTGGACCAAATACGGATGAACGTACTAGGCTAGTTTGGAGTTGATGACCTACATACTACATGAGAGAGATTAGTGGCTATGTGTCATTTTCGTACTTTAGGAAATAATGGAAAATTATTAACAAAAAACCATAGCCACTTTTTCTTTTCAGGTGAAACTAGATTTGACAGGAGAGGACCCCCCCCCCCACCGGTTACGAGCAGAATTGAAGGCAATTTGCAGCAATTCCATTGAAAAACTGGGGAGGTAATAAATGAGCAGTAAAGATTCTATGTCACCCCATGAATATTTCAGTGCAACTGTAATCAGAAAACATGTGCCTCTATATTGAAGTGTACTGCAGCAGTTGCCGAAAAAAGAACAAAGAAAATAGAAAGGTAGAGTGTAGTGCATTTACAGCAAAATTAGCTTTGATTCAATCATCCATGACGTTTGTAATTTACAGACCATGAACACTTCAAACTGATCAACAAGTGCAGCCTAATTAGAGTGATGAGAGCATGGTACAATTGCCTAACAGGCAGTGCTTACTCTGATTGAACATCTAATGGGGAACGGTCTTCTGTTTTCTGGAGATGACAACGTAATGCCCCTTTTGTTATTTTCCATTGTAAGTTCATCATTATTGCTTTGCAGATTCTACTACTTAAAACCTGGTAACTTGTGTGCCACTATCTGTGGATGTAGTGTTACCAAAGTGCTGAGAATGTTGTTTCACATCCCATTTCTGGACTGTTCCACTTGAATTTTTGTATTAATTGCATCAGAAATAATGGGTTTCTGCATATGATTGTGCTCTAAGTTTTGTCCTCAGAGTGTCTTATAATTCACTGAATTGGATTCTCGGCCTTTGAATGTCTGTCATTTTCAACCATATAATACTTAAACACAAGAAGAAATTATGTGAAAGGGAGCCTTTTCTGTTCCATGTCTTCTGCAGGGTGTCCATACTCATGCGTCAAAGCAGCCCCACATGCTTTCACGTTTGCTACATCTGGAGGAACTGCTCGTGCAACTTCCCAAGGTGAGTTTGCCAGGCAAAGTCCTCACCATTTCTTATACGCACAAGCATCAGTGCATGCAATCAGTTCAGAGAAGGGGGGAAAAAGAAAAGGAGACTGATCTGATGACGTTACATTGTAATTAAGATTCCATCTATTCTGCCGTATCTGGCTGTAGTCCTGTCACTCCCTATCTTCCAAGTAAAAGTAAGGTGCCCTAACCATTGAACTGAAGTTGCCATTTTTTCCAGGAAATGGTGATGACTATCAGGTGCAAGTTGCTGTTGGTCAGTGCCCCAGAAATTGCATTCACTATGTAACTCCTTCTCAGAGAATAATCCTAGAAGAATTACTTGACAGGTAGTCACTCTGTATAATCTCCTAAATACATGCTTGCCTTCCTAGTCAATTAAATAAAGATTCACTCATATTGTGCTCTGGCTGTGGTTGTGTTCTTGCTTTTGCCTAGTTCTTGGGTGGCATCTAATCATATACCTTTCAATGCAGTGTTTGTTTCTCATGCAAATTAACCCAACGTGGTTTTCTTTCTGTTAATTTTCCTTGTTAGTATAATGGACGTGCCGTACGATACTTCAGCTGAGGCAGATCTGCTATACTCTTTGATTGTGAAAGCCAAGTTTGAGAATAATTGGTTCTGGAAGCCAAAGAAGCAGCCCAAGAGTTCAACCAATCATGTAGATTGGTACTGAAATGTGAAGTGCAGCTGCTTGTTCTGCAGTAACAGCACTGATGCGTTACTCCGATTCCATTCAAGGACAGCAAGCTGATACTACTATGAATATGGTTGTCATTAATCAATACAACCTCATCACCTGAGCTGTTTTAACGGGAGGAGAGCCAGGGCAAATTAGTTCTGCAATCATTATTTCAAGGATAATCTGGTTTTTGCATGCATTTTGTAGGATTTCATTGCATAGTGTATTGATTTTTGTACCGGTAGCAATATACCTATCTACATCAACGCAGAAGAGTTCAGAAAATTGTATCTATCTCAAGTGTTAGTATATATATCCAGACACATAAAGATTGGAAATTGAGGCGGCTGTAAATCATTCACAGCTGTTCACCTTTTCAGTTGACTTGCTCAGGCACTGTTGCGTCTCCATGATTTGAACGTAAGTCTTATCTTGTCGTGAATGGATTGCCAAAATGATGTCTCTGCATTATTTGCATCAGAAAGGTATTTCTTGCGGATCCAATGTTTGAACGATTTCCTTCATCGACACTCAGTTCGTGAAATCATTTCAGTTACAGTCTCCAAATCAAAATGACCTTTTGTTTTTCATTTTATGGCTATTAGAACCAGCTTAAAGGCAGAGCCTGTTAAAAGAGAATAGACTCTGCTTCTAGAGGTGTAGAGTAATGCTTGGACATGATTCCTTTTCTAGAAAGTCAAGATACCTAGTAATTACAATATTGAGTATAGTATACACTTAGTTATAAGAGCATTACTTTGAAATGACTTTCACAAATCGACTTAATGACGAGAAAATTCCAGCTGCTGCATTGAAGAACGATGGACCCTTCTCAGACTTCTCTTCCACGTCTCCATAAATTATCTGCAAAAATAGAATGTTCCACTGTCAACTGATGCATGCGTCTTCACTTCTTGAATCCCAATGCCAGTAACTTAGGATAAAGCTTCTCTAAAAGCCAGTCATCCAATAAGATTTGCTAGGCACTTCAATACAAAAAATCTGTGCGTCGTGTCAATGTGATATTCATGTCGCCGTCACTCAAGATAATAGGTTGACTAACCTCAAGGTCTTCTGCATCCGGACGATTAATCATTTCCTTGGCTAGCAAATATCGGTTTGGCCTATCCTTATCATCATAAAAAACCTTCCACGATCTGGTGCCAAGTGAAAAGGGAGAACGAAATATTAGGGTTGAAACACATGAGACACCATTTGCATTGGGCATTAAAGAAGAGCGCCATGATTATTGCTCAGAATGGCCAAATGGTTGCAGATAACGCAGCAACTTTGGTGTCAATATTATGATTCGCAAAATTGATATAAGATAACCTTATAAGATTCCATGGGTCACTCATAACAACTCAACTAGCCAGAACCAATCGACAATTTTGGTAGGAAACAGGCTAGACACCCTTATTCAATAGCATCATGATGTATAACTGGAATACAATAAGTTAACAATGATCAAATATCTCTCTCATCAAGTATGATATTGTTTTTACCAAATTTGGAATCAAACTCATAGATCAAACCAAAAGGAAGTAGCCAATCTTCTATTTCAGTTTATCTTCTATTGCAGTTTGGAACATCAAAGAGGTCACACAGCTAAAAAATCACATAACTGAGGCATGAAACAAGCCAAGAATCATATAACTATGGCCCTAAAAGGATAAAAACCAAAGAAGAATCATGGAGGCACCTGCAAATGTTAGGGAAAAGAGGCACACAATTTGAATCTTACCCAGGGTAACATCGGAATACAGCGCCAGATGGGAGGGGTCTCATTGAATATACTGTTGTAAAAGTCCTGCACAGCAGTGGGAGGGTTATTGACTTACTAAAACAATGTGCAAAATAGAGGAGTAAACGCCATCAATTTATGTTTATAAACAAGAAAAGAGGTCTCACAAATAACATTTATTAGTGTGAGCTTCGCATGTCATGGGATTGTGACTGAAGAGGAAGATCAAATTTTGGCCTTGCATTTTGAGGTCCTTGATGGCCAAAAAGGAATAAGTACAGGCCATGCCAAAATTAACATTTAATGCTGGACGTATAGGTTCTTTACGAAGCTAACAGCAAAAAGCAGTTCATCTTTGAAACTTAAATGAGTGCTTGCTTGATTTAGTTTCACATAAAACAAGTCCTCATGAAAGTTGTTACAGAAAAAAAGGGAGATTGGTGGGCATTATATGTGGGGAAGGTTTACCTCAAGAAGTATCGCCGCAACTTTCGGACATTGAACCCTACTCCAACATCTTCACTGATAAGGCGTGGATTCCACATGATGAGAGGCCTTGGCTGCAATTATGCAAGAGAATGTTAGAGATTATCGGCACTAAAAGGAAGAGATAATATTCAATCGGCATAATATAATAGACTATACTATTCTATAATAATGTGGTTGTGAAATGTTTTTCCTTCTTTCCTGCCAATCCCCCCTCTTTAATTTAATTATTCATGATGCTTATGATCAGATTCATGACAATGCTGTGACAGGTAATGCAGCTTTTAGAATTTATGCCTTCTTAAGGATGGCTGAGCAAATGATTTGCGTAAACTCCAGTAATAGGTATAACAGGACAGTCCATCCAATTCGCTTGCATCCACAAAGATGCATGCATCTGTAAATTTAGACACATTCATTAAGACTAGAGATTTGCTCTCCTTCCAGAAGTTACTTCGCCTTCCCTATAACTGATCATGAATGCAAATTGTTTAAGATAGGTACCGGGTCATCTGAGAGATCAGAAGCAATCCGTTCCACATACTCCAACATTTGATAGTCAGGAACAACCATAACTATGATCTCATCTTCTTTTTCCACTGGTTTTCGATCACTTAAGCTGTACAAAGAAAATGCAGAAAAGAACTCCATATGACACAAACGGCAAAGTCATGATAATTGAACTGAATGATAAGAATCCAGCCTTAATCAACTTAATTCAAAAGGAGTTCAAGATATAGCATAACGTCAAAGGAGGAAAGTACAATAACTTCACTAACAAGGTAAACATTACCTGGAGAATCCAAAAGCTGCATCTTGCCATTTATATTTCAGAAGAGCAGCAGCACCAGCATCTGGAAATACAGCTTTGATTCTCTAGCAATTAATTTGCAGAAGCAAAACATATATGAACTATTATTCTGAAGGAATCAATATACTTGTGACCATGGTTCAATGCATCAAATTTTTCATCTTGTAAGCTCTTTAAGCGGTAACTTTTCCTGATAAGCAGTCTTTAATAGGCCTTGCTGAGCTACAACGTTGAAGAGATAGAGTTCAATACATGATAAAGTTACATGCACAAGCATGCATTCCATAGGTCTTGACGAACTTGAATTTCAGGAAGCTAGAGTTTTAGACTGCTTGTGATGCAAGGGTCAGATAGGTTGCATATTTATAGAAGACCCTCATTTCTATATAACTTGGAGTCTTTCCACAACAAGATTTTAAATCCAAAAAACCACCACAAATTTTCAGTCACTAGAAAAAATTGTTGCAACTTACCTGACATCCTGTTTCTGCAATTAGTGTGTCCACGAAGATCCTGGACAGTCCCCAAAGTTCAGCTTGTGCACCTTCATCATCCAGGAATTGCAGTTGCGGGATTAAGAGTTCCACCTGTAAAACATCAAAGGCGGAGATGCTACTGATAAGTACTCAAGTTAAGATGCACTAATGTCACTTAATGAAAGATAACACTCCAGCAATCTTCCATCGACCCTCTCAAATAATTTAGTGGTTTGTTCCTCCACCAATATGAGCACAAAATTTCTCGAAGTCGATACCTTAATATCTAGGAAAGGTTCGTTATGCTACATGCACATGATAAGATTTAGAGATGGGATCATTTGGTTGCCTAAACAAATTACACATTCCAAAAATTATCTTTTGTTACTGCAGATTGCTAAGAATAATGCACAACATCAGAGGTTACCCAGGTTACCCCACTCCCAGCCTTTTATACACCCATTTCAAATCAAAAGAGAAGAAACGCAAGACAATAAACAATTCCTACATATGCTAAAAGTTCTTTGAGCACGTTGTACATACTATGGCTCTCATCCCTCCAGAAGACAAGAATGAGGCACTTGCTTGACTTGATTGCCGAACAGCACCCTCCAAATCAGAAGGCAAGCAGCTGAAAAATCAAGCACGTTCTGTCAGTTCTTCTCACTCAATGAAATAATGCATTTCAAAGCATCACGGCCATTAAACACTCCAAATGGGAAACTATAATTGGAAATGGACACTCATCACCATCTAAACACCAAATGCTAATTTTGAGGCCTGTGACCACTTAATGTCCAGCAGTCTGGATTCATCATTTACAAGACAACAATCACAATCAAAATCTACCTCATTCGAAGTGTAAATCTGCTTATGAACCCCCAACCATGTATCCAATTCCGACAGGTATCTTGAAGAAGCTCATTCTACCATCAGCAAACTAAAACTACTAGCCTCTCAAACGTCCATTTTTCCACATATAAATAAGAAAAAAAATGAGCATGCAACTGAACCAAAACCTCCAAAAACTCAAGCTTGAATGGCACAAAAAGTAGATTCGAATAAATTTCCCAGTTTCACAAATTTTCAACCAAGGAGCATATCATCATTACACAAGAATTGACAACCAAATTCCATCCTCAAAGCAACATTATTTTCATATACCCTCAAAGCCCAACTCAAACATTCTCCCAAGTAATCCCAAGCACGGAAATTCGCAACGTTTCTTTTCACTACTACAGAACTGAACCTGTCGTCCTCATCATCTTCTTCCTGAACTATCCCTTCTTCTCGGGACTCCGAAGAATTCAACCCGCCCTCTTCGACGACGTCGCCGTCGACCTCTCCCTCGAACTTCTCGAACTTGGCGCGCGCTTCGCAGGCGCGCCGACCTCCGGGGACCGAAACCCGGCTGCGGACGCCGAGCGCGGAGGCCGGAGAAGGTAAGGAAGAGCGATTGAGGAAGCCGTGGGAGGTGGGTTTGGAAGCAGAGCGGCAGTAGAAGGAGCAACTGGGTAGCGAAGAGGCCATGGAGGACTGCTCTCGGCCTCAAGAAGCCATGAACGAGTTTCACCGGAAGCTGATATATCTCCCCCGTTTATTGTGTTCTCGTTTCTTTTTTCCTTCTAGCTCTGATGTTTATTTAACGAAACCCTCTTTTAAAATTGGGTCGATATAATGAAAAATTCTAAACATATATATCCGTGAGAAATTATTCTAAATTAATTTTTTGACCAACAAAAATTATAAATTAGTACACTTGTGGCAAAATTCATCATTTGTTAGTTTCTGTTAAATTATATTAATAATACGAAAAATCACAAATTAGTATATTTGTGACAAACAAATGATAAAATCTTAAACTGATACACCCATTAGAGGATCCAAATGGGCAATTATCATCTTGAAATTGAGAACCATCTACTTAAAACCAATTCAGAAAAATTGGAATCGGAAGCCATCCATTGGTTTCATAAAACTGCCCGTGGTTTCCAAATAGATTCATGGAATCAGATTTTAAATCCGAAAAACCATCACAAATTTTCACTCACAAGTTTTAGACTGCTATAAATTTGTGATGGTTTTTTGGATTTAAAATCTTGTTGTAGAAAGGCTCCAAGTTATATGGAAATGAGGGTCTTCTATAAATATGCAACCTATATGACCCTTGCACCGCAAGCAGTCTAAAACTCTAGCTTCCTGAAATTCAAGTCCGTCAAGACCTATGATATGCATGCTTGTGCATGTAACTTTATCATGTATTGAACTCTCTTCAACGTCGTAGCTCAGCAAGGCCTATTGAAGGCGTGCTTACCAGGAAAAGTTACTGCTTAAAGAGCTTACAAGATGAAAATTTTGATGCATTGAACCATGGTCACAAGTATATTGATTCCTTCAGAATAATAGTTTATATATGTTTTGCTTCTGCAAATTTAATTGCTGGAGAATCAAAGCTGTATTTCCAGATGCTGGTGCTGCTGCTCTTCTGAAATATCGATGGCAAGATGCAGCTTTTGGATTCTCCAGGTACTGTCTACCTTGTTAGTGAAGTTATTGTACTTTCCTCTTTTGACGTTATGCTATATCCTGAACTCCTTTTAAATTAAGTTGATTAAGGCTGGATTTTTATCATTCAGTTCAATTATCATGAGTTTGCTGTGATGGATGTGTCATATGGAGTTCTTTTTTGCATTTTCTTTGTACAGCTTGAGTGATCGAAAACCAGTGGAAAAAGAAGATGAGATCATTGTTATGGTTGTTCCTGACTATCAAATGTTGGAGTATGTGGAACGGATTGCTTCTGATCTCTCAGATGACCTGGTACCTATCTTAAACAATTTGCATTCATGATCGGTTATAGGGGAGGCGAAGTAACTTCTGGAAGGAGAGCAAATCTCTAGTCTTAATGAATGTGTCTAAATTCACTGATAAATGCATCTTTGTGGATGCAAGCGAATTGGAAGGACTGTCCTGTCATACCTGTTAATGGAGTTTATGCAAATCATTTGCTCAGCCATCCTTAAGAAGGCGTAACTTCTAAAAGCTGCATTACCTGTCACAGCATTGTCACAAATCTGATCATAAGCATCATGAATCATTAAATTAAAGAGGGGGGATTGGCAGGAAAGAAGTAAAAACATTTCACGACCATATTATTATAGAATAGTTTATTATATTATGCCGATTGAATATTTTCTCTTCCTTTTAGTGCCGATAATCTCTAACATTCTCTTGCATAATTGCAGCCAAGGTCTCTCATCATGTGGAACCCACGCCTTATCAGTGAAGATGTTGGAGTAGGGTTCAATGCCCACTAATCTCCCTTTTTTTTCTGTAACAACTTTCATGAGGACTTGTTTTGTGTGAAACTAAATCAAGCAAGCACTCATTTAAGTTTCAAAGACGAAGTGCTTTTTGCTGTTAGCCTCGTAAAGAACCTATACGTCAAGCATTAAATGTTAATTTTGGCATGGCCCGTACTTATTCTTTTTTTGCCATCAAGGACCTCAAAATGCAAGCCAAAATTTGATCTTCCCCTTCAGTCACAATCCCATGACATGTGAAGCTCACACTAATAAATGTTATTTGTCAGACCTCTTTTCTTGTTTATAAACATGGATTGATGGCGTCTACTCCCCTATTTTGCACATTGTTTTAGTAAGTCAATAACCCTCCCACAGCTGTGCAGCACTTTTACAACAGTATATTCAATGAGACCCCTCCCATCTGGCGCTGTATTCCGATGTTACCCTGGGTAAGATTCAAATTGTGTGCCTCTACGATTCTTCTTTGGTTTTTATTCTTTTAGGCCAAAGTTATATGATTGTTGGCTTGTTTCATGCCTCAGTTATCTTTGATGTTCCAAACTGCAATAGAAGATAAACTGAAATAGAAGATTGGCTACTTCCTTTTGGTTTGATCTATGAGTTTGATTCCAAATTTGGTAAAAACAATATCATACTTGATGATAGAGATATGTGATCATTGTTAACTTATTGTATTCCAGTTATACTTTATGATACTATTGCATAAGCGTGTCTAGCCTGTTTCCTACCAAAATTGTCGATTGGTTCTGGCTAGTTAAGTTGTTATGAGTGACCCATGGAATCTTATAAGGTTATTTTATATCAATTTTGCGAATCATAATATTGACACCAAAGTTGCTGCCTTATCTGCAACCATTTGGTCATTCTGAGCAATAATCATGACGCTCTTCTTTAATGCCCAATGCAATTGGTGTCCCATGTGTTTCAACCCTAATATTTCGTTCTCCCTTTTCACTTGGCACCAGATCGTGGAAGGTTTCTTATGATGATAAGGATAGGCCAAGCCGATATTTGCTAGCCAAGGAAATGATTAATCGTCCGGATGCAGAAGACCTTGAGGTTAGTCAACCTATTATTATCTTGAGTGATGGCGACGTGAATATCACATTGACACAACGCACAGGTTTTTTGTATTGAAGTGCCTAGCAAATCTTATTGGATGACTGGCTTTTAGAGAAGCTTTATCCTAAGTTACTGGCATTGGGATTCATGAAGTGAAGACGCGTGCATCAGTTGACAGTGGAACATTCTATTTTTGCAGATAATTTATGGAGACGTGGAAGACAAGTCTGAGAAGGGTCCATCGTTCTTCAATGCAGCAGCCGGATTCTCGTCATTAAGTCGATTTGTGAAAGTCATTTCAAAGTAATGCTCTTATAACTAAGTGTATACTATACTCAATATTGTAATTACTAGGTATCTTGACTTCTAGAAAAGGAATCATGTCCAGGCATAACTCTACACCTCTAGAAGCAGAGTCTATGCTCTTTTAACAGGCTCTGCCTTTAAGCTGGTTCTAATAGCCATAAAATGAAAAACAAAAAGGTCATTTTGATTTGGAGACTGTAACTGAAATGATTTCACGAACTGAGTGTCGACGAAGGAAATCGTTCAAACATTGGATCCGCAAGAAATACCTTTCTGATGCAAATAATGCAGAGACATCATTTTAGCAATCCATTCACGACAAGATAAAACTCACGTTCAAATCATGGAGACGCAACAGTGCCTGAGCAAGTCAACTGAAAAGGTGAACAGCTGTGACTGATTCACAACCGCCTCAATTTCCAATCTTTATGTGTCTGGATATATATACTAACACTAGATACAATTTTCTGAACTCTTCTGCGTTGATGTAGATAGGTATATTGCTACCGGTACAAAAATCAAGACACTATGCAATGAAACCCTAGAAAATGCATGCAAAAACCAGATTATCCTTGAAATAATGATTGCAGAACTAATTTGCCCTGGCTCTCCTCGCGTTAAAACAGCTCAGGTGATGAGGTTGTATCATCTAGTACCATCTGTATTGATTAATGACAACCATATTCATGGTAGTATCAGCTTGCTGTCCTTGACTGGAAACAGAGTAACGCATCAGTGCTGTTACCGCAGAACAAGCAGCTGCACTTCACATTTCAGTACCAATCTACATGATTGGTCGAATGCTTGGGCTGCTTCTTTGGCTTCCGAAACCGATTATTCTCAAACTTGGCTTTCACAATCAAAGAGTATAGCAGATCTGCCTCAGCTGAAGTATCGTATGGCACGTCCATTACACTAAGAAGGAAAATAAACACAAAGAAAACCACGTTGGGTTAATTTGCATGAGTAACAAACACTGCATTGAAAGGTATATGATTAGATGCCAACCAAGAACTAGGCAAAAGCAAGAACACAACCATAGCCAGAGTACAATATGAGTGAATTTATCTGTATTTTTTTTTTTTTTTTTTTTTTGCCAGAGAGTGCTTTATTTAATTGACCAGGGAGCAAGCATGTATCTAGGAGATTATAAAGAGTGACTACCTGTCAAGTAATTCTTCTAGGATTATTCTCTGAGAAGGAGTTACATAGTGAATGCAATTTCTCGGGCACTGACCAACGGCAATTTGCACCTGATAGTCATCACCATTTCCTGGGAAAAACAGCAATTTCAGTTCGTTGGTTAGGGCACCTTACTTGGAAGATAGGGAGTGACAGGACTACAGCCAGATACTGCAGAATAGATAGGATCTTAATTACAATGTAACGTCATCAGATCAGTCTCCTTTTCTTTTTCCCCCCTTCTCTGAACTGATTGCATGCACTGATGCTTGTGCGTATAAGAAATGGTGAGGACTTTGCCTGGCAAACTCACCTCGGGAAGTTGCACGAGCAGTTCCTCCAGATGTAGCAAACGTGAAAGCATGTGGGGCTGCTTTGACGCATGAGTATGGACACCCTGCAGAAGACATGGAACATTCTGCGATGAAGATAAACAGGTCCCACAAACTCTGTGCCTCAAGTCAGATTTGGTTTTGTGGTTTTGCAAGAGAGGATGAGGGTGTTCCTGATTTTCCCCATACAACCAACTAGAAACAAGGTTTGCGTTGCACTTATGAGTAGGCAAACCACTCTCAGCCGCTGGTGAGTAGTCACAGAAGGTTCAGGCCTTGCAAGCCGTTTAACATTTTCAGATGTTTCCTTGATTACGAACTAAACAAGAGAGTACAAGCTCTAGAGGAAAGCCAGTTTTACAAAAGCAGAATCCCATGATAAAGCACCCTTTTAACAGGTTTAGGCATCGCTGAAGTAATGACTGGATTTGCAAAGATTCAAGAATAAAAGGATAACGCCAGTTGTGAGTACCTTTGCCGACACAGAGAAGCTCATTCACAAACAGATCAAGTGCCTCACATTCTGGTTCATCAAAAGGATCTAGGCATTCACTGCGCAAAAAACAGAACAGTACTATCAGATTAACAGAAAAAATATACCATAACCGACTCGGCGACTCCAAAACTTTTGACTAAGCATTGAATATGAACAGCAAGTCCCCCAAAACAGTTGGATCTACTTCACAAAGATAAACAGCTTATGAGTACCCTAGAAGAGTAGAAGACTCAGTAACATCACGAACTTCCAAATGACAGACTGTTTATTTTCCCCCAAATTACAGACTTGAGAACATATAAAGGTCTGAATTTTAAGGTCAATTGAAAAATGCTCTGCCAGCCAATACTGTGAACTGAAGGCATGAAGATCTGCCTCACCTCTCAATGATATCAGACCGGCTGTAGTTGGATAGCATCTGCACACATCATTCCTCACCATAATCACCAATTTTTGCTCACCATAATTGGAGTCACTAGTTCATAGACATGGCAAGAGCTCTAGAAACTAGATACACTTTGTCAATAGAAAAGCTTCCAACGGTGAAATTCATGCGGTCACACTCAGGCTGAGTATTTGCAGAGTTCCCAAAAAAAAGGAAAAATTTGAAAAAAAAAATAAAAATGCTAGGTCCCTCGAGCAGTAATCAGAATTAACTTCTGGGACAGCATTCCTTGCCATTTTTCTAAACACAAATTCCAGATGTAGAATATTTTCAAGGTGAAAATTCCTTGGCGCTATCCTCGGTTTGGGGAATTCTCACAGTTCAACAAGCAATCCATGTTTCATGATAAAACAGCTATAGTACTATCTGTAACAGCAGACACCCTAAAGTGATTTAACTGATTCAAGAGCATAGAAATCAGAACCCAGAAGGACGCCATGCTTCTGCTGTGACAGAAGTTCTTTTTCAAAAGAATCGTTCTTACAAGTGATAATCATCAAGCAACATTCATTTAGCTTCGCGTTTAGCAATCTCTGCATCAACCCATTTGCCCAAACAACCTGCTCGCGGAAATGGACTCTCTCTGCCAACTTACGCGCGAAAAGAAAAGTAGGTGTCCTCCAACAACGCATCAACCAAGTGACAGGAGATAGCTAAAAGGAGTGAAGCACTAGGGTCGAAGATCAAACCTCATAAGCCTGAATCACGAGCCGAATCATCGCATCAGAATCCCCCTCTCTGTTCACGTCAGGATGGTACTGCTTCACCTTTCCATCAGAAAGACAACACACGACACATCAACCGCTTCGATACAAAACCGAGAAAGACCAAGAACAGAGTCAAAGCAATCACTACCTTGGCTCGGAAAGCGGCTTTGAGCTCGGCGGGGGAGCAGCTCGGCTCGACGCCGAGGACATCGCGAGCGGACGAGCTGTCGAGAGGGCCGCCGCCGCCGCCGCCGCCGCCGCCTCCGAATCTCCCTCTGCAGCTCACGGAGAGATTAGGCCTCGACATGGAAGGTGAAGGGATCAGCGAGCCGGTTGAATGCGAAGCCGTTCTGGGGAGTCGTAGAACTGAAGCAGGCGATGAACTGGAGAGACACAGAAGATGATGCTCCATCTTCTTCTTTTTTTCTCCTAACATCGTCACTGCTCAAGTGAAGAAGAAGAAGAAGAAGATGACGAGGATGATCAGGAGGGGGGACGACGCAAGATACCTGTTTCGGTTAGCATGACGTCAGAAACGTCCCGCATGTGTGGACGAGAGACACTTGGTAGCTTTAATTTCTTGGACATTTTCATCTTAAATTATTTCTGCAATATAGTTTGGTTTTTTTAATAAGGGTGATCGGTTCTAGGCTCAATAAACTATGAACATAAATTGAGGGACCTAAAAATTTGGGAACTAAGCCGGTCGGTTGCAAGCCCGCTTTTAAGGTTAATCCAGGAACTGGTTGGGCCTTCTTCTTTTCTGATTTTTTTTTTTTTTTGGTTCATTTTATTATATATACAAAATATGGATTGTGTTAATCATGAATGGATTTTTTTTCTACTTAACGGTAATATGTGAAATACATGCAATACCGAACTAATGAAGGAAAGAACTTAATTAGAGTTGGGGGTGAATTGGGGTCAAAACTAGTTGGAATTTGGAGCCGAACCGACCAAACTCAGTTCCCTATTCCAAAAATGGAAACGGGAACAGTTCCAATTTGAATAGGGTTGGTACAACGGGTTTGGCTTGAAAGACCTAGGGTCTCGAGTTGAATTGGCTCATATGCTTACCCCTAGTTCTTGATCAACTTACAATAAAAATGGATATGCACAAAGAAAAAACACATTGCACATTCTTTTCCATATAAAATTTCATAAAAAAAAAAAAAAAAAAGAGATTACAGAAAAAAATCATATAGAAATCTAGATTTCCATTTTGAAAGGTTTATGATGAAATAGAAAGCAAGGGACAAGGCATCCGCTGCACCTCCCACTCCCACAATGGATAAGGCCCGTGATCCCGTTGATCGATGATTTAAGGTTCAACAATGGGCAAGTAGTGATAACCTTCATTTTAATTTATCTTCACTGGTCTTTCAGGACATTCTGCTTAAAGATCCCGATTCAGAAGTCATACCTGATGGTGAAAATCCTATAAGAACAGGTTTAAAAGTTACAGGTCATATGATGTTCCTACTCACCCATATACTCAGCAACACGACAACCTCCACCATATGCAAACTACCGAGAATCGGAAAAAACCGGGAATTAAAAATCATCCTATTAAAAGTAGATCTTTGATGCTTTGCCGCAACTCCAACTTTTTGATAATGCTCCTAAAGTAACTCACAGAATTAGAAACAGAAGCCAATTGAAACAAATTATTCTAATCATCCTATTAAAAGTAGATCTTCTGTGGTTGCTGCAACTCCCACTTTTTGATAATACTCTTGAAGTAACTCGTAGGATTAGATATAGAAGCCACTTGAAACAAATTATTCTATGGGCCCGACCAAGATGCTGCTGTACTCACTACTGACCTTGATACGCACAAGCTGGCCATATCTCCATCCCGGCATCTGTATATATAGAGATAGTCACTGAATGCAAACCAGGCCATTTCCAACAACTTGAATCCGCATTCTAAACTAAGACCAACTATGGCTTTTCGTCATCTCCTCTGCCTAATTGTTTTCTTTTCCAGTGTCCACCACAAGTTTTCTTGGATCAAACAAAATAATCAAATCGACTTCTATATAGTTCCATAGTTTCACGGCACCCTAAAATTTATTTACAATATGATTTAAGGTTCAACGACCTCTAGAATTGACCCAACAACTCAATATTCAACACAATCCTAAATTATACCTTCACTAATCCAATTGAAGGAATCAAGGCTTGATTGGTCCATTTGTCAAAAAGTGCCTTACTTAATTCCCAAGACGAATCTTTGGTAATCATTACCAAATCTAAAAATATTTTTCCAAAGTGGTGAGTCATCATTCTTCAAGAAGAACCTAGGATATTCTAGAAGGTTCTATTTTGTCAATTTCTTCATCAAAAATGTGGTCTAGAGAATTCCGTCATCTATATTGGTTCCGGGTCAGGAAAGGGATCATTAGGTACATCTCAAAAAATCAAATCATCTACACCCGAGGTTCGACCATCACGCCCCATGCTCACTTGAACCGTTTTTTTTCGAAAGTCGGTCGGCCTAAATGGCAGTCCTTGGTCCTTTGGTTGATCAAGGCCAATCCTAAGGTTACCCATGGCCTAGCACTAAGCCAATGCACTCATGGACCTTAGAATTAATGATAAAATAGCCGGGTCTATCTCGAAACTCATATTCCAATCGGTACTCGATCTACCTGTATGGTTCATGGTCGATGCATTACCGATCCATGATCGGATATCACCAATTCGAAATTCCTTCCGATCACTAAGAATTAAAGAGGGAATGATTCACTTTTGGTCGAAGACGATTGCATTTGATCAAGTCGGATCGTTCGTATCTCAATGCATAGCCGGGTAGATTCTTTAATTCTTAGTGATCGGAAGGAATCTCGAATTGGTAATGTCCAATTATGGATCGGTAATGCACCAACCATGAACCATACGGGTGGATTGGGTACCGATCGGAATGAGCTTCGGGATAGACCTGTCCTTCCGATCACTAAGAATTAAAGAGGGAATGATTCATTTTTTGTCAGAAGACGATCGCATTTGATCAAATCGGATCGTTCGTATCTTGGTGCATACCCGAGTGGAATCACCCGTGGCCAGGCACTATGACTAGTTGGATCGACCCATGATCATCTGCCGATCCAAAATCATCCCGTGACCAATCCTCGTGATCAAAATGTCATCTTATGAGCTAGTGATCCTATCCCATCGGTATGGTTGGTAGATAATTCACGGCCAACAACTCGACCAGTTCATAACTAACCGGTTGGTCAATCGGTCAGACCATGACCAATCCTTGGTTCCTTACCGATTGATCCCATGGACAATGGCCCATGATCGATCCTTTTAGGACCTTATGGCCAATCCTCACAGGCTCGGAATTGAGGGTGTTACAATCTTAATGACCAAAATCAGCAAGCAGTGAGCCATGACTAGGGAGCCGTGCGAGCGTGGGGCAGCGCGAGGGTGCTTTGCAAGCCGAGCGAACCGTGTGCGAGCCACGTGTGAGCCGCGTGTGAGCCGCACGTGGGTGTCTCGCGAGCTAGACAAGCCCCACGAATTGCGCAAGGCGTGAGGTCACGAGAGAGAACTCCCGTAAGGAAGAGTCGTGCGTGAGAAAAGGGACACACAATGGAGACTAGCCACGATGGCGACTATTCCTATGAGTGGCGGACCGTGGCGACGGCAACTGTTCCAGCGTCTAGGGTTAAGCCCTAGACTCTAATATCATGTGAGAGAAAAGAGCTATTTTTTTATTCATAAATTAACAAAAAGAAAAAAGGAAACATTCCCACTTGATCTTGTTAAAGTGATAAGGAATTTGGAGAAAAATCCTCCATCGCACTCCACTTATGTCAAATGTTTGTACTAAACCACGCAATGTTAGTGATCATAGCCAACACATCATCAGGAAAATTCCAAATAAGGATCTGAAGTAAATCTATTTTCTCAAATAAGGATCCAAAATAAATTTTGTGTCAAATAAAAACCCGAAGTAGACTCATTATTTCAAATAATGACCCAAAATAAATTTTGTGTCAAATAAAGATATGAAGTGATCAAGTTAATCTCTATTGAGGACCTTAGCTTGCCGGTAGACATTTTATGGTGATTAAAATAGGGGCAATTTTGTCAGAAATTTGTGATTAAAAAAAAAAAGGAAAATTATATATTAATTAAGTTTAGGTTATTCATTTAGATATTTACGACTCGATTCTCGTCACTCCTTGCCTTGCTCAACTGGCGGAGAATTTGGATCTCCACAAACAAACAAAGAAGCATCTAGTTTTCTTCTTGTTTTTAAATTTGTGTCTCAACCGGCAGAGAATTTGGGTCTTTGACTTTGTGGAGGATGGGTACAAGAAATGAGGAGACCATAGAAAATCTAGGGGTTTTTTTTGTTTCTATTTAAGATTTGTTAATTTTCCCTAGATTTTTTTTGGACAAAATTGCGGTCATTGGAAATGTTGCAAGCCAAATATTTGGTTGACCAATAAACTCAAGTCTCTATTTGGAATTAATTCAACCACTTTATATCCTTATTTGAGACAATGGGTCTACTTTAGGTATTTACCTGACACAAAATTCATTTCGGATCATTATTTGAGAAAATTGATCCACTTCGGGTCCTTATTTAAAATTTTCCCATAAATGTGCATGAAAATAGAACATCTGATCTGACTCGTTATCAATATTCAACCACCACTCCCTAGTCTCCAACTTTTTGATAATGCTTTGTAGGATTAGATACAGGTTGCATTCAGTGACTATCTGTATAAATAGTGATAGTCACTGAACTTGAATCACAAGTTCTCTTTTGCCAAAGGCCAACTATGGCTTTCCATCATCTTCTCTACCTGCTTGTTTTGTTTTCCAGTGTCCATTGCAAGGTCTCTCTTGCCAATGGCCTGTCATCCTCAACTCAATCCCCCAACTTGCAAACCAACATTGTCCAGGTCACTCCCCCCAACGGCCATGACCTTCTTGAGTTGGAAGATCTCACTTTCTGGTACCACTCGTTTTTGCCCAGAACCATACTCAGAGAAACAGCAGAGTGTGCTTTACTCATACCGGAATGTTATGACTGGTTTCGCAGTGAGGCGGACTTTAGATGAAGTCATTGCAATGCAGGACAAACCGGGATTCGTGGTGGCTCACCAGGAGCAAGTGTATTGCCTCCAAACAACACACAGCGCGTGCTCTATTCATAAGGGTAAAATAATCTTTAGGAGCTTTAGGGTTTATTTTATGTATATATATATATAGAACATTACTAAAATAAAAAAAATAGCACTTTTCTCTCACATGATATTAGAGGCTAGGACTTAACCCTAGACGCCGGAACGACGGCCACTCACAGGAATAGTCACCGTTTCGGCTAGTCTCCATCGTGTGTCCCTTTTCTCACGTGCGACTCTTCCTTATGGGAGTTCTCTCTCGTGACCTCACGCCTCGTGCAATTTGCAGGGCTTGTCCAGCTCGCGAGACACCCACGCGCGGCTCGCACGCAGCTGACACGTGGCACGCACGCGGCTTGCACGTGGTTCACCCGACTCGCAAAGCCAAATATTTGGCTGACCAGCAAGCTCAAGTCTTTATTTGGAATTGATTCAACCACTTTAGGTCCTTATTTGAGACAATGGGTCCACTTTAGGTCTTTACCTAACACAAAGTTTATTTCGGATCTTTATTTGAGAAAATTGATCCACTTCGAGTCCTTATTTAGAATTTTCCCATAAATGTGCATGAAAATAGAACTTTTGACTTGACTCGTTATCAATATTCAACCACCACTCCCTAGACTCCAACTTTTTGATAATGCTTTGTAGGATTAGATACAGGTTGCATTCAGTGACTATCTGTATAAATAGAGGTAGTCACTGAACTTGAATCACAAGTTCTCTTTTGCCAAAGGCCAACTATGGCTTTCCGTCATCTTCTCTACTTGCTTGTTTTGTTTTCCAATGTCCATCACAAGGTCTCTCTTGCCAATGGCTTGTCATCCCCAACTCAATCCCCCAACTCGCAAACCTAGATTTTCCAGGTCACTCCCCCCAATGGCCACAACCTTCTTGAGTTGGAAGATCTCACTTCCCGGTACCACTCGTTTTTGCCCATGAACTATACTGCCTCAGAGAAACAGCAGCGTGTGCTTTATTCATATTGGAATGTTATGACTGGTTTCGTAGTGAGGCTGACTCTAGATGAAGTCATTGCAATGCAGGACAAACTGGGATTCGTGGTGGCTCACCAAGAGCAAGTGTATGGCCTCCAAACAACACATAGGGCGTGCTTTATTCATAAGGGTAAAATAATCTTTAGGAGCTTTAGGGTTTATTTTATGTGTATATATAAAGAACATTACTGAATAAAAAAATAGTACTTTTCTCTCATGTGATATTAGAGCCTAGGGCTTAACCCTAGACGCCGGAATAGTTGCCGTTGCCACCGTCGGCCACTCACAGAAATAGTCGCCGTTGCAGCTAGTCTCCATCGTGTGTCCCTTTTCTCATGTGCGACTCTTCCTTACGGGAGCTCGTGATCTCATGCCTCGTGCAATTCGTAGGGCTTGTCCAGCTCGCGAGACACCCACACACGGCTCACACGCAGCTGGCACGTGGCACGCACGCAGCTGGCACATGGTTCGCCCGACTCGCGAAGCACCCTCGTGCAGCTCGCTCAGCCCCACGCTTGCATGGCTCCCTAGTCATGGCTCGCTGCTTGCTGATTTTGGTCATTGGGATTGTAACACCCTCAATTCCAAGCCTGTGAGAATTGGCCATAAGGTCTTAAAAGGATCGATCATGGGCCATTGTCTATGGGATCGATTGGTAAGGAACCAAAGATCAATCATGGTCCGACCGATCGACCAACCGACTAGTCACGAACTGGTCAAGTTGTCGGCACCAAAAAGAAGTAAATTTATGAAACTAAAATTGGGAAAATAAAAAAGCGGTCAAAGTAATTCTTCACCTTTTGAATTTATCAAAGGGGCGAAACTCGGTCACCTTAATTTGTATGGTCATTTTGGTCTTTTGAATTGTTCACGAGAAAATGAATTATGCCTAGAAAAAGCACATTATAACCTCTCTCTTTTTCTTAACCAAAAATTTTAACAAAAATAAATTATTCAGAATTTCTTAGTTATTTAAAAAATTCGAAAAATGAAGAAATTATATGAAAAATTTACGAAGAAAATTATACGATTTTAAATAGAAACCCAACGGATAAGACGTCGTCGCTCGCACCTCCCACTCCCTAATGCAGTAGGCGCCTCTAGGGGAGCAGCAAGATGGGCTGTGTCTGACTGTCGACGAGAGTTTGCGTTCTGCCGCTTTCCCGCTTCGCTAAAGTATTTCGAACTAGAATGCCACTAACCCACCTTCTGAGTGGAAGTGCCTTTGTAGCCTAGATCGTGCTCAGCTGGATAGGTTCTTACTCTTACTTACGGATCGAAATAACATAATATAGAAAGAGCTAGAGCCCCGCTGTTCTAAAGCACAAGTAAGGGCTTTTGTTCCACCAGAGAGAGTATATTCTCACACTAAATCAATCATTCAAAGGAAGGGGCTTGGCGGGGAAGGTCAGTGAGTTGAGAAGCATCTTAGCGTTCAACCGTTACCTCTGGAAGTAAGGGCGTAGTAATCCCCGACCTAGGGAATGGAATGAGTTATAGATAGAAAGAGAGAGGTTATAATGTGCTTTTTCTAGGCATAATTCATTTTCTCGTGAACAACCTCAACCCCCTCGCGCACGTTAGCACGGTGCCTCTGCCACCCCGCGGCGGCGGCGGCGGCGGCGGCGGCGGCGCTGGGGCCGGCGTGGAAGGAGCCCTCCCGCTTGCGGTGCGCGACGCCGCTGCCGTTGTCGTCCCCCCCACCGCCGGAGTGGCGGGAGAGCAGGCGGTCGCTCTCCTTCTCTCTCCTGCTCGCTCACCTGGTCGCCGCACCCGACCGTACGCCCCTCTTCGTCTTCCTGACTCCACGCGATTTCGTTTTGGAGTTCATCGGTCGTCGTCTGTTGAGCTCGGTCTCGGATGGTTCGTAATTTAGGGAAGTTGGGCTGAGCAAAACCTGGCATTTCGTCGATTCTGGTGCCTGATTCGACGAATGAACTCAGGATTTTCATGGTGTTATGGCGTCTTGGCGTATTGTTCCGGTATAGCTTAAGCGATTTAGGTGTTCCGTGGCCGATTCTAGTAGTCTTTACGCCGAGTTTGACTCTAGATATGACATATATGAATTGTATTATCCTTGTGATGAGAGCCTTCTGAAGTGTTTTCGGAGGAGATTACTGAAGAGCGGTTTATTTCGTGGCGATAAACTCGTGAAGCAGTAGTAGGTGGGGTTGAGACATTTCTTCAGGGCTTGGTTTTAACAATTGGTTTCTTGTACATGTTATCATTTTGCCTTTCGTTATAATGTGCTGCAAGTTATGAGGGAATTTGCGTCGATGGTGATTATGCGGTGAAGTTATCTTCGCTTTAAAAAATTGAAGATCTGTGGATGTGGTTACAAGTTGCTTTATTGACAGTTAATTCTAAT
This sequence comes from Eucalyptus sideroxylon x Eucalyptus melliodora, assembly GCA_016097485.1. Lineage (NCBI taxonomy): Eukaryota > Viridiplantae > Streptophyta > Magnoliopsida > Myrtales > Myrtaceae > Eucalyptus > Eucalyptus sideroxylon x Eucalyptus melliodora. The sequence goes on along the minus strand of CM027825.1, from coordinate 31,711,556 downwards.
TTCGTTTTCCTTTTGTTGAATGCAGATGCTATTGCAGGCAGCTTTATGGATAAATATGTAAAGAAGTAAGTTGGTATGTTTTTGGAGTTATCATTAGGTGCTAGAGTTTGATACTGATCCTTCTTAACGTATACTGATTCGAGTTATCACGGTCTCATTCCCAATTTCGTGTTATACAAGTTAAAACGTATTCAAAATTCATACTTAAGTACCTCAACTGTACTTTCATTATCCATAGTAATCCTAGATGTAAGACGTTCAGCTAGGCAAAAATTTATAAATTCACCAACGTGCACGACTTGTGCAAAATTGCAATAACTTGCGAAAAATCCAACGGAATACGTCTCATCGAGCAATGATGGAATTCACAAAGTATGGAATAGTAGACATCTACTTGCTTTGTGTTCTTATCGATGATGGTTGGAATGGCATGACCACGCGAGTGGATGGTGGCACGGGGCATGTTACTTTGTAGTCCGAGGTGAAGATGACGAAGTCGTAGGAAATGATGTTGTTTTCTGCTTATATTACCTTCTTCCACCTCCTCATGAATGCACCGCAGGAGATTAAATTGCCACGTTTCTCTCAACGTTGGCAATTTAGGGAAAATTCTACTGAGGAAAAGAAATGTGGCTATCCGGTGGTAATTCTCAATTTACCGCTAAACAGCTCAAGGAGTTTGCTGTCCATTTAAGGAAGGGATGGCTGGAGATAGACGTGGGCTTTGGTGAGCAACTTTCATTTACGCCTTTGACAGCTTAATGGACGTGTTCAACTTGAAAAGACCACATTACTCAGCTTGTGGTCTTACAAGAAGAAGCTGGCTATGGGTTTGGGGATGTGGTAAGGTGGTGCCGAGGTATTACGACAGCATGGACCGTTAAATATTTGAGGCTCGAGCAAAAATCTAGATATCACAAAAAGGCGGTTGAACCACTTGAAGTGAAGGAAAATAGAACTGGTCAAAAACTGGACCGGTTTGGACGCCGTCGGATGAGATTGGACTGATTGGAAGCCGATTGGTGGTTGATCAGTTGGTTCCTAACTGCGGCTAGGTTAGGGCCTTTAACATGAGTAATCGTTGGTGATTGGAGGTGTTGGTGAGCTTTGGTGGTCACTGGTTTGGTCAGAAACAGAATCGGTCCCTCCTGTACCGATTTTGAGGATTCAGAGGAAAATCAATCCGTCAGAAAGGGGGAAATCAACAACTGCCTATTACTGGAACATTTGCCAGAAGAAAGGAAGGATGAGGCTCACCGTAGGGGTTGGCGGTGGCCAGTGAGCCGTTGGTTCAAGGCTGGCGAGCGGCGGCTAGAGAGAAGGCCGGTTTGAACCGGTTGAAGAGAGAAATGAGAGGAAAGCGGAATGGGCGAAAATAACAGGAGAGAGAGAGAGAGAGAGAGAGAGAGATTTCGTGCCAAAATGAAACCCTCCTAAAAGGAAGGGAAAATTGGACTTATATATTCCCCAAGTTAAGTGATTTCGGCCGTCGGTTCGATTTGAAGGTCGAAAATTTCGATCCAACGGTCATAAATCAATTTTGAATGCTCTATCATGATCTCAAGGTATTTGGTAATTGATCTAGTGGGTTTGATTTGTAAAAACTCAATCCAAAATCGAGAATTACATCAAAATATCTAATTAGGGGTTAATTTGCAATTTGATGAAATTCGAGAGTCAATTTGTAAAATTTTGAGAAATTGACATTGAAAGGACCCCAAAATCAGTCACTAGAGCTCAGGAACCTACCGGCAAGGGGCTGAACAGGCCAGCCTCACCGGTGGCCGGTTAAACCAATCAGATCAGTTTGGCCGGTTTTTGACCGGTTTGGTCTGGTTTTGACCATTTCACCCACTTAAGACCCTTGTGGATCCAAAATTTATGCAATTTGGTCCTTAAAGGATCAAATTGAAAATAAATTTTATCCTATTTAAAAGAAATTGGCCAATTAAGGTACAATTAGTCAAACCTCATAAAAAAAAATAAAAACTAATCAAACCTTATGAACATAATCTAGGGATCATTTATTGACCTAATTGAATGATTAACGTGAAATGCAACGGGTCAAAATCATGGATGCCTTGAATTGGTCCTAAATAGCTAAAATTGTTAAATTTGCAATTTAATGGGCAAAATTGCAAATTAACTAAAATTGAATTCAATTAGTATAACAATTACCCTATCTAATGAACTACCCATATGTAAGATCACTTATTGCATTCAAATTGACCTTGAATTGAAACACTCGAGCTTATGTCATCAATGGATCTAGGTCTAATATTAAAATTGGACCTAGATTTATGAAATTAAACCATAACCATGAATGGATCAATTCAAATTTTGTCGATTGAAGCTTAATTGCTTGACTTTCTTATGCTTGGGAGGATAAAATTCTCCAAATTGATTAGTTTTGGTATGACTTTCTCAAAATTGATTTTGAATTTGGATTTATCTTAAGAAAATGAGTGAGGAACAATTATCCATTCGCAAGTTATGAACGATCGATTTTAGTCCCCTGATTAGGACTTAAAACGGCGATTCGCATTTTGACTCGACAAATCACGAAATTGAATGTGCAAGTAGATCTCAAACAGTCCCTAAACCAAATGTCAAAAAAGGAATTACACCTAATTATGATTAAAATAAAAGTAATTTCATTTTTTGTTGATTTAGAACTTAAAACTAAAAAATTCATAAATCAAGGTCCTTAATTGAATTTTGTGAAATTTTCAACACAAAAGTCAAATTGACATTAAAAAAAATGTATTTGTGCATTTTTTATTTTTTCCATCTTTTTGTCAAAAGTTTGATAAAAAAAAATCAACCATTTAATTGACTTTTCCTAAAATGTTGATTTTTTTGGTCAAATCTTAGAATTTTTAAGAAATTGATTTGACAAAAGTGAAATTAAAGCTAAATTGATTTTTGTTAGTAAAAAGTTAAATTTTAACTTGGTATTAACTTTTGGTCAAAGGGTTGACCAAAGAGTCAATATGAAAGTAAACCGTTTGACTTTTTGTGCATTTCTTGAAAATGAGCTAGAAATTTCTTAAAAACAACAATGCAAATGAAAGAAATAAAAGATGACACTTTGGGCGCGTTTGGTTGTAAAAAAATTGTTCCAGGAACGCAGAAATAGAAAAAGTATTTACTTCGGGACAATTTTTGAACAAAAATACGCGTTTGGTAAACTTGTTCTAAATAAAAAATAAACGAAAACATGTTTGGTAAATTTGGATAATTTTTTTATTTCTTTTATTTTTTCTTTTTTTTTTTTTTTTCTTTTTTTTTTTTTTTCTTTTTCATTTTTTTTTCTTTTTTGGCCGGCCGCGGCCAAGGCCTTGGCCGCCGACCGACGGCGAGGGCCGAGCTCACCTGGGCCGGCGGGCGAGGCGCGCCCGCGGCCACCGCCAGCGAGGCCGAGGCTCGCGGCCCGCCGGGCGAGCTCGGCCTCGCCGGCCCGGGCGAGCTCGAGGCGGATCCGGGCGAGATCGAGCTCGCCCAGCCGGCGCGAGGTCGGCCTCGCCTTGATCCGGCGAGGCCGAGCTCGCCCGGCCGGCCGGCGAGCCGCGGCCTCGCCGGCCACCGCGGCGAGGCCGAGGCTCGCCGGCCGCTAGCGAGCTCGCCCGGCCGGCGCGAGGTCGGCCTCGCCATGGCCGGGCGAGCTCGACTGGCGGTGGCTCGGCGAGGCCGAGGCTCGCCGCCGCCGGGCGAGGTCGGCCTCGCCGGATCTGGGCGAGCTCGAGCTCGCCCGGCCATGGCGAGGCCGACCCTCGCCCGGCCCACGGCGAGCCTCGGCCTCGCCGGGGATCGGCGAGCGTCGGCCTCGCCGGGGGCCGGCGAGCCTCGCCGTGGCCGGGCGAGGCCGCCGGCCCTCGTCGGCCGGTCGCCGCCGTGGCCGAGGCCGGCGACCGGCCTCGGCCGTGAAAGAAGAACAAGAAAATAAAAGAAAAAAAAAAAAAAAAAAGTGTTTCTGATTTGTGTTCCAGAAACAAGAAACAAGTTTTTTTTGTTTCTTGTTTCTGTTTCTTTTTTGTTCCTGGGAACAAAAGAATAAAAAAGGAACAGAAACGCACACAAACGCGTTTCTGTTCCTTTTTTGTTCCCAGGAACAAAAAAACAGAAATTTTTGTTCCTGGAAACAGAAACAAGGTGCAACCATGCAGGCCCTTTTTGGCCAAGAAATGGGGCTCCGTTGCAACTAGAAACCCAAATCTCAATTTTTTAACTTTTAATGACGCGTCGACTAAAAATCGGTATCGACAATAATCATCTCTAATCATTTTTATCAAGGTATGTTCACACATTCTCAGTCATATTTCTCTTTACCAAACCGTTCGTGAGAGTAGTATAGTTATATGAGCTTGGCTTAGTAAAGTTTTCTTTCATTTTATTAAACAATTTGCTAGCTCCCAAAAGTCTTCCATTTCTAGCATAAGCATTTATCGTCATCATGTATATAGTTTAATCATATCCACCCCATCCTCAAGCATTCTCCTTAAAAGGTCTTCTGCCTCAGAAATTCTCTTTTTACTGCTTACAAAACCTATAATGCAGTCATCCATGGCGACACTGGCTTTGGTCCTCTCTCACTAATTTGGTCCATGAAACGATAAGCTGGCTGCAAATTCCCTTGCTTGCAACAACCATTTATCAATATTAAATAAATTTCCAAGTCTGGAACTGTCCCAAGTGGATATCCCCAACGACCAAGTGACAGATGAACACTTTTTTTCTTTTCCCATCCCTCGTAATCTGAACAAATATTTTCTCTCTCCCGATCCAAATTCTTGAATTGCAAGTACTGCTTATAGCCACTAATTATTGTTATCATGACCACCAAGAATATACTAAGTGATATTCCTAGTCCAGTCATACATTCCCTTTGGCCATCCTTATGTAGAATCCCAACATCGATAGAAACCACATCACTAAGCATAAGAACAGGGAGTGTTAGATCTTGCACAGCTTCGCACACAAATGTTAGAAATGATCTCGCAGGTTTCTCTGTGAATCGATTAAAGCCGTGGATCCTTTGCCCAACAGATATTGAAGATTTCGAGGATGGGTCCTTTGTGTAGATGCCTTCATGAAGAGAAACCAAAACTTAACTTGCGATCCCTTGAACTCCACCAAGAAGTTTCAAACACTTTTTGTCATGCCCCCATACAATAGATGTGAGTTCTTCTGGTTGAGTACCAAAACTTGCGTCCTTGATTTTATCAGAGAGCTTGTTTTCAAGCAGGCCACCAGCATCAATGAACTATAAAGCTGTTATGAATATAAAGTCCAACTTGTATCTTTTTATTCTACTAAAATCTCCTGTGTTCTCCAATAAACAATTTCCTCATCATTGTAGCTGCTTACCACAAAGAAAAACTTCAGATAACGTATCTAAGTGCTAATAAGCAATACCTATACTCAATATCTCAATATCCACCAAACTTTGACCTTGCTCCATATCTTAGAAAATAAAAAGCTCCTTAAATCCATAACCTAAGAAAAAAACTTGAAAACCGAGCGCAAAACAGCCAGTGCAAACTTTGGAGGAAGGAAGAATCCAGAGTTTCCTCTTTGGATTCGGTAGAGATGCCACCTAAACTCATAATCTCTCGAACCACTACGGCTCTTTCGCTCTTTAAAAGGGAACCAATGATCACTTGGGCCTAAAACAAAACATATGTCCTAGCACCTAACAAAAGACTAATGCGTTATAGGCTAACGCACAACTTCACAATGTTCAATAAACTATACACCCAAATATCATGATCTTAGTTCTAATACCAAAAGATGTCACACCCCAAATCCTAGCAAAAAAGGGGAATGACATGGCCATCCTTCAATACAAAGGATGCAACCTCTAACCACCCAAATCCAACTCTCAAATGTCCTCGTGGATATTGCTCTCACTCTATAAGTCGCTTATTGAGGGACCTGAAAAGATTGGGAAGGAGAAGAGTGAGTAACCACAACTCAGTAGATAGTACATATCTTCTTGACAGATTAAGTCTCCACATTACACATTTGAAACTCAGAGCAGAAGATTGCTTGTTATTTATGTAGAATCTCAAGCCAAGGTGGAGATTTATTTAGTATGTCTTGAATTTTTTATGGGCTTCGGCCAACATTAGGGCTTGAGGGCAATATAGATATTGTTTTTCTCAAATTATTAGGTTAAGAAGTTGAGACAAAAACAATATTAGTTTTTTAGAGTCACCTTTTGTAATCCTTGAATTTCAATATCGGATTTTGCTTCTCCTTTTCCTGTGATTTTTCCTGCAAAAGTTTTCCACATAAATCCGGTGTTCTTTTATTCTTCTCAATTTTAATTTCGTTATGGCTTCTACATTTGCCATAACAAAACCAATCGTTAAAACTTAACCTTGAAGAAATGTTTGAATACCCACTACAACTTCATGGGATTATCGCCCGAAGTAAACCACTCTTGAGTAATCTCCTCTGTGTTACCCATCCGCAATAACTACTACACAAAAAAGACATGTCTTTGAAAGGCTCCCATCACAAGGATAATGCAAATTCAAATATTTCATATCTAGAGTGAAAACTGCGCATAAAGACTATTAGAATGGGCCATGAAACGCCTAAAATAAGCTATACCAAAACGATATGCCAAGACGGCACATTTTAGACTAGAGTGCAATTGAAGTGATTGAGCTTCGATTTGTCTAGTTGAGATTCAACTGAAGATATGAGTCTAGCTTGTGGTCTCGCTTCAATAGGAACTCAATGAATTTGAATATTTTGTGCACAATTAGTCGACTTGAGATAGCCCAATTGCATTTCATTTGAACCGATTCATATAGAAATATTTGATTTCATTTAAATCGGGCAAAACCAGAAAAAATATAACAAAATTCGGACAAAAAGTCAACCTAATCAACGTGGCATTGACCTGCGTTGACTAGATTTGACATGCGTTGACCTTGTTGACCGGCGAATTTTTCCGGCCATCTTTTGGCCGAAAACCACCATCTACTGGCCCACTTCATGGCCAATGCATCTGCACCCTTAATTTTCAAATTTCCAATTTTGTTTCTGATTTTACGAAATTCACAAATCGACCCCCCATATTATGAAAATTGCAAAAAAAAGACCCCAATTAGTACACGATTGTTCATCATCCGTTTGTCAAGAATGCATCATGGCCTTTGAAATAGACCTGTGCTCAATTAGGGTGCTCTCAACAAAATTAACAAACCAATTAGCTAGGGAGATCCAACCCTAGCCCTTGGATATTAATCCAAGAGCTAAGATATGATCTTGCCCTAAACTATATAACTTTCTCTCCAAAATTATGGGGGCCTCATTTTTCAGATCTACTTTCTCTCACTAGTCTCTCTCTACATCTCTCTCTCGGTCTCTCGGTCTCTCTAAACCCAAGCCGAAGGAACAAGTTTACAGGAACCCGCAAGAAGAAAACCCATTAATTCTCTATGGCAGAAGACTTTGGGGGGCTTTTTCGCTGCAATTTTCTCTACTCACTCTCTTTCTTCTCATTGACTTTCCTCTAGTCGGTTCAATGGAAAGCAAAAGAGAGAACTTTATTCATTCTCTCATTCATGGATTTTCACGAACACACACGGACTTGTTCTCATCTTCATGGGGTCATCCCCGAAGCTTGACATCTGGAATGAAGTAGATGCACGCTTGCACATAAACAAGCTCGATCGGATGGAGATTCATCTCTTCGGACTCTCCATTACTTGATCATAGCAGCAAGACCGAAGCTAAGTCTTCTTTCCTATTCTCTAGTTTTGACTTTGATGCGATCGATTAGTTGATTTTCCTAGCGATTTTAGTATACCATGATAGTTTATTCTCGGATCATGCTTTGATCTTGATCAGTTTCCTTTTAGCAGATTTTTTTGATTTGATTTCACTGATTTTGTTGAAGAAGGGGGCTGAGAAAACGCATCTACATTGCAACTCCAAAGAGGCATATATGATCTTCAAATCGGCTGCCGAGAAGTTCATTCAAGGAGCTCGTGGATCACAAGTTTCATTTCTCGGAACCATTTCTGAGATCATAGCAGCAAGATTGAAGTGATCTTATGCTATTGCGATGGCTTCATCTTGGATTGTACCTTGATTATAATTAGTGCATAATTGAAGGCCAACGTTCTTCATTTTCCAGAAGTTCCAAAAACGAAATTGAAGCATTGAAGCTAAGTGTTTGATTTACTTTTTTCTGCTTTGGTTAAGGAGTGTTATTAGATTCAGACCCTCCACTAATTTCAATGAGTTTTATTGATTAATAGATTTAGTGTTGCTGAATAAGGACGTCTCCAAAGGCATGTTCTTTGCCGGTTCATTATGAGTCAAGGTAAGTGCGATAAAACTCTTTTTAATAGCATCCAATGAGGCGAGAGATTCTCATGTCGTGACTCATGGTCGACAATGAAGGTTTAGGGCCAGGATGGATGCTTATATGATCTAGAATTGATTGTAGTTGGATGCTAAGATTCTGTGATTTTCGAGTTTGGATGAGTGACTTTTGTTTTGGCTTCACTGATGCCTTAGATGAGTTTATTTCAACTAGAGTCCTCTTAGGATTAGATAATAGACATCCTGAACTTTGAAACGATAGCTCCCACGAAATTATGTTATTGTGTAGCACTTCGTACTTTACCACCATATATCAATGGTACAAGGCTTTAGAGATGGTTTCCATGAAATTACGTTATCATATAGCACTTAGTCATTTTCCAACACATATTAATGGTACAAGGCTCTATAAGCGGCTCCCACGAAATTATGTTATCTTGTAGCACTTAGTCATTTACCGGTCCACATTACAAATGGATTCTCAGATCAAAACATAACTTTTCACAAATCAATTCAAAATCCATATCATACATCGGTTTCACATACCAAATTCAATCACCTTTCATAAACTATATGCAAGTTGACGCAATTCTTTCTCAAATTCTCAACTCCATTTATCAAATAATATATATATCACAATACATTTCTCATATCACAATACATTTCTCATACCATTTCAAAATTCATTTCATAACCTAGTAACATTTTGAAATGTCTTTCCCATTGAATGTTTCCCAAATTATCAAAGAACCCATTCCATAAATCAATTCTTATCGTAATATATATATATATAAACTTTCATGACACATTCCATAAAATATTTCTCAAACCATTCTCAAATGAATAAAATGTAGTAAATGCCCCTTCCATTACTTTTGCCTTTTAGCCAAATCATGAATTGCATATAATATACCTCATACTTTTCATTTTCGAAATATGAGTTTCCAAATTCAAAAAGGAGATAGAACCACTCACTTAGGAACGCCTATGACCAAACAACAAGGTTCCCTTGAATCAACGAACTTGCGATCCTATCATTTATGTGAGAAATAACGTCAAAATCATGTAAAATGCTATTTCAACTATGGCTTGCATAAGCTAAACTTAAATGTTAACAAAATAATTCCCACACGTCAACAAATTGTTTACCCGAAGCAATTATTCGAATCTAAATGCATCGCAAAACTCGCACAGGCAATTTTAAAATCTCGCTCCCACAATATCGTTGCTTCAAATCAACGACTGTCAAGCCCCATGACTTTACAACGCCACAATCCACCATTCCCAAGAATTGGACTTCAAGGCTCGATTTTCACAAAACTTCGAATATACAACCTAACTCTAAGAACTATTCCGATTGGATGAACGAGGGGCACGAATACTTACCGAGTGTTGCATTACGAAATCGAATCGGCTTGAGGAGGCGTTTGCGGCGAGTACCCCTCTTCTGTCTTCCCCTTTCTTCTTCTTTCTTTCTTTCCTCTATTTCTCTCTTTTCTCTTCCCTGCTCCTTGCGCGGGCCCTCGGTTAAAAAGAGAGGAGCCGAACGTTCCTTCCCCCCTTTTTTTTTTCTTGTTCTTTGACTTTTCAGCACTTCCTTTTATTTTATTTTTCTTACTTTTCTCTCTTTTGACTTGGTCAAAACCCAAGCATATTTTACAGTAAACACCAAGTTAGGTGTTTTCATGCTTTTCTAGAAGGATTTAGGAGGCATTTACAATGCACTGAGAAGTCAAAGGTATCGAGAGGGAATGGGGTAAGAGTCCACAAGAAGAAGTAATCCCGCTGGAGGCCAAAGATGAGGCATCATGGTGGGATGAAGCAACCGAGTTGAGGGCGGACAAAGCTAAAGTTGCGTGGTGAAAGGGCATTGATAAAAGTCTCAAAACACATTAATCACTAATCAAAATTAACAAGTTGTGCTTTCGATAAATCATGTATGTTATCTGGTAAGCTCTCTTTTTTGCTCATTTCTCCTCAATTGCTTAATTTTATGAGATGCATGATGTTTGTTGTAAATCTAGACCTTCCGCAAATAATTACTAGTGCATGCAAGATGGGATTTCACACAGAAAAATCACACATATTGATCAAGCGTACATAGTAAAATCATCCTCTCTCTAAACCAGATCCAGCACATAGAATTGCATTGCTTCAAATAATTATTTTCTTTATTTATTATTTCAAATGTCTTCATAAGCTATATAATTCAGGATTACAGTTTCCCCGCTTATCCAACCATAGGCTCTTGAACGACATTGTCCTTGTCATTGATATAAACATATACTCGATTACAGCAAAAAACGGGAATCCCATATTCTTTTCCCACTTTAATCAGTATCACCGTCACTAATGCATTATCCTTCTCAATCACCGCCTTCGCTTTCTCCCCATTTTGTCCCACCAACTCAGGCCACCGGACGCGGACTTGTATCTTTGGATCTGCAATAAATCATTTATCGACCTCAATCTCAGATTATGTTGTCATATTCAACTTGTATTTCATGCCTCTATCATCCATGCGCACTACTAAATTTCCTATGCTCAGAAGTCCAAACGACTCATGGTACCTTAAGAGTTGATGTAAATTAGCAATATCGTAAGCTGGAAACAGAAAAACAGAAGGAGCACAAGCCTCTTGGAGCGTACCAAAACAACATTCGGAACGATCGCAATCCCACACAAAACGACAAGGTGGATAAGGGTATTTGGTCATATCCCCCATGCTTCTGATCTTCCTTGTAAGAAAGCAAGAAGTAAATTCAATAAATGCTTTGGCTACTATCATGAACTCTAAAAGGAAATCAATCCCTTGTAACCATCTAAGTAGTGCAAGTAAACCGTCGTCCAAGTAAAGCAAGTAATCTCGTTCTAATAACTCTCATTAAGATGGGAGGATTACGATGATTGTATTTCTGAAAAAGCAAAACAAAGTTAAATAATTTACGGTAAGGCATTAATTGAGATTCTACAAACACCTAGCTAATCTCTTGTGTATGGCAGTCGACGTGTGTCCAACACCGTGTTAAATTCGATGGGATTGCTTCTATAGAACATTAGTTGGTGAACCTCATAATTAGACCCCAAAACATTCATTGAGGGACAAACCCCATATTCCCATGACAAAAAAAGCTACATTAATTGATTATTCCATGCTAAAATAACACGGAATAACATCTAGTTTACAAATTTTCTCGACATTTGTAACGGTTCAATACGATTGCTGTTGCAACCTAAATTTCGGGTACACCACTTAAAATTAGGCTAATGGACTACTAAATTTAACTTAGCTTGGCATCTCTCAAATCCATACCAATTCGCAACTTATATTCAAATATTTAGCATGCAAAAGGAAGTTACCACTAATCAATTTATGGTAGGTCGATTAGATACCTAAGTAAAATAATGGGAGAATTATTTTACTTATATGAACCAGAGACTTTAGGTACGGAGACTTGGTTACACTACTTTTCTAATGCCTTTTTGGTACATTTATATTTTTATTTCGAAAAAAATAATTTGTAAACAACTTGAATTAATTTTAATTCACTTTCCTAACATGTGTATCATGTGCGTACAAACCACCAATTTAACATCCAGATAAAACAGCAAATGAATTGTATGACTTACCTCATGGCATTGAAAGCATTTGCATTGTTAGATCATAATTCAGATCAACAATCCTAGATATGATTTCTAATTAACACGCAATCACTCAATTTTTGTTTTCACTTATTTAATGAGAATCTAATCTATATGCAATGTTACTAATCTAACATGAAATGACATAACTATATGACCTAAACTATATGACGTGAGCAAAGTAATTTTTTGTGTTTTTTTAATGAGCTGCAATCTATCCTAGAGAATAAAATTAATTCTAAGACAATTCTTTTTGGTATTTTTTCATGAAATTCGAAACTAAAGAAATGCAATAATTAAATGTGCAATCTAAATTAATCTAAATGACATAATTCTAATGACGAGCAATTTCTAATTAAATGAACCTAGCAAAATATTAAATGACGTGCATTTCATGAATCTAATTCTATATGACATGTGCGTGATTTTTTGTATTTTTTTAATGAAAATTCGTAATTAAAATTGCTAAAAATAAAAATCTAACTAAAGTGTGATATTATCTATTCTACATACCCTCTGCATTTTTTTTTTATTTATAAAATCTAACTAATCTATCATGCAATCAATTCTAATCTACATGAAATGCATATGCAATTTTTTTTATTTTCAAGATAAACAAAACCATTAAGAGAAAAACACCAAATTATCGATGGTCACAAAAATGTTATCCATCATTCAAAATTAAATTCAAGCTTGATTATTTCGCTTATAAAATCAATAAATTGATCTTAACTTTAAAGATCAAAATATCATCTTATTCTCACATAATTAATTATTTCATCTAAAACCTTATAGATAGAATAAAAATTCATATGTGGTTGCGAATCGAGGTGGTACATTAGGAATTTCAACCATGCATCGATAAATATTTCAAACAATGAGACAAAATATCAAAAATTAAAACATGATAAAATAAATTTACCTAGTAAAATAAATCTACCTAATAAAATAAAATAAATCTTTACCTAAATTTGAATTTTTTCCAAAATCCGAACGGTAGAATGGACCAACGATGGAGGCTCGGCGTGGCACGGCTCACGGACGGTGGCTGTGGTGGTGGGTCGCCGAGGGGGTTGGTCGCCGGCGTTCGGAGCTCCGGCGAGGGACAGCAACCGGCGGACCAGCAGCGAAACAGGGGAGTCAGGCGTCACAGGGCCGCAGGGCAGTCGTTCGGGGAAGCTCGGAGCAGGCGCGGTGCTGGGTCAGGCGGGACAGGGGCGGCACCCGGGCAGGAGCAGCGTCGGTCGCCGGTCGGAGCAGAGGCGGAGCTAGGCGGCTCGGGCGGCTCACGGACAAAGCAGGGAGGAGCTGGCTCGAGATCTGCTGGGGCGCGGGCAGAACCGGAGCAGAAGTGGGGTCACAGGCAGCAGCTTCGAGCGGGCGGAGCAGATCAGCGGCAGCGTCGCAGGGGGGCGGTTCGCGGCGTCACAGGCAGAGGCGTTGTCGCTCGGGCGGCGCAGATGGCGAAACTGCAGGGGGCGTCGGAGCAGAAGCGGGTCGGAGGTCGCGGGTCGTCACAACCACAGCAGGGCGACGAGCGCGGCGCGAGCTCGTGGGTGGTGCTCGCACGGGGGGGCCGGCGGTGCGGTGGTCCGGCTGCTGGTGCGCCGATGCGAGCAGCAAGTGCGGAGGAAGACAGTGAACAGTAGTTGTCCCCTCACACCCCTGTTTGTACTTTTGCTTCTGCTTTTTCCTTTTGCACGTTTCCCCTTTGCTTTTTCCTTTTCCTGACTTTTCCTCCAGTTTCTTTCTTTTCTTCTGTTTCTCTTCGAAAGGAAAACACCACGGAAAAGCCTTTTTTTTTTTTTGGTCGGTGGAAAAGCCTTCTTCTCTTCTTCTGTTTTTGGCAATTTTTCTTTAACTCAAGAGAAAACGAAGAAAAAACCCCCTTTGCCTAGTGATCCGAAGAAAAACCCCTCAATGTGGTCGTGTATTTCTATTGTGTGACCTCCCAAAACCCTACGCGAACAACCTATTTATAAGTCAATGATTAAGGTTTTAATTTTTCTAAATTGATATCGATGAAGATTTCTTTTCCAAACGTAATATTTACTTTTCTGAACACAATATTTGATTTTCCGAACGCAATATTTGCTCACACTTGCCCTATCTGAACATATCCTCCGGAAAAATGTCAAATCTCTATTTTTCATGAGATAATATTCAATCATTAAAAAAAAAAGCTTTGGCCAATTTGCTCGCTTTGTGAGCTTAGCCCAATCTATCAATTTAAAGCTTAGAACCACCGATTCGAATCCATTTGTCATCGGTCAAATGTAAATGCAAATTAAATAAATGTACCTAAAATTATATGCTATGCAATTATTTTTTTTAGGGGTTAAAAATTAATCTATAATTTTTGTGTCATAAATAACTAAATGGGTTGCCTAAAATTTAGGTGTCAACAATCACCTTTAATTATTTAAGTAAAAACAAACTGCAAAGTTTAAATAACTATTAAAAAAATAGCCTTCATTTTGAAAGGAAGATAATTGCGATGGGAGAGTCATTTTCCAACATCCGATGTGACAAATTATGGTTGACCGAGATAAAATATAGAAAAGATCACTTACAAACCGATAAAAAGTGCCGTGTGGAGATATGACTTGAATTACTTGTGTAATAATCAAATAACCACTCGATGTTGCGACTCGATCTCGCCGCCCTCCCTCATCATCACGAGAAGAGAAAATGGGGAAAGGTCGGGTTTAGGGATACTTGATCACGAGAGTTCCCTCACGGCTCGCAATCCAAAAGACATCATCACCTCACATTTCGGATCAAGCCTCTTGTGAGTTCCCTCCACGAGATCGTGAGATCTCCCAAGCTCGTATCCCGCATGACAGCGGAGTGTCACGATCTATACCCACATGAGCAACACACCTTAGAAGAAGGGGTCAGGTGTGGATATCAAATTTAAGGATACATTTATCATGGTAACCCTTTCGACAGTATGCCTCGCCCATAAGGATGGCATCACTTCATCCTTTGAGGTACTCCCATATCAAGTATGCTAAAACATTGTGAGTTTCATTGAAAATCATACCCTACGCGATGGGTTTAGTTATATGGCCTAGTTGTTTAAGACAATCTAAAAATAAGACGGGAGTCGCCACTAGCCTCATTTTGGGAGTTGGCTAAAAAATCCAATCGAGAGTCGAGAGTGTTCCCTCGATTTCTGAGCAACCAAATATCTAAGTTCAGGGATTTGGGTTACGTTAATATTTCTATTAGCGTCCTTTTGGTATCTAAACAGTATGTTGTGTTTTCCTAACATGTCCATGCGTTTCTCTTTACATTTTCGGGATCATTAGTTCTAAACTAAGCGATCATGCGCGGTTGGTCATTTTCATTATATTTTATTTCTAGAAAAATAAGAAAAGAAAGCAATCAATGGAATTGAAATTACAAGACAGTAAATAAACGATCAAGGAAAGTAATAAATCTACCATACAATCCTAGAAAATATAAAAGAGAAACATAATTGAAAAAAAGATGAAAGAAAGAGAGAAAACCCGCAATTTGTCGGGCTTTATACAATAAATGGAACCCGAGACATATGTCGGGAAATGAATGGTACATGATAATGGTCGGAATGGACAACAACCTCCACCATCTTCACGCTTTCTTCATCTTTCGGGTCCTAATTTAAACCTAATATAAGAAACTTATAACTAGGTGCATACAATAGAAAGAAACAAACATGCACATCAAAACAATCAAAAGTAAGACATCATGTCGAAATCAATCATTTAAAGGAAAACTACACTATCAGTGCCATAAGTTGTGTACGGCGCTCACTTTGGTGCCAAAAGTTTCCGTCGGATCACTTAAATGTCAAATCGGAGGAAAAACGATCACTTTGGTGCCACCGGCGAGAGATTCCGGCCAAAATGATTACGTGGCTTTTATATTTAAAAAAAAAAAAAAAATCGACAAGGCCTTTAAACGACGTTGTTTTCCGTCCTCCTTAAGAAAACGACATCGTTTTGCCGTCCTAAGTGGATGGCCTCAAGAAAACGACTGTCGCACAACTCATTTGGGTTTTATTTTATTTTATTTGGGGATTGAAATTAGGGTTTTTTTGTTCGATCCTCGCCCAATGCCGGCTCTTGTCGCTCGGCCTTTGTTGCTCGGCCTTTGTCGCTCGGCCGCCATTGCTCGGCCTCCATCATAGTAGCATCATGTCCCAATCTCGATAACCGGGACCGCGTCCAGCAACTTCGAGTGGGCATGGAGGGCGAGCCTCTAGCAGCTCTGGCCTTTGATCGCAAGCCAACGGCAACACACAAAGGAGCATCGGCCCCGGTCGCCAGAGCCTAGGTACTAAAAAACAGGCCAGACACTCGTCAGGGAGATCAGAGATGGAGAGGGAGAGATCGGGGGCGGCGCACTCGTTGGCGGCCTCCTCGAGCACCGGCCAGATCACGGCCTTCGACTTGGCCGCCGAGTGGCCATCATCGGGGTCGAGGTCAGGGTCGAAGTCGCGGCCGTCGAGCGTGGGGGCCGTTGAGGACAACGACTGGCCCATCGTCGGTGGCTTATCTTCTCTCTCTCTCTCTCTCTCTCTCTCTCTCTCTCTCTCAATTTGGGGATTTAGGGTTTTGAATTGGGGGAGAGACAACAAACGACATCGTTTTGTTATTTAAATGCTGATTGTACTCTCCGACGAGCCACATCAGCTTCAAATATTAATAAAAAAGTGCCACATCGGATTTCCGACCAACCAAATCGGAAGTTGGCACCAAAGTGAGCGTTTTTCAAACTTTTTGGCACTTAAGTGATCCGACAAAAACTTTTGGCACCAAAGTGAGCACCGTACACAACTTATGCTGTACTTCTCTCTCATTTAAAGGAAGAGCAATACGAAAGTCAAATTTTGGGGTCTCGAGTCAACCTTTGTCTTTCATGCAAGGGTCCCACTAAGACACTTACCCAATTTTTTTTGTGACTTATAGCAATTGTTGACCAATTGTGTTCTTGCATAGCCAATAATGCTTATAAGTCCCCTAATCAAGTGATCTACGTAATCCCAGGGTTTTCCTCGATATTGTACATCGACCCTACCATTCATCTAAAAGTCACATGCATTGTGAAAATTTAAACATGCATGCAGGTCTTTTGAACTTTCAAGCATGAAAGTGAACCATCGGCGGGTCACTTATTACCAAGGGCATGCGTCAATCACAAACACAAATAGTTTCTAATGCATGATAGGATTATATGTATGGGGGGTACATGTGATATTTAAAAAAAAAAAAACATATCTCTAAAATCATTCATGAAAAGTTTTGAGACAAAGTGATGTCTCAGCTATGAAATGCATTCAATTGCCAAGGCTAGCTTGGGGCTCGCATAAATACACTCACAAGTATTGCAGGCATTATGAAGACAATTCAAACCGTGACTTTCACGATGTCAAATCAGGATTTTTAAAAAAGGTTTGAAAATATTTAAAATTAAGGAATATCTAGGCTATGGAACACATTCAATTGCCAAGGCTAGCTTGGGACTCGCATAAATGCACTCACAAGCGTCGCAGGCATTTTAAATATGGTCAAAACCACGATTTTTCCTTAAGCCAAATTAAGTTTTGGAGAAGAACTTTTTTATAAATTGTTTTTTAGAAACATCACATATACCAAAGCATTTTTTTGAAAGATGCAATTTGAAATGGCCGATTGTTTAATAATAAAGATCAAAGCATTTAGAACAATTTTCATGAAGATGGCATATCCTAATTTCATACACAAACTAACCTAAAAGGTATAACTAAACAATCACAATCATGTTTATATTAGGAAATTTCAGAACAAACGAGTAAGGACAGCAAAATTGGGCAATACCTAATGATAATTTGACAATGAAAAAATTCTCTAACATGCATGACATGATGATGAACAACTTCCGTGAAGAAAGTTTCCTTAAACAATATATACATGATTTTATACAAATCAAATAACAAGCAACAATACATAAAAAATTTGTCAAAATAACAGGACATTCAACTAATGTCACGAGGATTTTTCCCATCAAAACATGTCTAAAAATCATCAAATTTATACACAACATAGCCCACGTGATGAGAAGCAAGTTTCATTAAGAGACCAAGTTCACATTTCAGATAGAAAAAATGGAACAAAAATATCAACCGAATTTGATCCTTTGTCCAGATTGTGATCCAGCTTTGAAAAAAATGGAAGATAGTCCAAACGATGAGCGATTGGTATGAAATTAGCGGCATTAGAAACTTCTAAGTGTGTCCTACGTCTTCCTAGAAGAGCTCAAGTCCAAACTAGGTCAATTTGATATCTTAAAATCGAGATTTTTAAAAGTGTATGCATTAGTAATTAATAAAACAAAACATAAGCATTCATTAGAAAACCTTAAAATCACTCAAAGAATGCACAAACGATATGAAGAAATCACATGGGACTTAGGATTGAATGCGACGGAAAGTTTGGATAGTCATCTAATCCTAAGTCGGCATGCAAAATGTCATATAATTTAAATGACATTATAAGATGATTCATGATTCTTAATGATATGCTTGGAAATTCTTAGTATGATGAACACTTTTAGTGAGACAAATTTAATATGCAAGATGAAACTCAAATGACATGATCTAAACACGTATATAAACCTTGCAATATGCGGTTCAATCATCAAGAATGTATGATCGTAAGATTTGATCCTTAAATGACTAAAAAAAAAAAAAACATGAAAATGTGCACATATGACAAGGTTTCATTTCAGCATTAAGTTTATAGAACAAGCATGATTTCAGTCATTCTCAAGACATGCATAAATCCTACCAAAAGTCTCACATATAGAGCATACGATGATGAATATTTCTCATTAAGAGGTCAAACTTAATTAAGATCATATGAATCATGGCAAAAATGGCAAAACAAATAAACTATATGTCCAACACATGTTGCTGCATTACCTTTTACTCTAATGCATGCAATTGATTCACATTGCCAATGTAAAAATCTTACAAATCATGCATTAATTGAACATATATATCATGTATTTCAACTCTCATGAAGATTTTGAGACCAAATATATGCATTTATGGACTTAATTTCATCAAAACAAATCTCGAACCAATGCAAGACAGACTGACCTATGTTCAGAACTAAACATGTCTAAAAATTTTGAAAAAAATACAGAACATGAAAAACACCTATACAAGAAACTTTCATGAAGGAAATTTGTTCCAGAACTCAACACAAAAATCAGTACAAAAATAGCAAAGTCAAAGATTGATACAGAACAGATTGACCTAGGCTTAGATATGAGTAGATCTGACCTAATTGAACACATCAAAAAATCATAAAAAAAAAAAAAATTACAGAAGATGTATGAGATGATTTGGAACAAAACTCATGAAGACAATTTTGTCAAAAAATGATCATGAAAGTTGGCACAAAAATAATAAAGCCAGAAGGCGGAACAGAATCATAACCGAAAAGACCTAAATTACTGCAGAATCGTTAATCTTCGGAGGTATTTTTGGAGAGTCAAACGATGCTCAATTAGGGGTGTGCGACCTATCGTTTCGAAGTTCAGGATGTCTATTATCTAATCCTAAGAGGACTCGAGTTGAAATAAACTCATCTAAGGCATCAGTCAAGCCAAAACAAAAGTCACTCATCCGAATTCGAAAATCACATAATCTCAGCATCCAACTACAATCAATTCCAGATCATATAAGCATCGATTTTAATCAGATTTGCATCCTGGCCCTGAACCTTCATTGTCGACCATGAGTCACGACACGAGAAGCTCTCGTCTCATCGGATGCTATTAAAAAGAGTTTTATCGCACTTACCTTGACTCATAATGAACCGGCAAAGAACATGCCTTTGGAGATGTCCTTATTCAGCAACACTAAATCTATTAATCGACAAAACTCATTGAAATCAGTGGAGGATCTGAATCTAATAACACTCCTTAACCAAAGCAGAAAAAGGTAAATCAAACACTTAGCTTCAATGCTTCAATTTCGTTTCTGGAACTTCTGGAAAATGAAGAACGTTGGCCTTCAATTATGCACTAATTATAATCAAGGTATAATCCAAGATGAAGCCATCGCAATAGCATAAGATCACTTCAGTCTTGCTGCTATGATCTTAGAAATGGTTCCGAGAAATGAAACTTGTGATCCACGAGCTCCTCGAATGAACCCCTCGGCAGCCTTGAAGATCATATATGCCTCTTTGGAGTCGCAATGTAGATGCATTTTCTCAGCCCCTTCTTCAGCAAAATCAGCGAAATCGAATCAACAAAATCTGCTAAAAGGAAACTGATCAAGATCAAAGCATGATCCGAGAATAAACTATCATGGTAGCCTAAGATCGCTAGGAAAATCAACTAATCGATCGCATCAAAGTCAAAACTAGAGAATAGGAAAGAAGACTTAGCTTTAGAAATGGTTCCGAGAAATGAAACTTGTGATCCACGGTCTTGCTTCTATGATCAAGTAATGGAGAGTTCGAAGAGATGAATCTTCATCCCATCGAGCTTGTTTATGTGCAAAAGCGTGCATCTACTTCATTCTTCATTCCGATGTCAAGCTTCGGGGATGACCCCATGAAGATGAGAACAAGTCCGTGTGTGTTCGTGAAAATCCATGAATGAGAGAAATGAGTAAAGTTCTCTCTTTTGCTTTCCATTGAACCGACCAAAGGAAAGTCAATGAGAAGAAAGAGAGTGAGTAGAGAAAATTGCAGCGAAAAACCCCCCAAAGTCTTCTACCAGAGAGAATTAATGGGGTTTCTTCTTGCGGGCTCCCGTAAACTTGTTCCTTCGGCTTGGGTTTAGAGAGACCGAGAGAGAGATGTAGAGAGAGACTAGTGAGAGAAAGTAGATCTGAAAAATGAGGCCCCCTTAATTTTGGAGGGAAAGTTATATAGTTTAGGGCAAGATCATATCTTAGTTCTTGGATTAATCCAAGAGCTAGGGTTGGATCTCCCTAGCTAATTGGTTTGTTAAATTTGTTGAGAGCACCCTAATTGAGCACATGTCTATTTCAAAGGCCACAATGCATTCTTGACAAACGGATGATGAACAATTGTGTACTAATTAGGGTCTTTTTTTGCAATTTTCATAATATGGGGGGTTGATTTGTGAATTTCGTAAAATCAGAAACAAAATTGAAAATTTGAAAATTAAGGGTGCAGATGCATTGGCCATGAAAAGGGCCACTAGATGGTGGTTTTCGGCCAAAAGATGGCTGGAAAAATTCGCCGGTCAACGCAGGTCAAATCTGGTCAACGCAGGTCAACGCCAGGTTGATCAGGTTGACTTTTTATCTGAATTTTGTTCTATTTTTTTTTTCTGGTTTTGCCCGATTTAAATGAAATAAAATATTTTTATATGAATCGGTTCAAATGAAATGCAATTGGGCGATCTCAAGTCGACTAATTGTGCACAAAATATTCAAATTCATTGAATTCCTATTGAAGCGAGACAACAAGCTAGACTCATATCTTCAGTAGAATCTTAACTAGCCAAATTGAAGCTCAATTACTTCAATTGCACTCTAGTCTAAAATGGGCCAAGTTGAATTACGTAAATTGAAGCACCTTAGTGGGACTTTCTAATCTTTGAACACACCAAATCGACCAAATTTGAATGCATTCGACGAATCTCTCAAAATTGACCCCGAATTTGGATTCATCTCTTTTTAATTATGCGTCAACTAAAAATCAGGTGTCAACACTTGAAACCAAAAATGAATAATTTTTTTTAAGTAATTTGGAAAATAAAAAAGGGGGTAATAGAAATTCTTTGGCTTTGGAATTGTGGGGGTGGGGTGAAACTTCGTGGCTTTAATTTGTTTGGCCAATTTCGTCTTTTCAGTTGTTCGTGAGAAAATGAATATGCCTAGAAAAAGCACATTAACTTTTCTTTTCTTTTCTTTTTCCATAACTTTTAACAAAAATAAAATTATTTAGAATTTTTAGCGATATAAATTTTTGAACAATGAATAAATTATATGAAAAATTACAAAGAAATTGTACATAGATCTACGGTCTGCATCGAAAAGAAACCAATGGAAAGCAGGCGATTGCTCTCCTCCTCTCTCTTGCTCGCTCACCTGACCATCATCCCCGATCGTATGCCCTCTTCATCTCGAGGCCCCATATGACTCAGCTTCGAAGTTCATCAACCGTATCTGTTGAGCAGCTCAGCCTCGGATGATTCATAATTTAGGGAAGTCGGTCTAAAGCTAAATCTGGCGTTTCGTGGATTGTGGTGCCTGATTCGATGTGTTAATTCGGGATTCATTGTGTTGTGCCGTCTTGGCATATCGTTTTGGTATAGCTTATTTTAGGCGTTTCATGGCCGATTCTAGTAGTCTTTATGCGCAGTTTTCACTCTAGATATGAAATATTTGAATTTGCATTATCCTTGTGATGGGAGCCTTTCAAAGACAAGTCTCTTTTGTGTAGTAGTTATTGCGGATGGGTAACACAGAGGAGATTACTCAAGAGTGGTTTACTTCGGGCGATAATCCCATGAAGTTGTAGTGGGTATTCAAACATTTCTTCAAGGTTAAGTTTTAACGATTGGTTTTGTTATGGCAAATGTAGAAACCATAACGAAATTAAAATTGAGAAGAATAAAGAACACCAGATTTATGTGGAAAATTTTTGCAAGAAAAATCATAGGAAAAGGAGAAGCAAAATCCGCTGGTTAAGTCTTCCCCACCGTGGGGGGACCCACTGACCCATTCTAGGAGGGAGAGGGTTCGACTCTCCGCGGAAATGCTTAGTCTTACTCGTTTTGGTGGGTCCTCCCGTGGGCTCCAGGGTTTACCCCCGTCACCTACCGATAATGTTGGTACGGTGCAGGGTTCCTTGGGTCATCAAAAAAAAAAATCCGATATTGAAATTCAAGGATATTGCCCTCAAGCCCTAACGTTGGCTGAAGCCCATAAAAAATTCAAGACATACTAAATAAATCTCCACCTTGGCTTGAAATTCTACATAAATAACAAGCAATCTTCTACTCTTATTAGAGTAAAACTCAGTTGTAGCAAATATTAACCAAATCCAAGCAATACTTGAATTTGGCAATAGGTAAGGGCTTCGTAAATATATCGATAGGATTGTTTTCTGTACCAATCTTCAAGACCATGATATAGCCATTTGTAGGAATGTCTCAAATTAAGTGATACCAAACAATCAATGTGCTTTGTCCTCTCATAGCACATCTAATCTTTAGTAAGATGTATAGTAGTCTAACCATCACAATGGACGCTAATCATACCATGATCCATATTGAGCTCTTCAAATAAGTCTCTTAACCATATGGCCTCTTTGACTGCTTCTGTAGTAGACAAAGCTACTGTATGTTGTTATAAAGTAGCTTTCTAATCGACAGCACAACCTCCAATAATAAAGATTTACCAAGTCAAAGACCTCCTCTTATCAAGGTCGTTTACCACCACATATTAACGGTACAAGACTTTAGAGGTGGCTCCCACGATATTACATTATTGTGTGGCACTTAATCATTTTTCAACACATATCAATGGTGCAAGGCTCTAGAGGTGGCTCCCACGAAATTACAGTATTGTGTTGCACTTACTTCTTTTCTAACAAATATCAATGGTACAAAGCTTTACAGGTGGCTCCCACAAAATTACGTTATCATATGGCACTTAATCATTTACCAGTCCACATCACAATTGGCTTCACAAAACAAAACATAAGTTTTCACAAGTCAATTCTCTCCACAAAATCAATTTAGAATCCGTATCATAAATTAGTTATAAATACCAAATTAAATCACATTTCATAAACTATATGTAAGTCAACGCAATTCTTTCTCAAAAAGGTTTTGCAAACCCAAACTATATCCTCTTTCCCAACTTTATTCATCGGACATATATATAAATAAATATATATCTCACAATAAATTTCTCACACTATTTTGAAATTCATTCCATAACCTAGTAACATTTTGAAACGTCTTTTTCATTGAATGTTTCACAAATAATCAAAAAACTCATTTCATAAATTAGTTTTCATTGTAATATACACATTTAAACTTTCATGACACCTTCCATAAAACATTTCTCAAACCATTTTCAAATGAATAAGAAGTAGTAAATGCCTGATCCATTACTTTTGCCTTTTAGCCAAATCACAATTTGCACATAATATACCTCATACTTTTCATTTTCCAAATATGAGTTTGCAAATTCAAAAAGGAGATGGCACCACTCACCCAGGAATGCCTACGACCAAGAAACAAGACTTACTCGAATTAATGAACTTGTAATCTATGTGATATCCCAAAACTTGGTTCTATTTCGAAATATATGAAGTAGTTATTTCATCAATGTACTTATGGTTATTTTACTTTGAACTGATCACTCAAAATTAACTAATCTATTGGGTGAGGCCGTAAAGGGTTAAAAATGCAAAAAGAAAATTCGATCAGGAATTGACTGCTCGACCATAAGGATCGACAATGATCAATACTACATTGTTATAAGTCAATTAGCGAACGGATATAAATCAATTCGACGAAAGTACGTAGTCGGTTCGCAGGTAATTCCACACGATTACGATATTCCCGTCGATGACGATAAAGCGAATGTTGTCATAGGGTTAACCCTTTATATACCCATTTTCGCATATTTTATGCAATAAATGCTTTGGCTGTCATGAGCTCTAAAATGAAATACCCTCATAGTCATCTAAGTAGGAAAGTTATCCCCCCTTATCCATCTAAGTAGAGCAAGTAATCCAGCTGTAATGGGTGTCCATAAGATGGAAGGATTGCAATGTATTTTTGAAAATGCAAAAAAAAGGTTAAATAATTTATGATAAGCGTTAATTAAGATTCTACGAACATCCAACTAATCTATTGTATATCGAGGTTTTTCGACTTTAAACAATAGAATTCACATCATAAGGCTAATGAGCACAAAATGACTAACTCATCCTCCATTCATAAATTAAGTTCAAAAACCAATACACGTAACCATTCACAATTCATTTCATCAAGCAAAATTCACTTGGTATAGCATTTCATAAATAATTTCATAAAAATTAAACTCAAGGGTTATTTCAGAGATGCTTTAATATGCTTTTCTTTTTTGCAATATTAGATTACCACTGCTTATTAGCATACTATGGGACAGCTATAAACTTGTTTTCATTCTGGACCTAATACAGAAGAAAGTACTTGGCTAGTTTGGAGTTGATGACCCACATACAATATGAGAATATGAGAGAGCGAGAGAGAAGAGGGAGAGAGAGTTTGGATAATAGTGTACTCCGAATAGGCATGACACGAAATTTTTTGGAGGATGATATCTAATGAAGAGAATTTGAAATCCAATTGCATCGAGAAAATAAATTTGGCAGACTTTTGCAATTGATAAATACGATAGAGAACCAACCTCAGCCCATTGAAACACCCTGCCTCTCTTGAGTTCACGTCAGGCAAATGTTCTTTATACTGACGAGATTAAGAATCTTAATGGAAAAGGAAGAACGACTTGGTGTTCTTTGACATATGTTTCCCTTCAAATTGTTGATACTCTCCAATGTGCTGTCTGAAGGGTTGAAAGGATTACCGATCGTTTTAGTCAGTCTCTCCAATCAAAATAATCTTTTAGAGGTCTTCGAAGGTGGAATCGTGGAAGACATATAGCAGTCATCATTGTTCTGGAGATGGAGGGTGTGATGATCGAAACAATCACGCGCTTTGGCGAGACCCTCGATTTATCGAACTCATGCTAGTTGCTCCATAATTGAGACTTGGCTTGGCCTAGCACTGGCTGGCTAACACAGTCCTTCATACAATAGGGAAGTATGACAATCTGAAACTAAAAAGAAAACTGGTCCCGACACGAAATGTGAAGGCTATGGTGGAGATGGTGGAGAATTTGGGCCTATCAGTTAATCATAACAATCGCGTGATTAGTATGGAGAACAGTATGGTTCACCGTTTAATGATTCTACCAAGTTCTGCTAATGTGCCAGAGAAGCCTCCGTCGCGTGTTAGTCAAAAGCAAATGGCTAGACAAAAACTATGCAGTGAAGTTGGCGAAATCAAGACGGCTCAACCCTCCTAAGTCATCGGGCTCCATCGCGTCTGTCTGTTCTAGCAACAGGTTCAGAAGCAAAAGCTCCCACCCTCTCCATGTTGCGCTCAAACCAACAACCTTCATGGACCAGTTCTCCAGTAAAAAGGAGACAGGTAAGAATAGACAATCGCATGTGGTGCCAAAGAAGACTAGCGTAAGACCCAGGAATAAGATCATCTCTAGTCAGTGAGAATCAGATCATTGCGGTTCAAGCTTTCGAAGCTCATACATCAGCAAGACCAGCGATGAAACCAGCACAAGCAGCAGCAAAAGTGAGGCCTATGTAGATACCGACTTCTCTACCAGATCGGGAAGGATATCAAAAGAGAACAGCTCTTTGTACTCCGTCCCAACTGGCAATGGCCAGGAGGATCCTCCATGTTCACTGGACAACGCGAGAGGGTCCATATCAAGCTGTCCAACTATCACGAGAAGGGATTCGATTGGCTGAGAAGAACGAAGAACATATTGGCCCTCACATTCCACCACCATCACTACCACCATCATCATCACCATCACCATTAAGAAGATTCGGACAACCAGGATAACAAATCGCAGAGACGCCCCACGACTCCCATGTGGAAGCAAATGCAGGACGTGCTTTATAGGAGAAGCGAGAGAGAAGTGAATAAAGTGACAATGTGTGGTAAACACCAAGTTGGAGGTTTTCGTGCTCTTGTAGAAGGATTTTTGAGGCATCTACAACACGACAAGAACTCAAAGGCAGCGAGAGGGATTGGGTTAAGAGTCCACGAGAAGAAGAAATCCCGATGGTGGAATGAAACAGCCGAATAGATCGTGGACGAAGCTAAAGTTGCATGGTAAAAGGTCACTGATAAAAGTCTCAAAATGCATTGATCGCTACTCAAAATTAACGAGTTGTGACTTCAATAAATCATCTATGTAATTCGATAAGCTCTATTTTTTTATCACTTCTTCTAAATTGCTTAATTTTACGAGAAGATGATGTTTGTTGTACATCTAGACCTCATGCAAGTTCTTTTCCTCAAAATTGTTCTTCTTATTAAAAAAAAAGTGGGCACTTTAGTAACTTGATTTAGGGTCTTTGACAACAATAAGTGCATAGAAGATAGGATTTCATGACGGAAAAATCATATATATTGATCAAACATACATAGTAAAATCATCCCCTTCAAAACCAAATCCAAAATTTTGAATAGTATCATGTCAAATGATTATTTGTTTTATTTATTATATCAAATAGCTTCATAAGCTACGTTATTTAGGATCACAGTTTCCCTGCTTATCCAACCATAGGCATTTGAAAGACATTGCCCTTTTCATCAATCCAAACATATACTCGATTATAGCAAAAATCGATAAACCCAATTTGTTTTCCTACTTTCAGCAGTATGACTGTCACATATGCATTGTCCTTCTCAATCACTGCCTTCGCTTTCTCTCCATTTTCTCCCACCAACTCAGGCCACTCGACGCGGACTCATGCCTCTTCATCTGCAATCAATCATTTATTGACCTCTTCTTAGATTATGTTGTAATATTCAACTTATATTGCACGCCTACTAAATTTCCTATGCTCAAAAGTCCAAATGGCTAGTGGCTTATGATACGAAAAGGGTAGATGTAAATTAATAATATCTAATCTAGATATATAAAAAACAAAAAGGGCATAAGACTTGTGGAGCGTACCAAAACAGCATTCGCGCGCACTGCATCTTGCCATAGAAAAACAAGGTGGATAAGGGTGCTTGGTCATATCCCCCATGATTTTGATCTCCTCCTAAGAAAGTAAGAAGTAAATTATATGGAATGTTATCATAGGGCCATCCCTTTATATAATTATTTTTGCATATAGTATGCATTAAATACTTTGACTATTATCATGAGCTCTAAAAGAAAATCCCATCATTTAAGTAGGGCAAGTAAATAAATATATAAGTAAAGCAAGTAATCTGGCATTAATGGCTCTCATTAAGATGGGAGGATTGGGATGATTCTATTTTCAAAAAAGCAAAATAAAGTTACATAATTTATGATAAGGCATTAATTAAGATTCTTCAAACACCCAGTTAGTCTCTAGTGTGTGTTGTTAGTCCATGTGTATCCAATTTCTTTAAATTTGTCGAGATTCACTAGTTTTAATGAGCACGCGATTCAATGGTCTATGTACCTAATCTAAACAATGACGCCTCCCCAATATTAGGACAATAGCTTGATTGTCCGGTCCAAGTTGCGCACAGCTTCTTCTTCCGGTCCAAATTGTGTGTAATTGATCTCACTTGGCATTTACATCTTAAATAATAATTAAAAAAAAAAAGAGTTAGACCTAAATCTGCACGTGGTACTTGAAAGAAAAAGGTAATTCTTATTGCAAGATTTGAAAGGCAAGGATTTTGTGGAAGATGGAAATCTAACATCCTAGCTGCCAACAACAAGCTTGCTTAATTGCAGAGTTGAAGAAGAGAAGTCCGAATTGTTGAAATTAGGGATATTCAAAGAATAGATAATTCCACAATTATTTAAGCATATACAAACAACCGTAAATTGTAGGATAATTATATAAAAAAAATTAGCCTTCGATATTTGAAAAGCATGTAATTGCTATTAGGGAGTCATTTTCTAGCATCCGACGTGACAAATTATGGTCATCCGACTTGAAATTGAACTCAAATATAGAAAAGATCACTTCGTCTATAAAAAGAAGTGATGTGGGAAGATATGACACAATAAAATAAAGGGTTAATATCCTTAAAAAACCCCAAACCGGTACACATGTGACAAATTTACTCCAAACTATTTTTTTAATCATAAAAACCCCCAAATTGGTACACTTGTGATAAATTTACCTCGACTGACCATAAAAAAAAAAACAAAAAAAAACCTTAAACCGGTACATTTACGACAAATTTACCATAAACTAATTTATTCAACCACAAAACATCCCAAACTAATAAATTTGTGACAAATATACCCTCCACTAAATTAGATTAATATCACAAAAAAATCAAAAAAATTGTAAACTGTGATAAACAATGCGTAAAATCCTAAATTGATATTATAATCAACCGTCACGTGTAATTTAACTTAATAATTTGACAATAAAATTTAACGAAAACTAACAGAAGGTAAATTTGTTACAAGTGTATCGCTTTTGGATAAATTTATCAAAAGTATACCGGTTTTGAGTTTTTTGTGGTCAAAAAAATAGTTTGGGGTAAATTTGTCACTAGTGTACCCGGTTGGGGTTTTTTAGGTATTAACCCTAAAATAAACACTTGACACCAAAAAGAAGTAAATTTATGAAACTAAAATTGGGAAAATAAAAAAAGGGGTCAAAGGAATTCTTCGATTTTTGAATTTATCGAATGAGCGAAACTCGGTCACCTTAATTTGTCTTGTCATTTTGGTCTTTTGAATTGTTCACAAGAAAATGAATTATGCCTAGAAAAAGCACATTATAACCTCTCTTTTTTTTAACCAAAAATTCTAACAAAAAAAATTATTCAGAATTTCTTAGTTAATTAAAAATTTCCAAAAATGAAGAAATTATATGAAAAATTTACGAAGAAAATTATACGATTTTGCATAGTAACCCAACGGATAAGACATCGTCGCTCGCGCGCCTTCCACTCCCCAATGCAGTGCGCCAATGGCGACGCCGATCAACCTCAACCCCCTCGCGCACGTTAGCGCGGCGCCTCCGCCGCCCCGCTCTCTCCGGCGGCGTCGCGGCGGCGGTGGCGGCGGCGGCGGCGCCGGGGCCGGCGCGGAAGGAGCCCTCCCGCTCGCGGTGCGCGCCGCCGCCGTCGTCGTCCCCCCGCCGCCGGAGTGGCGGGAAAGCAGGCGGTCGCTCTCCTTCTCTCTCCTGCTCGCTCACCTGGTCGCCGCCCCCGACCGTACGCCCCTCTTCGTCTTCCGACTCCATGCGATTTCGTTTTGGAGTCCATCGGTTGTCGTCTGTTGAGCTCGGTCTCGGATGGTTCGTAATTTAGGGAAGTTGGGCTGAGCAAAACCTGGCATTTCGTCGATTCTGGTGCCTGATTCGACGAATGAACTCAGGATTTTCATGGTGTTATGGCGTCTTGGCGTATTGTTTCGGTATAGCTTAAGCGATTTAGGTGTTCCGTGGCCGATTCTAGTAGTCTTTACGCCGAGTTTGACTCTAGATATGACATATATGAATTGCATTATCCTTGTGATGAGAGCTTTTTGAAGTGTTTTCGGAGGAGATTACTGAAGAGCGGTTTATTTCGTGGCGATAAACCCGTGAAGTAGTAGTAGTTGGGGTTGAGACATTTCTTCAGGGCTTGGTTTTAACAATTGGTTTCTTGTACAAGTTATCATTTTGCCTTTCGTTATAATGTGCTGCAAGTTATAAGGGAATTTGCATCGATGGTGATTATGCGGTGAAGTTATCTTCACTTTAAAAAATTGAAGTAAGATCTGCAGAGGCAGTTACAAGTTGCTTTATTGACAGTTAATTCCAATTTCATTTTCCTTTTGTTGAATGCAGATGCTATTGCAGGCGGCTTTATGGATAAATATGTGAAGAAGTAAGTTGGTATGTTTTTCGAGTTATCATCGGGTGCTAGAGTTTGATACTGATCCTTCTTAACGTATAATGATTAGAAAAAGGCTCGACCCGCTAGAGGCATATGTGCCTGCTGTGATATTAAGTCAGCTGCAGATTAAAGATTTAGGTAATCTCTTGTTCTTTGGCATTAATTTTTCCCCTTTTTTCGGTAGGAGAGAGCATCCATAGTTATATGCATCACCAATGGTCTCTTTTTATTTTTCTTTTTTTTCTCATGTTGTTCAGCTGCCTTACTTTTATTTTATTTTCCATATCTCTGCATGATAGAACTAGGCTTTTTCAGTCAAATTAGAGAGTTTGTTACTTGCTTAGCAGTGTACGTATTGCAGAGAAAACACTGGATGATGAGAAGCCCGAGTTTGCTGCGTGTCGATCAGTTTTACGCTCTGGCCCAGCAGCATCTCTTCGCGTTAACATTCGAGCAGTAAGTTGACAATCTTCTGAGGTCTTGGCCGATCTCATCTGTGCATGCACTAATTTGTTGCTTTCTTTCTTACTCGATTAACCTCTACTATTAAGTACCAGCAACAAATCAATCAGTGGACCAATGGCAAGTTTTGCAGAAGGAATTGTTTTTTCATTTATTTAATTTGACTTAGACATATATCCAGTATATTGAACAACTCTTTTGAAAGAACCGATGAAGTGGAGTGTATAATTGGATAGACTAGGTCTAGGGACTGCGAAGTTGTGTTTAATTAAGATATGGTTGATTGGTGCCAATTGTCCAAGTACTTATCTGAATTGTTTCTTCACACTTCCTAACTATTTATTAGTTTGTGTTGTCGAATTATCTGTTTTGACTCTCATTTTGTCTTTAAGCTCACAAAATGTTTAAGTGTAGTGCTTATTTCAGGCTAATAGTGATTGTGTTAGCATTGTCTTTCATGCTCATTTTCCATTTGCTTAATGGCAGTTTTG
Organism: Eucalyptus sideroxylon x Eucalyptus melliodora; assembly: GCA_016097485.1. Taxonomy (NCBI): domain Eukaryota; kingdom Viridiplantae; phylum Streptophyta; class Magnoliopsida; order Myrtales; family Myrtaceae; genus Eucalyptus; species Eucalyptus sideroxylon x Eucalyptus melliodora. The sequence continues at coordinate 31,679,952 of CM027825.1, read as the reverse complement.
CATGCATTGAGTTCCTAAGAGCTTTGGAAATTTTCTTCGGAACTATAGGTGGCACAGTATGCTTCAGACGGTGGGAATGGTAAAGCTGCTTCCGGTGATGTTGATCAATGTCTGAGGTACTTCATTTAAAATTTTGGCAATAAATATTCTTAATTTTCAAGTTGAGTTAAAGTAATGTTGATTCTTTTTTAGTATAATGGTGAAGTGACAAGCTGTTTATCAGTGAGTTCATACTTTGTCTTTATTTTAGGATGTGGTGAGCCTTTCCTGTTAGAGATTATTTTGGAATCCTTCTGCTTGCATGTCAGCATCATATCCAAACAATTCTGGATATGATGATGACTGAATTTTCTAACAGTTTATTGACAGATTTATCGCTGTAATGACTCTCATGACATAGATTGAAGAAGATAGAAATCTGACAATTCTGGGGATAGGAAGTCCTTTATGGTTTGCAAACGATGCACCTAAGCCAGTATATGCAACCGGATTTTGTTTTCAATGAACAGTATTTCTAGAAAAGCAGCATTATGTTATCCTCAAGACAAATTGTACGAGTGCCTTTCCTTCCTTTTTCCATTATTGCTTAAAAATTTTCTTGTGGGTGATATGTTAAGGCAAAGCTTCATTTGAGAGAAAATATTTAAATCATAAGACTAGAAAATCAGGGGTTGAACCCTGTGAGAAGCTTAGTTCTGCCTGAGTTTTCATTTCTAGAGAACAATGCTGCTCTATTCCCCTGAAAAGAAAACACTTGATTTGGGATAAACATTTGGTGCCTTAGTTGAGACTCAAGACTGCAATACATGGGTTAAATCCAGGATTGGAGGGAATGTGTATTTACTATTCATCCCTTGAACATCTCTCACCTTATTAACTGGTTTCTCTGAAACTAAAATTTTTTATATGATTATCTGCAAATGGGAGCGAGTGTCATTTTAAGAGAGCTGATTATCTTTTTCTTGTAGAGCCTTGGAAGACCTTGATTCCTTGCTTCTGCGTGCATCAAGAAAAGAACCAGACGCCTCAGTAAAAGCCATGAAAGCCAAAATAGGAATTGCAGTTGATGCACTGGATAGGTATCACTTCATCTCTTTTCTGTTTAAAAACATGCTTTTGCTAGTTTCTGTACACACACACACACACACACACACAGACGTTTTTGTCTCTGGAAACATGTTATTCTCCTTGCTAGTGATGGTTTGTTTTGAGTGTTTAGTTAGTATGAATTAAAATGGTTGAGTCTGAACTTTTAGTTCTTCCATTTACAGCCTCCTCCAGACTGTTCCCCAAGACGTGTTGGACAAAGGAAAGGCTGCAGCAGATGCATATAGGATACCAAGAGACATGGAACCAGAAATAGTAGACCCCGAAATCAAGCAGTTGGAATCAATCTTGTGATTGATGAACTACTGTGTTTTCCTTTCCTCAGCATAATGGGATGATACCTTCCTCTGATACACTCAAATTCAACTAGACATCCAAACTCTTACCTGATGAATTATTCAGTTTACAATCAGGAGTTCCTCAGTTTCATCATAGTCCAGTGTACCATTCCCGATTCATTCATATAATGTCAAATGAGCAGTTCTTAGTTTGAGCTTTTTGCGTGGGAAGTAACATGACAGGATAGTGTCCTGCACAAGAGTGTAACCATATTTAGACCCTTTCTCCGTGTATAGGTGATAGACCCTGCATAGTGCAATGGAAACTAACTCCTGATACCTTTATCCAGTACCTTTTCCGAACATTTATTTGGTGTTATACTGGTAACTCCGCCATACCCTCGTTCCTCAAACAGAGCACATCGCTTCAACCTCAAAGCCCCTCGACCAAAAAAAAAAAAAAAAAACTCAAAGCCTTGATGGCGGCTCAAACTGCCGTAGCTATGATGACCAGTTTAAACGAATGTGCAGTGTCGTTTCTCCTTCCCAGTCACATGATGGGACAATGGATTTCTTCACGTTTTACAGGATTCGGATAGAGCAGTTATGATGATTTTCTCTTTAGGCTAAATTATCTGTATTATAATTAGGCAGTAATCATGTTTTTTTTTTTTTTTCAAATGCGTAGACCATTGACTTTCCTAGTTACAAGAAAGATCCACTTGCCTAACATCACGCATGCCCTAATTATACAGATATAAACCTCGAAAAGTTTATTCAATATAGTCTAAGACGTACTAGGTAATGATGTTAGCTAATTGCGTATATGGCTAGATCAGAAATGCTAATCACTGTAATGACCAACTTAATCAATGTCAAATGAATTACTTTATACTGAAATCACTTCCCACCCCAATTTAATGTAGTCTAAGGCATACTAGGTAATGATGTTTAATAATTGCGTCCATGGCTAGATCAGAAATTCTAGTCACCGTAATGACCAACTTAGTCAATGTCACATGAATTACCTGACGCTGAAATCCCTTCCTCACCTTAAATAATAAATTAAGCTATTATAAAATGTTTTTTATTCCTGCCAAGAAACAGACGACAAAGTATCCCAAGTCGAATGGAATATTGATATTCCGTTTAACACATGCTGCTACTACGATAGGGCAATCTGTATTACGCATCCTAATTGATCTGACTCGTATGATTTTTTTTTACAGTATTGTATGATTCTGTACACCTGTGGTAGTTGATTCCTCGTAGAATTATTCTTGCTGAATATTCCAAATCAAAATGCAACGTTCGGTTCAGGACAAAGCAAAAGACAAGAACACAGGATCAAAAGCATATTATCTGATCTGTGCTAAGAGACTGACCTGAGTCCTAACTAATCTTGATTTATACAGCGAATATTTGGATATAATCGCGTGGAAGAAGAAAAAGAACTACGTATTATGACTTTTCTTTTGAAAATTAAAGAAGAATTTTTCTAAATAATATTTGATGTAAATCTAGATGTCCATATCTGAATATTTTGAAAGATCCCGGGTGCTTTTTGGTCAAATAAAAGTCCAATGTGTGAGGACCACACGAATTTGGCAAAATAAGAAAAGGTGAAGTAGAATTCATCCCAAACAAGATAATTTAACTGGGTGGAGCTTCGCATGATTAGTGTTTAAATGCCGTCTTGCCCTCATTTATGGATAATTATTTTAAAAAAATCTGAAAAGATAATATGCAAGGCATGATTAACATCGAGAACCTCATCCTCGTGAACATCTAAACCCGAAGGAGCAACCTAGCATTTGCACTCATTTTTTTTTTTTTCTTAAGCTTTTGTCACATTAATTTATTGTTTTAGCGCAATTGAATTTCTTCAACGCCTATCGATCCGTGCACCCAGATCAGGATTTGGGCCCCAACCTCCCAACCGATGGCAGAAGATCCAAGTGGGTTTCACTGACCCATCAAGCTAAAAGCAATATAAAAAAAGAGCAATAATTATGAAGCCTGCTGACCCAATTTCTGCACACTTAGACTTTGGACAAGAACACAGGATAAAAGGCACAAAATCTGTGACTCAGGAGGAATGATGATCCATGTGTTGAAATTTATATTCATACCCCATACAGAAATCTGCCTGCACATATCTTTTACGAAAGAATATTATATGCAAGACATCATCATCAACAGTCACCTAAGTCCCTCCTCTTGCACTGTACTTTGTGTTATTTTCTTGCATGAATCATTGGAGTTTCACAGGATTTGATGGCGAATTTGACTCTTATTTTGATCTGTGATTTGACTCTCTCGTTGTCCTCTGCATTGCACTGCCCTGTCCATGCTTCTTGATCATGACACTTGGGCGGGTCCTATTAGGAGCACATCACATGCATTATGACAACTGATTTTTGGATTGCTACTTTGGATTTTTGCTTGCCAGTAGAAGTTCATGTACGGATGAATGGCATTGCCTAAGAATGTAATTAAGAGAATCTATTGACAAAGCCGAGAAAATATTATCACATCAGGTGGTTTTTCTAGGACCTAATGTGGATTTCATTAGTTCTCGATCCAGTAGAATATGTATGTATAAAAGAAATTAGCTAAATAATGTAAACCTTGAAGAGAAATGTTGTAGCAGTTGAATATGCATTAAGTGCTTTCATCATTATGACAAAAGCTAGTTTAGCATTGCTTAATCACACTATAAGTGATTTTTTGCTTTGTTTTCTTGTTCTATTTAAGTGTCACGAGATAGTTGATTTAGAGTTTTCTTACTTGAGTCAGCCTTACTTGCGACAACACGAGAAATCTATATAGAGAGTTTAGAGAGAGAAATTCTTGTTCAGTTCCAATGAAGTGGATAATCGAAATGAGGGTGGGACTCCAATTTATACAAGATTCCCTTCAATTACAACTATAGATTACCCCTCCATCTAATAGTAGAGATTCAATTTCCCCATATACCAATTATCCACATTAATTATAAGAATGCTCTAGAATACATGTATACATTTCCCATATTACTCTCAAGAATATTCTTGAGTACTCAAAAAGCTTTAAGACACATAGAAGTCTTCAGGTTTGCTTGATTATCCTGGCCACATTATCAATCCATTCCGTGACATAAGGCTAAAACATAATATGTCTCAATGCCATTGTTTTTTAGACTTGTGCATATTGGGGCAAGGGAAAATGACACTTTGATTTCAATCCAATTTCAATTAGGGAAATTGTCCATTTAGTCTTGAACCTACTATATGATGTCAATTTAGTCATAAATTTTTCAATTTTGCCCATTTAGTCCTAAACCTTTATACGAAATTCCAATGTAATCATTTCGGTAAATTTTTTGCCGAAAATCATTAACATGATGGTGTATCACGTATAATAGCCAACAATGATTGGACCATCAACAATTTCTAGTGAAATTGACCAAAAAGACTATGTTGGAATTTCGGGTAAAGTTTTATGACTAAATTGATAAAATTGAAAAATTTATACAAATTGGCATCTGCACAATATTCTTAAAACTAGTCCATGTAATTCTCTCCCTTTTAGCCCATCAATTAAGTAATAGAAGGAAATGTAGGAACATTTTAGGTTTGCCTGACCAGTCATGAAAGAATGACTAGCTCTTCCAATTCTTTGTCGCATTCTATTACATTCTCTCTCATCCCATTTGGGTGCCAAACCCCATATGAAACCCACATAATGCAGCAACCATCAGACAGTTAAAAGACAAAAGACATACAAGGGAATGTGAGCTCCAGCAAAGAGGACCAGGTCTGTACAAGATTCTCTCTCCCTTGTTTTCTTCCTTTTTCTCAAATAAAAAACCACAGAGAAAGAAAAAGAATATGAGAAAATTCACTTGCTCAGAACCCTCACACACACCCTCCCAAACCCATCTATAATTGGTTAGTTGGAGTCTCTAAAGAAGGGTAGCTGGATAGATAGATACAGGGACCCCAATTTCTCTCCACCCTGCAATGCACGCACAAACACGCACCTTCAATTCTTCTTCAACCACTTAACCTAAATCTCTTTCCTCTCTCTCTCTCTCAGAGACACAAAACACGAGGCCTCATATTCAGTGCTTGACTTGGGGGTTGCTTGTGCACACTCAGCATGCCAATGGCACCAACAAGAAGTCGGTACTCAAAGAGAGAAGCTAACAGAGGAGCATGGACTCCAGAAGAAGACCAAAAGCTAGCTCGAGTGATAGAAACCCATGGCCCAAAAAGGTGGAAGCTTGTTGCAGCTAAAGCAGGTACTGCAATGTTCAATGCAATCTCCCATTACATTCAGAGTAACTCAAAAAAATTTTCTTTTTGAGGTAATTTGGACCCATGTGAATTTGAATTGGATTCTTCTGTTTCTGCTGTAGGCCTCAATAGATGTGGGAAGAGTTGCAGATTAAGATGGCTGAATTATCTTAGACCCAATATCAAGAGAGGCAATATCTCAGACCAAGAAGAGGACTTGATTCTCAGGCTTCACAGACTCCTCGGAAACAGGTGAACTCTCCCACCAGAATCACTTCTTCTTGCAACTGATGAGCCTCCGGCTGGAATTCAATGACTGATTGAATTCAATTGGTTTTCTTTCTTTTGCAAACTATTTCAGGTGGTCCTTAATAGCTGGAAGGCTACCAGGTCGGACCGATAATGAGATCAAGAACTACTGGAACTCTCATTTGAGCAAAAAGATAAAGCAGAAGGAGAACCAAAGCAAATCCCCTGAGCAAGATCAGTCTCAGGACCTAAGGAATAGTGCTGCAGGGATGCATAGCATGGCGGGCAACAATGGAGAGACATCAAAGAGAGATGAAGTGATGAAAACCGACTTCTCTAGGGATGAAATCCTTGATAGCTTTAATGAGGGTCCTCTGAACTTGGAGTGGATGAGCAGATTCTTGGAAATGGACGAGAGTTGGTTTTCATTTGCTTAAACAGTAGATTTTCTTCTTTCCTGATTTATGATAAGCAATGATGGGGAAGTGCAGCATCTGGATTCTACCAACCCATAATGGAATAGTATATTCCGGGCAGGAAATTATAGAATATGGAGTATTTTATGGGGAAATTGCCAAGAATGTCAAGTTTTTGCTGTTACCCCTTGGCAAATCTTGGATATTTAGTCAAAACATATCCGTGGTGTTCAACAAGTCTAAGGTTGGCTCATTCCTTATGTTTTGGCAGAAAATTTTGAAAATAAAAGGAAAAAAATGACATAATCAGGCTGCTCTAGAACATGTCATCATATTATATTGCATATATTAACTCCTCTGAAGACTCAAAGAAGTATCAATAAAATGCGTCAATCAATATTAGCAGGCTTTGTTGGATATGCGATGGTGTTCTCCTAAAGGTTAGCTCAATTGTAAACTGAACCAACGTTAGTTTTTGCTGAAATGTCAAACTTTAACCAAAGTTGAGAACTACGTGCAATTTTCTCAAACTGTAACCTGTGCACTAGTTCATGTCAATTTCGACTGTAACTATCAAGTAAAGTAAACCTCGTGCAGATCCGAAGGGATCGTCCATTTTTGGTATAAACAGCAAGTCTAAGTTTGGCAACAGGGACAATAGAGAAGAACAGAGAACTACAAAACTTCATCAGTAGTTCGGTCCCAATTATCAAAAGCAGACAACTATATTAGTCGTCACCTAAAACTAATTTAGCTGAGTCTTGTGTAGATTTTGGCCAAAGTATGTGCGGTCGTCCAGTTCCATCCATGAACAGAGACAAAAGTCTCCCCCAAAAGATGTTGTGAAGATACAGAAAGGAATCATCTCATTGTTTGAGACGCAGATTCAGAAATGAAATAGTAAAAGAGGTAAAGAATCTCTATTTATGTACATAAGGATGAACTTTTGTTTGTTTTTATTTCCCGGCAACACGGGCATGGGTGGGGACAGTGGCTATATGGATGAAATTTCGTTTCAGCAAACAATGACCTTATTTGGGTTATCTGCAACTCCAGGCTTTTCTTTGCCCATCACTCGGCATTTTAGCTCAATCAAATGTCTCTGCTGAACAGAAAAAATATGACCCTTGGTGTCTCATAGGCACAAGATTTCGTCACCATTTTCACGAGGACCTAATGAGACAAGCAGAGAGTAAAAGCAGAATTCGCATACTAGACAAAAATTATGTGACAGATTGTCCCGGACAGAGTTCTTGCCGTTCCAATGACTTGTGTTTCCCCTTTGAGCTAATATTTGACAAACCAATGAAGCATATATTCCCTTTCACGTAAATCTTGCATTTGAGCTTGCATGATGAGAAATAATGCCAAAAAGGTACTCTGTATACGGAAGAGAAATGCTACACATTGTGCTTTAGCTTGATTTTATACATTTACCCAAGTAAAGACTTTTTTTCTGTTATCATATGGCCATGTCTGAAATTTTTGTCAAATTGGGTACCGGAGGCAAGCTGAATCGGTTGACCAAGATTCTTTATTTCCGCAATAAGTATGTACTTTCGGGCAGGACACAAACAAGAAGGATTTGAACTTCAAAAGCCTCAAATCTCGGGACCACTAATCTTGACGTAGCTTATTGATTTACTTTCACAACGACCTAAAAGGTTGAACCCGGCGCAGTATCATTGGAGCTCCATGCTGTGGCTGGAGAGTAATGACGGTATACGGGGCGTGGACATAAGCAGGAGAGAGCTGAAACTCAAAATTCTGCAATATCATTGCTAGGGCCATCTTCGCTTCGATTGTCGAGAAGTTCTGCCCTAGGCATATTCTGGGTCCCCACCCAAATGGATAGAATGCCAACTGATGCTTTGAAGCATTCGAAATGCCGTTGGCAAATCTCTCTGGTCTAAATTCATCTGCATCGTCGCCCCAAAGTTTGGGATCAAAATGAAGCAGCAGAGTCGGAAGGAGGATGTCCACTCCAGCTGGGATTGACATTCCACCTAAAGTAGTATTTTTGCAAGTGTGTCGGTAAAGGGCAGTCACAGGCGGATATAGTCTCATGACTTCGTGTAATATCATCGATACCTGCGAAAGAATCACTTAAGCCAGTGCTGCTGACCAGTATACACTACACAGTTACCGAAAATATTTCCCATAGTGAAAATTTACCATGCATCTTTTTGAGTGATTCTTAATGGGAGCTTAGTAAATGGGACTAGCAATTGAGAGATAGAATGAAGAAAATCTTACAATTTTTAGGTGATTAATCTCATCGATATCGGGAATCCGGTCCCCACAAACCTGCAACACCTCCTCTCTTGCTTTCTCTTGCCACTCGGGGTGCATCGACAGGACGACCATTGTCCAAGTGAGCCAGTTAGCTGTTGTCTCTTGGCCTGCGAAGTAGAACAACTTGCATTCCTCTACGACATCTTCGATTGTCATGTCATTTTCAGCTCCTCTGCATTGCAGTAGCAAGCCAAGTAAATCATTGGTACATGATTCTCCATTCTGCATCACCTTCTCTTTCTGTCTGATTATTGTGCGTATCATCGATTTGATCTGTTGGTCTAGATAGTATCTTCTCTTGTTCTTCTTTGTCGGTAGCAAGCTGCATAAAAAGGCCGAGCAAGAGGAAGCTCAAAATTAAATAACATATACCATTGGCAGCACAAAACTCTTGTATGAATATAATAATACTTATGGCATCAGACAAATTGGATCCAAATAAGCGAAATCCTATCAATGCACCTGAAACCAGGCAAGTATAGGCTAAAATAAGCTTCAAGAACCAGGACAGCTTGTTCCTTCTGAAGCTCAAATATCTTCTTGCCTTCTTCATAGCTGCTCCCGAAGGCAGATCGGGAGATAATGTCAGCTGTGAGGTTTTGCAGTTCAGTTGCAACATCAACTTCACACGATCCTTGAGAGTTGGTCAACTCCTTGAGTCGATCCATAAGGTCGCAACAGCTCATGGAAAAAGCTGGTATCATCCCCTGGCAAATAAAACTTATTAGTGAACTATATTGCTATTTGATTCTAATATGTGCCTAGCTACTGATCTCTCAATTGCTTATTTCTGTACAAATATTTGTTGCATTTTTCACAACAATTGGGCAGAAAAATTCTGAATAACAGTATGTGCAAAAATATGAAAATACCTTCAACTTCTCAAAGTGGAAAGCTGGTGTGATCAATTTCCTACGTTTGGCCCATTTTTCTCCTTCCAAAGTGGACACACCAAGCTGTAGAAGATCGACTAGAGGGTTGGAAGGTGGTTTCACAAAGTGGCCATTCTTGTCTGCTAGCACCACCTTGATGAGCTCCGGGTCTGCCACTATCAGACTTGGTCTCGTTTCAATCCAACTCAAACATACTTTACCTGCTCAATTTCCCATGTTTTAGAAAAACTTCAGAAAAGATAATACCGCCCTCACTGTGCAAAAATATACGTGAAGATTTATGCAAATTCAATCACAGAACCATGATGCTCCTGGACAAGACTCTCTACATCAAGATTCTCTTTTATCAGGCGAAAAGTAGATAATTGCAGAGTGCAGTGTCGCCTCTATTTTGCTTACCATACTTGTGGACCATTTGCTGAAGTAATGGCCTCACGCGCTGCACAATCCGATGATCAAGACTTGCAGCAGGCTCAGGCCAGGCTTCTTCGGTGGACCTCGCCATCTGCTTCAGGTCATCATGGAAGGGACTGTAGGAAGTGCCTTGGAGACCTTGATTTCTCAAGTACTTCTCCAGAGTCTTGGGTCTATGCCAATAAACATAGTAGACTTTCCCCACGCAATACATGAACAGAGAAGCCAAAGAGAGTGCTAAAGAGCTCAAAACGTAACTCTGCATTTTTGCTCTCACGCAATTTCTAAGCTCTGTTTCAGAGCTTGTGGGATCGGTTAGCTTGGAGGAAATGAGCACTGAGTCTAAAAAATTTATAGCGGTGTGAGGCATGAAATGATGGTCATGTTTCTCCACATCTTTTCAATTTTTTCATTTTTTTTTTCTTGTGATTGAAGAATTGATTGCCAGGCCAACAACACCTAAAACACCCAAATAAGGAGCGACTCCTAATAGGTTTTTAGAATGGTAAATGGAGCATAAATGAACCGAATTGCATATTAAATAGGCAAAAGTTCCTTAATTACACATATGATACTGGAATTAACTCACAAGATGTGTCTTTTAGAAGTATGATTTAGCATATCCTTCCATTGCTAAGATGGACAACCTCCTAAGAAAATGTCTATATGTATGCCAAATAATAATATCATGAGACTTAGCATGGAACAAGCTAAAATGAAGAATATCTTGGATGAATAATTCACGGTGTCACAGCATCTTTATTTAAAAAAAAAAAAAAATCTTATGAATTTCATTGACTAAAATAAGAACGTGTGGCTACCAAATTCTCCAAAGTTTGTCATTTACTCAGTTTGTGATATTTATTGATAATCTATTTAGTGGTTGACATTTATGGTGCGCCAATACGATGGCATATTGCAATATGGAATTATTGATTTTGGAGTCCCCACAAAAGGGCTCTTTTGACAATAAAATAAGTGGGCAGTGTAATTTAATATGTAGATTTTCTTTTTAAAAATTTTATTTTTTCCTTGGGCACCAAGCCATAAACAAGGGCTTGGTCATACCAATTGCTTTGAAGTTGACTTTCTTTGGACAAAAGTGATGAGGTGACAGAAATTGGTGCACTTTTGTCTTATGCCTTGGTTTCCAAGAGTTCAATAATCCGCCATTCTATGTGACCATGCGTCCTCTTCAGCGCCTTGCTCTCCAAGAGATCAATAAGAGTAGGGCCATGTACAATATTCTTAGGGGTCGCAGTCCATCATAAACATATTGATTATTGATTTATGATAAAATAAAAAAATTTTGTGACCGGTACCAACTATTGCAAAGCAATATGTTTTTGTTTTCTTCGATTAGGGCAATGAATAGTGGAGAGTTGCGAATTTATTACTAATAACACGAAAAAGGGGATAAAAAAAGAAAAATTCAAAACCTAGCCAACCTCCCTCTTTGGTCGCTTCGATCAGTTCACCTCATTGACAAACCGAAATCGTGCCGAAAGATCATATACGAGAATTCTTCAAAATAGGAATACAAATTTGAGGTTGGGTGGGCCTAATCGGGAAAGCCCATACCATACCCTAAAGAGAAGCCACCGGCCTAACCCTGTCCAAATCACAGAAGACCCACTTTTGAGAAGATTGCGAGGACAACTCCGGGCTTTACTTGGGGGCCTGATTTGCAGGATCTAACGAGTAAAGCAGCCGCTCTTGCAGCAAGGCGGGACCTCAAAGAAATCAGCAAACGTGAGATATCCAATGTTTTGGGGAGAATCACGGCCGGACCAGAGAAGAAAAATGCCGTTGTCTCATCTGAAAAGAAGAAGTTGGTTGCTTATCATGCATGGTATATACGTCCGGTGTAATGTAGCTATGGCTGTTGACCGTATGATGAGAATTTTGCAAGTGGCTGAGCATGCTTTAGTAGGTGCACTGATGCCTGAATAATGAATATGACCCTGTGGCCAAGATATCCATCATCCGCTGTGGCCAAGCCAGAGGACTTACACCTTTTTCGCTCCAAGCGAAGAGAGACTCGAGTCTGGGCTATATACAGTAGAAGCTACCCCGAGAATCAGATGGCCATTGCACTTGGTAGAAAAGTTAGTTCTGAATACTCGATCTTACGATTGACCAATAATTGAATGAGCCTAATTAAAAAATCAAGATAGGATAGTGTAATGTATCATATTTTGTGTATCAAGATAGAATAAAGTTGGATATATAGAAATATAGTCTAGATGAAATTTTCCTATAGAAAGTACGATAAAGGTGGATAGAATTTCTTATACTTATGGTTAAAAGTTATTTTTCTCAAATAAAAAACTTCTTAAATGAATGAAAATTAAATATAAATATTATTTGTATTCTAATATAAAATGAAAATTTAAAATAACAATATATATTGAATTTCTTTCTACTCCATATATATTTTGTATATAATTCATATTTTTTCTACTAGTTACATTGCCCTTTGTGATAGATGCACAAAAAGATTTTATGATAACTTTATGTTGTTAGAGTAATTAAATATTAAACCACGCATTATCTAATAACTTAAACTTTTAGATTAGTTTGCAGTGATCCTACAAAATCTTACATGAGATGCCTACCTCATTCGATGCATGAGAAAGCGTCGAATAGACCAAAAACAAAATGTAAATTTGTATAATGTAGTATGTTCCATGAACTCAATGACAATAGTAAAAACGTTCGTATTATGTTCTCCTTTTTTCAGCAGATAGTAGTAAGACTAGAAATGTTCATTTCGACAGGCTATCAGACCCCATTGTTGTTCACCGTCGTTATCATGTGAGATATCAATCCATTCGGATTTGCTTTCAGACGTGGATTCCATAGTTGTTTTCACAACAGTATAAGAGTATGATTTTCCTCTCATCAACTGCCGAGAATGGGAATGAATCGATCGAGTATTTCTAGAAATGTTTAGTCTGACAATCAGACATCTAATGTTTTCAGTGATTGAACTGCCTAACAATCATCCTCTCCAAACACCATCGCGTCAATCTGTAAATTCCCGGGACTCACAAGGAGAAATTAGCGAAACTGATGAGAATGAATCGATCCATTCAAGAATCTGGCGATCCCGCTAAGCCTCTCATTTCTTCATCCCGTCTTTGCATTGTCTCATTTGTTTTCACATCGCTCTCACACTTGCCCATCCACTGCTGGAGCGAGTGATTCAATGGATTGATCTGAATTTGTGGCCTTTGTGATAAACAAATGCAGAAACGGCGGATTGGTGGAAGCCAACGATGCTTTATTCTGCTTGGAGAGGATGATTCGAATGAACCCTTTGCCTTCAACCCCCCGTTTTGCCCAACTCTTGGGGGTTGGCCAAGATGAAGCATTGCGCCATCACCATTGACATGACCGAGAGGATGGGTTTGGAAGGAACGACTCCCAATGTTTTTACTCGCAGCATTTTGATGAATCACCTCCGCCAATTGAAGAGGTCCGATCTCGGTTTCTCAGATGTTAAATAGTCAAACTTGCACTAGATACAACAACCGTGAGCTTTAACACTTTGATAAGGTAGATATAACCACATGCCGAGCCATGATGAGGGATTGTCAAGAACCGGCCATACCAGGAAAGCCGTTCGATTGCTGAAGAATTTGGAAGACGAAGGCTGGGAGCTAGATGCGATCATGTACACCATGATCATCGGCAGTTATCGCAAGGAGCATTGGCAGTATTGCTTGGATCCTTGGTGTCTAGTATCGACAATTTATTGGTATAAAACCCTGCAAAAAAAAAAAAAGACAAACCTTCATCTCCTTGGGAATTGGAAGTCCAGACCTTGTGATGCTGCTTATATGAGAGAAAAATAAACATGTGCTAGCTTATAGTGTTGCATAAACAGAGCGGACTTGGAAATTAGCACGTTGGCATTATATCAAATATTTCATGAAGTCATCATACCGGTATACCACAGAGGAGGTGGCATTGGAGTCCACGTGAGATGGTCCCAGTAGCACAAGTAGCTGCAATCCTCACCAATCCTTCAATTATCCTGAACTTTGAAGACATTCTCTTCCAATTGCATTACTAACTAGGAAATAAAGAAAATTGCACAAATAATACCTTCTTCATCTTCCGCTTCATTTCCTTTTTCCTGGGTCATCACCAATGGCTTCTATAAAAATAATTTAACACGTATAGTGAAAAGTGCTGTTTTGGCTAGAAAGTGAGATCAGACCATAAAATTTCATGAGCAAGGTGGTGAGTACGGGAATGAATCGATCAGAGTATTTCTCAAAATGTTCAGTTTGGCAAACAATTAGTTTTCAATGATTGAACCGAAAACTATGTTGTTATCAAGACATCTAAAGTTTCAGTGATTAAACTGCCTAACAATCATCCTCTCCATACACCATCGCGTCAATTTGTGGATTGTCGGAACTCGGAAGGAGAAAATTTGGCAAAACTGATGAGAATGAATCAATCCATCTGCACTTCTGCTCTTCACCGTCTTGTTCGAGAATCTTGCCATCTCGCTAAATCTCTCACTTCTGATCCCATCTTTGCATCGAACCATTTTCTTTCACGTCCCTCCCACAGTTGCCCATCCACTGCTGGAGTGAGTGATTCAATGGATCAATCTGAACTTATGACTTTTATGGTGAACAAATGCAGAAATGGCGGATTGGTGGAAGCCGACAATGCTTTATTCTTCTTGGAGAGGACGATTCGGGCGAACCTCTTGACTTTACCTCCCTGTTTCGCCCAACTCTTGGGGGTTGGGGCCAAGATGAAGCATTACCCCGTCACCGTTGACATGATCGAGCGGATGGGTTCGAAAGGAACGACTCCCAACAGTTCTACTCGCAACATTATGATGAATTACCTCTGCCAATTGAAAAGATCCCATCTCGGGTCCTCAGTTTTGTGTAAAATGGTCAAACTTGGACTTGAACCCACAACTGCGAGCTTTTAACACTTTGATCAATGGGCTCGTTGGAGAGGGTAGAATCGCCAAAGCCATGAGCTTGGCGGATGAAATATTGGCCAGACAATCGAGGTAGATATAACCACGTGCCAAGCCATGATGAGGGATTGTGCAGAACCGGCAATACTGGAAAAGCCGTTCGATTGCTGAAGAATTTGGAAGACACAGGCTGAGAGCTAGATGTGACCATGTACACCACGATCGTCGGCGGTTATTGCAGGGAGTATCAACAATTTATCGGTATAAACCCCTGCAAAGAATTAAAAAAAGAACATTTCCTTGGGAATTGGAAGACCGGACTTTGTGATGCTGCTGCTGATACGAGAGCAAGGAAATTGAACTTGTGCAAGCTTATACTACTCAATAAATGAAGGGGACTTGGAAATTAGCACTTTAGAATTATATCAAATATTTCATGAATTAGTCATCATACCAGTATACCACAGAGAAGGTGGCACCGGAGTCCACATGAGAAGGTCCCGGTAGCAGTGGTAGCTGCAATTTTGTTGTCAACTCAGTTGAGGCAATCTTTTCTTCTCCTTCTCTCTTCTCCTTCTTCATTCCTTGGTGAGATTTTGTTCCCTTCTCTTGGTTGTCCTTCGAGGCAAATTGTTAAGAACTTTTGGACGACCCGAAGGTGTGTCTCTTAAAGTTTGAACCACATCATCAAATGTAAACCCTGTATTTGGGTCTCACACTCATTGGCTTTTCCAATCAGCTGTTGTCACATGAGATTTTGAAAATAATTATAATTCTACTAGCTACATATGTACTTCATGATAGATTCAAGAAAAAAATGTATGATAAATTCAGGTTGTTTATGATATTTCATCAAAAGTTACAAACACTAACAAATTCAACCTTAGAAGACTTATAACTAGTCTCCACTTGGGCACTTGCTAAAGATGGTCAGAAAATGAGGGTGATGCATGTGTTACATAAGATGGTTGAGAGTAAAAATGTGTCACACTTTCCAATCATCTCGAAGAGAGATAAAGATGGATCCTTATTTCTGTCTATTTTTAGATGTATTTGGAATGAAGAGTCTAAAATTAGCTGTTAAACATTTTGCATCAATATAAACAAGGTTATTTTGACAATCTACAAGTGACGAAATCTCATCTATCAACACCAATATCTGGAGACATTAGTTTTGCCAATTGTTTGTTATTATCAAAGAAAACAAAGGACTTAAGAAAAGAGAAGTATTCACCATCATCCTTGTTTGTGTTTATGAACAGAACGGATGCTCAAAGTGCCCAAACTACAGAACAGAAAGGCATGAATTAGCAAAATTAGCAATTTGGAATTTTTGCTAGGAGGCTATATTTAACTTCACAAATTTAATGCTGCATACATGAGATTTAAGGTCCTTTATTTATCACAACATTCAAAAGATATTATGAACTAACAGAAAAAAGAGGAGATTGTCATCATGCATCCTAGTTCACGGATTTCTAGTGAAATTCCACAGCTCACATAGTATAAGCACTGTTAAAAATTGATCTATTTTTAGAAAATTCTAGACTACACTAGACTACACAAGACAGAAAAAGTTAGTGGAAACAAACCAGCAAAAAGCAAGGCTCGAAGACTCTCAAATGCTAAAGAATTTTCTGGTACATGGGCAGCAAACCACGTGGACAGCAAAAAGCAAAAGAAAAGTCAAGAATAGCGGCTGAAGGAGAACAAACTAGAGAAGTCTCGTGCATGGAAAATTTGTGCATGGGAAATCTTGAATGAAAGTCAACAATGGCTGCTTGACCATGAAGAAAGAATGATCTAGAGTACGTGGGCAGCCGAGAGAACAGAAAAATACAGAAAAATGGAGAAGCAACTAGAAGTCCTCAATGTCGGAGAAGGAATGGCGGTGACATGCCTATAAATAGGGGTTGGGGTGTGTGTTTTAAGTGGTAGAAAAAACTACACACACTCCTTCCTTTGTAATAAAAATTTTCATAATAAAAGCTCTCTTTTTCTTTTTACCCAAATTCCCTTTGCCATTGTAGTCCTTTTTTTATTCATACGTAACACTTGCACACACACTAGCTTCCGCAAAAACACCCAACAAGCACACAAGTTGCTCTATTATGGTACAACTGGTAGTACATACCTCCATCTGCAGAGCCTCATTGGGTTTGAAAGTGATATCATTAGAATGAGACCACATCAAACAACTCTGTATCAAGGTAACAAGCAAAAAAATCAACACGTACATATTCGATTAACAAAGAGGTAGAACCTAACAAGCACACAGCACATTCAATTAAATATGAGTACACAAGTCACTCTTTCACAGTTATGGTAGGACTAGTAGTGCATACCTCTATTTGCAGAGCCTGAGTGAGTTTGGGAATGATACCATTAGAGCGCATTGCATCAAAGAACTCTGCATTTGGTTAACATGTAGAAAAATCAGCACGTATGTATTTGCTTAATAGAGGTAGAACCTAATGAGCATACAAAAGTAGATTCAACTAAAAATAATACATTCACAATCATTCAGTTTTGTGCTGATGAAACCATATCAAGTGCTTTGATCTTCACAAGCATAAAAACTTCCTTAAGACACTCCAGTTGGCCCATGAGCCCGTTCAAGGTCCCACAAAGCTGGCCTTCAGCTATTGCTGATAACACCTTAGCAAAATCCCTCTTCTTCATTTGATCGTTCTTTGGTATGGACTATGAATTTGCCTCAGCCAAGTTAGCCGGACCCGGATCAATCATTTGATAAAATGATTTTACGACAACATCGGGATCATATAGGATGCAAAATAATAAGCAAAATCTTAATCTCCTCGCCTAGTTGTTTTACAGAGCAGGCAAAAAATTGTCCCATTCTTGCAAAAGGTCATCTATACAGCTCTTTGAATTGAAGTCCAAAAGTAACCTTGATCATTACATAGACCAACCGGACTGTCACAAAAGTAGCACCAATTTATCTCACTTGATAATCTTTCATTTGTTCTCACAATTGTTTATGGAAAGCCTGCCTAGAATCATAGATGAAAAATGCTAGCCAAAACTAACTTTTACTTTTTTAAATCACGCACCAAAAAATAAAAATAAAAATGGAACCTTGATTTTTATTTTGGCTCAGTTTCTCTTCCTTACTGGGAATTCATGCTCAAATGAACAATGGACAAGCTTTCCCATCATCACGAAAAATCGAGAGTTGTTTGTCCTAAATGGGATATCTACCAATATTCAAATCTGACACGTAAAATTGCTCACAAAAGGAGTTCAAAATGGCGAAGGATTTTTTTAAAGGAAAATACTAGTTTGAGATAGAGAAAAAAGGAATATGGCGAGCAATTTATAAATTGAGTTGCAAAAGATCAACCTCTTGATGAAAAATTCTCATCTTGGGTTTACCAAGAGGAAAACTGTAAATCACTAAGTAATTTTTGTTTACCTATGTTGTAAAATTTCATTTGTTGCCTCACAAGCCGCTAATCTATCTGTAAAAGTTGCCGATGGAAGATTAGCTGAAAAAACATTGCCGTGATGCAATCAACAGCAAATATATTTGGGCAAACCCAAATCAAATAGATACCAAGCGTCGAGCAAATAATTCTTAAAAGATATATCTGTTAGAAAAGTATTACACTTTTCGCTCATGCTAGTTGTTAAAGGACAAAGAATCTTACCAGATGACCAACCACTTCTAACGTATGAAGAACCATTGTCAAATCTAAATTTTGATCTTGGCTGAAGCATCATGTTAGCTTCTAGGACCAACTTCCCCACTCTTGTAATTAGGTAAGACTGGGAATTGAGTCTTGACACCACGTAGATTATGACAACCATTGATATTCAACTCTTTCAAGTTCCAAAAGCATCGTAGGTCAGGTAATCTTTCGATGAACCATGATTATAGACATTGAACATCTCTAACAACTCCACCTTATCACCTTGTATTTCGACTAGATTGTTGCAATAGCAAGTATTTAATCACTTCAAGCCCTCGTAATTTCGGATGGATCAACCTTCTAATGGACTTGCACCTATATGTACGTATTGTCTACAAGACCTCCAATTTACCTTGGCCCTAAATTTCAACTAGATTATCTCAATCCTCAATGTCCAATCCTTTCAGAAGATTGGATTGTGAGAGGTCCATTCTTTTAATGGAATTGTAAGAGTTTTATTGACAACTCTTCCAAGTACTTGAATCCGTCAAGCTCAAGCAATATCAACTTAGGACAAGAGTCAACACAAAGTTTCAAGAATCTTGAGGTAAGCTCTGGGAAGTACTCAAGTTGATCGTATCCATAAAAATGAAGTTCTTCCAGGTGGAATAGGTAAGAAAGCTCTGGCAACCTGGGAATCAGGGAATTGATCTGAAGAAATGTTAAGCCGAAAGAAAGCTCTAGCAACGATCAAGCTCCTTACAGCCCTCTTGGTCAAGGCATTAGAGAGAAGAAAGATTCCAAATGCTTTCTGGTGGGTCAAATTTCAATGTGCTAGTAATATGGAGAATCACGAGTGAAGACAAGTCATTGATTTCTCTTGGAATTCCCCCTTTTAGACTATCACAAGATTCAAGAAATAGCCTTTGGCCATTTGTTCAACGATCCAATAGCAATGGGTAACTATTCAAGGTCAAAAATCCCCAATGCATTGCAAATTTGGTAAATCCACAATTGATGTAGGAATTTCTTTTAGTGAACAACACATGTAAAGGTTAAGGTATTTAAGAGAAGAAAGATTTCCAATTGAGTTAGGGATTTCTCTCAATCACAAGATTCAGAAGAAAGATCCTCAATTGAGCTAGGGATTTCTTTAACTCACAACTCATTAGATTAAGTTTTTTGAGAGAAGAAAGATTCCCAATTGAGCTAAGGATTTCTATCAATAACTTGCAACCCCATAGACCAAGTTGTTCAAGAGAAGAAAGATTCCCAATTGAGCAATGGATTTTTGTCAATGACTAACCTCATAGATCAAGTTGTTCAAGAGAAGAACGATTCCCGGTTGAGCTAGGAATTTCTGTCAAAAGTTTGCAATTCTTTAGATCAAGTGTTTTGAGAGAAGAAAGATTCCCAAGTGAGCTAGGGATTTTTGTCAATGACTTGCAACCTCATAGATCAAGTTGTTTGAGAGAAGAAAGATTCCTAATTGAGCAAGGGATTTCTCTTAATGACACACAACCCCTAAAGGTTAAGTTGTTCAAGAGAATAAAGATTTCCAATTGAGTTAGGGATTTCTCTCAATAACTCGAATTCTTTAGATCAAGTATTTTGAGAGAAGAAAGATCCCAAATTGAGCTAAGGATTTCTGTCAATAACTCATTCTTTAGATCAAGTTGTTTTAGAGAAGAAAGATTCCCAATTGAGCTAGGGATTTCTCTCAATGACACACAACCCCCTAGCTGAAGTTGTTCGACAGAAGAAAGATCCCCAATTGAGCTAGGGATTTCTATCAATGACTCGCAACTCCATAGATGAAGTTGTTTCGAGAAGAAAGATTCCCAATTGAGCTAGGATTTTTGTCAATGACTCGCAACTCCATAAATCAAGTTGTTCGAGAGAAGAAAAATTCCCAATCGAGTTAGGGAATTTTGTCAATGAAGTTGCAACTCATTAGATCAAGTTTTTTGAGAGAAAAAGATTTCCAATCGAGCTAGGGATTTTTGTCAATAACTACTAACTTGCAACTTCATTAGATTTTTCTCAAGTTTTTCCCATGACAAAGCCGTTTAGAAAGAAAGATTCCCAATTGAGTTAGGGATTTCTCTTAATGACACATAACCGCCTAGCTGAAGTTGTTTGAGATAAAAAAAGATCCCCAATTGAGCTAGGGATTTCTATCAATAACTTGCAACTTATTAGATCAAGTTTTTTGTGAGAAAAAAGATTTTCAATTGAGCTAGGGATTTGTGATTATAACTTGCAACCCCATAGACCAAGTTGTTCGAGAGAAGAAAGATTTCCAATTGAGCTAGGGATTTCTATCAATAACTTGCAACCCCATAGACCAAGTTGTTCGAGACAAGAAAGATTCCCAATTGAGCAATGGATTTTTGTTAATGACTCGCAACCTCATAGATCAAGTTGTTTGAGAGAAGCACGATTCCCAATTGAGCTAGGGATTTCTGTCAATAACTTGCAATTCTTTAGATCAAGTGTTTTGAGAGAAGAAAGATTCCCAATTGAGCTAGGGATTTCTGTCAATGACTGGCAACCCCATAGATCAAGTTGTTTGAGAGAAGAAAGATTCCCAATTGAGCAAGGGATTTCTCTCAATGACACACAACCCCCTAGCTGAAGTTGTTCAAGAGAAGAAAGATATCCAATTGAGCTAGGGATTTCTGTCAATAACTCGCAACTCTTTAGATCAAGTTTTTTTAGAGAAGAAAGATTTCCAATTGAGCTTGGGATTTCTGTCAATGACTTGCAACCCCATAGATCAAGTTGTTCGAGAGAAGAAAGATTCCCAATTGAGCTAGGGATTTCTCTCAATGACACGCAACCCCTTAGCTGAAGTTGTTCGAGAGAAGAAAGATCCCCAATTGAGCTAGGGATTTCTGTCAATAACTCGCAACTCTTTAGATCAAGTTTTTTTAGAGAAGAAAGATTCCCAATTGAGTTAGGGATTTCTCTCAATGACACACAACCCCTAGCTGAAGTTGTTCGAGAGAAGAAAGATTCCCAATTGAGCTAGGGATTTCTGTTAATGACTCGCAACTCCGTAGATCAAGTTGTTCGAGAGAAGAAAGATTCCCAATTGAGCTAGGGATTTTTGTCAATAACTCGCAACTCCATAGATCAAGTTGTTCGAGAGAAGAAAGATTCCCAATCGAGCTAGGGATTTCTATCAATGACTCGCAACTCCAAAGATTAAGGTTCTCAAGAGAAGAAAGATTCCCAATTGAGCTAGGGATTTTTCTCAATAACTTGCAATCCCATAGACCAAGTTGTTCGAGAGAAGAAAGATTCCCAATTGAGCTAGGGATTTCTCTCAATGACACGCAACCCCCTAGCTGAAGTTGTTCGAGAGAAGAAAGATCCCCAATTGAGCTAGGGATTTCTATCAATAACTCGCAACTCTTTAGATCAAGTTTTTTGAGAGAAGAAAGATTCCCAATTGAGTTAGGGATTTCTGTCAATAACTTGCAACCCCATAGATCAAGTTGTTCGAGAGAAGAAAGATTCCCAATTGAGCTAGGGATTTCTCTCAATGACACACAACCCCCTAGCAGAAGTTGTTCGAGAGAAGAAAGATCTCCAATTGAGCTAGGGATTTTTGTCAATAACTCGCAACTCTTTAGATCAAGTTTTTTTAGAGAAGAAAGATTTCCAATTGAGCTAGGAATTTCTGTCAATAACTTGCAATCCCATAGATCAAGTTGTTCGAGAGAAGAAAGATTCCCAATTGAGCTAGGGATTTTTGTCAATGACACACAACCCCCTAGTTGAAGTTGTTCAAGAGAAAAAAGATCCCCAATTGAGTTAGGGATTTTTGTCAATAACTCGCAACTCTTTAGATCAAGTTTTTTTAGAGAAAAAAGATTCCCAATTGAGCTAGGGATTTCTCTCAATGACACACAACCCCCTAGCTGAAGTTGTTCGAGAGAAGAAAGATTCCCAATTGAGCTAGGGATTTCTGTCAATGACTCGCAACCCCATAAATCAAGTTGTTCGAGAGAAGAAAGATTCCCAATTGAGCTAGGGATTTCTGTCAATAACTTGCAACCCCATAGATCAAGTTGTTCAAGAGAAGAAAGATTCCCAATTGAGCTAGGGATTTCTCTCAATGACACACAACCCCCTAGCTGAAGTTGTTCGAGAGAAGAAAGATCCCCAATTGAGCTAGGGATTTCTGTCAATAACTCGCAACTCTGTAGATCAAGTTTTTTTAGAGAAGAAAGATTCCCAATTGAGCTAGGGATTTCAGTCAATAACTTGCAACCCTGTAGATCAAGTTGTTCGAGAGAAGAAAGATTCCCAATTGAGTTAGGGATTTCTCTCAATGACACACAATGCCCTAGCTGAAGTTGTTTGAGAGAAGAAAGATTCCCAATTGAGCTGGGGATTTCTATCAATGACTCGCAACTCTGTAGATCAAGTTTTTTGAGAAAAGAAAGATTCCCAATTGAGCTGGGGATTTCTATTAATGACTCACAACCACATAGATCAAGTTGTTCAAGTGAAGAAAGATTCCCAATTGAGCTAGGGATTTCTTTCAATGACACACAACCCCTAGCTTAAGTTGTTCGAGAGAAGAAAGATCCCCAATTGAGCTAGGGATTTCTGTCAATAACT
Source organism: Eucalyptus sideroxylon x Eucalyptus melliodora (assembly GCA_016097485.1). Lineage (NCBI taxonomy): Eukaryota > Viridiplantae > Streptophyta > Magnoliopsida > Myrtales > Myrtaceae > Eucalyptus > Eucalyptus sideroxylon x Eucalyptus melliodora. The sequence continues at coordinate 31,656,775 of CM027825.1, read as the reverse complement.
CGCAACTCTTTAGATCAAGTTTTTTGAGAGAAGAAAGATTCCCAATTGAGCTAGGGATTTCTCTCAATGACACACAACCCCCTAGCTGAAGTTGTTCGAGAGAAGAAAGATCCCCAATTGAGCTAGGGATTTCTGTCAATAACTCGCAACTCTTTAGATCAAGTTTTTTGAGAGAAGAAAGATTCCCAATTGAGCTAGGGATTTTTTTCAATGACTTGCAACCCCATAGATCAAGTTGTTCGAGAGAAGAAAGATTCCCAATTGAGCTAGGGATTTCTATCAATGACTTGCAACCCCATAGATCAAGTTGTTCGAGAGAAGAAAGATTCCCAATTGAGCTAGGGATTTCTCTCAATGACACACAACCCCCTAGTTGAAGTTTTTCGAGAGAAGAAAGATCCCCAATTAAGCTAGGGATTTGTGTCAATAACTCGCAACTCTTTAGATTGAGTTTTTTGAGAGAAGAAAGATTCCTAATTGAGCTAAGGATTTCTGTCAATAACTTGTAACCCCATAGACAAAGTTGTTCGAGAGAAGAAAGATTCCCAATTGAGCGAGGGATTTCTCTCAATAACACATAACCCCCTAGTTGAAGTTGCTTGAGAGAAGAAAGTTCCCCAATTGAGCTAGGGATTTCTGTCAATAACTGAACTTTCTAGATCAAGCCCCAATTGAGCCTAGTTTAAGTTGTTCAAGAGAAGAAAGATTCCCAATTGAGCTAGGGATTTCTCTCAATGACACGCATATCTTTAGATCAAGTTCTTTGAGAGAAGAAAGATTCCCAATTGAGATAGGGATTTCTTTCAATGACGTGCAACCACCTAGATCAAGTTGTTTGAGAGAAGAAAGATTCCCAATCGATTTTCTCAATTGAATGTTGTTCGAGAGAAGGATTTTCCTCAATGACAAACAACAATTGAGTTGTTCAAGAGTTCCCATTGAGAGGGATGAAAGATTCCATAGATCAAGTTGTTCAAGAGAGAAAGATTTCAACCAATGAACAACAAGATTGCAACTCCCTAGATGAAGTTGTTCAAGAGAAGAAAGATTCCCAATTGAGCTAGGGATTTCTGTCAATAATGTGCAACCACCTAGTTCAAGTCGTTTGAGAGAAAAAAGATTGACATAAGAATTTTCTTTGAACATAAATTGAGGTCAAGGTATTGGAGAGACAAAAGATTCCCAATTGCGAGCAACCAATGAACACTTCTGATAATTTCTTAAATAGGGAATCTTTATAATGCCATGGGAAATTAAAAGTTCTTTTAGTTCTTGCAATTCCCCCACTTCCTCTGGTAGCTCTTTCAAATTATAACATCTACACAAGTCCAAGGATATGAGGCTCTTGAGTTTGCCAATAGAAGGATCGACTTGCTTCAGTTTGTAAGAATCGGACAAGATGAGAATCTTTAACTTTGTGAAAGCCGAAAATTAGGAGTATATCTTAACTCAAAGCTATATGAAAGGTTGAGAACTTTTAGCTGCTTTGCCGCCTGTATAAAAGAGAAAGCTGTCAAAAAGGAGTTTAATTGATAAAACAAAACAAAGCAAAGATCATAGAAGATGTCTTTTTTTCCATCTTACCATGATCGAACTCCATCCTCCCCAATCATCTGTAAGCTTGTTTTGTGACAATTCCAGCACCACTAATTTAGATAGATGCAAATTGATTGCTGAAGAAAATATATTGGGTTCAATGTATAACCATCGAAGCCATCTTAATTCAGGAAACAATTCATTAAAGTCTCCACTTATGGTCGTCCAGCAAAATGAAAGGAACCTTGAGCTTGGTAAGTTTTTAAACAGTTCACTTGTGCATGTAGAGGAATAGCCACGGGGCCAATAATCGAACCCACTCTTGAAATGCTACATATCAAATCAATCAATTGAGTGTCTGAATTGACTTCTATTTTTTTACTTTTTCTTTTCTAAACCCCATACTTTCACAATTTGCCATCTTTTTACCCCTCGCCAAACATAAATGTTGATATGTAAACACACACATATAGTATTCTAATAATTTTTATTAAAATTCAAACAATATTTTAAATAAAAAGAACACGTTTTCTTGCTTTAAAAAATTCAAGACGAATCACCTCAATTCTTACCTCTCGCTTTTTTGGAATTTTGTAGTGCACGTACTTTGATTTTTATTAAAGTGGAAATACACGAAACCTTTTAAAACATACGAATGTTAAAGAGTACCTATGGGTCACTTGTTAAGTAGCTAAGTAAGCACTTGATTTTCAATTTGTTAACTATTGTTATTAAGTGTTTAATCATTCTTTAGCAATACACCTTTAGCATTTGAATAATATTTTAGATTTTGACGGAAATTGGAAGAGAGCTGGCTTTAGACCAACTAAAAATGAACTAATTAACTTCCTTACATGGTGTTATAGTTAGATTAAGGTCTTAACATATGGAACAGTAGGTTTGTCAATGCTGGGCAACATCTTTTGGCAAACTCTACCACACGAAACTTTCTGGAAAAATCTACTTATGTTACCTAAACAGAAAAGTGAAGATACGTATGTCCATTTCCCAAGATTGGCACCATTTCTTTTCGCATCTTATAAGTCAAAAGTACTGCTTAAACTTTGTTGCTAAAGGAGATCAGTTAATTGAAAAGATGGTGACAACATTAACAATTGAGCTACTTTATTATTTTTCCCCTGAAAGCTTAGTTGATCAGTGACAGTATTGGATAACGTTCAAATAGCAAAATTCTAAATCTTAAACCTTAAACTTTCTATTGGATTAGCATCTCGAGATTGACCACAAATAAATCAAGCCGCCACTCAATCTACACATTGACATGGCGTAAACGTTCGGAGGAATAGACCGAGATGCCCATAACAGAGATCGCAACTAGCCAAAGCTACTAGTCGGTGGTGGGCCTCAAGCAAGACTCGGTTGCTTGAACAAAGCAAGCGGTGCGATTCTAGATCAAAGCGGGCAACTAGTCACGCTCGGTTGGGCGTGCGATTCTGGATCACAGCGGGCACCTGGCCACGCTCGGTTAGGCACTAAGGAGACATGTCTAAGTGAGTTATTTTTTCTTTCCAATTTATTCTATGGTCAAGTTCTTTAGGATTTACCAAAAGCAATATAAGGTACAGTTGATAGTTTTCTGAAAGATTTGGCTGAAATATTTGAGAGACAACCTCACGCAGCTCATTTAGTGGTTAAGGAATGTGCTTTTGTGTATCATGATTATTTGATTCCTGATTAAGTGTTAATAATTTCTTGTTTGAACCCTCCAGCCGGACTTAATTAAGCTGATGTCCCACCTGGCAATGAGTTAAATGGAGTATTTCACCATTATGGAACTTATGTAGCCGTACCCACTTTTGTCAAATAGGTTTTCTAGGGGTATGTTGATGTAAATTATTTTAGCATGGGCATGCTTCTCAAGAGGTGAATTAGAAATTAGAAATTAGTACTCATCTATTAACATGCACTTCTAGAGCAAAGTAATTTCAAGCCAGTAGTGCCCCTCACTCGACCAGTTCAAGAAAATGCATTTGTAACACATAAAAGCAAAATTTGACTTAGAAATGGTATTATTTCTGTAAATGGACTTTGCTCAATGTCCACAATAATCTATACACATGCTACACGCATGTTATGTTAACATTATGCTTATTATGTGAACTTTGTAACTTAAACTCTTAAAAATAAGAAGAGAATGGTGATAAAAATTGGGGATGGTACGACATGTTGATGAGGAGAATATTATATAACCGTTAAAGGTGGGGGATGTGTTGGTTAGAGAAGAAGCACTCTACCAAAGTGAGACTTCACTCCTCTGCCATACTTTTTATTAGTAGGAGAATCCTTAAATAATAGTAAAATTGAAAGGGACCTAAAGTGACACCAATCTCATTTCTATAATTATAGTATCATGTTATATCAGATATAGACTAGACATGACCCACGCTATGCACACCATTTATATTGGATTGAGCAGGTGACACCAATTGATGTTTCAAATGATGAGCAATTCCCTCTTAAAAGAGAAGCAAAACACATGTTTATATATATATAATTAACTATGTTTAGACGGTGGGCAATTGCGATTAATGATGGTGGTTTCCCCTTTTAAGAGCTAAATGATGAAAATAGCCCATGGATTCATTTAAATAAATATGATTTATAATGAACTTGATTTTGAGATAATTTAGGTTGAGAGAATAATAGAGAAATCTCTCCCTTGAAAAGAACATTATAGTATAGGATGCATGTGGCAAGTGTCATAGATGATGTATGATGCATGTGGAAGTTATGAATGACCTAGAAACAGGTGGTCGACACGAGGCATTAGTATAAAAGGGGTATGATAAAATCACATGCACGGCACAACAAAGTTCATCTTTTACTTTCCTTGTAATTTTCGTTTGCTCGCACTTCTGTTTCATGCAATTTCATTTAATATCTTTTAATTCCTTGTAATTCGATTTTTAACCTATTTAACTTTTTCTTGTGCACTCCATCCAAGAGAAGTATGTCCATTGTTGGGGGCAAAAAAGAAAAAGGGTTTCTTTCGAATGCGGTTTCCCACCTGAATTTTTACTATAATGAGAGATTTTTTTTTTTTTTTTTTGTTGAATTACTATAATCAAAGATTAAGGAATGTCAACTTATAAATTATAACTGTCTCTCCAAAGATTATGATTTGTCCATCTATATGTGCTTTTCCAATGAAGATAAGGATATTATAGTTATATCTTCACGCTGAATTTGTTCATGTCAGTTTTCTGCATATGCATGGCATGGGCTAATGACTAGTTGATCCATATTTCACAACACTCAACACCTTTCTTCTTTCACATGAACTTTTGTGACAATGGTATCTACTCCAAATTGAAAGCATTATCTTGTTTTTTTTTTTTTTTTTTTTTGGAACGCTATTTATAGGCAAGTGCAAAGATACAATAGGGCAGGAGATATAAGTAAACATTATAAATAAATAAATAAATTTATCGACTGATCAACATAACTTGAAAGTGCATTTTATTTTCACTAGTTTCTTGGAAATGTTATGAATAAACTGAACTGCCAAAACACAAATTTGTTTTGTGAAATATGAACTTGCATGAACACTATCAAACCAAAGATAGAATTCTCTTTTCTTTTTTTTGGTTAGGTTTATTTTATGGTTTGACTCGTTTGTCATTATCCGTACTTTATATATTAACTAGTGAAAAGCTCACGGTGAATATAATTTCTCTTAAGAATAGTTATTGAATCAACAAAAGAATGTGCTCTTTATAATGGTATTGCCCAACATCTCTTGGTTAATTGCAAAGGTTAATTCCCCACCACTGATCAGTCATGAACCTACTAGGCTTCCCCAAATGAAAAATATAAAATAATGAAACGACATGAACATTGACAATCTAAATAAAAATTAAACTTCCTTTCAAAATTGACTGCATGTTGAAAATTTTATATAGTAAAGAAAAAGGTATCGATATAATAATAAGCATGACATTTCCTCTAAATAGTCGAGTTTGTCGAGGGTTTTTGACACAAACGAGAAACAAAAGAAGCAAAGAAAGGAAAATAAGAAAATGCACTCTTTATCACACACCTAAATCCAAGAGATGAACAAGGTCAACGTGATACAACCTTAAAAACATTGTAAGGATTTTCCCTATAAGATTCTTAAGGTGATTTTTGCCATCATAGCTATTAAGACACAAGAAGAATGAAAAGAGATATATCCCTCGTAGGGGGAGGGGTATCTTCAAAATCAAAACAGAAAAATAATTAAAAGTGTATCAAACATTGATTTCCTAATTCATAGGAGCACCACAATACATTCGTCTGTACTAGAAAGCAAGCACCTATGATGAGTGCGAAATTTTTCTTTAGCATAACTGATTTGCTTAATTATTAGTTATTATAATCGGCTTATGTTGTACATTACCATTTTGAACGAAAATTCAAAACATCTTCATTTATCCAATCAATGTTGTATATGCTTCATATTAATTAAATTATTGTAGTCTTTCAATTATCAATAGTTTTAAGTAGATATAAAATTTCATGCTTTTAGTGAACGAGATTTCAATGTAGAATCATAGTTAAAGAATCTTAAATTGATTGCGAAATTAAGTTTTTAACAAATGTAATTTATATCAATGAATTTGGATCAAATAATGTAACTTTTTCATCCTTGGGACACTTATAATCCAATTACTATCACAATTTATCTAAGGGGAACATGAATGGGTGTATAAATAGATTATTTCTTGAAAAGTAGGGGTATCTGCTAATACTAGATAAAAGACTAAAATGGAACACATCAAATTTATGGAGTTGTTTCATTAAATTTATGGAGTTATGAGAGTGAGAGAGAGAGAGAGTAGTGCCATATGTTACCTCCGTTTGCATATTACTTCTCAAGGCTTTATCTTCGAGCCATGGCTTCAGACATCTCTCAGGCGGTTGTCCTTGGCAAAAGATGTGCCTTCCAAGATCTCTCAATTGATCATGCATCCAAAATCTACCATACTCATCCATTTTTATTAAGCACCTTAGCTTCAACTCTTTAATTCCTTCTTTTGGATAAAACATACAATCCTTCCACATGTAAATGGCAAATTTGCTGTCTTCGCCGATAAAGAAGCAAGCAATATCGAGAAAAATCTGTTGATATCCGTGTTCCAATGCATCATAACTTATCTGCAATATCTTTTGGACATCTTTATTCAATCCGTTTCTTAGTTTCTCTAACCTTTCCTGCCATATTTCTCCATCCATTTCTCCATACAAGGATGAACCTATGACCTTGATAGCTAAGGGAAGCCCGTCCATGGTGGATAAGAGATCACGAGAGATGCCCTCAAAATTCTCCGGACATTGGCCCATTGGAAATGCATGTCTTTTAAATAAAAGCAAAGAATGCTCCTCATTTAATTTGTTCAATTCATACGGACAGTCTACCTCAATCATAAATTTATCAAGAATAGCTTTATCTCTAGTTGTAACAATGATGATACTTCCTGTCCCAAACCAATCACGTTCTCTAGCCAAAGCATTTAGTTGATCTTGGTGATCAACATCATCTAGAAGAATGAGGACCTTTCTTCTTTTAAATCTGGATTTGATCAAACTAATTCCCTCATCGACAGTACAAATTTGACGTTGATTTGGTTGTATATCCATTAGTAGATTTTGTAGATGAGGCATACCGTTGCGGGTTGTTTCTCGTATATCTGGAAGGAAGTTATGATGCACAAAGCCATTCAACAGCTTGTTGTAGATGACCTTGGCAAGAGTCGTTTTACCGATCCCGCCCATGCCATATATTCCTATCATTCGAGCATGACTGGTAGGAATGTTTACCCAATTCCTAATTTTGTTGACATGATTGTCAACTCCAACTAAGTGCTTCGAAACATCAAGCTGAAAATCACATCTCAACTTGCTCAAAATAGTTTCAATAACTTTTTCCACTAATTCTCCTTCATGCCTATCAAATAAATAAATAAACTCATCATAACTTCATAATTTTGCATAATCTCATCAAAAGACACCCACATATATGTGAAGGATGGATGGAACCAGTTAACATGCAAAATGTTTTGGTTTTACGAATGACAATGAAGGATGATGGTGTAGCAGTCATTTCATTTTTCCCCTTCTTTTCTTCCAATAGATAGTTCTTATTGAAATAAGATAAGGTGGTGCACCTAGCAAATTAAGATTCTTTAGAAGTAAAATGTTTGTTATAAGCTTATGGTCACTGCTAGTTGAAGGATAGGAGGCCAATAATTTTGGTTACAAAAAGTTTAGGAGAAGATGTTCTCCCTCTAAAGCCTGCGTATCCCACGGACCTAAATGGAGGACTTATAATTAACTTATAGATTGCCTCCCATTGTGAAAGTTAAACTAGACATTAAGCGGGAGTGTTGAACCTAGACATGAAGACTAAGGGATCCTAAGGTTTTAGACGTTATTAGTGTAAGCAACAAGTATTTATAGTCCATGATTTATCAACGGGAGGTCGATTTATCCAAGCTTTGGAAGACTGACTAAGGGATCCTAAGGTTTTAGATGTTGTTAGTGTAGTTTTCAGGGGAAATCTTAGGGAGTACAAGTATTTGTAGTCCATGGGCCATTATGGTTATTCATTGGGACATTTTGGGATGTTTTGTAAGCTTGTAGTGGGAGTAGTTCATCCATATGACATTGGTTTTGCTAAATAACAACACTTAATAAAAAAAAGATGTAGGTGGAAGGTAAGTACCCATTAGCAAATTTCTCAGATTCCCATCCATTTAAGTTACTCACTTCTGTAAGAGCTCGTTGCCCTTCCTGAATATCCTTCTTATCAAAACGCTTCTTACGCAAATGGAAGGCCTCCCCAAAATTTCCCTTTAGATACCGCACATCTGATGGAAGCACTTTGTAAAAAATGGGCAACACTGTGTGTGACATGCTCTTCTTGCAGTCCATGATGCGAACTAGCTCGCGGAGGCACCATTTGCTCGAAGCATAATTTTCAGAGATGATGGGGATCGAAATCTTAGATTGCGTGATGGCATTGAGAATCTCTGAATTAAAATCCTCACCAATTTCAAGGCTATTATCATCCCCGAACACAAAAATTGGTAAAGTCCCTATACCGATTAGACTACGATAGAGATGATCGGTGAATCCGTTCGAGTGTCGGAACCTCTAAAACTCAAGAACACATCGTATTGATTGCTATCTCCTTCCATGGGTATCAAAGGGAAGGACAAAGAAGCAGATGCTCCCTCAGTGATCTCTTTCTCAGCAATCCTTCTCTTTTTCTCCCTCAATGCTCCTTTTTTTGCGCTCTTTTTCTTTTCATTTTGCTCAAACTTTGCCCTTTCCCCATGGAAATCTTATAGGCAAAAATGAAGAGAGAATGCCTTCCTGCTGCACAAGAAGTAGATAAGCAAATGAAAAGGCAGAGCACGTGCTTTTTGGGAGGAAAGCATATGATTTCTGAATGATTTCGAATCCAAAATGTTTAATGATCAAGTCCGTCTATTGACTAATTGAATAGTAAAAGTTATTGACTTAGGAGTGCGGTTCACATCTTTTCTTTCCAATGGACTGCGCCCTCTCATCAAGGCAACATCATTGGGTTGCGTCCACTCATGGAAAGAAGAAAATGGCTAATTTTCATGTCTGCATGCGTGCCCCATAGTCAAGGCTCCTAATCTTTGGTGGAGGGTGCATGCATTATGACCAATTACTAATGCTAAAATGTTTAATGAAGAAAAAATGCCTTCCTGCTCCACTAAAAGATGTAGATAAACAAGTGAAAAGGCTAGATGGAAAGCACATGATTTTTGAACGATTCCCAGTACACAATGTTTAGTGAATGAGTTTTCCTTGGCGGGTGTCTATGGATTTATCCAATATTAAAAGTTGTTGACTTGGAGCAATGTAATGCACACCTTCTCTTTCCCATGGACCTCATCCTCTAGATGCATGGACTTTCCTAATCAAGGTGATTTTCATTAATCGTGTCTCTTATTGGTTGGTTACAAATTAAACATGTCGCTCACATGTAAAATTAACTAAAGCTAACATGTTGATGCCTATATTTCATTAGGCATTCTCAAATGCATATGCCCCTAATGAATCTCAACGCTTATATTACGCAGTTTTCACATGAAACTCAATAATAATAAAGGTTCAAATTTATTAAGGGCATATGCACTCAGGTCCTCTAAGAAAATTTCCATATTTGCTTCAATCATGCCTTTGATCAGTGGTTCAATGTAAGCATCTATTTGAAAGCACATGCATACACGTTGATCTCTGCCTTCATCAAAGTGCTAATTACTAATATTCATAAAATCTAATATCAAATCTTCGTAATCAATTAAAAAGGAAACAATTTAATGGAAATAGCAATCAAATTTGTGAGTCATTAAATAAGAAATTGTCATTTAAAAATTAGAAAAGTGAAGAGCCAAAATAGACAAACTCTTTCTCTCTAAGCATTATCGTTCACGCAATCTCAATGAGAGTTAGCTTTTGACCCCAAAAGAAAGAAAGAAAAAAACTGAGAGTTAGCTCCTCTAGCAATGGCAGGCCTTCGGAACCATTCTTGCTAAATGGGCCATCCATGTCTGTATCCTAGCCCTCATTACTAATGGTTTTTTTCTATTTTTTTTTTTTATTTTCTTCATTTCCCTGAACTCTACTGATTAAGTTATCAACTCTCTCAGCAGTACATACTCCCCATCCCTCCTGAGTTTTCTCCTTGTTTAGTTCTTCTGCCACATCCAAAATGTCTGACAATATGGGTGCATTTAATGAGGGGCTAAGGGTGCCCTACCCCAGCCAACTCTCAGAAATTATGCTTAAACCCAATTCTTTAAAAAAAAAAAACATATTCATCCATAAGTCTTGGCGCCACCAAAATCTTTTTAGGAAGCAAGAACAGATTAACACAAAATCTTTAATTAAATTTGTAATTGATTGAGCGGAAGCAGTCGCAGATGCTATTAAGTCCTTGCCTTATCCTCTTTTGTATCTCACGCTCTAGTCAAGTCAAAAGACGTTGGCTTGGTCCGCCCACGATATTAAATTCTTAATTGGGCTATAAAAAACTAGAATCTATGTACAAGCAAGTTGCATTCATTAAAATAAATAAGCACAGGTTCTGTTTTTGTTTGATTATTAAAATTCAGAATTTGATAAATCATTTAAAAGTTGATAAGTGAGTTCAAACGAAATTGGAAATGTATTGAAGATGTGAAGAAAAGGCCTAGTTAGTGATTAGAAATGTGATTTTACATTTTAATTTCAAATAGTCATATTCTAAATGGATTTGGAAATGAGATAGATATGAACAAAAGGTCTTTGCTATTTCTCCTTTATGTTGTTCCTCGCTGCCTTACGTATATAGCAATTTCATGCAAAACAAATCCACTTTAAATTGATATGACATCACTGAGTATTCTCTTCAAACTTTAAATTTAAATAATTGATCGACATTTTATTATAGAATACAACTATCATTTATTAGATGACACCAAAGAAGAAGCGAATGCTCCTTAGTGCTCTCTTTTTCTGCACTCACATTCTTCCTCTTGAGATGATAGAATACAAGCATAGAGAAAAGAATCAGTGCAACGAGCATAGCAAAGGAACGACCGGAAGCGATACAGTGCACCCTTTTGTTTGCCTTGCTCCGACTTTGCCTTAGTCTGAACCTATGAAGCACGGTTAGAAACGGTCGGACATGCGGTTAACATGTGTCGGATTTTTCGACACGTGGTCAACTTTTACCCGACACGTTTGGACACGGGTGGCCGGAAGACAATGGACGGTGGAAGCGATGGCGAGCCCGTGACGGCGAGAGACGGTCAAAGAAAGAGCATAGATTGAGGCGAGGGCCGCCATTGTGATGCTGCGATGGATTTGACGAGGCTGCAGCTGCGAGGGAGAAAGGGCTGAAGGTGAGAGGAAGAGGAGAGGAAGGCGGTCGTGCGGCGAGGAGGAGAGGAGAAGGATCAAGAGAAAGAGAAGAGGGAGGGGGTTGTGTGGCGAGTGGCGAGGAAGGAGAATGATCGAGAGGAGGAAAAGAGGAAGGATCGTGTGGCGAGTGGCGAGGAGGAGGAGGTAAAGGAGAGCTAGGGTTTTTGATAGGAAACTCAAAAATAATTAAAAAGGAGACAGGAGGGGGAGGGGAGGGGGGGGGGTGGAACTGACAGGGAGTCAGGGACAGCCTGTCTGTCAGTGGTGGGGAGGGAAAAAGAAACTTAAATTGGGTGGGGAGGGGGAGGGGGAGGGGGAGGGGGAATGGGGTTAATGGATTGGACGGTGGTGGGGAGGGAAAAAGAAACTTAAATTGGGTGGGGGGTGAGGGGGAATGGATGAGGAAAAGAAGAGAGTGGGGTGGACGTGGGGATTTTTTGTTATTGGAAAAATAAATAAATAAGATTAAAAATTAATTTCGAAAAATAAAAATGCTGAATTTGAATAAATTTAATTAAAAATAAAAATATTTATTTAATATATAACGTGTCACAACGTATCGAAATTTTTTATTTTTAATAAATGACGTGTCGATGTGTCGTGTCGTGTGTATTAATGCATATCGTGTGTCCATGTTACTTAAGTCTAAACAACTTGAAATTAGGTCATGATTTGATAAGGGGGAATGGACGAGGAAAAGAAGAGAATGGGGGTGGACGTGGGGATTTTTTAATCGGAAAAATAAATAAATAAGATAAAAAAATAATTTCGAAAATAAAAATACTGAATTTAAATAAAATTAATTAAAAATAAAAATATTTATTTAATATATAATGTGTCATAATACGTGTCGGAATTCTCTATTTTCAAAAAATATGTGTCGATGTGTCGTGTGTCCGTGTCCGTGTCATGTGTCCATGCTACTTAGGTTTGAACAGCTTGAAATTAGGTCATGATTTGATCCAAGGAGGAGCAGCAGAGAAGAAAATAAAGGGAAACTGCCGAGGAAAATTCAGAGAGGACCTAGGTTTAAAAAGAATGGCCTTCAGTGCGTGCCCCTTTTTCCTCGAGGGCCCACCTCGAGAATATCATTGCAAAGTTTTTTTAATCCAATTAAATGGACGTAGAATAGGATTATAGGCTAAATTCGTGATAAGTCAGATTAAATTGATTAATTACATTTTAAGGAATGAACTTATAGTTTGTAGCAAAAAGGTGAAAGATATGAGAGATATAAAGCTAAGTGAGTGTCCTAATAAACATGTATAGTTCAATTTCTTTAAATGTTTTCATGTGTATACGTTAAAGATCAATTAGTTTATTTTTCTAACCATGGATTTTGGTATGTCTTGTATTTGTGATGATGACTGAAGCTATCACTGATTTGAGAGCAGGTAAAAAGTAGCGAGGGAGATTTTTTGTTTGAGAAAGTGGCAATAGAGTTAAAAATGCTCCAACCTTCGCATAATAGCTATTGTTGTTTATGTGTGTGAACTCTACTTTTTCATTACTCAATTCAACCTCTTTTTACCCTTTTTTGGGGTAACTAACTTCGTCAATTTTCAAAACTCTAAATGAAGAAAATGAGTTAGAGGTGAAAGGCAATATACTTTTTAGGATTATATAGTCCAATAATTTGAGGAAGACAACATATTATTTGTATAGAATGTCCTATAATTGTCTAAGGCAAAATTGTGAATAAAATCTGATTAAGAGAGTACTTGCTTTTATGGGTGATTGGCTACAGAGTGTGTAGATTCCGGACCAAAACCCTGAAACCCACCTATCAGAGCATGTTCTCAATTTTCGGAATTGAAAATTGAACCCCCTTGATCTTGGAACTTGCCATGAACCGACCTATTACTTTTTCTTTTCTATGTCATTTTTTATTTAATTGATCTTACACCATCAGAGACAAAGAAACCTCACGATCCATGAAAAGACGGTCCTTGGCTTGAGGTGAATAGTGGCAATTTTGCGCGCAATAGAATTTAGCGCGCTCGCATTCCAACTCTTTCTATCTTAGCAAAGGATCGACGCTGAATTACGATGCAAACGAACAATGAGACAGTGAGGCCACATGATTAGACACATCTACAGTCGAAAGCAAAGGCTTCTCTTTTCTACGTAAGTCCATTATGAGCTGGTGACACCCCACGGTAGCAGCCACCCCCATTAGACAAAAAGAGCCCAAAACACACTAGTTCAGCCGCAACAAATCAACAGAAATGACACGGTGATAAGAGATGAAAAAATGATTACCTTCCACGAGCTGAGAGTGCGAGATCGGAGAGAGAAGACCCTAAACAAGCCTCGGCGAGAACTTTCAAGAGGGAAATGAACAAGGAAAGCGAGGGCGGACTGTAGATTGTTCTGCAAGAGAGAGGCCAGATGTAAAAGATACAGAAAGTGAGAAATATGAGAGAGAGAGAGAGAGAGAGAGAACTATCAAATTCCACCAGGTTTAACCAGTCCAATCGCTCATACTGATCAGTTTGAATAAGGGGAATATAGTAAGAAAAAATTGCAATAAATATGACGACCAAGATTTTGAAAAAGCCAATGGAATTTCACATGTCATATTGTGTATGCTTTTAAGAATGTTAGATGTCAGTAATAATCAAATGTTTTTATTTTGTTCTATCAAAATGTAATAGACTATCCGGCCAATCTGGAGGAGTAATGCAGAGACGGAATTACTCGGATGGACTTAATGTCTAAAACGGAGGTTACCTTAAAGCACAAGTCGTGTCCGAGTCTCAAAAGTGGCACAATTATGAGATCACCTTCACGCCTAAATCTAGAGATATCAAAGCCAGGCCAGATATCTCAGAGCGAAAGACGAGCGTCTCTACTGACTTATGGTGATTGGCGTTTCTGCTCCTGGGGCACAAGCACTCAGGACTTTAAATAAGGCCTGACTTCTCACTCTTGCCCCGAAGGAGAGGCGCGATCCTGTGGAGAGGATTGCGTGACAAGATTGCGCGTCTTTTCACGAGGCAATTGTACTGCTTTTTTACCCTCACCTTCTTGACCAAGACCACCGAAACAAACCTTCCTTCCTCGAAATTGGTAAGACTACCTCGCTGTAGACTTCAAAGATATTTTCGTTGCTTCTCCGCAAGAGCCACAAGATCGTCGCCCTATTTCCTTTTTTGTCGTAACGCGATCGTCACTTTTGCTCGGCAACTTCCGCAAGGTGTTCAAATTGGAATTTGCTTCTTCTCTGGCCTCAAAAGATGAGCCAGACCTGCTCGGGATACACGCAATCTTGCCGTGGATTGCGCCTTTTGCGTGGTAATTTGTAAGGGTGTCAGAAGCGAAATAAATCGAAATGTATTTTGATTTGATTCAATTCTGATGATAAAAAAATGTCTTTTTGTTTAGATTATTCTAATATAATTAACTAAAATCGAAATTCTCGACAAAATTAACTCAATTTAGGGTGTGTATGACAAAATTTAAAATATAAATTGATTTACAGCGAAATTAATTTCTCAATTTCTATTTCAGAAACGAGAAAATAAAAATTTTAAACTTGATTTATTCTTCAAATCTATTTCGGAATAAATCTGTTTGAAATAGAGAAATCAAATGCGTTACCAAACGGTTTTTTTCCATTCGTTAGGAACGAGAAAAATAGAGAAATCAAGAAATGAAATTTTATCATGCGCACAGCCTTAAATACACTCTCCTTTTTCACCCTTATTCAGTTTGGTTTGAATAAGGAGGACACAAAAAGGAAAACTGAAAAACCAAATCCAATGGAATCGAGTTTTTAGTTCGAGACTTGATTTGATTCGATTCAATTTTTTCTTATCTGTAATTCGAAACGAACCAAACCATTAACATTTCTAACAATTTACATAATCAGCCCTCACCTTTTGTCAGTTCACCTTGTAATTGGACCACATGGCTGCAAAGATCAAAGTGAAGATGGGTAACTTTTCACTTTCCTTGTCCATTGAAGCGGAAGTCTCTCTCTGCTAGAGGCATTAAAATTAATCAAAATCTTCTTTCTAACTCATTTTCAATAGTGCAAATCTTTAACATATATATAATATCATGTTTGTGTAAAAAGTGTAGGAGGCTAATCGTCACCTTAGGGCGAGACTTCTTCACTGTAGACTTTTAAGGATACTTTGTTACCTTCTTTTTGTAATTGGACTGCGTGGCCACTAAAATCAAAATGAAGATGAGCAACCTCTAGCTTTCCCTGACTCCATTAACTGAAAGAATACACACTTTACATTGCAGTCAAGGTGTTTACATTGGAAATTTAGTTTTCCCATGGTGCTACTCCCTAGAGAGCCACGCAATCGCCTACTTGGCAACTTTTGCAGAAGTATTCATGTTCCAAATTGAGGAATTACTTCTTCTCTCGCCTTGAAGGATGAGCCAAATGTGCTTGGGATACACTCGGGGCCCGTTTGGTTCGTTTTGGGGAAATGCCCTTGGGAGAATGCAAATATCTTTGAGAGAAAGGGGTTTTCGAAATCTTTAGAAGCTTTTAAACTAAAACGAAAAGAGCTTTGGGGAAATGCAAAACTGTTTGGTAAACTTGCATTTGAAAGCCAACCATTTAAAATTAAGTGTTTTAGTTTTAGTTTTTCTAAAATTGCAAAAAAGAAACAATGGGTATATAACATTTTACATTTTCATGTTGAGAGTAATATAAAAAATATATATTAGTAAACATATTAGTAAACTTATATTAGTTTTTTTAAAATTGCAAAAAAGAAATAATGGATATATAACATTTTACATTTTCATGTTGAAAGTAATATAAAAGATACATATTAGTAAAATTACATGTTTTTACATGAGAAATACGTACTAAGTTCACCATTTCGTCGAACATAAGTTAAGAAATTATATTGCTTGAAAATAACTGGAGACTTTTGTCAAAAAAAAAAAAAAAATAATCGGAGACTGTCATTCTTGTTAAGAATTGAGACCGATTGATGTCCCAAAACATTTATTGAGATGCTCAAATGATGATTTCTTGACGGTTTATCATGAAATTTCTATGGTTGAACATTTGCTGCCCTTGAAGTTTTTTGGTAGAAAAAAGAAGAAGCATTTTTTGCCCTTGATGAGCGGTAAAATTTCTTCATATTTTCTCGGAACCACAACCGACGGTTGTTCTTATTTTGATGCACATCCTGCATATGCGAGGCATTGCTGCTCAAATTGTCCTCTATAGACCATGATGACCCGGTTTTAGATGAAAAGCAAAATCTACGAGATTATTATGTCGGCGACTTTACGCAATTAGTTCATCAAATCTACTGTAGAATCCGATTTTCAGCTAAGATGCGGTTGAAATAAGAAAACAAACTCTTCAATGTTAATTGTTCTGGTGACACGGATCCTCCACCGTTGCATTCAATTGCCCGTGAAATTGGCATGATCGGATTTACGGGTCAACGAAGTTAAATTACAATATATAACAGTTATCTGGGAATGGCACTCTTAATTCTAATGTTATTGCAAGGAACAATTGTTACAATCTCGAGGAGTAAGCACCTTCCTCTCATCTTCCAAAAATGTCTAACCATGTGGCCTTCTATTTTTGAAGAAACAAACCAAGCAAGATACAAATCAAAGAATTGACAAAAAGAGACCGGAAGAATTGCTTTTCACGGTTGAGAGGATGGTATGGATGAATCCTGTTTTTATTATAGTAAAGGCTCCTACTTTGCTGGTCAAAGCCTCAAACTGGTTTCGCTATTTTTGCATCTTCACTAATAGCCTGTTTGAAGTTGAAAAGGCCGGAAAGGCCTCGTCCCTTGGCAAGTTGCTCAAGCTCTTTAAGTTTTTGCTTAAGAAGTTCCACCTCCTTCTCTAAAGCTTCATCCCTTTGCCTCATTGCCTACAAGTGGATGATTTGTAACCATTAACAAGATCTTTGGATATGAACTTTGAAAAAACTATATTTTCTAATCCGATAAAAGCAATTAAGCGAGAGAACTATCAACTTCTTGGACTGATGATATTCTGTTTTGACTAAATCAATTTTCTGAAACTTTTTGACCGCAAAATACATGTAATTGCTTTGCGAAGGATTCCAGTCAACTTTTTAGGAAAATGATGAAAAACATAATGAACTGGATTTGGTCATTCACAATATGCACATGTATATATATATGCATCCTAAGCCCCATGTCGCCTGAAATTAACTGAAAACAACAGCTATATCAAACTTCCCATGGCACAAGTACTAGACAAATACCATGAACTATGCTTTGTCTTCAAGTGAATAAGTGAAAGACAATTCATCTCGTCTGAAAGCAACTAGGTGGTTCTGCGGTAATTATCGGCATTTGGGCTCATTCTATTGGATCCTAATCAATCCATCTCAGGCATCCAAGAAGCCAAATCATTGGATTTTCCATCTTTTCGGTATAAGAGAAATCTTGCCAGGAAAAATTATGAAGATGAGGCAAGATATACACCTGAACGGATGAACAAGAACAGGGGGAGAAAAGAGAGAGGGATCGGGTGTGCGAGAGAGAGAGAGAGAGAGGGGAACAAACCAGTTGCAGGGTGTGTCGAGGTCGGAATGTGAACGAGATCGGAGCACAGGGAAGCCAAGTGATCGCACCACGTCCGAGCTTCGACCCACCCGGACTCGGCGCCACACAACAACTCGTCCTTGCCTTCTTCGGTCGGGCGTTCTGAGAGAAACGAGTTCGCACATAACGAACGAAAGAGCCCGAAATTCAGCTAGCAAACTCCACCAAGCACACACCCATCGCACACCAAACCCCGTGTGAAATTCAAGAACGAAAAACCGCAACATTCCTAGATCAATCGAATTCCAAACCCAATTCCAGCGACAAGGCCCAAATGCACCGAAATATTTAACACCCGATGCTCAAAACTAAAACACAGATAGCACCACGTGGATGGGGCTGGCACTCGCACAAACCAGGCCTCAACGAAGAATAAACGAGACAATAACCGACTTCAATAGCAAATCAAACTCAGAGAAGGTGGTCACGGCTCCAACAGAAACATTTTCACAAGCACTTGGCGTGCGCTACCAAATCACGCGGTTCCGGCGCAAACCCAAGAAAAACAGAATCATACCCACGAATCGAAATTGAACAAACACCCGAACGGACGAACAAGAACAGGGGGAGAAAAGAGAGAGGGATCGGGTGTGCGAGAGAGAGAGAGAGGGAACAAACCGAGAAGACCGATAATAGCGTTTACCATCAAGCGACGAAAAGGAATAAAGAGGGAGGAAGAGAGAGAGAGAGGGGCATACCAGGTAGAAGAGAGAGGAGAGAAAAATAATCGGCGAGAGCGGATGCGATGCTTTGAGAATCGGCGAGAGCGGATGCGATGCTTCGAGAATTGGCGAGAGCGGATGCGATCTTTGTGAGAATCGGCGAGAACGGATCTTTGGGAGAATCGACGAAAAGAAAAGAGCTTCGCGTCTTTGGAGGAGAGGAAAGAGCGTCTGATTCGCGTGATGGAGGAGAGGAAAGAGCGTCTGAGTCGAGAAGGTAGGGTTTTGTTTTGGGGTAGGGTAAAATTGGAGTTTTAACAAAATTTTGAGGGTAAAATGGAGAATAAGCAAAAATTTATTAAGCCTCCCATCAGCATGCCGAGAATGCTGAAATGCCCAAAGCAGTCCCCACCTTTTTGGGCTTCAAGATTCCAAATGCAAACATTTTGCCAAATAGCCTTTGAAAGCAACCAAACACCCTTAAATTTTTCCCAAGGGCTTTGGGGGCTCAAAGCCCCTTCTCTGGAAAAAGTTGAACCAAACACCCCCTCAATCTTACTATGGATGTATTTGATGGGAAAATATGCTTCTTTAACCCTCACCTTTTGTCAAATCTCCTTGTAATTGGATCTCATGAAGAGAAAATATTGGGTATGTCTCACACTCCAAACAAATAAAAAAGCGGTAGAAGGATGACACGTGTCTTCGTCTCTGGATAAACTATGGAGAAAACCAGGCGCCAT
Organism: Eucalyptus sideroxylon x Eucalyptus melliodora; assembly: GCA_016097485.1. Lineage (NCBI taxonomy): Eukaryota > Viridiplantae > Streptophyta > Magnoliopsida > Myrtales > Myrtaceae > Eucalyptus > Eucalyptus sideroxylon x Eucalyptus melliodora. The sequence continues at coordinate 31,637,314 of CM027825.1, read as the reverse complement.
TTTTTAAATATTTTCGGACTGAGTGAGGGTTTCTTCTTCTGTGAGTGTCTTTCTTCGCGCCTCTCACTCTACCCTCCCTCTCTCTCTCCGATGAACAGGACGCGACCTCCCAATCTCTCTGTGCCCTCCCTCTTTCCGACCGACGAACTACTGCACGGGAGGACTGCGACCATTCGACGAACCACTGCACGGGACTAGCGAGAGGATCGTGACCTCCCTCTCTCTCTATGCCCTCCCTCTTTCCAACCGGCGAACCACCGCGAGCAAATCAGATGTTTTTGTAGAGATCTCCCATCGTTGCCTTCATCTTCTTCCCCCCCCCCCCCCCCCACCCCATTGTTGCCTTCATTTTCTTTTTCCCTAGTGTTCTGATGGTGGATCTGGAGTTGGATATGGTGGATCTGGAGTTGCATATGGAGGATGATGTGATGTCTCACATCAACCTCGACGGCTTCTTCGGCGACGTCATCGGCCGACATCATCGGCGCTTGCTCCTTAACGAACGCATTGTCGTCGTCTACAGACTCAGGGCTCTCGTGGTTCGACGAGATCGAGAACATCCCGATGAAGGACGACGAGGACGGGGGAGTTGTCGGTGGCGGGATTAGGGCTGATTTGAGCCAGGAGTTTTGCGATAGGTTCCTCGCTGATGTTCTATGATAGGTTTTGCGATAGGTTCCTACATTTTCCAGGTTCTTCTCCAAATCCGCTCAGTGTGCGAGTAGCTGCTGAGAGAAGCATTTTGGAGAGCAAAAAGGTTTGTTTTTTCTTCGTGCTAGTTAGCTTAATGAGGTAGAGAAATATGTGCTTTGAGATGGGTTTTTGCATTATATCGTGTTTGGAGCTAAGTAACTTATGATGGGTTTGTTTGTGATAAAATGTAAGTGAGCTTAATTACAGTGACAAGAGAAATGTGTTTTGGGCAATGGGCAAGGGTGATTGTGCGTGCATTGTTGCCATGCAGTGTATAGTGTATGTTAGCTAAAGTGGTTGTGAGTAGTACAATGAGTTGATTCTGATGCAATTAGTTTTTACTCTTCAAGTCGAGTGGTTTTGTAGCTTTCGTGTGATGTCCTGCCATGTTTGTGTAGCTATAGGTTCAAAGGAGGTTTGATATTGTTTTCACTTTATGCTGGAGTGAATGACAACCAGTTCTCTAGAAATCTTCATTTGGTCAAAGCAAAAGTTTGTAATCATGCCGATTCAACTGCAATTTGCAGGCCTAATGACATGTCCTTTCCTGCATTATTTTGTGCAGCGAAGGTTGAGATACTGGAGTTTTTTGCACGGTATTGGCTGAGGGGTCGAAGCCATGTTGCCAAGCTCGAGTCTGAGATTGGCAACTTCAACAGGTTACTTGTTTCCCGCACGCTTAAGCTCAAGAAACTCAGCGTCCCTTGCAAACATGTAAACTGTCTTTCCCCGGATCATTGCTCTTTCATCTTTCTAACACTGTTTTTTCTCTCGTATATGCAGAAGTGCGGACATGGCACTACTCAATTTTCGCCCTTCATATGACTTTGAGGCTCTTTACTGGTAGAAGTGGCATGTTTTATTCATTAATGATCTGGAAACAAGTCATTATATAGGTGAAGCATTGACTAGGTGCATAGTCTTTGCTCTACAGTCTCCCCACCTATAGTTTTTTCATCTCGAAGACTGGAACTAATTTGTTTTGTAGATTTTACTTTGATGGCTAGCCTTTTTTATGTAGGGATACCCAAGGAAAAGAAAAAAATTTCTACAGTGACTATGGTCCATCGAATAGGCTAAATATGTTTTGTGTCATTTGCATAATGGTGAAGAGCCAAACATCTATTGTATTTGTGAGGCATGCTTTGAACATATATTGATAGATGAAATTGAATTATTCAACACCGTCGAATTTTTCAACACTATTGAAAACTAGTGCATCTAAAGCTGATCTTTTTACCTTCGAAGTTGATTGGAAATTGTCTGAGCTCATTGCCAAGTATGCATGCAGTAGTAACTTTATTGGAAACTTTTTGATTAAGATTAATAAGGGGAATAGTTGCTCCATCCACTAAGGTCTATCATTTGGTTGATCTCAAATGACATTAGTTGGACCACTTATAAGGACATTCCACTTTCTTTGTAGTTCAGTTCCGATGAAATTGTATTTTGTTTACTGCCTTCTGGTTTAGGAAACAATCTATTTAATTTAGACTATTCAAGCAACATTAATCTGCCAAGTTTTACTGTGGTGTAGATTATGGAATCAGTTGAGGGAGTTGATGTTTTGTCGGGGAAAACAAAAGTCGCTCCTGTTGTGTTTCATATGCTCGTGATCAAGAATCACTTGTCCATTCATTCCCGATATATGGCTGCAAATTGCCTTCTTTTGAACAAATATCATATAGGGCAAAGTCAACTAAGAGCTTTAAATGGTGCTTGTCAAAGCATATATGGAATAAAATCCATGTCCAATAGTGCTCTAGCTTAATAAAGTAAACCCAATGAAGAGCAAAAATTGTATCTTGACAGAATGATAGACAAGCTTAAAAATAATTAGGTAAAGCACAATAATATTTGTCACAATATCTCTTATACACGACTGTCAAGAAGTCTTTCTAAACATTGTTCGAAGTAATATGATGGACTAATCCTTTGATCTTCAGGGAAGGCCAGATAGGAGTAATCCTTTGATCTTCAAGGAAGGCCAGATTGAATGTCCGACGATAGTCGTACAACCAAATGCACATCAAGGCCTCCTCATAAATTGAATGTGAGTTCATCTATGTCACTCCTCCAAGCTGCTATATAGTCTATTGTTGTTTTTATTTTTATTTTTTTACCTAATAAGCCAGAAAGACAACATTGTGGGTTCAGATATTCCGAGCAACTAGAATGAAACTTATTAGAAATTTGCATACTTTTGAAACGACCTGAAATACTCATCTCCAACCTCAGTTGCCAAAGTTATTGTGATTCTTAAATTTGGTAAAGCTCTTCCCAGCAAAAGCAATTTGTTTTATCCTCCCGTTTTGTTTGCACCGGTAGGGGGGCCAAAAAAGTTCAAACCTCTTATGCATACTCACATTCAAGTACCTGGTAGTCCCGAAGCCTATAATTATAGATGAACTAGTTAAAAAAAGTAAGGATAAAAGAGATTACCTAGAGAACTCAATCAGGAAAAGAGAATATTAAGTGGAAACCAGAAAGATGATTAAAGACCATATTGTCATCTGTGTCACAGCATGGACAACCTAAACATTGACTAGAAACTAAACATGCTCTGTAATAAAATTCCCGAAAGAGCTAGAGTATGCAATAACAGAACCTGATATAGAATAGAATGAAAAACATGCCAAAAGATTGCCGATTCTAATTGACTTTACTAGTCACCATGCCTATGAGATCAGTTAGAGATTGATTATATAAAATCTTGTTGAAGCAAAGTCTCTTGATCCCAAGAAAAACTTCATGTCAAAAGAAACCTATACTTCATCTAGACAACCATGAAACTAATTACTATCTATTGTCTAACTAGAGACAAGGAATTTGAAATGTAACTTTCTTTTCCACCGTTTATCGGGATGTAACTTCACGTATTTTTAATCTGCACAAAGTATTTAACTTCAACACACCCCAATCAAAGCAAAAAGTCATGCCTTTGCAAATTATAGGCCACAGACAATGGGTTCACCAGAATCTACAGTCAAATACAAAAAGAAAATTATTAAAAATCATTTCCAATCAATCTTAAAAGTTGAAACTGTAGACAAACTCCAGATCATTAATGAATAAAACATGCCATCTTCTACCAGTAAAGAGCCTCAAAGTCATATGAAGGGCGAAAATTGAGTAGTGCCATGTCCGCACTTTTGCATATACAAGAGAAAAAGCAGTGTTAGAAAGATGAAAGAGCAATGATCCAAGGAAAGACAGTTTACATGTTTGCAAGGGACGCCTAGTTTCTTGAGCTTAAGCGTGAGAGAAACAAGTAACCTGTTGAAGTTGCCAATCTCAGACTCGAGCTTGGCAACACGAGCTTCGACCCCTCAGCCAATACCCTGCAAAAAAATCTGGTATCCCAACCTTCGTTGCACAAAATAATGCAGGAAAGGACATGTCGTTAGGCCTGCAACTTGCAGTTGAATCGGCATGATTACAAACTTTTGCTTTGACCAAATGAAGATTTCTAGAGCACCGATTGTCATTCACTCCAGCATAAAGTGAAAACAATACCAAACCTCCTTCGAACCTACAGCTACACAGACATGGCAGGACATCACACCAAAGTCATAGAACCACTCGTCTTCAAGACTAAAAACTAATTGCATCAAAATCAACTCGTTGTACTACTCGCAGCCGCTTTAGCTAACATACACTATACACGGCACGACAACAATGCACGGCACAACCACCCCTGTCCATCGCCCAAAACACATTTCTCTTGTCATTATGATTAAGCTCACTTACCCCTTATCACAAACAGACCCATCATAAGTTACTTAGCTCCAAACACGATATAATGCCAAAGCCCATCTCAAAGCACATATTTCTCTACCTCATTCAGCTAACCAGCACGAAGAAAAAACAAACCTTTTGCTCTCCAAATGCTTATCTGAGCAACTACCTGCACACGGAGCAGATTTGGAGAAGAACTTGGAAAATGCAAGAACCTATTGCAGAACCTATTGCAGAATGTTAGCGAGGAACCTATCGCCGAATCAGCCCTAATCCCACCACCAACAACTCCGCTGTCCTCGTTGTCCTTCATCAGGAAGTTCTTGATCTCGTTGAACCACGAGAGCCCTAAGTCTGGAGACGACGACAGGTTCGTCGAGGAGCAAGCGCCGATGATGTCGCCCGATGACGTCGCTGGCCTCAGGGAGGTCGCCGAAGAAGCCGTCGAGGTTGATGTGAGACATCGCGTCATCCTCCATATGCAACTCCAGATCCACCATTAGAACCCTAGGGAAAAAGAAAACAACAAAACAAAAAAAAAAGAGGGGAGGGGGGGGGGGGAAGAAGATGAAGGCGACGATGGGAGATCTCTAAAAAACATCTCATTTGCTTGCAGTGGTTCGCCAGTCGAAAAGAGGGAGGGAAGAGAGATAGGGAGGTCGCAGTCCTCTCGCCAGTCCCGTGCAGTGGTTCATCAATTGCTCGCGGTCCTCTCGCCAGTCCCGTGCGGTGGTTCGTCGGTCCGAAAGAGGGAGGGCACAGAGAGCTTGGGAGGTCGTGTCCTATTCGTCGGACAGAGAGAGGGAGGGTAGAGAGAGAGGCGCGAAGAAAGACACTCACAGAAGAAGAAACCCTCACTCAATCCGAAAATTTTTCAAAATAGCGCCTGATTTTCTCCTTAGTCTTTCCAGACCGTGGGTCCCATGAGAGGACATGTGTCGTCCTCCTACTGCCTTCTTGTTTGTCATGCTAGAGCGTGAGATGTACCTAATATTTTCTCTTGGATCACCTAGCCGTGCAAATCAAAGTGAGGATGAGCAACCTTTTGCTTTCTCTGCTGCGGAAATGGAAGTCTTTTGCTGGCGTTAAAATGGGTTGAAAAACAATTTACAAATTAACTCATATTTAGTGGGTTAGATTGTACTTGAGTTAGTAAAAATGTAAAGAATGAGTTGTTATGAATTTAAAGTAAAAAAAAAAAAGAAAAACTAACCACATAGAAATTTAATGAGTATAAACTACATTCGAACGTAATTCATGTTAATAAAAAAAAAATAGTAACGATTTTTTCATTTGCTTTCACATGGCTCCTTCGAGTGTGTTTGGTTAGACTTTTGGGGAAAGCTATTGAAAAAGTGCAAAGGACCTTAAGTTAAAGGAGTTTTCCAAAATGCAAATTGCGTTTGGTAAATTATAATCTAAAATTATATTGTGAAATATCATTGGGCAAAATAGTATTTGGAGAAATTTATATTTACAAAGGACTTTTATGATTAAAAAAAAAAAGAAATAGTTGGCCGGTGAAGGGTAGGTTTCACCGGACACCATCGGCGAGGGCAACCTAAGGTCAGGCAACCCTCAATGACCGCTAGCAAGGGCCGCCTAGTCGCGCAACCTTAGGTGGCCCTTCATGGTGGTCGTGGCGTGGGTTGCAGAAGGTCGCGGTGAGGTCACGCCATTTAGATTTGGGTCGCGCGACTAGTCGACGATAGTCGCCGGGTGTCGCAACCATGACGACCTCTCTTCAGCCCGTCATCGACCCATCGCAACCTCGCTAGTCAACATCTAAGAATCCAACGAAGAAGAAGATGAACAATGATCGGCTATTCTGAAAATGGTTAAAGCCCAAGGCAGCCTAAGACCTGCCTTGGGCTTTCAGCCTTTGTAAGGCCAACATTCATTCAACGTGAGTTTCAAAAGTGTTCCCAAACACCCAATATTTGCTCAAATGGAATTTGGACACCTAAAGATACTTGGGAAAGCTGGTCCAAACGTAGTTGGCCCTCATGCTCAAGTGTGGTACACCCCAACGTGTGGCAGCCAACTCATGTGGTACGACAACTGCGTGAGCCTTTTCTCTCCTTTGCTTGTTCCTTTGACCAATGTCCATGTGACACATGACTCATTCGCATACTCATTTTTCTAGTGATTATTCCAGTCATGTTTCGTACTCACCCCGTTTTTATATTTTTCTGTTGATCAAAATAAATAAGAATAAACATTTTTTTTTTAAATAGAAAAGTGATCATAAAATATATTTGAAATAAAAAAAGTAAAAAAAATTGATTTCTTTGTTCTCAAAAATAAAAATGAAAAAAATTATATCTAAATAGAAATTATTTTCGAAAATAAAAATATTACCAAATGCAACTTTTCGTGAACTAGATATACACTCATCTTAATTTAAATTTAGACCATTAGATTTAGCAAGACTCATAAAACTTATGCAAATCTTATCATTTTCAATGGTACAAATCTAATTTTATAGATATAATGTTTGTGTAAAAGGCATAGAAAGCTAATCGTCACCTTCGAGCAAGACTACCTCACTTTGGACTTTTGAGGATATTTTGTTACTTTCTCTTTGCAATTAAACTATGTTACCAAGCAAATCAAAATGAAGACAGACGACCTTTAGCTTTCCCTGAATCCATTACTTTTGCAAAAGTGTTCATGCTAGAAATTACTTCTTCTCCTGCCTTAAAAGATGAGCAAGATGTGTTTGGGATACACACAATCTTACCGTCTTTGATGAGGCAATTTACTTCTTTAACTGACTAACCCTTCCTTTTTGTTAGTTCTCGTTGTAATGAGATCACGTAGCTGTGCGAATCAAGGTGAAGATGGACAACCTTTTGCTTTCCTTATCCTTAAAACATAAGTTTCTAACCACTAGAAGCGTTCATGTGGTCAAAAATATAATTTTAACTCATTTTTTATGAGTTGAATCGTATGGATTAGTTAAAGTTCAAAGAATTAATTGTTACAGTTTTAAAGTAACAAAATTTAATTCAATAAAAATTTTAATGAGTTTGAACTACATTCACGTGTAATTCAGGTTAATGAAAAAAAAATAGTTATGATTTTTCCATTTGCTTTTTATATGGCTCCTTCTTAGTGGGCCTCTTGTACGGGTGTGGTACAACCTAGCACGATGAGCACAATTTATATGGTACACAACTGCGTCACTTATTCCTTACTCATTTTTCTACTATGTATATAGTGAACCCGACGAACCCTCACCTTAATTTGAATTCAGACTGTTAAATTTAATGGGACTCACGTAAAATTGATATGGATCTTGTCATTTTGGGGGGTCCAAATATAATTTAGTATATATCCCGTGTCCGTAAAAGGCGTGGAAAGTTAATATTCGTTTTTTTACAAATCCTAGAAGACCAGTCACCCTCGAACCGCTAAAGCAGGTGGAAAATTGGTCTTTTGCTGGGAGGCATTTAATTTACACTTTTGGCCTTTGGCCAACAATGAAGAATCGATACCAGTGTGAGAGTCAATGTATTCATAGTGGAGATTAATTTTTATATGATGATACTCTCTAAGAGCCATGTTAGAGAAAATAATGCATGTGGAAACGGGAAAAGACATTGAGACGTGTAGAACATTTTCTTGAATGTGTTATTGCCTTGATTCTGTGGGAAAAGAATAGAAAGCAATGCCTTTCACTTTTAACAAAATCTTTAGGAGACTCTCTTCACAAAACTTGTGCAAAAACTTTAGAGATAATAAACCGCCAGTCGTTGTACTTTTACAATTTGTTCGATGTCATTCTCGTACCTTTTTTTTGGCCAATATGATTCTTAATGTATATATATATATATATTTTCAAGTTAGTCATTCCGTTAGAATTGCAAACAAATTCCGGAAATTTTCATAATCTTCACTTAGTGCGTGGTCCACTGGCATATTCTGTCCCTCATGGGTAAATTGACATGCTCTCCAACCTTATGCAACTTGGAGATGAATAATTTCCCTACAAGGTGCATTCAGTATTATTTTCAACTCCTTTAGTCTCGACCCATTTTTGGTTCCCACAACAAACTTGGACAACATCTCAAGACCCACAACATTACCTATAAACAATGGTAGCAACATCTCAAGACCCACAAGGTCACCTATAAACAGTGGCATAGCTGTTAGGCTTAGAGTTTCTCTAATGTCGAGAAATCGTAAATCAATCAGTTTCTTAATATATTCGGGTGACTTGGTAAGATTTTCACAACCACACACAATTAAAGCCTCTAGGTTGTGTAGTCGAACAATTGATTTAGGAAGCCTTTTGATATTAATATAAGAAAAATTGAGATAATGTAGATGCCTCAATTTACCAATGCAATTTGGTGCCTTGATGTTGTGATGGCTACCAATGAAAACACACACAAGTACTAGGTTGCATCGACACGGACACGCGACACGTGACACGATACGACACGATATACCGACACGTCATTTCTCAAAAATAGAAAATTTCGACACGTTGAGACACGTTATATATTAAATGAATATTTTTATTTTTATTTGATTTGATTCAAATTTATAATTAAAAAAACCTACAATAAATTTATACTAATAATTTAACATACAATACTCTTATTTTAAAATTTATTTAATAATTTTTTCGATTAAATAACACTCCCAACCCCCCCCTTCACCCGGCACCCAAACCCTTTAGATTAAATAAAAAGTTCCCACATCCTCCCGCGCGGCCAAACTCTCTTTTCCCTCGTTTCTTTCATACCCCAAATTTTTCACTTTTTTTTCCCTGACACCTGACACCTGACACCGTCCATTCCCCCTCCCCTCCTGTCACTTCCCCTCCCTCCAAAGGCTCCAACACGCCAAATCCCCTTTTTTTTTTCGTTCTTTTATTCTCAAAACCCTAACATCGCTTACGCTTCTTCTCCTTCTCCTCGCCGCACGACGCATTTCCTCTCCTCTTCCTCTCGATTTCTGCTTGCCATGGATGGAACACGCGGTACCTGTGCATCGAGAGGCTGCACACCGCCGCAAACTCCTCCTCCTCTCCCTTGCCGCCGCCGCCACCGCCGCCGCCGCCCCGCTCGACGACGACGCCGCCCTCCTCACGCGCACCTCTCTCGTGAAGTTCCTCCTCACGGCCCTCGCCTCAGTCTCTACTCTCTCTCTGGCCGTCTCTCGCCGTCGCGGGCTCGCCTTCGCTCGGCTCGCGGCTTCGTCTCTCCTCCCTCACCCTCGGACACGCGTGTCGAAACGTGTCGACAAGAGTTGACCCCGTGTCGACAAATGCGACACGCGGTCAACGCGTGTCCGAGCGTGTCCGAGCGTGTCGACGTGTCCGACACGCTCCGACACGTGTCGGACACGACACGGAGGCACATGTAACGTGTCCGTGCAACCTAGCACAAGTACTCCATTTCCGGCGTAAAATCACATGCCACTTTTGGGGACAATGAGGACTCCTACATGGTTTAAAGGTTCCTTTTGCGATGATATGAAGCCCATAAGTAGCTTGACTCCATGGTATACCTTCAATCTTTTGGGCATAATCTTTTTGCTCGAATTATATTATGCCTATATGAGAAAAGATGTATTTTCCAAATCATTTATTTTTTGGAAAATATTTTCGGAGTGATTAAGATACAAGCGATCGTTTTTTAGAAATCTAGGTGTGCTAACTTTTGACGTGTTAGATATTAGCCTAACTTCTATTGTATCTACTTATTGTTTTTTTCAATGGAGAATGAGGTAGAGTAGTAGACGAACAAAAGAAGTTCGGACACAAAACACGGCACCAGAGACAACTTCTGATGACAATTTCTACTGAATTATCAGGGAAAAACTTTGAAGAGACCATACGAAGCTGTACGCCCACTATGACGCCACAAAGAAAATGGATATCATGTTAAAGATTACTATTGCGAAATACGTTCTTCTGGAGGGAAAAAAGGTTCGCAAAAGACCTTAATCACATGCTAACAACATGTTGATGTCGATGTTCTCTCAAGGGTAAAGCCGAAGATTTGTTTTAATCATTGGTCCATTGGAATCATTCGTCTAATTAGGCAAAACTATAACCCGATAAGTGATTTTCAAAGTGTTTTGATGTAATATCTACCATAATCAATTGAAAAATAACCATAAAAAAGGTTTGGATGAGGCTGTCAGATTTCTAACAATATCAACAGAAAGAGGCTGCAGAGTGCAGATCCAGGCTTGATGTCACCTTATGCTAAGTAATTTGACAGAAAGAGGATGCGGGATGCAAGTGCAAATGGCCTTTGGATTGATTAGGCAATGACTTTAGGGGCAACTTGCACGTATGAAATGCCGGTTTCGACTGATATTTGGAACTGCATTCTGGTCAAATGACATTTATCTGGAATTGCACGTGATGTTTCTCTCATTCAGTATTTCATAGTACCTTTCTACTCTGCTTCCCCTGTTTCTTACAATGCTGAGACAGAATTTGTATCAGTCCCGGCTTTGGATGGAGTGCGGGTGGATTTCAACATGCGGTGCCAATTATCATGTCCGAGAAAAATGAATTTAACATTTCCAACTTCAACAAGATTTCTTCAAGCATTAGTGCCGTTTGAAGTTATTTTTGCTAAAATAGCAAAAATCTCACTTATGCAGAAATTGTCGGGTGACAAATCGCTAGGATGTCCAATCTTTAGCAAGAAAATAGTGATAATGATTCAGCAAATCAGGAACTAGATGAGTAATTCAAGAGTCTCCAGCAATCCTAACTGCCAAACGATACTAAAGCAAGCAATTAATTTTCCCTCACTTTTCATGAGGAAAAGCACGGAAGTACCCTACATAGTTACATGTAAAAACCCGTACGATAATTACGCAAATTAGTGGACAGCCATTGAATGGCACTTGATCATGCTGCGAAGTGCCATTAACCTACTCCATATTGATGGTACAGGTGTATATTCCTACCAGCAAGGAATCTATGGAGTTCCAGATGTTGCTGATACACAGTGACAGCTCTGGCAAAGTAAAAATCATATCCAGCCACACTTAAATTTCAGTGCAACAATAAACACCTAGGAAAAGCTTGAGCAATGAAGAGTGTCATCCCTGTCAATCAGCTGAGTCAGAAAAGTGATGGACATCTCTAGCTGAGACGTTATAAGTGAATCTATGTTAATTTTCTTATCAATAATAAGCTTAATATGCAATTCAGTTTTGATGCCAACTGTGACATTTTGACAATGTAAAAAAGTATTGATAATTTGTTAAAAAAAAAGAAGAAGAGTAAGAAATCTTCATTTCCTGGGGAATTGGAAAACCAGATATCGGTATGCTGCTGATATGAGAGTAAGAAAAATGAACCTGTGCTAGCTTATACATTCGAATAAATAGTGTGGACTCGGAAAATTGGCAATATTGACAGCTCGCTGTGTTTACAAAAATTTTGGCATTATAATAATTTTTTTATGAACCAGTCATCGTACCACAGAGGGGGCAGCACCAGAGTTTACATGAGAAGTCTCTGGAAGCAGCGGTAGCTGCAATCCTCACGATTTCGTTTGTTATCTTCTATCTTCAAAGACATTCCCTTCCTTTTTTTTTTGGAGGTTTTCAGTGCATTTTGTGGTCAACTCAGTTCAAGCAAATGGAAGATGGCATTTGTGACATCCCAGATTTTCGACCCTGTTTTGTACTGAATTAATCGGACATTTCATTGACGCGTCTATAGGGTTGTTCTTAGAGCCGATCGTTATTAAGATAAATAAACTATCCAGGGAAGCCATTAAGGAATTTTAAGGCAATAGACTTGAGAATTCGATCAGGAATTGATTTCTCGACCGTTCTTGTTTTTAGATGCCATTTCGGACAAGATAAAATCGATTTGAAATCGAGAGATAGGTCTGTTTGACTAAGAGATGTGGTCGATCGTGGGTGACTCTATTAAATTGGAAAATTCTCGTCGACGGCACTAATATGATTTTACTTGTCATTTTGATACCCTCGTGTCCGTATTTGAATCATCGAAATTTTCATAACAACTGAGAGTCGCCAATGTGTCGAGTGGGTTCATTGTGGCTCGAAAAAAATCAAGGTCATTTGTACTAAAATTTTTTGAAATTTTTTTGAAAATTACCCGATAGCCTAGGTCATTTTGAAAATTTTTTGAAGTTAACGATCAATTCGAGTCGGATTTCAGAAATTGAAGATTCTGTCATGTCACAATAAATTCTAAGAACGTTGACTCAGTCTCATAAATTTTTTTCAGAGACTCCAAGATTTTTTTACGGAAAATTTGATTCGGACGTTGCAGAAAATTAGCGGAAATTCAGATGGGCTAAGTTAAAGGAAATTTGAACTTACAAGCCGAGCTATTTGACGAGGGGCAGTTGTAGAAATTCTACGGGCTTTGTCTTCATTCAAATTGAACGTCAATTTGGGAATTTGTCGAAGAAATTGGAGCTGAAAATTAGTGAAATTCGGAGCTTCAAGGAGGGGGTGCAATATTTGGTTTTAAGTTGGATTATTTGTGGATATTAAGCCAAGAAAGTAATAGGGGGAACATGCCATAAATGGAGGGGACCAAACAATCAATGGAATAGATTATCTTTGTTGACTAATTGCCATTTTCTTTCAAAAGCCTCCTCGGCACGCTCATCCACCGACTCCTCCTGCGCACGTCTCCACTTTGCTTTTCATTTTCCTGGAACTCCTTCTAAGCAACCCAACGAAGATTCCATCTTCATCCACCGAGCTGCTCCCCATAATCTTTGGACTTTTTGCCAATTGTTTGACCCCATCCTCACGCCCACAACACTCCACCAAAGATCCAATCCTCTCTCTCTCTCTCTCTTTGCCTCACCGTTGCCGCTCCAACTTTCGCTGCCACCAAAGCCTCGCATTGACGTCACTACTTCCTCTCCGCTTTCGCTGCCAGTGGTCTTCGACGCCATCAACGACGCCAGCTGCAACGCCTCACCAAACCAGCGAAGTCACCAGCAGAAGCCACGTCTTTCACCGAGGCTTTTGTTGACCGAAGCTCACGTGGCCTCACGCTAGCAAACCACCGAAGCATCGTCCACACACTTCCCAGCTCTTGCCGAAGCCGTGCCAGCCCACTTCTCGGTCAGCTTCAGCAGTAGCAACGACGCCGCGTGGTCTTCTCCAGCTCACGTGATTTCGGTCTCCTTCGACCGAAGCGGCAGTCTTCACGCTGTGGCCCTTTCGTCTCATCCTAGCAATTGGGCCCTTGAAGCCGTGAGTTCAACTTCAGCTTAAACAACAAGCCCACGTAATTTCCTTGTTCGGCCCGTGGAAGTCCAGCCCGCAGCCCATCTTCAATTCCAGCAACCCATCTTGAAGCCAGCAGGTTCTATTTCAGTCAAGCCCAGCCCAAGGATTCAGGCCTAATTTTGAAGCCCAAGAAGTTTCAGCAGTTCAGCCCGCGAAGCAAGTCGGCCCAAGTTCGGCCCAAGCCCAGCTTTTTCTGTGGCCTGCAAGGCTTGTAGGCCCAGCCCAAGTGTCCGCCGACGTCACCGAAAATTTGGAATTTGACCGCCGTCGTCGCGTAATCCGGTCCGCTTTTAATCAAGTGAGTAATCTCACTTATCATTGCCTAGTAGACTAATTATGCTTAAGGATTGATTAGTGTTAATTAAGTAGGATTAGGTGGTTAGATTAGAGTATATTAGTGATTATTAATTAATTGTGATGCATATTAGACATTTTGATTGTGCAATTAGCAAGTAGATATATTCTAGTATTTATTGAATGCATCTCGGGATTTTTCCCGACCCTTATTGGGCTTCAATTAGGCATTACAGGCCTAAATTGGATTTTTAGTATTTTTTATGAATTTTCGAAATTAATTATTTAATTATTTATTTTTCGAAAATAAGGTAGGGATAGTTGACAATCGGAATTTTATGCGGATTGTCATGGTGCAGTCCATTTATTTATTTGAGCTCTACGTTGTGTTGAATTGAATTGATTATACAATTTGAGGAATTATTCCTAATTGATTGAAATTGAACGATTGATTGATAGATGGTCGAGTATGGTTATTTAGCAATGTTGATGCCCTGATGAGTTGTAAAATGGAGAGAATCGTGAGATTAAACTGGGAATACAATTGGCTGAGACCGATCAGGTACAAGGTATTGACATACGTACTTCGGTGATAAGGAAATCACTGGTGAAAACGGCGCTTTAAAGAACGCACAAGTGTTGTCTATTATATGTATTATTATGGACATATGTGGTTTGATAATAAGAAAATCACCGGTGAAAATGGTGCTGTCGCGACCCGACCTCACCGCCCCTCGAAAAGTCCAAGGAGGGGTGTTAGAGAAATCTTTCCGAATATTTTTGAAGGCGACAAAACGTTTCTATCGGTCTAGTCTGGATAATTGCAAGCTTTGTTTAGAGTCCGAAGACTTTCGAGATCACCAGACTCAAGACACTCAAGACTCAAGACTATTCTCATTGACAGTTTTTCTAATCCAGTGACGAAGGCAATCCAGAGCCGAAGTATTTGGTTGAGGATTTAGTCCTATCCTCTGGAGAAGATCTCTTGGCTGGATAATTATAACGGATTCTTTCATTCGTAATCAAGATCGTTTGAAGATCCGATGGTCGACGAAATATTCTTGGAAGGTTCTATTCTTGGAAACCAAGATCCTGATTGTATGGGCGATCATGATTGATGGCTATCGTCGGTTCCTTTAATAGCTCGAATGATCTTCTTGATTGATTCTGTCCAACGGGTAGATTGGAGGAAAAAGGAAGTCGTTCTAGTTGCTTTAGTGCATGATCGATAGAGAAATTCCAGAGTCTGAAGCACCTTGATTATTAGTCGATACATTCTGAGCGAAATTGTACACACAAAGAGTGTCTATACTTAGTGATACCTTGAGCGAGTGTGGTGGATCATCTACACCGAGAAATCAAGGGAGAATATCGCTTGTAACATCTCTTTGTTCATAGTAGAATCCAGCCAATAGGTTGTCAGTGTAGAAGAGTGGACGTAGGCTTGAAATAAGCCGAACCACTATAAACCGCGTGTTCAATTCTCTCTTCCTTTCTCTCAGTCTTACTTTGATTATTGTTTGTCTCAAATCTATCAACTGTCTAGTATTGTGTAATTGTGCAATTATCGAGAAAAATCTTGCATATACCTATTTACCCCCCTCTAGGTACTTAAACTAGCTATATTAATTGGTATCAGAGCTCGTGTACTCACTTTATTTGAAGTGTTTTACTTCAGAGTAAAAGATCCATGGCTAGTATGCTAGCACCAAGGCTGGTGGAAGGGCAAAACAATACCAGACCACCCTACTTTGATGGAAATGATTACAATATCTGGAAGAACAAGATGAAAGCCTTCCTACGATCAAAGGATCCTCTGGAATGGGACGTTGTAGAAAAAGGAATTACTCCTACAGCTACATTAGTCTCTGAAAGAGGGAAAGAAACTGTTGAGACCAGCAGAATGACTCAGGAAGAGATAATCAAGAGACAAGCACTCGATGCAAAAGCAATTTACTCTTTATATTGTGCTTTGTCACCAACTGAATATAACAGAATATCTTCTTGTGTTACATCAAAAGAAGTTTGGGATATATTATATATCACCTATGAAGGAACAGATCGAGTGAAGGAGACAAGAATTAACATTCTCCTCGGTCAATATGAAGCCTTCAAAATGAAACTAGGAGAATCTATAACCGACATGTTTAGCCGTTTTACGATATTGTCAATGGTCTTGAGAATCAATGACAAAAAATTTCTGATCCTATGAAGGTAAACAAGCTACTGCATGGACTCTCCAAGGATTGGAATCACATAAAGACTTCAATAAGAGAGACGCAAAAAATTATGCCACTATCTCATCAACGAGCCGATTGGAACTCTTCGATCTTATGAAGTGGAACGAATCAATGAAGACGAAAATCCAAAAGGTAAGAAATCCATTGCATTAAAATCAAATGATGATTCGATGATACGATTCCGAAGATGACATGGACGATGAGGAGCTTGCTCTCATGATAAGAAGATTCGAAAACTGAATAGAAAAGAAAGAAGGTTCAACTCAAAGAAATAAAGTTTTCAAAGACAAAGACCAAGTCTCGGTGATGATGAGGAACCAAACAAAGATGTAGTTTGCTTTGAATGTAAGAAAAAGGGACACATCGAGACCTAACTGTCCTCTTCTGAAGAAGAAGAGAGGAAAAGCTGAAAAGTTTCGAAAAGCTCTCAAAGCCGAAACCTGGAGTGATACATAGTGTGAAGAGAGTGATAATGAATATGCCAACCTATGTCTGATGGCACATTCAAACTCAGACTCAAACTCTGGATCAGACTCAGACAGTGAATTTGAGGTAAGTGATTTTAAAATTCCTGTCAAAGTTTCTAAATACATTGATGAATTGTGTTTTAGTCTTAAGACTTCTCTCAAAAGAATTTCCGAACTTAAAAAGGAAAACTTAGCTCTAAAACAAAAGGAAAACGCTTTAGAAGAAAGAGTTAAAAGTTTAGACTTAAATGTTTCCACTCTTAAAGAAAATGAAGATAATCTTTTGAAAGAAAATTCTCTTTTAAAAACTGACTTATCGAATATTTCAAAGAAATTTTCAATAGGGTCTGAAAACTTGAAAAAATTCTTTCAGCTCAAAAACCTTACTTCAATAAGTCCGGTCTAGGTATGACAGCAGAAACAATTCCCTTGATTGATTTTCCTAAAGTAAAAGAAAGAATTAAGAAAAAAACCCTCGAGAGAGGCTTACAAGAATCATTCCAAGAAAGTTTTTGTAAAGTCTGTAGGTCGAAATGCCCTCAGGTGTTCAAAGTGCAAAAGTCCGGATCACTTTGAAAAAGAGTGTCCTATGGTTTGGAAACCTGTTAAGAAAGTATGAGCTGATACTGTTTATTTTACTAACACCAAAGGACTCAAGAAAATTTGGGTACCAAAGAAAGCTTGAGACTCTCTTTTAAATGCGAGTCTCCGTCAAGAAAAATGTAAAGTGGTATCTTGACAAAGTGGATGCTCAAGACACATGACGAAGACTCAAATTACTTCATAAAGCTTGTGCAAGTAAATGGTGGAAAAATTTCATTTGGAGGAAACAGCAAAGGAAGTATTGTGGGATTTGAAACTGTGAAAATTGGAAATCTCACAATAAGTAATGTTTCCCTAGTGGAAGGACTCAATTACAATCTTCTCAGCATTAGCCAATTGTGTGATACTTGGTTTTAAGATCTTCTTTCAAGAAGGAACATGTTCTGGAACCAGTCTTTCATGGGTCGAAGACATGGAAATATCTATCTTCTGGATGTGAAACCGGATGAATCGTAATGCCTAATCTCAATTCAAGACGAAGCAAGCTTATGGCACATAAAGCTTGGTCATGTCAACATGAAGCGATTAGCCAAAATTTCATCAAAGCAGCTTGTTCGAGGTCTACCCAAATTACCATACCAAAAGTCTAATCTATGCACTCCATGTATTCAGGGAAAGCAGGTAAGAAATTCATTTAAGCCAATAAATCATGTCTCTACTAATCATGTACTACGGTTGTTGCATATGGATCTCTTCGGACCAACCAACCCAGAGCATTGGAGGTAAGAAATATTGTCTAGTAATTGTGGACGATTGCTCCCGCTTTACTTGGGTATATTTCCTTGCAAGTAAGTTCGAAACCTTCTCGTATTTTGAAAAATTTGCTAAAAATGTTCAAAATGAAAAATGATGTGTTATCTCAAGTATAAGAACAGATCATGGAGGTGAATTTGAAAATCAAGATTTTACAAAATTTTGTGATGAATCTAGCTTTAAGCATGTGTTCTCCTCTCCATATACTCCCCAAAGAAAATGGAGTTGTGGAAAGGAAGAATAGATCTCTTCAAGAAATGGCTAGAACTCTTTTAATTGAAAGTAAGATTTCTTCACGATTTTTGGTTGAAGCTGTTTCAATAGCGTGCTATATAATCAATAGAGTCTTCTTAAGACATTCTCTAGAGAAAACCCCTTATGAGTTATTCAAAGGTAAGAAGCCTATTGTTTCATACTTTCATGTGTTCGGTTGCAAATGCTTTATATTGAAAAATGCTAAAGATCAAATTGGTAAGTTTGAAGAAAGATCAGATGAAGGCATCTTCCTTGGATATTCTACATCAAGCAAAGCCTACAGAGTCTACAACGAGAAGAGTCAGTCTGTGGAGGAGTCAATGAATGTCAAATTTCAAAACTCTTTGCAAGATGAATCCAGTCAGACTCATTATGAAGAGTCGAACACCTCCAGACCCTCCAAAGCTTACAACTCAAGAAGCATCTCGGACTCTGGAAGACCAGCATCAAGCTGGTCGTGAAGATTCAAATAAAGAAAGAGATCATCAACCAGACAAATCAACCAGTAACTGGAAGCATAAGTCCAGTCATCCCAAAGATCTTATCATTGGCGACATCAATGAAGGAATTCGCACAAGATCCAAAAGGCACGAAGAGTCTAGTGCTGTGGCTCTCATTTCTGAAATTGAACCAAAGAGCATAGAAGAAGCTTTATCTGATGAAAGCTGGATTGAAGCTATGGAAAAAGAGCTGAGACAGTTCAACATTAATGATATCCGGGAATTGACATCTAAACTAAAAGGTAAAACTGTTATTGGAGTCAAATGGGTGTTCGGGAACAAGATGAATGAGAAATGAAAAGTCGTACGAAACAAAGCAAGACTCATGGCCAAGGGATATACGCAAGAAGAAGGAATAGACTATGATGAGACTTACGCTCCAGTAGCAAGGTTAGAAGCTATTCGACTATTACTTGCGTTTGCTTGTTACAAAAATTTCAGGTTATTCCAAATGGACGTCAAAAGTGCCTTCCTAAATGGATTTATCCATGAGGAAGTTTATGTGGAACAACCACCAGGGTTTGAAGACCCAAAGAAGCCAGACTCAGTCTTCAGACTAGATAAGGCCTTGTATGGTTTAAAGCAAGCACCTCGAGCTTGGTACGACATGCTAAGTAAGTTCTTAATACAGAATGGTTTTGTCAAAAGTAAAGTAGATACTACTTTATTTATCAAAAAGGAAAACAAAAGCTTTTTACTTGTTCAAATATATATGGATGATATTATTTTTGGATCTTCTAATGATAGTATGTGCAAGAAATTTTCTAAGTCTATGCAGGATGAGTTTGAAATGAGTATGATGGGAGAATTAACATTCTTTCTTGGTCTTCAAGTAAAACAATTGAAGGAATGAACTTTTATTTATCAAGAAAAATATGCTAATGATCTTGTCAAAAGGTTTGGACTGGAAACGTGCAAAAAGACCGACATACCGATGTCAAGTTCTTTGAAGATAGACAAAGATGAAGAAGGGAAGAAAGTTGATCAAAAGCTGTACAGGAGCATCATTGGTTCACTTCTTTATCTTACTGCTTCTAGACCTGACATTTTGTTGAGTGTTTGCATTTGTGCTAGGTTTCAATCAGATCCTAGAGAATCCCATCTCGGTCTTTGCGAAACGTATTATTAAATACATTGCTTCATCTTCAAGTATCGGTCTTTGGTATCCTAAGAAAGGAGACTTTAATCTTCTGGGATATTCAGACGCAAATCTGGCCGGTTGCAGAGTTGATAGAAAGAGCACTTCGGGAACTTGCCAATTGCTTAGAAGCAGGACAGTGTCTTGGTTTTCAAGGAAACAAAGCACTGTGGCTCTCTCAACAACAGAAACAGAGTATGTAGCTCTTGGAAGTTGCTGTTCGCAAATTCTATGGATAAAACAACAGCTACAAGACTTTGGAATTGAAGACTCAAGCACAGAGATTAGATGTGACAACACCAGCGCAATCAATCTCACAAAAAATCCAATCATTACTTAAGGGCAAAGCATATAGAGATTCGACATCATTTCATTAGAGATTATGTTTAAAATGGAGAAATCTCGATTCAATTTGTTGATTCAAAAAATCAACTATCGGATATATTCACAAAGCCTTTGGAGAAAAATCAATTCGATTTTATCCGTTCCAGACTCAACATTTTGAAGCTTGAGGAAGTTAAAGTCTAGAGATTCTTCAACCCTCAGACTCAGACATTCATGGCTATCGACGTAAGTTGTTATTATATTCAAACTCGAAAAGGTACGATCATTAGTTCGGTTAATTTATAATTTCCGTGAAAAACAGAATCGTGCCTTTTCAAAAAGATTAACTTATATTTGGTAGTTATCGATTTCAAAAGAGGCGTCTGTTCATTTTCCTTGTGCCAATTGGTTTTTTTTTTCTTTTTAAACTGAGTTATATATATACGCTTTTTCTCGATTAAACTTCAAAACCCTAAAAAGGCATTCTCCTCCCAATCCTGTCTCTACTTCGTGTTCATCTTCGAGAAAGTTGTCAACTTTTCTTGGGAAAGCGAATAAAGGAATCTTTCAACGACAAGGAAGGATGTCTTCTTTGAGAAAGTCATCAAGAATCGCGAACAGGGGACCACAGAGAATGAGGAAGGGGCCTACCCATTTCGATCTCACCGAGGAGGAAGATTTACCGAGTCAGCAACAGAGCCCGATTCACTCTCCACCTCGTCAATCTTCACCATCTACTCCATAAGGTGCAGGTCAACAACCGGATGAAGAAATAATCGAGGACGCAGACCCTGTAAGAGTCCAAAAACCCTCCTTTATTTACAAGCTCTATCGTGCTCTGAAAAGCACTGGTACTCCACTGAACTATATAGATGAGTTCCTTAAAGATAAGAATTATGGGAATGAGTATATTTTCTTGCGGAAAATGGAGGATTTGGGAATTGCTCCCAAAGGAAAGGCTGAGGAAGCACTTGCGAACATTCCAAGTGACCTTCGTGTACAGGGACTGAATCCGACTGACGAGAACGATGATGATAAAATGTTCCTTGAATTCCAACCTAGAATGGGTGTTGCAGCAAAGGTGAAGGGAAAAAGGATGGATTTGTTTAAATCGAAGGAACAGGAAAATCTGTTCTTCAGACTGTTGAAAAGAGGGGTGATAAACCCTAGGAGTGTTGATTTCTATTTTCTGGATGCCATCAATGTGAACTTAAGGGAGAAGTTCAATCTGCTTCAACTTGAGCAATTTTGCTCCGATACCACAGATGGTTATGCACAATTGACAGCATACTTCTATTCGAATCTCAGCTTTTTAGATGCGAATAGAATATCCTTCAGTGTTCGAGACCAAGACTATGTGGTAGATGTGGACATGTTGGCAGATATAATTGGAGTTGAAAGAGGACGCTATCAACCGATCAAAGTTTCGATTGCTCGTACCACATTGGAGTTTGTCAAAGACAATAGTACAGAGGGAAGAATTACCTACACAAGGATGCATGCCATCAACATCTTACTTCACAAAATTGTGATCAACTGTATCAGGCCAAAGTCTACATCAAAGACTGACGTGTCTAACTCCGAGGCGAAATTGATGTATGCGATCAATTCAGGGAAGAAGTTCTCTCTTCCTCATACCATTCTCTTTCACATGTATAGAGCAATGGTGAAGGACAAGGGCCAATTGCCTTACCCAAATCTTGTGACCAAGATCTTCAGACACTTGAACATTGAACCTCCACATACTCTTTGTGTTCGACCATGCGACAAAATGGTGTGGGTTTGAAAATGCTGACAAAAATGCGTCTGAAAGAGCTTAATAAGGCAATGGAGAAGTTCAAAGTGAAGACTCCAGTATCTTCTGCATCAAAGAGAAAAGGAAAGGAGCCCATGGGTGCTCCATCCAAAAAGAAAAGAACTCTTATCTTGGAGGATGAATATGAAGATGAAGAGGAAGATCTCACTATCCCTGCATTGAAAAGGACTAGATGTTCTGTACCTGAATCAACAGAACAGAGAGAAGAAGAGGGACAAGCAAAGAACAGAGAAGCAGAGGAGCAACAAGAGAAAGAGAAAGAAGCTGAAGAAGAAGAAGAAGCAGTGAAAGAAAAGTCTGCAGATGAAGCCGGAGAGAAAGGGAATGAAGGCGCTGAAGAGCATGACCATCACTCTTCCCCAATTGAGGTCCTAGAGACAGGGGGAGATGGCGAGCAAGGAAGGACTACACCCCATGATGTTAACAATGAAGGTGTGAGTCGCTCACCAGCAAATCCAGAAGATTTTCAGGCTTCTCAAATGCCTGAGGAAGGACATGATACGTCAACACCAAATTTGCTCGATTACACCGAAGCTCCATCGTCTACCTTCACTCCATCCGAGAAAGCAAATGCGAGCACACAGACGGACAATAAAACAGATTTTCGTCGTATCCTTGATGTTCTTCTGGAAATGCGTGGTCAAATCTATACTCTGGACTGTGAACTTCAAGTCCTGAAGAATGTTGGACAATCATCTTCTGCTACCCTGGCGGATCAAATGAAAGACATCGCTCTTCAAATTCAAGCCAATGCCAAAGGAGAAGAGGTGGCTCATCTACGGGAAGACTTGAAGAGGCTGGAAGGCATCGTACAGTCAATGGGAGATTTCCAGATCGTGCGCATTCCCAAGCAGACATGACTCTTTTATCACCTTTTTAATGATGACAAAAAGGGGGAGAATTGCAATTTGAACTCAACTCTTTAAAACTTTGACTTTAAATTTCTTTTGTGTGTTTGAATGTTTTTGAGTATGACTTGGGTGTGGACTTGGGTGTGGATTTTGATGCTTGACTATTTGCATTTATATCAAGTATTGCTATATGGTTTTACTCATGAAAGACTAATCGATTTTCTGTGGATGCAGAGTGTAGTTGTTGATTTTATTAATCTTTATGAGATAGTCATATTGCTTGAGTAATGTTTTGCAGGTCAAAGTTGTTCAGATCTACAGGAAAGTTTTGTCACCATAAAAAAGAGGGAGATTGTTGGAGAAATCTTTCCAGAATATTTTGAAACTGACAAAACGTTTCTATCAGTCTAGTCTGGATAATTGCAAGCCTTCTATTTAGAGTCTAAAGACTTTTAGATCACCAGACTCAGCACTCAAGACTCAAGACTCAAGACTATTCTCATTGACAGTTTTTCTAATCCAATGACGAAGGCAATCCAGAGCCGAAGTATTTGGTTGAGGTTTAAGTCCTATCCTCTGGAGAAGATCTCTTGGCTGGATAATTATAACGAATTCTTTCATTCCTAATCAAGATCGTTTGAAGATTCGATGATTGACGAAATATTCTTGGAAGGTTCTATTCTTGGAAACCAAGATCCTGATTGTATGGGCGAACATGATTGATGGGCTATCGTCAGGTTCCTTTAATAGCTCGAATGATCTTCTTGATTGATTCCGTCCAACGGGTAGATTGGAGGAATTCCTTTGGTAAGTGCCAACGGGTATGATGGCATAAAGGAGTATAAAAGGAAGTCGTTCTAGTTGCTTTAGTGCATGATCGATAGAGAAATTCCAGAGTCTGAAGCACCTTGATTATTAGTCGATACATTCTGAGCGAAATTGTACACACAAAGAGTGTCTATACTTAGTGATACCTTGAGCGAGTGTGGTAGATCATCTACACCGAGAAATTAAGGGAGAACATCGCTGTAACATCTCTTTGTTCATAGTGGAATCCAGCCAATAGGCTGTCAGTGCAAAAGAGTGGACGTAGGCATGAAATAAGCCGAACCACTATAAACCGCGTGTTCAATTCTCTCTTCCCTTCTCTCAGTCTTACTTTGATTATTGTTTGTCTCAAATCTATCAACTGTCTAGTATTGTGCAATTATCGAGAAAAATCTTGCATATACCTATTCACCCCCCTCTAGGTACTTAAACTAGCTATATCAAGGGGAAGGTCGGGGTTAGGGGTACTTGATCACAAGATCACGAGCTCTCTTAGGCTCGTACCTCGTGTGACAATGACGAGTGCGGTTCAATCATTGTCTCATCTCGATCGGCCGTTAATTAGCGCACTAGGTGCTAATGATCTAGTTGTTTCTCTGACAAAAAAAATAAAAATGATCTAGTTGTTTAACAACATAAAAATAGACGAAAGTCACCACTAGCCTCATTTTTGGGTGTCAGCTAAAAAACCTAATCGAGGGTCGAGAGTGTTCCCTCGATTCCTACGCAACCAAATATCTAGGTTTGGGGACTTGGGTTAAGCTAATATTTCTAATAACACCATTTCGGTACCTAAACAGTGTGTTGTGTTTTTCCTAACATGTCCATGCCTTTCTTTTTACATTTTCGGAATCATCATTTTTTATACTAAGTGATCATGCGTGGTGGATTACTTTCATTCTATTTTATTCCTAAGAAATGAAAGGAAAACAATCAATGAAATTGAAATTGCAATACAACAAGAAAACAATCAAGGAAAGCAATAAATCCATCATGCAATCCTAACGAGTATAAAAGAGAAACACAAATTAAAAAGATAAGAGAGAAAAAACCCACAACTTGTCGGGTTTTATACAAAAAATGGGACCCGACGGGTTTTATACAAAAATGGGACCGACACATATGTCGGGAAAACAAATGGTACATAATAATGGTCGGAATGGACATCGACCTCCACCATCTTCACGCCTTTTCCATCTTCGGGGTCCTAATCTAAACCTAATCTAAGAAACCTATAACTAGGTACATACAAATGAGAGAAACAAACGTGCATATCAAAACAACCAAAAACAAGACAACTTTTGTGTTCATAAATGGTGACTAAAGTCATGAAATCCCTAAATCAAATTCTAGGTGATATCCCAAAGTTCAGCATTATTATGGGTCGCACCTAAATCATTCATTTAATGATCACATGCAAAGCGTATAACATGACAAGCATTCAAGCCATATGACTTTGGTTCTCAATTAATCAAACAAATGAGTGAGCTGATGAATGATCACTTACTAAACATATGCATCATTGAACATGTTCATGCAACATGTATATTCATAAAGAATAAGGCAGTTAGTATGCAATTCATGTGATACCCAAAACTCGCAACTTCGGGAAATCATGTCAAGTCATAAAGAAAGAGTAAACAACCTTGATGCAAAGTATTTTTTCACAAAGGTATCATATGAACTATTAAAATTGTGAACAAGTTCAAAGATAGTGTCAAGAAATCAAAATTCGAAAACATCCTGCAAATTTAAGAAGGTCGACAAGAATAGCAAATCATGCTTTCATTTCTACAAATTTCCCACAATGAAGTTCAGCATATCCCAAACAAATCTTATAGAGACACTATCATCTTATCAACACATGAATTTCTAAAAATACTAGAACGTGAACTAGTCAGTCTATAATAGAGCAGGGCAATATGTAACACAGGCATTCTACAGCATATTGAAAGTAACTGGACACATCTACTATTTCATTTCAAGACTAACAGCAACTAACCACAGAAAAGACAACATTGCAGTTCAAGACAAATTCCAGATTTCAAAGCTCGATTTAAAAAAATGGAAAGGCAGGACAAATGATGACCAAATCGCACATATAATATGTCTATGGAAAGCTTGAGAAGTCTATTACAAATCTTTAGAAGATATTAAATCCTAATAACATCATCTACCAGCTCGTTCCAGTTAAAGCAGCAAATCGCAGTAAGTCAGAACAACAAATCAACCTAAAAAAAAACTATTGCAGAATCAACAAACTTTCTAGGTGTTTTTCGATGACCAAATGACGTCCTCTCAAGGCATGTGAACTATCAAATCAAAGCTTGAGAAGTCTATTTTCTATGTCTAGAAGGGCTCGAGATCAAGAAAATCTTATCTAGCACCTTGTTTCAGCCAAAACAGAGAGTGACATATAAGGTATACAAAATTGCAGATCAAGGCAAATCAAGTTCAATCAACCGATCGTTGATCATCAAACCACAGAAAATCATCCAATAACATTGTATAAAAGCAATCAATCAAAAGAAGCACTCATAAGAGAAGCAAAGTCAGCAAATAGAACCCCCTGTCATTCTCTACTTGGTCTCTAGTACCTTAAATCAAGGTTTGTACTGTACACCTCTACAAAAACGAGGTCTGGAAACTATGCGCGAAAGTCCCCACATCCGAATCGAAAACAAGTCTACTTTAACCACGATAAGAACAAAATCCAGCAAATCCCGTCCCGTAGAATTTCAACACCAATTTCCATCCTTGTGTAGTACAACAATCGTTCATCTTGACTACACAGCACGGAATATGGCTCAATCAAACATCTACTCAGCTCAATACCAAATCCGAACCAGAGCTTAAACGGATCCTTTAAATCCATCAATCAACAACGAAGACAACAATGACAGCACCTAAACAAACAACATATATTGGGAAAATCTCGATAAACTTGTTCTTCCTCACCTGATCGAGCTAGAGACAGAGAGCCATTGCCGCCGATCAGTTTCGGAACTCTATCCTTGGAGCTGAGCCGAGACCTCCAAACTTGGCGCGGTTTCGAACTCCGGCGCCTCGAGCTCAGGAAGGATGCGATCCACGACGAGAGTGTCAGATCTAGCCGAGAGCAAGATCACCAAAGAGAGCGATTGAGAGAGATATCAGAATCCACGACCCGAACAGATTGAAAGAGAGAACAGAAACCGAAACCCTAACGGATCGAGAGGGATAGAAAGAGAGTTCACCGATCCGGTGAGCTCGATCCAGAGAGAAGATCAGTTAAGTGCAGGCGTTGTCGCCGATGTTGCCAATCCTTGCCCCAAACCGAGAGAGAAATCCATTGAAAAACTCTCAGAAACACCAGAACCGAGAGCGATTGAGAGGGAGAGACCGGTTCTCTGGTTTCCACCGGAGATTCCATACCCCGTCGAGAGAGTGATCGAGAGGGAGAAACCGGTCCTCGGGTTTCCGCCGGAAATTCGAGAAATCCTCAAGAGAACGCGTCAGATCCGGCGAAGAAAGAGATGCTGGTGTCGTCGCCGTTGCTGTAACCGCCACCGTTTTCGTTGATGTCGCCGTGATCGAGCGAACCAGAGAGACAATCAGGGAGAGTGGGAGCTCGCCAGCGAGAGAGATATATAGTTCACGGAGAGTAGAGAGAGCCCGTGAGTTGAGAGAGAGTCCGGATCCCCCCTTTTTTTTCATTTTTTTTCATTTTTCTTTATTTTTCTTTTTCTCTTCTTTTTTCTTTATTTTCTTTTTCTCTCTTTTTTTTTTCTCTTTTCTTATATGTCATTTTTTAAATCTTTTTTTCTCTTTTATTATTATTTTTTTATATTTTTGCAAAATGGATGATTAAAATGTCGATAAAAAATTTCATGTGTCAACAGGCACCTTAAAGAACGCATGAGTTCTGTTTATTACATACATCACCTTGCCGAAAACGGCGTCCGAGAGAGTACGTGTGATTTGGTGATTGGAAATGACCTAGAAATGGTCGATTGATCATTGCTTTGATATGATGTTGTGAATTGATTGATTGAATGGGAATGACCGATGATTGACATGTAATCGACTAGGTCGATTGATCGAGATATCGATCTATGATATGATTGCTTGGGTGCCTATTGAACTGTGCTAATATGCAGGTGGAATCTGAGGCCAAGGTAAGTCCTCTGATTCGTGCGTATATAGGCAGCCCGATTAGCGTATTGGTTTACTAATCGAGTCTTCGGGTAGAACTTGCTGAGATGTGGTCTCAATGGTTATTGTATAACCATTTCAGGACCCTAATGAGGAGCCTGAGGAGGAGGAATCTAAAGAGGAGAACCTAATGTGAAACCTGAAGAGGAGGGAGATTATGAAGAAGAAGATGATCTAGAGGAGGATCCTGAGTATGACTCGGATGAGGACTGAGATCCCATCCTTTTTTGCAAACTTTGGATTTTAATCGGATATATAATAGATCAGACTTGTGAATAGTATTATATGATACTATAGTTTGCCGTGTATAAAAGTGTGGTTATGTGTTTTCATGTTGTGAAAATTATGGCCTACTTTTCTATCTCAATGTTTTATTGTCTGGGGATTATTATTTGCTTCCGCATGCATATTAAAATTAAAAGGAGTTGGCGATGCGTCCTTGGGCGTCGCTATTAATCGGCCAAGTGACGGATGGGCATGCGATCGAGGATTGGGGCGTGACAGCATTACTGATTCTACAAGCTTTGAGCATCGTTCTTTGTGGCTAGTGCGTTGGTCGTTCCTGACTGCTTGGAGTTGTTTGAACTTGCAGCAGCTAACTTTTAGGCTGGGTTTCCATCGAAATTGGAATAGTAGTTTTCTTGATTGATTTAATTCTTATGCTCACATCAAAACCACGAGCACATACAGTATAGACGAAATTAACTTTGCCAAGTTGGAATGTCCAGGATAAGCATCAAGGACAAATCCACCTTGCGTGGCGTAAAATTCCAATGCCTCAGGATCATAATGAAAAAGAGCTGATTGCTTAGGAAAATGTTCTTGTCAAAAAGTTAGTACAAATCAAAAGAAGAATGACAATTTACTTGCTCTTTTTCCTTAGTAGGAAGTATCAATTGTCTCCCTACTGTAATACATGCTTTATCACATCGTTACCTTTGGAATTCAATCATTGGTAAGCCATAATCATATGGACATTCTTCGTAGTTCTGTACGATGTGTGTTCTAGGCAAGTAGTGAGTTGCATCAGAGATATCCAAATAAATCAAACCCAAGTTTTCAAGTCCCCATAGGTCGGTAAAATTGTCGCAGTCTTGTACCACCGGAAATTGTAACTTTTTATATGTCGACAAATATGGTAAAGTCCTGATTGACTTGCATCATGTGATATCTAGATGTGTCTAGAGATATCAAATCCTCGATTCCGGGTATCTCCAAAGTATCAAGCGTATCCTGATGGTAGAGTTTCTCTAAATTCTCGAAATTCGACAGGTTTGGCAATATCTTTAAGGATGGACATTCGTCAATGTATATGTGTTGGCAGGACAAGAAATTCTCCGGACTCAATATCACGAAGCTCAATGCACCAGTTTTTTTTTTTTTTTGGTCAGATGATGCACCAGTTGATGTTCAACTCATTCAGGGTCTCCAAGCACGATAGCTTTGGTAATCTTTCCAGGGACTTGCACGACCAGAGGTCCAACTTTTCCAAGAATCTCGACCTATCAAGGCCTCGAATCTCAATTAGACTTTTGTAATTTGTGGCCTTTAATTCCTTTAGAAGCTCTAATTTTCCAAGGTTCAATCTTTTAATGGACATGCAGTCAGTGATATTCGGTGCTTCCAAGAACTCTGAACTATAAAGGCCTCAAATTTCAACTAGATTTTCGCAATTTCTATCAGTCAATCGCTCAAATGATTTGGTTTTAGAAGGTCCAGTCTTCCAATAAAATGGCAAAAATCTACACCCAATTCTTCCACGTGCTTCAACCTGTCAAGACCTTGAACATCGACTAGATTGTCTTCCATATCTGATGGAGCGCTTGATCCATAGCTTTGACTCATTAGCACACATCTCAAGTGCTCTGCAGATTGTCTAAGGCCATCCAGCTTAGTCAACTTCATGCGACCTGCTATGGCCAATGTTGTTAGGGATATTGATACTTGTTGGCATTTGCTTTGCATCAGTATGGAGCATTCATGGAGCTCTAATCCTGGCAAGCATTTCAACTTGCCATATACTGCAACATGAAGCTTCAATAGTCTTGGAGGAAACTCTGGCAGAGATTCCAGCGATATGCAATCATAAACAGTGAGTTCTCTTAGATGGAATAGGTAAAAAGAGGAGGCAAAGCGCAACTCTACCTGGTGACCGCCAGAAAGGTTCTTCAAGATTTTCCCCAACCTTCCAATAGTACCCAACAACTTTTGGATCCTAGTAGGAGAAATTTTAAGGATTTCCAAATTATGCAAATCCCCATATGGAAGATGGTAGTTACGTTATGCTTGTGTTGGACAGGTTGAGTTTAGTTAGTGACTCCATCTTCCCAATGGAGTTTGGGATCTGTGTCGATGGGCAAGAAAGTGTAGAAGTCGCACCAAATAGCAAGCTCTACAGCTTCTTAAGGTACCCCCATGTTGCCTAGAAGTTTGGCCACTCCTGGACAATTGCATAAATTCAAGGGTCAACAGATTCACTAGATGGCTTATGGAGTCCAAAAGTTGAACCAGACCATAACAATGCTTGGCATTGAGCTTCTCCAGTTTTCTCAGCGAACTGATAGCAGGAATCTCTCTTATAGCAGTCGAATCCAAAACAAGTTCCTTCAATTCTCCGAATTTATTACTAGAAGGGTGAATTTGCTCCAGATGTTCACATTAAGGATGAGAATTCTAAATTTTGAAGAGCTGAGAAGTCGGGAGTATTTTGTAAATGATCACACCTAGTAAGGTCCAGAACTTTAAGCCACTTCGCCGTCTATAAGAATGAAAAGTATAATGGGAATTAGTCATCAAGGAGTAATCAGTATTAGAAAATCGACATCGAGATGTGTCATTCCGGCTTACCCTGATTAAGCTCCATCCATTCCAGTGTTCTGTAATTGCGCTTTGTGTCAATCCTAGCATGACTAGTTTCTCTAGACACAAGTTGGTCGCCTCGAAAGATGAGGGACATCCCATTCACTAAAGCCATCTTAATTTAGAAGAGAGTTTCTCAAAATCTTTGCTAAATTCGCATCGCTTACTTGGAGGAACCTTAAGCTCAGGTAACTTCTCAAATTGTTCATTTTTGTATGTCCGGTTGTCACGGTCAAGATACATATCCAAAGTGGAAAGCAAAAATCGGGACAGAGAATGAAGATTTTCGGGCCAAAATTAAAGGGAGAATGATTTCTCGGGATGGAAACAAAAATCAAGGGAAGCTTAAAATGGAATCTGGGACAGAGAATGAAGATTTTCAGACCAAAATTGAAGGGATGATGACTTATCGGGATGGAAGCAAGAATCAAGGAAAGCTTAAAATGGAAGAGAATTAGTAGCTGAATCAATTATCATTATAGCTGGATCAATTTGCATTATTAGTATTTCCATTTCCTTTTATAATAAAATTCCTAGGTTGTACAAAAACTATAAATTCTACCTCCTATAAGGAATTATGCATTCAAGAAATAAAACAAAATCAAAGCGTTTGAGATTCCGCTTGAATCTTTGGTGAAAATTACGCGTCCACGTATGTGAAGAAACCGTGTTAGGAATTCCGATCCTAACAGCTTGGTATCGAGTCGGAATCAATGGCGCAAGAGACCAACTCCCAAGACTTACAGCTGCAAGTGTTGGTAGCTTTGCAGGACATTCAGTAACGTTTCACGACGCTAGAAGGGAACCAGGGGAGCGGCGGAGGTCGGAGCCAAGGCCCATGCAATTGTCTGTAAACTAGAAACTGCAGGACCAGAAGGAACCTGAGGAAGGTTAGGGGCAAGCGGTGCTATTGATTAGATTCCAGCACTCGCCCATTGTCCAACATTGTTTATTATATTCCAGTGTTATGTCCTCATTCTCATCCAAGAGCAGCGTTCATTTGATGTTGCCTTTGCGCAGTGTCGGTGATTAGATTCCAACATTGTGTCCTGATGTGCATCTAGGAATAGCATGTACTAGGTGATATTATCACTGTCTAGCGTCATCAATTAGATTTTGACTTTGTATCCTCATATCCATCTAAAAGTATTGTTTTCTAGGTGTTGTCTTCATTGTCCAGTGTCGTTAATTACACTATGACGTTGTGTCTTTGAACTTAGTAGGAAACGATGCTTTCTAGGCATCTTGTTAATATCTAGTGTTGTCGAAGCACTTTCGACATTGTGTAAATTACTTTAATTTTAATGGGCTTTCATTATTATGTATGATGTCACTGATTAGGTTTCGACATTAATTATCGTTGATAGTAAGCTCATGTCAAGTCGGTGACTTTTTTGAACTCAAGATTATAAGGTGTATAGTTTTGTTCGCAATCTGTCCAAAATTAATATAGAACTTGAGTCTCCTTTAATAAAAATCAAAATATGATAATTGGTGAAAGATATTTCGTTGCGGAATCCAAAACTTGTGAAACAAATCCATACTTCAAAAATAATTAGTCAATAATAAAATTTATATTTGATTTTAATTATGGCCTCCAAGCTTCATCCAAACTTTCAAAGGTATATGTAATCAACTAAAAAAATCCGTGTATTATTTCTTAAAGGATTAATACCCTGAAAAACCCAAAACTAATACATTTATAATAAATTTATCTTAAACTATTTTTTTGACCGCCGTAAACCCAAAACTCGGTATATCTTTGACAAATTTACCCCAAACTGGTATATTTGTGACAAATTTACCATTTGTTAGTTTTTGTTAAATTTTACTGTCAAATTATTAAATTAAATAACACGTGATGTTGACCGATACACCAATTTTGGATTTTACGCTCTATTTGTCACATTTTACAATTTTTGTGATTTTTTTGTGATATTAATATAATTTAGCGGAGGGTATATTTGTCACAAATTTACCAGTTTAGGGTTTTTTGTGGTTGAATAAATTAGTTTTTGGTAAATTTGTCATAAATGTACCAGTTTAGGGTTTTTTATGGTCAATCGGGGTAATTTATCATAGGTGTACCAATTTGGGATTTTTCATGGTTAAAAAAAATAGTTTGGGGCAAATTTGTCACATGTGTATGGGAGGTTGGAGTTTTTCGGGATATTAACCATTTCTACAAATGACTTCTTAGGGCTTGCAATATAGGTATGACATAAAAGCAAATTAAGAAATGCAAACAAAAGTCCTAAAATTTGAAGACACAATAGAACCTGCAAAACTGGTTTATTAGCGCAAATTAAAGTGATTACTCAGTAAGTCAATTGTTTTGATTGTTAAATAAAGGACACGATAGTCTATAGGAACATGATATGAACATCAGATGTTCATGCAGTATGACAATATGTCTGGCTATATTATAGAAAAAGTACCAAATTGGTATAAGTACTTGCCTTCGTGAAGTTTTCGTGTAAGCAATATATTTATAAATCAAAGGAAATGATTTTATAATTTCTATTGCTGATAAAAAGTGGAAGAGAAATATACGGTAGACTTAGGGCAACTTCTCATACGTGTCAAAGTTTGGGGGTTAAAATGCAATTTGCTTGTTATCATCCGACGGATTTAGCCTCCACGAAAGATCAACTCAGTCACGTGACAAGCACATGGTCGGTGCTCAAGCTGAAAAATGACGGAAGTCACACCATTCTGACATTGCAACCGATTTCAAATTTTAGGGGAGACATCGCAAAAAATCGAAAAGTGAGGGGCAATTTATAATAAATGACAAAACATGGGGGATAAACCGTAATTCAACCATATTTCAGGCACCTACTATCCACCATTCAAAACCAAAATTCCAAAACAATCCAAAACCATATTTCAGACATTCCCATCTCTCTCTCTCTCTCTCTCTCTCTCTCTCTCTCTAAATGGGCTGCTGCGGCGACAACGACGACGACGACCGGGAGCCTCCACCCCGGACCCCCGATCCCTCTCCTCCGCCGCCGTCCTCCGCCGCCGCCGCCGAGGATTCCACCATCTCGCCGATGAACTCGCACTTCTCCGCCCTCGCCTGCCGCGATACCCTCCGGCTCATCTTCGAGAAGCTCCCCTCCCGGACCTGGCCCGCGTGGGCTGCGTCTGCCGCATCTGGAGCTCCGTCGCCTCCGATTGCGACATGGTCACCCGAGCCTTCGCGGCCCCCTGGAGGGTGAAGGAGGTGGTCGGCGTCCCGAGCTCGGGTAGCTTCTGGAGGGATAACGGCGTGGGGAAGTTTGCGATCTCGCACGGGAGCCGTGAAGTACTCCGTCCAGGTAATGGAGTTTCTGTCCCTTGCGCTGTATTGATTGTGAAAACTCCATTGCAAGGAAGATGGAAGCATCCACGACAAATCGAATACCGATTCTCTTCATGCCATCACATTTACCTTCTTCTCACGGAAGAATCACAATAAAATTACTTTTAACTGAGCTGATAATGTGAATAGAACTCTAGATTTTGATTCGATCAAGCATCATAGATAGAACCATAGTTCCTCACGAAAAATCGGCCTTAGGCTGATGGTAGGTCCTGAATGTTGACTAACAAGTTGTACAAAGAAAGGTACAATGCGAAATGTCATGAGCTCCTTGTAGAAAATCGAAATCCCTATAATTTGCAAATCCAATGTCACATCTTTATGATGTTCTTTAAAATGTTTGATGTCATTTTTCTTAGGAAAAAGAGTACAAGCAGGCCTTCTTGTCGGTGTGTGGGGCAATGCTCCAGTTTCCATCCTGGAGACTGGCACGGCAATAATTTTTATAGCTATTCCTCAAGAAGCAGTTGGTGCTACAATGGACCTTCAATATCATTTAAGTGGTGAGAATGAAGAGTCGAGAATTAAAAGATACGGACATTTGATAACATTATCACATAGAATCAGTGGTGTGAGGGAATAAATTACGAATGGTCCCAAATGATCGATTTTATATAAATACTGATTATGGCCAACAAGAGAATACAACATGATTGATGTTACAAGAGAGATGTAATAAGAACAATGTACCAGGAGAAGTTTAGCTTTACTCCATGGATCTTTGGTCAATAATATAATAATAAAAACAATAACTAATAACGACAATGCATCCGAGATATTTAAGAAAAAGATGAGAGAGAATCCAGAGAGTGCTCCAAAGTCAAAATCAAGATCTCCCGTATCTGATGTTGTCTGAAGGAACGGTGCCTCTTGACCCACTCAACACCGCGACCAAGACTTCGTCGATCCTCCTCTGTTCCTCTTTGGCAAAAGTTTTGACAACAATTTTTACCGAAACTCATAGGAAAAACCTTTAATGAGACTATAGGAATCTGTATCCCCATCACAAGGCCACAAAGAAAATGCATATTTTATTTGCAAAATATGTACTGCGGTGCTGTAGAGGAAAAACAGTAAAGCCAAAGTCAATGACCTTAATCACTTGCTAACAATGCGGTAATGTCAATGTTCTTTCAAGAGTAAAGCCATAGTTGGTTTTTTTTTTCCTTTTCCATCGATCCACTAGAATCGTTCAGCTAATTGAGCCAAACTATAACCTAATTAGTGATTTATTATGTATATTGATGTAATCTTTAATATAATTTCTCGATAAAGAACCACAAAAAGGTTATTACTCTAAAACCAGACTAGTTCAAGCTTATATTCTCTGGATTCTGGCAAGTTGCCACTTGGAAAGATCTCTTGGGTTCTCTGTTTTGAGTATATAGTCTTCAAACTTGGACTTGAACCGGATGTTGGGAGCTTCCCCACTTTGATCGCTGGGCTTTATGAAAGAGGTAGAATTAAGCGAGCCGTGGAGTAAGCTTGGTGGGATGAAATTTTAGCCAAAGGATTTAAAGCCAATGGGGAGTCATAGCAAGTGGGTCGTTCAATACTGCAAAAGCTGTCACATTTCTAACAAATTCAACAGAAAGAGGCTGCAGAGTGCAGATCCCAGGCTTGATGTCACCAAACGCAAAGTAATTTGACAGAGAGGCTGCAGGCTCCAAAAAGGCCGTTGGATTGATTAGGCAATAACTAGGAGATGATACTTTTAAGGGGCAACTTGCACTTACGAAATGCCGGTTTCAACTGACTGCTATTTTGAAACTGTATTCGCATCAAATGACATTTATCTGGAAATGCATGAGACGTTTCCTCGTTCAACATTTGATATTATCCCAATCTACTCTACTTCCTCTGTTTCTTATAATACTCCAAGAAACAGAATTTTTACCAATCCCAGAGTTGGAACAAGGGCAGATGAATTTATACATGGAGATACCAATTATTATTTCGTAGAGAGATCGATTCAACATCTCCAACAAGAGGATTGAGAAGATCTCCAACATCATCAACAAAATTTCTCCAAGCATTAGTGCTGTCTGGAAGTATATTGCTAAAATCGCAATCACACTTATACTTCATTGCTTGGTGGTAACTGTCGTTAAAATCAAATAGATGATGCACCCACTACATTTCATTTGATGATTGCACAAAACTACTCTCTTTCACTCACAACCAACCTAACATTGATTCATGAATGTTAGAGAATGGATCAGTCCCTGATGTTGCCACCTATAACTGTCTCGGGGTGGCTTTTTCGTCATTGAACTGCCTCAAGTTGCGCACCATATGTTTTACAAAATTCTAGCTAGTAGCGAACATTTAAATCAACAATAATCAATAACGTTAGATGATCTTTCTAAATGTCACCAGGTTTATGAGGCAATTGCTTTGTATAGACAAGTGGAAGGTGGAAATGTCCATATCATCAGCTAGGACACCCTTGTTAGCGGCTCGGGTGGCAGGGGAACTTGAAGATGCTATTGAACTCTTCAATGCCCTGCCCGAGAAAGGTTTGCAACATGATGCTTTGTTATTTGGTGCTATAATTGCAGGGCTATGTAAAGCCAACTGAACGAGTGATTCCTATGAGCTGCTTCAAGAATTGAAAGAAAAGGGGCACTCTCCCCCGAACACTCGATAAAAATGGTCAGAAAATGAGGGTGATGCATGGGTTGCACGAGATGGTTGAGAGTGACCGTATGTAGTAGAGAGTTCTTATCTCGATGAGAGACGATTGGAGCGGTTGCATTGATCCTCAGTTCTACCTGTTTTGACTATACTGGGTACGAAGACTCTAAAATTAACTGAAAGTTGTATGCATGGACTTGAGAAAACACCAACACAAACATGACTGGTCCAGACTGTGTTGATCTGTGAGTCTCCTCACAATGGAACTCTTGTAGGTTCTTCATCACCATCTTCAAAACTCTACCAAGCTGCAACAAGAGCTCTTTCTTACATCTGTTTTCTCCCTGAACCTCTAGGCTATAAATCTCTGCAGAGGATTGATCATGGTTCGTATCTTTAACTGTGTTTCACCAGAAGCTTGCTATAGATTTAGCATTTCTCTACTTGCAGAAGATAAAAAGGTACCTGCGATGAGAAACTTAAGGCACTAATTTAACAGAAAATAAAAAAGCACTCCTGCCTAATTTCTCTTAATTTCTGTTGGAATTGGAAGACCATAAAAGAAAGGTCCAAATTGATTTTATGATATCCTTATGATGGTGATGGTACGAGAGTATGAAAAATGACTCTGCCAAGCTACAACGAGAGCTTTTTTAACGTCTGTTTTTCCATTTAAAATTTTTGGCTATTTATTCTAGTAATAGATTGAGCACGGCTCCCTGTCTTTTCATCATAAGGTTGCTGTAGCTTTTTAGTACGTTTTAACTTGCAGAGGTTGCTGCAATGACCCACACCCCCTTAAACTTGAGACATTTATATTCTCAGGATTCTGACAAATCGCCTCTTGCTGCCACTTGAAAGGATTTTATCTTGGGTTCTCTGTCTTGAATAAAGTCCTCAAGCTTGGACTCGATCCAGATGTTGTGAACTTGCCCCTTTGATCAATGGGCTTTAAGGAAAAGGTTAAATTGCACAAGCCGTGTCATAAGTTCAGTCGATGAAATGTTTGCCAAAGGATATATAGTGGAATCATGGCTGGAGGGCCATGCAAAACTGCAAATGTCACACCCCAAAACCAACAAGAATGGGGGATGACACGGCCGTCCTTCCACTCAAAGGACGCAGCCTCAAAGCTCCCAAAATCCAACTCTTAAAAGTCTCCACATCCATATCGCTCTCGTATCTACTCATCGTTAGTCGAGGAACCTGAAAAAGATTGGAAAATAGAGGGGTGAGCAATCACGGCTCAGTGAGTAGTGCATCTCTTCTAAGCAGATTGAGTACCCACTATGCATATTTACAAAACCAAATCACAACTCTTTTAACCCAAGTCTAGGATATAACAAACATATAGTAATAAGAATAAGTTACATACTTCAACATAGCTATATTTATAGCAAAAATAATCATTTTATAATAATATCGAAATAAACATCTATGGTCTAATCCACTGATCAATCTCATTAATTCACACGCCAATGGTCCATTCCATTGGTTAATCTCATACTACACCAAACCCAGAAATTTAACAAACCTTCAATGTGGCATCCCAAAAATAACTCATGGCCATGTGTTTTATAAGTAGGAGTTTATTGATTTATGATTTCAAGATTTATGGCCAAGTGAATAAGAATGATCTGGTATTTATATAAATGGATAATTATTTTGTTGGAAATGCGTCCTATGTACATGTGAGACCGAGGATTTTATTTGATGAGGAAATTATGTTTTTGGCCATGAATTTTATAAGTTGGATTTTATTAAACTATGTTACAAAGTATATGGCCATTTAAATTTGTAATTCGGTACCTTGTATAAGTGGGATTAAGATGGATTACCAAAAATAAATATGGGCCATTTAAGCTTGGACCTTAGGCCCAAGTGTGTTGGGCCTAAAGTGGGCCAAGAGGCCCGGCCCATAGAGCCCATGGGGTTGTCGACGCATGGATGGGGGGTGAGAAGCCGAATGGCCTCCTCCAAGTGTCTTCGGCAAGGGAGACACTTGTCTCCTTCTTGGGAACAAGTGTCCCCCATGCAAAATGAGGAGCATGCAAAGCAAACACTTGTCTTCCACCATAATCCCACCTGTCCTTTCTCTTTTGCCATCTGTCCATTTTAAACTTATTGATTAATCAAAAAACAAAAAAAAGGGGGAGGGGGTTTCGTACGAAGGCAGGAAAGACCGAGAGAGAGTTTGAGAGGAAACCAAACCAGAGAAAGAGAGGAAGAGAGGAAGAGGAGACGCTGTCATTCTTGCTGTGTTTTCCTTTGATTTGAGGCAAGTGAAGTCCTAAAACCTACTCTTTGCATTGCTGTGTGTATGTGTAGTAGATGGTAAGTCTTGGTTGTGGAAGATGGGATGAAATTTCGGAGCTATGGAGAGAGATTCGTTGGCCATGCATGCTGTTTCTGGAAAGACCAGTTTGACCATTCTTGAGTTTGTGTGTTGCATGTGACTTTTTAGTCGGAATCTTGTTTCAATTTCTTCATGAAAGTTGTAGAGAACACCTTGAAGAACAACATACTAAAATTTGAGGCAAAACGAACAAGAAATGGTTAGTGAAATGATTTTTCTTTGGAGAGACTAGATCTGGAATTCGTTGTGCTGACCTTCAGTGGTTTCGTGGTCTGTAAAGTAACCTTCTTGTGAAAATCTCACCTTGATCTCTTAATGAAAGTTGTAGTGTACTTCTTGAGGTAGAACATATAAAAAATTTAGAGAAAAAAAACAAGAGTAGGTAGGTGAAATCGTGGTCTTTCGGAGATGGTTAGATCTGGAAATTTCGGTACTAGGAACAGAAGTTTTAACCGCCTATATTTAATTACCTAGGACGAATCTGACTTTGATGTCTTCATGAAGTATTTACCTTATGGTCTTGGCTATCACATAGTCAAATTTCATAAGTTTTGAATGTCATTTGGGTATTTAATCGAAAATGTTTCTAAAACTGTGTAATCTGATGTGTTCGGACTTGGTAATGTTGCAATGCGTGGTCTATACCGTTTTTTATGAGATTCTTTTGGAAAAGTGTTCTGCATGAAATATCTTTTTTATGTCTTGCCTACAACATATTCAAATTTCGTGATTTTTGAAGTTCATTTGCCTATTTAACCAAAAATGTTTCAAAAACTGTGCAAGTGGAACGGACAGAATTAGTAGTGCTGTGATGCGTGGTCTGTATTGAACTATATGGGGATCTTTTGGTGTAGTGTTCCTCATGAAATATCTGCCTTTATGTCTTGACTATTACATGTTTGAATTTCATAATTTTTGAAAGTTATTTGGGTATTTAATTAAAACGTTTGCTAAAACTGTGCAAGCTGGATTGTGCAAATTTCAAAAGCTGTAATACATGGACTATTATGTTTTGTATGAGCCCCATATATTGTATTGTTTTAAGTGATGGAATCTTGCTGCACATGTGATGATATTTGGCATTACATATAAAATCAAAAGCTGAAATTGACCTTGTTGCCATCACATCATGTGCCATGTTGATATTGAGACATAAATTGTGAATATGAGTTATGATAAATGAGGATACCGTCGGAGGGGTGAGCCGACGATGCCCCGGGAGTGTCGGGATGCCCAAAAAGGGGAGTGCCGGATGCCTAGGATGTGGGGGTGCCAGAAGCCCTGGAGGTGTGTGCTGGGGGAATTCCTCGTGATGCCAATTGGGATACGAGATGCCCGGAATGTGGGGGTGCCGGATGCCCGGAGGTGTGTGCCGGAGCTTCCTCGCGATGCCAGGTTGGGTGCGAGCAATAAATTGTGGGATGCAAACATTAGTTCCTGGAAAGAAAAACTGATGAGATCCTTGTGAAAGATTGAAAATGAATCATGTGCATGGGTGTATGCATATGGCATGATGCATGATCTGCTTATGAAAGTAAATTAATGTTATTTGATATTGAAAATGCAATCATGAAGGCATGAATGGATCTCATGGTGATGTATGCTTGATAGCATAGATGATACGAATCATGGTGGTATATGCACGATGGTATAGTGAGATATGCATGACTGCATTGTGGTATATGCACATACGGCATGGATATGCATGAATGCTTGATGATGAGTGCATGGTGGTAAATGCACATATGGTATGATGACATATGCATGGCTGCAAGGTAAGTTACACTTGAATGCATGAATGATATGTGCTTTGTTATGATGCCTTGATTGTTCTGTGTGACGCAATGAGTAGTTTGGTGAATCTTTACTGCTGAGTGGTTATACTCACCCATTTTGAGGATTAACATTTTAGACTACATAAGATTCCTCTGCTGCCACTGCCACCAGTAGATGGATCAAGTGATTGGATATGACCGCGAGGAGGAGGATAGCAAAGGAAGGAACTTTTGGACGCCGACACTGATCGATGGACTTTAAGTATACGACTATTGAAAGAGATGTCGGTCATCTTTTGAAGTATAGCCAAGTATAGAAAACTATGGCAATTTGATGTACCGATGAATAATGTCCATCTGGTTCAAGTAAATAAAAGTGTTCGGCTTTTACCTATAAATGTTTAGTTGGTGTGCATCATTTTTTGAATATAGGGAAGGGAGTTGTTAGATATGCTTCCGTTATATGAATTGTGCAAGGGACCGATCTAAAAGATGTAAATCCCTAAGTTGTATGGACTTGTTGCAATTGAAATGGTATCAGAGTAACATGTTATTAGGGAAAGTGAAAGGTAAGCGAATGTGGTGACCCTAACGGATCGGGGCCATCGAGGGTGCCACATTCAAGGCTGAAATATAACATTTCTTACTTTAATACAATATGTTCAAAAAAAAAAAAAATTAAGATAATAATAGGCAAATGCCAATGGTCTAACCCATTGGTCAATCTCATAAAACATGCATCAATGGTCTAATCAATTGATTAATCTCATCAAACCACATATCGATAATCTAATGAAATTATATGTCAATGATCCATTCTAACGACAAATCTCAAATTACACGTTGATGGTCCATTCCAACGACTAATCTCAAATTACATGTTGATGGTCCATTCCATCGACTAATCTTAAATTACACGTCGATGGTCCATTCCATCGACCCATCTCATATCACATGTCAATGGTCCACTCCATTGACCAATACATTGCTCAATATCAAATCATGGTCATGATACAACGCCTGGTAATGAGGCGACCAAAATTCCTCCCTTAACAAGGTCTCCACCTATTATTAGCCGGTGGCTTGGCTCACAAGGATATCATAGAATAATATGGCATACCTATAAGCCTCTCGCTGGGCTCGCAGCGATATTGATCATCTACAACAATCCAAAACCATACCATCCATAATTCTTAAACCAAATCCATAAAACATTTCATATATCACGAAAAGACTTCGCAACTCAATTTATTAGCCAGTAATACTTTTCATAAAATATTCTCAAATAATTTCAAGACCCGTCTCATAAATCAATTTCAAATCAAATACATTTCAAAAAGCTTATCACAAATTAATATCTATATAACCTTCCATAAATCATCTCAAAGTCGAGCTTTTCGTGAAATGGTTTCACAAACCCAAAACATGTAAGATTTCTCAACTTCGTTCATCAAATTAAATACATATTCATAAAAAGTTCTCACACTATTTTTTTTTTAGTGACCTAGGAACCACGTATAGCCGGCGGTTGGCGAGTAAACCTGGGGGGACACGTAAGCGGGAGGACCCACCACCCCCTGCGTCCCACTTAAGACCCCAGGCAACCGTGAGGGGATTCGAACTCCTCCCCTTCATGAGGAGGAGAGAGCCCAAACCATCGCGGCCACCTAGGCGGTGGTAGTTCTCGCACTATTTTCAAATATCAAAACTTAGTAAATGGCTGATCCAACTTTTATGCAATAAACATGCTTATTCATAACTCATAAAATATCAAATCTTTATCATTTTGAAAACATGAGCTTATAAATTCTTATAAAAGATAGCACCACTCACCTAGGAAAGTCGAAAATCAACTATGACATTCACTCGAACCAACGCACTCGAATCCCTAGCAATTAACGGAAGAACAATATCAAAAGGCTGAGTAAAAAGGATATTCGCATAACGACTCGTCTATACTAGGCCTATTTGTCGATAAAACGACACCCATGCGCCACGAAAGCTTGCATTTATCAAAAACCCATCGATTTCTCGTTAGGCACAGCCCATGCGCCAACTTTGTCGCGCCATAATTTCCTCCACAAAATTCCGTTTCAAG
The DNA here is from genome assembly GCA_016097485.1 of Eucalyptus sideroxylon x Eucalyptus melliodora. Taxonomy (NCBI): domain Eukaryota; kingdom Viridiplantae; phylum Streptophyta; class Magnoliopsida; order Myrtales; family Myrtaceae; genus Eucalyptus; species Eucalyptus sideroxylon x Eucalyptus melliodora. Next base: position 31,594,258 of record CM027825.1, on the reverse strand, counting down.
CCGTCTTACAGTCTTTAGAAAGCTCTTTTAATGTACAACAGCAACCCCAACTCAGCCACCCCAAAACAGTACTGAAAAAAAAAAAAAAAAAAAAAAAAAAGCTTGAAGCTACTGTTCACTACAGTACCAGAATACGCCCCCAACTTCAAAATTCCATTTCGGACAAACCGCAAGCTCAAATCACGAACTGTAGGATGCTATAGCTTCACAACATTCCAAAGTACTATTCCTACAAAAATATATAACTCAACAACTCAAAAATATACTTCGCCGCTCGATTTTCCCAAAATTCCGAATTTCAAGCCCTCGGTTCGGAATTACTCCAATTGAACGAATGGGCGGCACAAGAGCTTACCAGGCATTGTGTTAAGTAGTTAACGAGGCTTGGTGAGGCTCCCATGATGAGAACGCACAAAATCCTCTTTCTTCTTCTTCTTCTTCTTCTTCATTCTTATTCTTCTTCTTCTCCTCTGCCTCTTCCTTTCTTTGAGCGGGAGCTCTCTACTCTCCTTTTTCTTTCTCTCTTTCCCTTTTATCTCTTCCTTTTTCTTTTCTTTTTTTTTTTTCCTTTTTCCTTTTTCTTCTTTCTATCTTCTCTCTCTCTCTCTCTCTCTCCTCTTTTCCCTCTCCCGAAAACTCTCGATTGCTCTCTCTCTCTGTTGAAGCTTCTACCATTTTTTTTTTGTCTAGGTCAAAACCCATATTTTACAGCAAAGGCCATTAGATTTCTGACGAATTTAACAAAAAGAGGATGCAAGCCTCATCTGATCAAATAAGAAGGCTCCAGAGGCGGGTCGCAGGCTTGCTGTCCCCAAATGCAAAAGTAATTTTACAGAGAGGCTACCGGCTGTAAAAGACCATTGGATTGATTAGGCAATGACTTGGAGGTGACATTTTTAGGGGCAACTTGCACAAACGAAATGCCGATTTTGGCTGATATTTTGGAACTGCATTTTAGACAAATGACGTTTACCTGGAATTGCTTGAGATTTTTCTTTCAATCAACATTTGATGTGGTCCCATTTTACTCTACTTCCCCTCATTTCTTATAATACTACTAGAAACATAATTTGTACCAGTCCCAGATTAAATGTAGTGCAGATGAATTTCTACATGTTGATGCCAAGCAGGATTGATCGGTTCCTGTTCCGGTCCAACTCCAAGGTGGAACCTGGAACCAAACCAAGAGGACTGGTTCTCAGATTCCGAGATTGGGAACCGAACTGACCTATCCTAGAATCGGGAATCGGACTGACCGACCGGTCTGGTTGGTTCGATGGAACCTGTAAATTTACTGTTTTGGGCCAAAAATAAAATGAAAAATGGGAGAAATTGGGAGGAATTAGGGTTTATTTCTTGAGAAATTTAAATATATATATATATATATATATATAATTAACTGGTCCAGTCCGGTCAATCTAGTTCCCACCTTGGAACCGGGAACTGGACCGACCGGCCACCGGTTCCAAAAGTGGGAATCGGGAACCAGACCGCTCTCTTTGGGAACCGCCCAAAACCAGCCGGTCCGGTCTGGTCCGGGCGGTTCTCGATTCAGGCAGTTTCCATTGCACACCCCTAATGCCAAGCATGTCATAGAGAAATGAATTTAACATATCCAGCAAAAGATTGAGAAACTCTCCAATGTCAAAAAGATTTCTCAAAGCACTAGTGCTGTTTGAAATTATTTTACTAAAATTGCAAACATCCCAACATGTGCATAAATGATCAGCTGACGATTCGCTAGGATGCCCAATTATCAGCTCGAAGATGGTAATAACAATTCAACAAATCAGGGACCAGATGGGTAGTGAGAGTCTACTGCAGTCCTAACTGTATGACAACAGCAATTACAAGCTCCATGAACTGCTTCAATGTGAATAGCTGCTTCAAAAACTAATCAACCATAACTACAACAGGCAATTAAATAGCTCATATAAAGAAGGGACTGAGGCGATGTATTTGCGAGGGATGGCATTAAATTTCCTTAGCATTTATGAGAAAAGCACGGAAGAACCTTCCATGGAAATATACGTTCAAGAATTACGCAAATTAGTGGACATCCATTGATTAGCACCGAGTTGAATAGCCCTAGATCATGCTGCAAAGTGCCACCGAACTACTCCATGTTGAAGACACAGTTGTATCATCCAATCAGCATGGAATCTAGAGAGTTCGATAAATTGCTGACACACAATGACAGCTCTGACTAAGAAGAAATAATCTCCAGCTACGCTTCAATTTCAATGCCATAATAGACATCTAGGTAGAACTTGAGCAATGAGGACTCTGTCATCCCTCTCAATCAGGTGAGTCGGAAAACTGATGGACATTTCTAGCTGAGACGTTATAAGTGAATCTACTATCAAATTTTCTTATCAATAATAAGTTTACTATGCAATTCAGTTTTAATGCCGACTATGACATTTTGACAAAGCAGAAAAAGATTCGACTATTTAGTGGTACAACAAATTTCCTTTCCTTAGGAATTGGAAGAGAATACCTTGTGATGCTGCTGATAGGAGAGTAAGAAAAACGAACTTTGTGCTAGCTTATACTATTGAGTAAATAGAGTGGACTTGGAAATGAGCAATATTGACGGCTCGCTGTTTATAGAAACTTTGGCATTGATCAAATATTCGAGGCACAAGTCATCATACCACAGAGGAAGGAACAGTTTAGTTCACATGAGAAGTCCCGGTAGCAGCATTAGCAACAATCCTCACCATTCCGTTTTGTTATGCTCTTTCATCTTCTGAGATTTTCAGCGCATTTTGTTGTCAACTCAATTCAGGTAAATGGCAGATTGCATTATTAACTAGGAAATAAGGAAAATGGTGCGAATACCACCTTCTTTATCTTCCAATTTATTTCCTTCTTCCATGGTCATCACCAATGCAAGTCTATAAAGATAATTAAAGACCTATAGTAAACACTGCCGTTTGGCCAGAAAGTGAGAAAGGACTGTAAAATTATTGAGCAAAGACTTTTAAACACGACCAGAAAGTCGTAAAAACTGGTGACAAAATGATGGCACAGAATGCTTCTTCTTCCTCTTTCAGCTTCTATCATTAATTGGTGAGCTTTTGTTGCCCTCTCCTGGTTGTCCTTGGAGGCAAATCATGCAGAAGTTCTGGACGACCTGGAGGTGTGTGCGCTCTCTTATACTTTTGAACCCCATCATCACATACGAACCTTGTAATTCGGTCTCATACTCATTGGCTTTTCCAATTAGCTGTTGTCACATGAGATTTTGAAAATAATTAATAATTGCGCTAGCTACATATGTACTTTGTCATAGATTCAGGAAAAGATTGCATGATAAATTCAGGTATTTCATCAAAAGTTATGAACACTAGCTAATTCAACCTCGTGAGACTTGTTAAAGATGGTCAGAACATAAGGGCGATGGATGTGTTACACGAGATGGTTGAGACTAAACTGTGTTACGCTCTCCAATCGTCTCAAAAAGAGATATGGGCGCGGCTGCATTGATCCTTAGTTAGTTCTGTCTTTTTTTCAGATGTATTTGTTATTCGGAGTCTAAAATTAGCTGAAAGTTGAGAGCATAGACTTGAGAGTCCATCAACACTCTCCAAGTCGTGCCGGCTGGGAGCAACGGACAGCAGTGGCCGTGATTGGAGAATCACGGCGGGGTGGAGGAGGTCAGGGAGGTGGGAGGAGGGGCTGACTCGGTGGGTGAGTGGAAGGGGGTGGAATCGGGAGTGAAGGCGGGGAAGTGATGAGGAGGTTCTTGCTTGCGCATTTTGGTGGTATTGGATTATTGTTGGTGGTGGCCGTGGTGCTTTGATGGTGGCTGCAGCATGGCTCGTGGCGGTGGAGCATGGGCGCAATGGGTAATTTGGTGGTGGCTGGTGGCAGTGGGCAGTTGGTGCGGTAGTTGAGCTAATGGCATCCTTGCAGTGGGGGTGTGCAGGAGTGTGCAACAAGAACCGCCCGAACCGGAAACCAAACCAGCCGATTTTGGGTGATTCCCACGATCGGCGGTTCAGTTCTTGGTTCCTATTCTTGGAACCGATGGCCGGTCGATCAGGTTCCCAACTCCAAGGTGGGAACTAGACTGACCGAACTGAATTTAATATATATAAAGTTTAGATATCCAGTTCTTGGTTCCTATTCTTGGAACCAATGGCCAATTGATCAGGTTCCCAATTCCAAGGTGAGAATTGGACCAACGGAACCGAATTTAATATATACAAAGTTTATATACATATAATATATATTTATTACATATATTATATATATTATATATAAAACTTACTACAACTGGAATTGCAATCATTATGGCCAAGAGACCACCAAAACTCTTCTTGTTCCTCTTTATTTAAAGAGAAAACTTGTTAGTTTCTTCTTCCACTCAATGTGAGACTAAGGCTCCAAGAGACCCTCATTCCTCACGCTCACTCCCTCTCTCTCTCTTGCTCCCCTCACTTGCAAAACACAAGGCATTCGTAGCCTCCAAGAGTGCCACATCGACCAAATACTTAGAGCATAAAAGAGATTCTCTATAAAATCCAAGTCAAGCATGATCTTTAGCCATATTGTTCACAGCCTTTATATTTAAGATTGAGTGTAAAATACATGAAATGTGATTGATGTTGACATGAGTTTAAATTTTTTGCATATGGGAACATGTGCAATTAGTTTTATTGGACCGCTCGAGAACTGAATTGGATTGATTGGTGAAGCACGGCCACTCTTTAGTAAAAAAAAAAAAAAAGTGCTCAATTCCGTTGGACAAGATTAGACCGGGCCAAAATTGACAGTCCGGTCCAATTCCCGATCCTACAACCTAACGGTCCGGTCTATAGTCCGGTTCCCAATCCTACGACTTAATGGTCTAGTCCACAGTTCCCAATTTCGGGAACTGGTCCAGTTCTCGATTTCACTTTGGAATCGGATCGAACGAGAACCGATCACCTCGAGAGTTGTGCATTTGAGGCAGCAAGGAGGCGGTGAATAGGTGGGTGGGTGGTGGTGGTGCATTTGTGGTAGCAGCTTGAGTTAGTTCACGGCAATGATTAATCTTCAAACAATAAAAATGAAATTCCGCATTAAAGTTAAATCAATAGTTAAAGAAAGAAAAATAATGAAATGTAACTTAAGGAATGAAAGTTCACTCATTAATTTCTTATTAATTAAACCAAACAAGACCCAATAATCTCCGTATACTATTTTCACTAATCTCTACGTATCTGGAAATGCTCAATGTAGTAGAAATTATACACGTGTTATTGACTCTTTAAGAAAGTGACCGATAGAAAACACGTCTAAATTGTTATTGCGTCTGACATGGATAGGAACAAAAAGGTTTTGATTAGTACCTTCATTCAAGGGCCATTCTATTCCATCCTCAAGGATGGACGGTTGGATTCATAACTTCACCCTATTGCATAGCACTTCTTCTATCTGCCCAGGCATAATCTCTAGTACAAGGATGTACCCAAAAAAATTGGAAGATGCATGCACTCTCTGAAAAAAAAAAATTAATAAGTTGAGCGAAAAAGTTGTCGATATGCATCTTCGAGATGTGAGTAAGTTTTGGTAGGTATATCTATAAAAAAAAAAAAATTCAACTATTATTTTACCGCATCAATCCATAAGATTTTCTCTTGAGTTCCTCCACTACTGGTCTATAGTCTAGATGCATTTTCCATCAGAATATCTGCTAATTTATTATGAGATCTATCGGCAATTAGATAGCTTGGTCTATCATGCACCTATCGTCGTATACTTTCCACTTAATGATGGGAAGGGTTGTTTTTGCATCAATTGAGGTTTGTTTTATGATCTAAATAAGACTCTTACATGGCACAACTAGTCATTACCTGCACTCCCAGATCCGGCAAAGCCTAGAAGAAAAAAAAAATGATGTTCTAGGAAAACGTTCATGCGTAATCATTAAGCTACCAGCTATTACAAATTCTATATGGTCTCATTTATACAAATGCGTAATAACAAAGTATTGCTAAAGCATCACTTCCCATGATGACGCATAAGACTTAAGATAACTAGAGAAGTCTTATTCATATTGCAAAACTTGGATTTACTGTATTCTCCACCAAAAATGCTCCACCTAAGCATATATTTACATTTCGTTGGACAATTGGTTTCGGTCTCTTCACCTCAAAGGCTTGCCTTTTATTGTCATTAATAACATTTGAGTACTCATATTTTTTTTTTCATGAATTGCTCCTTTATGTTATAGAGCAAATGAATAAAAGAATCTTTTACAATATTTATGTCATGCCCTGATCCTCGGTACGCACCCGTCCCTCAGTTGGTCGATTAAATAGCGACGTCCCAGGACGCATCGCCGACCCTTTTATTTTAATATGCATGCGGAAGCATATGAAATCTCCAAATAATAAAACAATGGGATAGAAAAGTAGGGCTATATTTTCCGAACCTGAAAAACCACAACCACACTTTTATATAAGCAAACCTCATAATATATATTATAATAATATTCACAAAGTCAGACCTATCACACATGGGTTCACAACTCGGGGTTTGCAAAATAGGGTGGGGTCTCACTCTTCGTTAGGGTCATACTCTAGATCCTCCTCTGGATCCTCCTCCGACTCCTCTTCAGGTTCTTCTTCAAGGTCCTTTTCAGGTTCCTCCTCTGGGTTCTCCTCTGGGTATTCCTCTTCCTCAACGATCTCTCCTTCTTCCATACTCCAGCTAGAGTTTACTGCTGATTGTTCCGAAGAGTCGGGATCATCACCTAGCTTGGGATCCTTTGCATCAATCACTGATCCATCCTTAGCATTTTGTCCCTTTCTCTTATACTACCTCTAAAGCGTACGAGGCACATCGGACTCCGATACGGGGCCCTCCCTTTAGCTATCATTGTAATGGCGATATCACGATTTGTATACATGAGGGGGTCCACCCACATCATTCCAGACAGTGGATTTTACCATTACATATTTTAAGCCTTTAGGGTGGTGGTGTATCGGAACGTGATAACCCATCTCGGTGGCTTCCTCGGATATGCCAAAACGTATTAGAGAAGGTGGGGGTGCTGCCATCTAGGGACTTGAAATGTTGTCCCACAACGGGGTAAGATTACGTCTCAATAAGTTCTACCCCACTAAGACCCGATTAGGAGGCCAATATGCCCTAAGGGCTGCCTAAGCATAGCACAGGTCAGAGGACTTACCTTGGCCTTAGTTCCATCCTGCAAATCAGTCTATCTCAGAGATACACAAATCATATCAATCAATCAAATCGAACTATTGATCAATCGACTCGGTCGATTACATGTCACCACGACCTTCCTCCGGTTGGCCAAATCAATATTATCTAGGGGTGATCGGTTCCCGATTTGGTCTGTTCCACCTTGGAATCGGGAACCGGATTGGGAGCATCAGTTCCCAAAATTAGGAACCGTGGACCGAACCATTTGGTCCTAGGACCGAGAATTGGACCGAACCATCGGTTCCGGTCCGGTCTGGTCCGATCCAACAAAATCGGCTCTACTTTTTTGCATTAAAGAGTGACCACGCTCTGGACCCGGACCGGTCCGATCATTCCAATTCGGTTCTCAAGCAATTTAACAAAGTTAATCACACATGTTTCCACGTGCAAAATATTCAAACTTCACTTGGGTGATTCACACTTCATGTGTTTCACACTTAACCTTAACCATGAAGGCCATGAACAATTTGTCTAAAGGTTGTGCTTGGCTTAAGTTTTATAGACAATCTCTCTCATACTCTTTGAATTGGAGACTTGAAGTGCCTTGTGGGTCTCTTGGAGCCTTAGTCTCACATCAAGTAGAAGATGAAACTAATAAGTAGATTTTTTTTTTTATAAATAAAAGAGTAACAAGAAGGGTTTTAATGGTTTCTTGGCCACATAAGAGGTTGCTACCTCAAATTGCAATTTTGGTTGCAATAAGTTATAATGTTTATATATTTTATATATTATATGTATATAAATTATATATAAAAAAAATGGTTCGGTCCAGTTCTCACCTTGGAATCGGGAACCGGACCGATCGACCACTGGTTCCAAGATTAGGAACCGGGAACCAGACCACCAACCGTGGGAACCGCCCAAAACCGGCCGGTTCGGTCTAGTCCGGGTGATTCCCGATTTGGGCGATTCCCGTTACATACCCCTAATATTATCTAATAAGTCCGCTCATATCAAGACTACTCCCTCTAAGCTAATATTAGATAATATAGCTCGTGCTAAGCTGATAAATAGTGTACTGCTCTCACTAAGCTGACATATCAAACCCTTGGGTTGATATAGTACACTACTAATACTCTTTCTAAGCTGATCATATTGCTCTTGCTAAGCTGATTAGATATACTGCTCTCGCTAAATTGACACATCAGAGCCCGTAGGTTGATATAGTATATCGGTATACTACTCGCAAACTAAGTTAATATATCGCATGTAGGCTGATATAATATACCATCCCACAATTCATCATTTTATCATACTCGATAAAAATAGTCGCGTGTGGGTACACGGTCGATCTTAGCCAAAATACTATAATTTCCTTTCCACAAATCCCGTCGTTTTCTGTAGTCCACCAAAATATTTTTGGCATTGTCAACCGATGCTCGGTAATTTTCCAATTAATTACTAAAATTAATTAAGAATAAATCCTAAATTCACAATTAAATCAATTCAACACAAATTAATGCTCAAATAAATAAACATACTGCACCATAATCATCAGCATAAAATTTCAGTCGTCGACTATCTCAGCCTAATTTTTGAAAAATAAATAAATAAATAAATAAATAAATAAATAAATAATTACAAAAAAAACTAAATAAATGCAATAAATCCAACTTAGGCCCGTTATAGCCTAATTGGAAGCCGAGACGAGCCTGGAAAATTTCTGAGACTCGTTCAATAAATACTAGCACTTGTTTACTCGCCGATTACACTAACCAACTACCTAACATGCATCAATAAGGCACTAAATAACTTGCTCTACTCTAATCTATCCACCTAATCACACTTAATTAAATCTAATCAACCCCTAAGATATCAGATATCACAGTCGTAGTCCTTCGATAATTCATCCACCGGCACTTTGTCTCATGTTCAACTTCTTCCGAGAGAATAGTTACTTGAGATTTTAATGGTTCGTGAAGATTTGGAATTTTTATCCGGACAAATAATTTCTCCAAATCTTTAGGGAAAATATAATTGCTGCAAGTTCTAAGACATGCGTCGGATAATTATGCTCATAAGGCCTCAACTGACGGGAGGCGTATGCAACAACTTTGTCATGTTGCATTAGCATGCAACCCAATCCTCTAAATGATGCATCACTATAAATCTCGAATCCTCCAGGACCAGATGGAATGGTTAGCACAAGTGCGGTAGTCAGCTTTTTCTTAAGCTCTTGAAAACTACATTTGCACTTATCTATCCACACAAATTTCTCATCTTTCTTTAGGAGTCTTGTTAGAGGTGATGCTAATAATGAGAACTCTTCCACAAACCATATGTAATACCCTACTAAACCAAGAAAACTTCTGATTTCTATCACTGTAGTCGGTCTTGGCCAGTTGATCACGGCTTCAATCTTACTCAAGTCCACGGAGATTCCTTCGCCTGAAATCACGAGACCTAAGAAAGCAACACGAGTTAACCAAAACTCGTACTTGCTGAACTTGGCGTACAACTGATGGACTCTCAGTGTCCGCAACATTAATCTCAAATGACTCTCATGATCTTCATCACACCTCGAATACACTAGAATATCATTAATGAACACGATCACAAACTGATCTAGATATTCCTTGAATATTTGGTTCATCAAGTCCATGAAGGCAATAGGAGCATTTGTCAACCCGAGTGGCATCACTGTGAACTCATAGTGACCATATAAAGTACGAACTGCTGATTTAGGAATGTCCTCCTTCCTAATTCTCAGCTGATGATATCCTGTCTTTAAGTCGATCTTTAAAAATATTGACGCTCCTTACAACTGATCAAACAAGTCATCAATCCTTGAGAGTGGATACTTGTTCTTGATCGTTACGATTGAGTTGGCGATAGTTGATGCATAGGCACAATGAACCATCTTTCTTCCTAACAAATAAAACCGGTGCTCTCCAAGGTGATGCACTAGGACGAATGAATCATTTATTCAGTAACTCTTGCATATGCACCTTTAGTTTCTTCAACTCAGATAACGCCATCCGATATGGAGCCTTAGAGATTGGCTCTGTCCCGGGTGCTAATTCAATCACAAATTCAATTTCTCTTTCTGGCGGTAATCCTAGCAATTCTTTTGGAAAGACATCTGGAAATTCTTGTACTACAACAATGTCTTCCATCTTTAGCTCCTTAACCATTGTATCCATGACAGTTGCAAGGTACCCTTGACAACGTTCGTCTAATAGACGAGTTGCCTCTGGCGACGAGATCAAGGTAATCGAGGGTCCTCCTTGATTCTCGATAAACTCGAAACTCTCACCCTCTAACGGGTCAAACTGAATCGCCTTACGATAACAGTTAATTATAGCTCATTGCTTAGTGAGCCAGTCCATGCCAATAATTAAATCAAAGTCATACATGGCTAGGACTAACAAGTCTATTTTCCCCACTCGCTCACCAATTGTTAACTTGCAACCCGAACAACCAAAAACATATATCACTTTATCCTTCAATGGTGTAAATATGCAAACTGCTGACTCCAATAATATAGGATTTAATCCTAACAACTTAACATATTGTTTGGCAATAAAGGAATGAGTTGCTATTGAGTCGAATAAAGCGTAAGCAGGATGGTCATTCAGCGATACCATACCTGTGATCATGTTAGGCGCAGCTTCTGCCTGATCTCGTGTGATGGTGTACACTGTGCCTTGAATCGGTGGTCTCAACTGTCCTCCTTGTTGGACATTCTGAGGAGCGTACCCTCTGATCTGACCCATCTGTGGGGGCGGCAGTAGTTGTGGTTGTCCTCTTAGCCTTCTAGGACAATCTCTAGCCATGTGACATTGCTGGCCACATTCGAAATAGGCGCTTGTCCTTTGGGAGCACTGATTCACACCATGTTGTGTTCCACAAAGGCGACCCATCTCGATCCGGCTTGGTCCAGACTTGCCAACTCCACCCTTCTTATTGGGCGGGATCTAGAATCTACCTCCAAGCATGGGCCTTTTTCCATGGCGAATTTCTTCTCTTTGCGAGCTAAACCTCGATCTAGACGAGGCAACTTGCTCATTCAAACCTCTCTTTATTATCTAAGCTCGATGATAGACTTCTTGATAACTTGTCAGATCTAATGGTAGCAGAGGTTGCTTTAGCTTAGAACGAAGACCATTTCTGAATCTTCGGGCTTTTTCCTCCAAGTCCTCGACTAACCTCAGAGCATACTGTGTAAGTTCAGCGAACTTTACCCCATACTGGTCAACTGTCATACTCCCTTGGTGGAGACGCTGAAACTCCTCCATCTTTTGTTCTCGGGCCATACCCGAAAAATACTGATCGTTAAAAGCTCTGAGGAAGGCGTTCCACACCGAGATCACACATTCAAGAAATATTGTATCCTTGGCGGCTCTCCACCAGATGTTGGCATTGCCTTGCAACTGGTAGACGGTCAGGGTTACCTTCTTGGCCTCCGTGCACATTAGGAGTGCAAAGGATTTATCTAGATCTTGTGTCCATAGTGAAGTAGCCTCGGGGTCTCTAGTACCCGTAAATCTTGGCAGACTGAGCTTCAGGAACTACTCCACCAGCTTGTGCATTGGCCTCTCTCTTTGCGCCACGATATTCTTAGGTTGAACTACAGCGGGTGCAACAATGGGCGTGGCAGCGGGTGCAGCCTCAGAGGCGGCGGCGGCAATAGCAGCAGCAGTGACAACAACTTAGTTATGTGGTTGCTGTCCTATCACCTCTCTCATAGCTTCTAACGCCTGCATGATCTCCTCGATTTTGGGATCATCAGGAGCTGCTACCTTGGCATCAACTGGAGGCAGTGCTACTCCACTTGCACTGGCCTATGCCGGTGCACTAGCTCTGCCTCCTCGAGTACTGACCCTAGTCAGCATTCTAACCCGAGCTATAGGCCTAATAGTTTGCTTACTCGGAGTTATCTGCTCCCGCTCGCTCATGATTCAGTCTTTTCTACTTAAACTTGTATTCCAAATCCACACTGGATTAGAAGAGAAGCGATCCTCACACTACAAGCAATTTTACTAATTCAACTACCACAGACATGCACTAGCATGAATTTAAAGGTCTTTCCTACCACTATCCCATGGTTCAACGCACCTTATCACTCCAATCCCTAACCATTGCTCCGATACCACTTAAATGGGGATGTCACGCCCCGATCCTCGGGTACGCACCCATCCCTCAGTTGGTCGATTAAATAGCGACGTCCTAGGACACATCGCTGACCCTTTTATTTTAATACGCATGCGGAAGCATATAAAATCTCTAAACAATAAAACAATGTATAGAAAAGTAGGGCTATATTTTCCAAACATGAAAAACCACAATCACACTTTTATACAAGCAAACCTCATAGTATATATTACAATACTATTCACAAAGTGAGACATATCACACATGAGTTCACGACTTGGGGTTTGCAAAACAGGGTGGGGTCTCAATCTTCGTCGGGGTCATACTCTAGATCCTCCTTTGGATCCTCCTCCGACTCCTCTTCAAGTTCTTCTTTAGGGTCTTCTTCAGGTTCCTCCTCTAGGTTCTCCTCTGGGTACTCCTCTTCCTCAACGATCTCTCATTCTTCCATGCTCTAGTTGGAGTCTACTGCTGATTGTTCCGGAAAGTTGGGATCATCACCCAACTTGGGATCCTTTGCATCAATCACTGATCCATCCTCAGGATCTGCTGTCCCCTTCCCGTATACTACCTCTAAAGCGTACAGAGGCACATCAAGCTCCGGTACAGGGCCCTCCCTTCAGCCATCATTGTAATGGCAATACCATACATGAGGCAGTCCACCCACATCATTCTAGACAGTGGATTTCACCATTACATATTCTAAGTCTTCAGGGTGGTGGTGTATCAGAATGTAATAACCCATCTCAGTGACTTCCTTAGGTATGCCAAAATGTACGGGAGAAGGTTGAGGTGATGCCATCCAGGGACTTGAAATGTTGTCCCACAACAGGGTGAGACTACGTCTCAGCAAGTTCTACCTTCACTAAGACCCGATTAGGAGACCAATACGCCCTAAGGGCTGCCTAAGCACAACACGGGTCATAGGACTTACTTTGGCCTCAGTTTTATCCTGCAAATCAGTCCATCTCAGGGATACACAAATCATATCAATCAATTAGATCAAACTATCAATTAATCGACTCAGTCGATTCCATGTCGCCACGACATTCCTCCGATCGGCCAAATCGATATTATCTAAGCTAATATTAGATAAAATAGCTCGCGCTAAGCTGATAAATAGTGTACTGCTTTGACTAAACTGACATATCGAATCCTTGCGTTGATATAGTACACTAGTAATGCTCTCTCTAAGCTGATCATATTACTCTCGCTAAGCTAATTAGGTATACTGCTCTCGCTAAGCTGACATATCAGAGCCTGTAAGTTGATATAGTATACTGGTATACTGCTCAAAAACTAAGCTGATATATCCTCCGTAGGCTGATATAGTATACCATCCCAACCATTCAATCAATTCATCATTTTTATCATACGCAATAAAAATAGTCGTGTGCGGGTACACAGTCGGCTTTAACCAAAATACTATAAACGTTCATTTCAACAGGCGATACTTAAACCTCACTAGTGTTCGCCATCATCGTGTGAGATATCTATCCATTCGGATTTGGTTTCAGATGTGGATTTCATAGTTGTTTTCACAACAGTATAAGAGCATGATTTTGCATACTGATCTCTCTTCAACTGCTGAGTATGGGAATGAATCGATCAGAGTATTTCTTAAAATGGTCAGTTTGGCAAACAATTAGTTTTCAATGATTGAACCGAAAACTATGTTGTTTCAGACATCTAAAGTTTCAGTGATTAAACTGCCTAACAATCATCCTTTCCATACACCATCGCGTCAATTTACGGATTGTCGGAACTCGGAAGGAGAAAATTTGGCAAAACTGATGAGAATGAATCAATCCATCTGCACTTCTGCTCTTCACCGTCTTGTTCGAGAATCTGGTGATCTCGCTAAACCTTTCACTTCTCATCCCATCTTTGCATCGAACCATTTTCTTTCACGTCGCTCCCACAATTGCCCATCCACTGCTGGAGTGAGTGATTCGATGGATCAATCTGAACTCGTGGCCTTTGTGGTGAACAAGTGCAGAAATGGCGGATTGGTGGAAGCTAACGATGATTTATTCTACTCGGAGAGGACGATTCGAGTGAACCCTTTGTCTTTACCTCCCTGTTTCGCCCAACTCTTGGGGGTTGGAGCCAAGATGAAGCATTACCCCGTCACCATTGACAAGATCAAGCGGATGGGTTCGAAAGGAACGACTCCCAATAGTTTTACTCGCAGCATTTTGATGAATTATCCCTGCCAATTAAAAAGATCCGATCTCGGGTCCTTAGTTTTGTGTAAAATGGTCAAACTTGGACTTGAACCCACAACTGCCAGCTTAACACTTTGATCAATGGGCCTGTTGGAGAGGGTAGAATCGCAGAAGCCATGAGCTTGGCGGATGAAATGTTGGCCAAACAATTGAGGTAGATATAACCACGTGCCGAGCCATGATGAGGGATTGTGCAGAACCGGCAATACTGGGAAAGTCCTTCGATTGCTGAAGAATTTGGAAGACAGAGGCTGAGAGCTAGATGTGATCATGTACACCACAATCGTCAGCGGTTATTGCAGAGAGTATCGACAATTTATTGGTATAAACCCCTGCAAAGAACAAAAAGGAACCTTCATTTCCTTGGGAAATGGAAGACCGAACTTTGTGATGCTGCTGCTGATACGAGGGTAAGGAAAATGAACTTGTGCTAGCTCATACTACTGAATAAATGAAGAGGACTTGGAAATTAGCACTTTGGCATTATATCAAATATTTCATGAACTAGTCATCATACCAGTATACCACAGAGGAGGTGGCACCGAAGTCCACATGAGAAGGTCCCGGTAGCAGTGGTAGCTGCAAGCCTCACCATTCCTTCTGTTATCTTCTAACTCCGAAGACATTCTCTTTGGATTTTCTGAGATTTTCGGCACATTTTGTTGTCAACTCAGTTGAAGACATTCTTCTTCTTCTTTCGTCTTCGTTCCTTGGTGAGATTTTGTTGCCTTCTCTAGTTTGAACCACACCATCAAATGTAAACCTTGTATTTGGGTCTCACACTCATTGGCTTTTCCAATCAGCTGTTGTCACATGAGATTTTCAAAATAATTATAATTTTATTGGCTACATATGCACATCGTGATAGATTCAGGAAAAGAATGTATGATAAATTCAGGGTGTGTGTGATATTTCATCAAAAGTTACGAACACTAGCAAATTCAACCTTATGAGACTTATAACTAGTCTCCACCCGAGCACTTGCTAAAGATGGTCAGAAAATGAGGGCAATGCATGTGTCACACGAGATGGTTGAGAGTAAAATGTCACTCTCCAATCATCTCAAAGAGAGATAAAGGCACGGCTGCATGGATCCCTAGTTCTGTCTATTTTAAGATGTACCTGAAATGAAGAGTCTAAAATTAGCTGAAAGTAGTAAGCATAGACTTGAGAGTCCATCAATATAAACAAGATTATTTTGACCTGGTCCAGATTCTGTCGATCTATGAGTGACCTCTTCAATGAATCTCATATATCAACACCAAAATCTGGGGACATTAATTTTGCTGCACGTTCCAGGGATGTCTGATTAATTTGCAGTTGGATCGCAATGAGCAAAATTCATTTTTTTGTTTTTTTTTTTGGTAAATGTGAACATAATTCATTATCAGCCAAAGAAATAGAAAACAACGGACTTAAGAGAAGAAGAGAAGTCAGCAATTAGCACCATCATCCTTGTTTGTGTTTATGAGCAGAACAGATGCTGAAAAGGCAAAGTGCCCAAACTACAGAATAGAAAGGCGTACTTGTTTCTTGGTTATTTTGCAATATCTAATTAGCGAAATCAACAATACGGAATTGTTTGCTAGGAGGCTATATATAACTTTACAAATTTAATGCTGCATACATGAGATTTAAGCTCGTCGTATCAAAGACCTTTATCACAACATTCAAAAGATATTATGAACTGACAGAAAAAGAGGAGATTGTCATCATGCATCCTAGTTCACGAATTTCTAGTGAAATTCCACAGCTCATATAGTATAAGCACACAAGTTACTCTATTATGGTACAAGTGGCAGTACATACCTCCCTCTCCAGAGCCTCATTGTGTTTGAAAGTGATGTCATTAGAACGAGACCGCATCAAACATGTCACACCCCAAACTCCAAATACGCAAACATCCCTCTGTGGTCGATCAAAAATGTGATGTCTCAGGACGCGCTGCCGACCCATTCTTTTTAACTTTCGATTATACGCATGCGGAAGTGAATTAAATAAACACTCGGTCAATCAACAATAAAAGGGATAGTAAAACACAATAGGCGATTTCCAAAAACAACGATTTATTTATCAATTGTTACCCCTAGGAACTTTAATATTTACAAGCCTTTCTACGACCACTTCCTATCAACACTCTCAAAAACCTTCACGGATTAGGGTTAACCTAAACTTCACTAATAGCAGGACCAGTCGAAAAAGTGTCACATCTCGCGCCCACCACAACTGCACCTGGCATCTCTTCACGCTACGGTCTTGAAAAAAATGTTTGACGATGACGGGGTGTGATAAAATCTCAGCAAGTTAAAATACCTACGCCTCGATTAGAACACGAATTTGCCTCGAAGGCAGTCTAAGCACGTGCCACACATAAACTCACCTCACATCGGCACATCTCTGCATATGAGCACGTCTCGCACAACAATAATAGTGTAATGTGCATAAATAACAATTAGAACACATAATTTTCATTCTCCAAACATTCACACGGGTCTCGATTATAAGGCAAAATCCATTTTGGCATGTCCCATACCATACCTAACAGTTTTACCCCATAATCAAGCGCAATGCGTCACAATCATTCACATGTGTTCCGATTATTACGACCCCTCGAGCCACGGCCAACAACAGTGTCGGCGGTCTTCCGGCACAACTGGGCATTGTCCCGCCCCATTGAGCACAACATCATCTAGGACCCTCGCCTCAACGGCATTCCATAAAGGAGCTTCGATCCGGCCTCAACTGCGACTCGGCATTTAGACCCCCGCCCAGCATTCGAACCTTCACCAGGCATCCAATAAAATCGAGCATCGCCCCCAAACTCCCGTTGGGTGGCGGGTTCAATTACGTGACCACACAAGCACGTCATCAATCAAGTTAACTTTTTTTATCTTCCATCATTTAGCCAAGAACACTAAAATCCCCTTATCAAATAATAACTTGGTAACTTTTTTTTTTTCCTTCAAAACCTTCGGAAAGAAATTCATATAGGGTCACGTATTCGAAATCAACCTATCAAACTTTGCACACTTAACTACTGGGGGTTCGCCCCAGTGGCCACCCTTCCAACATGGAAGGGGGAGGTGAGGGGTTCAAATCCCCACCTTCTCAGGGGGGGATGGGGGTAGGGACGCGTAAGTTTGAGAGTGGGTTGCGACTCCCACGCCCTGCAAGAGGCAGGGCACAAGTCTGCAAGTGAGTGTAGAGTAAGAATAGAGTAGGACTGACAAAAAAAAAAAAAACTTTGCACACTTCTATTTTAAAACCCCATGGTTTTATTGAGCATATAAAAATTGGCTCCAAACCCGACACCTCTTTTTTTCTCTATTTTTTGCCAAACAACCCTTTTTGAAATAAACTTAGGCAACTCTTTTTTTTCTTTAACACTCTCGGTAAAAAATTCGTATGGGGCCACTTATTTGAAATTAACCCATCAAACTTTGCACACTTCTATTTTAAAACCCTACGGTTTTATTGAGCACACGAAATTGGGTGTCCAAACCCAACACCTCTTTTTTTTTTTTTTTCTCTATTTCTTGCCCAACAACCCCTTTTTTGAAATAAACTTGGGCAACTCTTTTTTTTCTTTAATACCCGCGGTAAAAAAATTCGTACAAGGCCACGTATTTGAAATTAACCTGTCAAACTTTGCACACTTCTACTTTAAAACCCCATGGTTTTATTGAGCATATAAAAATTGGTGTCCAAACCCGACACCTCATTTTTTTTTTTTTTGTATTTAATAGCTCATAACATCATCTTTTGTAATAATAATCGGTAACTACCATAGAGCAATCAATATCATAATATCGTACGTACCACCCATCAAAATCACGCATAATTCCACTCAAGAAAATGAGCATAAAATTCTACATAACAACTAATCCATCAGTAATTACACTAATTGCGATTAATTAAATAAATGATAATTAAATTAAGTAAATTACAATTAATTAAACTAACCTCAATTAGTTAATCTAATCGTGATTAATTAACATAATCATAATTACTTACACTAATCGCAATTAAGATTAATCTAAACCAATCTGAATCTCAATTAAACTAAACCAAGCTTAATAAAGGCTAATCGCGATTAACGCTAATCTAATCTCCCCTAAACGCAACTAACAGCCTAATCAACTATTAGGAAACCACCGGGTTACCCCAGGTGGCCATCCTTCCAACTTGGAAGGGGGAGGTGGGTGGTTCGAATCCCCACCTTCTTGGGGGTTGGGGTGGGGACGAATTAGTTTTAAGAGTGGGTTTCGACTCCCACGCCCTACAAGGAGGCATGGCAAAAGTCTGAGAGTGAAAGTTAAAATAGAAGTAGAGTAGGACCGACCAAAAAAAGAAAAAACTATTAGGAAGTCAACTCATGGGTTTTCGATGGCGGCGGGCTCGCGGTGGTGGCGACCCAACGGCATCGAGGACGTGCCACTCGCGGATCGAACAAGGCTCAACGGCGGCGGTGATAGCCCTACAAGCTCTTCGCCAAGGGGGAAAGGCTCGACTGCTGGTGGTCGGTGGGGGTGACGGACGGTGCTGGTGCCGGTGGCCAGCAGTGGTGCTGCTGGGCGTTGGTGGTGGGGTGAGCTGAAGACGATGATGGGTGATGATGGATGGGGGGATGATGGGGTGATGTGGTGGAGGCGTGCGGCAGCAAGATGAGAGGAAATTGGAGAACCAGAACATGGTGGAGAGAAAATGGAGGTTGGCGGGTTGACGGTGGTGGTGTGGTGGTGGTGAGGCGGTGATGGCTTGCAGCAGCAAAACAAAAAGAAAGGAACTAGGTGATGGAAAATGGGAGTTGGCGGTAGAAGGAAGGAAGAGAGAAAATAAAGGGGAGGGGGAAATGAAAACGTGAGGGAAGAAGGAACGCAAGGGAAAAAGAAATAAAGGAAGAAGAAGAAGATGGTCGGCTGAAGAGGGGGGGTGGGAATGCGAGAGAGAGAGAAAGAAAATAAGAGAAAACAAGCCAATCAAAGACTTTCTAAGGGAAAAATATCCTAAATCATCATTACAATGCCTCAAAAGTCTTTTACTTTAATCTATAGACTCCCAATTTACTTTCTAATTCTAATTTCCCAAAAATAAGCCTTCTTGGGGTAGCAAAATCCCAATTTGCCTCCCCATCCGAATTTCAATTCCTTTTCCTTTTTGTCTGAAAATCATTTTTCCGCAAAATTTTGGACTCGTCGAAATTTTGGCGAAAGATTAGATGATGTCCAATAAGTAAATCATGACATGCTTGAACGTTCGATTCCCGAAACCGAATTAAATTTCGTGGTTAAAATCGATCGAATGTGACTTTTGTACAACCTAATATATCGGGTAGCTTTTAGGGGTTTTAGTGCGTTTGACCCGTGGTCGATAATTTTCAACCAACATTTGTGCATCTCCGAATCGTAAACGACCCTCGGTTGTCATGTAATTGCGAGGGTTCAATTACGTACCCTGAATATAATATCAATAGAAAATCGATTTATCGTCGTTTGACGCGAATATCGTAATTGGACAGAATCACTCGCAAACCAATTACATACTTCCGTCGAATTAATTTATATCCGTTCACTAATTGATTTATACAGCATAGTATTGACCCTTGTCGATTATTATGGTCGAGCGGTCGATTTCCGATCGAATTATCTGGTCTTTCACGTTTTAACCCTTTACAGTCTTACCTAATAGATTAGTTAACTCGTGAGTGATCAATTCCAAATAAACAATTATGAGTGCATCAATGAAACAATCATTTCATATACGGGGCCAAATTTCGGGATGTCACGAAACAATTCCGCATAAGGGTAACATGCAAAAAAATCAGCAGGTACATACTCGATTAACAGAGAGGTAGAACCTGACAAGCATACAACACATTCAATTAAATATAAGTACACAAGTCACTCTTTCACAGTTATGATAGGACTGACTGAGTTTGGGAATGATATCATTAGAGCGCATGGCATCAAAGAACTCTGCATCCGATTAACATGTAGAAAAATCAGCACGTATGTATTTGCTTAATAGAGGTAGAACATAATGAGCATACAAAAAGTAGATTCAACCGAAAAATAATACATTCGCAATCATTTAGTTTTGTGCTGATGAAACCGTATTAAGTGCTTTGATCATCACAGGCATAAAAAACTTCGTTAGGACACTCCAGTTGGCCCGTGAGCCTGTTCAAGGTCGCACAAAAGCTAGCCTTCAGCTGTTGCTGATGATACCTCAGCAAAATCCCTCTTCTTCATTTTGATAGTTCTCTGGTATGGACTATGAATTGCCTCAGCCAAGTTAGCCACACCCAGATCAATCATTTGATAAAATGATTCCATGACAACATCAGGATCAAACGAGATGCAAACTAATTAGCAAATTCTTAAGCTCCTCGCCTAGCTTGCTTTACAGAAGAGGCAAAAAACTGTCCCAATTATGCAAAAGGTCATCCACACAGCTCTTTGAATTGAAGTCCAAAAGTAAGTCTTGATCATTACATAGACCAATTGGACCTGTCACAAAAGTAGCACCAATTTATGTCGCTTGTTAATCTCTCAAAACAACAGTCTCACAATTGGTTTTGGAAAGCCTGCCTACAATCATAGATGAGCTAGGCTAGCCAAAACTAATTTTTACTTTTTTAAATCACGCACCAGAAAAAATTGAACCTTGATCTTTATTTAGCTCAGTAAGGAAACTGGGAATTCATGCTTGAATGAACAATGGACAGGCTTTCCTATCATCACGAAAAATCGAGAGGTTTTTGTCCTAAATAGGATATCTACCAAATCTGACACATAATTTTGCTTGCAAAAGGAGTTCAAAATGGCCAAGGATTTTCTAAAGGAAAATACTAGTTTGAGACAGAGAAAAAAGGGATCTAAGGGATCTGGTTGCAGTTTATAAATTGAGTAGCAGAAGATCAACCTCTTGATGAAAAATTCTCATCTTGGGTTTACCAAGAGAGAAACTGTAAATCGCTATGGAATTCTCGTTTACCTACGTCGTTATTTTCAGTTGCTGCCTCACAAGCCGCCAATCTATCTGCAAAAGTTGCCGATTGAAGATTAGCTGAAAAAACATTATCGTAATGCAATCGACAGCAAATCCAATTGTGGAGCAAATCCAAATCCACAATATCTATGGGAAACGTATTACACTTTTCGCTCATGCTAGTTGTTAAAGGACGAAGAATCTTACCAGATGACCACCGCCTTCTAATGTACAAAGACCCACAATTGGATCTAAATTTTGACCTTGACTGAAGCATCATGTTAGCTTCTAGGACCGACTCCCCCACTCTTGCAATTATGTAAGACTGGGAATTGAGTCTCAACACCACGTAGATTGCAACAACCATTGATATTCAACTCTTTCAAGTTCCAACAACATCATAGGTCAGGTAATCTTTCGATGGAACCACAATTACAAACATTCAACATCTCTAACAACTCCACCTTATTAACACCTTGTATTTCGACTAGATTGTTGCAATAACAAGTATTTAATCACTTCAAGCCCTTGTAATTTCAAAAGGATCGGCCTTTTAATGGACTTGCAGCTATATGTACATACCGTCTCCAAGAACTCCAATTTAACTTGGCCCTAAATTTCAACTAGATTATCATAATCCTCAAATGTCCAATCCTTTCAGACGATTCAATTGTGAGAGGTCCATTCTTTCAATGGAATTGTCGTGTTTTATTGACAACTCTTCCAAGTACTTGAATCAACTTAGGACAGGAGTCAACACAAAGTTTCCGAGGGTCTTGGGGTAAGCTATGGGAAGTACTCAAGTTGGCTTTATCCATAAAGACGAAGTTCTTCTAGGTGGAATAGGTAAGAAAGCTTTGGCAACCTGGGAATCAGGGAATTGACTTGAAGATATGTTAAGTTGGAAGAAAGCTCTAGCAACGATCGAAGCTCCTTACAGCCCTCTAGGTCAAGGTGTCGGATATCGGTGTGCCGGTGATATCGAGAATCTTGAGCGTAGACAAGTCATTGATTTGTCTTGGATTTTCCCTTTTTAGACTATCACAAGATTTAAGAACTAGCCTCCGCCGGTTTGTTCAACCTTCCAACAGCACTCGGTAACTACTCAACCCCAAAAATATTTAATGCATTGCAAATTCGGTAAATCCCCAATTGAGATAGGGATTTCTCTTAGTGACGAACACTCGTAAAGGTTAAGGTATTGGAGAGAAAAAAGATTCCCAATTGAGCTACGGATTTCTCTCAAAGACATGCAACACGGTAGATAAAGCTTTTTGAGAGAAGAAAGATATCCAATTGAGCTAGGGATTTCTCTCAATGACTCGCAACTTGCTAGATGAAGTTCTTCGAGAGAAGAAAGATTCCCAATTGAGCTAGGGATTTGTCTTAATAATTTGCAACCCGCTAGAGCAAGTTCTTTGAGAGAAGAAAGATTCCCAATTGAGGTAGGGATTTCTCTTAATGACACACAATCTGCTAGATTAAGTTGTTCGAGAGAAAAAAGATCCCCAATTGAGCTAGAGATTTCTGTCAATAACTCGCAACCTCATAGTTCAAGTTGTTGAGAGAATAAAGATTTCCAATTGAGGTAGGGATTTCTCTCAATGACTTGCAAGCCCCTAGGTCAAGTT
This sequence comes from Eucalyptus sideroxylon x Eucalyptus melliodora, assembly GCA_016097485.1. NCBI lineage: Eukaryota > Viridiplantae > Streptophyta > Magnoliopsida > Myrtales > Myrtaceae > Eucalyptus > Eucalyptus sideroxylon x Eucalyptus melliodora. Next base: position 31,571,091 of record CM027825.1, on the reverse strand, counting down.
CTTTGAGAGAAGAAAGTTTCCTAATTGAGTGAGGGATTCCTCTCAATAACGAACAATATTTGAGGTCAAGGCGTTGGAGAGAAGAAAGATTCCCAATTGAGTAAGGGATTTCAACCAATGAAGACAATGCTGCCTTCAGCATCTCCAACTTCCTCATTGAACGGATTGACTCAGGAATCTTTGTAATACCAGAAGCAATTAAATGAGCACTTCTAGATTTTTCAATTTACCCACTTCCTCTGGTAGCTCTTTGAGATTGAGACATTGACACAAGTTCAAGGAAATGAGTCTATCGAGTTCGCCAATAGAAGGGTCCACTTGCTTCAGTTTGGGACAAGAAGACAAATTGAGAATCTCCAACTCTGTGAAAGCTGAGAAATTAGGAGTGCATCTTAACTCTTGGCCATATGAAAGGTCGAGAACTTTTAGCTGTTTTGCCACCTGTACAAAAGAGAAAAAGCTGTCAAAAGGAGTTTAATTGAAAAAACAAAACAAAGCAAAAATCATAGAAGATGACTTTTTTTCCATCTTACCATGATTGAACTCCATCCTTCCCAATCCTCTGTAAACTTGTGTCGTGACAACTTTAGCACCGTTAATTTAGATAGATGCAAATTGATTGCTGAAGAAAACATATTCAGTTCAATGTAAAACCACTAAAGCCATCTTAATTTGGCAAACAATTCATTAAAGTCTCCACTTAAAGTTGTCCAGCACAATGAAAGGAACCTTGAGCTCGATAAGTTTCTATATAGTTCACTTGTGTATGTAGAGGGACAGCCACAGGGCCAATCATCAACGGTATATTTGATAGTCTACATATCAAATCAATCAATTGAGTGTCTGATTGACAATCAAAAAAAAAAAAAAAAAAAAATTGAGAGTCTGACTTGACTTTTAATTTTTATTTTTGCTTTTCAAATCCTAGACTTACACAATTTGTCATCTTTTCACCCCTTGCCAAGTATAAATGCTGATGGGTAAACACACATATATGGTATTTTCATAAGTTTTTGAAATTTAAACAATATTCTAAATGGAAAGAACAATGCATCTTGCTTTAAAAAAAATTCAAGACGCATACCTCGATTCTTACCTTGCGCTTTTTTCAAAATTTTTAGTGCATGCACTTTGACTTTTATTAAAGGATACGTCAAACCTTTTGAAACATACGAATGTTAAGGAGTGCCCATGGGTCACTTGTTAAGTAGCTAAGCACCTGATTTTTAATTTGTTAACTATTGTTATGAAGTGTTTAATCATTGCTTTAAAAAATGAAACGTTTCTTGCAATGTATGTTTAAAAGTGACATGGTGACATTTTTTAGCAATACACCTTTAGCATTTGAATAATATTTTATATTTTGACGGGAATTGGAAAAGAGCTGGTTTTAGACCAACTAAAAATGAACTAATTAACTCCCTTTCATGGCGTTATAGTTAGATAAGGGTCTCTAACATATGGAACAATAGGTTGTCGATGCTGGGCAACATCTTTTGGCAAACTCTTCCATATGAAAGTTTCTGGAGAAATATACTTAGGTGTATTTGCCTAAACAGAATAGTGAAGATACGTATGTCCATTTCCCAAGACTGGCAACATTTCTTCTGGCATCTTACAGTCAAAAGTACTGCTAAACTTTTTTGCTAAAAGAGATCATTTAGGGTGCGCATTACAAAATTTCTGGAACAAAAATTAATTTTTGGCTAGAAACGTATGTCCATTTCCCAAGACTGGCAACATATCTTCTGGCATCTTACAAGTCAAAAGTACTGCTTAACTTTTTTGCTAAAAGAGATCATTTAGGGTGCACATGACAAAATTTCTGGAACAGAAATCGATTTTTGGCCAGAAATGGATTTCTCAATTTCTATTTTAGAAATTGAGAAATTAAAAATTTTAGTTTCTGATTTCTTCTTCAAATCTATTTCTGGAATAGATTTCTATTCCAGAAATAGAAAAATCAAATTACGTTACCAAACGAATTTCTGTTACAAACCTGTTCCGGAGAACAAAACAGAGAAATAGAGAACGTGTTTGTGTATGTAGACATGTCTAGTGAGTTATTTTTTCTTTGCAATTTATTCTATGGTCAAGTTCTTTAGATTTAACAAAAGCAATATAATATACAATTGACAGTTTTCTGAAAGATTTGGCTGAAATGTTTGAGAGGCAACCCCACGCAGCTGGTTTAGTGGTTAAGGAACGTGTTTGTGTATGTAGACTAGGTGCATGACACCATTTGATTCCTTACACTATTAAGTACAAACAAATCTCTCTTTGAACTATATCCAGTTGGACTTAATTAAGCTCGTGTCTCACCTGGCAGTGAGAGTTAGATGAGTATTTCACTGTTATGGAACTTATACAGCTGTCGGTACCCACTTTTGTCGTATAGGTTCTCCTAAGGAATGTTAATGTAAGTCATTGACGTTCGTTTTAGCAATAGGCATGCTTCCTAAGAGGCGAATTAGAAATTAAAAATGAGTATTCATTTGTTAACATGCATTTCTAGAGCAAAAATTATTTCAAGCTAGTAGTGCTCCTCACTCGACCTATTCAAGGAAATGCATTTGTAACACGTAAGAGAAAAATTCAACCGAGAAATGGTATTATTTTTGTTATTGGATTTTAGTTGATGTCCACAATACTCTAGACGCGTGCTAAGTGCGTGTTCCGCTAACATCATGCTTATTGTTTTGTAAACTCTGTAACTTAGCTCTTAAAAAAAATGGTGATAAGAACTAGGGATGATACGGTGCGTTGACGAAGAACTGTTAAAAGGTGTGGGACGTGTTGGTTATATTAGATACAACCAAAGTGAGACTTTACCCTTTTGCCATACTTTATATTAGTGGGAGAATCCTTATATAATAGTAAAATGGGAAGGGACCTAAACTGAGACCAATCTCAATTTTTTTATAATTAAAGTATTATGTTATATTAGATATAGACTAAACATGACAAGCGCTATGCATGACATTTATATTGGATTGAGTCAGACACCAATTGAAGTCTTAAATAATGAATAATTCATTCTTAAAAAAGAAGCAAAATGCATGTTGACAGTGATTTTCAATTTTAAGAGGTGAATGACGAAAATAACCCATGGATTCAATAGAGATTAGGATACTACAATTATATATCTTCACGCTAAATTTATTCACGTTAGTTTTTGTGCCTCTGCATGGCATGGGTTCATGACTAGCTGATCCTTTTTCCTCTCATGTGAACTTTGTTGGATATTTCAATAATATTTTGAAATATTTACAATAATAGCTTCGATAAAAGTTATGGCCGCATTGAAGACCATTATTATTTTTAACGGTCACATAACGGCTTCTTAACGTTTATATAACGGTTTTTCAATCATTTTGTAACGTTTAATTTATTTCTCAAATAAATGCTCCATTATTGTCACGCCCCGATCCTCGGGGACGCGCACATCCTTCAATTTGGTCGATTATTAAAGTGCGATATCCCAGGACTAAGTATCGCTGACCCTTTCTTTTTATTACGCATGCGGAAGCAGTTATGAATCCCCAGACAATAAAACAATGGGATAGAAAAGTATGCCATATTTTTAAGATTGAAATTCACAACCATACGTTTATTAATAGTACAACTTATAGTATATTTACAATACTACTTACAGCATAAAAGTCTCACACCTATCTACACTAAGACAGGGTTCACAAGAGGGATGGGATCACAATCCACATATGGGTTGTACTCAAGATCCCTCTCTGGATCATCTTCTACTTCAAAATACTTTCTCCCCTTCAGTTCTTCCTCCTCAGCTTTTCCTCGGGGTCCCGAAATGGTTATTCAATAACCAATTAGACCACGTCTCACGAGTCCTACCCCTAAGACTCGATTAGTAAACTAATACGCCATACGGTTGCCTGAGCTTAACACGAGTTAGAGGACTTACCTTGGCCTCAGTTCCAACCTGCAATTCAAGGTTAAACACAGATATTCAAACAATTAACGACATCCGATCAAGCACTGGTCAATCGACTAAGTCGATTATATGTCAGTTAGACCCTCTCTAGGTCATTCCCACTCATACCACGATTTCCCAGTGGTGTACTCATTCACCAAATCACATGTGTTTCTCAGGCATCGTTTTCGCCAATGACATACCGATCACGACACCGAGCGTTCTTTAAGGCACCGTTTTCACCAAAGGATATTCTCGATCACCGAACCACGTGTCCTTTCTAGGGCGCCGTTTTCGCCAAGGTGACATCGGCAATAGACAACATCGTGAGTTCTTTAAGGCGTCGTTTTCACCAGTGATATTTCCTTAATCACCTAACTACGTTTGTCTATAAGTCATTCACGTGCGTTCTTTAAGGTGCCGTTTTCGCCGAAGGATACTTCCAATCACCGAACCACGTATGTCCAATAATATCGTACACGATTGGTCTCAACCAATAATGTTCTCGCTTAGCTCTCACCATTCTCCCTACTATATAGCCCATCAACGATCAAGGCGCTATATACCCATGCTCGCCATTACCAATCAAATATTCTATAACAAACAATTTAGGACAATTCCTCAAATTTCACAATTTAAATCAATTCCATAAAAATTGATGCTCAATTAAATAAACGGACTGCATCACGACAACTAGCACGAAATTCTGGTCATCGGCCATCCTTGGTTGAATTTCCGGAAAAATAATTAATTAAATAATTAATTTCGAAAATTAAATAAATAAGTATTAAAAATCCAATTTAGGCCCATATTGCCTGATTGGAGCCCGAAACGGGTTAGGAAAAATCCCGAGATGCATTCAATAAATAACCGAACCTTTCTACTTGCTAATAACTAGGTCTAACCACCTAACGTGCATCATTAAGTCAGTAAATTAATTGTTCTAACCTAATCTAACCATCTAATTGCACTTAATTAAATCTAACCAACCCTAAGCATAATTAGCAAATAAAGCATTAGTGAGTAAAACTCACTTGATCAAAAGCGGGGATCGAATCACCACGACGGCGGCGCGACGGCAGCCGAAATTGGGCTTTCGACAACACCGGCGGGCTTGGACCGGACCTAAGACTTGGCCCTACAAACTTCAGCAAGGCTGGGCTTTACTGTTGGAATCTTGGGCTGAACTTGATCTGGACTTAATTCTGCTTGGGCTGAAAACGTGGGCCAAACTGTTGTTCACTTTGGGCTGGAATTCTGCAAGCTGATGGGCCAAATTTCGTTGGGCTTTGAATGGGCGTGAGGTTCGTGGACTGTTGCAGTGGAATTGGGTCGAAGATCTGAAGACGCTGGGCTGCTTCAACGAAACGCCGGTGCTGGACTGCTGACCTCAATCGGCTTGGTCGACTGAACGCGCGGCAGAAAGAAGACGCGGCAACAGCTCCATTGAGTCCTCCAGCTACTTCGGTTGACTGACCAGAGGAAGGCACGAGAAGGCTGGTGCTCGTATGGGTCTTGGAGGAGATGGGCTTCAACGTGGCAGCTTTGGCGAGGCTGCAGCTGGGTTTCGTGTCTTCGTGGGCGGCTGAGTCGAAGACACGAACGGTGGAGTCAACGAATGAAAAAGGAATTCGCTGGTGGAGGCTTGCGGATGACAAGAAACTGAAGAGAATCAGCTGCGTGAGGCCATGTGGGGCTTCGGTCTTCAGAGATGGGCTGGTTTGCTGACCTGCGGATGAAGACACAAAGATGAGTGGTCTTCAACGCTGGTTTGTTGACCAAACAACCAGCAGACGCGGCCAAGTGGCAGCGTGGAGAGGAGAGAACTTCGGTGGGACGTTGGCAGCTTCTGATTTCTGGCTTCTTCGCTGCTGTGCGTGAGAACACGAGTGAATGGAGAGAGAGAGAGAGGTTTTGGGGCGGCTTCACGCTTCTCCGAATGAAGAAAGGGGATTTTCACGCGTGAGGCAGGAATGGCTGAACTTGTGGGAGAAGCCAGCTAAGATGAAGAGAAAAGTCAGCAATCCTTAGCCAACAAATTTAATGCTTGGTCCCCTTAAAGGCTACACAAAAATATCTAATGTTTCCCTAATACTTTCTAGCACCAATATCCACTCAATTATCCAAATTGAAGCCTCAATTTCTGCCCCTTTTTCAATTTCGAATTTCACTCAAATAAACTAAATTTTCTTGCTCAATTTCCCAAATTGAGGTCCAATTTCAATGTAGAAAAATCCCAAGTGATTTTCTATAAATCCCCGACACACAAAGGCTCAACCTGAAAGCCCAATTTTCCATCAATTTAGCCAATCTGAATTTCCGTCAAATTTCCGCGACGTCCGAAACGGTTTTTCGTAAAATCCCTGAACCTCCGAAAAATCTTCTGAGACCAAGTCGACGTTCCTAAAATAGCTCGTGACACCCCAGAACTTTCAATTTCTGAAATCGGACTTGAATTGGCAATTAATTTTCATTCGACGCGTTTTTAGCGTGACCTAGACTATCGGGTAGTTTTCAGAACTTTTCAGGGCAATTGACTCGTAGTCGATTTTTTTCGAGCCACTATGAACCCACTCGACTCATTGGCAACTCTCGCTTGTTGAGAAAATCTCGAGGATCCAAATACGGACACAGGGTACCAAAACAATAAGAAAATCAGTCTAGAGCCAGTCGACAAGAATTTTCCAATTTAGTGGAGTCACCCACGATCGGCCACACATCTCGGTCGAGCAGACCTATAGATCAAATCGATTTTTAACTGTGCCGTAATGGCCTCTAAAGATGGACACGGTCGAGAAGCCGATTCATGATCGAGTTCTCAAGTCTAATTGCTTTAAAATTCCTAATAATTTTCCCAGATAGCCTAGTTATCTCAAGAATGATTAGTTCCGAGAATAGCCCTATAGATGCGTTAATGAAATGCCCGATTTATTCAATAGAAGATAGGGTTGAAAATCTGGATGTCGCAATTATCTTACAACGGTTCTATTTTGTCTGAATATAAAAATAAAATCTCATTAGACAATCTAAAAAGATACACTGAATGAAAGAGAGAATATCATTCCTTTAAAAAACTTTTCTTTCCTTTTCCTTATTGGGTTATACACAAAAGTTGTTCTATTTCCTTCTAATATTCAGTGTGGAGTATAGAGGAAGGTCTGTTGTATCTTGGAAGGATAGCCGCTGAAGCCTTTCGCACCGAGTTTCGTACTCCGAGGGGCAGAATTATCCTTAAGGACAGTGCTTGCACGCCTCAGACATTTCTTTTTATTTTCTAATATTTTGCAATGTAATTCCAATAATTATTATTATTTTATGTATCCTGATACTTTTTCCAACAATCTTAAGGATAATTCCCTTAGGGATTCCAAGGGCTTGCTTAATGGAGTTCGAGGTGGCCAATTTGATTCTCCTATTGAGGATATAGGAATGTGCTCATCTCGTTTAGAGGATTCTGAAGGTGTTGGTCATTGAGACCAGCAAGAAGCATCATACATCATCCTCGTATTTGGTCTTGCTGATGGTCTTCCACAGCTTTCTTCCACAGTTCAAATCTATTTGAATTAGAAAGAGAACAGGGTTGCTCTAATCAACTATGGAAAAGAGTACGTTCATCTAATTCTCTCGTTTCTTTGCAAAAACCTGTTGAAAATCATATGTGCGGGACAATTGTCTTGGCATTTCTTGATTTTGTTGGTTTATGGTTTTCTGGTGAAACTGTGTTGGATGATTGGAGGATTATTTCGGCTTTGAATTTCATGTTGGACTTTCAATTGAAATCAGAGCGAGAGCTCGTTCTGTGTGATTGTGGTAGTGTTAAATTTCACTTGTAAAGCCGGTGGCATCAAAAAATAAATAAATAAATTGGTGCTTTCATCAATCTGATGATGGTTTAAGATAGCGTAGCGCTTCATTCGATCTCATGTCCTTAGCTTGGGTGACTAGCTATGATGGCATGTGAATCTCGTCCTTTCTTTGAGAGGAAGACCAGAATTTGTGGGTATACGGCATTGGCCTGAAGTGCACGGAACCGGTTCACGTCGGAATTCTACTTATGGGATACATGCTCGAATGTGGACCTTTTCGGGGAAAGTCAAGAGTGTGATATTGCTAGATAAATTTTCTTGACTGATGGAGCAATTAACTCATACTATGTTTTGGCAAATGGCGGTATTTGGTTGTGTTGTGACGGGCAACGCAGCGTGCCTAATAATCTTGTCGAGCAAAAGTCTGATGGCTAATCTTGTGGTCCTTTAGACTTCATGCAGAAAAGCTTATTGCTATTTTAAATCATCAAGGGCGATAGTTGTTTGGCTATCTCACACCACATCAACAGGTGAGTTCTAGCATGACAAGCTATGAATATCTTCCAGGTGGTTTGTTATCAGGTGTGATGTATCCGCTTTAATTGAGCTAATTTTGACCATTACATCTTATTGTTAAACATGTACCCAATGTGAATTTTGGTTGGTGCTGTCTTGTTGATGTTTAGGAATAGTGACCCATTGCTTAATAGCGTTCGTCCATTTGAGTTTGATACTCTTGACTTTGATCAATACATATTCTCGTGCTGAAATGTGCTAGAATTAGAATTATGCAGGCTGGTTGTAATTTCTCTTTCTCCATTTTGGCCATGATATAGGGGGAATTTGATATACTTTTGGTCATAAATGTTTACATGCCTTTGTGATATGATAGATAGTAAAATCACATTAATTCTTTGCTAAGTAATTGGGGAATTATGTTTTTAACATGCTTGAATTTGCTGAATGGAGCTTGGACTTGCTAGTTGCTTTGGTTCATCCGTAGATGAGAGATATTGTATATTGTTTTATTTTATATGAGACTTGTAAGGGTATTTTGTGAACATTTCTATTGTGCTGGTTTGAGATGAATTCATGCTTTAATTCTGTATATAAAAACCTCGGTTGAAATGTATGCTGTGTGCTTGATGGAATTCTTGAACAATATCAGTATGTGTATATGTTTAAACTGGATCAGGATTCTCTCCGTTGCTCAATTCGTTCGTCTGTTTTAGTCATTTAAGCTTCACTCAGGCTTTGTTTTATTTTTTCTCCATGAGTATGTGTAGATCTTAGTCTTGCTAGAGTGTTCTTTGTGGGACCTCAGATGATTTGCTTTAGTGAGGAAATGCATATATTTATTTCTTTGGAGCAAAATATGAACATAAGAGATAAAATTCATATAGTTTCTAGAATCGATTGTGAAAATGGTGGTGACTAAATATGGTATGAGCAAATGGCAATATTGCATCACTAGTTAGGTGTGGTTTTCACAATGTTCTAAGCCATTGATATCAAATTTTTGTAAATCATGCATGTTCATTGTTATGATGGTGTTATCTATTGGTTGCTACTTGCTACATGCTAAAAGCCTAACACTCATGTTGCAAATGAAAAGGTTTCTCTTACCCCATTTGAGCTCCGAGGAGAAGTTTAGGGTTTTTCCCAATAGCACGTGTGTTATTAATTTCTTATTTTCTACTGAGAAAATAATACATGAATTTGGAGATAACATATGTGATTGGCATTGTTTTGCTTTATTACACGAACATGAACATGCACGTTTGTATGTTTGATGTGATGTTAATTATATTACTTGTTATGAGATGGTGAATATTTTTTATGATATGGGCTCTAGCCATTGGTTGTTCTGCTCTTCGTATTGATATTCTCATTATTAGGGATGCCTTCGAGATTGATTTATAGTTTGACAAACTGATATGAAGACATGGCCAAAGGCTACATGTTCTCTACTGTATGGGATGCCTCACAGTGATATAAGTAATGCATTTTACATAGTGGATTTTCCGCTGTATTAGAAGAATACAGTGATGTTAAGTGGATCTCGAATTCATATGAGACAAAATCCACTAATGAATATGTGTCCACCTTGTGGAGGTGTCGTAACATAAAAAGCAGTCGAATGAAATTGTGGGGGAAATGACAATCCTGCTCAACCAAAATTTGACTTGGTTGAAGTAGATGATCTGATGATGTAATTATTGTAGTCATTTTCCAAGCCAATATTTTGGCAAATGCAAAAGAATTGGAGGTAGACTCAGGCACTACCAAGCATATATGTTAAAAACATAATGCTTTATCCTCCTAACCTCTCGTAAGAAAGGAGAAGAAAATATTTATCTTAATGATTGAAGAACTACTCAAGTTCTTGGGAAGAAGAAAAATTCTCAAACTCATCTTAAAATTGAGCCTGAGGAGTTGATAAATTTCTTAGTGTATGTTCCTATGGAAATGAAATGACACTTATGTCTAGACATTATGATTGCCATAAGGCAATAGCTATTGCAAATAATGAAACTTTCAATGGCAAAAAGAGATGTTTGGTTGAGACATGATGTGGTAAAATAATTCCTTAAAAAAAGGGATTTATATCGATTGATTATGTTAAGTTAGAAATGATTTTGGCCAATCCTTTGACTATGCATCGAGGGGAATGGGACAAGCCAATTGAAGAAATTTAACAATGATAATAGCTCAACCTATGTGATTGGTGATCTCATGAATTAAGTTCATATGTGTAATGACAAGTCATTTGTTGATCTAGTGCACTATTAAAATTTATTATCCCTTCTAAGGTGAAAATAGTGCAAAATTGCAAGGAAAAAGAAGTTGAGCTAAGCTCTTAATGAAATTCCATAGCCATTATTGGTGGTGTATTAAATTGCAGAATGCACATGATGGAATTACCTATATAAGTGTGGAGTCGGGCCACTCCTATGAGAATTTTTGGCGAAAATCTCTAAAGCACTTATGAATAAACCAAGCATGGGCATGGCCTATTAGCGCAAACCCGCTTTGAACAATAAAGTTTGTGGGAGTATAATGTGATTGATGAAAATTATCATTCACAAAAAGAAATTCTTGGTTTATAGAAGTTTTAAACTTCACCAATAATTTCGTGAATTGTATTTCATTTTTTCTAGGGCTAGTTCATAGCCTAACAAGCACCAGTTTCGATGCATTACACTCTAATAACCCGCCATCATTATTAATTTTTTATTTTCAAAATCTTTTGAAATATGTGGGAGATTGTTGGATATTTCAATAATATTTTGAAATATTTACAATAATAGCTTCGATAAAAGTTATGGCCACATTGAAGACCATTATTATTTTTAACAGTCACATAATGGCTTCTTAACGTTTATATAACGGTTTTTCAATCATTTTGTAACGTTTAATTTATTTCTCAAATAAATGCTTCATTATTTTACAACGGCTCTATTTTGTCTGAATATAAAAATAAAATCTCATTAGACAATCTAAAAAGATACACTAAATGAAAGAGAGAGAATCCTTCTTTTTAAAATCTTTCATTTCCTTTTCCTTGCTAGGTTATACACAAAAGTTGTTATGTTTCCTTCTAATATTCAGTGCAGAGTATAGATGAATGTCTATTGTATATTGGGAGGATAGCCGCTGAAGCCTTTCGCACCGAAGTTTCGTACTCCGAGGGGTGGAATTATCCTTAAGGACAATGCTTGCACACCTCAAATATTTCTTTTTATTTTCTAATATTTTGCAATGTAATTCCAATAATTATTATTATTTTATGTATCCTAATATTTTCTAACAAACTTTTGCTAGAACAATATTTGCTCCCAATTGAAAGCATTCTTGTTTTTTTTTTTTTTTTGGAATGCTATTTATATGCCTAGTACAATCATAGAAAAGAAGATACGATAGGGCAGGAGATATATGGTATATCGAAAATACTGAAATTTATTGAGCCATCAACATATCTTGAAAGTTTGCTTTTTTCGTTAGTTTTCTTGGCAATATTACGAATAAATTGCACAGCCAAAATAGAAGGCTTTTTTGTGAAATATGAACTTTCATAATCACAATGAAACCAAAGATAGAATTCTTTTTCATTTTTATATTTCTTTTGGTTGGGATTAGTTTTATGGTTTGACTCATTTGTCACTGTTTGTAGGAAAAGTCGTTAAATCTTGTTGTAATCATCATCTCACGCTATCTTTCATAAATTGCAATCGTACATTAATTCTACTGAATATTACATAGAAAAAAGATCAACAGATATTTTACCAAAATGAATCGTAGAAACAGGATATAAATAATTTAAATGGTCAAGATAACTGGAAATTAGTCCCATAAATATTTCATTTTCCATATTACATTAACGTCCCTCACATCTCATAATCATTTAAATTTTTCCTGAACTAATTAGATCTTTCAACATTTATCTCTGTTCAAACAACTTCTGATGACTTCTTTTTTCAATTTTTAAGCACCCATATGGTGTGCTCTTTTTCCTATGTTAAGAATATTTAATGAATCAACAAAAGAGTGCGTATGCTCTTTATATGGTATGAGCGAACAATTTCAAATTAAATAAAAAATTAATGCGTTTTCCTTTGTTCAACATCTCTTGGTTATTTATTAAGGTTGATTTCCCCGACATTGATCATTCATGAACCTACTAGGCTTCCCCAAATGGACAAAATAAAATAATGAAACGACATGAAAATTGACAATGTAAGTAAGAAACAAAACTCACTTTCAAAATTGACTTCATGCTGAAAATTGTATATGGTTAAAAAAAAAAAGGTATCGATATAATAATAAGCACGACATATCCTCAAAATAGTAAAGTCTGTCTAATGGCTATTGGCAAAAAAGGGCACTGTCCCAAAAATATAAATAAAATAAAACAACTTGGAGAGGAAAGAAATGTTTATTAAGAAAAGCGAAGGAACAGACAACGGAAATGAAAGGAGCAAAGAAAGGAACATAAGAAAATCCACTCATTGTCAAACACCTAACCTAATCCATGAGATGAGCAAGGTCAACGCGATACAACCTTAGAAACATAGAAACATAGCAAGGTTTTCCCAAGATAATTCTTAAGGTGATTTTTGTCATCTGATCTATTAAGCGGAAAAAGAATGAAAATAGATAGATATAACTAGAAGAGGGATGGGTATCTTAAAAATCAAAATGGGAAAAAAAAAAAGGCGTATCAAACATTGATTGCCTAATTCACAAGAGCACCACAATACATTCGACCGTACTAGAAAGCAACCCATGATAAATGTGAATTTTTTTTTTAATGTAACCGATTTGCTTAATTAGTTATTATTACTTGGGCATATTGTCCATTATTGTTTTGAACCAAAAAATTGCCATTATTTGATCTATGATGTATATGCTTTGTCTTTATTAATTATTGGAGTCTTTCAAATTATTAATGTTTTTAGCCAAATATAAAATTACATGCTTTTAGTGAACGAGATTTTTAGTGCAGAATCGTAGTTAAAGAATCTTGAATTGATTGTAAATTAAAATTTTGAAGGATGTGAATATATCAATGAATTTGAATTAAATTATGTGTAAATAGATTTTTTCCCACAAAGTATGAGCATTTGCTCATTCTAGATAAAAGATTAGAGTAGATAAGACTAAATATATGAAATTAGAGAGAGAGAGAGAGAGAACCTTCGATAAGTGCTCTTCGTCAAGCCATAGTTTTAGACATCTCTCAGGTGGTTGTCTTTGGCAAAAGATGCTCCTTCCAAAATCTCTCAATTGGTCATGCATCCTAAACCCGCCATTCTCTCCAATTTTTATTAAGCACCTTCGCTCCAACTCTTCAATTCCTTGAGTTGGAAAAAAGTCACAACCCTCCCACATGGAAATGGCATATCTATGTCCAGTGAATTTGCCAAGAAGGAAGCAAGCAATATCAAGAAAAATCTTCTAATGTGCAGATTCCAATGCATCATAATTTATCACTAATGTGTTTCAGACATCTCCATGTGGTTCTTTTTCTAATTTCTTCAGCACATCTTGCCATACTTTATATTTGTTGTTCCATACAAGGATGAACCTATGACCTTGATAGCTAAGGGAAGCCCACCCATGGTGGATAAGATATTATGAGAGATGCCCTCAAAATCCTTCGGACAATGGCCCATGGAAAATGCATGTCTTTTAAATAAACATGAAGAATGCACCACATCTAATTCTGTCAATTCATACTCATAATCCACCTCAAATTCAGGTCGATGAAGAACAACTTTATTTCTAGTTGTAACAATGATGATGCTTCCTATCGAAAACCAATCACGTTCTCTAGCCAAAGGATATAGTTAATCTTTGTGATCAACATCATCCAGAAGAATGAGAACCTTAATTCCTTTTAATCTAGATTTGATCAAACTGATTCTCGTATCAACTTTACAAACTTCATTTTCATCTAGAAGTATTTCCTTGATTAGTAGATTTTGTAGATAAGGAATGCCTTCGCAGTTAGTTGTTTGTCAAATATTTGGAAGGTAACTATGATGCACAAAGTTATTCGACAACTGGTTGTAGATGACCTTGGCAAGAGTTGTTTTACCGATCCGCCCATGCCATATATTCCTATCATTCGAGCATGACTGGCAGGAATGTCTAGCCAATTCCTAATTTTGTTGACATGATCGTCAACTCCAACTAAGTGCTTCGGAACATCAAGCTCAAAATCACGTCTCAACATGCTCAGAATAGTTTTGATAACTTCTTTCACTAATTCTCCTTCGTGCCTGTCAAACAACAAAATTCATCATAACTTCAAAATTTTGCGTAATCTCATCAAAAAACACCCATATATATGTGAAGGATGGATGGAACCAATTAACATGCAAAATGTTTTGATTTTACGAATGACAATATAGGATGATGGTGTAGCAATCATTTCAATCCCCCCCCCCCCTTTTTCTTCCAATAGATAGATCTTATTGAAATAAGATATCAGATTCTTTAGAAGTAAAGTGTTTGGTATGAGGCTAATGGTCACTGCTATAGGAGGTCAATAATTTTGGTTACAAAAAGCTTAGGAGGACAAGACGTTATCCCTCTAAGACCAGCGTATCCCACGGGCCTAAATGCAGGACTTATAATTAACTTATACATCACCTACCGATGAAAGTTACTGGAAGCAGCGAGTGTTGAACCTTGACATGATCTGTGTGAAGCAATAGGTGGTCGATTTATGCGGGGGTTGCCAAGCTTTGGAAGATTAAGGGATCCTAAGGTTTTAGATGTTGTTAGTGTAGTTTTCAGAGGAAATCTTTGCGAGTACAAGTGTTTGTAGTCCGTGGGCCATGATGGTTATTCATTGGGACATTTTGGGATGTTTTGTAAGCTTGTAGTGGAAGCAGTTCATGTTGGAGGTAATAGGTTTGAGAGAGAAGAAGTAGTTGCTTGAAGTATTACACCAAGAGACGTCAAGTTTGGAACGCTCAACAGTGTTACCTCCAGCGTAGAGAAACCCTAGAGTTTTTATATGCACGTTATTGGGCTTCGACCCATATGGACCCAAATAACCATGCTTTTACCTATTGGGCTTGTATGTGAACATATTATTTTGGACTATATTAATAATATATCCAACAATCTCCTCCTATGTTCACCATACAGCACAATCCAATAAGTTGGTCAAGATAATGTTCAAACAAACATGAATCATCCACATTCAGTCCAAGACAATTAACTCGGATCGGTCAAAGAGTATTCCAGCAATAAAGTATTAAACTAAATCATCATGTGCAAACTAAATAAGTGAATCATTCTTATCATGAATCTGTTATGAGATTAAAAATCCAAATCCCAAAATAAATCTCGATTCAGTTCACAACCAATATATGCATATTAATCAAGTATAAGTAGGCCAGTCAAAATAGTCTAAGGCCTTACAAATATAAGAAACAAGCATAATAATGTCCACAAAATAGAAATAGCAAAATGCAAGTCTCAAGTAAATGGACTTCATCAAAATAGGCAATAGCAGGTAAATTGTCAAGTCCTCACACGCTCTAAGTGATATATATTCATTCATCAAGTAGGTCATCCTGGTCAGGATCCCACTCATTAAGCTCTCCTCCATCTCTGCCATCCCCTATAGAATGTCAAATATGAATTTCATATTATCATGAATTCAATCAATTGAATAAAAACTTAGCACCATTCCATCAGGCGGAGAAGAACATATATTGATGTCATAAAGCATCATAATATCATGTCATAAGCATCAAGCCAGTTTCATAAATTATGAACAAGACCTAAACAATGTGATTTACAAAGAGCCATCAACTTAAGTTTATTTGTAGGAGAATAACTATTGTCTAGTTTCAAAGAACAAGACCAATAGTCAAGTCACTTACAACAACCTAGTCATGTAATATCAAGTTTCAATTAAGAACAAGACAAATAGGCTTCTTATGTAAACAATTGTTTCTATGTTTCAATTTGGAATGTCACAATTACTGATTCCTTAAAGTCAAATAATCTAGCATCAAGTTTGGAATGAGATCATTTAACCAAAAATGATAGTCCTATCTAGTTGAATTGTATCATCAAGTTTGGAATGACACAATTTTTCCAGATAGAACATTTGAATTAGGTTAAAGTCATCTTCATCAAATTTGGAATGAGACAACTCACCCTCTTCAAATAGTCAGCAACTCGTGAACATCGATGAAACATATAAACTGTGCTTATCATTGTAGCCAATAAAGAAATATTTGATAATTCAAAACACATGTAAGTAAATGGTAGTTAAGACTTGCCTATATAGTCTTTAACCCCGCCTCCCCACCGTTTTGAATAATCGATCTTTAGGCATACCTTTGGTGAGAGCATCGGCTATGTTATCCTTCGATCTCACATCGATCAAGGTAATAACCCCTTGTTCTCTCGGATAATTCAACAACGCATGTCTCGGTCTCACATGTCTTCTCTTTGAATTAAAGAGAGTATTATTGACGACTTAGACAGCTGCTCGATTATCACAAAATAGGCTTAAAGAATTAATCTTTAGCCGAGTCAAAGGAATATCCATAATCAGATTCTTTATCCACTCTGCCTCTTCACCGGCTGAGGCTAAAGCAAAAAGTTCCGATTCCATAGACGACAATGCAATACAAGTCTGTCGTTTGGATTTCCAAGTAATAGCAGCTCCACCCAAAGTGAATACATACCCACTAGTGGACTTACTATTTCCAATATCTAAGCACCATAAGGCATCTGAATATCCATCCACAATTGGAGGATAACCAGAATAATAAAGCGCATAATCTTTAGTACCTTTAAGGTATCTCACTAGCCTATTAAGGGCATCCCAATGCTCTTTACTAGGATTACTAGTAAAACGCCATAGCATACCAACCGTAAAGGCTATGTCGGGTCTAGTGCAACTCATAGCATACATGAGACTACCAATCGGTTTTGAGTACTTTAACGATCCACGCTGGTCCCTTCATTAGGACTCAGTCTATTATTATAATCATATGGTGTCTCACTCGGTTTACACTTATCGTATCCCCAAGTAGAAAGTAGTTGCTCAATATAATGAGTCTGGCTAAGGGAGATGACTTGCCGTTCAAAGCTTACTTTCATATCAAGAATGGTATTAGCAATACCAAGATCTTTCATGTCAAAATCTTTAGCTAAAGTAGCTTTCACGTCACTCACTACAGAATGATCGGAACCAAGAATTAACATGTCATCAACATACAAGCAAATGATGACTATCTTATTTGATGTAGAACGATGGTAAAGGCATTTATCTGAATAACTAGACTGAAAGCCATAACTCTTTACCACTTCATCAAATTTAAGATGCCACATCTTAGGTGCTTGTTTAAGACCATATAGAGATTTATTTAATTTACAAACTTTGTCCTCAAGACCTTTCATAACATATCCTTCCGGTTGTTCCATGTAAATTTCCTCATTTAAATCCCCATTTAAGAAAGCTGTTTTTACATCCATTTGATGCACTACAAAGTGTTCAATAGATGCCAAAGCAAGAAGAATTCTTATAGTTGATAGATGACACACAGGTGAATAAACATCAAAATAGTCTATTCCACTTTGTTGTTTATAGCCTTTAGCTACTAAGCGTGCTTTGTATCTGGCTATTGATCCATCACTATTCAGTTTCTTCTTCAACACCCATTTACAGTCTATAGCTTTAGCCCATTTTGGCAAATTTACTAGCTGCCAGGTGTGATTCTACAATAGATAACTCATTTCATCATCTATGGTTTCTGCTCATAGTAGAGATTCCCTAGATCTCATTACTTCTTGATAGGAGAATGAATCATCATCAAGATAGTAAGCAACAAAGTCCTCACCAAAACTTTTGGGAATTCTCTCTTGTGGATACTCTAACTGGAATTGATTCAATAGCCAACTGTGTGGAATTAGTGTCAGAAGGGCCTGCTTCAGATTCTAGAGGAGATTCTGAAATCATATCTGTAGATCCAGAAACATTCAAGCCTTGATCTCTGATAAACTTGTTTCCAAAGAACACTGCATCTCTAGATTCTATCACTGTGTTAGTAGATAGATCTAAAAACCTATTTGCAGCGCTATCTTCTGCACTACCTAGATAAACACAAGTAATAGTTCTAGATCCCACCTTAGGTTTTTTAGGATCTGGTATACTTACATAAGTAATACAGCCCCAAGTCTTAAGAGTATCATATCTACAAGGGCGCTTATGCCATATCTCATAAGGTGTCATGGACAACTTAGAGTGCGGTAACCTGTTCAAGATATGATTAGTAGTTAGAACTGCTTCTCCCCAGTAGGAGAAAGGCATGCAAGCTGTAAGTAACATAGAGTTTAACATTTCAGTTAACGTTCTATTCTTACGCTCTGCAACACCATTTGATTGGGGTGAATAAGGAGCAGTGGTTTCAAGTATTATACCTTCTGAAGCACAAAATTCCTTGAACCTTGACATAGTATATTCTCCTCCTTTATCACTCCTAAACCTCTTAATTTTCAAGTTGAGTTGATTTTCTACTCTAGACTTGAAAATCTTAAATTTTTCAAAAGCCTCATCTTTCGATTTCAACAAATAGACATGACAATATCTAGAAAAATCGTCTATGAATGTTATTAGATACTTCCGACCACCTTTAGTAATGTAATTTCTAAAATCACAAATGTCGAATGTATTAGCTCAAGAAGTTGTGTGCTTTTAGAAATCAATTTAAAGGGTTTTCTCGTAATTTTAGCCCGTGCACACACTTCACACTTATCAAATCGAATAGAAATATCTAATGGAATGTTATGAGTTTTAGCTAAATGTTGCATTTTCCTATAATTCACATGTCCAAGTCTATTGTGTAGCAACTTTGGATCAATCAAAGTAGAATTCACATGGTTTATGCTATCGCATTTAAACTCAACCTATACATACCATTAACCATGAATGCACAACCAAAATAATATGAGTTAACAGATAAAGTTACTCTACCATTCATAGTTGAAAAAGACATACCAGCTTTATCAAGTAAACTCATAGATATTAAATTCTTCTTAAGTAAAGGTACTACTCTAACATGTTTCGAGTTAGTAATTTACCCGAAGAAAGCACTAAATTTGCGGTTCCAAAGATGAGTCACCTTTGCCTCACCACCATTGCAATTTCCACGTGTCTTTCACTTCGTGACCTCGGTGAGTAAATTCTTGTCATTTGTAGCATGACAAGTAGCGCCACTGTCCAACCACCACTCAGAAGAGATGCTGGCCTTTCCATTCTTCATCATTCCAATAAAAGCTCGAGGCTCGAGATCCTCTAATTAGCATATTGGCCTCATTATGTGGTGTGTCATTATTTGGCATCCTTGGCATCTTACACTTTGCTGCCCAAAGGACCCCACTTTCCACAGTTATGGCACTTGCCCTTCTTCTTCTTTTTGAAGATAGTCTTTTTGGCCTCTAATTGTAAAGAGGATTCATCTTTTGGTGACTTGAACTTTTTCTGAGGTTTATTGGAGTGTGAAACTAAGTTAGCAACTGACTTTTGTTGTCCCACTTGTTCCAAACTCTTCCTAGTGATATTTTGATCCTCAATGTGAATATACCTCTTTAATTCATCCAGTCCCATCTGTACCTTCATCAGTGCATTTCGGTCTTGAAAGAACTCCATTCGGTTGCGGTTGCTCAACACAAGACCAACAAAGAGATTATCGGACATATCGAATTATCATCTTTCAGCTTGTTTCTCATGTTCTCAAATTCAACTAACGAGAGATGATGCTTGAATTCATAATGAATTTAAAGTCAAAGAATTTCTCCGCTAGGAGGGTTTTAGATAACCCCTCTTGTTTTTGGAACTGAGCGTTCAAGTGATCCCATATCTCTTTCGCCGTCTTATACTCACTATAAGTCATAGCCAAATTAGGATTTAGAGAGTTCAACAAGTAATCTCTACAAAAATCCTCATCTTTGTTCCATTGATATTCATTCACATCTTCGAGTGGTAGATGTAAAATCGCTCAATACAGTATAGAATATGTCACGTTCTTTCATGCCAAATTGAACATGTAATTTCTAGCCATGAAATTTAGTAACATCAAAAGATTGCAACTTTATAATATCATAGGAACTACGCTTTGCCATTTTAATCAAAGCAAAGTGTTAGAAAGAGTGCACCTTGAAGTCCTCAGAGTAACAAAGTTGAATAACTCCCCTAACCTTGATCAAACTGCTCTGTAGAGATGGAATTTTCCAAAACAAACCCCAAAAATGGATCTGGAGCGCCCAAAAACCTTAAGATGGACTGCTCTTGTCGCTGAAACTCGCTGAAAAATTTCGCCCCCAAAATTCGCTAGAAATTCATATGGAAACTTCCGGGTGCCGTAACTTCTTCGTCCGACCTCCGATTGATGCGAGTGACCACTCAAAATGTTCGTAGCGACGAGTAGATCAAAGCCCAAGTGGTTTCACCCTCTTAAATTGGCTATAATTTTTGGGTTTTTGAATCAAAGATTTCGGTCACCCGAATCTTCAAACTCAGATCCCGGCCTATATCACCGTCGAAATCGAAAGTAAATTACAGCCGCGAGTTCGTCTTGACGAAATCTTCAAGAACACACTTTACTCGCTCAAATCCGACACACGAACCTAATACTTCAAGATTGTTGGAGGTAATAGGTTTGAGAGAGAAGAAGTAGTTGCTTGAAGTATTACACCAAGAGACGTCAAGTTTGGAACGCTCAACAGTGTTACCTCCAAATAAGAGGGAACCCTAGAGTTCTTATATGCACGTTATTGGGCTTCGGCCCATATGGACCCAAATAACCATGCTTTTACCTATTGGGCTTGTATGTGAACATATTATTTTGGACTATATTAATAATATATCCAACAGTTCATCCATATGACATGGATTGTGCTTAATAACAAAACTTAGAATAAAAAAAGTATAGGTGGAAGGAAAGTACCCATTAGCAAATTTCTCAGATTCCCATCCATTTAAGTAACTCACTTTTGTAAAGGCTCGTTGTCCTTCCTGAATATCCTTCTTAACAAAATGCTGCTTATGCTTACCTGAACAGAAGGCCTTCCCAAAATTTCCATTTAGATACCGCACATTCGATGGGAGCACTTTATAAAAAATGGGCAACACTATGCGCAACATACTCTTCTTGCAATCCATGATGTGAATTAGCTCACGAATGCACCATTTGCTTGAAGCATAATTTTCAGAGATGATGGGGATCGAAATCTTAGATCGCGTGATGGCATTGAGAATCTCTGAATTAAAATCCTCACCAATTTCAAGGCTATTATCATCCCTGAACACAGAAATTGGTGCCGTCCCTACTTTGACCAGACTGGTGTAGAGGTAATCAGCAAAATTCTTGCGAGTGTCGCAGCCTCTAAAGCTCAAGAACACATCGTATTGATCACTATCTGCTCCCTTGGGTATCGAAGGGAAGGACGAAGAAGCAGATGCTCCCTCAGTGATCTCTTTCTCAGCAATCCTTCTCTTTTTCTCCCTCCGTGCTTCTTTTCTTTGCTTTCTTTTTCTTTTTATTTTGCTCAGACTTTTCCCTTTCCCCATGGAAATCTTATAGGCAAAAATGAAGAGAGGATGCCTTCCTACTGCACAAGAAGAAGTAGATAAGCAAATGAAATGGCAGAGCACGTGCTTTTTGGGAGGAAAGCATATGATTTATGAAAGATTTCGAATCCAAAATGTTTAATGATCGAGTCAGTCTAACAAATTGAATAGTAAAAGTTATTGACTTAGGAGCGCAATTCACATCTTTTCTTTCCAATGGACCGTGCCCTCTCGTCAAGGCAACATCATTGGGTTGTGTCTGCTCATGGACAAGAAGAAAAAATTGCTAATCTTCATCTCTACATGCGTGCCCTATAGTCAAGTCTCCTAATCTTTGGTGGAGAGCACATGCATTACGAACGATTACTAATACTAACAAGTTTAATGAAGAGAAGATGCCTTCCCGCTCCACTAAAAGATGTAGATAAACAAGTGAAAAGGCTAGATGGAAAGCACATGATTTTTGAACGATTCCCGGTACACAATATTTAATGAATGTGATTTCTTAGGTGGGTGTCTATTGATTAATCCAATAGTACAAGTTGTTGTTTTGGAGCAGTGTTATGCCACGTCTTTTCTTTTCCATGGACCTCAATCTCTAGATGCATGGACTTTCCTAATCGAGGAGATTTTCATTAATTGTCTCTTATTGGTCAGTTACAAATTAAACATGTCGCCTACATGTAAAATTAACTAAAGCTAACATGTTCATGCCTATATTTCGTTAGGCATTCTCAAGTGCATACACCCCTCATGAATCTCAACCCTTATATTAAGTAGTTTTCACAAGAGACTCAATAATAATAAAGCTTTGGATTTATTAAGGTCTTAGGTCTTATGCACTCAGGTCCTCTAAGAAATTTTCCATATTTACTCTAATCATGCCTTTGATAAGTGGTTTAATGTAAGCATCTATTTGAAAGCACATGCATATACTTGATCTCTGCCTTCATCAAAGAAAATCTAATATCATAATCGGAAAACCTAATATCAAACCTTCGTAATCAATTAAAAAGGAAACAATTCGATGGAAATAGCAATCAAATTTCTAAGTCGTTGAATAAGAAATTGTCATTTAAAAAATAGAAAAGTGAAGAGCCAAAATAGGTAAACTCTTTCTCTCTAAGCATTTTCGTTCGCGCAATCTCAATGGGAGTCAGCTTTTGACCTAAAAAAGAAAAAGAAAAAAGAAACGAGAATAAGCTCTCCCCTAGCAACGGTAGGCCTTCGGGAACCATTCTTGCTAAATGGGTCATCTATGTCTATATCCTAGCCCTCATAACTAATGGTTTTTTTTTTTTTTTTCTATTTTTCTTATTTTCTTTATTTTCCTAACCTCCACTGATTAAGTTATCAACTCTCTCAGCAGTATATATTCCCCATCACCTCCTGAGCTTTCTACTTGTTTAGTTCTTCTCCTGCCACATCCAAAATGTCTGACAATATGGGTGGATTTAATGAGGGGCTAAGGGTGCCCTGGCCCAGCCAACTCTGGGAAATTATGCTTAAACCCAATTATTTAGAAAAATTACATATTCATCCATAAGTCTTGCCCCCACCAAAATCTTTTACCAAACAAGAACAGATTAACACAATCTTTAATTAAATTTGTAATTGATTGAACGGAAGCAGTTGCGGATGCTTTTAAGTTCTTGCCTTAGTTTCCTTTTTATCTCACGCTCTAGTCAAGTCAAAAGATGTTGGCTTGGTCCGCCCACGATGTTAAATTCTCAATCGGGCTATAGAAAACTAGTATCTGTGTACAAGCAAGTTGCATTCATTAAAACAAATAAGAAGATTCTGTTTTTGTTTGATTATAAATGTGATCTAACATTTTAATTTCAAATTGTCATATTCTAAATGAATTTGGAAATGAGATAGAGATGAACAAAAGGTCTTTGCTATTTCTCTTTTATTTGTTCCTTACTACCCTTATGTACTAGCAATTTCATGCGAAACGAAACCACTTTAACCCGATATGACATCACTGAGCTATTCTCTTCAAATTTTGAAATTTAAATAATTGATCGACAATTTATCTGTAGAATAGAACTATCATTTGTTAGATGACACCAAAGAAGAAGCGAATGCTTCTTCAGTGCTCTCTTTTTCTGAACTCATATTCTTCTTCTCGAAATGATAGGATACAAGCATAGAGAAAAGAATCAGTGCAACGAGCATGGCAGAGGAACGACCTGAAGCGAAACGGTGCATCCCTCTGTTTGCCTTGCTCTGACCTTGCCCTAGTCTGAACAATTTGAAAGTAGGCCATGATTTGATGGAAGGAGGAGCAGAAGAGAAAAAGAAAATAAAGGGAAACTGCTGAGGAAAAATCAGAGAGGACCAAGGTTTTTTAAAAAATAGGCCTTCAGAGCGTATCCCCTTTTTGCTCGAGGGCCCACCTTGAGAATATCATTGCAAAGTATTTTTTTCTCCAATTAAATGGAAGTAGAATAGGATTATCGGCTAAATTCATGATAAGTTAAATTAAATTGATTAATTACATTTTAAGGAATGAACTTATAGTTTGTAACAAAAAGGTGTAAGATATGAGTGATATAAAGCTAAGTGAGTGTCCCAATAAACGTGTATGGTTCAATTTATTTAAATGTTTTCATGTGGATACGTTAAAGATCAACTAGTTTATTTTTCTCTAACATAAAAGATCCTAAGAAGCATCATACTATGGATTTTGTCATGTGTTGTATTGTGATGCTGATTGAAGCTTATCACTGATTTGAGAGCAGGTAAAAAGTACCCACGGAGATTTTTCCTTCGAAAAAGTGGCAATAGAGTTAAAATGCTCAGACCTTCGCATAATAGCTATTGTCGTTTATGCATGTGAACTAT
This sequence comes from Eucalyptus sideroxylon x Eucalyptus melliodora, assembly GCA_016097485.1. Taxonomy (NCBI): domain Eukaryota; kingdom Viridiplantae; phylum Streptophyta; class Magnoliopsida; order Myrtales; family Myrtaceae; genus Eucalyptus; species Eucalyptus sideroxylon x Eucalyptus melliodora. Next base: position 31,546,385 of record CM027825.1, on the reverse strand, counting down.
ACCTTTTTCATTATTTTACCCTTTTTTCAGGAAATTGACTTCGTCAATTTTCAAAACTTTGAAGGAAGAAAATGAGTTAGAGGTGAAAGGCTATATACTTTCTAGGATTATCTTGTCCAATAATTCGAGGAAGACAGCATATCATTCAACTAGAATGTCCTATAATTGTCTAAGGCAAAACTGTGAATAAAATCTAATTAAGAGAGTACTTGCTTTTACGGGTAATTGGTTACAGAGTGTGTAGATTTCGGATCCAAACCTAAAACCTACCTATCAGAGCATGCTCTCAATTTTCAGAATTGAAAATTGAACCCCCTTGATCTTGGAACTTGCCGTGAACTAGGGGTGTGCATGATCCGGGAGGGCGGTTCCCGACCTAGAACCGGGAACCGCCCGCTAAGGACCGGTTCCGAAAAATTGAAACTGATATCCACCCATTTGTTGCATGGATCCACCCACGAATGGACCGGACCGTTCCTGGGTGGATCCATGGAACCGATCTTAACGCGAAATAATTTTGGTTTTCAACATAGAACGACTACGTGACATCAAAGCAAGCAAAAAAAAAAAAAAAAAAAAAAAAAACCAAATTTAAGTACGTGGAACAAAAATTCATTTGTTGCAACTATAAATGCAACCAATGAAGGAATGGATGTACATAAATTGATCTAGAGGCTGAGAGAATAGTAAGTGTTCAGGAAAAATGGGCCTCTCTTAAAGCTATGAACTGGACATATCCCTCATCAAGTTCACAAAATATCACAAGTCCCACAGACAAATCAGAGGTGAAATGAGACATCATCCAAACACAGGAAAACAAAGGAAGTGCAACTAAACGAGACTTTATTAAATACATCGCATTTATCATTATATTAATAAATAAACTAAACAACCAAAAAGCATAATAATTCCCCAATATTTAGCTTTGTATTCATTCTGCAGCAGAACAGTTTGCCACAAAACAATTGCTTTGTATTCAGTTTTAGTAATTTTTTTTAATATTAAAAAGGAACCGGTCCAGTCTAGATGGGCGGGCGGGCGGATCCGCCCATGGAACCGGAACTGGACCAGTTCCCAAAAATTGGAACCGGAACTGGACAGGTTCCCTCAAGAACCGCCGGTTCCAAGCGGTTCCGGTCCGGTTCGACGGTTCGGGCGATTCCCAGGTATTTTGCACACCTCAACTGTGAACCAGCCTATTACTTTTTCTTTTATATTTCATTTTTTATTTAATTGATCTTACGCCATCAGAGACAAAGAAACCTCACGATCCATAATAAGACGGTCCTTGGCTTGAGGTGAATACTGGCAATTTTGCGCACAACAGAATTTAGCGCGCTGGCATTCCAACTCATTCTAGCTTAGCAAAGGATTAACACTGAATTACGATGCAAACGAACAATGAGACAATGAGGCCACATGATTAGACACATCTGCAGTCGAAAGCAAAGGCCTCTCTTTTCTACGTAAGTCCATCATGAGCTGGCGACACACCACGGTAGCAGCCACCCCCATTAGACAAAAAGAGCCCAAAACACACTAGTTCAGCCGCAACAAATCAACAGAAATGACACGGTAATAAGAGATGAAAAAACGATTACCTTCTGCGAGCTAAGATACGAAAAGAGGTGCGAGATCGGAGAGAGAAGACCCTAAACAAGTCTCGGCGAGAACTTTCAAGAGGGAAATGAAAAAGGAAAGCGAGTGCGGACTGTAGATGATAGCCTTGAATTGTTCTGCAAGAGAGAGACCGGATATAAAAGATACAAAAAGTGAGAATTAGAAATATGAGAGAGAGAGAGAGAGAGATTGTAGTAAGAACTACTAAATCCCATAGGTTTAGCCAGTCCAACCGCTCATACTGATCAGTTTGAATAAAGGCGAATGTAGTAAGAAAAATTTGCAACAAGTGTGACGATCATGATTTGGAAAAAGTCGATGGAATTTCACGTGCTATATTTTGTATTCTTTTAAGGATGTTAGATGTCATGCAATGAGTAATAATCAAATGTTTTTATTTTGTTCTATCATATTGTAATAGACTATCCGACTCATATGGAGGAATGATGCAAAGACGGAATTACTCGGATAAGCTTTAATGTTTAAAAAGGAGTTACCTTAAAGCACATCAAGTCGTGTCCGAGTCTCAAAAGCAGCACAATTCTGAGACCACCTCCACGCCTCAATCTAGAGCTATCAAAGCCAGATATCTCAGAGCGAAAGACGAGCGTCTCAAGTGATTTATGGTGATTGGCGTTTCTGCTCCTGGGTCACAAGCACTCGGGACTTCAAATAAAGCTTTACTTCGAACCTCTTGCCCCAAGGGAGACGCGCAATCTTGGGGAGAGGATTGCGTTGTTTCTTTTACGAGGCAATCGGACTGCTTTTTTACCCTCACCTTTTTGACCAAGACCACAGAAACAAACCTCCCTTCCTCGAAATTGGCAAGACTACCCCGCTGTAGACTTTAAAGAAATTTTCATTGCTTCTCCGCAAGAGCCACAAATTTAACTACATTCAAATTTAATGAGTCTAAACTACATTCAAATGTAATTCATGTTAATAAAAAAAAAAAAGAGAAAATAGTAATGATTTTTTCATTTTCTTTTACATGGCTACTTTTTAGTGGGCCCTCATGCTCACGTGTGGTACACCCCAACATGAGGAGGCCAACTCATGTGGGACGAGAACTGCCCGAGGTTTTTCTCCTTTGCCTGTTCCTTTGACCAATGTCCACGTGACATGTGACTTATTCCGTACTCAATTTTCTAGTGATTATCCAGGCCATGTTTAGTATTCACCCTATTTGTCACGCCCCGATCCTCAGGCACGCACACATCCGTCTCACTTGGTCGATTTTATAATGCGATATCCCGGATAATGTATCGCCGACCCTTTCATTTTTAAGCACATGCGGAAGCGCTTAAAATCCCCGTGACAATAAAACGATGTGATAGAAAAGTAGGGTCATATTTTTCATATTGAAATTTATAACCAAACTTTTGTACATGACATCAACTAAAGAACTTCATAACTATTCACATCAATTGGAGTTCACAAAAGAAGATGAAATCTCAATCCCTTCAGTCATACTCAAAATCTCTCTCGATTATCTTCTTCTTCCAAAAGTCCTTCTACTCGGTTTCACCTCCGAGTTCTCCTTCTCGATTCCTCCTCGCTCCTCAACGGGGTCCCGAAATGTTTTTCCCCAACCGGGATGAGACTACGTCTCAAGTTCTACCCCACTAAGTCCAATTAGTAAACTATTATACTATAGGCTGCCTATACACGCATAGGGCAGAAGACGTACCTTGGCCTCATATCCCACCTGCAAGTTAGTACAATTCATAATAGGCACCCAAGCAATCAGACCACTTATCGAAGCATTGATCAAATCGACCTAGTCGATTATATGCCAGGAAGACCATTCATGATCATCTCCATTCAATCATTCAATTCACAACATCCAACCAAGGCAATGAATCACATCAAGTCACACTCAGATCGAATCATCGATCAATCGACCTAGTCGATTACAAGTCAATCAGACCATCTCATGGTCATTCCCAATCAGTCAATCAATTCACGACGTCAAATCAAAGCAACGATCAATCGACCTAGTCGATTACATGTCAACATGACCACTTCCGGTCATTTCAACTATTCCAATTTAATTCCCAATTATGAATCATTGTCCTTAGGACACAACTTAATTATAAGTGGTGCCGAGCAATTTTCTTAGATTTAGTGGCATCACGGCCCCACTCGGAATATTATATGTAGTGGCATCACGCCCCACTCGGCAATGCTATATATGTAGTGGCATCACTACCCCACTTCGGCATGTAGTGGCATTACTACCCACTTTCGGCAATGCTATATGTAGTGGTATCACGGCCCCACTTGGCAACTTTTTCAATATATTGGCATTATCAACCGATGCCCGATTATTCTTCAAGTAATAACCAAAGATTATTCAATTTAGGAATAAATCCTAAAATCACTAATAAATCAATTTCTCACAAATTAAGCCTCGAATAAATAAACGAACCACACCATGACAATCAGCATGAAATTCCGGTCATCGGCCATCTCAAACTTAATTTCCGAAAAATAATTAATTAATTAATTAATTTCGACAATTAATTATTTAATATTAAAAATTCTGTTTAGCTCAAAATAAGGTCCAATTAAATAAACAGACTTCACCACGGTCATTAAGATAATTTTCCGGTCACGGGCCATCCCAGTTGAATTTTCAGGAAATAAATAATTATTTAATTAATTTCGAAAATTAATTAATATTAAAAATTCAATTTAGCTTAAAATAAAATCAAATCAAATAAACGGACTTCACCACGATCATCAGCATAATATTCCGATTCCAGACCATCTCCCTCAAATTTTCGGAAAATAAATAATTATTTAATTTAATTCTGATAATTAATATTTAAATGCCAAAAATCTCACTTAGGCCCGAATCGCCAAATTGAAGCCCAATTAGGGGTCCGAAAATTCCCGAGATACTCCCAATAAATAGTAGACCACGTCTACTTGTTAATTGCGCAATCAATTTATATAAATCGCATCACAATTGACTAATAATTGCTAATTAATTTTAATCTAACAACTTAAACATAATTAATTAAAACTAAACCAACCTAAAGCATAATTAGTCAACTAATCCTGGATTAGTGAGATTACTCACCAAATCGCGCGCAAATCGGATCAATCCGACGGCGGCGACGCGAGGAACGATTGTCCCCAAAGCACGGCTCGGGTTCGGGGCCGGGAAACGGCCCAAAACGGCCCACGAACAGCTGGATACCCACTCCGTGGGTTTGCTGGTTCGGCCGCAAAACAGCAAGAAAGAGAGAGGGTTGGGGGCGGCAAGAGGTCGGGAGAGCGGGTGGTGGTTTGGCAAGGCGGAGCGGTGGCCCACGGTGGCCGGAGGTGGCCGGATCGTGGCCGAACGGAGCTGGACAGAGGATGGGCAGCAGCTGGATCGCGCGGGGGAGCACGCCTGGGCGCGAGGGATGGCCGGCGGAACGCGCGGCGTTGTGCGGGCGGGCGTCGCGGGCGGTTCGGCTCCGGTGCGGCGGCGGGACGGGCGACGGTGGTCCTCGGCGAGCTGCTGCTCTTCTTTCTTGGTTTTGGTCTGGTTCGCACAAGGAAGAACGAAGAAGAAGAAGAAGATGGGGATGGGGGAGGATCCGTCGACGGAGGGAAGAGGGGAGGAAGAGAAAATCAATTTCTCATTTTCCTCTCACACACTCTCTCTCTTAGGTCAGCCATACGTGGGCACCACCAGCTGCCCTCCACTCACAATTCCAAGACAATTTTGCCCCTTCTAGAAGCATTTAGGTAGGCCAAAGTAGGGGGTAGAGGTGGCATACGAATTTGCTATTTTTCCCCCTTCAATTTTACTTAAATTGGTTCACTTCTCAACAAACAAAATTTCAATTGAAGCCTAAATAAATCCATCAAGGCATCCTTGTCCATTTCATGACTTTTCCCGTCATATAATCTAACTTGCATCCCAATTTCGAATTCAAGAACGGTCCTCTGAAATTTTCGATGAAAATGGCCCTACTTATCTAAATAAATTAGGACTCGAAAAATCCGGATGTCATTACACTGTTTTTATCTTTTTCTATTAATTGAAAGAAAAAAATAAAAATTCATTTAATAATGTCAACTAATTTTTTTATTATTTGAAATAAAAAAGTGATTAGGGAATAGATTTGAAATAGAAAAAAGTAAAAAAAAATCTATTTATTTGTTCTAGAAAAATAAAAATGAAAAAAATTATATCAAAAATTATACCTAAACATAAATTATTTTTGAAAATAAAAATATTACAAAACGCACTCTCCACGAACTCAATATACACTCATCTTAATTTGAATTTAGACTGTTAGATTTAGCAAGACTCATAAAACTTACACAAATCTTGTCATTTTCAATGGTACAAATCTAATTTTATATATATAATGTTTGTGTAAAAGACGTAGAAAGCTAATGATCACCTTCAAGCAAGACTATCTCGCTTTAGGGGTAGGGGGGAGGCACGGGTGGAACGAACATCTTAAAGCATTGGCGCAAGTATCCCCTGCACGACTTGCATCAATATCATTCAAAGCAATTGTTCAAGCTCGAGATAGACTGTAGCTTGAGCCGGCAGCAAGCAAGAAAGTCTTCAAAAGGGAGGAGTTCTCGCATGCCTGGGTCAGCCATTAGTTGACATGCTTGCAGTTTCTTGGTTCCAAGTGAGCTCAAATGGCGGTAGGAGATCCTTGATCTTTTTATTATGTTATGAATTCCACTTTCAATTATAGTTGCTACATGATTGTTTTGTATATTGGTTCATATCATGCTATGCCTTTTAATAGTAAAAGAAAAAAGTGAAAATTACATGAGATCATGTAATTATTTTTTTTTTCTAGTGGGATTTTGTAAGTTAATAGAATTTGAAGGAGTTCTCACCTAAAACTTAAAATTTGCACAAATTAAACTAGTTAGTAATAATATAACAATCATATACAGAAACTGATTAGGAACATAGTAAATTTTCATTTCAGTATCTTTTGCTAAATTATTATTAATTTAGTTTGTCTTTATTACAAATCGTACACACAATATTATCGTGGATGTCTTTGACATGGCAATTTGCTTCTTTATCCCTCACCTTTTATCAGATTTCCTTGTAATTAGACCACCCAGCCGTGCAAATAAAGTGAGGATAAGCTACACGGCCAGCGAACCAACAAGGCTCTTGGCAGATTCAATTGGTCCAACTGGCGACCGGTCCGATCAGTCCAACCGCCTGATCGATCAATTGATCAGACCAATTGACCAATCATCTAGGTTAGGTTGCCGATTGGTCACTAGTCGGTGAATAGCTAGTGAGTGATGTCATTGATGATGTGAGCGGGTCGATTATCGACCATTGGTTAACTTCATCATGCTTTGGTTGGCCGCTACTTGTGTGGTGCTCACACGCTACCGATCCTAGTGTGTGTGGCACATGGCGCTCACGCGCTACGGCTTTTGGTCGCGCACGTGGGTGCATCTAGTGGCATGCCACTCGTCATTTTGATTGTCTCAACAAGTACTTTCATCTCGTATATTCAAAAATTGATTTTGGCCGAAAAATATTCTGAAAAATGGCTAAAACATTAATGTCATTCATGACCTCCAAACCCATTCTTCACTTTAATTTTTTTACGACGATTCATGTTTGAATTTCCAAGCAATGAACATCTAGATGATATGAAGTTCATCCTTTCAATCCCCATATCAAACAACAAGTGATAAAAATAAATAAATAAATAAAAACAATGGGAAAATAAGGCAGAGATCATAACATAGGCTCTGATACCAATGTTGGAAGAAAAGTGGCGGAGGAAACAACTAACCTCTTCAATGTGCAATAAACAAATTATCCAGAAGCATATGTTGAATCACTAGCGAATGACAGACATACGACTTTACGATGGTCCGAATACAATCACGAGGAAAGTATTCACCTTCCACAACGTTAATGCCGATTGTTTTCTCAAAATAGAAATAAAATTGCCTTTTTGATCTTTGATGGAGAGAGGAGAAGAAAAGAGAATAGTTTTTCTGAATGTTCTTTCTACCAACAATTCTAATGATTTACCACGGCCGTGGTGGCTTTGCTTCCAGGTAGGCTTCGTGATCCTCTGCGTGGGAGGAGAGATGTTCAAGCCCTTGCAACGCAAGGGGCTGGTGGAGTTACTTGGTGACTTACCTGGTGGCATGGGGTGGTGGTTTCCGCATGTTGCCCTCGGTTCTTCCCGCCGGCTATTGGCTTTCGGGGTTTCCTGGTCACCAAAAAAAAAAAAAAAAAATTCTAATGATTTTCTCCATAAGTTATTTATATAATTTCTCTTACACCTTTTGAAAAAGTGGCTCTCCAATATATCAAGACAAATTGGTGTGTCTTAATCGCACCTTATTATAAACGTACCAACAAATGTAATACTTCTAGGCTTTGCTGGATTGGGGGGTGCGGGTAAAAATTAGTTGTGCCATGTATGAGTCTTATCTAGATCATAAAACAAACCTCAATTGATTCAAAAAAACAGCCCTTCGCATCATTGAGTGGAATGTGTACGATAATAGGTGCATAATAGACCAAGCTAGCTAATTGTCGATAGATCTCATAATAAATTAGCAGATATATCAACGGAAAATGCATCTATAGACCAAAAGCGTAGTAACTCAGAGAAAATCTCACGAAGCGATGCAGTAGCATAATAGTTGATTTTTTTGATAGATTTACTTGCTGAAACTTGTCGAAGAAAGAAATCTTACTCACAACTGGAAGATGCATATCAGCAGTTTTTTGGCTGGACTTATTACTTTTTTTTTTTTCGGAGAGTGTATGCATCTTCCATTTTTTTTTTTGGTTACATCCTTGTACTAGAGATTCTGCATTGGCAGATAGAAGAAATGCTATGCAGTAATTTCAAATTATTGGGTGGAGTTATGATTCGAACAGTCCATCCTCGAGGATGTTATGGAATGGGACGATGAAGATACTAAGTAATATCCTTTTGCTCCTATCCACCTCAGACGCAACAACAATTTCAGACTTATTTTCTATTAGTTACATTTTAAAAAAGTCAATGACACATGTACAATTTCTACTAGGTAAAAGGACAATTCAAGTGCCAAAACTAAATACGTGAGCATACTTAAGTGCTAAAAGTTAGGAAAGTGATACTTAAATTACATTTTTTTTTATTTTTTAAATAAGACATGTGAGTACCAAGTCCGACGAATCACGCAGAAATTCTACGTGACAATTTTTTATTAATTTTGTTTGCCTACGTGGCTTGCCGGAGAGTTGACTCAATAAAGAAACGCCAAAATAATGTCTTTTTGGCACAGATTTGAATTTTAATACAAATATTAATTAAATTAAAATATTCATATTTATTTTATTTTTAAAAAAATAGGAGGAGGTGAAAGGTGAGGGAGCCCTCTTCACTACCTCCCCGCCATTGGGGGAAGGGTTGACAGGGGGAAGGGTCGGCTAGGGTCCCCCATCGTCAACCCTTCCTGACAACGGCAAGGAGGCGGCAATGAGGGCACAACTCTCGCCTTCTGCCTCCTCCTCCTTAAAAAAAAAAAAAATATTAATTAAACTAAATTTAACCCTTGTTGCCTGCAATCTCTATCTTCCTCTTCTTTTTTTTTTAAAATAATTTTTAAATTTAATTTAATCAATATTTATATTAATTATCTACCCACATCAATAGCAAAATGACATCATTTTGCAAGGTGCCGTTTCTACTACATTTTGAGATATGCAAACATTAGTAAAAAGATTCATATACATTATTGGGTCTCGTTTGGATTAATTAATAAGAACTTGGCATCCGTTTGTTTTGCGAAATTACATTTCATTATTTTTCTTTCTCTAATTACTGGTTCAAAATTAATGTGGAATTTCATTTTTATCGTTTGGCGGGCAATCATTGCCGCCCACTAACTTACGCTGCTACCACGAACGCACTACCAACCACGCAACCCCCATCCGCCGCCCCTCTGCCGCCTCAAATGCACACCACCACCGCGGGCATGCCGCTAGCTTAACCACAGCACCAACCGCCCACCTCCACCGCCACCGCCCACCGCCAAATCACCCATTGCACCCATGCTCCGCCGCCACAAGCCATGCCGCAGCCACCATTAAAGCACCACGACCACCAACGATATTCCAATACCACCAAAATGCGCAAGCAAGAGCCCCCAATCACTTCTCCGCCTTTGCTACCGATTCCACCCCTTCCACTCGCCCACTAGACCGCGTCAACGCTTCTAGGGGTGTAAGACTTATATTTTAATAAATAAGGAAAGCATAAGGTTGTCCATCTTCACTTTAATTTGTGCGAGTACGTGATCCCATTACAACGAAAACTAATGAAAGGGAAGGGCTAGTTGGCTAAAGAAGTAAATTGCCTCATCAAAGACCGTAAGATTATGCGTGTCCCAAGCATCTTTGGCTCATCTTTTAAGGCAAAGAGAAGAAGTAATTTCCAACATAAACATTTCGGCAAAAGTTGCCGACCAAGGGAAATGATTGTGTGACTCTTTAGGAGTAGTACCATGCGAAAACTAATTTTCTAATGTGAACACCTTGACTCCAATGTAGACTAGCTTTTGTATTTTCAAAAGTATAGAGAAATACAAATTAGAAGGAATAAACAATGTACTTATAACCCAAAAATACGCATACGTAGGTTTTCATACTCATTTTTCTTTTAAAAGCCTCAAACATGAGAAATAACTATATCATAATATAAAGCACGTTCATACGAATCAAACCCACCAACCACGCGCCCTATGAGTTAGCAAAAATTTAAGGAAGTGGGTTATTATGAATTCAAAGTAAAAAAATTTAACTATATATAAATTTAATGAGTCTATACTACATTCAAATGTAATTCGTGTTAATCAAAAAAGAGAGAATGGTAATGATTTTCCCATTCGCTTTTACATGGCTCCTTCTTTGTCGGCCTTATGCTCGAGCGCGATGCAACCTAGCATGTGGAGGCAAACTCATGGAGTACGACAATTGTGTAAGCTTTTTCTCTCCTTTGCCTGTTCCTTTAACCAATGTCCATATGACACGTCACTCATTCCCCACTCATTTTTCTAGTGATTATTTGGAGCATATTTATAGTCATCCTATTTTTCTTTTTTATTTTATTTGTTGAAATAGAAAAAATAGAAATATATTTGGTAATGTCAACTACCTCATTTTAGACTTTTGAGGATATTTTGTTGCTCTTTGCAATTGGACCGCGTGACCAATCAAATCAAAATGAAGACGGGAGACCTTTAGCTTTCCCTACCCCAGCCAAGGCGAGGGCGAGCCTCGTGTGGCTACAGCGAGGCTTGGCCTCCCCAGTCGACGCGGGATAGGCCTTGCCAGGCCAAGGACTAAACTAGCTTATACTTTCGAATAAAATTGTTTGCACTTGGAAAATTAGCAATATTGACAGCTTGCTGTGTGACATTATATCAAATTTTTTATAACCTAGTCATCACATCGCAGAGGGGGCCGCACCAGAGTTTACATGAGAAGTCTCCGGGAGCAGTGGTGGCTGCAATCCTCACCGTTCCGTTTGTTATCTTCTATCTTCAAAGACATTCACTTCCAATTTTTTTTCTTGAGATTTTCAGTGCATTTTATTTTCAAATCGTTTGAGTCGGGATTTTGTGCTGATGCCATAGTTGGTTTTTTTTTTTTTTTCCCTTTTCCATCGATCCACTAGAATCGTCCAGCTAATTGAGCCAAACTAGAACCTAATTAATGATTTATTATGCATATTGATGTAATCTTTAATATAATTTCTTGATAAAGAACCACAAGAAGGTTATTACTCTAAAACCAGACTAGTTCAAGCTTATATTCTCTGGATTCTGGCAAGTTGCCACTTGGAAAGATCTCTTGGGTTCTCTGTTTTGAGTATATAGTCTTCAAACTTGGACTTGAACCGGATGTTGGGAGCTTCCCCACTTTTTTTTTTTTGATCGAAAAAGAAACTAATATATTATGCTGTAGAAATTACATCATGCATATAGTCAGCATACAAAAGATCTCGCATAAATGAAGGTGGGAAAAAAACCCAGTTGGTAGATAGCAGGTTAGCTCCATGGGCTTTCGCGGCCTGGTCCACTACAACATTTGCCTCCCTTTTGCAATGGGAAACCCTAAGATTAGGGCATCGAAGGAGAGGTCTGCATTTTCGTCGAAGAAGGAATGGAGCTCCCATGGCGTCAGAGTCGGATTACGGATGGCGTTCACCAGTGTTAAGCAGTCCGATTCCAAGTCGATTCGATCCATCTCTAGTCATTTTTGTATCACGAATTTTAGTGTGAGATTAAATGCTATCACCTCTGCTTGCAGGTCCGAAGATGTAGAGACAGCTTTCGCAAATCCATCGACTAATATGCATGAAGAATTTCTGCACACACAAGCAACGGAAGCTTCACTGCCAAGAGGTTGGTAAGCCGTGTCGATATTTATCTTGATTACTCCTTGATCCGGTTGAATCCATCGTAGATCTGTTGCTGACTGTGGTGAACCCCTTTTCTTCCGAGTATCATTGAAAGATCGGTTGGATCTGGTAGATGCGAGGGCTGCTTACACTACAAGTTCAGCATTTGGTAGCTGCTGGCGAAAGATGAAAGTATTCCTAGCTTTCTAGATGTGCCACGGGAGAGAGGATGTCACGCCCAATCCCCGGCACGCACACATCCTTCTCTTTTGGTCGATTTTATAATGCGATATTCCAGGACAATGTATCGCCGACCTGTGACATCCAGAATTTTCGGTATTAATTTCAATTGAACTAATCAGATCATTTCTATGCAATTGGAGCCAGGGATTAAAATGGAATACAAAATTGAGATGCGAGACGAGCTATTGGGTGAGGAGAATATTCAATTGAAGCATTGAATAAATTAATGGGGGTCAATTTGATTTAATTCAAGAGGAATTAAGGCCCAATTGGAAAGAAAACCTAGCAAATTCGTATGCCCATAGACCCAATATTTTAAATTACCCAAAGTCTTCTAGAAGGGGCATTTTTGGCAAGGAAAATGGAGTGGAAGACAGCTGGTTCGGTGGGGCCAAAGAGAGAGAGAGAGAGAGAGAGAGAGAGAGAGGAGAAAACCGGTTTCCCTCTCTCCTCCGTCGGGCATCTCCATCTTCTTCCTCTTTTCTTTGGCTTTCTTCTTCAGCAGCAACGGAAGACCAGCGAAGCAGAAGCAGCTACCGTCGACGCCCACCGGAGCCGGAGCCACCGCCGCTGCTCCGCGGTCGACCGCACCTCGCCGTGCGCCCTCCGCCCCTTACCCTACTGTTCGGCCGTCTCTTTTCTTCTTCGGTGTGCCTTGAAGACTTCGAATCCCAGCAAATCTGGGACGGACGCCGGAGCAGCAGCCGACATCGCCGGGAGCCGCTGCACACCGCCTCGCCGCCATTCGTCTCCCTCTAGCCCGCTCGATCGCCGTTCGCCTCACCCAGCCGAGCTACCGCCTCTGTCCAGCCGATGGGCTAGAGGGAGACGAAATTGGTGTGTGATTAGTATCTAATTAATTACACTTAATTAACACTAATCCCAAGGTTGATTAGTGTTAATTAAGTGTAATTAGGTTGTTAGATTAGATTAGAATTGATTAGTGATTATTAGTTAATTGCTTTGCATATTAGTTGTGTGATTAGTGTAATTAGATAGAGAATTGTCTGTAGTATTTATTGGATGCTTCTTGGGATTTTTCCGTCCCTTATCGGGTGTTAATTAAGCAAATCGGGCATAGGTGGAATTTTTAGGAATTAAATATTAATTTTCGAAATTAATTATTTAATTATTTATTTTCCGGAAATTCAACTAGGATGGCCAAATGACCGAGATTTTATGCTGATGATGGTGGCGCATACCGTTTATTTAATTGAGCTTTGTATTGTGCTAAATTGAATTTATTGTATTTATTTATTTAATTTTCGAAATTAATTATTTAATTATTTATTTTCCGGAAATTCAACTGGGATGGCCAGTGACCGAAATTTCGTGCTGATTATCGTGGTGCAGTCCGTTTATTTAATTGAACCATATTTCATGCTGAATTGAATTATTTGTGAAAGAAGGAACTATTCTTTAATTGAATAATCTTTGGTTATTAATTGAAAAAGAATTGGGCTTCAGTTGATAATGCCAAAAGGATCTGAGTGGGCTACAGAAAATGATGGAATTTATAAAAAGGAAATTATTATGTTTTGGCTAAGGCCAATCAAGCTCATGGCAATTTATCGGAAATGAGAAAAACTGGTTATTTGATTAATTGCTTGGAATGATATGATCTACCGGCTCGATGACTCTACGGAGCATCTGGAGACAGGACGGTATGATAAATTGTGTGTATATCGGCTCGATGACTCTACGGAGCATCTGGAGACAGGACGGTATGATGAATTATGTGTATACCGGCTCGATGACTCTACGGAGCATCCGGAGACAGACGGTATGATGAATTGTGTGTATACCGGCTCGATGACTCTACGGAGCATTTTGAGACAGGATGGTATGATAAATTGTGTGTATACCGGCTCGATGACTCCACGGAGCATCTTGAGACAGACGGTATGATCTACTGGCTCGATGACTCTATAGATTATCTTGAGACAATACGGTATGATATACCGGCTCGATAATCCTATAGATCATCTTGAGACAGTACGGTATGATAAAGGGTTGATCAAGAGATAATTTGGATGGCATGTAATCGACTAGGTCGATTGATCGATGATTCGATCTGAGTGTGACTTGATGTGATTCATTGCCTTGGTTTGATGTTGTGAATTGAATGATTGAATAGAGATGACCGTGAGTGGTCTTCTTGGTGTGTAATCGACTAGGTCGATTAGATCGATGCTTCGATCTATAATATGATTGCTTGGGTGCCTGTATGATCTGTGCTAATATGCAAGTGGAATCTGAGGCCAAGGTAAGTCCTCTAACTCATGTTGTGCATAGGCAGCCCTAAGGTGTATTAGTTTACTAATCGGGTCTTAGATGGTAGAACTTGCTGAGACGTTGTCTCAGTGGTTATTGAATAACCATTTCAGGACCTGGATGAGGAGCCTAAGGAGGAGAAATCTGACGAGGAGATCCCTGTTGAGGAACCTGAGGAGGAGTACGTGAAGGAGAACCCCGAGGATGATCCAGAGTAGGATCCTGATGACGATTGTTAGAGAATCAATTTGAGTAGAAACCAATCGTTTTAGTATGGCTTGTATATGATTGCATTGGTGTGGTTTTCAGGTTCAATTTCCTAGTCCTACTTGTATATCCCATTGTTTTATTGTCTGGGGATTTATAACTGCTTCCGCATGTGCATATATAAATGAAAGGGTCGGCGATACATAGTCCTGGGATATCGCAATTTAAAATCGACCAAAAGTTAAGGGATGTGCGCGTGCCTGAGGATCGGGGCGTGACATCCCCTTTTTGTGGTATCAGAGTAATGGTTAGGTATTGGAGTGATAAGGTGCGATGACGTATGGGATAGTAGTAGGAAAGACCTTTAAATTCATGATTGGTGCATGTCCTTTGATAGTTGATTGGTAGAATTGTTTGTCATGTGTGAATCGCTTGCTTTTAATCATTGTGGATTTGGAAGGCAGAGTGTTGACTCTGGCCAGTTTGAGCGTAAGAGTACCACCGCGGGTTGGTACTAGTGTAGCAGCATTGATTGATCTTAAGCTCGATAAGATTGATTTGATGCCAGTGTTCCTTGGGGTTTAGATGAGCCAGTATGATCATAATCAAGTTATTGTTGTTGCTACCTTTGCTGAGGTCCAACCTAGAAGGATGATCAAGGATCAGATTTTGATATTTGAATCAAGATTCAGTGCAAGCAAATTGGGAATTCGGTCAGGGTAAAGACTGATGTTGAGAGAATGGTATTCTATTCCACCAAATAGCGAAGGTGGCATAGTTAGGTCAAGTATTCGTGTTAATGGAACATGTTGTTCTGTGGAAGATGGTATGAATTAGTCTCGTGTATTTTGAGGACAGGAAATTGTAGTAAGTGTCGCCGGTATTTAGATTTATGTTGTATCCGCATAAGAAGATGGAATCTGGACAACAGTTACTGCTGTCACTGTTGGTAGAACAGTTCAGGAGAAGTACGCCATAGAATGCACTGTGGAATTTCTGGGATAGGTCTCTGGTACAAGAAATAGTGCAACCTAGCACTTGACAAGAGGTAAAAGACTCACTAGATAGGTGTCAAAATTGTGGAAGAAAACCTGAATGAATTCAGTATCCAGGTATGGTGAGAAGAATAGAAATGGAACCGACCTGGCACTAGACAGAGGAAGAATGTTTTGGGGAAAATTCTATCAGAGTATCGTAGCAGAGTTTTGATGAAGTTTGGGGAACTTCAGTTTATTGAAATAAGTGGAAGAAAGGGGAATCACTAGTTATTGTTGTTTGAATTGATAGAACCGAAGGTACGGATGTGAAGATTGATGAATGAGGAATTCATACATGTTAGTGCATTGCTTTATGGGACATCAGTTTGTGGAAAGAGAAATGAAAATGGTTCATTGCAATCATGCATCAACCATTGTCAACTTAATTGGGTGACTTGTTATAAAGAGTGTTGATGTCTTCAAGGATCGACTTGAGGACAGGTTATCTTCAGTTGAGAACCAGGAAGGAGGTTATATTGAAGGCAATACTTCGCACTCGATTTAGCCTTCGTGAGAATAATGTAAAGCCATTTCATTTGACGAACGCTTCAGCCGCTGTCATAGACTTGACAAACCGAGTATTCAAAGAATATCTAGATCAATGGTGATCGTGTGGTGTAGTGACATTCTAGGGTGTTCATTAAGTGATGAGGATCACGAGAGCCCCTAAGAATGATCATGTGATTACAAATAAAGGAATCTTCATGGACTCAGCCAAGATTGAATCAGTTGTTAATGGACCGAGACCGACATCAATGTCAGAGATCAGAAGCTGTGGGGATTGGACAGATTACTACAGAAGGTTTGTGAAGGAATTTTCAGTATCGGTATCATCGCAGGATCGACCTCTTGAGAAAAAAAGAGAAATTCATCGGCATTGACAAATATGAGGATAATTTCCAGAGCTTAAAGGATGGGGTATGCATTGATACAACATGAGAAGATTGTTGCATCACTGTTCCACCAGTTGAGACCCAATAAGTGGAATACGAAGCGGCGTCGTGAATCAGAATTTTGGTAGAACTATAATAGTGATATCGGATATCACCTTGGAGGAACGAAATGAGTCACTAATGTGTTGAGCCGAGAGTCTTCAATTGTGCTTAGACTGGCTAAAGTATAGACTTTACTTGAAAATGGTTCGAAATTTGGTTTTCAAAATTGAGGTAGGCTACCTTTTGAATTTTATAGCCACCCTCAAGATTGAACCAAATGTTCAAGTTAGAATCGATGCCTAGTTGACAAGTAAAGATGTTCAAGAGATCTTATAAGAGGATATTGGCAAGAAAGAACCTGATTTTAAGACTTTTGAAGATGGAACGTTCGGGGTATGACAGTGGAATGATATGATCTACCGGCTCGATGACTCTACGGAGCATCTGGAGACAGGACGGTATGATGAATTGTGTGTATATCGGCTCGATGACTCTACGGAGCATCTGGAGACAGGACGGTATGATGAATTATGTGTATACCGGCTCGATGACTCTACGGAGCATCTGGAGACAGGACGGTATGATGAATTGTGTGTATACCGGCTCGATGACTCTACGGAGCATTTTGAGACAGGACGGTATGATAAATTGTGTGTATACCGGCTCGATGACTCCACGGAGCATCTTGAGACAGGACGGTATGATCTACCGGCTCGGTGACTCTACAGATTATCTTGAGACAGTACGGTATGATATACCGGCTCGATAATCCTATAGATTATCTTGAGACAGTACGGTATGATAAAGGGTTGATCGAGAGATAATTTGGATGGCATGTAATCGACTAGGTCGATTGATCGATGATTCGAACTGAGTGTGACTTGATGTGATTCATTGCCTTGGTTTGATGTTGTGAATTGAATGATTGAATAGAGGTGACCGTGAGTGGTCTTCTTGGTGTGTAATCGACTAGGTCGATTAGATCGATGCTTCGATCTATAATATGATTGCTTGGGTGCCTGTATGATCTGTGCTAATATGCAGGTGGAATCTAAGGCCAAGGTAAGTCCTCTGACTCATGTTGTGCATAGGCAGCCCTAAGGTGTATTAGTTTACTAATCGGGTCTTAGAGGGTAGAACTTGCTGAGACGTTGTCTCAGTAGTTATTGAATAACCATTTCAGGACCTGGATGAGGAGCCTAAGGAGGAGAAATCTGACGAGGAGACCCCTGTTGAGGAACCTGAGGAGGAGTACGTGAAGGAGAACCCTGAGGATGATCCAGAGTAGGATCCTGATGATGATTGTTATAGAATCAATTTGAGTAGAAACCAATCGTTTTAGTATGGCTTGTATATGATTGCATTGGTGTGGTTTTCAGGTTCAATTTCCTAGCCCTACTTGTATATCCCATTGTTTTATTGTCTGGGGATTTATAATTGCTTCCGCATGTGCATATATAAATGAAAGGGTCGGCGATACATAGTCCTGGGATATCGCAATTTAAAATCGACCAAAAGTTAAGGGATGTGCGCGTGGATGAGGATCGGGGCGTGACACGACCCCTTTCATTTATTAAGCACATGCGGAAACAGTTAAAATCCCCAGACAATAGAATGATGGGATAGAAAAGTAGGGCCATATTTTTCATATTGAAATTTATAACCAAACTTTTATACAAAACACAAACCACTTCATAACTATTCACTTTAAAAAGGAATTATCAAAAGAAGATAGACTCTTAGTCCATCCGGGCCGTACTCAAGGCCTCTCTCGGGATTATCTTCTTCTTCAAAAAATCCTTCTCCTCAGGTTTTCTTCAGAGTTCTCCTTCTCAGATTCCTCCTCATCAGCTTCTCATCGGGGTCTTGAAATGTTTTCCCCAAACTGGGATGAGACTACGTCTCAGCAAGTTCTACCTCACTAAGGCCCAATTAGTAAACCATTATACTATAGGCTGCCTAAACACGCATAGGTCAAAGGACTTACCTTGGCCTCAGATCCCACCTGCAAGTCAGTACAATTCACAATAGGCACCTAAGTAATCATATCACAGATTGAAGTATCGATCAAATCGACCTAGTCGATTACAAGCCAACAAGACCACTCACGGTCATTTCCATTCAGTCAATCAATTTGCAACATCAGACTCAAGGCAATGATCAATCGACTTAGTCAATTACATGCCAGCCGGACCATCTGTAGGTCATTCTAATCATTGCTATACAGTCTCAACTGATAAAACCAATCATCGAGCCACGTGCATTCTCCAAGGTGATGGAACCGATCATCGAGCCACATACTCTTTAAAATGTCATTTTGAATCAGCGAGCCCACGTGCATTCTCCAAGGCGATGCATCAAGTCACCGAGCCCACGTGTCTCTTCAAGATGCCAAATGTACTCATTGAGACCACATGCATTCTCCGAGGTAATGCATCAAATTACCGAGCCCACGTGTCTCTTTCAAGATGCCACACTTAATCACCGAGCCACATGCATTCTCCAAGGTGACATACTTCATCACCGAGCCATGTGCATTCTCCGAGGTGATATATATACATTTAGTTACCGAGCCACATGCATTCTCCAAGGCGACATACTTCGTCACCGAGCCATGTGCATTCTCCGAGGTGATATATATACATTTAGTCACCGAGCCACATGCATTCTCCAAGGCGACATACTTCGTCACCGAGTCATGTGCATTCTCCAAGGTGACATATCTAATCATCAAGCCCCGTGCATTCTCCAAGGCGACGTACTAATCATCGAGCCACGTGCATTCTCCGAAGTGATATACGAAATCACCGAGCCACGTGCATTTTCTGAGATGATGTACTATTCACCGAGCCACGTGCCTTTCATGATGATTCATCCCATTTCTAAAGTAATTATCCACAACCTTAATTCGTACTCAATTTACCCAAATAATCAATTTAGGAACATATCCTAAAAATCCACAATTAAATCAATTTGGCACAACTCAAAGCTCAAATAAATAAACGAACTGCGCCACGACAATCAGTACGAGATTTCGGTCGTCGGCTATCTCAATCTTAATTTCCAAAAAATAAATAATTAATTAATTAATTTCGAAAATTAAATAATTAATACTAAAAATTCAATTTAGCTTAAAATAAAACCCGATTAAATAAACGAACTTCACCACGGTCATCAGCATAATATTCTGGTCCCGGATCATCTCAGTTGAATTTTTGGAAAATAAATAATTATTTAATTTAATTCCGAAAATTAATATTTAAATACTAAAAATTCCACTTAGGCCCGAAAAGCCTAATTGAAGCCTACTAAGGGTCGGGAAAAATCTTGAGGCACTTCCAATAAATAGTAGACCACGTCTACTTGCTAATTGCGCAGTCAATTTATCTAAATCGCATCACAATTGACTAATAATTGCTAATTTATTCTAATCTAACAACCTAAACATAATTAATTAAAAATAAACCAATCTTAAGCATACTTAGCCAACTAATCCGGGATTAGTGAGATTACTCACCAAATCGTGCGCAAATCGGATCAATCCAACGGGGGCAACGCGAGGAACGATTCTTCCCAAAGCACGGCTCGGGTTTGGGGCCCGGAAACGGCCCAAAAGCGAGCCCGAACCAGCTGGAAACCCATTTCGTGGGTTGCGGTTCAAGGCTTGCCGGAGCTAATCCGGTGGCTAGGGCGGCGAGGGGAGGCCGGCGGAGGGCAAGGGGGACGCCGGGGAGGCCAGGTGGTGACCGGACGGGGCTGGGCGGTGGCCGGAGCTGGTCGGAAGGGGCGGAACGGGGGCTGAGTCGCGCGGGGGAGGCGCTGCAGCGAGCAATGGATGCAGGGCGTGCGTGGACGGCGGGATGGCGGCAAGTGGCGGGCGTGCGGGCGGTTCGGCTCCAGTGCGGCGGCAACGGGCGGCCGGCCGCTGTCTTCATGCGCCTACAGCTTCCGCTCGAGCTTCTGCTTCCGCTGCTCCTTTTTGTTCGAACAGAGGGGGGAGAGAGAGTGTCGAGGGAGAGAGATGAGAGAGAGGAGGAAAGAGGATAAGCTTGACTAGTCAAAGAAAGAGGAGGACAGCAGGCATCCGGCTGGGGGGAGGAATCGCACGAGGGGGAGGGGAGAGGAGAGAGAAGAGAGAGAGAAAAAAAGAGAGAAAAGGGAGAGAGAGAAAAGAAATTCAAAAATCATATTATTCTTATTTTTCTTTTCTCTTTCCCTTTCTATTTTCTTTTGGTCTTCAATTTTCCTCCGATAATTTCTTTATTGAAATTTCAGACTCGTCAACAATTTGACGGACGATGAGACATGATCTTAAAAATAAAAATTATGACGCATTTAAAATTCGATTCCCGAAATCGAGTTCAATTTCGTGGTTAAAAATCGATCAGACGTGATTTTAGCCCAATCCAACTAATTAGGTAGCTTTTAGGGATTTTACTGCAGATACATCCCTTAACGGCTTCACCCAATAGGTTAGTTAACTCGTGAGTGATCAGCTCAAAGAAAAAGGGCCATAGGCACGTCAACGAAATGCCCATTTCACTTTATCGAACGGGGTCAAATTTCAGGATGTCACAGAGGAGATTAATTCCAGATCCGGTATGGCATCCGTTCTTTCCATTATAGCAATTAACCAACGTTCTATCCGCTGCACTCTTGTTAATGAATATGTGATGTTGATTGCTGAGTGATCCCGCACCCCTTTTGTCCATGGACAGAACAAGAACAAATGTTCTGTCGTCTCTGGAGTCTGTTGATTGCATAAACAACATAGCGGATCTGACAATATATGCCTATTAAAAAGATTGGCTCTAGTTGCCATTGCATTGTTGCAAATTGACCAGAGAAAGGATCGTAACTTAGGCATTGTATTCATACGCCATATTGCATTCCATAAAGTGCGAGGTACCTGAAAGGAAGTAGATGCATGGCTATTATTGTTGCTGGTTTGTTGTGCTCTGAGAATATTGTAGCAGCTTTTCACTATAAAGCTCCCGTTCTGTTTTCTTTGCCATATTACCCTGTCTTTCGTAAATTGAGTTCTTAAAGGAATAGAAACTATTTCTTCCACCGTTGTCAAAACTCTGGCAAAGTAAGGAACCATTCCAAGTATTATGTTCTGAATTATAAAATCAACAACTAGTTCAGGTTCATCTTAAGGGGCAGGCCCTCCAATAACTCCCTTTTGCAGCCATCTGTCCTTGCGTATTTTAATACTAGTACCATCACCAACAGACCATAAGATGTTATCACCGATAGAGTCCCGACCCAATAGGATACTCGCCAACCCCAAGAGGGTCGTGCCCCTTTAGTTGCATGCCAGAAATCATGAGAATGAAAGCATAAGCCTTTTAGAACTCTGCTGTAAAGAGAAGATGGTTGCTGAAACATTCGCCAAGCTTGTTTTCCAAGTAAAGCCCTATTAAACGGAATAAGATCTCTAAAGCCCATTCCCCCAGCATCCTTCCTTCTCTTAAGATCTTCCCATTTCTGCCAATGTATGCCAGATTTACTGTGATTAGTTTGCCACCAGAACCTTGCTATCCTTTGCTCTATTTTTTTACATATAGCAACCGGGAGTTTAAATATAGACATCACATATTGAGGAATTGCTTGCACAACGTTTTTAATTAGAATTTCCTTTCCCCCTTTAGAAATAAGCTTCTCTATCCAACCCTCCAGCTTTGAATGAACATGCCCCAAGATCCACGCAAACATTTCCCGCTTAGATTTACCCCAGTCAGAAGGAATTCCAAGATACTTGCCAGTTTTCTATAATACCGGTACTCGAAGTTCCCGGGCTAGGTGCTCTTGTAAGCTAACAGGATAGTCTCGGCTAAAAAATAAGCCCGATTTATTTCTATTCACAACTTGTCCTGTAGCTAAGCAATATTCATTCAGAACCATAGATAAATTATGACATTCAATGAGTGTTGCATCTAAGAAAAAAATGGCGTCATCTGCGAAGAATAAATGGGAAAGGGTGGGACACCATTGATTTAATTGTATACCCGATAGATGGCCCATGTGCACTGCATTGTTGATAAGACAGGTTAAAACATTTGCCATTAGGATGAACTGGTACGGGGATAGAGGGTCGCCTTGTCTCAGTCCTCTGGTTGGCTGAAAATAGGGTAATGCTTCTCCATTGAACTTAATACTGAAAGAAATTGTAGTCACACACTGCAAAATCCATTTAACCCATTGAGTATGAAACTCTATCTTTAGGAGATAGTCCCTTAGGAAATCCCATTCCACCCTATCATAGGCCTTTTGCATATCTAGTTTGAGCACAGCTTGAAAATGCTTCTTTCTTTTTCTAGTTCTGATTTGATGAAGAACTTCTTGTACCATAATGATGTTGTCTTGAATTTTCCTGCCACCGACAAAAGCGTTTTGTTCTGGCGCGATCAATTATGGGAGCCATGGCTTGAGACGGTTAGCGAGAATCTTGATATAGCTAGTACGAGTACCTAGAGGGGGGGTGAATAGGTATATAAAAGTTTTCTTGAAGATTGCACAATACCTAGACAGTTAAAGGATTTGCAACAGTTAAAAATTCAATCGTAAGACTGAGTAAAGGAAAGAGAGAATTGAACACTCAGTTTATAGTGGTTCGGCTTGATTTAAGCCTACGTCCACTCTTCTGCACTGACAGCCAATTGGCTGGATTCCACTATGAACAAAGAGATGTTACAGTGTTGATCTTCCTTGATTTCTAGGTGTAGATGATCTACCACACTCGCTCAAGGTGTCACCAAGTATAAACACTCTCTGTGTATACAATCTCGCTCGAACTGTATCAACTAATAATTAAGGTTCTTCAGATTCCGGAATTTTTCTATCGTTCACGTACTTAAAACAACTAGAACGTCTTCCTTTTATACTCTTTTATGCCATCATAGCCGTTGGCACTTACCAAAGGAATTCCTCCAATCTACCCGTTGGACGGAATTAATCAAGAAGATCATCCGAGCTATTTAAGGAACCTGATGATAGCCCATCAATCATGTTCGCCCATACAATCAGGATCTTGGTTTCCAAGAATAGAACATTCCAAGAATATTTCGTCGACCACCGGATCTTCAATCGATCTTGGATAAGAATCAAAGAATCCGAAATGATTATCCAACCAAAAAATCTTTTACAGAGGATAGGATCGAATCCTCAACCCTATTCTTCGGCTTTGGATTTCCTTCGTCACTGGATTAGAAAGACTGTCAGTGAGAATAGTCTTGAGTCTTGAGTCTTGAGTCTTGAGTCTTGTGAATACAAAGTCTTGAGACTTTAAACTGTCGGTCTCAAAACATCCAGACTTAGACTGAAAGAAACGTTTTGTCAGCTTCAAAATATTCTGGAAAGATTTCTCCAACAATCTCCCCCTTTTTTTATGGTGACAAAACTTTCTTGTAGATTTGAACAACTTTGACCTGCAAAAACATTTCTCAAGCAATATGGCTAACTCATAAAGATTAATAAAACAACCAGACTCTGCATCCATAGAAAATTGGTTAGTCTTTCATGAGTAATACCATATAACAACACTTGATATAAATGCAACCAGTCAAGCATCAAAATCCACAGTCAATTAAGTCAAATTTAAATTCACACCCAAGTTCAAGTTCTCAAGTCATACTCAAAAATAAATATAACCACAAAAGTCAAAGTTTTAAGAGATATTGAAAGTTGTTGGTTCAAATTGGTTCTCCCCCTTTTTGTCATCATTAAAAAGGGTGAGAAAGGAGTCATGTCTGCTTGGGAATGCGCACGATCTGGAAATCTCCCATAGACTGGACTACGCCTTCTAGCCTCTTCAAGTCCTCCCTTAGTTGAGCTACCTCATCTCCTTTGGCATTAGCTTGAAGTTGCAAAGCAAGGTCTTTCGTTTTATCCTCCAGGGTGACTGAAGATGCTTGTCCAGCATTCTTCATGGTTTGAATTTCACAGTCCAGAGCATATATCTGGCTACGCATTTCCAAAAGAATATCCATGATGCGACGAAAATCTGCTGTGTTGTCCGTCTGTGTACTGGCATGAGCTTTCTCAGATGGAGTAAATGTAGACGATGGCGCTTCTGTATAGTCTGGCAGATTTGGTGTCGACGTATCACCTTCTTCAGGCAATTGAGAAACCTGAAATTCTTCTGGGTCTGCTGGAGATTGTCTTGGACCTTCACTATCAGCAGCATGAGATGTGGACCTCTCTTGCTCGCCAACTCCCCCTGTCTCTAGGACATTGAAAGGGGAAGAGTGATGATCATGCTCTTCTGTATCTTGAGTTTCCTTCTCTCCAGATTCAGCAGCAGACTTTTCTTTCTCTCCTTCTCTTTCTTCTTCAGCTTCTTTCTCCTTCTCTCTCTGCTCTTCTTCTTCTCTGTTCTTCTGAAGTTCTGACGGTTGAGACACAGAACGTCTGGTTCTTATCAGTGCATGGATAGTGGGATCTTCATCCTCTTCATCTTCATCCTCTAAGATGAGAGTTCTTTTCTTCTTTTTCGATGGGGCTCCAATGGCCTCCTTTCCTTTTCTCTTTGAAGCAGACTGAACTGGAGATTTCACTCTGAATTTCTCCATTGCCTTGGAAAGTTCTTGCAGACGCATCTTTGTTAACATCTTCAAACCTACCACCATCTTATCACACGGTCGAACACAAAGTGTATGTGGCGGTTCAATATTCATGTGTCTGAAGATCTTGGTCACCAGACCAGGATAAGGCAATTGTCATTTGTCTTTCGACATTGCTCTGTACATATGGAAGAGAATAGTGTGCGGGAGAGAGAACTTCCGTCCTGAGTTGATCGCGTACATCAACTTTGCTTCAGAAAAAGACACGGAAGTCTTTGACGTAGACTTCGGTCTGAGACAGTTGATCGCAATCTTATGAAGCATGATGTTGATGGCCTTCATCCTTGAGTAGGTAATTTTCTTCTCTACGTCCCTATCTTTGACAAGATCCATAGTAGTACGAGCAGGTGAGACTTTGATTGGTAAATAACGTCCTCGTTCAACTCCAACTATGTCCGCCAACATATTTACATCTACCACGTAGACTTGATCTCGTACACTGAATGAAATTCTATTCGCATCCAAAAAGCTAAGATTTGAATAGAAATAAGCGGTCAGTTGAGCATACCCGTCCGTAGAGTCAGAGCAAAAATTCTCAAGTTGAAGCAAATTCAACTTTTCTCTTAAGTTCATGTTGATGGCGTCCAGGAAGTCAAAATCGACACTTCTAGGGTTTATCACCCCTCTTTTCATCGATTTGAAATACACATTCTCCCGTTCCTTTGATTTGAACAAATCCATCCGATTTCCTTTCACCTTTGCTTGCCACACCCATTCTAGGTTGAAATTCAAGGAACATTCTGTCATCATCGTTCCTTCAATCGATTTTGTCCGGCATATGAGGGTCACTTGGAATGTTCGCAAGTGCCTCCTCCTCCGCTTTCCTTTCGAGCAACTCCCAATTCCTCCATTTTTCGCAGAAAAAGATACTCATTCCCATAATCTTTGTCCTTAAGGAAGTCATCTATATAGTTCAATGGAGTACCGGTGCTTTTCAACGCACGATAAAGCTTATAGATAAAGGAGGGTTTTTGGACTCTTACTGGGTCGGCTTCCTCGATTATCTCTTCTTCCATATGTTGACTTGCACCTTGTGGGGCAGGAGATGTTGAATGACGTGGATGAGAGCGAATCGGACTTTGTCGCTGACTTGATAAGTCTTCCTCCTCGGTGAGATCGAAGTGTGTCGGTCCCTTCTCCATTCTTTGTGGTCCCCTGCTTGCAATTCTTGATGATTTCCTCGAAGAAGACATCTTTCTTTGTCGATTGGAAGATTCCTTCACTTGCTTTTCCCAAGAAAAATGACCACTTTCTCGACGACGAACAAGGAGTAGAAAAACAGTATCGGGAGGAGAGTGCCTTTTAGGGTTTTGAAGATTGAGTAAAGGAAAAACTGTATATATATAACTCAGTTTTGAAAATGGAAGTTCAATCGGTACAAGGAAAGTGTACGAACACTTCTTTTTTAAAATCAATAACTGCCAAAATTAATTCCTTTTAAAAAGACAAGTTTTCGAATTTCACATGGATTATAACTGAACAAAAGATCGTACCTTTTCGAGATTAGATAACTAAACGAGAATTCGTACCTTTTCGAATAGTAACTTACAGTCTATAGCCATGGATGACTGAGTCTGAAGATTTAAAGACTGAGAGATTAGAGTCTTAGAGTTGGTGAGTCTCTAGACTTTAACTTCTTCAAGCTTCAAAATGTTGAGTCTTGAGTGGATAAAGTCGAATTGATTTTTCTCCAAAGGCTTTGTGAATATATCCGCTAGTTGATTCTTTGAATCAACAAACTGAATCGAGATTTCTCCATTTTGAATATGGTCTCTAATGAAGTGATGTCGAATCTCAATATGCTTTGCTCTTGAATGAAGGATTGGATTTTTGGTGAGATTGATCGCTACCTGGTGTTGTCACATCTGATTTATGTGCATGATTCTTCAATGCCAAAGTCTTGTAGCTGTTGTTTTATCCATAAAATTTGCGAACAGCAGCTTCCAAGAGCTACATACTCTGCTTCTGTCGTTGAGAGAGCTACAGTGCTTTGCTTCCTTGAAAACCAAGACACTGTCCTGTTTCCAAGTAGTTGACAAGTTCCAGAAGTGCTCTTTCTATCAACTCTGCAACCGGCCAAATCTGCATCTGAGTATCCTAGAAGATTAAAGTCTCCCTTCTTTGGATACCAAAGACCGATGCTTGAAGATGAAGCAACGTATTTGATAATACGTTTCACGGCACTAAGATGTGATTCTCTAGGATTTGATTGAAACCTAGCACAGATGCAAACACTTAACAAAATGTCGGTCTAGAAGCGGTAAGATAAAGAAGTGAACCAATCATGCTCCCGTACAGCTTTTGATCTACTTTCTTCCCTTCTTCATCCTTATCTATCTTCTGAGAACATGACATTGGTATGTCGGTCTTTTTGCACTTTTCCAATCCGAATCTTTTGACAAGATCATTTGCATATTTTTCTTGATGAATGAAAGTTCCTTCCTTCATTTGTTTCACTTGGAGTCCAAGAAAGAATGTTAACTCTCCCATCATACTCATTTCAAACTCATCCTGCATAGACTTAGAAAATTTCTTGCATAGACTTTCATTAGGTGATCCAAAAATAATATCGTCCACATATATTTGAACAAGTAAAAAGCTTTTGTTTTCCTTTTTGATAAACAAAGTAGTATCTACTTTACCTTTGACAAAACCATTCTGTAATAAAAACTTACTTAGTCCGTCGTACCAAGCTCGAGGTGCTTGCTTTAAACCATACAAGGCCTTTTTTCGGTCCCAAGACCGAGTCGGCTTCTTTGGGTCTTCAAACCCAGGTAGTTGTTCCACATAGACTTCCTCATGGATAAATCCATTTAGGAACGCACTTTTGACGTCCATTTGGAATAACCTGAAATTTTTATAACAAGCAAACGCAAGTAATAGACGAATAGCTTCTAACCTTGCTACTGGTGCGTAAGTCTCGTCATAGTCTATTCCTTCTTCTTGCGTATATCCTTTGGCTACGAGTCTTGCTTTGTTCCGTACGACTTTTCCATCCTCATTCATTTTGTTCCTGAATACCCATTTGGCTCCAATAACAGTTTTACCTTTGGGTTTTGATGTCAATTCCCAGACATCATTGATGTTGAACTGTCTAAGTTCTTCTTGCATAGCTTCGATCCAACTTTCATCAGACAAAGCTTCTTCTATGCTTTTTGGTTCAATTTCAGAAATGAGAGCCACATCACTAGATTCTTCACACCTTTTTGATCTGGTGCGGATTCCTTCATTGATTTCGCCGATAATGAGATCTTTGGGATGACTGGATTTATGCTTCCAGTTACTTGTTGATTTGCCTGGTTGATGATCTCTTTCTTTATTTGATTCTCTATGAGCATCTTGATGTTGGACTTCAAGAGTCTGAGATGCTTCCTGAGTTGTAAGCGTTGGAAGGTCTAGAGCGGGTTCGGACTCTTCATACTGAGTCTGGCTGGATTCATCTTGCGTTGAGTCTTGGAATTTGACATTCATTGATTCCTCCACACACTAGCTTTTCTTGTTATAGACTTTGTAGGCTTTGCTTGATGTAGAATATCCAAGGAAGATGCCTTCATCTGATCTTTCTTCAAACTTACCAACTCGATCATTTGCATTTTTCAAAATAAAGCATTTGCAACCAAACACATGAAAGTATGAAACAATAGGCTTCTTACCTTTGAACAATTCATAGGGGGATTTCTCTAGAATAGGTCTTAGAAAGACTCTATTTATGATATAGCATGCTGTTGAAACAGCTTCTGCCCAAAATCGTGAAGAAATTTTACTTTCAATTAAAAGTGTTCTAGCCATTTCTTGAAGAAATCTATTCTTTCTTTCCACAACTCCATTTTGCTCTAGAGTATATGGAGAGGAAAACATATGATTAAAACCAGATTTATCACAAAATTTCGTAAAATCTTGATTTTCAAATTCACTTCCATGATCTGTTCTTATACTTGAAATAGCACATCCTTTTTCATTTTGAACATTTTTAGCAAACTTCTCAAAGTACGAAAAGGTTTCTGACTTACTTGCAAGAAAATATACCTAGGTAAAGCGAGAGTAATCGTCTACAATTACTAGACAATACTTCTTACCTCCAATGCTCTGGGTTCTTGTTGGTCCGAAGAGATCCATATGAAGCAATTGTAGTACATGATTAGTAGAGACATGATTTATTGGCTTAAATGAATTTCTTACTTGCTTTCCCAGAATGCATGGAGTGCATGAATCGTCTTTTTGGTATGGCAATTTAGGTAGCCCTCGAACAAGCTTCTTTGATCGAGACTTTGGCTAATTGCTTCATGTTGATATGGCCAAGCTTCCCGTGCCATAAGACTGCTTCATCTTGAATTGAGATTAGGCATTGCGCTTCATTTGGTTTTACATCGAGAAGGTAGATATTTCCATGCCTTCGACCCATAAAAGACTGAGTCGAATCTTTACTAATTCCAGAACATATGCCTTCTTGAAAGAAGATCTTGAAACCAGTATCACATAATTGGCTAATGCTGAGAAGATTGTAATTGAGTCCTTCCACTAGAGAGACATTGCTTATTGTGAGATTTCCAATTTTCACAGTTCCGAATCTCATAATGCTTCCTTTGCTATTTCCTCCAAATGAAACTTTTCCACCATTTACTTGAATAAGCTTTATGAAGCAATTTGAGTCTCCTGTCATGTGTCTTGAGCATCCGCTGTCAAGGTACCACTTTACCTTCTTTTTGACAGAGATCTGCATTCAAAAGAGAGTCTCAAGCTTTCTTTGGTACCCAAATTTTCTTGGGTCCTTTGGTGTTAGTAGGATAAGCATTATTAGACAATACTTTCTTAACAGCTTCCAAACCATAGGACATTCTTTTTCAAAATGATCTTGACTGTTACACTTTGAACACCTTAGAGCATTTCGACCTATAGACTTTACAAAAACTTTCTTGAAATGATTTTTATAAGCTTC
Source organism: Eucalyptus sideroxylon x Eucalyptus melliodora (assembly GCA_016097485.1). NCBI lineage: Eukaryota > Viridiplantae > Streptophyta > Magnoliopsida > Myrtales > Myrtaceae > Eucalyptus > Eucalyptus sideroxylon x Eucalyptus melliodora. The sequence goes on along the minus strand of CM027825.1, from coordinate 31,516,091 downwards.
TCTCGACGGTCTTTTCTTAATTCTTTCTTTTACTTTCGGAAAATCAATCAAGGGGATCGTTTCTGCTGTCATACCTAGACCGGACTTATTGAAGTAAGGTCTTTGGACTGAAAGAACTTTTTCAAGTTTCTCAGACCCTATTGAAAATTTCTTTGAAATATTTGACAAGTCCGTTTTTAAGAAAGCATTTTCTTTTGAAAGTTTATCTTCATTCTCTTTAAGAGTAGAAACATTCAAGTCTAAACTTTTCACTTTTTCTTCTAAAATATTTTCCTTTTGTTTTAAAACTGAGTTTTCCTTTTTGAGTTCGGAAATCTTTTTGAGAGAAGTCTTAAGACTAAAACATAATTCATCAATGTATTTAGAGACTTTGACAGGGATTTTATAATCACTTACCTCAAATTCACTGTCTGAGTCTGATCCAGAGTCTGAGTCTGATTGCGCCATCAGACACATGTTGGCATATTCCTCATCACTTTCTTCACACTCGTATCACTTTAGGTTTCGGCTTTAAGAGCTTTTCGAGACTTCTCGTACTTTCCTCTTTTCTTCTTCAGAAGAGGACAGTTGGGTCTGATGTGTCCCTTTTTCTTACACTCGAAGCAAACTACATCTTTGTTTGGTTCCTCATTATCAACAAACTTGGTTTGCTGTTTCTGAAAACTTTGTTTCTTTGAGTTGAACCTTCTTCCTTTTCTATTCAGCTTTCTGAACCTTCTAATCATAAGAGCAAGCTCCTCATCGTCCAGATCTTCTTCAGAATTTGTATCATCAGAATCATCATTAGATTTTAATGCAATGGATTTCTTACCTCTTGGATCTTCGTCTTCATTAATTCGTTCCACTTCGTAAGACTGAAGAGTTCCAATCAGCTCGTCTACAGATAATGGCATAATTCTTTGCGTCTCTCTTATTGAAGTCTTTATATGATTCCAATCCTTGGAGAGTCCACGCAGTAACTTGTTCACCTTCATAGGATCAGAAATTTTATGTCCTTGATTCTCAAGACCATTGACAATATCTGTAAAACGGCTAAACATGTTAGTTATAGATTCTCCTGGTTTCATTTTGAAAGCTTCATATTGGCCAAGGAGAATGTTAATTCTGGTCTCCTTCACTCGGTCTGTCCCTTCATAAGTGATATGTAATCTGTCCCAGACTTCTTTTGCTGTAACACAAGAAGATATTCTGTTATATTCAGTTGGTGACAAAGCACAATATAAAGAGTAAATTGCTTTAGCATCGAGTGCTTGTCTCTTGTTTATCTCTTCTTGAGACATTCCGCTGGTATCAACAGTTTCTTTCCCTCTTTCGGATACTGATGCAGCAGTAGGAGTAATTCCTCTTTCCACCACATCCCATTCCAGAGGATCCTTTGACCGTAGAAAAGCTTTCATCTTGTTTTTCCAGATGTTGTAATCCTTTCCATCAAAGTAGGGTGGTCTGGTATTGCTTTGCCCTTCCACCAGCCCTGGTGCTAGCATACTAGCCATGGATCTTTTACTCTGAAGTAAAACACTTCAAATAAAGTAAGAACACGAGCTCTGATACCAATTGATATAGCTAGTACGAGTACCTAGAGGGGGGTGAATAGGTATATAAAAGTTTTCTTGAAGATTGCACAATATTTAGACAATTAAAGGATTTGCAACAGTTAAAAATTCAATCGTAAGACTGAGTAAAGGAAAGAGAGAATTGAACACTCAGTTTATAGTGGTTCGGCTTGATTCAAGCCTACGTCCATTCTTCTGCACTGACAGCCAATTGGCTGGATTCCACTATGAACAAAGAGATGTTACAGTGTTCATCTTCCTTGATTTCTAGGTGTAGATGATCTACCACACTCGCTCAAGGTGTCACCAAGTATAAACACTCTCTGTGTATACAATCTCGCTCGAACTGTATCGACTAATAATCAAGGTTCTTCAGACTCTGGAATTTTTCTATCGTTCACGTACTTAAAACAACTAGAACGTCTTCCTTTTATACTCCTTTATGCCATCATAGCCGTTGGCACTTACCAAAGGAATTTCTCCAATCTACCCGTTGGACGGAATTAATCAAGAAGATCATCCGAGCTATTTAAGGAACCTGATGATAGCCCATCAATCCCGTTCGCCCATACAATCAGGATCTTGGTTTCCAAGAATAGAACATTCCAAGAATATTTCGTCGACCACCGGATCTTCAATCGATCTTGGATAAGAATCAAAGAATCCAAAATGATTATCCAACCAAAAAATCTTTTACAGAGGATAGGATCGAATCCTCATCCCTATTCTTCGGCTTTGGATTTCCTTCGTCACTGGATTAGAAAGACTGTCAGTGAGAATAGTCTTGAGTCTTGAGTCTTGAGTCTTGAGTCTTGTGAATACAAAGTCTTGAGACTTTAAACTGTCGGTCTCCAAACATCCAGACTTAGACTGATAGAAACGTTTTGTCAGCTTCAAAATATTCTGGAAAGATTTCTCCAACAAATCTTAGATATAATTTTATAGATGAAGTTGCAAAGGCTAATAGGGCGAAATTGATCCAATCTTTCAAGGTGTGAGATTTTTGGGATCAAAGAGATATAGGTTCGGTTATATTCAGGTAACAATACCCCTGTTTGAAAGAATTGATGAACAACATTATAGATATCGTCATGCAAAATATCCCAGTAGGTTTGATAAAACTGACCATTCAACCCGTCAGGGCCGGGTGCTTTTGTTGCCCCTAACTGGAAAACTGCTGTTTTGATTTCCTCAGGACTGACTTCTGTGATTAAACTTGCATTCATCTCTGTTGTCACGATATGGTCGCATAGGCTAAGAGTTGGCCTATAATCTCTACTTCTTGCAGATGTATATAAACTCTTGAAAAAAGTAGAAGTCATCCCTTTTAATCGATTAGGGTCACGTACCCAATTCTGATCAGCATCATACAACATACTAATCCGATTGTGTTGTCGTCATTGAATGGTAGTTGCATGGAAAAACTTCGTGTTCCTATCCCCCCATCGAAGCCAATTAATTCTAGATCTCATTGCCCAGAAACTTTCCTCCAGCTGCCATAACTGATGAATTTTCTCTTTCAGGTCATTCAATACGGCCTTATCGTAGTGGCTTGTAGGCTAATTCGAAAGGATTTGAAGTTGATTCTTAAGAGTCTTAATCTGAAGTCTGGCATTGGTGAATTTAGATCGGTTCCACTGACAGAGAGCATCGGAGACAGCACGTAGCTTTTGGGGAAAAGTCACTACTCCAAGCTGATGAGTATTCCAAGAAGCTTCAATAGTTGATCGACACTCTACATCTTGTAACCAGTAGGCTTCAAAATAGAAGGATCGGTGCTGTTTAGGTCGATGTGCTGCTACTGTGTCCAAAAGGAATGGGCTATGATTAGAGCCAAGAGCTGGAAGAGCGAACACTTCAGCAAGGGGATAGGTAACTCTCCATTCCTTTGTACAGAGCATGCGATCTATCCTTTCCTTCACAATGTCTTCCCCATTTCTATTGTTCGTCCAGGTGAAAGCACATCCTTTGTTGCCAAGGTCCATAAGGGAGCAATCATTAAGGACTTCGCGGAAAGAAGTGATGCGATGAGGCTTAGCTGGTCGCTTCCTAACTTTCTCCTATGGATACAAAACTTCATTGAAGTCCCCTGCACATAGCCAAGGTAAGTTTTGTATTGTACTGATTTGTCTTAATTTAGCCCAAAAATGTTGCCGAAGATGATAACTAGCTGGAGCATGTAATGCAGGTGAGACGCATTGTGATTCCTACGTACAGATCGGTGCATTTTAAGTCAAGCATTGCTGTAGAGTGATGAGCTATATTCAAGGTTACTCGGTCAGTCCAAAAAAGTGCTAAACCTCCTGCCAATTCAACTGGATTTTCTAGAAAAACATCTGAGAATCTGGGTTTCTGTTGTAAGTTAAGTAGCATTGTTTCCTGGTTTTTTGTTTCCATTAAAAACAAAATGTCGGGCTTTTCCTGGGTCATTAAGACCTTTAGTGCTTGAATTGTCAGAGGATTACCCAAACCCTAACAGTTCCAACAGACTAACTTCATTGTTCACTTGGTGGCTTTTTAGGTCCAGCCACCAGGGCCCAACATGCAGAAGCATCGACTTCATGGACCGGGGTCTCTTGTAACATTGATTCATCAAGTTCTTGTTGAAACTGAGATCGAACATCAAAGGTAATAAGTCTTTTGGCTTTCTTAATTGGGCCTAATCTTGTATTCAAGCGTGGGCTTTTAACTTTCTTGGACTAAATTGTAGTAGCTACACTTTCAGGAGATGTGATGTGCTGTTGATAGGTAGGGAGCTTGTGTTGTGGGAAATTGGTTGTCGAAGATTCCTCAACCAGTGGCTGCCATTTAAGTGATTTGGCAACTATGATATGTGGGTTAGTCATTGGAGTCTCGAGAGTCTGTTTGCCTTTATCTTTCTTTTCTTGAGTTGTAGGTATAGAAGCAGCAGTTTCATGTACAGTGATCATAGCTGATGAGGATTGTTGTGTCTCTGGTATGATTTCAGCAACATCATCCTGAGGGTTATCCAATGCGTAAAAGGTACGCCAGAAGGGACTTGGTGCATTAACCTCTGCTTGTAGCCAAGCACCATATAATAGATTGTCTTTCCCATCCATTTTGCTTTCGTCATATGGAAAATATTTACAGTACATAGCGTAGTGCCCAAGTATTCCACATGAATAACAATAATGAGACAGTCTTTCATATCTGAAATCCAACCAAAAGTTTTTCCCCTCCACCTTGATTAGGAGCCCCATTTTGAGGGGCTGTTGCAGGTTAAGTTTCACACGCGCCCGACCTGATCGAAGAGTAGATCCATCTTTATACTCTACTTTAACCTCTATCACCCTGCCTCTATGTGATGCTACTTTTGTAATCATAGTCTCTGTACAACGTTCTAGAGGTAATCCGAGAACTTGGACCCAAAATGCACAAGTATGAAACTCATAGCAATGCATGGGTGTATTCGGGATCCAAGGTTTCAAGATAACCAAATGATTAGAAAATAACCAAGGTCCACTCTCAAGAACCCTCTGCTTAATTGCCTCTGTTTTAAACTTGGCTATATATAAACCAGCTTCTCCTTGGGAGATGTCTACTATATTAGTTCGCCATATACGTCGCATAGTATTTTGAAATGCCTGAAGATTAACCGAAGGACTGTTGAGTATCTTACCAACCAGGGTTAAGCGACATTCCTCTAATGTTTCAGGTGGTGCAGCTTCGTCCCAGACTTCCACTTGCTGTTCCGACCATAGATGGCCCAGGCGAGTGCATAAGGCACCCAAGCGAGCGTCCTCTTCGCTGGTTGGGCAATCCATTGAAACTCAAGCACAACTCGACAGATAAATCCGAGGACTGAGGAGAATTCAGTTTCACAAACCTAAAGAGACCTTCGACAAGGGTCAGAACAGCATCTTTCAGGGACCCAGAAGGAACTAATTCAAAAAGGAAGATCTAGGGCATCCTTTGGAACATGGAAGTTTGACATGCAAACACAGAAAAGAGAAGATGGCTGAGAATCGAAGCATCAGACTAAGGAAAAACACACTTGGATGAACGGATGAGGATTGGAGAGGGGAATTTGTAGAAACCGATACTGAAACTTAAGAGTGTAATCAGAAAGACCTGTAATAGAAAAACATTGACTGGGATGTGTGGGTAAGAGGCGAAATAAGAGGAAATGAGTGTGCGAGAGAGAAATCTACGCTGGTCACAACTGGAATTGTGACTTTCCAGTGAGAAATCTTGAAGAGATACGCGGTTTTGTTGGGGATGAGTGGAGAAGAAGCTACCATGGAGGTAGAAAGGCTCTACATATCGAGAGAGAAAGGCTCCGGAGCTTCTCCACTTTGATCGCTGGGCTTTATGAAACAGGTAGAATAAAGCGAGCTGTGGAGTAAGCTTGGGGGCATGAAACTTTAGCCCAAGGATTTAAAGCCAATGGGAAGTCATAGCAAGTGGGTCGTTCAATACTGCAAAAGCTGTCACATTTCTAACAAATTCAACAGAAAGAGGCCGCAGGCTTCATCTTGCAATGACACAAAGAGGCTGCAGAGTGCAAAACCCAGGCTTGATGTCACCAAACGCAAAGTAATTTGACAGAAAGAGGCTGCAGGCTGCAAAAAGGCCGTTGGATTGATTAGGTAATGACTAGGAGATGATACTTTTTAAGGGGCAACTTGCACTTAAGAAATGCCGGTTTCGACTGACTGCTATTTTGAAACAGTATTCGCGTCAACTGACATTTATCTGGAAATGCACGGGACGTTTCCATTCATTCAACATTTGATATTATCCCAATCTACTCTACTTCCTCTGTTTCTTATAATACTCCAAGAAACAGAATTTTTACCAATCCTAGAGTTGGAACAAGGGCAGATGAATTTATACAGGGAGATACCAATTATTATGTCGTAGAGAGATCGATTCAACATCTCCAACAAGAGGATTGAGAAGATCTCCAACATCAACAAGATTTCTCCAAGCATTAGTGCTGTCTGTAATTATATTGCTCAAATCACAATCACACTTATGCAGAAACGGTCAGCTGACAAATCGCTAGGATGTCCAATCTTCAGCAGGAAAATTGAGATATTCAACAAATCATGAACCAGATGGGAAATTCATGAGTCTCCTGTGATCCTAACTGTCGAACTATGACAACAAGAATTACATGCGTTTGACACCGACACGGAGGCCCTCAGAGAGTGTCCGTGCTTCCTAGTACACCATGATCATTGGAGGCACCTGAGACAGAGGCTTTGAAGTTGTATAATATTATGACTGATGCCCAAATGTCAGCCCTTGATACATGGCTCAACTTGGGTACGTTAACGGAAAGAAGCGAAGGTTTTGCTGGACAAGATGAAGTGCATTTTTAATCTGATGATCTGAGGAGGATTGACGCCTGACCTAGTTCACATGTACTTCATTGCTTGGTGGTAACTGTCGTTAAAATCAAATAGATGATGCACCCACTACATTTCATTTGATGATTGCACAAAACTGCTCTCTTTCACTCACAACCAACCTAACATTGATTCATGAATGTTAGAGAATGGATCAGTCCCTGATGTTGCCACCTATAACTGTCTTGGGGTGGCTTTTTCCTCATTGAACTGCCTCGGGTTGCGCACCATATGTTTTACAAAATTCTAGCTAGTAGCGAACATTTAAATCAACAATAATCAATAACGTTAGATGATCTTTGTAAATGTCACCAGGTTCATGAGGCAATTGCTTTGTATAGACAAGTGGAAGGTGGAAATGTCCATATCATCAGCTAAGACACCTTATTAGTGGCTTGGGTGGCAGGGGAACTTGAAGATGCTATAGAACTCTTCAATGCCCTGCCCGAGAAAGGTTTGCAACATGATGCTTTGTTATTTGGTGCTATAATTGCAGGGCTATGTAAAGCCAACTGAACGAGTGATTCCTATGAGCTGCTTCAAGAATTGAAAGAAAAGGGGCACTCTCCCCCCGAACACGTGATAAAAATGGTCAGAAATGAGGGTGATGCATCGGTTGCACGAGATGGTTGAGAGTGACCGTATGTAGTAGAGTTCTTATCTCGATGAGAGACGATTGGAGCGGTTGCATTGATCCTCAGTTCTACCTGTTTTGACTATACTGGGTACGAAGACTCTAAAATTTACTGAAAGTTGTATGCAGGGACTTGATAAAACACCAACACAAACATGACTGGTCCAGACTCTGTTGATCTGTGAGTCTCCTCACAATGGAACTCTTGTAGGTTCTTCATCACCATCTTCAAAACTCTACCAAGCTGCAACAAGAGCTCTTTCTTACATCTGTTTTCTCACTAAACCTTTAGGCTATAAATCTCTGTAGAGGATTGATCATTGTTCGTATTTTAACTGTGTTTCACCAGAAGCTTGCTATAGATTTAGCATTTCTCTGCTTGCAGAAGATAAAAAGGTACCTGCGATGAGAAACTTAAGGCACTAATTTAACAGAAAATATAAGGCACTCGTACCTAATTTCTCTTAATTTCCATTGGAATTGGAAGACCAGAAAAGAAAGGTCCGAATTGATTTTATGATATCCTTATGATGGTGATGGTATGAGAGTACAAAAAATGACTCTGCCAAGCTACAAGGAGAGCTTTTTTAACGTCTGTTTTTCCATTTAAATTTTTTGGCTATTTATTCTAGTAATAGATTGAGCACGGCTCTCTGTCTTTTCATGATAAGGTTGCTGTGGATTTTAGTATGTTTTAACTTGCAAAGGTTGCTGCAATGACCCACACCCCCTTCGACTCGAGACATTTATACTCTCAGGATTCTGACAAATCGCCTCTTGCCACTTGAAAGGATTTCATCTTGGGTTCTCTGTCTTGTATATAGTCCTCAAGCTTGGACTCGAACCAGATGTTGTGAGCTTGCCCCTTTGATCAATGGGCTTTAAGGAAAAGGTTAAATTGCACAAGCCGGGTCATAAGTTCAGTCGATGAAATGTTTGCCAAAGGATATACAGTGGAATCATGGCTGGAGGGCCATGTAAAACTGCAAAGGCCATCAGATTTCTAACGAATTTAACAGAAAGAGGCTGCAGGCCTCATGTGATCAAATGCAATGACAGAAGGAGGCTCCAGAGGCGGGTCGCAGGCTTGCTGTCCCCGAATGCAAAGTATTTTATAGAGAGGCTACCGGCTGTAAAAGACCATCGGATTAATTAGGCAATGACTTGGAGGTGACATTTTTAGGGGCAACTAGCACATACGAAATGCCAGTTTTGGCTGATATTTTGGAACTGCATTCTAGACAAATGACGTTTACCTGGAATTGCTTGAGATTTTTCTTTCAATCAACATTCGATATGGTCCCATTCTACTCTACTTCCCCTCGTTTCTTATAATACTCCAAGAAACAGAATTTGTACCAGTCCCAGATTAAATGTAGTGCAGATGAATTTCTACATGTTGATGCCAAGCAGGATTGATCGGTTCCCGTTCCGGTCCGGCTCCAAGGTGGAACCGGGAACCAAACTAGGAGGACCGGTTCTCAGATTCCAGGACTGGGAATTGGGCTGACCTGTCCTAGAACTGGGAACCAAATCTACCGACCGGTTCAGTCGATTTGATGAAATCGGTAAATTTGCTGTTTTGGGCCAAAAATAAAATAAAAAGGGGAGAAATTAGGAAGACTTAGGGTTTGTTTCTTGAGAAATTTAAAAATATTATATATATATATATATAATTAGCTGGTCTAGTTTGGTCAATCCAGTTCCCACGTTGGAACTGGAAACTGGACGGACTGGCCACCGGTTCCAAAAGTGGGAATGGGGAACCAAACCGCTCTCTTCGGGAACTACCCAAAACTAGCCGGTCAGATCTAATCCAAGCGGTGTGGTTCCCGATTCAGGCGGTTTCCGTTGCACACCCTTAATGCCAAGCATGTCATAGAGAAATGAATTTAACATCTCCAACAAGAGGATTGAGAAACTCTCCAATGTCAAAAAGATTTCTCCAAGCACTAGTGCTGTCTGAAATTATTTTACTAAAATTGCAAACATCCCAACATGTGCATAAATGATCAGCTGACGATTCGCTAGGATGCCCAATTATCAGCTGGAAGATGGTAGTAACGATTCAACAAATCAGGGACCAGATGGGTAGTGAGAGACTACTGCAGTCCTAACTGTATGACAACAGCAATTACAACCTCCATGAACTGCTTCAATGTGAATAGCTGCTTCAAAAACTAATCAACCATAACTACAACAGGCAATTAAATAGCTCATATAAAGAAGGGACCGAAGCAATATTTTTGCAAGGGATGGCGTTAAATTTCCTCAGCATTTATGAGAAAAGCACGGAAGAACCTTCCATGGAAATATACGTTCAAGAATTACGCAAATTAGTGGACATCCATTGATTAGCACCGAGTTGAATAGCCTTAGATCATGCTGCAAAGTGCCACCAAACTACTCCATGTTGAGACACAGTTGTATCATCCAATCAGCATGGAATCTAGAGAGTTCGATATATTGCTGACACACAATGACAGCTCTTACTAAGAAGAAATAATCTCCAGCTACGCTTCAATTTCAATGCCATATTAGACATCTAGGTAGAACTTGAGCAATGAGGACTCTGTCGTCCCTCTCAATCAGCTGAGTCGGAAAAACGATGGACATTTCTAGCTGAGACGTTATAAGTGAATCTACTGTCAAGTTTTCTTATCAATAATAAGTTTAATATGCAATTCAGTTTTAATGCCGACTATGATATTTTGACAAAGCAGAAAAAGATTCGACTATTTCGTGGTATAAACCCCTGTAAAGTAGAAAAAAAAACACAACAAATTTCCTTTCCTTGGGAATTGGAAGAGAAGACCTTGTGATGCTGCTGATATGAGAATAAGAAAAAAGAACTTTGTGCTAGCTTATACTATTGAGTAAATAGAGTGGACTTGGAAATGAGCAATATTGACGGCTCGCTGTTTATAGAAACTTTGGCATTGATCAAATATTCGAGGCACAAGTCATCATACCACAGAGGAAGGGACAGTTTAGTTCACATGAGAAGTCCCGGGTAGCAGCATTAGCAACAATCCTCACCATTCCGTTTTGTTATGTTCTTTCATCTTCTGAGATTTTCAGCGCATTTTGTTGTCAACTCAATTCAGGCAAATGGCAGATTGCATTATTAACTAGGAAATAAGGAAAATGGTGCGAATACCGCCTTCTTTATCTTCCAATTTTTTTTCCTTCTTCCATGGTCATCACCAATGCAAGTCTATAAAGATAATTAAAGACCTATAGTAAACAGTGCTGTTTGGCCAGAAAGTGAGAAAGGACTGTAAAATTATTGAGCAAAGACTTTTAAACACGACCAAAAAGTCGTAAAAACTGGTGACAAAATAATGGCACAGAATGCTTCTTCTTCCTCTTTCAGCTTCTATCATTGCCCGGTGAGATTTTGTTGCCTTCTCCTGGTTGTGTCCTTGGAGGCAAGTCATGCAGAAGTTCTGGATGACCTGGAGGTGTGTGCGCGCTCTTATAGTTTTGAACCGCATCATCACATACGAACCTTGTAATTCGGTCTCATACTCACTATCTTCCAATTAGCTGTTGTCACGTGAGATTTTGAAAATAATTAATAATTGTGCTAGCTACATATGTACTTTGTCATAGATTCAGGAAAAGATTGAATGATAAATTCAGGTATTTCATCAAAAGTTATGAACACTAGCTAATTCAACCTCGTGAGACTTGTTAAAAATGGTCAGAACATAAGGGCGATGGATGTGTTACACGAGATGGTTGAGACTAAACTGTGTTATGCTCTCCAATCATCTCGAAAAGAGATATGGGCGCGGCTGCATTGATCCTTAGTTAGTTCTGTCTTTTTTTCAGATGTATTTGTTATGAGGAGTCTAAAATTAGCTGAAAGCTGAGAGCATAGACTTGAGACTCCATCAACACTCTCCAAGTCGTGCTTTCTGGGAGCAGCCGACAGCAGTGGTCGTGATTGGAGAATCACGGCGGGGTGGAGGAGGTCGGGGAGGTGGGAGGAGGGGCTGACTCGGTGGGCGAGTGGAAGGGGGTGGAATCGGGAGTGAAGGGGGAAGTGATGAGGAGGTTCTTGCTTGCGCATTTTGGTGGTATTGGAATAGTGTTGGTGGTGACCGTGGTGCTTTGATGGTGGTTGCAGCATGGCTCGTGGCGGTGAAGCATGGGCGCAATGGGTGATTTGGTGGTGGCCGGTGGCAGTGGGCAGTTGGTGCAGTAGTTGAGCTAATGGCATCCTTGTAGTGGTGGCGTGTAGGGGTGTGCAACGAGAACTGCTCGAACCATAAGCCACTCGAACCGAAAACCAGACCAGCCGGTTTTGGGCGATTTCCACAATCGACAGTCCAGTTGTCGGTTCCTATTCTTGGAACCGGTGGCCAGTCGATCACGTTCCCAATTCCAAGGTGGGGATTGGACCAATTGGACCGAATTTAATATATATAAATTTTATTTATATATATTATATATAAAACTTACTACAGTTGGAATTGCAAATATTACGGCCAAGAGATCACCAAAACTCTTATCGTTCCTTTTTATTTAAAGAGAAAGCCTACTTGTTAGTTTCTTTTTCCACCCGATATGAGACTAAGGCTTCAAGAGACCCTCATTCCTCATGCTCTCTCTCTCTCTCTCTCTCTCTCTCTCTCTCTCTCTTGCTCCCCTCACTTGCAAAACACAAGGCATTCGTAGCCTCCAAGAGTCCCACATCAACCAAATACTCAAAGAGCATAAGAGAGATTGTCTATAAAATCCAAGCCAAGCACAATCTTTAGCCATATCATTCACAGCCTTTATGATTAAGATTTGAGTGTAAAATACATTAAATGTGATTGATGTTCACATGAGTTTAAATTTTTTGCATGTGGGAACATGTGCAATTAGTTTTATTGGACCGCTCGAGAACCGAATTGGATTGATTGGTGAAGCACGACCACTCTTTAGTGAAAAAAAAACAAAAAAAAAGTGCTTAGTTTTGTTGGGCTGGATCGGACTACGCTGAAACTGGCAGTCCGGTTCGATTCCCGGTCCTACGACTTAACGGTCCGGTCTATGGTTCCCAATTTTGGGAACCGGTTCTCCCAGTCCAATTCTCGGTTCCACTTCAGAACCAAAGTACTTGGTCCAGTTCTTGGTTCCACTTAGGAACTAGATCGAATTGGGAACCGATCACCCCGAGAGGTGTGCATTTGAGGTGGCGAGGAGGCGGCGAATAAGTGGGTGGGTGGTGGTGGTGCGTTTGTGGTAGCAGCTTAAGTTATTCACAGCAATGATTAATCTTCAAACAATAAAAATGAAATTCCGCATTAAAGTTAAATCAATAGTTAAAGAAAGAAAAATAATGAAATGTAACTTCAAGGAACGAGAGTTCACTCATTAATTTCTTATTAATTAAACCAAACAAGACCCAATAATCTCCATACACTATTTTCACTAATCTCTACGTATCTGGAAATGCTCAATGTAGTAGAAACTATACACGTGTTATTGACTTTTTAAGAAAGTGACCAATAAAAAACACGTCTAAATTGTTATTGCGTCTGACGTGGATAGGAACAAAAAGGTATTGATTAGTACCTTCATTCAAGGCCCATTCTATTCCATCCTCGAGGATGGACGGTTGGATTCATAACTTCACCCTACTGCATAGCACTTCTTCTATCTGCCCATGCAGAATCTCTAGTACAAGGATGTACCCAAAAAAATTGGAAGATGCATGCACTCTCTGAAAAAGACAAATTAATAATTTGAGCGAAAAAGTTGTCGATATACATCTTCTAGATGTGAGTAAGTTTCGGCAAGTAAATTTTATAAAAAAATTCAACTATTATTCTACCGCATCAATCCGTGAGATTTTCTCCGAGTTCCTACACTACTGGTCTATAGTCTAGATGCATTTGCCATTAGAATATCTGCTAATTTATTACGAGATCCATCGGCAATTAGATAGCTTGGTCTATTATGCACCTATCGTCGTATACTTTCCACTTAATGATGGGAAGGTTTGATTTTGCATCAATTGAGGTTTGTTCTATGATCTAAATAAGACTCTTACATGGCACAACTAGTCTTTACCTCCCCAATCCAGCAAAACCTAGAAGAAAAAAATTGATGTACTAGGAAAATGTTCATGCGTAATCATTAAGGGCACGTTTGGTAACATTTTTGTTCAAAAACTGTTCCAGGGAAGAAATAGAAAAAACTATTTCTTTCCGAGAACAATTTTTGACCGAAAGACACGTTTGGTAAATTTGTTCCGGGAATAAAAAATGAACAGAAATACGTTTGGTAAATTTGTATTCTTTTTTTTGTTTCTTTTAATTTTTTAATATTTTTATTTTATTTTTCCTTTTATCCTTTCTTTTTTCTTTTTTCTTTTTTTTTCTTCTTTTGGCTGTCTCCGGCCTCCAAAGAACCGGCCGATGGGGGCTGGTAGCCTCACCTTGGCTAGGCGAGCTCGGGCTTGCCCAGATTCAGCGAGGCCAAGCGTTGCCGGCCCCCGGCGAGGCTCGGCCTCGCCGGGGCCGGCGACTCTTCGACGAGGTCGCCGACCCTCGACGGCGTCGCCGGCCCTCGACGGCCGGTCGCCGGCCATGGCCGAGGCCGGCGACCGGCCAAAGAAAAAAGAAGAAGAAAAGAGAAGAGAGAGAAAAAATGTTCTTCAAAAGTGTTTCGGAACAAAAAAACAATTTTTTTTTTTGTTTCTCATTTCCGTTCCAATTTTGTTCCGGGAACAAAAAAACAGATTTTGAACAAAAACGCAAACAAACGCGTTTCTGTTTTTTTTTTTGTTCCCGGGAACAAAAAAACAAAATTTTTGTTCATAAACAAAAAAAAGAACATTACCATGCAGCCCCTAAGCTACTAGGTATTACAAATTCTATGTCTCATTTAGACAAATACGTAATAACAAAGTATTGCTAAAGCATCACTTCCCATGATGACGCATGAGACTTAAGATAACTAGAGAAGTCTTATTCATATTGCAAAACTTGGATTTACTGTATTCTCCACCAAAAATGCTCCACCTAAGCATATATTTACATTTCGTTGGACAATTGGTTTTGGTCTCTTCACCTCAAAGGCTTGCCTTTTATTGTCATTAATAACATTTGAATACTCATATTTTTTTTCATGAATTGCTCCTTTATGTTATAGAGCAAATGAATAAAGGAATCTTTTACAATACTTATTCCCTTTTTGATAATTATTCTTTTCCTCTATTAGTCATTTATTTCGGAGTGACGTTGGGGTTCATGTCTAGTTAAATTGTAAATTATTGTCTTTCTGTGTTCTCATATAGTGGAATTGATAATTAGGCGCGTGTTTTACTCCAATTGAATGACACAATGATAAGATAAGAATAAAAGAAGTTATTGATCAAACCTCTACGTCTGTTTTGGGCTATATGCACAATTGGTATCTTCAAGATGAGAACCGAATTGTAAACTATACTCCTTGTGAAAATGGGGACAATTTGAAGTTGGGAAAAAGAATCTTTTCATTTTCGTTCATTCAAATGTCATAATTAATACTTCTTTTTCCCAACACTACTCATGCGATTGGTTTTGTGATTCACAAGGAACTTGCGCATGTGGATTAAGCGCATGTTATGGAAGCGATTTTTGGATAACCACATTATCAAAGACAAATAATGGATTTCGTAGTCCAGACTTACAGCTTACAATTTTTCTTAATCCATTAGCCTTTTTAAAAAATAAAAATAAAAATTAGAGATCAGTTGGTGTCCGAGCCATCTCTCACTCACCTCTACTGACTTCAACTAGGTGAATTAACACGATCTTTACATGTTTAGAGTTTATTCACTAAATAAGCAATCCTATGCCATCGGGGAAAAGAGGACCGAAATATTATCTTCTTTTGCGAAGTTACGTGCTTCAAATGTAAACCATCAAAATTTCCCTGTGACGTCATTTTGCGACATATGAACTGGGATGACTGCCTCATTTTTTATTTTTCATTTTGGGTCGAAAACAAAGTTTTATTTATTTATATGAAAACTGGTGCAGGACCAGCGGGATGACTGCCTCACTCGATGCGTAAGAAAGCGTCAAATAGAACAAAAACAAAATTTTAAATTGGTATAATGTAGTATGTTCCGTGCACACAATGACAATAGTAGAAACATTCGTATTAAGTTCTCATTTTTTCGGCACAGTAGTAAGACTAGAAACGTTCATTTCGACAGGCAATACTTCAACCCCACTGGTGTTCACCATAGTTGTGTGAGATATCCATCCATTCGGATTTGGTTTCAGACGTGCATTTCATAGTTGTTTTCACAACAGTATAAGGGCATGATTTTGCATACTGATCTCTCTTCAACTGCCGAGTATGGGAAGGAATCGATCAGAGTATTTCCAGAAACGTTCAATTTGGCAAACAATTAGTTTTCAATGATTGAACCGAAAACTATGTGGTTATCAGACATCTAAAGTTTCAGTGATTAAACTGCCTGACAATCATCCTCTCCATACACCATCGCGTCAATTTGTGGATTGTTGGAATTCGGAAGGAGAAAATTTAGCAAAACTGATGAGAATGAATCAATCCATATGCACTTCCACTCTTCACCGTCTTGTTCAAGAATCTGGTGATCTCGCTAAACCTTTCACTTCTCATCCCATCTTTGCATCGAACCATTTTCTTTCACGTCGCTCCCACAGTTGGCCATCCACTGCTGGAGTGAGTGATTCAATGGATCAATCTGAACTCGTGGCCTATGTGGTGAACAAATGCAGAAATGGTGGATTGGTGGAAGCTGCTGATGGTTTATTCTACTCGGAGAGGACGATTCGAGTGAACCCTTTCCCTTTACCTCCCTGTTTCGCCCAACTCTTGGGGGTTAGGGCCAAGATGAAGCATTACCCCGTCACCATCGACATGATCAAGCGGAAGGGTACGAAAGGAACGACTCCCAACAGTTTTACTAGCAGCATTTTGATGAATTACCCCTGCCAATTGAAAAGATCCGATCTCGGGTTCTCAGTTGTGTGTAAAATGGTCAACCTTGGACTTGAACCCACAACTGCCAGCTTTAACACTTTGATCAATGGGCCTGTTGGAGACGGTAGAATCGCAGAAGCCATGAGCTTGGCGGATGAAATGTTGGCTGGACAATCGAGGTAGATATAACCACGTGCCGAGCCATGATGAGGGATTGTGCAGAACCGGCAATACTGGGAAAGTCCTTCGATTGCTGAAGAATTTGGAAGACACAGGCTGAGAGCTAGATGTGACCATGTACACCACGATCGTCGGCGGTTATTGCAGGGAGTATCAACAATTTATAGGTACAAAGTCCTGCAAAGAATTAAAAAAAGAACATTTCCTTGGGAATTGGAAGACCGGACTTTGTGATGCTGCTGCTGATACGAGAGCAAGGAAATTGAACTTGTGCCAGCTTATACTACTCAATAAATGAAGGGGGCTTGGAAATTAGCACTTAGGCATTATATCAAACATTTCGTGAATTAGTCATCATACCAGTATAACACAGAGGAGGTGGCACCGGAGTCCACATGAGAAGGTCCCGGTAGCAGTGGTAGCTGCAATTTTGTTGTCAACTCAGTTGAGGCAATCTTCTTCTTCTCCTTCCCCTTCTCCTTCTCCTTCTTCATTCCTTGGTGAGATTTTGTTCCCTTCTCTTGGTTGTGTCCTTCAAGGCAAGTCATTAAGAAGTTTTGGATGACCCGAAGGTGTGTCTCTTATAGTTTGAACTGCATCATCAAATGTAAACCCTGTATTTGAGTCTCACACTCATTGGCTTTTCCAATCAGCTGTTGTCACATAAGATTTGCTAAATAATTATTATTCTACTAGCTACATATGTACTTCGTGATAGATCAAGAAAAGAATGAATGATAAATTCAGGTTGTTTATGATATTTCATCAAAAGTTACGAACACTAACAAATTCAACCTTAGAAGACTTATAACTAGTCTCCACCCGGGCACTTGCTAAAGATGGTCAGAAAATGAGGGCGATGCATGTGTTACACGAGATGGTTGAGAGTAAAAATGTGTTACACATTCCAATCATCTCGAAGAGAGATAGAGGTGTGGCTCCATGGTCCTTAGTTCTGTCTATTTTTAGATGTATTTGGAATGAAGAACCTAAATTAGCTTAAAATAGTAAGTATAGACTTGAGAGTCCTCAATATAAACAAGGTTATTTTGACCTAGTCCAGATTCTGGTGATCTACGAGTGGCCTCTTCAATGAATCTCATCTATCAACACCAAAATCTGGGGACATTAGTTTTGCCACACATCCCAGGGGTCTCTGATTAATTCGCAGTTGGATCACAATCAACAGAATTCATTATCAGCCAAAGAAATAGAAAACAACGGACTTAAGAGATGAGAAGTCATCAATTAGCACCATCATCCTCGTTTGTGTTTATGAACAGAACTAATGTTGAAAAGGCAAAGTGCCTAAACTACAGAACAGAAAGGCGTACTTGTTACTTGGTTATTTTGCAATATCCAATTAGCGAAATCAGCAATATGGAATTGTTTGCTAGGAGGCTATATTTAACTTTACAAATTTAATGCTGCATACATGAGATTTAAGCTCGTCGTATCAGAGACCTTTACCACAACATTCAAAAGATATTATGAACTGATAGAAAAAAGAGGAGATTGTCATCATGCATCCTAGTTCACGGATTTCTGGTGAAATTCCACAGCTCACGTAGTATAAGCACGCAAGTTACTCTATTATGGTACAGTTGGTAGTACATACCTCCATCTGCAGAGCCTCATTGGGTTTGAAAGTGATATCATTAGAACAAGACCACATCAAACAACTCCGCATCAGGGTAACATGCAGAAAAATCAGCACGTACATATTCGATTAATAGAGAGGTAGAACCTAACGAGAATACATCACATTCAATTAAATATAATTACACGAGTCACTCTTTCACAGTTATGGTAGGACTGGCAGTGCATACCTCTATCTGCAGAGCCTGACTGAGTTTGGGAATGATAACATTAGAGCGCATTGCATCAAAGAACTCTGCATCTGGTTAACATGTAGAAAAATCAACACGTATGTATTTGCTTAATAGAGGTAGAACCCAATGAGCATACAAAAAGTAGATTCAACTGAAAAATAATACATTCACAATCATTGAGTTTTGTGGTGATGAAACCATATCAAGTGCTTTGATCTTCACAGGCATAAAAAATTCCTTAGGACACTCCAGTTGGCCCGTGAGCCAGTTCAAGGTCGTACAAAAGCTAGCCTTTAGTTGTTGCTGATGACACATCAGCAAAATCCATCTTCTTCATTTGATCGTTCTCTGGTATGGACTATGAATTGCCTCAGCCGAGTTAGCCAGACCCAGATCAATCATTTGATAAAATGATTCCATGACAACATTAGGATCAAACGAGATGCAAAATAATAAGCAAAATCTTAAGCTCCTCGCCTAGCTAGTTTTACAAAGTAGGCAAAAAATTGTCCCAATTATGCAAAAGGTCATCTATACAGCTCTTTGAATTGAAGTCCAAAAGTAAGCCTTGATCATTACATAGACCAACCGGACCTGTCACAAAAGTGGCACCAATTTATCTCGCTTGATAATCTTTCAACAGTCTCACAATTGTTTATGGAAAGCCTGCCTACAATGATAGATGAAAAAGGCTAGCCAAAACTAATTTTTACTTTTTTAAATCACGCACCAGAAAAAAATTGAACCTTGATTTTTATTTTAGCTCAGTTTCTCCTCCTTACTGGGAATTCATGCTCGAAGGAACAATGGATAGGCTTTCCCATCATCACGAAAAATCGAGAACTGTTTGTCCTAAACAGGATATCTACCAATAGCCAAATCTGACACATAAAATTGCTCACAAAAGGAGTTCAAAATGGCGAAGGATTTTCTAAAGAAAAATACTAGTTTGAGACATAGAGAAAAAAGGGATCTGGCGCGCAGTTTATAAATTGAGTTGCAAAAATTGAGTTGCAGAAGATCAACCTCTTGATGAAAAATTCTCATCTTGGGTTTACCAAGAGGGAAACTGTAAATCACTAAGTAATTCTTGTTTACCTATGTCGTTAATTTTCATTTGTTGCCTCACAAGCCGCCAATCTATTTGCAAAAGTTGCCAATTAAAGATTAGCTAAAAAAACAATGCTGTGATGCAATCAACAACAAATATATTTAGGCAAATCCAGATCAAATAGATACCGAGCATCGAGCAAATAATTCTTAAAAGATATATCTGTTAGAAAAGTATTACACTTTTTGCCCATGCTAGTTGTTAAAGGATGAAGTATCTTACCAGATGACCAACGCCTTCTAATGTATGAAGAACCACAATCGGATCTAAATTTTGATCTTGGCCGAAGCATCATGTTAGGTTCTAGGACCGACTTCCCCACTCTTGCAATTATGTAAAGATTGGGAATTGAGTCTCAACACCTCATAGATTACGACAACCATTGATATTCAACTCTCTCAAGTTCCAAAAGCATCATAGGTCAAGTAATCTTCCGATGGAACCATGATTATAGACATTGAACATCTCTAACAACTCCACCTTATCAAGACCTTGTATTTCAACTAGATTTTCGCAATAGCAAGTATTTAATCGCTTCAAGCCCTCATAATTTCGCATGGATCAGCCTTCTAATGGACTTGTAGCTATATGTACATATTGTCTCCAAGAACTCCAATTTACCTTGGCCCTAAATTTCAACTAGATTATCGCAATCCTCAATGTCCAATCCTTTCAGAAGATTCGATTGTGAGAGGTCCATTCTTTCAATGGAATTGTAGTGTTTTATTGACAACTCTTCCAAGTACTTGAATCTATCAAGCTCAGGCAATATCAACTTAGGACAGGAGTCAACACAAAGTTTCAAGAGTCTTGAGGTAAGCTCTGGGAAGTACTCAAGTTGATCGTATCCATAAAAATGAAGTTCTTCCAGGTGGAATAGGTAAGAAAGCTCTAGCAACCTAGGAATCAGGGAATTGACTTGAAGATATATTAAGCCGGAAGAAAGCTCTAGCAACGATCGAGATCCTTATAGCCCTCTTGGTCAAGGCATTAGAGAGAAAAAAGATTCCAAACGGGTCAAATATCAATGTGCCAGTGATATGGAGAATCACGAGCAAAGACAAGTCATCATTTTCTCTTGGAATTCCCCCTTTTAGACTATCACTAGATTCAAGAAATAGCCTTTGGCGGTTTGTTCAACCATCCAATAGCAATGGGTAACTATTCAAGGTCAAAAATCCCCAATGCTTTGCAAATTTGGTAAATTTCAATTGAGGTAGGAATTTCTTTTAGTGAACAACACCCATAAAGGTTAAGGTATTTGAGAGAAGAAAGATTCCCGATTGAGCTAGGGATTTCTCTCAATGACACGCAACCTTTTAGCTGAAGTTGTTTGAGAGAAGAAAGATACCCAATTGAGCTAGGGATTTCTATCAATAACTTGCAACCCCATAGATCAAGTTGTTTGAGAGAAGAAAGATTCCCAATTGAGTTAGGGATTTCTCTCAATGACACACAACCCCCTAGATGAAGTTGTTCGAGAGAAGAAATATTCCCAATTGAGCTAGGGATTTTTGTTAATAACTCGCAATTCTCTAGATCAAGTTTTTTTAGAGAAGAAATTTTTGTCAATAACTTGCAATCCTTTATATCAAGTCGTTCGAGAGAAGAAAGATTCCCAATTGAGCTAGGGATTTCTGTCAATGACACGCAACCCCATAGTTCAAGTTGTTCAAGAGAAGAAAGATTCTCAATTGATCTAAGGATTTCTGTCAATGACACGCAACGCCCTAGATCAAGTTATTTGAGAGAAGAAAGATTCCCAATTGAGTTAGGAATTTCTGTCAATAACTTGCAATTCTGTAGATGAAGTTGTTCAAGAAAAGAAAGATCCCCAATTGAGTTAGGGATTTTTGTCAATAACTTGCAATAGTTTAGATTAAGTTGTTCGAGAGAAGAAAGATTCCCAATTGAGCTAGGGATTTCTGTCAATGACACACAACGCCCTAGATGAAGTTGTTCGAGAGAAGAAAGATTCCCAATTGAGCTAGGGATTTTTGTCAATGACTTACAATTCTGTAGATCAAGTTGTTTGAGAGAAGAAAGATTCCCAATTGAGTTAGGGATTTCTCTCAATGACACACAACCCTTTAGCTCAAGTTGTTCAAGAGAAGAAAGATCCCCAATTGAGTTAGAGATTTCTGTCAATAACTCGCAACTCCTTAGAACAAGTTTTTTAAGAGAAGAAAGATTCCCAATTAAGCTAGGGATTTATGTCAATAACTTGCAATAGCATAGATCAAGTTCTCTCGAGAGAAGAAAGATTCCCAATTGAGCTAGGGATTTCTGTCAATGACTCGTAATTCCGTAGAACAAGTTGTTCAAGAGAAGAAAGATTCCCAATTGAGCTAGGGGTTTTTGTCAATGACATGCAATCCTCTAGATTAAGTTGTTCAAGAGAAGAAAGATTCCCAATTGAGCTAGGGATTTTTGTCAATGACACGCAACCCCTCATATCGAAATTCCCTAGATTAAGTTGTTTGAGAGAAGAAAGATTCCCAATTGAGCTAGGGATTTTTGTCAATGACTCACAACTTCGTAGATCAAGTTGTTCGAGAGAAAAAAGATTCCCAATTGAGCTAGGGATTTCTGTCAATGACTTGCAACCCCGTAGATCAAGTTGTTCGAGAGAAGAAAGATTCCCAATTGAGCTAGGGATTTCTGACAATGAGTAGCAAAACCGAAGTTGTTTGAGAGATGAAAGATTCCCAACTGTGAGAGGGATTTCAACCAATGAATGACAAGATTTGATAGCCAATTTCTCTAGCTTCCTTAGAGAAAAGACTGACATAGGAATCTTTGTAATGTCAATATAAATTAAAAGGAGTTCTTTTAGTTCTTGCAATTCCCCCACTTCCTCTGGTAACTTTCCCAAATTACTACATCTACACAAGTCCAAGAAAATGAGGCTCTTGAGTTTGCCAATAGAAGGGTCGACTTGCTTCAGTTTGCAACAATCGGACAAGATGAGAATCTCCAACTTCGTGAAAGCTGAGAGATTAGGAGTATATCTTATCTCTTGGCTATATGAAAGGTTGAGAACTTTTAGCTACTTTGCCACCTGTACAAAAGAGAAAAAAGTTGTTAAAAAAGGAGTTTAATTGATAAAACAAAACAAAGCAAAGATCATAGAAGATGTCTTTTTTTCCATCTTACCATGATCAAACTCCATCCTCCCCAATCATCTGTAAGCTTGTTATGCGACAATTCCAGCACCACTAATTTAGATAGATGCAAATTGATTGCTGAAGAAAACATATCAGGTTCAATGTATCACCATCGAAGCCATCTTAATTCAGGAAACAAATCATTAAAGTCTCCATTTGTGGTTGTCCAGCATAATGAAAGGAACCTTGAGCTCGGTAAGTTTTTAAACGGTTCACTTGTGCATGTAGAGGAATAGCCACGGGGCCAATAATCGGAACCATTGTGCACTCTCTGCATATCAAATCAATCAATTGAGTGTCTGAATCGACTTCTAATTTTTTTACTTTTGCTTTTCTAAACCCCATACTTTCACAATTTGTCATCTTTTTACCCCTCGCCAAACATAAATGTTGACAAATAAACACACACATATAGTATTTTGATAAATTTTTTAAAATTCAAACAATATTTTAAATAAAAAGAACACTTTTTCTTGCTTTAAAAAATTCAAGACGAAACACCTCAATTCTTACCTCTCGCTTTTTTGGAATTTTGTAGTGCATGTACTTTGATTTTTATTAAAGTGGAAATACATTAAACCTTTTAAAACATACGAATGTTAAAGAGTACAAATGGGTCACTTGTTAAGTAGCTAAGGGGCTGTTTGGCAACTTGCCAAAAGTGCTAGATTATGATTTTTTGTTCTTGGAATTAGTTTAGGAACAGAATCGCGTTTGATAAAAATTTTGTTCCCAGGAACAGATTTGGAGTGAAATCAAGAATAAAAAAAGGTTGATTCTTGTTTCGGGAACAAATTTGAGAATCAAAACAACCTTTCTTCTTCTTTCCTTTTGCCATCCCGTGATTGCCATCCACCGCTGCCCGCCGCCGCCACTTGCTGCCATCCATCATTCGCCACCGTTGGCTGTCACTGCCGTCCACCGGAGGCTCGCCGAGCCGGGCAAGGTTCGGCGAGCTCGCTGGAGGCAAGCGCCGCGACGCCTAGCCCCGCTGGTGGCCGGCGGGCCTCACCCGCCCTGGTAAGGCTAGCCTCGCCAAGGGCCGGCGACGCTCCGGTGAGGTCGCTGGCCCTCATCTGGCCGATCATAAGTTCGGCTACCGGCTACAAGAAGAAGAAGAATAGGAGAAAAAGGAAAAAAAAAAAAAAGAAGGAAAAAGAAAAGAAACAAAAGGAAAAAAGTAAAAAAATGTTTAAAAATTAAAAGAAATTGATTTGGAAATGTTAATCAATGAGCACGGTATCAAACACAATTCTATTCCGAATAATAAATTTTGGACAGCTTACCAAATGGCTTAAAATACTTAGAATCAATTCCCAGGAATAGAATAAAAAAATATTTTTGATGAAAATCTACTCTCGAGGACAGAATTGTTACCAAACGCACCCTAAGTAAGCACCTGATTTTCAATTTGTTAACTATTGTTATTAAGTGTTTAATCATTCTTTAGCAATACACCTTTAGCATTTGAATAATGTTTTAGATTTTGACAGAAATTGGAAGAGAGCTGGCTTTAGACCAACAAAAAATGAACTAATTAACTTCCTTACATGGTGTTAAAGTTAGATTAAGGTCCTAACATATGGAATGGTAGGTTTATCGATGCTGGGCAACATCTTTTGGCAAACTCTGCCACACGAAACTTTCGGGAGAAATCTGCTTATGTTACCTAAACAGAAAAGTGAAGATACGTATGTCCATTTCCCAAGACTGGCACCATTTCTTTTCGCATCTTATAAGTCAAAAGTACCGCTTAAACTTTGTTGCTAAAGGAGATTATTTAATTGGAAGAAGATGGTGACAAAATCCCAGACGGCTTGATTGATATTAACAACAATACTTTATTATTTTTCCCCCGAAAGCTTAGCTGATCAGTGACAGTATTGGATAACGTTCAAGTATAGAAATTTTAAATCTTAAACTTTCTATTGGATTAGCATCTCGAGATTGACCAGAAATAAATCAAGCCGCCACTCTATCTACACATTGACATGGCGTAAACGTTCAGAGGAACAGACTGAGATGCCCATAACGGAGATCCCAAGTAGCCAAAGCTACTGGTCGGTGGCTGCGCCTCCAGCAAGACTCAGACGCTTGAACAGCGTAGAGATGCGATTCTAGATCAAAGCGGGCACCTAGTCACACTCGGTTGGGTGTGCGATTCTGGATCAAAGCGGGCACCTGGCCACGCTTAGTTAGGCACTAAGGAGACATGTCTAGTGAGTAATTTTTTTCTTTGCAATTTATTCTATGGTCAACTTCTTTAGGATTTACCAAAAGCAATATAAGATACACTTGATAGTTTTCTGAAAGATCTGGCTGAAATGTTTGAGAGGCAACCCCACGCTGCTCATTTAGTGGTTAAGGAATGCACTTTTGTGTATCATGATATGGGTTTGATCCTTGCACTATTAAGTGCAAAAAATTTCCTGTTTGAACAAGCTGGTGTCCCACCTGGCAATGAGAGTTAATGGAGTATTTCACCATTATGGAACTTAGGTAGCCGTTAGTACCCACTTTGGTCATATAGGTTTTCTAGAGGTATGTTGATGTAAATTATTGACGTTCGTTTTTAGCATGGGCATGCTTCTCAAGAGGTGAATTAGAAGTTAGAAATTAGTACTCATCTGTTAACATGCACTTCTAGAGCAAAGTAATTTCAAGCCAATAGTGCTCCTCACTCGACTTATTCAAGAAAATGCATTTGTAACACGTAAAAGCAAAATTCAACCTAGAAATGGTATTATTTTTGTAAATGGACTTTGCTTAATGTCCACAATACTCTATACACATGCTACGTGCGTGTTATGTTAACATTATGCTTATTTTTATGTGAACTTTGTAACTAAACTCTTAAAAATAAGAAGAGAATGGTGATAAAAATTGGGGATGGTATGACATGTTGATGAGGAGAATATTATATGACCGTTAAAGGTGGGGGATGTGTTGGTTAGAGAAGGAGTACACTACCAAAGTGAGACTTCACTCCTCTGCCATACTTTTTATTAGTAGGAGAATCCTTAAATAATAGTAAATTTGGAAGGGACTTAAAGTGACACCGATCTCATTTCTATAATTATAGTATCATGTTATATTAGATATAGATTAGACATGACCCACGCTATGCGCATCATTTATATTGGATTGAGCAGGTGACACCAATTGATGTTTCAAATGTTGAGCAGTTCCCTCTTAAAAGAGAAGCAAAACACGTGTGTGTGTGTGTGTGTGTCTTTAGATAGTGGGCAATTGCGATTAGTGATGGTGGTTTCCCCTTTTAAGAGCTAAATGATGAAAATAGCCCATGAATTCATTTAAATAATACAATTCATAATGAACTTGATTTTGAGAAAATTTAGGTTGAGAGATAAATAGAGAAATCTCTCCCTTGAAAAGAATAGTATAGGACTAGGTGTCATAGGATGTATGTGGCAAGTAACGCTGGAGACAATTGATGCATGTGGCATATGATGCATGTGGAAGTTACATATGAATGGCCTAGAAACAGAATGGTCGACACGAGGCATTGGTATAGAAGGGGTATTCGGAGGTAAGATCAGACGAGCACGGCACAACAAAGTTCATCCTTTACTTTCCTCATAATATCTTTTTAAATTCCTTATAATTCGATTTTTAGCACATTTAACTTTTTCTTGTGCACTCCCATCCAAGAGAAGTATGGACATTGTTATTGGGGAAAAAGAAAGGAATGTCTTTCGAATGCGGTTTCCTGCCTGAATTTTTACTATAATGGGGTTTTTTTTTTTTTTTTTTAAATTCCGGTTGAATTACTATAATGAAAGATTAAGAATTGTCGACTTATAAATTATAACTGTCTTTCCAAAGAACATGACTTATCCATCTATATGTGCTTTTCCAATAGAGATAAGGATACTATAGTTATATCTTCATGATAAATTTATTCATGTTAGTTTTGTGCATGTGCATGGTATGGGCTCACGACTAGTTGATCCATATTTCACAACACTCGACACCTTTCTTCTTTCAAATGAACTTTTGTGACAATGGTATATGCTCCGAATTGAAAGTAGTACCTTTTTTTTTTTTGGTTATAGGCCGAGTGCAAAGATACAATAGGGCAGGAGATATAAATAAACATTAAAAAAAAAAAAAATCATTGACTGATCAACATAACTTGAAAGTGCATTTTTTTCTTTAGTTTCCTGAAAATATTATGAATAAACTAAACCGCGAAAAGACAAATTTGTTTGGTGAAATATGAACTTCCATGAACTCTCTCAAACCAAAAATAGAATTCTTTTTTCTCTTTTTTAGGCTGGGCTTAATTTTATGGTTTGACTCATTTGTAATTATCCGTACTTTATGTATTAACTAGTGAAAAACTCACGGTCAATGTTATTTCTCTTAAGAATAGTTATTGGATCAACAAAAGAATGTGCTCTTTATAATGGTATGAGCGAACTAATTCAAATTAAATTGAGAAAATAAAGCTTTTTCCTTTCCCAACATCTCTTGGTTAATTGCACAAGTTAATTCCCCCCACTGATCAGTCATGAACCTACTACGCTTCTCTAAATGGAAAATATAAAATAATGAAACGACATGAACATTGACAATCTAAGTAAAAATTAAACTTGCTTTCAAAATTGACTGCATGCTGAAAATGTTATTTAGTAAAGAAAAAGGTATCGATATAATAACAAGCATGACATTTCCTCTAAATTGTCGTGTTTGTTTGGGTTTTTGGCACAAAAGGGCATTGTACCAAAAAATATAAATAATATAAAACAAGTTCGAGAGGAAAAAAATATTTATTAAGAAAGGTGAAGGAACAGACAACGAGAAATGAAAGAAGCAAAGAAAGGAAAATAAGAAAATTCACTCTTTATCACACACCTAAATCCATGAGATGAACAAGGTCAACGTGATCCGACCTTAAAAACATTGTAAGGATTTTCCCTATAAGATCCTTTAGGTGATTTTTGCCATCATAGCTATTAAGTCACAAGAAGAATGAAAAGAGATAGATATACCTCGTGGGGGGAAGAGGTATCTTCAAAATCAAAATGGAAAAAAAAAAGTGTATCAAACATTGATTTCCTAATTCATAGGAGCACCACAATACATTCGACCGTACTAGAAAGCAAGCACATGTGATAAGTGTGAAATTTTTCTTTAGTGCAACTTATTTGGTTAATTATTAGTTGTTATAATTAGCTTATGTCGTACATTACCGTTTTGAATAAAAATTCAAAACATCTTCATTTATCTTATCTATCATGTATATGCTTTATCTAAATTAAATTATCGTAGTCTTTTAGATTATCAATAGTTTCAAGTAGATATAAAATTACATGCTTTTAGTGAACGGGATTTTAAGTGTATAATTGTAGTTAAAGAATCTTAAATTGATTGCAAAATTAAGTTTTTGACGGATGTAATTTATATCAATGAATTTGGATCAAATAATGTAACTTCTTCATCCTTGGGACACTTATAATCCAATTATTATCACAATTTATCTAAGGGGGACATAAATGGGTGTATGAATAGATTTTTTCCTAAAGAGTAGGGGTATCTGCTTATGCTAGATAAAAGACTAAAATGGATCACATTAAATTTGAGAGAGAGAGAGAGAGAGAGAGAGAGAGAGAGAGAGAGAGAGAGAGAGAGAGAGAGAGAGAGAGAGAGAGCCATATGTTACCTCCATTTCCATATTACTTCTCAAGGCTTTATCTTCGAGCCATGGCTTCAAACATCTCTCGGGCGGTTGTCCTTGGCAAAAGATGCTCCTTCCAAGATCTCTCAATTGGTCATGCATCCTAAACTCACCACGATCTCTGATTTTTATTGAGCACCTTAGCTTCAACTCTTTAATCCCAATATATGGAAAAAGCTCACAGTCCTCCCACATGTAATGCCATATTTGCTATTTTTGCTGATTAAAAAGCAAGCAATATCAAGAAAAATCTCCTTTTGTGTAGGTTCCAATGCATCATAACTTATCTTCAATGTCCTTTGGACATCTCTATCGGGTTCATTTCTTAATTTCTTTAGCACATCTTGCCATACTTTTCCATCTGTTTTTCCATACAAGTATGAACCTATGACCTCGATAGCCAAGGGAAGCCCACCTATGGTGGATAAGATATCACAAGAGATACCCTCAAAATCCTTCGGACAATTGCCCATGGAAAATGCATGTCTTTTAAATAAACAAGAAGAATGCACCACATCTAATTTTGTCAATTCATACTCGTAATCTACCTTGAATTTAGGTTGATGAAGAACAGCTTCATATCTAGTTGTAACAATGATGATGCTTTCTGTCGAAAACCAATCACGTTCTCTAGCCAAAGCATATAGTTGATCTCGATGATCAACATCATCTAGAAGAATGAGAACCGTTATTCCTTTAAATCTAGATTTGATCAAACTAATTCCATCATCAACTTTACATACTCCATGTTCATTTGGTAGTATTTCCTTAATTAGTAGATTTTGTAGTTCAAGAATGCCTTTGCTGTGAGTTGTTTCTCGTATATCTGGAAGGAAGCTACGATGCTCAAATTTATTCGACAACTGGTTGTAGAGACCTTAGCGAGAGTTGTTTTACCGATCCCACCCATGCCACATATTCCTATCATTCAAGCATGCTTGGTAGGAATGTCTACCCAATTCCTAATTTTGTTGACATGATTGTCAACTCCAACTAAGTGGTCTGGAATATCAAGCTGAAAATCACATCTCAACTTGCTTAGAATAGTTTTGATCGAGATAGCTAGTATAAGCACCTAGAGGGGAGTGAATAGGTGCACAAACAATTTATCGAGATACGGAAGCGATTCTAGGCAATCGATAGAAAGGAAATTCTTTCTTGATTAACAAAATGAAGTACGATCAAGGTAAATAGAGTAAGGAAGAGAAAATTAAGCACAAGGTTTATAGTGATTCGGCTTATTCCAAGCCTACGTCCACTCTTCCGCACTGACAGCCCACCGGCTGGATTTCACTATGAACAAAAGAGAAGTTACAACACAGCTTTTCCTTGGTTCCACAGTATAGATGTTCTACCACACCTCCTCAAGATTTCTCACAAATATAGACTCTCTTTTGAATACAAGATTTCGCTCAAAGGAATTGTCTAAACAACAGGAAGTTTCAGACTTTGGAATTCTTCTATCGCGCACACCTCGAACAACTTAGAACGTCTTCCTTATATAATCCTTCATGCCATCATACCCATTGACACTTACCAAAGGAATTCCTCCAATATACCCGTTGGACGGAATCAATTAAGAAGATTATTCGAGCTATTAAAGGAACGTGTCGATAGCCCATCAATCATATTCGCCCATACAATCAGGATCTCAGTTTCCATAAGTAGAACATTCCAAGAATATTTAGGCAATCATCGGTTTCTTAATCTTCGAGTCAATCTCGATCAATCAAATGATTACGTTGTGTCTTTTCCAGCCAAGAGATCTTCTCCAATGATAATGTCATATCCTTAATGAAACATCCAGATTCCGGATAACCTTTCTTCAACGGATTAGAGACTGTCAATGAGGATAGACTTTGAGTCTTGAGTCCGGCTGTCCGGAAGTCTTCGACTTTAAATAGCGAGTCTCAAACCTTCGACTAGATTGATGGAAACGTTTTGTCGGCTTCAAAACACTTCAAGAAGATTTCTCCAACAATCTCCCCCTTTTTGATGGTGACAAAACTTTCCTGCAGATCTGGACAACTTTGACTTGCAAAACATTTCTCAAATACATATGCATATCTTATAGAGATAAATGGTTAAATGAATAACACTAGAATCTACAACCACAGAAAATAGGTTAGTCTTGAATATGATAAAGCCATCCATAAGATATCAATAGCAGTCAATAGCAGTCAAATCCAAATTCAAATCCAGACACAAAATTAAAGTCAAACATCAATCCAAATCAAACAATCCAAACAGTCCAACAAACCACACGATTAAAAGTCAAAGTGTTCAAATCTTGCATCTCTCCCCCTTTTTGTCAGCATTAAAAATGTTGAGATGAAAATGGAATGAAGTCAAGATTGCTTGGGAACGCGGACAAGCTGGAAATCTCCCATGGACTGAACGATCCCTTCCAGCCTTTTCAAGTCTTCCTTCAGTTGTGCAACCTCCTCACCCTTAGCATTGGCCTGAATTTGAACAGAGAGGGCTTGGATCTTATCTTTCAAGGAACCTGAAAAGACTTGATCTGCATTCTGCAAGCTTTGAACCTCGCATCCTAGAGCATAGATTTGACCGCGCATCTCCAAGGGAATATCCATAATTCTGCGAAATTCGGCTGAGCTGTCGGTCTGCGTACTAGCTTCAACACGCTCTGCAGATGATGGCATAGCAAAATAATCGCGCAGATTTGGCGATGAAGCATCATATTCTTCTTCAGGAAAATGAGAGGCATGAATGTCTTCTGGGTCGGCTAGAGAGCGATTGACTCCCTCATTATCTCCCCCTGTTTCTCTGTCTTCAGGTGGAGAAGAGTGTTTTTCAGGCTCTTTTTCCTCTTGATTCATTCTCTCTTCTTCTTCTTCAGGTCTTTCCTCCTTTGCTTCTTTTTTGCCAACTGCTCTTTCTTCTTCTTCTTTTTCTTCTTCCTCTCTCTCTTCTTCTTGACCTTCTCTTTCCTCTTGGCCTTCTCTTTCCTTTCCTTCTATCTCATGTTGTTCCATGGACTCTGGAATAGTGCGACTCAGCTTCTTCAAAGCTATGGCCGAAATGGTAAGGTCGTCATCATCTTCATCTTCCACGATGAGAGCTCTTCTTTTCGTTGGTGGAGCAACCAATGGCTCATTTCCTTTCCTTTTTGATGCAGAAGAGAATTGATAAGAATTTACAGAGTCTTTTCCTTAAATTTCTCCAACTCCTTGTTCGTTCCTTCAGACACATTTTGGTCACCATTTTCAGTCCTACCACCATATGATCGCACGATTGAATACAAAAAATTTGCGGAGGCTGAATATTCAGATGTCTGAATAACTTCGTCACAATGCTTGGGTAAGGAAGTTGACCTCTGTCCTTCATCATGGCTCTATACATGTGGAACATAACAGTGTGAGGAAGAGAAAACCTTTTCCCAGTGAGGATGGCATACATCAACTTTGCCTCTGAACTTGAAACATCAGTCTTGGAAGTTGATTTCGGTCGAAGGCAATTGATCACAATTTTGTGAAGCAAGATGTTGAATGCACTCATCCTTAAGTAGGTGATCTTTTCCTCTGTTCTCTTGTCCTTCACAAGTTCCAAAGGTAGCCCGAGCAATGGAAACTTTGATCGGTTGATATCTTCCTCTCTCAACTCCTAACACATCTCGCGCCATATTCATATCCACAACAAAATCTTGATCTTTGACACCGAAAGAGAATCTATTCGTATCCAAGAAGCTAAGATTTGAATAGAAATATGCGGTTAGTTCAAAGATAGGCCTCGTAGTGTCGGAGCGAACTTTTCAAGTTGAAGATAACCGAACTTCTCTCTCAAGTTCACATTTACAGCATCCAGAAAATCAAAATCCACACTTCTAGGGTTTATCACTCCACGCTTCAGCAATTTTTAGTACAGATCCTTTTGTTTCTTCGATCTGAACAAGTCTCCCATTTTTCCTTGATTTTCAACCGCAACACCCATTCTCGGTTGAAATTGACTATACATTTTGTCATCATTATTTCCATCAACATGATTAACTCCCCAATCACGAGGATCACTTGGGATATTCGCAAGGGTTTCTTCTGCCACCCCTTTACGAGCAATTCCCAAACTTTTCATTTTTCAAAAAAAGATATATTCGTTCCTATATCCTTTTTCTTTAAGAAAATCATCGACATAGTTTAAGGGAGTATGAGTTCCTTTTAAAGCACGATACAGCTTATAAATAAAAGCGGGCTTTTGAACTCTTACTGGATCTGCATCCTCAATGATTTCTTCCTCTTGTTGATGACCAACGCCTTGAGGACTAGATGGAGGAGAATGATGCTGCTGAGAATGTTGTGAGCTCTACTGCTGATCAGGAGACACTTCTTCTTCGGTGAGATCGAAGTGCGTAGGCCCCTCACTCATTCGCCGTGGTCCCCTGCTTGCAATTCTCGACGACTTTCTTGAAGACGACATCTTTCTCAGTTTTTGGAAGATTCCTTGTTTGACTTTTCCCAAGAAAGATGACAACTTTTTCGTAGTTTAAACAAGGGAAGAAAACAGGAATGGAAGATGGATGCTTTCTAGGGTTTTTGAGAGTAAAGTGAAGAGGAATCAACAGTGCACGATCGGTTAAAAAGAGTGGTATACGAATCGTCACAAAGGAAAATAAAAAGATGCCTTTTCAAAATAATTGTCCTTTTTCCGCGAAAATAGTCATTTCAAAAAATAACTTCTTTTTTGAAAAGGAAACGATGCAATAATTACACCGATTAAAGATAGCAATAAAACACGGTTGATAATCGTACCTTTTCAAGATAAGATTCGAGAGAGAAACTAACTTACAGTCAAGGTCTTGTATGTCTGAGTCTGAGAGTCTTTAGACTTTGATTTCCTCATACCTTAAAATGTTGAGTTTGGAACAGATGGTTTCAAATTGATTTTTCTCCAAAGGCTTTGTGAATATATCCGCCAGTTGGTTCTTTGAATCAACATGTTGAATTGAAACTTCTCCATTTTGAACATGGTCTCTAATGAAGTGATGTCGAATCTCTATATGCTTTGCTCTTGAGTGAAGAATTGGATTTTTGGTGAGATTGATAGCACTGGTGTTATTGCAATTAATCTCCGTGCATGAATCTTCAATTCCAAAGTCTCTTAGCTGTTGTTTTATCCACATAATTTGTGAACAACAACTTCCGAGAGCTATATATTCTGCTTCTGCTGTAGAGAGCGATTGTACTTTGCTTTCTTGAAAACCAAGACACTGTCCCGCCTCCAAGTAGTTGACAGGTACCCGAGGTGCTCTTTCTATCGACTCTGCATCCAGCAAGGTTTGCATCTGAATATCCAAGAAGAGTAAAGTCTCCCCTTTTTGGATACCAGAGACCAAAGCTTGAAGTTGATGAAATATATTTGATAATACGCTTTGCAGCATTTAAATGAGATTCTTTTGGGTCTGATTGAAATCTGGCACAAATGCAAACACTAAACAAAATGTCAGGTCTAGAAGCAGTAAGATAAAGAAGTGATCCGACGATACTCCTGTACAGCTTTTGGTCGACTTTCTTTCCTCCTTCATCTTTGTCTATCTTCAAGGAGCTTGACATTGGTATATCAACCTTTTTGCAATTGCCTAGACCAAACTTTTTGACAAGATCATTTGCATACTTTTCTTGATAAATGAAAGTTCCTTCCTTCAGTTGTTTTATTTGAAGTCCAAGAAAGAAGGTTAACTCATCCATCATGCTCATTTCAAATTCATCCTGCATAGTCTTAGAGAATTTCTTGCACATACTTTCATTAGAGGATTCGAAAATAATATCATCGACATATATTTGAACAAGCAGAAAACTTTTGCTTTCTCTTTTAATAAAAAGAGTAGTGTCTACTTTACCTTTAACAAAACCATTTCGAATTAAAAACTTACTTAGTCTGTCGTACCAAGCTCGAGGTGCTTGCTTTAAGCCATATAAGGCCTTTTTGAGTCTGAATACTGAGTCCGGTTTCCTTGGGTCTTCAAACCCAGGTGGTTGTTCCACATAAACTTCCTCATGGATGAATCCATTTAGGAAGGCACTTTTGACATCCATTTGGAATAACCTGAAATTTTTATGACAAGCAAATGCAAGTAATAAACGAATTGCTTCTAACCTCGCTACTGGTGCGTAAGTCTCGTCATAGTCGATCCCTTCTTCTTGTGTGTATTCCTTGGCCACGAGTCTAGCCTTGTTTCTTATGACTTTTCCTTTTTCGTCCATCTTGTTCCTGAAAACCCATTTAGCTCCAACAATTGATTTACCTTTTGGTTTAGGAGTCAGCTCCCATACATCATTAATTCTGAATTGTCTGAGTTCTTCTTGCATAGCTTCAATCCAGCTCTCATCGGATAAGGCTTCTTCTATGCTTTTGGATTCTATTTCAGAAATAAGAGCCACAGCACTAGACTCTTATCGCCTTTTGGATCTTGTGCGAATTCCTTCATTGATGTCGCCAATAATAAGATCTTTGGGATGACTGGACTTATGTTTCCAGTTGTTGGTTAATTTATCAGATTGATGGTCACTTCCTTCACTTGAATCTTCAACAGTCACTTGTTGCTGGTCCTTCAAAGTCTGAGCCGCTTCTTGTGATTTAGACTTTGTAGAGTCTGGAGCAGGTTCGGTCTCTTCAAGATGAGTCTGAATAGATTCATTTTGTGTAGAATCTTGGAATTTGACATTCATTGATTCTTCCACTGTTTGAGTCTTCTTGTTGTAGACTCTGTACGCTTTGCTTGTGGTTGAATATCCAAGGAAGATGCCTTCATCTGACTTTTCTTCAAACTTACCAACTCGATCATTTGCATTTTTCAGTATGAAACATTTGCATCCAAATACATGAAAATATGAAACAATGGGCTTCTTTTCTTTGAATAGTTCATAGGGGGTTTTTTCTAGAATAGGCCTTAGAAAAACTCTATTGATAATATAACATGATGTTGAAACTGCTTCAGCCCAAAATCGTAAAGAGATATTGCTTTCAATTAAAAGAGTTCTAGCCATTTCTTGAAGAGATCTATTCTTCCTTTCCACAACTCCGTTTTGCTCTGGAGTATATGGAGAGGAGAACAAATGCTGAAAACCAGATTCATCACAAAATTTTGTAAAATCTTGATTTTCAAATTTACCTCAATGGTCTGTTTTTATACTTGAAATAACATACCCCTTTTCATTTTGAACCTTCTTAGCAAATTTTTCAAAGTAAGAGAAGGTTTCAGACTTACTTGCCAAGAAATATACCCAAGTAAATCGTGAGTAATCATCCACAATTACTAGGCAATATTTCTTACCTCCAATGCTCTGCGTTCTTGTTGGTCCAAAGAGATCCATATGCAAGAACTGTAGTACACGGTTAGTGGAAACTTGATTTATTGGTTTAAAGGAATTTCTTACCTGTTTTCCCAATATACATGGTGTATATAGGTCAGACTTTTGGTATGATAAATTGGGTAGACCATGAACAAGCTTCTTTGCTGAGATTTTGGCTATCTGCTTCATGTTAATATACCCAAGCTTTTTGTGCCATAAGCTCGCTTTGTCTTGGATTGAGATTAGACATTGCGATTCATCTGGTTTCACGTCCAAGAGGTAGATATTTCCATGTCTTCGACCCATGAATGACTCGAGTAGAGTCTTTACTTGGTTCCTAAACAAATACCCTCTTGAAAGTTGATTCTAAACTGGCATCACACACCGATCGACACCGAGCGGATTGTAGTTGAGCCCTTCAACTAAAGAAACATTGCTTATTGTGAGGTTCCCAATCTTTACAGTTTCAAATCCCACTATTCTTCCTTTACTGTTTCCTCCAAATTAGACTTTTCCACCATTCACTTGAACAAGCTTTATAAAGCAATTTGAATCTCCTGTCATGTGTCTTGAGCATCCACTATCCAGGTACCATTTCACATTTTTCTTGATAGTGACCTCGAATTCACTTTCTAAATTTAAATCTGTCTCGGAGTTTGATTCCGAATCCGATTGTGCCATTAGACATATGTTGGCATAATCATCATCACTATCTTCGCACTTCGTATCACTCCAGGTTTCTGCTTTAAGAGCCTTTCGATACTTTTCAGTTTTTCCTTTCTTTTTCCTCAGAAGAGGACAGTTGAGTATGATGTATCTCTTTTTCTTACATTCAAAGCAGACTACATTTTTGTTTGATTCATCATCTTCAGCAGACTTGGTTTGTTGCTTTTGAAAACTTTGTTTCTTTGAATTGAATCTTCTTCCTTTTCTCGTTCAGCTTTACGAATCTTCTTATCATGAGAGCAAGTTCTTCATCATCCATGTCGTCTTCAGAATCTGTTACATCAGAATCATCATTAGATTTTAATGCAATGGATTTCTTACCTTTGGGATTTTCGTCTTCATTGATTCGTTCCACTTCATAAGATTGAAGGGTCCCAACCAACTCATCGACAGACAGTGGCATGATTCTTTGGGTCTCTCTGATTGAGGTCTTTATGTGATTCCAATCCTTGGAGAGTCCACGCAGTAGCTTGTTTACTTTCATCGAATCAAAAATTGGTTGACCTTGATTTTCAAGACCATTCACGATTTCTGTAAAACGACTAAACATGTCAGTTATAGATTCTCCTGATTTCATTCTGAAGGCTTCGTATTGACCGAGAAGAATGTTGATTCTAGTCTCTTTCACTCGATCGATTCCTTCATAAGTAATGTGTAATCTATCCCAGACTTCTTTGGCTGTATCACAAGAAGATATTTTGTTATATTTAGTAGGTGATAAAGCACAATATAAAGAATAAATTGCTTTTGCATCAAGAGCTTGTCTCTTGATTATCTCTTCCTGAGTCATTTCGCTGGACTCAACAGTGTCTTTTCCTCTTTCTGAGACAGATGCAGCTTTAGGAATGATTCTTTTTTCTACAACGTCCCATTCCAGAGGATCCTTTGATCTTAAGAACGCCTTCATCTTATTTTTCCATATGTTGTAGTCCTTTCCATCAAAGTAAGGCGGTTTGGTATTGCTTTGCCCTTCTACCAGCCATAGAGCCAACATACTAGCCATGGATCTTTAACTCTGAAGTAAAACACTTCAAACAAAGTGAGTACATGAGCTCTGATACCAATTGAGATAACTAGTATAAGCATCTAGAGGGGGTGAATAGGTGCACAAACAATTTATCAAGATACGGAAGCGATTCTAGGCAATCGATAGAAAGTAAATTCTTTCTTGATTAAAAAAATGAAGTACGATCAAGGTAAAGAGAGTAAGGAAGAGAAAATTGAACACAAGGTTTATAGTGGTTCGGCTTATTCCAAGCCTACGTTCACTCTTCCGCACTGACAGCCCACCGGTTGGATTTCACTATGAACAAAAGAGAAGTTACAGCACAGCTTTTCCTTGATTCCACAGTGTAGATGTTCTACCACACCTCCTCAAGGTTTCTCACAAATATAGACTCTCGTTTGAATACAAGATTTCGCTCAAAGGAATTGTCTAAACAACAGGAAGCTTCAGACTTTGGAATTTTTCTATCGCGCACACCTCGAACAACTTAGAACGTCTTCCTTATATAATCCTTCATGCCATCATACCCGTTGGCATTTACCAAAGGAATTCCTCCAATCTACCCGTTGGACGGAATCAATTAAGAAGGTTATTCGAGCTATTAAAGGAACGTGTCGATAGCCCATCAATCCTGTTCGCCCATACAATCAGGATCTCGGTTTCCATAAGTAGAACCTTCTAAGAATATTTAGGCAATCATTGGTTCCTTAATCTTCGAGTCAATCTCGATCAATCAAAGGATTTCGTTATGTCTTTTCCAGCTAAGAGATCTTCTCCAGTCGATAAGGTCATATCCTTAATGAAACATCCAGTTCTGGATAACCTTTCTTCAACGGATTAGAGACTGTCAATGAGGATAGACTTTGAGTCTTGAGTCTGGCTGTCCGGAGGTCTTCAGACTTTAAATATCAGAGTCTGCAAACCTTCAGACTAGACTGATGGAAACGTTTTGTCAGCTTCAAAACACTTCAAGAAGATTTCTCCAACATTGATAACTTCTTCCACTAATTCTCCTTCATGCCTGTCAAACAACAAAACTCATCATAACTTCATAATTTTGCTTAATCTCATCAAAAGACACCCACATATGTGTGAAGGATGGATGGGACCAGTTAACATGCAAAATGTCTTGGTTTTACAAATGACAATATAGGATGATGGTGTAGCAGTCATTTCATTTTTCCCCTTCTCTTTCTTCCAATAGATAGATCTTATTGAATTAAGATATGGTGGTGCACCTAGCAAATTAAGATTCTTTAGAAGTAAAGAGTTTGTTATGAGGCTAATGGTCACTGATAGTTGAAGGATAGGAGGTCAATAATTTTTGTTGCAAAAAGTTTAGGAGGACAAGATGTTATCCCTCTGAAGACCACTGTATCCCACAAGCCTAAATGGAGGACTTGTAATTAACTTATAGATTGCCTACCAATGAAAGTTATTGGCAACAACGGGTGTTAAACCTAGACATGATATGTGTGAAGCAATAGGAGGTCAATTTATTTGGCGGTTACCAAGCTTTGGAAGATTAAGGGATCATGAGGTTTTAGATGTTGTTAGTGTAGTTTTCTGGGGAAATCTCAAGGAGTACAAGTGTTTGTAGTCTATGGGCCACTATTGTTATTCATTGGGACATTTTGGGATGTTTTGTAAGCTTGTAGTGGAAGCAATTCATCCATATGACATTGGTTTTGCTAAATAACTAAACTTAGAAAAAAAAAAAAGTGCAGGTAGAAGGTAAGTACCCATTGGCAAATTTCTCAGATTCCCATCCATACAAGTAACTCACTTACGTAAGGGCTTGTTGACCTTTCGAATGTCCTCCTTATCAAAATGCTTCTTACACAAATGGAAGGCCTCCCCAAAATTTCCATTTAGATACCGCACATCCGATGGGAGCACTTTGTAAAAAATGGGCAACACTGTGTGTGACATACTCTTCTGGGAGTCCATGATGCGTACTAGCTTGCGGAGGCACCATTTGCTCGAAGCATAATTTTTAGAGATGATGGGGATTGAAATCTTAGATCGCGTGATAGCATTGAAAATCTTTGAATTAAAATCCTTGCCAATTTCAAGGCTATTTTCGTCCCTGAACACAAAAATCGGTACAGTCCCTACACCGATTAGACTGCCGTAGAGGTGATCAGTGAATTCATTGCGAGTGTTGGAGCCTCTAAAGCTCAAGAACACATCGTATTGATTGCTACCTCCTCTCGTGGATATGGAAGGTAAGGACGAAGAAGTAATTGCTCCATCAGTGATCTCTTTCTCAGCAATCCTTCTCTTTTTCTCCCTTACTGCTCCTTTTTTTTGCGCTCTTTTTCTTTTTCTTTTTATTTTGCTCAGACTTTGCCCTTTCCCCATAGAAATATTATAGAGAAAAATGAAGAGAGGATGCCAACCTGCTGCACAAGAAGAAGTAGATAAGCAAATGAAAAGGCAGAGCACGTGCTTTTTGGGAGGAGAGCGTATGATTTCTGAATGATTTCAAATCCAAAATGTTTAATGATCAAGTCAGTCTGTTGACTATTTGAATGGTAGGCCTTCCCGAACCATTCTTGCTAAATGGGGTCATCCATGTCCATATCCTCGCCCTCATTACTAATGGTTTTTTTTTTTTCTATTTTTCTTATTTTCTTCATTTCCCTAACTTCCACTGATTAAGTTATCAACTCTCTCAGCAGTATATATTCCCAATACCCTCCTGAGTTTTCTCCTTGTTTAGTTCTTCTCCTGCCACATCCAAAATGTCTGACAATATGGGTGGATTTAATGAGGGGCTAAGGGTGCCCTGCCCCAGCCAACTCTCGGAAATTATGCTTAAACACAATTATTTTAAAAAAAATACATATTCATCCATAAGTCTTGACCCCACCAAAATATTTTTACCAAGCAAGAACAGATTAACACGAAATCTTTAATTAAATTTGTAATTGATTGAACAGAAGCAGTTGCAGATGCTTTTAGTCCTTGCCTTATCTTCTTTTGTATCTCACCCTCTAGTCAAGTCAAAAGATGTTGGCTTGGTCCGCTCACGATGTTAAATTCTTACTTGGGCTATAAAAAACTAGAATCTGTGTACAAGCAAGTTGCATTCATTAAAATAAATAAGCAAAGGTTCTGTTTTTGTTTGATTATTAAAAATCATAATTTGATAAATCATTTAAAAGTTGATAAATGAGTTCAAACCAAATTGGAAATGTGTGCAAGATATAAAGAAAGGGCCTAGTTAGTGATTAGGAATGTGATCTTACATTTTAATTTCAAATTGTCATATTCTAAATGAAATTGGAAATGAGACAGAGATGAACAAAAGGTCTTTGCTATTTCTCTTTTATTTGTTCCCTGCTGACCTTACGTATTAGCAATGTCACGCAAAACGAATCCACTTTAACCTGATGTAACATCACTGAGTTATTCTCTTCAAACTTTGAAATTTAAATAATTGACACCAAAGAAGAAGTGAATGCTCCGTAGTGCTCTCTTTTTCTGCGCTCACATTCTTCCTCTTGAGATGATAGAATACAAGCATAGAGAAAAGAATCGGTGCAACGAGCATAGCAAAGTAACGACCGCAAGCGATACGGTGCATCCCTTTGTTTGCGTTGCTCTGAATTTGCCTTAGGCTGAACAACTTGAAATTAGGTCATGATTTGGTCGAAGGAGGAGCAGAAGAGAAGAAAATAAAGGAAAACTGCTGAGGAAAATTCAGAGAGGACCAAGGTTTGAAAAGAATGGCCTTCAGTGCGTGTCCCCTTTTTCCTCGAGGGCCCACCTTGAGAATATCATTGCAAAGTTTTTTTAATCCAATTAAATGGACGTAGAATAGGATTATAGGCTAAATTCGTGATAAGTCAGATTAAATTGATTAATTACATTTTAAGGAATGAACTTATAGTTTGTAGCAAAAAGGTCAAAGATATGAGAAATATAAAGCTAAGTGAGTGTCCTCATAAACATGTATAGTTCATTTTTTTCTGGAGGAATAACGACGTGGGGAAGTTCACGATCTCGCACCGGATTAAGCGCGGCGATAGCGTCGCGAGCCTCGCCGTGAAGTACTCCGTTCAGGTAATGGAGTTTCTGTCCCTTGCGCTGTATTGATTGTGAAAACTCCATTGCAAGGAAGATGGAAGCATCCACGACACATCGAATGCCAATTCTCTTCAGGCCATCACATTTACCTTCTTCTCACAGAAGAATCACAATAAAATTACTTTTAACTGAGCTGATAATGTGAATAGAACTCTAGATTTTGATTCGACCAAGCATCATAGATAGAACCATAGTTCCTCACGAAAAATCGGCCTTAGGCTGATGGTATGTCCTGAATGTTGACTAACAAGTTGTACAAAGAAAGGTACAGTGCGAAATGTCATGAGCTCCTTGTAGAAAATCGAAATCCCTATAATTTGCAAATCCAATGTCGCATCTTTATGATGTTCTTAAAATGTTTGATGTAATTTTCCTTAGGAAAAAAAGTACAAGCAGGCCTTCTTGTCGGTATGTGGGGCGCTGCTCCAGTTTCCATCCTGGAGACTGGCATGGCAATAATCTTTATAGCTATCCCTCAAGAAGCAGTTGGTGCTACAATGGACCTTCAATATCATTTAAGTGGTGAGAATGAAGAGTTGAGAATTAAAAGATATGGACACTTGATAACATTATCACATAGAATCAGTGGTGTGAGGGAATAAATTACGAATGGTCCCAAATGATCGATTTTATATAAATACTGATTATGGCCAACAAGAGATTACAACATGATTGATGTTACAAGAGAGATGTAATAAGAACAATGTACTAGGAGAAGTTTAACTTTACTCCATGGATCTTTGGTCAATAATATAATAATAAAAACAATAACTAATAACGACAATGCATCCGAGATATTTAAGAAAAAGATGAGAGAGAATCCACAGAGTACTCCAAAGTCAGAATCAAGATCTCCCGTATCTGATGTTGTCTAAAGGAACGGTGCCTCTTGACCCACTCTACACCGCGACCAAGACTTCGTCGATCCTCCTCTGTTTCTCTTTGGCAAAAGTTTTGACAACAATTTTTACGGAAACTCATAGGAAAAACCTTTAATGAGACTATAGGAATCTGTATCCCCACCACAAGGCCACAAAGAAAATGCATATTTTATTTGCAAAATATGTACTGCGGTGCTGTAGAGGAAACAGTAAAGCCAAAGTCAATGACCTTAATCACTTGCCAACAACGCGGTAATATCAATGTTCTTTCAAGAGTAAAGCCATAGTTGGTTTTTTTTTTTTTTTTTTTTAATCCTTTTCCATCGATCCACTAGAATTGTTCGGCTAATTGAGCCAAACTATAACATAATTAGTGATTTATTATGTATATTGATGTAATCTTTAATGTAATTTCTCAATAAAGAACCACAAAAAGGTTATTACTCTAAAACCACACTAATTCAAGCTTATATTCTCTGGATTCTGGCAAGTTGCCACTTGGTAAGATCTCTTGGGTTCTCTGTTTTGAGTATATAGCCTTCAAACTTGGACTTGAACCGGATGTTGGGAGCTTCCCCACTTTGATCGCTGGGCTTTATGAAAGAGGTAGAATTAAGCGAGCCGTGGAGTAAGCTTGGTGGGATGAAATTTTAGCCAAAGGATTTAAAGCCAATGGGGAGTCATAGCAAGTGGGTCGCTCAATACTGCAAAAGCTGTCACATTTCTAACAAATTCAACAGAAAGAGGCCGCAGGCTTCATCTTGCAATGACACAAAGAGGGTGCAGAGTGCAGATCCCAGGCTTGATGTCACCAAACGCAAAGTAATTTGACAGAAAGAGGCTGCAGGCTGCAAAAAGGCCGTTGGATTGATTAGGCAATGACTAGGAGATGATACTTTTAAGGGGCAACTTGCACTTATGAAATGCCGGTTTCGACTGACTGCTATTTTAAAACTGTATTCGCGTCAAATGACATTTATCTGGAAATGCATGGGATGTTTCCATTCGTTCAACATTTGATATTATCCCAATCTACTCTACTTCCTCTGTTTCTTATAATACTCCAACAAACAGAATTTTTACCAATCCCAGAGTTGGAACAAGGGCAGATGAATTTTTACATGGAGATACCAATTATTATGTTGTAGAGAGATCGATTCAACATCTCCAACAAGAGGATTGAGAAGATCTCCAACATCAACAAGATTTCTCCAAGCATTAGTGCTGTCTGGAATTATATTGCTAAAATCGCAATCACACTTATGCAGAAACGGTCGGCTGACAAATCGCTAGGATGTCCAATCTTCAGCAGGAAAATTGAGATATTCAACAAATCATGAACCAGATGGGAAATTCATGAGTCTCCTGTGATCCTAACTGTCGAACTATGACAACAAGAATTACACGCGTCTGATACCGACACGGAGGCCCCCAGAGAGTGTCCGTGCTTCCTAGTACACCACAATCATCAGAGGCACCT
Source organism: Eucalyptus sideroxylon x Eucalyptus melliodora (assembly GCA_016097485.1). Classification (NCBI taxonomy): domain Eukaryota; kingdom Viridiplantae; phylum Streptophyta; class Magnoliopsida; order Myrtales; family Myrtaceae; genus Eucalyptus; species Eucalyptus sideroxylon x Eucalyptus melliodora. Next base: position 31,472,085 of record CM027825.1, on the reverse strand, counting down.
GAGACAAGAGGCTTTGAAGTTTTATAATATTATGACTGATGCCCAAATGTCAGCCCTTGATACATGGCTCAACTTGGGTTGGTTAACGGAAAGAAGCGAAGGTTTTGCTGGACAAGATGAAGTGCATTTTTAATCTGATGATCTGAGGAGGATTGACGCCCGACCTAGTTCACATATACTTCATTGCTTGGTGGTAACTGTCGTTAAAATCAAATAGATGATGCACCCACTACATTTCATTTGATGATTGCACAAAACTGCTCTCTTTCACTCACAACCAACCTAACATTGATTCATGAATGTTAGAGAATGGATCAGTCCCTGATGTTGCCACCTATAACTGTCTCGGGGTGGCTTTTTCCTCATTGAACTGCCTCCGGTTGCGCACCATATGTTTTACAAAATTCTAGCTAGTAGCGAACATTTAAATCAACAATAATCAATAACGTTGGGTGATCTTTGTAAATGTCACCAGGTTCATGAGGCAATTGTTTTGTATAGACAAGTGGAAGGTGGAAATGTCCATATCATCAGCTACGGCACCCTTATTACCGGCTTGGGTGGCAGGGGAACTTGAAGATGCTATAGAACTCTTCAATGCCCTGCCCGAGAAGGGTTTGCAACATGGTGCTTTGTTATTTGGTGCTATTATTGCAGGGCTATGTAAAGCCAACTGAACGAGTGATTCCTATGAGCTGCTTCAAGAATTGAAAGAAAAGGGGCACTCTCCCCGCGAACACTCGATAAAAATGGTCAGAAAATGAGGGTGATGCATGGGTTGCACGAGATGGTTGAGAGTGACCATATGTAGTAGAGAGTTCTTATCTCAACGAGAGACGATTTGAGCGGTTGCATTGATCCTCAGTTCTACCTGTTTTGACTATACTGGGTAGGAAGACTCCAAAATTAACTGAAAGTTGTATGCATGGGCTTGAGAAAACACCAACACAAACATGACTGGTCCAGACTGTGTTGATCTGTGAGTCTCCTCACGAAGTCCTCACGAAGGAACTCTTGTAGGTTCTTCATCACCATCTTCAAAACTCTACCAAGCTGCAACAAGAGCTCTTTCTTACATCTGTTTTCTCACTGAACCTTTAGGCTGTAGAGGATTGATCATGGTTCGTATCTTTAACTGTGTTTCACCAGAAGCTTGCTATAGTTTTAGCATTTCTCTACATGCAGAACATAAAAAGGTACCTGCGATGAGAAACTTAAGGTGCTAATTTAACAGAAAATAGAAAGGCACTCATGCCTAATTTCTCTTAATTTCCGTTGGAATCGGAAGACCAGAAAAGAAAGGTCCGAATTGATTTTATGATATCCTTATGATGGTGGTATGAGAGTATGAAAAATGACTGCCAAGCTACAACGAGACCTTTTTTAACGTCTGTTTTTCCATTTAAAATTTTTGGCTATTTATTCTAGTGATAGATTGAGCAGGGCTCTGTCTTTTCATGATAAGGTTGCTGTAGATTTTAGTATGTTTTTACTTGCAGAGGTTGCTACAATGACCCACACCCCCTTAAACTTGAGACATTCATATTCTCAGGATTCTGACAAATCGCCTCTTGCCACTTGAAAGGATTTCATCTTGGGTTCTCTGTCTTGAACATAGTCCTCAGGCCTGGACTCGAACCACATGTTGTGAGCTTGCCCCTTTGATCAATGGGCTTTAAGGAAAAGGTTAAATTGCACAAGCCGTGTCATAAGTTTAGTCGATGAAGTGTTTGCCAAAGGATATTTAGTGGAATCATGGCTGGAGGTGTGACATCCTGATTTTTCTCAATTTTATTTTCAGACAATTGAGTCAGGCAATTCATCTGTGCATGTAATTCGTCTCTCTGAGTCGGCCACTCACGAGAGAACTGGTCTATTGAGTGAAGCAATTAAGGGATTTTGATGCGTCAGACTTAAGGACTGATCACCCTCAAGTCGGATGTAAGAAAATTTCCCCAAAATTAGGCAAGCTGAAATCGCCCTAGATTGAATTTAACCATAAAAATTGGGATTGGATTTAGAAGTTGGAAGCCCGGTTATGTCACACATCTTATTAGGATCATGGGATAATTTTGTGGATTTTAATCGGATTCAATTAGAAGAGAATTGAAAGAAAAATTGAAGAAATTGGATGTACAAGGATTTGGACCCCGGCGGAAATGATATTGCACCCATTGAAGAATGTTGTGGGAGAGGAGATAGTGGAAAATGACATCATGGGGGTGATGTCATGATGATTGAAGCCAAGGATTGAGGGCTTGACAAGTGGAGGGTGGAGATTTAATCTCCAAAAAGGGAGCCATCACCATCATCTTTCTCACGACCCGATCCTCGGGCATGCACACATCCTTCTACTTGGTCAATTTTATTATGTGATATCTCGGACTAAGTATCGCCGACCCTTTCTTTTATTAAGCATATGCGGAAGCAGTTATAAATCCCCAAACAATAAAACAATGGGATAGAAAAGTAAGACCATATTTTTTTTCATATTGAAATCTCTAACCAAACCTTTATACAACCATACCTCAAAGTACTTCACAAAACTTTTCATAACTTTCTAGTTTCACACTATTCACATTTAGACAAGATTCAAAAAGAGGATGGGATCATAGTCCTCATCCGAGTCGTACTCGGATCATCATCGGGGTTCTCCTCCAGGTACTCCTCTTCGGTTTCTTTCTCCTTAGGCTCCTCATCAGGGTTCTGAAATGTTGTCCCACAACCGGGATGAGACCATGTCTCAGCAAGTTCTACCCCACTAAGACTCGATTAGGAAACCAATACACTAACTGGGCTGCCTATACACGCACGAGTCAGAGGACTTACCTTGGCCCCAGATTCCACCTGCATATTAGCACAGTTCAATAGGCACCCAAGAAATTACATCACAAATCGATATGTTGATTAATCGACTTAGTCGATTACATGCAATTCAGACCATTCTCCGGTCGTTTCCCTTATTCAGTCTCAAATCATACTCACAACTTCACGAGCATAGACTACCAAATTTCTTGGCAACAAATTACAGTCCAAAGGACACGACCAATCTTTAGGTAGTAAATTACGGCCCAATGGGCGCGACCTTTAATAGGTGGCAGATTACGGCCTTATCAGGCACAACCCCTTTTGGGTGGCAGATTACGGCCTTATCAGGCGCGATCCATATCAGGTGGCAGATTACGGTTTTATCAGGCGCGACCCATATCAAGTGGCAGATTACGGCCCCAACAAGCGTGACCGACTCCAAATTTGTTGGTAGAGCTCGACCTTACTGGCACAACCATACTTTAGGCAACTTTCGAGGTTCAACTCACAACCTCTCATAGTCAAATTCTAATTGAATACCGACACTGATCAATTTTGGGATAAATCCCCACATACTCATCAATTCACTCAATTTTCATATGATATTAACGTACCCAATGGATCTCAGCCAAGAGTATATTCAATTCACTCTCACAAACTTCTTCACTTAATAGCCCATCAAAGCATTATTGATGCTAAACAATCATACTCGGCCATCCATAACTCAATTACTTAATCTTAATGAATTTATGAATAATTCCTCAAATTGCACAATTAATTCAATTCAAGACAACGTAGAGCTCAACTAAATAAACGGACTGCACCACGACAATTAGCACGAAATTTCGGTCGTCGGCTATTTTTGCCTAATTTCCAAAAACTAAATAATTAAATAATTAATTTTGAAAATTAATAAATAAATACTAAAAATCCAATTTAAGCTCGTAATGCCTAATTGAAGCCCACTAAGGGTTGGGAAAAATCCCGAGATGCATTCAATAAATAATAGTACGTCTCTACTTGCTAATGACTAAGTCTAACCACCTAACATGCATCATTAAGTCACTAATTTAATTGTTCTAAACTAATCTAACCACCTAATTGCATTTAATTAAATCTAATCAACCCTTAAGCATCATTAGTCAGCTAAGCGAGGATTAGTGAGATTACTCACTTGATTAAAAGCAGGGACTGGGACACCGCGACGGCGGCCGAAATCGGACTTTCGACAACACCGACGGGCTTGGACCGGGCCTTAAACTTGGGCCCAACAAATCTCAGCCCAACTGAGATGTGTTCTTGTACTGGACTGGGCTCACTCTTGGGCTTGGGCTTGGCTGCGATTGGGCCTTCTTCGCGGGCTGGACTTGGGCCGAACTTGCTGAACTGGGCTCAATGGAGCTGCTGAATTTTTGGGCCAAAGACTTGGGCTGATATGCTGCAAAGAAGATGGGCCCGTGAAACCTGGGCTGGACTGAGCTGAATTCGCTTGGGCCGTTGATGCGGGCAAAAGAAGACCGAAGCTGCTGGAGCTGCTGGACTGTTGGACTTCAAACTTCGGTGGGGTGTAGCTCGCGGATGAAGGGGCAGCTGGCAACGGTAGCTGGCTTCGGACGTTGATGCTGGACGAAGGAGGAGGTGGCCTTCGGAGGAGATGCCGTAGACATGCGGCTTCGCTGGTGTGACGATGGGGTCAACAATGAAGCTTCGTGAAGAGGAATGTTGACCGAAGAGGTGCGCTGGCAACCAAGGAACGAACGGAGAGCGGATGATGGCACGCGGCAGGGAACACGAAGCAGAAATGGAGAGGATTCGTGGCTTCAAAGGGTCAACGCCGGGTTCAACTGTTGACTGAAGGGGGCTGAATCTTGGACAGTTGGCAGCGGGATTTCATGGCCGCATGAAACAGCTGCAGGGAAATTGGACACTGGCTTACTTCGGTCTTCGTGGCAGCTCGGCGGAGAAGCTGCTTCGGCTTCAAATGGCGTCGAACTGAGGGAAATGATGGCAAGCTGGCAGCTGGAGAAGAACGCGTTGCTGGAGAAGGCACGGACGAAGTGGCTTTCAGCTGGGATTTTGACCGAAAAAGCTGGGACATGCGACTGAAGGCACGGATGGATGCAACTTCGCTGGGTCTTCAATTCGGCTGAAGAAGACACACGGGCGAAGGGAGATAGCGACTGCAGAGACTGCACGCGGGGAGGCTTCGCTGGGCTGGACTTCGACCGAAAGAATTAAAGCAGAAGTTGAAAACCTAAGGACTAAATTGAAGAGGAGTCGTGAAGAAGATGGGGCGGCGGTCAAGACGTGCGATGGAAGGTAGCCAGCTAAGAGTAAATAAAAATCCTCAATCCTTAGCCAATACATTAATACTTTGGCCCCACAAGCCCACAATGCTATCCTCTTTGTCCCCCCATCACTTTCAAGCTTATTAACTCACAGATAAACCAATTTAAATTCCAAAAATTGCTACCCTTATCCTATCATACGAATTTCACAATTTGAGCTTCAAATCTTCATGAAATTTCTCAAATCGACGTCCAATTTCAATGAAGAAAAAGCCCGTAGAATTTCTACAAGTGCCCCACGTCAAAAAGCTCGGCTTGCAAGTCAAAACTCGCTTAAATTCGGCCCGTACGAATTTCCGTTAATTTTCGCAACGTCCAAATCGATTTTCCGTAAAAATCCCGGAATCTTCGAAAAATCTTCTAAGACTAAGTTAACATTCCTAAAATAGCTCGTGACATCACAGAACTTTTAATTTCTGAAATCGGGTTCGAATTCACGGTTAATTTCCATTCGACGCGTTTTTAGCGTGACCTAGACTATTGGGTAACTTTCAGAAATTTTTAGTGCAAATGACCCGTGGTCGATTTTCTTCGAGTCACTATGAACCCACTCGACTCATTGGCGACTTTCAATTGTCGTGAAAATCTCGAGAATTCAAGTACGGACACGGGTACCAAAATGATAGAAAAATCATATTAGTGTCGGTCGATAAGAATTTTCCAATTTAGTGGTGTCACCCAGATTAGTCACGCATCTCAATCGAACCAACCTATATCTGATCTCAAATCGATTTATATCTGTGCCGTAATGATCTCGACAGATGATCACGGTCGAGAAGCCAATTCCTGGTCGAATTCTCAAGTCTATTTGCCTTAAAATTCTTAATGGTTTCCCTAGATAGTCTAGTTATCTCTAGAATGATCAGTTCTGAGAATAGCCCTAAAAACGCATCAATGAATGCTCGATTTATTCAATTGAAAATATGACTGAAAATCGGGATGTCACAATCTTTAACCTTGGGAAGGAGAGAGGGAAGAGGAGAGAGAGAACCGGCCAAGGGGAGCTCGCCCGTTGACCAGCCCACGCACGCCACCTTCCGCCGTCCGAGTCATTGTCGTCGCCGCGTCGTCTGACGGCCGACGACGCGCGCCTCGCCTTGCCGTCCTGCCCCTCCGCTCTGCTCCGCTTCTCTTCGCCGTGCCAGCCGTCACTACCGTCGTCCCGAGTTGCCCTCCGTCGGGAGCCGCCGGCCGCCACCGTGGGCCACCGCTAAGGCTGCAGCTGTCGCTTCTCCTCATCCCTCCCATCCGAATCACCGCGAGCGAGCTTACGTCCCGGCCGCATCCAACAGCTGCAAAAAATGGGTTTCTCAGCTCCTTCTTGGCCTGTTTCGGCGGCTTACCGACCCGGATGCTCGGCTCGCTTGAGAAAAGTCGATCCTCGCGTCGTCCTCATCGCTTTGGTCCGCTCGGCTCGCTAATCCGGTGAGTTTAGCTCACTAAATCTTGATTAGACGGTTAATGATGCCCTAAATGTTCTTAGTCTAAGTTAAGTAAGTTTAGATGATTAGATTAGTTTATTTGGTTGATGATTAGATTATGGTGTTTAATTAAGTTAAAGTATGTTTAGTTTAAAGTTAAGTATCTTTATATTAATATAAGCTTTGATGTGACTTAAAGGAATTTGTTTTTGATTTATTTAAGTATTCCGAAATTATTAAATAATTTAATAATATATATTTATTCGAAATTATTAAAATATTATTATTTAAATAAATTTCGGAATAAAAATTAATTATTTAATAAAGTCCTAAAATTATCTCTGGGACCTTATTTGCTTAGAATTTCGTGCTGATCGCTGCTGTGTAGTCAGATTTTGAAATTGATGATTGGATATTATAAATTGAGTGTGGATCGTGAAAAATATGGATATTATTATTTAATTATTTTCGGAATAAATTTAATTATTTATTAAATTCCGAAAATTTTGTCAGGACCCTAAACTCTCAGAATTTCGTGTCGATCACTACTGTGTATTTAGAATTTGAATTTGATGATTGATTGTGGCAAATGGAGTGTGATTGTGATAAATAGGGATTCTTTTTATAAAGTCCAAAGCGTCGAAATTTATGGGAGATTGGCGTGATTAACCACCTATTAGAGGTCATGCCCATGGGGCCGTGAATTGCCACCGATAAAGGTTGCGCCCGAAAGGGCGGTGAATTGCCACCGATAAAGGTCGCCCGGTGGGGTGGGCCGTGAATTGCCACCGATAAAGGTCATGCCCAATGGGGGGTGTGAATTACCACCATTAGAGGTCGTGCCCATAGGGTCGGGATCTACCACCTTTTAAAGGTTGTGCCAAGTGGGGCCGTGATGCCACTAATTCTAATTTTTCCGAGTGGGGCCGTGATTACCACTGGTTGTTAAACCTTCCTATAAGGTCGTGATTGGAAGCAGTAATTGATTTGCTAGAATGACATGTAATCGGCCAAGTCGATTAATTGCTGAGATGATCCAAGTGGTTGAATTGTTCTAATGATGTGATTGTGCTTGTAGTTGTTTGGTTATCATAATTGCGCGTGGTTGAATTATATAAACTATGCTAACTTGCAGATGAAGACTAATGCGAGGTAAGTCTTTTGTGTAATGTGGCTTGGCCACCCGGGGCGTATTTTCTTTCTAATAAGGGTTTAGGGGTTGAACTTCCGAGACAAAGTCTCATCCCGGTTTGGGGATTACAATTTCAGGTCCCGGTGGACGGAGCGGATAGATAACTTTGGTTGGCCTTGAGGAGTTGCAGAGGTAAAGTCATAAGGATTGGAGAACGTGTCCATCTTGTAGGTCGTAGGACAATTCATTTTTAAAAGCCGGTCTTTTGTAGACTTTTGGCCGTAGACCTCCTTTTGTTATTCTGTTGAATTATGAAAGTGTTATGTTGTGGTTTTGCTTCCTGCTTTTCTATCCCGTATTTTAGTGTCGGGGGTTTTATAATATGTTCCGCTTGCACAATAAAAAAATGAATGGGGTCGACGACACTATCTGGGAATGTCACATTTGCATGACCATGGTGGGATGTTGGCGTGCTCGAGGTTCGAGGCGTGACATCCCCGTCTAAGTGGTATTAGAGCATGGTCTGTGTATGGAGTGATAAGGTGCGATGAGTTACGGGATAGTTAGTAGGAAAGGCTTTTATTATTCCGATGCATGTGATTGATAGCTGTTTGGTAGCTTGCTTGTGTGGTCACTCAGGTTCTAATGTGGTATTGGAATCGAAAGCGGGTATCTATAAAGAGCCTGTAGGATGAGTGACCGGGTGTCGAGGGCTGCTAGGAAGAGGGTAGTAGGCCTTGTGTTTCGGGGTGGGCCGCCGTTGAGAGTCGGTGCCCGTGGTGCCCCAGGTAGAGCGTAAGTTGGGGCCAACACGAGTGGTGAAGCATTGCCTCCATTCAATGCTGGGGTAGTAGCCCCTGAGGATCTAAGGTTCGCTGGGTTAATGAGGATGCTTGAGATACTTGGAAGATGAATGGATCGGCGAGGCCACCGCCTCGGTGCCGCCGCCAATGTCAGAATCGCCATTGTTGCTACACTTGTTGGGGCCCAATCTGGAGTTGTGATTAAGGATCAAGCCATTGTATCTGAATCAAGGGTTAGTTTAGACAGAGATGGAAATCGATTTGGGAGAAAGGCCGATGTCAGAAGAAAGGTGCTCTGTTCCACCCAATTGGAAGGGTAGAATTGGAAAGTTAGTGCTCAACTCGATCGATGTGTATCTTGTCTATAAGAAAAGACATGGATCTATTATATGCTGTAAGAGAGAAAGGACTTGTTACAAGTGTCGCAAGTATGGTCATTTGATCAAAGATGGTTCGTATAGATAGATGGAATCACAGCTGTTCCTGACACCGCCGTTGATAAGACAGAACAAAAGAAGCATGCTTCGGGACACTTAGTGGGGTACTTGGAACAGACCTCAGTGCAAAGAATGGTGCATGATATTCCTTGATAGGAGGTAGATGACTCACTAATTGTGTGTCGAGTCTGTGGAAAGGAGACATGAGTCAGCCTAGTGTCAGAGTAAAAATGGAGCATGATTTGAATATGGCTAACACAGCCATCAGGTTAGGAACTGTCTGCGTAAGTCTGGGAGAGCATAAATACCGTTACTACAGATAGGGCGCCACTAGGATGGCTAGAAGAGCATGGATGAGTCGATCATGCATTGATCAAGGGAATGGTGTTTTTGAGATGTTTTTATCATAGTAGTACAGCAGAATTTTCAGTGAAGGTTGTAGGATCTTCGTTGTAGTAGTAAAGTGATAGAAAGATAAATCTCTGACTATAGTTGTACTTGAAAGGATTTGCTTAAGTATGACTTGAAAGTCATTTATAAAAAGGTTCAGCTCAAGGAGCTTTTTGTTGTTTTGAATTGCGGTAGTGATATAATTCAGTTTGTTCAGTTAGCGTGTGAAAGTTTTGAATTACTGAAAGTCGAAGAGGAACTTCGATCCTTGTTATTTGTCACTGAAGATGACTTGGTTCTGGATATTGGTTATCGAATCTACATGGCAGTAGTAATGGATGCGTCAGTTGAGGAGCCAAATATAGAGAACATAATCGTGGTACATAAGCTTTCTAAGGTTTTTTCTGAAAAATTGTCAGGTTTGCTATTAGAAAGAGAAATAGAGTTCGTGATTGAATTAGCATCTGGAACAGAGCCAGTCCCTAAGGCTCCTTACTGGATGGTGTTACCCGAGTTAAAAGGACTGAAGGTGCAGATGCAGGAATTACTGGAAAGGGGATTTATATGTTCCAATGCATAACCTTGGGGAACACCCGTTCTATTAGTGGAGAAGAAAGTTGGTTCGTTGCGTTTGTACATTGATATTCTTCAGGATCGACTGGAGGTCAGGGTATCATCAGTTGAGGATCAGGAAGAAAGACATACCGAAGTTAGCATCTCGCACTTGATACGGCAGTTATGAGTTCATTGTAATAACGTGTGGTTTGATGGACACCTTAGCCGTTTGTTTGGGTCTAATGAGTAGAATGTTTAAGGGTACTTGAATTAGTTGTGATCATGTTCATTGAAGTTATCCTGGTGTGTTCAAAGAGTGTTGAGGAGCACGAGAGACGTTTGGGGGTGGTACTTTAGACCTTGAGTGCTTTTGGATTTTACAATAAGCTTAGCAGATGCGAGTTTTGAATGACTCGTGTTGCGTTCCTAGGTCATGTGATTTCAGGAGAATGAATCTCCGTAGACCCCATCCAAGATTGAAACAAAACAAATCGACCGAGATTGACTACAGTGATAGAGATTAGAAGTTTCTTGGGATTAGCAGGATATTACAGAAGTTTTATGGAAGGATTTTCAGCGTCAGCGTTGCAGTTAATTCGATCACGAGGAAGTAAGAAAAGTTCGTGTGGACAGATGGGTGCGAGTGTAGTTTTCAAGGGCCTAAGAAGAGGCTGACTACCGCACTTGTGCTTACTATTCCATCTGGTCTAGGAGGGTTGAGATCTACAGTGATGCGTCATTTAAAAGACTGGGTTGTATGTTAATGCAGCATGATAGGGTTATTGCATACGCGTTCCATCAGTTGAGATCTTGTGAGTTGAATTATTCGACGCATATCGTAGAGCTTGCAGTAGTTATGTTCGTTTGGAAATTTAGAGGCACTATCGACACAGAGGAATATTTCATGTCGTCAATGACTATCAAAGTCTCAAGTACTTATTATCTCAGAGAGAGTTGAATATGAGACAGCGTCGTTGGATGGAATTTCGTAAGGATTATGACTATGATATTTCGTATCACTCTGGAAAGGTGAGCAAAGTTACAGATGCACTGAGTCGAGAGTCCTTAGTTGCACAGTTGGTACTCAAGGATTGGATCTTATTTGAGAAAGTTCGAAATTCGGTTTTCAAATCTAAGGTAGGCCACCTTTTGAATCTTATGACCACCCTCAGAATTGAGCCGAAAGTTCAGATCGGAATCAAAATGCTTCACTGGATGGATTCAGAAATTCAGAAGATTCCATAAGAGAATGCAGATGAGAGAGAGGTTGTTTTTCAGATTTATGAAGATAGGATGCTAAGGTTCCGAGGACAATTGTGTGTAGTTGTCGATACAAAGATTAAAGAAGAGATCTTATGGGAAGCTCATCGTAGCAACTTCAGCGTTGTCTAGACAGTACGAAGATGAGTTAGAATCTACATCATCGGAATTGGTAGATCAGTATAAAGATAGATATCGTCGAATAAGTTGTAAGTGTTGGATGTATCAGTAAGTGAGAATTTGGTAGTGTAAGCCAGGAAAACTTTTTCAAGCACTTGAGGGAGTCACATGTGGGAATGGAAGTATAGCATGATGGAATGTTATGGCAGGCTTATTAAGGAGTCGGGAAGAGTATTGATTCCTTATGGGGTTGTGTTGATAGATGAGCAGAGTCAACTCACCTTAGTGCAGCACGAAAGATCTCAATTAGAATATGTATATTGAAGTGCGTGTATATCATATAAATCATCTGTATGGAGTGCCGGGATGAATTGTATTTCAACTCTAGACCAGATGTTCTAAGTTGGCAGAGCTTTCAAATGGTTCTTTCTTAAGCAGTGCATAGCAGAGAGCGCAAACTTTCAATTGCGGAGATGGAGTCAGGGAAAGAAAGATCACGAGCCAGGGTCAGTACAATAATTAGTGATTGCAGTTGCCAAGATCAATGTCAGAATTATATCAGATCTTGACTAGAGGTTCTCAGTTTCAGCAGATCAGTCAAATGGTTTCTTTTAATTAGTGCAGAGTATAGTGTACAGGACTTCAGTCGGTTGAGATGAGATCAGAGATTAGAAAATCGCAAGTCCAGAATTGGTTAAGAAATCAGTGATTCAACGTAGTTATCGGGAACAGTTTAGAGACTGCTCGAATTGCCGCTTAGCTTTGCTGATTTTGTGTTGAAGACCTTTAAAATTTTAAGTGGGCAAGTGTTTAGTATTTTGGATCCGAAGTGGTTTAGGCAAGATAGCGAGATTTGGCAGCATTGGTGCAGAAGGAGTGACCTGAGAAAGAGAAGATTATATGAGATGACTGTACCCCCACCTTTTAGTTTAAGAATTGGTAAAGGTTTAAATTTCGATGATGAAATTTTTATAAGAGGGGAAGAGTTATGACATCCCAATTTTTCTCAATTTTATTTTCAGTCAATTGAGTCGTGCAATTCATCTATGCATGTAGTTCGTCTCTCTAAGTCGGCTGCTCACTAGAGAACTTGTCTATTTAGGGATTTTGATGTACAAGGATTTGGACCCCGGCGGAAATGATATTGCACCCATTGAAGAATGTTGTGGGAGAGGAGATAGTGGAAGATGACATCATGGGGGTGATGTCATGATGATTGAAGCCAAGGATTGAGGGCTTGACAAGTGGAGGGTGGAGATTTAATCTCCAAAAAGGGAGCCATCACCATCATCTTCAACCTTGGGAAGGAGAGAGAGCGAAGAGGAGAGAGAGAGCCGGCCAAGGGGAGCTCACCCGTCGACTAGCCAGCTCGCGCACGCCGCTGTCCGCTGCTCCTCCGTCACCGTGCCAAGTCGTCGCCGCCGCGCACCTCGCCTCGCCGTCCCGTCCCTCCGCTCTGCTCCGCTTCTCTTCGCCGTGCCAGCCGTCACCACTGTCGTCCCGAGTTGCCCTCTGTCAGCCGAGCCGCCAGCCATCGCCGTGGGCCACCGCCAAGCTGCAGCCGTTGCTTCTCCGCCATCCCCTCGCGTCCGAATCGCCGCCAAGTAGCCTCCGTCCAGTTGCATCCAGCAGCTGCAAAAATGGGTTTCTCAGCCCCTTCTTGGCCCGTTTCGGCCGGCTTCTCGACCCCGGATGCTTGGCCCGCTTTGAGAAAAGTCGATCATCGCGTCGTCCTCGTCGATTTGGTCTGCTCGGTTCGCTAATCCGGTGAGTTTAGCTCACTAAATCTTGATTAAACGATTAATGATGCCCTAAGTGTGCTTAGTCTAAGTTAAGTAATTTTAGGTGGTTAGGTTAGTTTATTTGGTTGATGATTCGATTATGGTGTTTAATTAAGTTAAAGTATGTTTAGTTTAAAGTTAAGTATGTTTATATTAATATAAGCTTTGATGTGACTTAAAGGAACTTGTTTTTGATTTATTTAAGTATTCCAAAATTATTAAATAATTTAATAATATATATTTATTCGAAATTATTAAAATATTATTATTTAATTAAATTTCGGAATAAAAATTAATTATTTAATAAATTCCAAAAATCATCTCGAGACCTTATTTGCTCAGAATTTCGTGCTGATCACTACTGTGTAGTCAGATTTTGAAATTGATGATTGGATATTATAAATTGAGTGTGGATCGTGAAAAATATGGATATTATTATTTAATTATTTTCGGAATAAATTTAATTATTTATTAAATTTTGAAAATTTTGTCCGAACCCTAAACTCTCAGAATTTTGTGCCGATCGCTGCTGTGTATTTAGAATTTGAATTTGATGATTGATTGTGGCAAATGGAGTGTGATTGTGATAAATATGAATTCTTTTTATAAAGTCCCAAGTGTCGAAATTTATGGGAGATTGGCCGTGATTAACCACCTATTAGAGGTCGTGTCCAGTGGAGCCGTGAATTACCACCTACTTGAGGTCGTACCCATCGGGCCGGGATCTACCACTATTTAAAGGTTGTGCCGAGTGGGGTTGTGATGCCACTAATTCTAATTTTGCCGAGTGGGGTTGTAATTGCCACTGGTTGTTAAATCTTCCTATAGGGTCATGATTGGAAGCAGTGATTGATTTGCTAGAATGACATGTAATCGGCCGAGTCGATTGATCGCTGAGATGATCCAAGTGGTTGAATTGTTCTGATGATGTGATTGTGCCGCAGTTGTTTAGTTATCATAATTGCACGTGGTTGAATTATATAAACTGTGCTAACCTGCAGATGAAGACTAATGCGAGGTAAGTCTTTTGTGTGATGTGGCTAAGCTACCCGAGGTGTATTTTCTTTCTAATACAGGTTTAGGGGGTTGAACTTGCTGAGACAAAGTCTCATCCCGGTTTGGGGATTACAATTTCAGGTCCCTGGTGGACGGAGCGGGCAGATAACTTTGGTTGGCCTTGAGGAGTTGCAGAGGTGAAGTCATAAGGATTGGAGAACGTGTCCGTCTTGTAGGTTGTAGGACAATTCATTTTTAAGAGTCGGTCTTTTGTAGACTTTTGGCCGTAGACTTCCATTTGTAATTCTGTTGAATTATGAAAGTGTTATGTTGGGGTTTTGCTTATTGCTTTTCTATCCCGTATTTCAGTGTCAGGGGTTTTATAATATGTTCCAAAGTGGCGCAATAAAAAAATGAATGGGGTCGGCGACACTACCTAGGAATGTCACATTTGCATGACCATGGTGGGATGTTGGCGCATTCGAGGTTCGGGCGTGATGTAAAGGCCATGCAAAACTACAAAGGCCATCAAATTTTTAATGAATTTAATAGAAAGAGGTTGCAGGCCTCATCTAATCAAATGCAATGACAGAAGGAGGCTCCGAGGCGGGTCGTAGGCTTGCTGTCCCCGAATGTAAAGTAATTTTACAAAGGCTACGGCTATAAAAGACCATCGATTGATTAGGCAATGACTTGGAGGTGACATTTTTAGGGACAACTTGCACATATGAAATGCCAGTTTTGGCTAATATTTTAGAATTGCATTCTAGACTAATGACATTTATCTGGAATTGCGCAAAATTTTTCTTTCAATCAACAATTGATGTGGTCCCATTCTACTCTACTTCCCCTCGTTTCTTATAATACTCCAAGAAACAAAATTTGTACCAGTCCCAGATTAAATGTAGTGCATATGAATTTCTACATGTTGATGCCAAGCAGGACTGATTGGTTCCCATTTCGATCTAGCTCCAAGGTGGAACTGGGAACCAAACCAGGAGGACTGGTTCCCAAATTCCAGATTGGGAACCGGACTGACCTGTCCTAGAACCAAGAACCGGACTACCAGTCCGGTCAGTTTGATGGAATCGGTAAATTTGCTATTTTGGGCCAAAAATAAAATGTAAAATGGGAGAAATTATGAGGAATTAGGGTTTTTTTTTTTTTTTTTGATGACCCAGGGAACACCCGCACGGCCGGTAGCCGGAGAGTAAACCCTGGGGGTACACGTGCTAGCCACCACACACGTGCACCAGGTAAGTCGCCGAAAATGCCTCTGCCAGCATTCCCCCGCTTCGCGGGGGATTCGAACCCTCGACCTCTCTTTCGGGAGAGGGAGTGCCGAACCAGCACAGCCACCCTAGCGGGTGGTATGAGGAATTAGGGTTTATTTCTTGAGAAATTAAAAAATATATTTTTTATATAAAAAATTAACTGGTTTAGTCCGGTCAATCCAGTTCCCACATTAGAATCGGGAACTAGACTGATCGGCCATCGGTCTAAAAGTGAGAATCGGGAACCAAACCACTCTCTTCCCGATTTAGGCGGTTTCCGTTGCACACCCATAATGCCAAGCATATCAGAGAAATGAATTTAACATCTCCAACAAGAGGATTGAGAAACTGTGACATCCTGAATTTTCAACCTGTCTTCTATTGAATTAATCAAGCATTTCATTGACGCGTTTATAAGGTTGTTCTCAAAGCCGATCACTCTCAAGATAACTAGACTAGCTAAGTAAGCTATTAGGGAAATTTAAGGTAATAGACTTGAGAATTTGATTAGGAACCGACTTCTCGATTGTGCTTATCTTTAGAAGCTATTATAGCACAGTTAAAAATCAAATTAAAATCAGAATTAGGTCAGTTTGACTGAGATGTGTGGCTGATTGTGGATGACTCCACTAAATTGGGAAATTCTCGTCGACCGACACTAATTTGATTTTACTATCGTTTTGGTACCATGTACTCGTAATTGAATCCTCGAGATTTTCACGATAACCGAGAGTTGCTATTGAGTCCAGTGGGTTCATTGTGGCTCGAAGAAAATCGACCCTGGGCCATTTGCCTTAGAAAGTTCAGAAAAACTACTCGGTAGCCTAGGTTACGCTAAAAATGCGCTGAATGGAAATTAACCACCGATTTAAGTCCAATTTCATAAATTGAAGATTCTATCATGTCATAATGAATTCTATGACTCATGACTCAGTCTCAGAAGATTTTTCTACAACTCGAGATTTTTTGGGAAAAAGTCGTCGTCCGGTTGTTTGTGCAGAAAAAGCCAAGGATTATTTTTTGTTGCAAAATTGGAAAGCATGATGGATGTATGGGTGAGAAAAAAATGCCGAGATGATTGATGGATGACCAATTGAATTTATTGAAGCCAATTGAGATGGAATCAAGAGGAATGGTGTCCAATTGAGAGAAATTTAAGCCAAATTCGTGTGCCCCATTCCCCCTAGCATTCTTGGACCATTTGAGAGGTTGTATTGAGTGTTTATGTGGCCAATTTGCAGCCAAGAGATGAAGACTTGATGAAGACTTCTCGGGAAAGCTTGAGGGGGACAAACCATTGGAAAATTAAGGCCAATGGGGCCCTTGTCTCCCCTTTCTCTTATCTTCTCTCCCTCTCTCTCTCCTTAACCATCCAAGACCCTCCTCTCTCCCTCCATTTGTGTGAAAACTAGCTGAGGAGAAGAACAGGAGTAGCCGGCATCGCATGGAGTTGGAGCAACCACCGTTGCCATCGTCCGCTCCATTGCACGCCGCCCGTGCACGCGCTGCTAGCCTCACACCGTCCATCCCCTGGCTGCCTCCCTCTCACCTAGCAGTTGCTATCTGGTTCTGTGGCAGCTCAACCAAGGTTGTCCACAGTCGTTTCTTCACCAGTAAAGCCCTGCCAATGCTCGGTTTGGCCTATTTTTGTATTCCTTGGTCAATCTCCACTTGAAACCAAGTTGTTTTTCCTCCATTTTTTAGCCAAGATCAGCAAGTTTCAAAGTGGGTTTCCAACACCTTGCAAGGCCGTTTTGAGGTGTTGTGGGCCTCGGTTCTAGGCCCGCTTTGGAGAAAAGTGTTCCTTGTGCCATTCTAGTCAGTTTGATCTAACTCACGCATTATTCCAGTGAGTTTAGCTCACTAATCATTGCTTAGTTTTCTAATGATACTTAAGGTTTGATTAGTATTAATTAAGTAGGATTAGGTGGTTAGATTAGAATAGATTGGTGATTATTAATTAATTGCAAGGCATGTTTGGTGGTTAGACATAGTCATTAGGGAGAAGAAATGCTCTATTATTTATTGAACATCTCTCGGGATTTTTCCCAACCCGTCTCAGGCTCCAATTAGGCATTACGGGCATAAATTGGATTTATTGTATTTATTTATTAATTTTCAAAATTATTTAATTATTTATTTATTTTTCGAAAATTAGGCTGGGATAGCCGACGAAAAAATTTTTATACTAAGATTGTCATGGTGCAGTCTGCTTATTTATTTGAGCTCTACGTTGTGTTGAATTGAATTTATTGTGCAATTTGAAGAATTAATTATATATTAAGTTGAATTTAAATAATTGATTGGTAGATGGCTGAGTATAATTATTTAGCACCAATAATGATTTGATGGGCTAAAGTGAAGAAAATTGTGAGAGTGAACTGGAAATATTTTTGGCTAAGACCAATCAGGTACAATGTTATGGACATACGTGGTTCGATGATTAAGGATATTATTGGTGAAAACGGTGTCTTAAAGAACGCATGTAATTGTTTATTACATACATCATTATGGATATACATGGTTCGGTAATTAAGGATATTATTAGCGAAAATGGCGCCTTAAAGAACGCATGTAATTGTCTATTATATACATTACGTTGGCGAAAATGGCGCTAGAGAGAAAGAATGTACGAGATTTACGGACATACATGGTTCGGTGATTAAAGATATCATTGGCGAAAATGGTGCCTTAAAGAACGCACGTAATTGTCTATTACATACGTCACCTTGGTGAAAACGACACCCGAGAGCATTAATGTGGCTTTGTGACTAAGTATACTATTGGAGATTATATAGCATGGAGTGAAATGACCTAGAAATGATCCGACTGACATGTAATCGACTAGATTGATTAATTAATGATTAGATCTGATGTCGTGAATTGATTGATTGTTTGATGTGATATATGGGACATATGTGTATAACCTTGAATTGC
Organism: Eucalyptus sideroxylon x Eucalyptus melliodora; assembly: GCA_016097485.1. Lineage (NCBI taxonomy): Eukaryota > Viridiplantae > Streptophyta > Magnoliopsida > Myrtales > Myrtaceae > Eucalyptus > Eucalyptus sideroxylon x Eucalyptus melliodora. Next base: position 31,453,823 of record CM027825.1, on the reverse strand, counting down.
AAGTTGGGACTAAAGCGAAGGTAAGTTCTTCGACTCGTGCTGTGCTTAGGCAACCATGTGGTGTATTGGTTTACTAATCGAGTATTAGGGAGTAGAACTCACTGACACGTTATCTCAATGGTTATTGTATAACCATTTCAGGCCCGTAGATGGCAGTACCTCCACCTCCTCGTCCTCCTATGCATTATGGCATTCCTGAAGAGATTACTGAAGTTGCGTACCACTTCTCAATAGACCCCCACCTCAAAGGATAAGAGTATGTGCTAATAGAGTCTAAGGTTTGGGTTGATGTGGGTAGAGATGACTTGGTGCCCCATGAGTATCGATCATGGTATCACCATTACCATGATGGGCAAAGAAAGGGTCTCGTCTCGGAAGGTGATGTGCCTCTGTATGTCCTAGAGGCAGCATTTGGGTTGGGGATGACAGACCCTAAGGATGGGTTGGTAGTTGATGTCAAGGATCCCAAGCTTGAGGGCGATCCTAAGTCACCATTTTACTTAGCTGGGGGTGCTAACTGGAGTGATGTAGAAGAAAGAGAGATCGTCGAGCAGGACGGGCCATGGGAGGAAGAGCCAGAGGAGGAGGAACCATAAGAGAATGAAGAGATGGAAGAGGATGAAGACCTTGAAGAGAATGAGATTTATTCAGAAGAACCAAAGAAGGATCAAGATAATCCCGAGTATGACCCAGATGAAGACTGAGATCCCATCTTGTTTTGTCAAATTTTGTTTATATGTGGATAGGCGTTAGATTAGACCTATGTTAATAGTATTGTAGAATACTATGAGGTGCTTGTATAAAAGTGTGGTTGTTAATTTTCAGTATGAAAAATATGGCCTTGCTTTTCTATCACATTATTTTATTGTCTGGGGATTTATAATTGCTTCCAAGTGTGCATATTAAAATAAAATGGTCGGCGATACATCCTAGGATATCACATTTAAAATCGACCGAGGTAAGGGATGTGCGTGTACCCGAGGATCGGGGCGTGACATCCTCTTTTTGTGGTATTAGAGTGAAGTTTAGAGATTGGAGTAATAAAGAGTGTTGACCATGAGATAGTTGGTAGGAAAGACCTTTAAATTCACAACTGATGCATGTCTATGTTAACTGAATGCTAGAATTGATTGTTGTTTGGGTCACTTTATTTCTAATTCGTTGTGGAATTGGAAGCAGGCTCTAGTAGATAATTAATGACAAGAACGGACCCGAGGAAGCCGTGATTCGGGTTGAACACCGCCCGAGATAGGCTAGCATGAGTGGAGTGACTCCACCCGTTATAGATGCCGAGGTGGCAGTCCCTAATGATCCCAAGATATAAGGGATCATGCATGTACTAAAGCTATAGGTACAAGAATAAAACAACAAGCTGTTATAGTTGAAGCCGCCACTCAGGCCGCCGCTACCACCGCTGTTGCTGCCGCCGCTGAGGCCACCCTTGCTGCCGCACCTGCAATTGCACCTGCCGTTGCACCAGTCATCGCAATGAATGTTAAAGGTCCACCGGGGATTGTGGTTGCTGCAAGACCAATCCATAAGCTGGTGGAGCAATTTCTGAAATTGAATCCATCGTTGTTCACCGGGATAGGAGATCTTAAAGCTGCTACTTTATGGGTTCAGAAGCTGGAGAAAGCATTTGTACTGTTGATGTGCAACGAGACTTAGAAAGTAGTTTTAGCAACTTACCAGCTGGAGAGAGTTGCAAATACTTGGTGGATGACTACTCAAGAAACAATCTTTCCAGAAGGCGCTGTTCAGGAGTGGAACACTTTTCTCGAAGCCTTCAACGATAAGTATTTCTTCGAGACCACTAAGGAGGTGAAGATGGCCGAATTTCAACATCTTCGCTAGGATTCCCTAACTGTTGATGAGTACAAGGTGAAGTTCACTAAACTTTCGCGATATGCCCCAGAGCTAATAGAAAATCCAGCAAACCGAGTGAGAAGGTTTTGGGATGGGTTCAAGCCAGACATGAGGAGCATACTAGTCTCCTTAGACCTGAGGACTTACAACGACATATATCGAAGAGCCTAGAAAATTGAGAAAGATCAGAACGAGAGAGCTGCCTCATCTGGATCGAGGTTTAGCTCTCATCGAGAAGGTATTTGCCAAGGGAAGAGGCCCATGACTAGAAGTAAACCCCATGCTCCACCTTTCAAGAAGAGTGGATTCAGTAGGCTGATACCTAGTAGTGTTGGTGTATGTCGCTTGTGTGGAAGGCGACATGGGTCAGCTTTGTACCCAGCTAGGACATGAGCATGTTTTGAATGTGGCCAATAGGGTCACATCGCGAGGAATCGTCTGAGGAAGCAAAGAGGGCAACCTCGCCACCACCGCCACCAATGAGGCAGATTAGAGGGTATGCCCCTCAAAATGCGCTACAGGGAGGATAGCCGAGGCCTCCGGCTCAGGGCATCGTATATGCGATTACACAGGGTCAGGCAGAAGCTGCGCCTAACGTGATCACAGCTATGGTTTCGCTCAACAACCAACCTATTTATTCTTTGTTTGATTCGGGAGCAACTCATTCCTTCATTGTCGAGTAGTATGTTAAGTTGTTAAGATTAAATCCTATATTGTTGGAATCGACAATTTGCATACACCGTTAAAAGATAAAGTTATTGTTACTTTGGGTTGTTTTGGTTGCAAGTTAGCGATTGGTGAGCGAGTGGGGAAAATAGACTTATTAGTCCTAGCCATGTTTGATTTCGATTTAATAATTTTGGCATGAACTGGCTCACCAAACAATGAGCTATAATGGACTGCATCACAAAGCGATTCAGTTTGACCCGTTAGGGGGTAAGAGTTCCAAGTTTGTCGGGAATCGAGGAGGACCCTCGATTGTCCTGATCTCGTCGCAAGAGACAACTCATCTGCTAGACAAGGGTTGTCAAGGTTACTTGGCCACTGTTGTGGATACAATAGTTGTGGAGCTGAAAGTGGAGGACATTGCTATGATACAAGAATTTCCAAATGTCTTTCCAAAAGAATTGCCAGGGTTACCACTAGAAAGAGAAATTGAATTTGTAATTGAACTAGGTCTAAGGACAGAGCCAATCTTTAAGGCTCCTTACCGGATGGTGTTATCTAAGTTGAAAGAACTGAAGGTGCAGATGCAAGAGTTATTGGATAAATGATTTATTCGTCCTAGTGCATCACCTTAGGGAGTATCAATTTTGTTTGTTAAGAAAAAAGATGGTTCGTTGCATTTGTGCATCGACTATCGGCAACTCAATCAGGTAACAATAAAAAACAAGTACCCATTACCAAGAATAAATGACTTGTTTGATTAATTGCAAGGAGCTTTGATTTTCTCGAAGATTGATTTGAGGACGGGATATCACCAGCTAAGGATTAGGAAGGAGGATTTTCCTAAGTCAGCATTTCGTACTCGGTATAGTCACTATGAGTTCATAGTGATGCCATTCAGTTTGACGAATGCTCTTACTATCTTCATGGATTTGATAAATAGGGTATTCAAGGAATATCTAGATCAGTTCGTGATCGTGTTCATTGATGATATTCTGGTTTACTCGAGAAGTGACGAAGAGCATGAGAGTCATATGAGATTAGTGCTACAGATGCTGAGAGTCCATCGGTTGTACACCAAGTTTAGCAAGTGTGAGTTTTGGTTGACTCATGTTGCGTTCTTAGGTCATGTGATTTCAGGCAAAGGAATTTCATTAGACCCGAGCAAGATAGAAGCCGTGATCAATTGGCCAAGACCGACTAGAGTGACTGAAATAAGAAGTTTTCTGGGTTTGGGAGGTTATTATAGACGGTTTGTGGAAGGATTCTCATTGTTAGCATCGCCTTTAACAAAACTCCTGAAGAAGGAAGAGAAATTTGTGTGGTCAGACAAATGCAAGGACAGTTTTCAAGAGTTAAAGGAAAAGCTGACTATCGATCTGTACTAACGATTCCATCTGGTCCTGGAAGATTCGAGATCTATAGTGATACGTCACTTAAAAGGTTGGTTTGCATATTGATGCAACATGGTAGAGTTGTTGCTTACGCCTCTCGTCAGTTGAGACCTCATGAATTGAACTACCCAACACATGACTTGGAACTTGCGTGGCCATCATATTTGCGTTGAAAATTTGGAGACATTATTTGTGTGGTGAAAGATTCTAGATCTTCACTGACCATCAGAGTCTCAAGTACCTGTTCTCTCAGAGGGAATTGAACATGAGACAACGCAGATGGATGGAATTGCTGAAGGACTATGACTGTGATATTTTATATCACCCAGGAAAGGCGAATAAAGTCGTCGATACTTTGAGTCAAAAGTCTTCAGTTGCTTATATATTGATTAAGGAATGGAACTTAATAAAGAGAGCTCGAGATTCAATATTCAAATTTGAGGTAAACTACCTTTCAAGTCTTATGGCCACCCTCATAATTGAACAGGATGTTCAGATTAGAATCAAGTTACTTCAATCAACAGATCTAGATGTGCAGAAGATACTTCAGGAGGACACGGAGAAAAGAAAGGCTGACTTTCAGGTTTCTAATGATGGAACGTTAAGGTTCCGTGGATGATTAGTTGTACCTAACGATGTAGAGCTTAGAGAGGTTATTCTATCAGAAGCACGTTGTAGCAGTTAAAACATTTATCCTAGAAGCACTAAGATGTCTCAGAACCTGTGCCAACACTATTAGTGGTCAGGTATGAAAGCAGATATCGCCAAGCATATCACTAAGTGTCTGACATGTCAGTAAGTAAAGGTTCAACATTGCAAACCAGGAGGACTTTTGCAACCTCTCGCCATCCCAAAATGGAAATGGGAACATATTATGATGGACTTCATGATCGGACTACCGAGGAGTTAGAGAGGAAATGATTTGATTTGGATAGTAGTCGACAGACTGATCAAGTCGGCTCACTTCATTATAGTTCGAAAGGTCCTCAGTTTGGATAGACATGCAGACCTATACCTACGCCAAGTAGTTCGAATGCATGGAGTGTCGATTACGATAACCTCTGATAGAGACCCGAGATTTACTGCCACTTTTTGGAAAAGCTTGCAAAGTGCTCTAGGTACAAGACTTCAGCACAGTACGGCATATCATCCTCAGACAGATGATCAATCTAAGAGGACAATTCAGATCCTCAAGGACATGCTGAGAGCTTGTGTAATAGATTTCAAAGGAAATTGGGAAGATTAACTTCATCTGGTAGAATTCGCCTACAACAGTAGTTATCAGCAAAGTATCAAGATGGCTCCATTTAAAGCATTATATGGTAGAATATGCAGAACACCAATATGTTGGGATGAAGTTGGGGAAAGAAATATTACAAGCCTAGAGTTGGTCTAGTAGTTAGTGGAAGCCATGGCAGTGATCGAATTAGATTAAAGACCGCTTAGAGCAAGTAGAAAAGTTACGCAGATAAATGTCGAAGATCTTTGGAATTCCAAGTTGGTGATCATGTTTTTCTGAAAGTGTCACCAATGAAGGGAACTTCGCGCTTTGAGTCTGAGGTACGTAGGTCTATTTAAGATTCTTGAAAGAATCGGGACCTTGGCGTATCGTCTTGCGTTACCGCCGAGACTAGCGCAAGTGCATGACGTTTTTCACGTGTCGATGTTAAGAAAGTATGAGCCTGACCTAACCCACGTGCTCAATTTCAAGGAATTGGACGTGGATGATCGTGTGTTACACGTTGAAAGCTTGGTTCAGATTGTGGATCGCAAAGAGCAAGTTCTGCGTATAAAGACCATTTCATTAGTTAAAGTGGTCTAGCAACACCACGATACTGAAGGAGCAACATGGGAGATTGAAGAGTCGATAAGAGATTTGTACCCCCACCTTTTTGAGCAAAGTGTATAAGGTTTAAATTTCGAGGACGAAATTTTTATAAGAGGAGAAGAGTTGTGACATCCTGAATTTTCAACCTGTTTTCTATTGAATTAATCGGACATTTCATTGACGCGTCTATAGGGTTATTCTCAGAGCCGATCACTCTCGAGATAACTAGACTAACTGGGTAAGCCATTAGGGAAATTTAAGGCAATAGACTTGAAAACTCGAATAGGAACCGATTGAATTTATTGAAGCCAATTGAGATGGATGACCAATTGAATTTATTGAAGCCAATTGAGATGGAATCAAGTGAGGAATGGTGTCAAATTGAGAGAAATTTAAGCCAAATTCGTGTGCCCCCTTCCCCTTAGCATTCTTGGACCATTTGAGAGGTTATATAGAGTGTTTATGTGGCCAATTTGCAGCCAAAGGATGAAGACTTCTTGGGCAAGCTTGAGGGGGACAAACCAATGGAAAATCAAGGCCAATGGGGCCCTTGTCTCCTCTCTCTTATCTTCTCTCCCTCTCTCTCCTTAACCGTCCAAGACCTTCCTCTCTCCCTCCATTTGTGCAAAAACCAATTGAGGAGAAGAACAAGAGTAGCCGGCGTTGCCTGGAGTCGAAGCAGCCATCGTCGCCACCATTCGCTCCACCGCACGTCGCCCATGAGCGCACTGCCAACCTCACACACCTAGCCGCCTCCCTCTCGCCCAGCAGTTGCTGTTCGGTTTTGTGGCAGCTCAACCAAGGCTGTCCATAGCCATTTCTTCATCGGTAAAGCCCCACCAAGGCCCGGTTTGGCCTAGTTTTGCATTCTTGAGCAATCCCCGCCTTAACTGAATGGTTTTTCCTCCATTTCCAGCCAAGATCAGCAAGTTTCAGAGTGGGTTTCCAGCACCTTGCAAGCCCATTTTGAGGTGCTTGTGGGCCCGGTTTTTAGGCCCGCTTTGGAGAAAAGCGTTCCCTGCGCCATTCCCGTCAATTTGATCAGACCCGCGCGTTATTCCGGTGAGTTTAGCTCACTAATCCTTACTTAGTTTGCTAATGATGCTTACGGGTTGATTATTGTTAATTAAGTAGGATTAGGTGGTTGCATTAGAGTAGATTAGTGATTATTAGTTAATTGCAAGGCATGTTAGGTGGTTAGACATAGTCATTAGGGAGTAAAAATGCTCTATTATTTATTGAATGTCTATTGGGATTTTTCCCGACCCGTCTTGGGCTCCAATTAGGCATTACGGGCCTAAATTGGATTTAGTGTATTTATTTATTCATTTTCGAAATTAATTAATTAATTAATTATTTTTCAGAGATTAGGTTAGGATAGCCAACAATCGAAGTTTTATGCTAATTGTCGTGGTGCAGGCCGTTTATTTATTTGAACTCTACGTTGTGTTGAATTGAATTGATTGTACAATTTGAAGAATTAATCTTATATTGAGTTGAATTTGAATAATTGACTGGTAGATGGCTGAATATAATTATTTATCGCCAATAATGCTTTGATGGGCTAAAGTAGAGAGAATTGTGAGAGTGAAATGAAAATACTCTTGGCTAATACCAATCAAGTACGATGTTATGGACATACGTGGTTCGATGATTAATGATATCACTGGCGAAAATGGCACCTTAAAGAACGCATGTAATTGTCTATTACATAAATCATTATGGACATACGTGGTTCGGTGATTAAGGATATCATTAGCAAAAACGACGCCTTAAAGAACGCATGTAATTGTCTATTATATACATCACGTTGGCGAAATGGCACCAAAGAGAAAGAATGTACGTGATTTACGGATATACATGATTCGATGATTAAGGATATCACTGGCAAAAATGGCGCCTTAAAGAACGCACGTAATTGTCTATTACATATGTCACCTTTGCAAAAACAACGCCCGAGAGCATTAATGTGGCTTTGTGACTAAGTATATTATTGGAGGTTATATAGTGTGGAGTGGAATGACCTAGAAATGGTCCAACTAACATGTAATCGACTAGGTCGATTAATCAATGATTTGATCTGATGTCATAAATTGATTGATTGTTTAATACGATATATGAGGCATTTGTGTATAACCTTGAATTTCTGGTTGGGACTGAGGCTAAGGTAAGTCTTCTGACTTGTGCTGTGCTTAGGCAATCATGTGCTGTATTGGTTTACTAATCAAGTCTTAGGGGGTAGAACTCATTGAGACATTGTCTCAATGGTTATTGTATAACCATTTCAGACCCGTAGATGGCAGCACCTCCGCCTCCTCATCCTCCCATACATTATGGCATTCCTAAAGAGATTACTGAAGTTGGGTATGACTTCCCGATAGACCCCCACCCCGAAGGATTAGAGTATGTGCTAATAGAGTCCAAGGTTTAGGTTGATGTGGGTAGAGATGACCTGGTGCCCCACGAGTATCGATCATGGTATCGCCACTACCATAATGGGCGAAGAGAGGGTCCCGTCCCGGAAGGTGATGTGCCTCTGTACGTCCTAGAGGCAGCATTCTGGCTGAGGATGGCAAACCCTAAGGATGGGTCGATAGTGGATGTCAAGGATGCCAAGCTCGAGGGCGATCCTGAGTCACTAGTTTACTTAGCCGGGGGTGCTAACTGGAGTGATGTAGAAGAAGGGGAGATCGTCGAGCAAGACAAGCCATGGGAGGAAGAGCCAGAGGAGGAGGAGCCCGAGGAGAAGGAACTAGAAGAGGACGAAGACCTTGAAGAGAATGAGATTTATTCAAAAGAACTAGAGAAGGATCAGGATGATCCCGAGTAAGACTCGGATGAGGACTGAGATCCCATCCTATTTTGTCAGACTTTGTTTATATGTGGATAGGCGTTAGATCAGACCTATGTTAATAGTATTGTAGAATACTATGAGGTGCTTGTATAAAATTGTGGTTGTGAATTTTCAGTATGAAAAATATGGCCCTGCTTTTCTATCCCATTGTTTTATTGTTTGGGGATTTATAATTGCTTCCGCGCGTGCATATTAAAATAAAAGGGTCAGCGATACATCCTGGGATATCGCATTTAAAATCGACTAAGGTAAGGGATGTGCGTGTGCTCGAGGATCGGGGCGTGACAAAAACTCTCCAATGTCAAAAAGATTTCTCAAAACACTAGTGCTGTCTGAAATTATTTTACTAAAATTGCAAACATCCCAACATGTGCATAAATGATCAGCTGACGATTCGCTAGGATGCCCAATTATCAGCTGGAAGATGGTAATAATGATTCAACAAATCAGGGACCAGATGGGTAGTGAGAGTCTACTGCAGTCCTAACTGTATGACAACAGCAATTACAACCTCCATGAACTGCTTCAATGTGAATAGCTGCTTCAAAAACTAATCAACCATAACTACAACAGGCAATTAAATAGCTCGTATAAAGAAGGGACTGAGGCAATGTGTTTGCGAGGGATGGCGTTAAATTTCCTCAGCATTTATGAGAAAAGCACGGAAGAACCTTCCATGGAAATATACGTTCAAGAATTACGCAAATTAGTGGACATCCATTGATTAGCACCGAGTTGAATAGCCTTAGATCATGCTGCAAAGTGCCACCAAACTACTCCATGTTGAAGACACAGTTGTATCATCCAATCAGCATGGAATCTAGAGAGTTCGATATATTGCTGACACACAATGACAGCTCTGACTAAGAAGAAATAATCTCTGGCTACGCTTCAATTTCAATGCCATAATAGACATCTAGGTAGAATTTGAGCAATGAGGACTCTGTCGTCCCTCTCAATCAGCTGAGTCGGAAAACCGATGGACATTTCTAGCTGAGACGTTATAAGTGAATCTACTGTCAAGTTTTCTTATCAATAATAAGTTTAATATGCAATTCAGTTTTAATGCCGACTATGACATTTTGACAAAGCAGAATAAGATTCGACTATTTAGTGGTATAAACCCCTGTAAAGTAAAAAAAAAAAATACAACAAATTTCCTTTCCTTGGGAATTGGAAGAGAAGACCTCGTGATGCTGCTGATATGAGAATAACAAAAAAAAGAACTTTGTGCTAGCTTATACTATTGAGTAAATATAGTGGACTTGGAAATGAGCAATATTGACGGCTCGCTGTTTATAGAAACTTTGGCATTGATAAAATATTCGAGGCACAAGTCATCATACCAGAGGAAGGGACAGTTTAGTTCACATGAGAAGTCCCGGGTGGCAGCATTAGCAACAATCCTCACCATTCCGTTTTGTTATGTTCTTTCATCTTCTGAGATTTTCAGCGCATTTTGTTGTCAACTCAATTCAGGCAAAAGGCAGATTACACTATTAACTAGGAAATAAGGAAAATGGTGCGATCCCACCTTCTTTATCTTCCAATTTATTTCCTTCTTCCATGGTCATCACCAATGTAACTCTATAAAGATAATTAAAGACCTATAATAAACAGTGCTGTTAGGCCAGAAAGTGAGAAAGGATTGTAAAATTATTGAGCAAAGACTTTTAAACACGACCAGAAAGTCGTAAAAACTGGTGACAAAATGATGGCACAGAATGCTTCTTCTTCTTCCTCTTTCAGCTTCTATCATTGCTTGGTGAGATTTTGTTGCCTTCTCCTGGTTGTGTCCTTGGAACAAGTTATGCAGAAGTTCTGGACGACCTGGAGGTGTGTGCGCGCTCTTATAGTTTTAAACCACATCATCACATACGAACCTTGTAATTCGGTCTCATACTCATTCGCTTTTCCAATTAGCTGCTGTCACATGAGTTTTGAAAATAATCAATAATTGTGCTAGCTACGTATGTACTTTGTCATAGATTCAGGAAAAGATTGCATGATAAATTCAGGTATTTCATCAAAAGTTATGAACACTAGCTAATTCAACCTCGTGAGACTTGTTAAAGATGGTCAGAACATAAGGGTGATGGATGTGTTACACGAGATGGTTGAGACTAAACTGCATTACGCTCTCCAGTCGTCTCGAAAAGAGATATGGGCGTGGCTGCATTGATCCTTACTTAGTTCTGTCTTTTTTTCAGATGCATTTGTTATGAGGAGTCTAAAATCAGCTGAAAGTTGAGAGCATAGACTCGAGAGTCCATCAACACTCTCCAAGTCGTGCTGGCTGGGAGCAGTGGACAGCAGTGGTTGTGATTGGAGAATCACGGCGGGGTGGAGGAGGTCGGGGAGGTGGGAGGAGGGGCTGACATGGTGGGCGAGTGGGAGGGGTGGAATCGGGAGTGAAGGCGGGGAAGTGATGAGGAGGTTCTTGCTTGCGCATTTTGGTGGTATTGGAATATTGTTGGTGGTGGCCGTGGTGCTTTGATGGTGGCTGCAGCATGGCTCGTGGCGGTGGAGCATGGGCACAATGGGTGATTTGGTGGTGGCTAGTGGCAGTGGGCAGTTGGTGCGGTAGTTGAGCTAACGGCATCCTCACAGTGGTGGTGTGTAGGAGTGTGCAACAGGAACCACTCGAACCGGAAACCGGACCAACCGATTTTGGGCAATTCCCACGGTCGGTGGTCCAGTTCTCAGTTCCTATTCTTGGAACCAGTGGCCGGTCGATCAAGTTCCCAATTCCAAGGTGGGAACTAGACCGACCGAACCGAATTTAATATATTTAAAGCTTATAAACATATAATATATATTTATTACATATATTATATATAAAACTTACTACAACCGGAATTGCAATCATTATGGCCGAAAGACTACCAAAACTCTTCTCGTTCCTCTTTATTTAAAGAGAAAGCCTACTTGTTAGTTTCTTCTTCCACCTGATGTGAGACTAAGGCTCCGTTCGTTTCGCGGAAAATAACTTCCAGGAAAATATTTTCCGGATTTTCCGGTGTTCGGGTGGCGGAAAATCACGGTCAACGGAAAACATTTTCCGTTGACCGGAAAATTTACATGCAAAGCTGTGGAAAATGTTTTCCACTTCTGAAAAGTGGAAAACATTTTCCACAACTTCCCCTGCTTTTTTTTTTCTTTCTTTCCTTTTTATTTTTCTTCCTTTAGCTTGGACGGTGGCCGGCCCCGACAGCGGCCGGCGACCGGCGACCGGCGACCGGCGACCAGCCGTGGTCGCGAGCCGCCTAGCTCCGCCCGGGCCGGCGAGGCTCCGCCTAGCCCGATCCGTGGAAGGCCGCTCGCCCGAGCTCGGCGAGCTCGAGCCTCACCAGATCGGGCGAGGCGGAGCCTCGCCGGCTTGAGGCGGAGCTCGGCCTCACAGTCCGGCGGGAGCCGGGCGGGGCTCGAGCCTCGCCCGAGCTCGCCCGAGGCCTGGCGAGCCGCGAGCTCGCCGGATCTAGCGGCGGAGCTCGGGCTGATCGGGAGCCCGAGCTCCGCCGCTAGATCCGGCGAGCTCGCGGCTCGCCGCGACCTCTCGCGAGCTCGGGCGAGGCTCGAGCCCCGCCCGCTCGCCCGGATCTGCGACGGACCTTGGTCGGCCGGATCGCGACTCACCATCTTCGGGCGTGCGGCAGCGGAGGAAGGAGGAGGAAGAAGGAGGAGCGGCGGCGGAGGAAGGAGGAAGGAGGAAGGAGGAGGAAGAAGGAGGAGCGGCGGTGGAGGAAGGAAGAAGGAGGAAGAAGGAGGAGCGGCGGCGGAGGAAGAAGGAGGAAGGAAGAGGAGCGGCGGTGGAGGAAGGAAGAAGGAGGAAGAAGGAGGAGCGGCGGCGGAGGAAGAAGGAGGAAGGAAGAGGAAGAAGGAGGAGGAAGGAGGAAGGAGAAGGCAAAAGAAAAGGAAAAAAAAAAGAAAAAAAAGAAATTAGTTAACGAACGGTGGAAAATGTTTTCCACTCAAAATTTAAGAATTAACCGAACACCGGAAAATATAGCAATTTTCCTGGAAAATAACTTCTGGAAAAATATTTTCCGGAGATGGTCAATTTTCCGTGAAACGAACGCTACCTAAGGCTCGAGGAGACCCTCATTCCTCACGCTCACTCCCTCTCTCTCTCTCTCTTGCTCCCCTCACTTGCAAAACACAAGGCATTCATAGCCTCCAAGAGTGCCACATCGACCAAATACTCAAAGAGCATAAGAGAGATTGCCTATAAAATCTAAGCCAAGCACAATCTTAGCCATATTGTTCACAACCTTTATGATTAAGATTGAGTATAAAATACATGAAATGTGATTGATGTTCACATGGGTTTAAATTTTTTGCATGTGGCAACATGTGCAATTAGTTTTATTGGACCACTCGAGAACTGAATTGGATTGATTGGTGAAGCACGGCCACTCTTTAGTGAAAGAAAAAAAAATGCTTGGTTCCGTTGGACAGGATTGGACTGGGCCAAAACTAACAATCCGGTCCGGTTCCCGGTCCTACAACTTAACAGTCCAGTCCACAGTTCCCAATTTGGGGAACCGGTTCTCCCAGTCTGGTTCTCGATTCCACTTCAGAACCGGATTGAATTGGGAACCGTCACCCCAAGAGGTGTGCATTTGAGGTGGCGAGGAGGTGGCGAATAGCTGGGCGGGTGGTGGTGGTGCGTTTGTGGCAACAGCTTAAGTTAGTTCACGGCAATGATTAATCTTCAAACAATAAAAATGAAATTCCGCATTAAAGTTAAATCAATAGTTAAAGAAAGAAAAATAACGAAATGTAACTCTAAGGAATGAGAGTTCACTCATTAATTTCTTATTAATTAAACCATACAAGACCCAATAATCTCCATACACTATTTTCACTAATCTCTACGTATTTGGAAATGCTCAATGTAGTAGAAACTATACACGTCTTATTGACTTTTAAGAAAGTGACCAATAGAAAATACGTCTAAATCGTTATTGCGTCTAACGTGTATAGGAACAAAAAGGTTTTGATTAGTACCTTCATTCAAGGCCCATTCTATTCCATCCTTGAGGATGGACGGTTGGATTCAAAACTTCACCCTACTGCATAGCACTTCTTCTATCCACCCATGCAGAATCTCTAGTACAAGGATGTACCCAAAAAAATTGGAAGATGCATGCACTCTCTGAAAAAAAAAATTAATAAGTTGAGCGAAAAAGTTGTCAATATACATCTTCCAGATGTGAGTAAGTTTCGGCAGGTAAATCTATAAAAAAATTCAACTATTATTCTACCGCATCAATCCGTGAGATTTTCTCTGAGTTCCTACACTACTGGTCTATAGTCTAGATGCATTTTCCATCAGAATATCTGCTAATTTATTATGAGATCTATCGGCAATTAGATAAATGACAGAGTTCTCTCTCACCATTGTCAGAGTTCTCTCTCGCGGTATGCTCGAGATTGTCTTCATGCCTTCATCTTTGGACTTTCTTCCTCGCAACTGAACTCACACTCCATCCTTCTCCTTTCTCCTTGGAAGCTCTTCTCTGGTTTTTACCCCGTCTACCTTGCACATCTGGTCGTGTACCGTGCTTTACTTTCGATTGTTTTTGCTGCATGTTGGTCGATCCTTGACATGCAACCAAGCCGTCTTCTTATCTGCAATCTGGAGCCTGTCAATCAACTTATATAAGTATCTTCCTATTCAAAATGGCCACGGATGAGGAAGAAAATTCCTCTCGAATCGCATCACTATGTCATCGCCTGGGACGCCTCTACTCAGAACAAGAATTGGAGGTATGGGAAGATGTACAGGATACGGACAATATCGAAGAATGTCGCCTCATCCTTGTGGGTAATATTTTCACAAACCCTACAGTTAACTTACCTGCTTTTCAAATTGCGATGAAGAAAGCGTGGCGCGCAGACCATGTGGAAATCTCTTCCAGCGATAGTGGTATCTATATTATCAAATGCCGATCTGAAACAGAAAAAACGACGTATATTAGATGGAAGCCCTTGGTTATTTTCTGGTCATCTAGTCAATTTACGCCCGTGGCAACCAAAAACTCCCTTACACTGTTATGACTTTTCCAAGTGTCCATTCTGGGTTCATGTTATTGGTCACCCTTGGAATGGAACACTCCTCAACTTCTAAGTAGAGCAATTCAGCACATGGGAAGAGTTTTGGAGGTCAAACCTGATACCTCAGGCAGAGTGCGTATTGAGATTGACCTGCAAGCACCTTTAAAATCAGGTAAGCTCATCAGCATAGCAGGGAAAGCTCTATGGCTCGATTTTAGGTATGAAAGACTCTCCCACTACTGTTTTTCATGTGGGAAACTTGGGCATTACGTTGCATCATGCAAAGATTTCCCTTATGATGAAGCACAATTCGAGGGACGAGAAACAATGGTTTATGGCCCGTGGTTGAGGGCGGAAGTCCGACAGCATAGCCCCTATTGGGATGCCTTTTATAATCCAAAATGTCATTTGGAACCTATGGAAGAAACCATACCTGAAACCTCCAACTCTGCCTCTTCCCCTCCCAGCATTACCTCCACTCGATTATGTTCCTAAGGTCTCTGTTTCCACCCCTGTTATTCCAACTGAACCACAATTTCAACATCCAGTTTCTAGAACAACAGATTTGGTCCCTGCAAATACCAAGTTAAAAGGCATTCAATGTCCTTCTATCGTCATTCCTCAACAGAAGAAACAAAAGAATCCTAGAACACGATAGCAGGGGGAACAAGCAAGAAAACAAAGAGATATTCCCCTTATGAGATTAAATCTACCTATCCATCTGAGTTGGATGAATCCCACCTATTAGATACCCCTGTCTTAGTGGCTGATGATCCCTCTCCATGGGCTTTGGCGGTTGGCCCTCAACAGCCTCCACGTTCCCAATGAAACTACTAAGTTGGAATTGTCAGGGGTTGGGCGCTCCCCTGACAATTCAAACCCTCAAGGCTATGTTAGCCTCAGAAAAGCCCGATCTAGTCTTTTTAATGGAAACTAAGAATGGAGAATCAGTTTTGAAGAACTTACAACGCCGCTTTCACTTCTCTCACTCTTTTTTGAGAGATCCTACTGGTCAGTCTGGTGGTCTTGCAGTTTTTTGGACGGATCTTTTTTATGTTACTGTTGTTAACTCTGGTCAGAATTTTATTGATCTTATAATTCTGGACCCATCCTCGGCTGCTTCGATGCATATCACCTATCTTCATGCTCCTGCAATCTATCAAGCTCGACAAGATTTTTGGGATATAATCAGAACTATCTATGCAGCTAATTACTTACCTTGGATGTGCATTGGGGACTTCAATGATTTTCTATTCCCCTAGAACAAAGTAGGAAGAAGGCCTGCAATGTTTTCCGAATGCAATCTTTTCGGAAATTGATTAACGACTGTGCTTTAATTGAATTGGAAAGTAAAGGTTGTGAATTTACCTGGTCAAACAATAGAGAGGGCGATGATTTGGTGAAGGAGAAGTTAGATCATGCCTTTTGTTCTTTGGACTGGAGTTTATCTTATCCCTCTACAGAAGTTTTTGCTCTTCCCTCGATTGGATCGGACCACTGCCCACTTATGCTGCATACTCACTATCAATCTGCTAAGCCAAAAAAGACCTTCCATTATGAAGCTTTCTGGAGCCATCATTCTGAATGTAAAGAGGTAGTTAAATCAGCATGGGAAAGTAGTCCTACCTCCTTAAGTTCAAAATTATAGACTGTCTCCCTCAACCTTGAGAGATGGAGCAGATCTCGATTTAGTAATGCCAAACAACACATCCTTCAATTACAGCAACATCTTCAAATCATCACCAACAGAAAATCCTATCAGGTGGGAGACAAAGAATTAGCCTCTTCAATTAGAACAGAAATACAACAGTTGTGGAATCAAGAGGAGCAGTTCTGGGCGTTGCGCTCCCGACTAAACTGGTTAACATGGGGAGACAAAAACTCAAGATTTTTCCATGCCTATACCGTGCAACGACGACAAAGAAATCGCATTTGTATGTTAAAGGATGATGACCAGAACTGGATAAGGGATCCACAACAACTTAAAGATATCACTATGGGGTTCTTTTATCAACTATACCAATCAGTGGGAACCAGAGATTTTAACCCATTTCTACGTCAATGTCCTCCAATTGTTACTCCACAAATCAATGATCACTTACTAAGTCAGGTAACTGAGGAGGAGGTATATCAAGCTACCTTTCAGTTGGGTGCTTCCAAGGCTCCTGGCCCAGATGGTCTCAACAGTCTGTTCTATCGGCATCACTGGAAAATCATCAAAACGACCATTGTCAAAATAGTGCAAGACTTTTTCCAATCAGGTTTCATGCATCCAAATTTAAATAAAACAATTCTGACTTTGGTTCCTAAAGTACAACATCCAGAAAGCATAAACCAGTATCGCCCCATTAGCCTATGCAACTTCGCATACAAGATTATCTCTAAAGTTATGGCTAATAGACTCAAATCATACTTACCTAGATTGATCAATCCAGAATAGGCATCATTTATAAGTGGTAGACAGATTCAAGATAATATCATGATCGTTTAGGAAGTTCTTCACCAGTTCAAGGTTAGATCTAGATCAAAACGATTCAATCTTATTCTGAAAACTGACATGCAAAAAGCCTACGACAGGGTTGAATGGGACTTTTTAGCGGCTTATTTACAGCAGTTGGGCTTTGCTAATAAATGGGTTACTATGGTCATGGCCTGTATCACTACAGCTTCTTTCAGCATTCGATTCAATGGAGAACAGCTCCCATATTTTAAACCTACTCGAGGTATCCGGCAAGGTGACCCCTTATCCCCTTACATATTCATTTTGCTTGCTAATGCTTTATCTACTATTATAAATCAAGCGGTAAGTATGGGTCACTTACAGGGGATTCAATTTAACCAAACATGTCCAAAGCTATCTCATTTAATGTTTGCGGATGACTCAGTCTTTTTCCTCAAAGCCACAGTGTTTGAATGCCAGAATCTTACGAATATACTTAACCAGTACTGCCATGCAACAGGACAGCTTATCAATAGAAACAAATCTGGTGTTTTTTTCAGCAAGAATTGCCCTATGACTCTACAGAATACTTTAGCCAGAGAAATGCGCATACCTGTGGTTAGCAAATATGGCAAGTATCTGGGCATCCCTTCGGATTGGGGACGTTCCAAACGTGAGATGTTCTCATGGATCCTAGCCAAAATTAATGCAAAGTTAGCTGGTTGGAAGGAAAACCTTTTATCTAAAGGGGGCAAGGAGATTTTATTAAAAGCTGTAGTTAAGGCATTACCTCAGTATGCCATGTCCATCTTCAAGCTTCCCTTATCACTCTGCAGATTGATAGAAAAGAAGATATCAGCATTTTTGTGACATCCAGAATTTCGGATTCTAATTTCGATTGGATAAATATGGCCATTTTTGTTCAGTTGAAGCCAGGGATTGGGAAATTAGGATGCAAGTTGGATTATATGACGGGAAAAGTCATGTAATGGACAATGATATCTTGATGGATTTATTTGGACTTCAATTGAAATTATTTGTTTGAGAATTGAAGAAATTTGAGTGAGACTAAAGAAGAAAAATTAGCAAAATTCGTATGCCCATAGACCCAACATTTTAAAATACCTAAAGTCTTCTAGAAGGGGTATTTTGGGGCTTGAAAAGGTAAGTGGAGGACAGCCATTTGGTGGGCCCATTCGAAGACCAAAGAGGGGGGAGAGAAATTGGTTTTCTCTTCTTCTTCTTCTCTCCTCCTCCGTCGACGAACCCCCCTTTTTTCCTCTTCGGTTGCTCGGCACCATGGAAGCCGAAGAAGCCGAAGCAGCTCCGCTCGTCGCCGCTTCTTGCCGCCGTCGTTGCCCACCGAAGTTGGAGCCGCCGCCGCTGCTCCATGGTCGTCCGCGCATCTCCGCCCTCTCTCCTTCCTCTGGTTCGAACAGAACCGAACCAGGAGCAGAAGAAGAAGCCGCGCAAGAGCAGCTCGCCGCACGCCGCCGAGCCGCTGTCCGCACCACCCACGCACGCCGCGCGCGCTCCGCCACCGCCCCTTCTCGTTTGCTGTCCCCGCCGTGCGTCGTCCCGCTCCTAACCACCTCTGTTCAGCTCTGTCTTGGCCAGCACCGGCCACGATCCGGCTACCGTGGGCCACTGCTCGGCCTCGCCAAGCCACCACCCGCTCTCCCGACCTCTTGCCGCCCCCAACCCTCTCTCTTTCTTGCTGTTTTGCGGCCAAACCAGCAAACCCACAGAGTGGGTATCCAGCTGTTCGTGGGCCGTTTTGGGCCTTTTCCCGGCCCCGAACCCGAGCCGTGCTTTGGGAACAATCGTTC
Source organism: Eucalyptus sideroxylon x Eucalyptus melliodora (assembly GCA_016097485.1). Taxonomy (NCBI): domain Eukaryota; kingdom Viridiplantae; phylum Streptophyta; class Magnoliopsida; order Myrtales; family Myrtaceae; genus Eucalyptus; species Eucalyptus sideroxylon x Eucalyptus melliodora. The sequence continues at coordinate 31,434,886 of CM027825.1, read as the reverse complement.
CTCGCATCGCCGCCGTCGGATTGATCCAATTTGCGCGCGATTTGGTGAGTAATCTCACTAATCCCGGATTAGTTGGCTAATTATGCTTTAGGTTGGTTTAGTTTTAATTAATTATGTTTAGGTTGTTAGATTAGAAGTAATTAGCAATTATTAGTCAATTGTGATGCGATTTAGATAAATTGATTGTGCAATTAACAAGTAGACGTGGTCTACTATTTATTGGGAGAGTCCCGGGAATTTTCGGACCCCTAATTGAGCTTCAATTTGATGATTTGGGCCTAAGTGAGATTTTTGGCATTTAAATATTAATTTTCGGAATTAAATTAAATAATTATTTATTTTCCGAAAATTCAAGGGAGATGGTCTGGAACCGGAAAATTATACGGATGACTGTGATGAAGTCCGTTTATTTAATCGGGCTTTATTTTAAGCTAAATTGAATTTTTAATGTTAATTAATTTTCGAAATTAATTAAATAATTATTTATTTCCTGAAAATTGAACTGGGATGGCTCGTGACCGGAAAGTTATGCTGATGACCGTGGTGAAGTCCGTTTATTTAATTGGACATTAATTTGAGCTAAACATAATTTTTAATATTAAATAATTAATTTTCGAAATTAATTAATTAATTATTTATTTTTCAGAAATTAAGATTGAGATGGCCGACGACCGAAATTTCGTGCCGATTGTCATGGCACAATACGTTTATTTAATCGAGTTGTAGTTTGTGCTGAATTGAATTATTTATGAAATTGAGAATTATCCTTTAATGGAATAATCTTTGATTATTGATTGGAAAATAGCCGGGTGTCAATTGACAGCACCAAAAGTGTTTTGGTGGGCTGTAGAGAACGGTGGGAATTATGAAAAAGGAAATTATAATATTTTGGCTAAGGTCGACCGTGTCCCCACACACGGCTATTTTATCGAGAAGGATATCAGATGGAATGGATTGAATGGTTCGATAGTATACTATATCATCCTACGGGCTCTGATATGTCAGCTTAGCGAGAGCAGTATACTAGTGTACTATATCAGCCTATGGGCGATATGTCAGCTTAGCGCGAGCAGTACACTTTATCAACTTAGTGGGAGCATCGGGGGTATACTATATAAGCCTGCGGGCGATATGTCAACTTAGCGAGAGCAGTATACCGGTATACTATATCGGCCTACGGGCGATATGTCAGCTTAGCGAGAGCAAAGATACCTTAACCCCGTCGCCTTAGTGCGAGCTATACTATCTATATATCAGCTTAGAGTGAGCAGTCCTGACTATGGTCGGACTTATAGATAGTATTGAATGTGCCGACCAAGCATGGGTCGTGATGACGTGTAATCGATTAGGTCGATTGATCATTGCTTGATCTGATGTTGTGAATTGATCGATTGATTGGAAATGACCATGAGATGGTCTGATTGACTTGTAATCGACTAGGTCGATTGATCGATAATTCGATCTGAGTGTGACTTGATGTGATTCATTGCACTGGTTGGATGTTGTGAATTGATTGATGATGGGAATGACCGTGAGTGGTCTTGTTGGCTTGTGATCGACTAGGATGGTTTGATCGATGCTTCGATCCGTGATATGATTGCTTGAGTGCCTATTGTGAATTGTACTGACTTGCAGGTGGGATATGATGCCAAGGTACGTCTTCTGCCCTATGCGTGTATAGGCAGCCTATAGTATAATAGTTTACTAATTGGGCTTAGTGGGGTAGAACTCGCTGAGATGTAGTCTCATCCCGGTTTGGGGAAAAACATTTCAGGACCCGTTGAGAAGCCGAGGAGGAATCGAGAAGGAGAACTCGGAGGTGAAACCCGAGTAGAAGGACTTTTGGAAGAAGAAGATAATACCGAGAGAGATTTTGAGTATGACTGAAGGGATTGAGATTTCATCTTCTTTGTGAACTCCAATTGATGTGAATAGTTATGAAGTTCTCTAGTTGATGTCATGCACAAAAGTTTGATTATAAATTTCAATATGAAAAATATGGCCCTGCTTTTCTATCCCATTGTTTTATTGTCTGGGGATTTTAACTGCTTCCGCATGTGCTTAAAAATGAAAGGGTCGGCGATACATTGTCCTGGGATATCGCATTATAAAATCGACCAACTGAGACGGATGTGTGCGTGCCTGAGGATCGGGGCGTGACAATTTTGGTGGAGCAAGAACAATACTGATTCTGGTATTCATTGGACAGCATGGACAGAATTAAAGAACTCCAAAGCAGAGGGAGGCATGGGTTTCCGAGATCTTATATTTTTCAATTTAGCAATGCTCGGGAAGCAAGCGTGGCGTCTGTTCCAGCAACCTAATGCTATATGGAGTCAACTTTTCAGGGGCCTATATTTTAGACAATCTTCTTTTCAAAATGCTACCCCAGGATATAGACCTTCCTGGGGGTGGCAGAGCATATTAAAAGGCCGAGATGCAATTCTTCCTAAGCTTCGATGGTTAGTGGGGGATGGTTCCAAAATTAATATACGAGCAAACACCAGAGGAAGGTGAACCCATTCTAGTTGCTGGCATTCTAAACTCATCTACTTCTACATGGAAGAAGGATCTCATCTCTCATCTGTACAATGCCCAGGTTAGTGAATTGATTTTCAATACCCCTATAAACTCAGCTCTGGGTTCGGATCAATTAGTCTGGACACCTACTTCATCAGGTGATTTCTCTGTTAAGAGCTGTTACCAATACTTATCTTCAACCCAAAAACACCCTCCCACTACTGCCTCATCCTCATACCAAAACCCTGGTCAATTGTGGAAAAAGATATGGCATATGCAGACGGCTCCTAAGATCCGAGTATTTATGTGGTTAGCATGTAAAAATGCCCTTGCGACCAAAGCCAACCTTTATCACAGACACATTTCCCCAAACCCATACTGTTGTCTATGTAATCAGAACATTCCTGAGACCATCGAACATCTATTTTTCTATTGCTCTTGGACGCATGAAATTTGGAATCATAATATGATCAAAATCCCTATCTCTCTTACCTCTGTTCGACGCCTGGATGAATGGGTTGCCTTCAGAGCTACTCAGTCTCGAGCTTCCCCAAGTTTTGAAGTCCTTGCCAATCTAATGTGGGAAATTTGGTGTCATCGCAACAATGCCATCTTCAGACAGAAAGCCCCGATCCCACCCAAGTAGTGGAGAATGCTCTGGCCCAAAACCGCATATTCCAGTCTTTTCAACCCTATCAACCTCGATTTCAAGAAGCTAGCGTTAGTAATGATCGTCAATGGAAACCTCCTGTTCGGGGTACTATCAAATGTAATATTGATGGATCATTCTCACCAGGCGATCAGCAAGGCCGATAGCTTGGTCTATTATGCACCTATCATCGTATACTTTCCACTTAATGATGGGAAGGGTTGTTTTTGCATCAATTGAGGTTTGTTTTATGATCTAAATAAGACTCTTACATGGCACAACTAGTCTTTACCTGCACTCCCCGATCCGGCAAAACCTAGAAGAAAAAAAAATTGATGTACTAGGAAACCGTTCATGCGTAATCATTAAGCTACCAGGTATTACAAATTCTATATGGTCTCATTTATACAAATACGTAATAACAAAGTATTGCTAAAGCATCACTTCCCACGATGACGCATAAGACTTAAGATAACTAGAGAAGTCTTATTCATATTGCAAAACTTGGATTTACTGTATTCTCCACCAAAAATGCTCCACCTAAGCATATATTTACATTTCGCTGGACAATTGGTTTTGGTCTCTTCACCTCAAAGGCTTGCCTTTTATTGTCATTAATTACATTTGAGTACTCATATTTTTTTCATGAATTGCTCCTTTATGTTATAGAGCAAATGAATAAAAGAATCTTTTACAATACTTATTCCCTTTTTGATAATTATTCGTTTCCTCTATTAGTCATTTATTTCGGCGTGACGTTGGGGTTCATGTCTAGTTAAATTGTAAATTATTGTCTTTCTGTGTTCTCATAGAGTGGAATTGCTAATTAGGCGCGTGGTTTACTCCAATTGAATAACACAATGATGAGATAAGCATAAAAGAAGAAGTTATTAATCAAACCTCTACGTCTGTTTTGCGCTATATGCACAATTGGTATCCTCAAGATGAGAACCGAATTGTAAACTATACTCCTTGTGAAAATGGGGACAATTTGAAGTTGGGAAAAAGAATCTTTTCATTTTCGTTCATTCGAATTCGAATGTCATAATTAATGATTCTTTTTTCCCAACACTACTCATGCGATTGGTTTTGTGATTCATGATGAACTTGTGCACGTGGATTAAGCGTGTGTTATGGAATCGATCTTCGCATAACCACATTATCAAAGACAGATAATGGATTTCGCAGTCCAGACTTACAGCTTACAATTTTTCTTAATCCATTAGCTTTTTTTTTTTTTTTTTTAATTTAGCAATCAGTTGGTGTCCGAGACATCTCTCACTCACCTCTACTGACTTCAACTAGGTGACTTAACACGATCTTTACATGTTTAGAGTTTATTCACTAATTAAGCAATCCTGTGCCATCGGGGAAAAGAGGACCGAAATATTGTGTTCTTTTACGAAGTTACGTGCTTCAAATGTAAACCATCAAAATTTCCCTGTGACGTCATTTTGCGACATATAAGCTGGGATGACTGCCTCATTTGACGTGTAAGAAAGCGTCGAATAGAAGAAAAACAAAATTTTAAATTGGTATAATGTAGTATGTTTCGTGCACATAATGACAATAGTAGAAACATTCGTATTAAATTCTCATTTTTTGGGCCGACAGTAGTAAGACTAGAAACGTTCGTTTTGACAGGTGATACTTCAACCCCATTGGTGTTTGCCATCATTGTGTGAGATATTCATAGTTGTTTTCACAACAGTATAAGAGCATGATTTTGCATACTGATCTCTCTTCAACTGCCGAGTATGGGAATAAATCGATCAGAGTATTTCTTAAAATGTTCAGTTTGGCAAACAATTAGTTTTCAATGATTAAACCGAAAACTATGTTGTTATCAGACATCCAAAGTTTCAGTGATTAAACTGCTTAACAGTCATCCTCTCGATACACCATCGCGTCAATTTGTGGATTGTCGGAACTCGGAAGGAGAAAATTTGGCAAAACTGATGAGAATGAATCAATCCATCTGCACTTCTGCTCTTCACCGTCTTGTTCAAGAATCTAGCGATCTCGCTAAACCTCTCGCTAAAAAAGAACATTTCCTTGGGAATTGGAAGACCGGACTTTGTGATGCTGCTGCTGATACTCAATAATTGAAGGGGACTTGGAAATTAGCACTTTGGCAGTATATCAAATATTTCATGAATTAGTCATCATACCAGTACACCAAAGAGGAGGTGGCACCGGAGTCCACATGAGAAGGTCCCGATAGCAGTGGTAGCTGCAATTTTGTTGTCAACTCAGTTGAGGCAATCCTCTTCTTCTCCTTCCCCTTCTCCTTCTCCTTCTTCATTCCTTGGTGAGATTCTGTTCCCTTCTCTTGGTTGTGTCCTTCAAGGCAAGTCGTTAAGAAGTTTTGGACGACCTGAAGGTGTGTCTCTTATAGTTTGAACCGCATCATCAAACGTAAACCCTATATTTGGGTCTCACACTCATTCGCTTTTCCAATCAGCTGTTGTCACATGAGATTTTGAAAATAATTATAATTCTACTAGCTACATATGTACTTCATGATAGATTCAGGAAAAGAATGAATGATAAATTCAGGTAATTTACGATATTTCATCAAAAATTACAAACACTAACAAATTCAACCTTAGAAGACTTCTAACTAGTCTCCCCCCGGGCACTTGCTAAAGATGGTCAGAAAATGAGGGCGATGCATGTGTTACACAAGATGGTTGAGAGTAAAAATGTGCCACACTTTCCAATCATCTCGAAGAGAGATAAAGGTGTAGCTGCATGGATTTTTAGTTTTTAGATGTATTTGGAATGAAGAACCTAAAATTAGCTGAAAGTAGTAAGCATAGACTTGAGAGTCCATCAATATAAACAAGGTTATTTTGACCTGGTCCAGGTTCTGGTGATCTACGAGTGACCTCTTCAATGAATCTCATCTATCAACACCAAAATCTGGGGACAGTAGTTTTGCCACACATTCTAGGGTCTCTGATTAATTTGCAGTTGGATCGCAATCAGCAAAATTCATTATCAGCCAAAGAAATAGAAAACAACGGACTTAAGAGAAGAAAAGTCAGCAATTAGCACCATCATCCTTGTTTGTGTTTATGAACAGAACGGATGCTGAAAAGGCAAAGTGCCCAAACTACAGAACAGAAAGGCGTACTTGTTACTTGGTTATTTTGCAATATCCAATTAGCGAAATTGGGAATTGTTTACTACGAGGCTATATTTAACTTTACAAATTTAATGCTGCATACATGAGATTTAAGCTCGTCGTGTCAGAGACCTTTATCACAACATTAAAAAGATATTATGAACTGACAGAAAAAGAGGAGATTGTCATCATGCATCCTAGTTCACGGATTTCTGGTGAAATTCCACAGCTCAAATAGTATAAGCACACCAATTGTTCTATTATGGTACAACTGGTAGTATATACCTCCATCTGCAGAGCCTCATTGGGTTTGAAAGTGATATCATTAGAACGAGACCGCATCAAACAACTCCGCATCAGGGTAACATGCAGAAAGATCAGCACCTACATATTCGATTAACAGAGAGGTAGAACCTAACAAGCATATAGGAAGCACATTCAATTAAGTATAGGCAGACAAGTTACTCTTTCACTAGTTATGGTAGGATTGGCAGTGCATACCTCTATCTGCAGACCTGACTGAGTTTGGGAATAATACCATTAGAGTGCGTTGCATCAAAGAACTCTGCATCTGGTTAACATGTAGAAAAATTAACACGTATGTATTTGCTTAATAGAGATAGAACCTAATGAACATACAAAAAGTAGATTCAACTGAAAAATAATACATTCACAATCATTCAGTGTTGTGTTGATGAAACCATATCAAGTGCTTTGATCTTCACAGGCATAAAAAACTTCCTTAGGGCACTCCAGTTGGCCCGTGAGCCTGTTCAAGGTCGCAGAAAAGCTAGCCTTCAGCTGTTGCTGATGACACCTCAGCAAAATCCCTCTTCTTCATTTGATCGTTCTCTGGTATTGACTATGAATTGCCTCAGCCAAGTTAGCCAACCCAGATCAATCATTTGATAAAATGATTCCACAACAACATCAGGCTCTTAAGCTCCTCGCCTAGCTTGTTTCACAAAGCAAGCAAAAAATTGTCCCAATTATGCAAAAGGTCATCTATATAGCTCTTTGAATTGAAGACCAAAAGTAAGCCTTGATCATTACATAGACCAACCGGACTGTCACAAAAGTAGCACCAATTTATCTCACTAGATAATCTTTCAACCGTCTCACAATTGTTTATGGAAAGCCTGCCTACAGTCATAGATGAAAAAGGCTTGCCAAAACTAATTTTTACATTTTTAAATCACGTACCAGAAAAAAATTGAACCTTGATTTTTATTTTATTTCAATTTCTCTTCCTTACTTCCTTACTGGGAATTCATGCTCGAATGAACAATGGACAGGCTTTCCCATCATCACGAAAAATCGAGAGCTGTTTGTCCTAAACAGGATATCTACCAATAGTCAAATTTGACACATAAAATTGCTCACAAAAGGAGTTCAAAATGGCGAAGGATTTTTTAAAGGAAAATACTAGTTTGAGACATAGAGAAAAAAGGGATCTGGCACGCAATTTATAAATTGAGTTGCAGAAGATCAACCTCTTGATGCAAAATTCTCATCTTGGGTTTACCAAGAGGGAAACTGTAAATCACTAAGTAATTCTTGTTTACCTATGTCATTAATTTTCATTTGTTGCCTCACAAGCCGCCAATCTATCTGCAAAAATTGCCGATTGAAGATTAGTTGAAAAAACATTGACGTGATGCAATCAACAGCAAATATATTTAGGCAAATCCAGATCAAATAGATACCAAGCGTCGAGCAAATAATTCTTAAAAGATATATCTGTTAGAAAAGTATTACACTTTTCACTCATGCTAGTTGTTAAGGACAAAGAATCTTAACAGATGACCAACGCCTTTTAACGTATGAAGAACCACAATCGGATCTAAATTTTGATCTTGGCTGAAGCATCACGTTAGCTTCTAGGACCGACTTCCCCACTCTTGCAATTATGTAAGACTGGGAATTGAGTCTCCACACCACATAGATTATGACAACTATTGATATTCAACTCTTTCAAGTTCCAAAAACATCATAGGTCAAGTAATCTTTCAATGGAACCGGGATTACAGACATTGAACATCTCTAACAACTCCATCTTATCAAGACCTTGTACTTCGACTAGACTGTCGAAATAGCAAGTATTTAATTGCTTCAAGCCCTCGTAATTTCAGATGGATCGGCCTTCTAATGGACTTGCAGCTATATGTATGTATTGTCTCCAAGAACTCCAATTTACCTTGGCCCTAAATTTCAACTAGATTATCACAATCCTCAATTTCCAATCCTTTCAGAAGATTCAATTGGGAGAGGTCTATTCTTTCAATGGAATTGCAGTGTTTTATTGACAACTCTTCCAAGTACATGAATCCGTCAAGCTCAGGCAATATCAACTTAGGACAGGAGTCAACACAAAGTTTCAAGAGTCTTGAGGTAAGCTCTGGGAAGTACTCAAGTTGATCATATCCATAAAAATGAAGTTCTTCCAGGTGGAATAGGTAAGAAAGCTCTAGCAACTTGGGAATCAAGGAATTGACCTGAAGATATGTTAAGCCGAAGGAAAGCTCTAGCAACGATCAAGCTCCTTACAGCCCTCTTGGTCAAGGCATTAGAGAGAAGAAAGGTTTCAGATGCTTTCTAGCAGGTCAAATATCAATGTGCCAGTGATATGGAGAATCACAAGGGAAGAAAAGTCATCGTTTTCTCTTGGAATTCCCCCTTTTAGACTATCACAAGATTCAAGAAATAGCCTTTGGCGGTTTGTTCAACCATCCAATAGCAATGGGTAACTATTCAAGGTGAAAGATCCCCAATGCTTTGCAAATTCGGTAAATCCCAAATTGAGGTAGGAATTTCTTTTAATGAACAACACCCATAAAGGTTAAGGTATTTGACACAAGAAAGATTCCCAATTGAGATAACGATTTTTCTCAATGACTTGCAAGCCTCTAGTCTTAGTACTTTGAGAGAAAGAAAGATTTCCAATTGAGCTAGGTATTTTTGTCAATGACATGCAACCCTTTAGATCAAGTTGTTCGATAGAAGAAAGATTCCCAATTGAGCTAGGGATTTCTGTTAATGACATGCAACCCCCCCCAGATCAAGTTGTTCGAGAGAAGAAAGATTCCCAATTGAGCTAGAGATTTCTGTCAATGACATGCAACCCCCTATCTGAAGTTGTTTGAGCAAAGAAAGATTTCCAATTGAGCTTGGGATTTCTCTCAATGACACGCAACCCCCTAACTGAAGTTGTTTGAGAGAAGAAAGATTCCCAATTGAGCTAGGGATTTCTGTCAATGACACGCAACTCGTAGATCAAGTTGTTTGAGAGAAGAAAGATTCCCAATTGAGTTAGGGATTTTTGTCAATGACACGCAACCCCTTAGATCGCAACACCCTAGATCGCAACCGCAACCCCCTAGTTGAAGTTGTTTGAGAGAAGAAATATTCCCAATTGAGCTAGGGATTTCTCTCAATAACATACAACCCCCTAGCTAAAGTTGTTCGAGAGAAGAAAAATTCCCAATTGAGCTAGGGATTTTTGTCAATAACTTGCAACCCCATAGATCAAGTTGTTTGAGAGAAGAAAGATCCCCAATTGAGCTAGGGATTTCTGTCAATAACTTGCAACCCGATAGATCAAGTTGTTTGAGAGAAGAAAGATCCCCGATTGAGCTAGGGATTTTTGTCAATAGCAGGCAACCCCTAAGTTGTTCGATAGAAGAAAGATCTCCAATTGAGCTAGGAATTTATGTCAATGACACGCAACTCCATAGATTAAATCGTTCAAAAGAAGAAAGATTTCCAATTGAGCTCGGATTTCTATCAATGACTTGCAAGTCCCTAGATAAAGTCGTTTGAGAGAAGAAAGATTCCCAATCGAGCTCGGGATTTCTGTCAATGACTTACAAGTCCATAGATAAAGTTGTTCGAGAGAAGACAGATTCCCAATTGAGCTAGGGATTTCTGTTAATGACTCGCAATCCTGTAGATCAAGTTGTTTGAGAAAAGAAAGATTCCCAATTGAGCTAGGGATTTTTGTCAATGACTCACAATTCCGTAGATCAAGTTGTTTGAGAGAAGAAAGATTCCCAATTGAACTAGGGATTTCTGTTAATGACACACATTCCCATAGATAAAGTTGTTTGAGAGAAGAAAGATTCTTAATTGAGCTAGGGATTTCTTTCAATGACACCCAATCCCCTAGATGAAGTACTTTGAGAGAGGAAAGATCCCCAATTGAGCTAGGGATTTTTGTCAATAACTCGCAACTCCTTAGATTAAGTATTTTGAGAGAAGAAAGATTCCCAATTGAGCTAGGGATTTATGTCAATGACGCGCAATACCCTAGATCAAGTTGCACGAGAGAAGAAAGATTCCCAATTGAGTTAGAGATTTCTATCAATGACACACAACCCTGTAGATCAAGGTCTTCAAAAGAAGAAAGATCAAGTTGTTTAAGAGAAGAAAGATTCCCAATTGAGCTAGGAATATTTGTCAACGACTTACAATTCCGTAGATCAAGTTGTTCGAGAGAAGAAAGATTCCCAATTGAGCTAGGGATTTCTGTCAATGACTCACAATTCCGTAGATCAAGTTGTTCAAGAGAAGAAAGATTCTCAATTGAGCTAGGGATTTTTGTCAATGACACACAATCCCCTAGATGAAGTACTTTGAGAGAGGAAAGATCCCCAATTGAGCTAGGGATTTTTGTCAATAACTCGCAACTCCTTAGATTAAGTATTTTGAGAGAAGAAAGATTCCCAATTGAGCTAGGGATTTTTGTCAATGACACGCAACCCCATTGATCAAATTCTTGAGAAGAAGAAAGATCAAGTTGTTTGAGAGAAGAAAGATTCCCAGTTGAGTTAGGGATTTCTATCAATGACTCACAACCCCCTAGATCAAGTTGTTCGATAGAAGAAAGATTCCCAATTGAGCTAGGGTTTTCTATCAATGACAAGCAATACTTTAGATCAAGTTGTTTGAGAGAAGAAAGATTTCCAATTGAGCTAGGGATTTTTATCAATAACAGGCAACCCCCAGATTAAGTTGTTCGAGAGAAGAAAGATCCTCAATTGAGCTAGGAATTTCTGTCAATGACACGCAACTCCGTAGATTAAATTGTTTGAGAAAAGAAAGATTCCCAATTAATTGAGCTCGGGATTTCTGTTAATGACACAACACCATAGATCAAATTCTTGAGAAGAAGAAAGATCAAGTTGTTTGAGAGAAGAAAGATTCCCAATTGAGCTAGGGATTTCTGTCAATGACTCATAACCCCTACATCAAGTTGTTCGAGAGAAGAAAGATTCCCAATTGAGCTAGGAATTTCTATTAATGGCATGCAACACTTTAGAACAAGTTGTTTGAGAGAATAAAGATTCCCAATTGAGCTAGGGATTTTTTTCAATAACATGCAACCCCTTAGATTAAGTTGTTCGAGAGAAGAAAGATCCCCAATTGAGTTAGGAATTTCTGTCAATGACATGCAACTCCATAGATTAAGTTGTTTGAGAGAAGAAAGATTCCCAATTGAGCTCGGGATTTCTGTCAATGACTTGCAAGTCCCTAGATAAAGTTGTTCAAGAGAAGAAAGATTCCCAATTGAGCTCGGGATTTCTGTCAATGACTTACAAGTCCCTAGATAAAGTTGTTCGAGAGAATAAAGATTCCCAATTGAGGTAGGGATTTCTATCAATGACTCACATCTATACAATTCCAAGGAAATGAGGCTCTTGAGTTTCCCAATAGAAGGGTCGACTTGCTTCAGTTTGTAACAATTGGACAAGATGAGAATCTCCAACTTCGTGAAAGCCAAGAGATTAGGAGTATATCTTAACTCCCAGCTATATGAAAGGTTGAGAACTTTTAGCTGCTTTGCCACCTGTACAAAAGAGAAAAAACTGTCAAAAAAGAGTTTAATCGATAAAACAAAACAAAGCAAAGATATGTCTTTTTTTCCATCTTACCATGATTGAACTCCATCCTCCCCAATCATCGTAAGCTTGTTATCGACAATTCTAGGACCACTAATTTAGATAGATGCAAATTGATTTCTGAAGAAAATATATCGGGTTCAATGTATAACCATCGAAGCCATCTTAATTCAGGAAACAATTCATTAAAGTCTCCATTTATGGTCGTCCAGCATAATGAAAGGAACCTTGAGCTCGGTAAGTTTTTAAACAGTTCACTTGTGCATGTAGAGGAATAGCCACGGGGCCAATAATAGATACCACTCCTGAAACGCTGCATATCAAATCAATCAATTGAGTGTCTGAATCGACTTCGAACTTTTTTACTTTTGCTTTTCTAAACCCCATACTTTGACAATTGGTCATCTTTTTACCCCTCGCCAAACACAAAAGTTGACAGATAAACACACACATATAGTATTTTGATAAAAAAAAAACAAAAAACAAAATTCAAACAATATTTTAAATAAAAAGAACACTTTTTCTTGCTTTAAAAAATTCAAGACGAAACACCTCAATTCTTACCTCTCACTTTTTTGGAATTTTGTAGTGCATGTACTTTGATTTTTATTAAAGTGGAAATACATGAAACCTTTTAAAACATACGAATGTTAAAGAGTACCCATGGGTCACTTGTTAAGTAGCTAAGTAAGCACCTGATTTTCAATTTGTTAACTATTGTTATTAAGTGTTTAATCATTCTTTAGCAATACACCTTTAGCATTTGAATAATATTTTAGATTTTGATGGAAATTGGAAGAGAGCTGGCTTTAGACCAACTAAAAATGAACTAATTAACTTCCTTACATGTTGTTATAGTTAGATTAAGGTCTTAACATATGGAACAGTAGGTTTGTCGGTGCTGGGCAACATCTTTTGGCAAACTCTGCCACACGAAACTTTCTGAAAAATCTACTTATGTTACCTAAACAGAAAAGTGAAGATACGTATGTCCATTTCCCAAGACTGGCACCATTTCTTTTCGCATCTTATAAGTCGAAAGTACCGCTTAAACTTTGTTGCTAAAGGAGATCATTTAATTGGAAGAAGATGGTGACAAAATCCCAGACGGCTTGATTGACATTAACAACAATACTTTATTATTTTTCCCCCGAAAGCTTAGCTGATCAGTGACAGTATTGGATAACGTTCAAGTATTGAAATTTTAAATCTTAAACTTTCTATTGGATTAGCATCTCGAGATTGACCACAAATAAATCAAGCCGCTACTCAATCTACACATTGACATGGCGTAAACGTTCAGAGGAACAGACTGAGATGCCCATAACAGAGATCGCAAGTAGCCAAAGCTACTGGTTGGTGGCCAGGCCTCCAGCAAGACTCAGTCGCTTGAACAGCGTAGAGATGCGATTCTGGATCAAAATGGGCACCTAGTCACACTTCGTTGGGCGTGCGATTCTGGATCACAGCGGGCACCTAGCCACGCTCAGTTAGGCACTAAGGAGACATGTCTAGTGAGTTATTTTTTCTTTGCAATTTATTCTATGGTCAGGTTCTTTAGGAATTACCAAAAGCAATATAAGGTACATTTGATAGTTTTCTGAAAGATTTGGCTGAAATGTTTGAGAGGCAACCCCACGCTACTCATTTAGTGGTTAAGGAATGCGCTTTTGTGTATTATGATATGGGTTTGATTCCTTGCACTATTAAGTGCAAATAATTTCCTGTTTGAACCATCCAGTCGGACTTAATTAAGCTAGTGTCCCACCTGGCGATGAGAGTTAATGGAGTATTTCACCATTATGGAACTTAGGTAGCCATTAGTACCCACTTTTGTCAGATTGGTTTTCTAGAGATATGTTGATGTAAATTATTGACGTTTGTTTTTAGCATGGGCATGCTTATCAAGAGGTGAATTAGAAATTAGAAATTAGTACTCATCTGTTAACATGCACTTCTAGAGCCGAGTAATTTCAAGCCAGTAGTGCCCCTCACTCGACCTGTTCAAGAAAATGCATTTGTAACACATAAAAAGCAAAATTCGACCTAGAAATGGTATTATTTTTGTAAATGGACTTTGCTTAATGTCCACAATACTCTATACACATGCTACGCGCATGTTATGTTAACATTATGCTTATTTTTATGTGAACTTTGTAACTTAAAACTCTTAAAAATAAGAAGAGAATGGTGATAAAAATTGGGAACGGTACAACATGTTGATGAGGAGAATATTATATAACTGTTAAAGGTTGGGGATGTGTTGGTTATAGAAGGAGTACTCTACCAAAGTGAGACTTCACTCCTCTACCATACTTTTTATTAGTAGGAGAATCCTTAAATAATAGTAAAATTGGAAGGACCTCAAGTGACACCAGTCTCATTTCTATAATTATAGTATCATGTTATATTAGACATAGACTAGACATGGCACACCATTTATATTGGATTGAGCAGGTGGCACCAATTGATGTTTCAAATGATGAGCATTTCCCTCTTAAAAGAGAAGCAAAACATGTGTGTGTGTCTATATATATATATATATATATATATATATATAATTAACTATGTTTAGACAATGGGCAATTGCGATTAATGATGGTGGTTTCCCCTTTTAAGAGCTAAATGATGAAAATAGCCCATGGATTCATTTAAATAATACGATTCATAATGAACTTCATTTTGAGAAAATTTAGGTTGAGAGAATAATAGAGAAATCTCTACCTTGAAAAGAATAGTATAGGACTAGGTGTCATAGGATGTATGTGGCAAGTAACGCAGGAGACAATTGATGCATGTGACATATGATGCATGTGGAAGTTACATGTGAATGGCCTAGAAAAATAATGGTTGACACGAGGCATTGGTATAAAAGGGGTATTCGAAGGTAAGATCGGGACGGGCATGGCACAACAAAGTTCATCTTTTACTTTCCTCGTAATTTTCCTTTGATCGCCCGTTTCATGCAATTTCATTTAATATCTTTTTAAATTCCTTATAATTTGATTTTTAACGCATTTAACTTTTTCTTGTGCACTCCATCCAAAAGAAGTATTTCCATTGTTATTGGGAAAAAAAAAGGAATGTCTTTCGAATGTGGTTTCCCGCCTAAATTTTTACTATAATGAGAGATTTTTTTTTTTCCTGGTTGAATTACTATAATGAAAGATTAAGAACTGTCAACTTAAAAATTATAAGTGTCTTTCCAAAGAACATGATATGTCCATCTATATGTGCTTTTCCAATAGAGGAGAAAAGGATTCAATAGTTATATCTTCATGATAAATTTATTCATGTCAGTTTTGTGCACATGCATGGTATGGGCTCACGACTAGTTGATCCATATTTCACAACAGTCAACGCCTTTCTTCTTTTACATGAACTTTTGTGACAACGGTATCCGCTCCAAATTGAAAGCATTATAGGCCTAGTGCAAAGATACAATAGGGCAGGAGATATAAGTAAACATTAAAAAAAGAAAAAATTATCGACTGATCAACATAACTTGAGATTTTTTCAGTTAGTTTCTTGGAAATATTATGAATAAACTAAACTGCTGGAAGACAAATTTGTTTTGTCAAATATGAACTTCCACGAACACTATCAAACCAAAGATAGAATATATTTCTCTTTTTTTGGTTGGGATTAATTTTATGGTTTGACTCGTTTGTCATTATCCGTACTTTATATATTAACTAGTGAAAAACTCACGGTCAATATTGTTTCTCTTAAGAATAATTATTGAATCAACAAAAGAATGTGCTCTTTATAATGGTATGAGCGAACTAATTCAAATTAAATCGAGAAAATAATGCTTTTTCCTTTCCCAACATCTCTTGGTTAATTGCACAGGTTAATTCCCCCCCACTAATCAATCACGAACCTACTACGCTTCTCTAAATGGAAAATATAAAATAATGAAACGACATGAACATTGACAATCTAAGTAAAAATTAAACTTACTTTCAAAATTGACAGCATGCTGAAAATGTTATTTAGTAAAGAAAAAGGTATCGATCTAATAACAAGCATGACATTTCCTCGAAATTGTTGAGTTTGTCGAGGGTTTTCGACACAAAAGGGCATTGTACCAAAAAATATAAATAATATAAAACAAGTTGGAGAGGAAAGAAATGTTTATTAAGAAAAGCGAAGGAACAAACAACGAGAAATGAAAGAAGCAAAGAAAGGAAAATAAGAAAATCCACTCTTTATCACACACCTAAATCCATGAGATGAACAAGGTCAACGTGATACGACCTTAAAAACATTGTAAGGATTTTCCGTATAAGATTCTTAAGGTGATTTTTGCCATCATAGCTACTAAGACACAAGAAGAATGAAAAGAGATAGATATACCTCGTAGAGGGAGGGGTATCTTCAAAATCAAAATTGAAAAATAAAAATAAAAGTGTATCATACATTGATTTCCTAATTCATAGGAGCACCACAATACATTCGATCGTACTAGAAAGCAAGCACCTGTGATAAGTGCAAATTTTTTCTTAGCGTAGCTGATTTGGTTATTAATTAGTTATTATAATCAGCTTATGTTGTACATTACCATTTTGAACGAAAATTCAAAACATCTTCATTTATCTGATCTATGATACATATGCTTCATCTTAATTAAATTATTGTAATCTTTCAGATTATCAATAGTTTCAAGTAGATATAAAATTACATGCTTTTAGTGAACGAGATTTTCAGTGTAGAATCGTAGTTAAAGAATCTTAAATTAATTGCAAGATTAAGTTTTTGACGGATGTAATTTATATCAATGAATTTGGATCAAATAATGTAACTTTTTCATCCTTGGGGCACTTATAATCCAATTATTATCACAATTTATCTAAGCAGGACATAAATGGGTGTATGAATAGATTTTTTCCTAAAGAGTAGGGGTATTTGGTTGTACTAAATAAAAGACTAAAATGGATCACATTAAATTTATGGAGTTATGAGAGAGAGAGCCATATGTTAGCTCTGTTTGCATATTAAGCCATGGCTTCAGACATCTCTTAGGCGGTTGTCCTTGGCAAAAGATGCTCCTTCCAAGATCTCTCAATTGGTCATGCATCCTAAACTCACCACAAGCTCCAATTTTTATTAAGCACCTCAGCTTCAACTCTTCAATTCCAAGATATGGAAAAAGCTTACAGTGCTCCCACATGTAAATGGCATATTTGCTGTTTTTGCCGATTAAAAAGCAAGCAATATCCAGAAAAATCTCTTTTTGTGTAGGTTCCAATGCATCATAACTTATCTTCAATGTCTTTTGGACATCTCTATCCGGTCCGGTTCTTAATTTCTCCAATACTTCTTGCCATATCTTTTTATCTACTTTTCCATATAAGTATGAACCTATCACCTTGATAGCTAGGGGAAGCCCGCCCATGGTAGATAAGATTTCATTAGAGATACCCTCAAAATCCTTTGGACAACGGCCCATGCGAAATGCATGTCTTTTAAATAACAGCAAAGAATGCACCTCGTTTAATTCGTTCAATTCATACTTGTAGCCCACCTCGAACCCAAACTGATTAAGTACAGATTTGTATCTAGTTGTAACAATGATGATACTTCCTGCAGTAAACCAATCACGTTCTCTAGCCAAAGCATCTAGCTGATTTTGGTGATCAATATCATCCAAAAGAATGAGAACCTTTTTTCCTTTAAATCTAGATTTGATCAAATTAATTCCATCATCAACTTTACAAACAGCATTTTCAATTGATAGTATTTCCTTAATTAGTAGATTTTGTAGATGAGGAATGCCATTGTTGCTAGCTGTTTCCCGTATATCTAGAAGGAAACTATGATCCACAAAGATATTAGATAGCTCGTTATAGATTACCTTGGCAAGAGTCGTTTTACCAATCCCACCCATGCCATATATTCCTATCATTCGAGCATGACTGGCAGGAATGTCTACCCAATTCCTAATTTTGTTGACATGATCGTCAACTCCAACTAGGTGCTTCGGAACATCAAGCTGAGACTGACGTCTCAACTTGCTTAGAATCGTTTTGGTAACTTCTTCCACTAATTTTCCTTCATGCCTGTCAAACAAAAAAACTCATCATAACTTCATACTTTTGCGTAATCTCATCAAAAGACACCCCCATATATGTGAAGGATGGATGCAACCATTTAACATGCAAAATGTTTTGGTTTTACGAATGACAATATAGGATGATGGTGTAGCAGTCATCTCATTTTTCCCCTTCTTTTTCTTCTTATAGATAGATCTTATTGAAATAAGATAAGGTGGCGCACCTAGCAAATTAAGATTCTTTAGAAATAAAGTGTTTGTTATGAGGCTTATGGTCACTACTAGTTGAAGGATAGGAGGTCAATTATTTTGGTTACAAAAAGTTTAGGAGAAGAAGATGTTCCCCCTTTAGGCCAGCTTACAGATCGCCTATCAATGAAAGTTACTGGCAACAGCAGGTCTTGAACCTAGGCATGATCTGTGTGAAGCAAGAGGAGGTCAATTTATCCGGCAGTTACCAAGCTTTGGAAGACTGAGTAAGGGATCCTAATGTTTTAGACGTTGTTAGTGTAGTTTTCAGGGGAAATCTTA
Source organism: Eucalyptus sideroxylon x Eucalyptus melliodora (assembly GCA_016097485.1). Classification (NCBI taxonomy): domain Eukaryota; kingdom Viridiplantae; phylum Streptophyta; class Magnoliopsida; order Myrtales; family Myrtaceae; genus Eucalyptus; species Eucalyptus sideroxylon x Eucalyptus melliodora. The sequence goes on along the minus strand of CM027825.1, from coordinate 31,416,104 downwards.
GGGAGTACAAGTATTTGTAGTCCGTGGGCCATTATGGTTATTCACTGGGACATTTTGGGATGTTTTAGTGGAAGCAATTCATCCATATGACATTGGTTTCACTAAATACCAATACTTAGGGGAATAAAATAAAATAAAATAAAAAAGTGCAGGCATAAGGTAAAGTACCCATTAGCAAATTTCTCAGATTCCCATCCATTCAAGTTACTCACTTCCGTAAGGGCTCGTTGACCTTCCTGAATGTCCTCCTTATCAAAACGCTTCTTACGCGAACGGAAGGCCTCGCCAAAATTTCCATTTAGATACCGCACATTTGATGGGAGCTGTCACGCCCCGATCCTCGGACGCGCGCACATCCTTCTACTTGGTCGATTTTAGAATGCGATATCCCAGGACTATATATCGCCGACCCTTTCTTTTTGTTAAGCACATGCGGAAGCGATTATAAATCCCCGGACAATAAAACAATGGGATAGAAAAGCAGGCCATACTTTTCATATTGAAATTCACAACCACACTTTCATTAACAGCATAACTCATAGTATATTTACAATACTATTTACAGCATAAAAGTCTCACACCTATCTACACTAAGACAAGGGGTGCACAAAAGGGATGGGATCTCAATCCACATCGGGTCGTATTCAAGATCCCTCTCTGGATCATCTTCTACTTCAAAATACTTTCTCCCCTTCGGGTTCTTCCTCCTCGCTTTTCCTCGGGGTCCCGAAATGGTTATTCAATAACCAATGAGACCACGTCTCGAGTCCTACCCACTAAGACCCGATTAGTAAACTAATACGCCCTGAGGGCTGCCTAAGCACATCATGGGTCAAAAGACTTACCTTGGCCTCAGTTTCCTTCCTGCAAGTCAGTTCAAACAATAAATACTGATAATCATAACACCCAATCAATCAGATCGACTTAACGATCAATCGACTCAGTCAATTACATGTCATCAACACCATTACATGGTCATTCCGACTCTTCATTCTTGACTATGAATCACAACCCTATAGGCATAATTTATTTTTAGTGGAATCACGGCCCCACTTGGCAAATTTTCTAGACTTGGTGGCATCACGGCCCCACCTGGCAAATGTTCTCAACTTGGTGGCATCACGGCCCCACCTGGCAATTTTTCTCAACTTGGTGGCATCACGGCCCCACCTGGCAATTTTTCTCAACTTGGTGGCATCACGGCCCCACCTGGCAATTTTACTCAATCCGGTGGCATCACGGCCCCACACCTGGCAAATGTTCTCAACTTGGTGGCATCACGGCCCCACCTGGCAATTTTACTCAATCCGGTGGCATCACGGCCCCACCTGGCAAATGTTCTCAACTTGGTGGCATCACGGCCCCACCTGGCAATTTTACTCAATCCGGTGGCATCACGGCCCCACCTGGCAAATGTTCTCAACTTGGTGGCATCACGGCCCCACTTGGCAATTTTACTCAATCGGTGGCATCACGGCCCCACCTGGCAAATGTTCTCACTTGGTGGCATCACGGCCCCACCTGGCAATTTTACTCAATCTGGTGGCATCACGGCCCCACCTGGCAAATGTTCTCAACTTGGTGGCATCACGGCCCCACCTGGCAATTTTACTCAATCTGGTGGCATCACGGCCCCACCTGGCAATCTTTAATCCAACTCACAACCTCACATAGTTACTTTCCTTCAAGTACCGACATTTTCCAATTTTGGGACAATTTCTCATATTCACCAATTTCACTAAAATTCCATAATCGATCCTCGAATAAATAAACAGAAAGCACCATTGGAATCGGCACAAAATTTCGGTCGTCGGCTATCCCAACCCTAATTTCCGGAAAACAAATAATTAATTAACTAATTACGAAAAATATTAAATAAATGTAATAAATCCAACTTAGGCCCGTTATAGCCTAATTGGAAGCCAATACGAACCCGGAAATTACCGAGACTCGTTCCATAAATAACATGGCATGCCTACTTGCTAATGTCTATTTCTAACCACCTAACATGCATCCTCAAGTCACTAATTTAATTGATCTAAACTAATCTAACCACCTAATTGCATTTAATTAAATCTAACCAACCCCTAAACGTATTTAGCAAACTAATAGAGCATTAGTGAGAAAAACTCACTTGATTAATAACGGAGATCGAATCACCACAACGGCGACGCGACGGCGGCCGAAATCGAACTTTCGACAATACCGGCGGGACTCGGACCGGGCCTTGACCTTGGCCCAACAAATCTCAGCCCAATTGAGATTTGTTCTTGCACTGGAATGGGCTGGACTGCTGAATTTCTGGGCTGAACTAACTTGGTCTTCAAATTGTGGACTGAAATTGGGCCTCAATCTGCGGGCTTGAAGACTGAAATTGCCGGGCTTCTAATCCAATTTATCTTTGGGCTTTGGAGCTAAATTTGCTGGGCCTAACTTGTGGCCCAAAAGAAATTCACTAGGCTGGAATTTGCGTGGACTTCAAGTGGTCCAGCTCTTTGGGCCGAACAAGGGAATCCGCAAGAGACGTTGGGCTGGGCTTGCGGCTTCGGTTGATCGGGACGTGGCGGAGACGGAGGGGAGACACGGATGGAGCGGTTCGGCGCGGTAGGGAGTCAACCAAGGAGCTTCGGTGTTGCTTGTTGTTAACCGACTCAAGAGAAGACTCGGACGCGTGGAGACTTCCTTGGATGCACGAAGGAGCTGCACTTTGGGACGTGAGGTCGGCGATTCGGTCAATCAAGGAGCTTCTATGGCTTGTTGTTGACCAAAGGGACAATTTATAGTGGAGATGTCCGCTTGAACTTCTAGCCGCGTGGAGAGGAGGACACCGTTTGTCGGCTTACGGCCAAATGGCAGCGACAAAGAAGAAACGCCGGTGGAGGCTTCGCTCGGTGGAGTTTCGGTCTTCAAGGCTTCGTGGATGCCGCTGCAAGCTCTTGGTCAGCAAAGCTTCACGGAGAGAAGTGTTGACCGAAGGAGCTCCGGCGAGGACACGTGAAGGCGGCCGGGCTGAAGCAAAGGTCTTCGATGGTGGAGACGTGCGGCCGTTCTTGCTTTTGCAGATTTCCTTGCTTCGGTGGTGTGCGAGATGGGGTAGCCGGTGGGACGTGTGGATGTGCGACGCGGACTACAAACCGAAGCGAGAGATGGGGTCGAAGAGGGGTCAACGATGGAGCTTCTTCTGGTTTCGTTGTTGACCGGCGTGGGCTGGTGAAGACAAGAAGCGGTAATGGAAAGCAAAAAGGGAGGTTGTCGCACGAAGGAAAGTGAGAAGGGAGAGAGAGAAGTAGTTCACGGCAGCAAGATGGAGAGGATGAGGAAGAGTTGGGCTCCACTTGGTTGGATCTTTTGCAAAATATCTTCCAAAGGCCATTATTAGCCATGCATTAATACTTGGCCTTCAATAAGCCACCCAAATGTCCTATATAACCTTCCAAGTGGTCCAATTTTGCTAGGCTAAAGGGGGATCACGAATTTCACTATTTGAACTTCAATTTCTCCAATAAATTCCCAAATTGAGGTCTAATTTCGACGTAGAAAAATCCCAATAAATTTTCTATAAATCTCCGACACACAACGGCTTAGTCTGAAAGTCCAATTTCCCATTAATTTAGCCAATCTGAACTTTTGCCAATTTTCCGCGACGTCCGAACTTAATTTCCGTAAAATCTCGGGACCTCCGAAAAATCTTCTGAGATTGAGTTGACGTTCCTAAAATAACTTGTGACATCACCGAACTTTCGATTTCCGAAATTTGACTCAAATTGACGGTTAATTTCACTCCGACTTGCTTTTAGCGTGACCTAGACTACTGGGTAGTTTTCAGAACTTTTAGGGCAATTGACTCGTGGTCGATTTTCTTGAGCCACAATGAACCCACTCGACACATTGGTGACTCTCAATTGTCGTGAAAATCTCGAGGGCTCAACTACCAACACGGGGTACCAAAAGACAGAAAATCAAATTAGTGCCGATCGACGAAATTTTCCAATTTAGTGGAGTCACCCACGATCGGCCACACATCTCGATCGAACCGACCTATCTCGATCTCAATTCGATCTTTACTGTGCAGTAATGACCTCTAAAGATGAACACGGTCGAGAAGCCGCTTCCTGGTCGAATTCTCAAGTCTATTGCCTTAATATTCTTTAATGGCATACCCAGCTAGTCTAGTTATCTCGAGAGTGATCAGCTCTGAGAACAATCCTATAGACACGTCAATGAAATGCCCGATTAATTTAATAGAAAACAATACTGAAAATTCTGGATGTCACAGGAGCACTTTGTAAAAAATGGGCAACACTGTGCGCGACATGCTCTTCTGGCAATCCATGATGCGTACTAGCTCACAGAGAAACCATTTGCTTGAAGCATAATTTTCAGAGATGATGGGGATCGAAATCTTAGATCGCATGATGGCGTCGAGAATCTCTGAATTAAATTCCTTGCCAATTTCAAGGCTGTTATCGTCCCTGAACACAGAAATTGGTACAGTCCCTACATTGATCAGACTACGATAAAGGTGATCAGTGAATTCGTTGCGAGTGTCGGAGCCTCTAAAACTCAAGAACACATCGTATTGATCGCTACCTCCTCCCATGGGTATGGAAGGTAAGGATGAAGAAGCAGATGCTCCATCAGTGATCTCTTTCTCAGCAATCCTTCTCTTTTTCTCCCTTAGTGCTCCTTTTTTGCGCTCTTCTTCTTTTTCTTTTTATTTTGCTCAGACTTTGCCCTTTCCCCATAGAAATCTTATAGACAAAAATGAAGAGAGGATGCCAACCTGCTGCACAAGAAGAAGTAGATAAGCAAATGAAAAGGCAGAGCACGTGCTTTTTGGGAGGAGAGCATATGATTTCTGAACGATTTCGAATCCAAAATGTATAATGTTCAAGTCAGTCTGTTGACTAATTGAATAGTAAAAGTTATTGACTTAGGCGCGCATCTTTTCTTTCCAATGGACCGCGCTTTCTCGTCAAGGCAACATCATTGGGTTGTGTCCACTCATGGACAAGAAAACAATGGCTAGTCTTCATCTCTACATGCGTGCTCTATAGTCAAGGCTCCTAATCTTTGGTGGAGAGGACATGCATTTTGAACGATTACTAACACTAAAATGTTTAATGAAGAGAAGATGCCTTCCTGCTCCACTAAAAGATGTAGATAAACAAGTGAAAAGGCTAGATAGAAAGCACCTGATTTCCGAATGTACACAATATTTAACGAATGAGTTTTCTTGTGGGGGGGGGGGGGGTGTCTATTGATTAATCCAATACTACAAGTTGTTGTTTTGGAGCAGTGTAATGCACATCTTCTCTTTCCCATGGACCTCATCCTCTTGAAGCATGGACTTTCCTAATCGAGGAGATTTTCATTAACCGTGGCTCTTATTGTTTGGTTACAAATTAAACATGTCGCCCACATGTAAAATTAACTAAAGCTAACATGCTAATGCCTATATTTCATTAGGCATTCTTAAATGCATATGCCCCTAATGAATCTCAACTCTTATATTATGTGGTTTTCACATGAAACTCAATAACAATAAAGGTTTAGATTTATTAAGGGCATATGCACTCAAGTCCTCTAAGAAATTTTTCATATTTGCTTTAATCATGCCTTTGATAAGTGGTTTAATGTAAGCATCTATTTGAAAGCGCATGCATATACGTTGATCTCTACCTTCATCAAAGTGCTAATTACTAATATTCATAAAATCTAATATCTAATCTTCGTAATCAATTAAAAAGGAAACGATTTAATGGAAATAGCAATTAAATTTGTGAGTAGTTAAATAAGAAATTGTCATTTAAAAATAAGAAAAGTGAAGAGTCAAAATAGACAAACTATTTCTCTCTAAGCATTATCATTCGCGCAATGTCAATGAGAGTTAGCTTTTGACCCCAAAAAAAAAAAAAAAAAACCGAGAGTTAGCTCCCCTAACAATGACAGGCCTTCGGAACCATTCTTACTAAATGGGTCATCCATGTCTATGTCCTAGCCCTCATTACTAATGGTTTTTTTTCTATTATTCTTATTTTCTTCATTTCCCTAATCTCCACTGATTAAGTTATCAACTCTCTCGGCAGTACATATTCCCCATCCCCTCCTGAGTTTTCTCCTTGTTTTGTTCTTCTCCTGCCACATCCAAAATGTCTGACAATATGGGTGGATTTAATGCCGGGCTAAGGGTGCCCTGGCCCAGCCAACTCTCGGAAATTATGCTTAAACCCAATTATTTAAAAAAAAAAATTACATATTCATCCATAAGTCTTGGCCCCACCAAAATCTTTACCATGCAAGAACAGAATAACACAAAGTCTTTAATTAAATTTGTAATTGATTGAACAGTTGATTGAACAGAAGCAGTTGCAGATGCTTTTAGTCCTTGCCTTATCTTCTTTTGTATCTCACCTTCTAGTCAAGTCAAAAGATGTTGGCTTGGTCCGCTCACGATGTTAAATTCTTACTTGGGCTATAGAAGACTAGAGTCTGTGTACAAGCAAGTTGCATTCATCAAAATAAATAAGCAAAGGTTCTGTTTTTCTTTGATTATTAAAAATCAGAATTTGATCAATCATTTAAAAGCTGATAAATGAGTTCAAACGAAATTGGAAATGTGTGGAAGATATGAAGAAAGGGCCTAGTTAGTGATTAGGAATTTGATCTTACATTTTAATTTTAAATTGTCATATTCTAAATGAATTTGGAAATGAGACAGAGATGAACAAAAGGTCTTTACTATTTCTCTTATATTTGTCCCCCGCTGACCTTAAGTATTAGCAATGTCACGCAAAACAAATCCATTTTAACCTTGATATAACATCACTTGAGTTATTCTCTTCAAACTTTGAAATTTAAATAATTGATCGACATTTTATCTGTAGAATAGAACTGTCATTTATTAGATGACACCAAAGAAGAAGCGAGTGCTCCTTAGTGCTCTCTTTTTCTGCACTCACATTCTTCCTCTTGAGATGATAGAATACAAGCATAGAGAAAAGAATCAGTGCAACGAGCATAGCAAAGGAACGACCGGAAGCGATATGGTGCATCCCATTGTTTGCCTTGCTCTGACTTTGCCCTAGTCTGAAGAACTTGAAATTAGGTCATGATTTGATCGAAGGAGGAGCAGAAGAGAAGAAAATAAAGGGAAGCTGCTGAGGAAAATTCAGAGAGGACCAAAGTTTGGAAAGAATGGCCTTCAGTGCGTGCCCCCTTTTCCTCGAGGGCCCACCTTGAGAATATGATTGCAAAGTTTTTTTTTTAATCCAATTAAATGGACGTAGAATAGGATTATAGGCTAAATTCGTGATAAGTCAAATTAAATTGATTAATTACATTTTAAGGAATGAACTTATAGTTTGTAGCAAAAAGGTGAGAGATATGAGAGATATAAAGCTGAGTGTCCTAATAAACATGTATAGTTCAATTTTTTTTTTTTAATGTTTTCATGTTTATATGTCAAAGAACAATTAGTTTATTTTTCTCTAACATAAAGGATCTTAAGAAGCATCATACCATGGATTTTGGTATGTCTTGTATTGTGATGATGACTGAAGCTATCACTGATTTGAGAGCAGGTAAAAAGTAGCAACAGAGATTTTTCGTTCGAGAAAGTGGCAATAGAGTTAAAAATGCTCTGACCTTCGCATAATAGCTATTGTCGTTTATGCGTGTGAACTATACTTTTTCATTACTCAATTCAACCTCTTTTTACCCTTTTTTGGGGTAACTAACTTCGTCAATTTTCAAAACTTTGAAGGAAGAAAATGAGTTAGAGGTGAAAGGCAATATACTTTTTAGGATTATATAGTCCAATAATTCAAGGAAGACAACATATTATTTGTCTAGAATGTCCTATAATTTTCTAAGGCAAAATTGTGAATAAAATCTGATTAAGAGAGTACTTGCTTTTATGGGTGATTGGTTACGGAGTGTGTAGATTCCGGTCCAAAACCCTGAAACCTACCTATCAGAGCATTTTCTCAATTTTTGGAATTGAAAATTGAACTCCCTTGATCTTGGAACTTACCTTGAACCGGCCTATTACTTTTTTCTTTCCTATTTCATTTTTTATTTAATTGATCTTACACCATCAGAGACAAAGAAACCTCACGATCAATATAAAGATGGTCCTTGGCTTGAGGTGAATACTGGAAATTTAGCGCGCAATAGAATTTAGCGCGCTCGCATTCCAACTCATCCTAGCTTAAAAAAGGATCGACGCTGAATTTACAATGCAAACGAACAATGAGACAGAGAGGCCACATGATTAGACACATCTACAGTCGAAAGCAAAGGCTTCTCTTTTCTACATAAGTCCATTATGAGCTGGCGACACACCACGGTAGCAGCCACCCCCATTAGACAAAAAGAGCCCAAAACACACTAGTTCAGCCGCAACAAATCAACAGAAATGACACGGTAATAAGAGATGAAAAAACGATTACCTTCCGCAAGCTGAGATACGAAAAGAGGTGCGAGATCGGAGAGAGAAGACCCTAAATAAGCCTCGGCGAGAACTTTCAAGAGGGAAATGAACAAAGAAAGCGAGTGCGGACTTTAGATGATAGCCTTGAATTGTTCTGCAATAGAGAGGCCAGATGTAAAAGATACAGAAAGTGAGAAATATGAGAAAGAGAACTATCAAATTCCACCAGGTTTAACCAGTCCAACTGCTCATACTGATCAGTTTGAATAAGGGGGACGTAGTAAGAAAAATCTGCAATAACTGTGACCACCCTGATTTTGAAAAAGTCGATGGAATTTCACATGTTATATTGCGCATGGTTTTAAGGATGTTAGATGTCATGTAATGAGTAATAATCAAATGTTTTTATTTTCTTCTATCATAATGTAATAGACCATCCGGCTCCTCTGGAAAAGTAATGCAGAGACAGAATTACTAGGATGGGCTTTAACATCTAAAAAGGAGTTACCTTAAAGCACATCAAGTCGTGTCCGAGCCTCAAAAGCACAGCACAATTTTTAGGTGGTTCATCGGTTGCTCACGGTGGTTCGCCGGTCAGAAAGAGGGAGAGCAGAGAGAGGGAGGTCGCGATCCTGTTCGTCGGAGTGAGAGAGGGAGGGTAGAGAGAGAGGCGCAAAGAGAGAACTTGCAGAGAAAACCCTAGCGTCCCTTCTGCTGTAGCTAAATGACACCTCATTTTATCCTTAGTGATCCTGGGCCCCACAAGGACACGTGTCGCCTTTTTACCACCTTCTTATTTGCCCTAGGGCAGCCAATATTTTCTCCAAAATCAACTCAGTCACGTGACAAGCACATGGTCGGTGCTCAAACTGAAAAATGATGGAAGTCGCACCAGTCCGACATTGCAACCGATTTCAAATTTTAGGGGAGACATTGCAAAAAATCGAAAAGTGGGGCAATTTGTAATAAATGACAAAACGCGGGGAAAACCATAATTCAACCATATTTCAGGCGCCTACCTTGAGAATGGAAGAAGCTGGAGTCTGATCGAAGAGATGAATGCAGAAGCCGATTGAAGCTGTCAAGACTCGAATTGAGAGACCACGATCAGCGGAAGCTGTTCTTATGAAGGATTGCTCAAGTGAAACTCCCCAGAAAGATGACTGTTTTTTGTGTTGGCGATTATTAAGTTTGCAACGTTACTTCATACTCTTTTCCTGCCATGTGGAGCTAGGTGTTGTTCTACACAGTTTTTTCTTCAAAAATCAGCGATCGAATGTCATTGAAATCGTTGGTGAGCGACTAAATTAGTTGATATCTCAATCTAATTAATGTCGAATAATTTCCAGTAAAAGCCGGAAACTTCAAAGGTGTCCAGAAGTTGCAATAATAGATGTTGTTAGATTCCACCAATTGCCATAATAGATGTTAGATCACAATCGCTGACCCTGGGATGTATAAAGAAATGGCGATACTTTTCCAAACCTAAAAAAATTTTTTTTTTTTTTAAATAAAAAAAAAAAGGTTGGCATGTAACTAATATTAATTGGTATCTTACCATGTCAAATGCTGATACAATAATCAAATCAAGGCCGGCAATTGCTTTGAAAAATTAGTAAATGTTGATATAATAATCAAATCAAGGCTGGCAACTGCTTTGAAAAATTAGTAATTGTCACGGCATTGACAAGTTATAAAAATAAATATCGATAGACTATTAAAGTCAGTTGACAATTTTTAAAGCATATATAGGTCTTGGTACTTGTCAAAAACCTGTCAATAAGTTACAAACGCTTGATCAGGCGGGGCAAACTTACCGGTCAATTTCTGATTTATCGGAGTTGTTTGACACTTACCAGTATCATATACCAAATTGCCAAAGCCTTATCCATCAGGGATAGTTTCTTCTCTTGCGCATCCAGAGCTTCTCTTTCGAGCTTCTGGTTTCTTAAACCCTAATCTCTTCGTTTTACCCGGGATTTCTCAATGGATTTTCTCTTCTACCAGCTGATATTCTCGGTGCATGTCAGTACTTCGCAATATTCCCATCTTCAGCTTTGATCTGCTCTACTTTTCCACCTCTTCTTCCCTTCTTCCCCTCTTCTTCTCCATCGTTCCTCTCTGTCTTCGCAATGCTTCTCTTTCTCTGGTCACTCATCACATTACTTGCATGCGTGATTCTACTCCTCCTTTGGTTTTATCGGCTAATCTGTCAAGTTTTCTCGTATACCCACGCCTTCCTCCTTGCTGCATTTCTCTTTGATTGCTTGGTTTTGCCATCCCTCTACCTCGAGAAGCTATGGCACATGTTGATGAAGAACATTCACCTCGTCTGGTCGCTTTGTGCAAGAGCTTGGGACAATTGTGCTCCCCTCATGACTTGGAAGTTTGGAACGATGAGCCTACTCCTGCGAAATTGAATGAGTGCTATTTAACTCTGATTGGCAAGGTATTTGCTGACTCTCCTATCAATTTTCAGGCTTTTCAGAGTATTATGAAAAAGGTGTGGCGTACAGAACAGGTGGATATATCTCAGCGAGAGGATGGTCTCTATGCAGCGAAATTTAAATTACTTACTGATAAACAACGGATTTCAGAGGGGGGACCCTAGGTTTTTTCCGGTCGTTTGGTCGTCTTTAAGTCTTGGATTCCTAACACACCGCTACATTGCTATGATTTTTCAACTTGCGCATTTTGGGTGCAAGTGTTTGGCCTGCCCCTGGAATTGTGTACAGAAACGACTATTAGAAAAGCAGTTATGACAGTTGGGAAAGTTTTGGAAGTTAGAGCTGATGGTCAAGACACATTTACCATGAGATTAGGGCGTGCTCGGGTTGAAATTGACTTTCGGCATCCCCTGCAGATAGGTCGTCTAATTAGACTCAATGATACGACTCTTTGGCTAGACTTTAGATATGAACATCTTGCACATTATTTTTATCTATGTGGGAAGCTGGGGCATTATACTACCTCTTGTCCAGAGAAATCTGTTAATGTTGATGTTTCAATTGGGGAGGACAAGTTACCGTATGGACAATGGCTGCGTGCTGAGCTCAAGGAACATAGCCCATACTGGAAACTATATTATGAGACAAAAGAAGTGGAGGATCCAATGGAAGAAGTGGTACCTGAAACTCCCCCAACAGTTGCTCCACCCTTTCCTCTGCTGCCGCCTATTCCTTCCTCGGGAGCATCTCCATCCTTACAGCCTTTGGTCACCGAGATTCCTCCTGCATCAGAACTGGCTGGAGGTTTGCATACTGCCTTGATTCTTGCATCAGCAAAGCAGAAGGGGGTTCAGTTTAATACAAATTCTTTTCATCAAGACAAGAGGTTGAAAACTTCTCGCCATATATCAAAAGTTGGCCCTGTTAAGAAACTAAAGCGATATAACCCATATGATATACCCAGTGTCGCACCTGATGATCTGGATGAATCTTTATTACTGGAAACTCTAGTTGAGCAAGCTCCTGGCGATGGAAGTTGGGCATGGGTGGCCGGCCCTCAACAGCCCCCTAATCACAAATGAAACTAATCGGTTAGGAACCGGGGTTTGGGCAATACCCTGACAGTTCAAGCTTTAAAGGCCCCGGTTCTCAAGGAAAAACCTGATCTTTTATTTTTGATGGAAACTAAGAATGGTGAAGCTGTTTTGCAACAGCTGCAGTTTAAGTTGCGCTTTTCTCATCTACGTGTTTACAATCCGATAGGTTTAGTAGGGGGTCTAGAGTCCTATGGAATGATTCGGTTTCTCTTTCTTTTGAGCTTTCAACATGGATTATTTTGACATGATATGTACAGAAGTAGCAGGAAGCATTACCTGGCGCCTCACATGTCTTCATGCCCCTGCTGTTGCTCATCTGAGACTTGATGTTTGGCAAGATCTCATCAACATCAGCTTTGCAAATACTCCTCATTGGGCTTGCATTGGTGATTTTAATGAGATCCTTTTTCACTGGGAAAAGTTTGGAGGTAGACCAGTAGATTCTACTAGGTTGGCATCTTTTCACTCTGTTCTTAATGATTGTTCGTTAATGTCAATTGAAGCAAAGGGTTGTGCGTTTACATGGACAAACAATCGTCAGGGGGATGAGTTAATCAAGGAGTGTCTTGATCGAGCACTATGCTCATTGGACTAGCGACTGTGTTTTCCTAGGGCAGAGGTTTATGCCTTACCTGCTGTTGGTTCAGACCACAGCCTTCTGATTCTCAACACTTCACCAGTGAGAGGTTCTAGACAGCACTATTTTAAGTATGAATCCTATTGGAATCAGGATGTGGAGTGTAGGGATATTATTACTAATTCTTGGAACTCTGTCCGCAGCAAGACACCTTCTTTTAATAGGAAAATTCAAGCAGTTTCTTATGCTTTAACTAAATGGAGTCGTTCTAAATTTTCACATAACAGAATCAGGGCTGATGAGTTGCAGCTGCAGCTGCAGCACCTTACAAATCAACAACATGTCTTATATGATTAGACTGAGGTTAAAGTTTTGAAAGAAGAACTACAGAGAGTGTGGAGTCGTGAAGAGCAATATTGGGCTATCCATTCCCGACTAAATTGGCTAAAATGGGGAGACAAGAACACCAGTTTCTTTCATGCAACAACTGTTCAGCGACGCCAGCGCAATCGTATTACTATGCTTAAGAATGATGACAATCTTTGGGAGCAGGACCCTACCCGGATCAAAGAGATGGTAACCGCTTTCTTTTCTTCTTTATATACCTCAGTAGGACGTCATCATTATGCTCCTATTCTAGCTCAGTGTGATCCTTTGGTCAATCAGGACATGAATACTCATTTAATAGCTTCTGTTACCTTAGACAAGGTAAAGCTGGCTACTTTTCAATTAGGAGCAACCAAAGCTCCAGGCCCTGATGGACTTAGTGGTTTATTTTATCAGACGCACTGGGAGATTATTAAATCTGATTTTTTTGAAGTTGTTCATGAGTTTTTTACTACTGGTGTTATGCCTTCTTACTTAAACAGAACTCTCATAGCCCTGATTCCTAAAGTTCCTCACCCGGAAAGCCTTGATCAGTATCGTCCTATCAGTTTGTGCAATTTTGCTTATAAAGTCATATAAAAAATTATTGCGAATCGTTTAAAACCCATCCTTCCAGACCTTATCTCAGAGGAACAGTCGGCTTTTGTGGGGGGTAGACAAATTCAGGATAACGTTTTACTAGTTCAAGAAGTCCCACACCAGCTTCGAATCAAGAAAGGAAGGTCTACTTATCAAGCTGTTTTGAAAGTGGACATGAGGAAAGCATTTGACAGGGTTGAATATGATTTTCTCTAAGACTATTTATTAAAACTGGGTTTTCATCCTACTTGGGTGAAATGGACTATGCAATGTATTTCCACCCAATCGTTCTGTGTTAAACTAAATGGAGAACATCTTAGTTATTTCTACCTTTCTCGGGGTCTTCGACAGGGGGATCCTCTCTCCCCTTATCTGTTTATTTTGTTGGCTAATCTCCTTTCTACACTTATTAAGAAAGCTGTCGGTCTTGAACATCTTACAGGGATTAAACTTAATAGGTGGTGCCCTTCCTTAACTCATTTGTTTTTTGCGGATGATGCCATTTTCTTTCTTGATGGTACTATTACCGAATGTCAGAACCTCTCGAATATACTACAGCAGTATTGTCTTGCAACAGGGCAGGAAATAAATCGAAACAAATCAGGTATCTATTGTGCAAAAGATTGTCCAATTAGTTTGCAGCAGAATTTGGCTTCAGAGCTCAGGGTTCCTATTCTAAACAAATGTGGGAAGTACTTAGGGATACCGTCAGATTGGGGACGTTCGAAAAAAGCTATGTTCTCGTGCATATTAAGCCGAGTTCATTCTAAGTTGGAGAGTTGGAAAGCCAGTCTGATCTCAAAGGGTGGGAAAGAAATCCTACTCAAAATTGTTATTTAGGCTATTCCTCATTATGCAATGTCTACTTTCAAGTTGCCTGTGTCTATTTGTAGATCTATTGAAAGAAATATAGCCAGATTTTGGTGGCAAAATGATCGAAACAAAGCAGGAATTCATTGGAAAAGTTGGGATGTTCTTAAAAAAAGGAAAGCAAATGGAGGTTTAGGATTTCGAGATCTTATCCAATTTAATAGAGCTATGTTGGCCAAGCAAGCTTGGCATTTACTTAATCAGCCTTCATCTCTTTGGAACAAAGTTTTTAAAGGTTTATATTTTCATTCCAAGTATTTTATATATGCTGACAGAGGCTCTCGCCCATCTTGGGGCTGGCAAAGTCTACTCATTGGTCGGGATGCCATCCTACCCAACATACGTTGGTCTGTAGGTGATGGTACATCAATCAGGATACGTGGTGATCCTTGGCTCTCTATTGGAATATTAACTGGCCCTTCAAACCGTGAAGAACCTACTTTGGTGGCTGATCTTATTGATCAATCCACCAATACCTAGAATGCCAGCCTGCTACACAGGTTTTTTGACAATCAGGTTATAGAGCAGATCACCACTATCCCTCTCCAACCATTATCTACCAATGATCAGCTTATTTGGACTGCCACTAAAGATGGTCATTTCTCTGTTAAATCTGCATATCATTCTTTCACAACAACAGCAACACAACAGCCAACAAGTAACACTTCCTCATCTTATCAGAATCCCAGATGGTTATGGAACAGAATTTGGAAAATGCATTCCCCCCCCCCAAAAAATTCGAGCATTCCTATGGTTGCTTTGTCAGAATGCCCTTGCTACAAGGGCTAATTTGTTTCAGCGACATATTATCACTAACCCCTGCTGTCTACTCTGTGATCAAGCAACCCCTGAAACTTTTGAACATTTATTTTTGTTATGTCCGTGGACTAAGAAGGTCTGAGCGCACCCTACATTCAATATTCAGATTTCTCCTATGCAACTTCACAGAACCAATGAATGGATAGTCCAACTAGTAAAATCTCGATCTTTCTTACCTAGTTTGGAGACTTTGGCCTCTGTTCTTTGGCAGATCTGGCGCGCCCGGAATGGTTTCATCTTCCGGCAAGAACGCCTTCGGCCGTCTCGGGTGGCTAAGGCAGCACTAGCTGATTCCCATGTCACTCGTTTGATGGCTTCGTCGCTCACACATAAGGGCCACTCCTTACTGAACATGGGATCACTTTGGAAGCCTCCAGATCCAGGTTCCTTGAAGATTAATGTAGATGGGTCGTATCAGCTTGGCTCACGAGAAGGCACAATGGCCTGTATATGCAGAGATCATCACGGAAGACTTACCGATGGCTTTTCCAGACATTTTCCGGCATCTTCCGCTCTTCAAGCCAAGATCCAAGCAGTGTCTTTCTCCCTCCACCATCTACAAAGCCATGGCTTATTAGAGGCTCCGATTGTTCTTGAATCCGATAGCCAAATTGTGGTTGAGATCCTCCAACGTCGCCATAAGCCGCCATGGGAAGCTCGGTCTCTCTTTCTCGAAGCCGCCTCCTTGCTCTCCAATTTCCCTAATCTCTCACTAGGGTACTACCGAAGGGAGGCCAATGTTGCTGCTGATTGGGCTGCAAAGGCCCATGACCGTTTTTCCTCTGTCCAATGTTGGGCTATTTTTCCCCCTTTTCATTTGATAGATCTACTTTGTGCGGATGCTATAGCTGCCGGATGTAATGGTTTCACTACTTAAATATATTTCCTTGTTTTTGACCAAAAAAAAAAAAAATTGCCAAAGCCTCACTGAATCAGATCCCGTTGCTCGGGGCGCGGAATGCGGACATCTAGGAGGGGGATTGGTCGTGATTATAGGCCTGAAATGATCCTAAATGGAACTATGATATGTCCATGACGACGCCTATAAGGGGCCCGGATCGTCTGCTTTGTCTGCTAATGGATGATTGGCACACTTTTCTTCACTTTTCTTCCACAAAGCAGACGATGGCAGGGCAATGCATCTGTCACGAGCATAATCCTGCATGGCAATGCAGATCCTCGAAAGGTAAAGACCCATGTCAACTCATCGTTTACTTCCATGGCCGAGTCACCTATCAAAGCGTTTGGTTCGTAGTACTCGCAGGTGAGATGAAAGCAGTTCGCCGTCGTGGACGCTTGTCACGCCCCGATCCTCGGGCACGCACACATCCTTCTACTTGGTCAATTTTAAAATGCGATATCCCAGGATTATGTATCGCCGACCCTTTCAATTATTAAGCACATGCAGAAGCAGTTATAAATCTCCAGACAATAAAACAATGGGATAGAAAAGTAGGCTATATCTTTCATATTGAAATCCACAACCAAACCTTTATACAAAACACAAACCGATTCATAACTATTCGCTTCAAAAGGAATTCTCAAAAGAAGATAGACTCTCAATCCATCCAGGCCATACTTAAGGCCCCTCTCGGGATTATCTTCTTCTTACAAAAATCCTTCTCCTCAAGTTTCACCTCTGAGTTCTCCTTCTCAGACTCCTTCTCATCAGCTCCTCATCGGGGTCCTGAAATGTTTTCCCCAAACTGGGATGAGACTACATCTCAGCGAGTTCTACCCCACTAAGCCCGATTAGTAAACCATTATACTATAGGCTGTCTATACACGCACAGGGCAGAAAACGTACCTTGGCCTCAGATCCCACCTATAAGTCAGTACAATTCACAATAGGCACCCAAGTAATCATATCACAGATCGAAGCATCGATCAAATCGACCTAGTCGATTACAAGCCAACAAGACCACTCACGGTCATTTCCAATCAGTCAATCAATTCACGACATCAAATCAAAGCAATGATCAATCGATCTAGTCGATTACCTGTCAGCCTGACCAATTCTCGGTCATTCAAGCTATTGCTATTCAGTCTCAACTGATAAAACCAATCATCGAGCCACGTGCATTCTCCAAGGTGATGGAACCGATCATCGAGCCACGTGCTCTTTAAAATGTCATTTTTAATCAGCGAGCCCACGTGCATTCTCCAAGGCGATGCATCAAGTCACTGAGCCCACGTGTCTCTTCAAGATGCCAAATGTACTCATTGAGACCACGTGCATTCTCCGAGGTAATGCATCATATTACCGAGCCCACGCGTCTCTTTCAAGATGCCACACTTAATCACCGAGCCACATGCATTCTCCAAGGCGACATACTTCGTCACCGAGCCATGTGCATTCTCTGAGGTGATATATACATTTAGTCACTAAGCCACATGCATTCTCCGAGGCGACATACTTCGTCACCGAGCCATGTGCATTCTCCGAGGTGACATATCTAATCATCAAGCCCCGTGCCTTTCATGATGATTCATCACATTTCTAAAGTAATTATCAACAACCTTAATTCGTACTCAATTTACCCAAATAATCAATTTAGGAACATATCCTAAATATCCACAATTAAATCAATTTGGCACAAATTAAAGCTCAAATAAATAAACAGACTGCGCCACGACAATCAGCACGAGATTTCGGTCGTCGGCCATCTCAATCTTAATTTCCGAAAAATAATTAATTAATTAATTAATTTCGAAAATTAATTATTAAATATTAAATATTCCGTTTAGCTAAAAATAAGGCCCAATTAAATAAACGGATTGCACCACGATTACCAGCATAAATTTCCGGTCACGGGCCATCCCATTGAATTTTCAGGAAATAAATAATTAATTAATTATTTTCGAAAATTAAATAATTAATATTAAAATTTCAATTTAGCTCAAAATAAAGCCCAATTAAATAAACGGACTTCACCACAGTCATCAGCATAATATTCCGGTCACTGGCCATCCCAGTTGAATTTTCGGAAAATAATTAATTAATTAATTTAATTCCAAAAAATAATATTTAAATGCCAAAAATCCCACTTAGGCCCGAATCGCCAAATTGAAGCCCGATTAGGGGTCGGAAAATTTCCGAGATACTTCCAATAAATAGTAGACCACGTCTACTTGCTAATTGCGCAATCAATTTATCTAAATCGCATCACAATTGACTAATAATTGCTAATTTATTCTAATCTAACAACCTAAATATAATTAATTAAAATTAAACCAACCTTAAGCATAATTAGCCAACTAATCCGAGATTGGTGAGATTACTCACCAAATCGCGCGCAAATCGGATCAATCCGATCGGGGCGACGCGAGGAAAGATTCTTCCCAAAGCACGGCTCGGGTTCGGGGCCCGGAAACGGCCCAAAGCGGGCCTTGAACAGTGCTGGAAACCCATTTTTCCAGCCACTATTCTTGGCTGGACGAAGCTCGTCCGGCGGCTAGGGCGGCGAGGGGAGGCCGGCGGAGGGCGAGAGGGACGTTGGGGAGGTCGGGACGGCAGCAAGCGGCGGCTAGAGGCGCCGGACCGAGCTGGGCAACGACTGGAATCGCACAGGGGAGGGACGGTAGTGAGCTGCGGATGCGGGGGTGCATGCAGACGGCAGGACAGCGGGACGACGGCCTGGCGGTGAGCTGCGATGGTGCGTGGGCGACGATGGCGGCGGCTAGCTGTTGTCTTGGCTTCTCCCGTTTCTAGTTCGCTGGTTCGCATAAACAAGAAGGAAGAAGAAGAAGTCGGTTACGAGTGAGAGGGGGAGAAGAGAGAGGAGAGAGAAGAAGAGATAAGAGAGAGAAAAGATGGGTTTGAATGGTCAAAGGGAGAGGGGAAAAACAAGTGGGTGACAGCCCACTATTCGGTGGAAAGGGGGGCCAATTCGCACGAAGGGGAGAGGGGGAGAGGAGAGAGAAAAGAAAATACTATTTTAATAAGAAAACACAATTTTCTTATTACTTCTATTATTTTCCTTTTCTCATTTCCTTTTTATTTTCTTCCGGTCTTCGATTTTCCTCCGATAATTTCTTTATTGAAATTTCGGACTCGTCAACAATTTGACTGGCGATGAGACAGATCCTAAAAATAAAAATTATGACGCGCTTAAAATTCGATTCCCGAAATCGAGTTTAATTTCGTGGTTAAAAATCGATCGACGTGATTTTAGTCCAATCCAACAAATTGAGTAGCTTTTAGGGATTTTATTGCAGATACGTCCCTTAACGGCTTCACTCAATAGATTAGTTAACTCGTGAGTGATCAACTCGAGAAAAAAGGCCATAGGCACGTCGACGAAATGCCCATTTTACTTTATCGAAATGAGGTCGAATTTCAGGATGTCACAACGCTTCTTCGTCTTTCCTCTCCTTTTTAGCTGAAGACTTAGAAGGATGTCTATCTCGAAGCCAAGTCTATCGCGGTAGCTCCAGCTGTTCGGAACCTCGACCTGCCTTGGTCCCCTCTATTCCAGGTCTGTTCCGTGAAGGAATGACAGCGCGGGGATCGCTCTGAGTCAACTCCCAGGCAGTATTCTTCATCTATGTTAAGTCTATTATTTCAAGAAGATATACATATGTAGACTCTTGGGGAGAACCGGGACGATAATTCACCACAAACTAAACCTAATCCAAGATCAATTTCTCTCCCGAAACTAAACTGATCGAAATCGACTTAGCCCCATCAACAACCAGCCATATATATCCTCGGAATAGCAAATATAATGCCAAATTGATAAGAGAATAAAGCCAATAACAATACCAATGATTTAATGTGAAAACCCAATACCGGAAAAACCACATATCGCCCAAAAACTTCCACTAATTACCAAGAATGATAAAATATACAAAGTAGTCTTATCTAGTCACACACTAGAGGCTCAACATAAGTATTACAACCACATTTTCTTACCAAAAAGGTGAATCAACAAATTCAAAGTAAGAAAATCCTAACCGCAATTAAAGAATTTGGAGGAGGTTCTCAACAAGCGAAACCTATCAACTCATAGCCTTCGGTTTCATGAATAACATACTCAAACTTGACCCAATTCCATTAACGTTTGATCTTTGAATAGAGGCTGCAAATATTCAGCCTTCTTTCTTTTTCTTCTCCGCGTGCTCTCGGTGAGATCACCGTCTCACGCCTTCTTCTATCTTTTCTCTCTTCTTGGGCTCACTCCTCTCTCTCCACTTTCTCGGGCGCATACGCACGAGGGAACAACCCCCTTTCTTCTTTTTTTCTTTTTGTTTCTTTTGTTTTAATGTTAGCTGGGCCGGCCAGCAGACAGTTGACATCACTCGGCACGGAGCGCTCCGCATGTGGAGATTGTATTTGTATATTCGCTGCGTTTACTTCTCCCGCCGTCTGCATCTTACCAAGGCCGAAGAGACTTTTTTTTTTCTTTTGTCTGAACATGATTTCGATCATGTGAACGCGGGGACGGCCTTGTGATGTGTCCACATTCCGAGTGGCAAATGGCGATTGTGGCTGCTCGAGTAAAATTGTTTGGCTGATCCATTTAGTGTGACATCCTGAAATTCGATCTCGTTTTGATAAAGTGAAATGGGCATTTCGTCGACGTGCCGATGGTCTTTTTTCTCGAAGCTGATCACTCACGAATTAACTGATCTATTAGGTAAAGCCGTTAAGGGATGTATCTGCATAAAATCCCTAAAAGCTACTTAATTGATTGAATTGGACTAAAATCACGTCGATTGATTATAACCATGAAATTTAATTTGATCTCGGGAATCGAATATTCGAGCGTGTCACAATTCATTTTTAGGACCTCATCTCATCGTCCGTCAAATTATTGACGAATCAAAAATTTCAAGAAAGAAATTATTTGAGGAAAAATTGAAGATCGAAAGAAATTCGAAAGGGAAAGAGAAAAGAAAAAAATAAAAATAATATTATTATTTTATTTTATTTCTTTCCCTCCCTCTCTCTTCTTTTTTCTCTCTCTCTCTCTCTCTCTCTCTCTCTCTCTCTCCTCCTTCCCCCTCTCCCCTTCGTGCGAATTCCCCCTCCCCCCCCCCTTTCCACCGAATTGTGGGCTGTCACCCATTTGTTTTTCCCCTCTCCCTTTGACCATTCAAACTTATCTCTCTATCTCTCTCTCTCTCTCTCTTTCTCTCTCCTCTTCCCCCCCCTCCCCCACGTGACCGAACCAACTTCTTCTTCTTCGTTCTTCTTTGTGCAAACCAGCCCAAAACCAGCAAAGAAGAACAGCAGCTCGCCGAAGACCGTCGCCGCCCACGCACCGCCGCCCGTGTGCCCACCTCTCGCCGTCGTTTTGCCGTCCGCGCATGCCCGCGCGCCCGCCGCTTGCTGCCATCCCTCCCCGTGCGACCCAGCCTCGTTCCGCCCCTGTCCGACCACCTCCGGCTACCGCCTACCTCCATCCGGCCACCGCGTAGCCTCCCCGGCGTCCCCCTCGCCCTCCGCCGGCCTCACCTCACCGTTTTGGCCACCAGACTAGCTCCGGCCAGCCAAAACCAGTGAACCCACGAGTGGGTTTCTAGCCCCTTTGGGCCCGCTTTTGGGCCATTTCCGAGCCCCAAACTCAAGACCCGCTTTGGGGTTTATCGTTCCTTGCATCGTCCTCGTCGGATTAGTCCGATTTGTGTGCGATTCCGATGAGTAATCTCACTAATCCTTGCTTAGTGGGCTAATTATACTTAATGGTTGTTTAGTTTTATTTAATTAGGTTTAGGTGATTAGATTAGTGTTTATTAGTTAATTGTGATGCAAATTAGACAAATTGAATGTGTATTTAACAAGTAGACATGGTCTACTATTTATTGAGGGTAGCTCAGGATTTTTCCGACCCTTTATCAGGCTTCAATTTGACAATTCGGGCCTAAGTGGAATTTTTGGTATTTAAATATTAATTTTCGGAATTAAATTAATTATTTATTTATTTTCCGAAAATTCAACTGGTATGGCCAATGATCGGCACATTATGCTGATTACCGTGGTGAAGTTTGTTTATTTAATCGGGCTTTATTTTGAGCTAAATTGAATTTTTAATGTTTATTAATTAATTTTCGAAATTAATTAATTATTTATTTATTTTTCGGAAATTAAGACTAAGATGGCCGACGACCGAAATCTCATGTGGATCGTCGTGGCGCAGTCCATTTATTTAATTGAACTGCAATTTGTATGGAATTGATTTAATTATGAATTTTTAGGAGTTATTCATATTGAGTTGATTGTTAATTATTTGATTGAAATAATCGTTGGGTATTGGTTATCACTTGAAAGAAAATATGTGGGCTTGGTGAATTGGAATATCACTTGGAGAATGCACGTGAGTTCAATGGTTGAATATGTCATATTGGCGAAGAGGTCGCCTTAGATAATGCACGTGGCTCGAAAACTCGGTATGTCCTCCTGGAGAATGCACGTGGCTCGGTGACAAAGTTTGGCATCTAAAAGGGCACGTGGCTTGGTGAATTGATGTATCACTTTGGTGAGTTAGCACCTAAGAGAAGGCACGTGGGCCCGGACATCGTAAAAAGGACACGTGGCTCGGTGATCTGATGCGTCACTTTGATGAACTAGTGCCTTAGAGAATGCACGTAGGTCCAGTATTCGGAAATAGCATCTGAAAGGGCACGTGGCTCGGTGACTTGATGTACCACCTTTGCGAAAAGGTCGCCTTAGAGAATGCACATGGGCCCAAGGTTTGAGGCACGTGGCTTGGAGACTTGGGATGTCGTCCTGGAGAATGCACGTGACCTAGCTTTTGGATATTCCATCGTGGAAAATGATTTGTATGACATGTAATTGACTGGTTCGATTTGTTTTGAGTAAATGGGTGCCTATTATAAATTGTACTGACTTGCAGGTGGGATCTGAGGCCAATGTAAGTCCTCTGACCTGTGCGTGTTTAGGCAGCCTATAGTATAATGGTTTACTAATCGGGCATTAGTGGGGTAGAACTCGCTGAGACGTAGTCTCATCCCGATTTGGGGAAAACATTTCAGGACCGTAGATGAACCCAAGGAGGAGGAATCTGAGAAGGAGAACTCTGAGGTGAAACCTGAGGAGAAGAATTTTTGGAAGAAGAAGATAATACCGAGAGGGATCTTGAGTACGACCCGGATGGATTGAGATTTCATCTTCTTTTGTGAACTCCATTTTGATGTGAATAGAGTTAAGAGTAAACAGTTGTGAATAGTTGTGAAGTATCCTGGTTTGTGTTTTGTATAAAAGTTTGGTTATAAGTTTCAATATGAAAAATATGGTCTTGTTTTTCTATCCCATCGATTTACTATCTGGGGATTTATAACTGCTTCCGCATGTGTTTATTAAATGAAAGGGTCGGCGATACATAATCCTAGGATATCGCATTATAAAATCGACCAAGTGAGAAAGATGTGTGCGTGCTCAAGGATCGGGGCGTGACATTTAGGGCGCATCTGGTAACAATTCTGTTATCAGGAACAAATAATGATCAGAAATAATTCTTTTTTACTCTGTTTGCGGGAACAATTTCTAAATATTTTAAGCAGTTTGGTAACTGTCCAAAATTTATGATTCTGAAATATAATTGTGTTTGGTACCGTGCTTGATTCTATCCCAATCAATTTCTTTTAATTTTTAACTAATTCTTTTACTCTTTTTTTCTTTATTTTCTTTTTTTTTCCTTTTTTTTTTTTTTACTAGAGCTGGCCCTCGGCGAGGTGCACCCGATCCCGGGCATCGATGTTTGTTACAGCAGCTTTCAAGGTACGGGCGGTTTGGACAATGGGGAATATGGGCAGTAGGGGAAACATGAAAATGAATGGAAAATACTCATTTTTTAACTGTGCCCGTAACGGTTATGTATAGTCGTGGCGTGGGAACGTTGTTGGGTCTTGCTGTTTCGTGGAGCTGCGGCTGAATTGGCATCCTAGAATGGGTCTTGATATTGTCTTCTCCCAGAGGGGAAGCAGGAAAACAGATGGAAAAGACTCGTTTTTTTACTGTGCCCGCGACGGTTATAGGTAGCCGCGGTGTGGGAACGTCGTTGGGTCTCGCCGTTTGATGGAGCTGTGGCTGAATTGGTCTCTTAGAATGGGTCTTGACGTTGTCTTCTCCTAGGAAGAGCGGTGCTTTTGGAGTTTTTCTATGTTTTCATAGTAATAATTTGTATCTAACGCGTCTTTAGTAAAAAAGAATGAGACTGTGGGAATTGGGCATTAGGGGAAGCACGAAAACAGATGGAAAGACTAGTTTTTTTACTGTGCCCGTGATGATAGCAGGTAGTTGCCATGCAATAATGTTCTTGGGTCTTGCAGCTTCCTGGAGCTGTGGCTGAATTGGAGTCTTAGAATGGATCTTGATGTTGTCTTCTCCTAGGAACAGCGATGCTTTTGAAGTTATTCTATGTTTTTATCGTAATAAAATGTATGTAAAGCGTCTTCGGTAAAAAAAGAACGAGAGTCTGCTCTCATCTTTTGAAGCATAATTTTTGTGTTCGTTTCCTTGGTTATGGAATCCAGTTGTAAGTAGGAAATGCCAGAGAAGCCTGTGTTTTGAATCTGGAAGCTGTTAGTGTTGTTTGCTAGAGTAGGACTCAATCAGTTACTGCATTGCAGACAAAACTTTGTTTGCTTTCTTATTAGGACAAGGAATATGCTTGGCTTAGTGTTCTGTCATGAAGAACTTATCAGTTTGTGGATGTCTTATTCGGACTTCTTGTTGGGGCTGTTGGATTAATGTTAAGTAATTGCCTGACATGGATGTGACATCTTGAACTTTTAGATTTTATTTTTGATTAAATAAATCGGGTCTTTTATCGACATGCCGATACTTATATTCCTCGAGTTAGCCACTCACGGTATAACTAGCCTTTTAGGTGAAGCTATTAAGGAATCTAAATGCAATATACTCGAAAATTCGACTAAGAATTAACTGATCGACTGTGCTAATTCGCAAGGGTCATTACGGCACTGTCGAAATCGATCAGAGACCGGAAATAGGTCGATTTGATTGAAATATGTGATCAAAGTGTGAGTGATTCCACCTGATTGCAAAATTATCGTCGATTGGCACTAGACCGATTTTTTTGTCATTTGGGTACCCATTGTTTGTATTTGAAACCTCGAGATTTTCATGACAATCGAGAGTCGTCAATGTGTCGAAGATGTAGATGGTGACTTGAGATAAAGTCTACCCGATATGTTAGATCACACTAAAATCGCATCGATTAAAATTAACCGCGAATTTGAATCCGATTTCAGTAATTAAAAGTTATGTCATGTCACGATCTATTTTAGGAACGTCAACTCATCCTCCGAAGAATTTTCGGCAGTTCTAAGATTTTTATGAAAAATCAATTCGAACAATTCGGAAAACAAACGGAATTTCATATGGGCTCATTTGAAGGAAATGTTGACTTCCAAGCCGAGCTATGTGCTGATAAGAACTTATAGAGATTTTGTGGACTTTTTCTTCAACGAAATTGGACTTCGAATTGGAGAAATCGGAGAAGAAATTGAAGCCAAAGTTGAGTGAAATTCGGATTTAGGCTTGGGGGCTGCATTTTTTACATTTAAATTGGATTATTTATGGAATTCTAAGCAAGAAAGTAATATGGGACATTGAGATATTTATGCAAGCCTAGGGGGACCAAGCCTTCAATTTATTGGATAAGTCCTGACTTTTGGCCCCTCTTCAATCTTATCTTTCAAGCTTTTGGACAGCTGCCTCGGTCTTCTTCGTGTACCTCAACTTCACCGCCGACTCCATCAATTTCTGCTTCACTTTCATTCTCCTTCATTTCCTTCGACAAACCTGCAGCTCCACTCACGGAACGGCTCCAGCTTGCTCCTTTGAAGTCAACTCCAGCAAGTTATTTGACCCCAACTTCGCGTGGCCATTTCCACCGAAACGAAGCCTCATGCTGCAGTTGCCACGTCCAGGTCAACACCAGCAAGCCTCCCCAACTTGTTGACCGCAATTCTCCTCGTCCAGCAACAATCGAGCTTCCTCTGCCCATCCTTTTGCTCCGCTTGGCTGTGTCGTTCACGCTAGCTGCCATCCGTCCGAAACCACCCACCAAGCCTTCATCCATCTCCACTGAAGACCTCATCCAACGCCATGTCTCCCTCAGCTCCATCGACTTCGCTGCTTCCTCATCCGCCTCTCCAAGCAGCAACCCAGCGAGTTTCACGTCCCTGCCGCAGCAAGCCCAGTTCGGTTTTTCAGCGGCCCAGCCCACTCGGAGCAAGCTCGGCCTGTGAACTTCAGTCCCTTGGGCCCTTGCTGCTTCTCTCGCCCGGTCCAGCTCGCATGAACAACCCACTTCCAGCATTTGGCCCATCTTCAGCCTTAGTCCAGCCCACTTGAAGCCCAAACCAAGCCCAGCAAGTTGCTGTGGGCTTGCAAGGCCTTTGGGCCCAGCCCGAGTGTCCATTGACGCCACCGAAAGTTCGGTTTTGGCCGCCATCGCGCCACCGTCACAGTGAATCGGTTTTTGCGTTAAACCGGTGAGTTTACCGACTAAACTCTGCTTATGGAGTTAATTATACTTATGGGATGTCTACAATATGCTAAGTATGTTTAGATGGTTAAATTAGTTTAATTAAATGTTTATTAGATTATGTGCATGATTAGATTAATGTATGAATTAATTAGTCTAATTATGTAATTAGATTAGTGTAATCTTAATTAGAATTTTAATTAATTATTGCATTTAATTATTTAAATTAATATTATTTAATTATGTTATTTTATAATAAATTAAATTAATCTTCTAAATTTATTTAATTATTAATTAATTAATATTTTCCAGAAATTATACCGAGAGAGCCATTTGTTAGAATTTCGCACTAATCACAAGTGTGGTTAGTTTGTTCAATTAATTGTTATGTTTGTGAAATTGAGTGATTATTGTGAAATATGGGTATTTTAATTAGAAAATACCAGGTGTTGGGTGTTGACACCGAAAGTAGTTTTTAAGTACCTTTTCAACTTAGGTGAGCATTGATCAGCTTAGGTGAGTAATATATATCTATAACAGCTTCGGGGAGCATTAACACCAACATAGGTCTATAGCAGCTTCGTTGAGCAAATGTTATTAGCAACTTCAGTAAGCAAATATTATTTAGCGCTTCGATGAGCTATAATTAATCTTGCGACTTCAAGTGAGCAAATTTAAACATCAGCTTTGGGGAGCATTGGTATATGAATATATCTATTTCAGCTTTAGTGAGTAGTGTTGAAATCGATAGAATTTATAGATGGCATCGATGACATGGAGTCAAATGAGTCAACTGATTGATGGTTGACTGGATTGACCATGTGACGGTCCTGATAACATGAAATCGACTAAGTCGATTGATCGATGAGTCGATTTGTTGTGATAAATTGATTTGTTGAAACGATTGGATGATTATATGAATTATACTGACTTACAAGAAGGATCTGAGGCAAAGGTAAGTCATCTGGCTCATGCTTGTGCTTAAGTAACCCTTGAAGCGTATTTCCTTCCTAGTCGAAGTTTCGGGGGTGGACTTGTTGAGACATTATCTCATGGTTATTGTATAACCATTTTTAGGTCCTTAGGTGACGGTCGTGAAGGACCCAAAGCCCTAGAGTCTGGGGAGGTGGAGACCGAAGGATCGGCAAACGTGTCTGACTAGTTGGTCATAGGACAGTTCCCTTTTTGTTAAGCCGGTCTTTTGTAGATAGCCCAGTATTATATATAAACCTTGTGTGCTTATAAAATGCTTGTTTGATTGTGAATGGTTTCCTGCTTTCCTATCCCAAGTTTTGGTTGTTAGGGGATTTGTTTCGCTTCCGCATGCATATTAAAATTGAATGGATCAGCAACGCGTCATGAGATGTCACATATTTATCAACCACTGAGGGATGGGCACGCACTCAAGGATCAGGGCGTGACAATGGATATACGCAAGGATTGATTAGAATTGTAGCACAGAGTCATGGAATCAGCACATTGGTGTCTTGATAATTTATTACATGATTGGTTTGGCTGCTTAGAAAATCCATAGAGTATTGAATAATTTTCTTAATATTTGGTGGGCATTGTTCATCTCATCGTCTTCTTCCATAGACTGATGATTACTTTTCGTTTGGAGAGTGTAGTTGTCTTGATGATGACATATTTGAAATTCGCTTTTTTGTTGCTGATGCAAAGAGAAGAAGGTGCGCTTACAGTTTTCATGTGGCGTGGTCCCATGTCAATCTTTAAAATTTTGTGTGAGGATTTGACCTTTAACCTACAAAAATAATAGTTACATTTACTATACAGTAGCTAGAAATTTAGCTACAAATATTTACTTTTGTATGTTCATAATCTTGTTCATGATTGATTGATGAAGGTGAAAAAGTGAATGAGGTTCCTGTAATAAGAGTATATGGTTCATGTCACGCCCCGATCCTCGGGCACGCACACATCCTTCTAATTGGTCGATTATAAAATGCGATAACCCAGGATTGTATCGCCGACCCTTTCAAGTTTTAAGCACATGCGGAAGCAATTATAAATCCCCAGACAACAAATACAATGGGATAGAAAAGTAGGGCCATATTTTTCATATTGAAACTTATAACCAAACTTTTATACAAAATACAAACCAAAGCACTTCACAACTTTTTACTCTAAACTCTATTCACATCAAAATGGAGATCTTAAAAGAAGATAAACTCTCAGTCCATCTGGGCCGTACTCAAGGCCCCTCTCGGGATTATCTTCTTATTCCAAAAATCCTTCTTAGGCTCCTCCTCCTCAGCTCCTCAGTGGGGTCCTGAAATGTTTTCCCCAAACTGGGATGATACTACGTCTCAACGAGTTCTACCCCACTAAGACTCAATTAGGGAACCAATAAACTACTCGGTTGCCTAAGCACAACACGAGTTAGAGGACTTACCTTGGCCTCAGATCCCACCTGCATGTTAGCACAGATCAAATAGACACCCAAGCAATCACCTCACAGATCGAAGCATCGATCAAATCAACCTAGTCGATTACATGACATCACGACCCATGCTTGGTCTGCATATTCAATACTATCTATAAAGTCCTATCAAATCAGGACTACTCACCCAAAGCTTATAAATAGATAGCATAGCTCACCCAAAGCTGATAATAAGGTATACTGCTTACCCAAAGCTGACATATCGCTCGAAGGCCGATATAGTATATCATATGCTCACCCAAAGCTGATAATATATTGTTCGTCCAAAGCTGATAATAAGGTATACTGCTCACCCAAAGTTGACATATCGCCCGTACGTCGATATAGTATACCGGTATACTTGCTCACCTAAAATCGACATATCGCCCAAGGCGATATAGTATACCATCTCCACCGTCCAATATTCCCATTATTTTTATCATACTCGATAAAACAAATCGTGTGAATACACGATCGGCCTTAGCCAAAATATTATAATTTCCTTTTTCATAATTCCCACCATTCTCTATAGCCCACCAAAACACTTTTGGTGTTGTCAACCGACACCCGGTTATTTTCCAATTAATAATCAAAGATTATTCCATTAAAGAATAATTCTCAATTTCACAAATAATTCAATTCAGCATAAAATAAAGCTCAATTAAATAAACAAACTATGCCATGACAATCAGCACGAAATTTTGGTCCCTGGCTATCTCAAATTAATTTCTGAAAATAAATAAATAATTAATTAATTAATATTAAAAATTCAATTTAGCTCAAAATAAAGCCCAATTAAATAAACGGACTTCACCACAGTCATCAGCATAATATTCCGGTCACTAGCCATCTCAATTGAATTTTCGGATTATAAATAATTAATTAATTAATTTCGAAAATTAAATAATTAATATTAAAAATTCAATTTAGCTCAAAATAAAGTCCGATTAAATAAACAGACTTCACCACGATCATCAGCATAATTTTCCGGTCACTAGCAATCTCAATTGAATTTTCGGAAAATAAATAAATAATTAATTAATTCCAAAAAATAATATTTAATTGCCAAAAATCCCACTTAGGCCCGAATCGTCAAATTGAAGTCCGATTAGGGGTCGGAAAATTCTTGAGATACTTCCAATAAATAGTAGACTACGTCTATTTGCTAATTGCACAATCAATTTATCTAATTCGCATCACAATTGACTAATAAACACTAATCCATACTAATCTAACCACATAAATATAATTAATTAAAACTAAACAACCCTTAAGCGTAATCAGTTTGCTAAGCAAGGATTAGTGAGATTACTCACTAAATCGCGCGCAAATCGGATCAATCCGACGGGAGCGACGCGAGGAACAAAACTTCCCAAAGCACGGCTCGGATTCGGGGCCCGAAACGGTCCAAAGCGGGCCCGAACCAGCTAGAAACCCACTCACGGGTTTGTTGGATCGGCTGCAAAACAAAGAGAAAGAGAGAGAGATGGGGATGGCAAGGGGTCGGGAAAGATGGGCGGAGCTCCGGGGAGGCTACACGACGGCCGATCGGAGCTGGACGGCGGTCCGACGGTGGCTGAACAGGGGTTGGACAGCGGCGGGGCAGAGGCGGCAGCTTCGCTGGACGGGGGTAGATGGTGCACGGGCGCAAGGGGCGAGCGGCTGAACGCGCGGCGTCGCGCGAGGAAGGACGACCGGCGAGCGGCTGAGCTTGGGCGGCGACGGCGGCTGCTCTGATCCCAGGCGAGCTGCTTCCGTTTCTGTTCAGCTAGGTCGCACGAAGAAGAGAGGAAGAAGAGGGGTTTCTGTCACGTGGGGTGGGGAAGAAGAGAGAGAAGAGAGAGAGAGAGTAGGGGTGTGCATGGTCCGGGGGCGCTTCCCGACCTAGAACCGGAACCACCCGCTAAGGACCGGTTCCGAAAAATTGGAACCCGGATCCACCCATTTGTTGCGTGGATCCACTGGGAACCGGACCGCCGTCCGGTCCGGTTCCCGGTGGATCCATGGAACCGATTTCGATGCGAAATTTTTTGGTTTTCAACATAAAACAATTACGTGACATCAAAGCAAGCCAAAGAAAGAAAAATCAAATTTAAGTTGTGGAACAAAGTTTCATTTGTTGGAACTATAAATGTATCTCGTAGATAAAAAAAAAAAAAAAAAAAAAAAAAAAAAAAAAAAAAAAAAAAAAAAAAAAAGGCGAACAAATGGAATGCAACATTCTCACATTTCCTACTTGCAAATAACCATAGATGGTTAAAATTTTTTTGACCAAAGGTAAAGGTTCCTAGAGAGTGAGATGAGATGTAAGGTTTCTTTTAGTAATTTTTTTTTTCAATATTAAAAAGGTTCCAGTCCGGTCCGGGTGGATGGGCGGGTGGATCCGCCCATGGAACCGGGAACCGGACCGGTACCCGCCGGTTCCAATAAATTGGAACCGGGAACCGGACCGGTTCCCTCAAGACCCGCCGGTTCTGGGTGGTTCCGGTCCGGTTCCGGGCAGTCTGGGCGGATCGCGGGTATTTTGCACACCTCTAAGAGAGAGAGAGAGATAAGGATTGAAAGAGAGAGAGAGAGAGAGAGGTCGGTGGGGGGGTGCTGTCCGCACGATGGGGGAGTGAAAGGAGAGAGAAAAGAAGAGAGAGAAAAGGGAGAGAGAGAGAGAGAAAAAGAAAAGAATAATTATATTCTAAATTTTCTTTCTCTTTCCATTTCCCTTTCTAATTTCTTTCGGTCTTCGATTTTTCCTCCGATAATTTCTTTATTGAAATTTCGGACTCGTCAATAATTTGACAGACGATGAGACGAGGTCCAAAAATTTGAATTGTGACACGCTCGAATATTCGATTCCCGAAACCAAATCAAATTCCATGATTAAAATCAACCGGACGTGATTTAGTCTAATCCAACCAATTAGGTAACTTTTAGGGATTTTTATCGCGGATATATCCCTTAACGGCTTTACCCAATAAGTTAGTTAACTCGTGAGTGATCAACTCAGAGAAAAAAGACAATAAGCGCGCCGACAATATGCACATTTCATTTTATCGAAACGAGGTCGAATTTCAGGATGTCACAGTTCAACTTCTGCTGGTCAAAAACTTGCTTACATGTGCATAAGGTGAGTGTAGTCCTTGTTAATTTGTAGTTTTTTAATTGTTCCAAGTACTTGCTTTACCCCCTTGAGCTGTGAAGCAATGAAAGTAACTTCCTTTCTGCCGATGAAGAATTTAAACGAGCATGGGTTTACAGACTTGATTTGAGGTATATGCTACAAGATAAAAGGCAATTTCAGGATGCAGAAAATTTCTTCCCCTTTCTGCTCGCAAGAGGCACCATATTGGCAACAATCTACTTTCTTTGACTGGCTGGACACTAGTTGAATGTCTAAATAACAGATGAGGAGCCTACGTGGCTCCAAGCAATCTATTGTGAAAAGTACATGATGCTTGTCCATGGCATAGCTTATGAGACAGCAGTATCTTGTACATTTTTTTCGTACTGGTTCTAAATCATGGTTTTTTTTTTTTCTTGTAGGCTTTACCCTATTTGTATGTACCATGTACAGATATTCCTATCCATCCAACGTCTGAAGGTACTTGTGCGTGTTACAGATGCATAGGCTGCTTTGTGCATATCCTGGTTTGAAGAAATTAATCAACGTTTCTCTCAGTTCACAATACCTCTAGCATGTAGCTTGTGTGTTTTCAGGGTGATATGTTCTTGTCAATGTCCTCGTAATATAATGTTGCTGTAGACTTTATCTCAATTTGTTTGAATTATTCGTGCTTTTATATATTTCGAATTCATGTCCCTTTTTAAACTAGTCTCTTACTGTTCTGCTACTAGCGTGGAATTAATTGGTCACTGTTGAATTGCACGGGGGATGCATTTACAAATGCTGTCTCTCTAGCCATGGAGAAAGCCTTGAAGGTATAATTTGTCATTCTTCGAAAATATTAAGTCCTGGCTTTAACTTATTGTGCGATTCACTTGCTAGTTTGTATCTGAAAGGATTGTTTTGTGAGTTACTCCAGCTCAAAGGCAATGCTGGCGTAAAATGGCAACACGTGCATGGTTGCAGCCTTGTACGAGCAAGTAGATTTTATGGTTATCATGCATCTGAAGAGCTGTTTGTCAAGATATACCTGTATCCATAAATGATAGCTTGTGTATCTATATTTTTCTGCCTGTATATTCCATAGCGACATCTTTAGGGCACCTTGACTGAAGCTTTAGCTATCATCTGCATGATGTCTCACGTGCTGCCAAGCTTCTTTTGGTATTCTTCTTTCTCTATCAATAGTGCCTTATTGGAATTGGTCTTGCTTTGGAATACTAAAGAGTTTTCACCATTTTGCTCTAGATTTGGTACTTGTCATCTTTGGCTTCTTCAATTGCATGCCGTCAAGTGTATTCATTGTTTCGATCTGGAGTGTGCATGCCTGATAACTAAATTTTTGTTTTATCATAAAAAGAAAGCATTTGCTATTCATATTTTATTTGGGGCATCCCAGAAATATATGGGCAAAAATTTGGCAATTAAGTTTTGATTTATTGACAGGCCTGAGAAAATTAGCATATATTTTGTTCTTTGACCGAGTAATATAAATGTATCTGTGGAAGTCCACTAGTCATTTAACGTGGCCATTGGAGTATGTTCTGTTGAACATTTTCTGAGATGCAGGGAAGTTTTCTCTAAAGAAAACCTTGTAAATGGTGATATTAGTTTTGGTAAAAAAAAGGCAAACTTCTGAATACCAGGCTAAGATTTTACGCAAAAATCACTTTACATACTTGAATTTTGAAATTCGCAAATTGCATCTTAGGCCCAAACTGCATAGTCCAAAGACCAAATTGCCCTTCTTTCAACAAACTTTAGAAAAGATTATCCCAAAATCATTTCCAAATTCTAAACCCAAACCTAATCATCTCCACCAATCACACCACTCAAAGGCTTCACAGCCACCAGTTGCCATCTTTGGCTGCGCTCTAGCTGTCTTAAACCTGTATTGCCAGTCTCTCTCTCTCTCTCTCTCTCTCTCTCTCTCTCTCTCTCTCCTCCCCTCCCCTCCCCTCCCCTCCCCCCCTCTCCCATCTCAATATTAACAACACTCTTGAATTGGTGGTTTTAAAAGTAGTGGATGAAAATTGGTATGTGCATGAAAGTTGGGATGGTATTTGGATTTGTTCCAAAAGGCTATCTTCTATGAGGAAGTTTTTCTTGTAAGAAAAGCTTGTAATAAATATATTAGTTTTGACAAAAAAAAAAGTTATTAGTTTTGACAAAAAAAAAATGTGTCATGCAATACACGTGCCTATAGTCATCTTGTTTGTCTATTTCTTTTTTATTCATGGTCCAACATCATTTTCCAGGGAGGGGCAGTATTTGACAGAAGTTTGCAGCCGCATGAATCGCATATTCCCTATCTGCTTCAGTTTCTGGTATTATCTTGCGACATCAGTTTATCTTTCTATCTTATCCAAATTTGCCTTTCTCTGGTTCTATAGTGGGAGAGTTTGCAAGGATGGGTCATTAATGCCCTCATGCCCAGACTTGCTATCTTTCATATGTGTGTTTCTTGATGCACTTGAGGTTAATTAATGGCAGGTTGACTATAACTTATTTGGGATGGGTCTTCTTCATCTAATGAGAATAAGGTTTCGACATCCAATACCAGATATTTTTGCTCCAAAGATATGTAGTGATAATGATCAAGGAAGACAGGTGATGGCAAAGTCATATTGCATATATATATTTTTTTTTTGGTGAAAAAGTCATATTGTACGTTTGCTGCTTTTAAGTCATATTTATCTTCTCTTATATGGCGGATGCCATACAAGACCGTCTTTCTTTTTATGCTTCATATTGTATATGGTTTTCATAATATACAGGTACGTATGTTTGTGGATAGTCAATGATACTTGGAAGTTCCTCATCAGGTTGACTCGGGTAGGGATGCCCACCTGGAGACTCCTGTTTGGATATCATCTACGATCCCAGGAAGTTGGAGGTGGCAGCCTCTGGGTAGCTTAGATGCTTCATCTGGAGACGTGGCTAAACGTCAGAGCACATGTGAACTGGAGGGAGATGCTGGTGTAGATGGTTTGTTTACACTCTTATCATTTGTTGCTTTCGTTTAAGGTATAAACATAAGCACTTTTTTTTCTATGAAGAAATTGCTATCCCTGTTTGCTTGCAGATATTGTTAACCGGCAGTTCAAAACATATACCTCTCTTTCTCAAGCTCGTACGGATGTGAAAATGGTCCAATCTCTTGTGCCGATTTGGGAGGTTTCCTTTGCCTTCAACTCCCTGTTTTGCCCAACTCTTGGGGGTTGTGGCCAAGATGAAGCATTGCGCCATCACCATTGACATGACCGAGAGGATGGGATTGGAAGGAACTTCGCCCAATGTTTTTTTACTCACAGCATTTTGATGAATCACCTCCGCCAATTGAAGAGGTCCGATCTCGGTCTCTCAGTTTTGATGTTAAAAGTCAAACTTGCACTAGAACCAACAACTATGAGCTTTAACACTTTGACAAGGTACATATAACCACATGCCGAAACATGATGGGGGATTGTCAAGAACCGGCCATACCAGGAAAGCCATTCGATTGCTGAAGAATTTGGAAGACAAAGGCTGGGAGCTAGATGTGATCATGTACACCACGATCATCGGCAGTTATTGCAAGGAGCATCAGCAGTTATTGCTTGGATCCTTGGTGTCTTGTATCGACAGTTTATTGGTATAAACCCCTGCAAAGAAAAAAAGACAAACCTTCATCTCCTTGGGAATTGGAAGTCCAGACATTGTGATGCTGCTTATATGAGAGAAAAATGAACATGCGCTAGCTTATACTGTTGCATAAACAGAGCGGCCTTGGAAATTAGCACGTTGGCATTGTATCAAATATTTCATAAACTAGTCATCATACCGGTATACCACAGAGGAGGTGGCATTGGAGTCCACATGAGATGGTCCCAGTAGCACAGGTAGCTGCAATCCTCACCAATCCTTCAATTATGCCTGAACTTTGAAGACATTCTCTTCCAGTTGCATTACTAACTAGGAAATAAGGAAAATGGCGCAAATACCACCTTCTTGATGTTCCGCTTCATTTCCTTTTTCCTGGGTCATAACCAATGGCTTCTATAAAAATAATTGAGCACGTATAGTGAAAAGTGCTGTTTTGGCTAGAAAGTGAGATCAGACCGTAAAATTTCATGAGCAAGGTGGTGAGTACTGGAATGAATCGATCAGAGTATTTCTAGGAATGTTCAGTTTGCCAATCAAGTAGTTTTTAATGATTGAACCGAAAACTATGTTGTTATCAGACATCTAAAGTTTCACTGATTGAATTGCCTAATAATCATCCTCTCCATAAGCCATCACATAAATTTGTGGATTCTTGAACTCGGAAGGAGAAAATTTGGCAAAACTAATGAGAATGAATCGATCCATTTGCACTTCTGCTCTTCACCGTCTTGTTCGAGAATCTGGCGATCTCGCTAAACCTCTCACTTCTCATCCCATCTTTGCATCGAACCATTTTCTTTCACGTCGCTCCCACGGTTGCCCATCCACTGCTGGAGTGAGTGATTCAATGGATCAATCTGAACTTGTGACCTTTGTGGTGAACAAATGCAGAAATGGCGGATTGGTGGAAGCTGACAATGCTTTATTCTTCTTGGAGAGGACGATTCGAGTGAACCCTCTTGACTTTACCTCCCTGTTTCGCCCAACTCTTGGGGGTTGGGGCCAAGATGAAGCATTACCCCGTCACCATTGACATGATCGAGCGGATGGGTTCGAAAGGAACGACTCCCAACAGTTCTACTCGCAACATTTTGATGAATTACCTCTGCCAATTGAAAAGATCCGATCTCGGGTCCTCAGTTTTGTGTAAAATGGTCAAACTTGGACTTGAACCCTCAACTGCGAGCTTTTAACACTTTGATCAATGGACTCGTTGGAGAGGGTAGAATCGCCAAAGCCATGAGCTTGGCGGATGAAATGTTGGCCAGACAATCGAGGTAGATATAACCACGTGCCAAGCCATGATGAGGGATTGTGCAGAACCCGCAATACTAGAAAAGCTGTTCGATTGCTGAAGAATTTGGAAGTCACAGGCTGAGAGCTAGATGTGACCATGTACACCACGATCGTCGGCGGTTATTGCAGGGAGTATCAACAATTTATCGGTATAAAACCCTGCAAAGAATAAAAAAGAACATTTCCTTAGGAATTGGAAGACCGGACTTTGTGATGCTGCTGCTGATACGAGCGCAAGGAAATTGAACTTGTGCAAGCTTATACTACTCAATAAATGAAGGGGACTTGGAAATTAGCACTTTGGCATTATATCAAATATTTCATGAATTAGTCATCATACCAGTATACCAAAGAAGAGGTGGCACCGGAGTCCACATGAGAAGGTCCCAGTAGCAGTGGTAGCTGCAATTTTGTTGTCAACTATGTTGAGGCAATCTTCTTCTTCTCCTTCCCCTTCTCCTTCTCCTTCTTCATTCCTTGGTGAGATTTTGTTCCCTTCTCTTGGTTGTATCCTTCGAGGCAAGTCGTTAAGAAGTTTTGGACGACCCAAAGGTGTGTCTCTTATAGTTTGAATCGCATCATCAAATGTAAACCCTGTATTTGGGTCTCACACTCATTGGCTTTTCCAATCAGCTGTTGTCACATGAGATTTTGAAAATAATTATAATTCTACTGGCTACATATGTACTTCGTGATAGATTCAGGAAAAGAATGAATGATAAATTCACGTTGTTTATGATATTTCATCAAAAGTTACGAACACTAACAAATTCAACCTTACAAGACTTATAACTAGTCTCCACCTGGGCACTTGCTAAAGATGGTCAGAAAATGAGGGCGATGCATGTGTTACACGAGATGGTTGAGAGTAAAAACATGTCCCACTTTCCAATCATCTCGAAGAGAGATAAAGGCGCGGTTGCATGGATCCTTAGTTCTGTCTATTTTTAGATGTATTTGGAATGAAGAACCTAAAATTAGCTGAAAGTAGTAATCATAGACTTGAGAGTCCATCAATATAAACAAGGTTATTTTGACCTGGTCTAGATTCTGGCGATCTACGAGTGACCTCTTCAATGAATCTCATCTATCAACACCAAAATCTGGGGACATTAGTTTTGCCACACATTCCAGGGGTCTCTAATTAATTCGTAGTTGGATCACAATCAACAGAATTCATTATCAGCCAAAGAAATAGAAAACAACGGACTTAAGAGAAGAGAAGTCAACAATTAGCGCCATCATCCTTGTTTGAGTTTATGAACAGAATGGATGCTGAAAAGGCAAAGTGCCCAAACTACAGAATGGTCATTTTGCAATATCCAATTAGCAAAATCAACAATACGGAATTGTTTGCTAGGAGACTATATTTAACTTTACAAATTTAATGCTGGCATACATGAGATTTAAGCTCGTCGTATCAGAGACCTTTATCACAACATTCAAAAGATATTATGAACTGACAAAAAAGAGGAGATTGTCATCATGCATCCTAGTTCACGGATTTCTGGTGAAATTCCACAGCTCACATAGTATAAGCACACAAGTTGCTCTATTATGGTACAACTGGTAGTACATACCTCCATCTGCAGAGCCTCATTGGGTTTGAAAGTGATATCATTAGAATGAGACTGCATCAAACAACTCCACACCAGGGTAACATGCAGAAAAATCAGCACGTACATATTCGATTAACAGAGAGGTAGAACCTAACAAGTCACTCTTTCACAGTTATGGTAGGACTGGCACTACATACCTCTCTATCTGTAGAGCCTGACTGAGTTTGGGAATGATACCATTAGAGCGCATTGCATCAAAGAACTCTGCATCTGGTTAACATGTAGAAAAATCAGCACGTATGTATTTGCTTAATAGAGGTAGAACCTAATGAGCATACAAAAAGTAGATTCAACTGAAAAATAATACATTCACAATCATTCAGTTTTGTGCTGATGAAACCATATCAAGTGCTTTGATCTTCACAAGCATAAAAAACTTCCTTAGGACACTTCAGTTGGCCCGTGAGCCTGTTCAAGGTCGCACAAAAGCTAGCCTTCAGTCGTTGCTGATGACACCTCAGCAAAATCCCTCTTCTTCATTTGATCGTTCTTTGGTATGGACTATGAATTGCCTCAGCCAAGTTAGCCAAACCAAGATCAAGTATTTGATAAAATGATTCCACGACAACATCAGGATCAAACGGGAGGCAAAATAATAAGCAAAATCTTAAGCTCCTCGCCTAGCTTGTTTTACGAGTAGGCAAAAAATTGTCCCAATTATGCACCAATTTAGTTCGCTTGATAATCTTTCAACAATCTCACGATTGTTTATGGAAAGCCTGCCTACAATCATAGATGAAAAAGTCTAACCAAAACTAATTTTTACTTTTTTAAATGACGCACTAGAAAAAAATAAAAATTGAACCTTGATTTTTATTTTAGCTTAGTTTCTCTTCCTTACTGGGAATTCATGCTCGAATAAACAATGGACAGGCTTTCCCATCATCATGAAAAATCGAGAGCTATTTGTCCTAAACAGGTATCTACCGATAGTCAAATCTAACACATAAAATTGCTCACAAAAGGAGTTCAAAATGGCGAAGGATTTTTTTAAAGAAAAATACTAGTTTGAGACATAGAGAAAAAAGGAATTTGGCGCGCAGTTTATAAATTGAGTTGCCGAAGATCAACCTCTTGATGAAAAATTCTCATCTTGGGTTTACCAAGAGGGAAACTATAAATCACTAAGTAATTCTTGTTTACCTATGTCGTTAATTTTCATTTGTTGCCTCACAAGCCGCCAATCTATCTGCAAAAGTTGCCGATTGAAGATTAGCTGAAAAAACATTGCCGTGATGCAATCAACAACAAATATATTTAGGCAAATCCAGATCAAATAGATACCAAGCGTCGAGCAAATAATTCTTAAAAGATATATCTGTTAGAAAAGTATTACACTTTTCACTCATGCTAGTTGTTAAAGGACGAAGAATCTTACCAGATGACCAACGCCTTCTAACGTCTGAAGAACCACAATCGGATCTAAATT
The DNA here is from genome assembly GCA_016097485.1 of Eucalyptus sideroxylon x Eucalyptus melliodora. Lineage (NCBI taxonomy): Eukaryota > Viridiplantae > Streptophyta > Magnoliopsida > Myrtales > Myrtaceae > Eucalyptus > Eucalyptus sideroxylon x Eucalyptus melliodora. The sequence goes on along the minus strand of CM027825.1, from coordinate 31,375,867 downwards.
TTGATCTTGGCTGAAGCATCATGTTAGCTTCTAGGACCGACTTCCCCACTCTTGCAATTATGTAAGACTGGGACTTGAGTCTCGACACCACGTAGATTATGACAACCATTGATATTCAACTCTTCCAAGTTCCAAAAGCATCATAGGTTAGGTAATCTTTTGATGGAACCATGATTACAAACATTGAACATCTCTAACAACTCCACCTTATCAAGACCTGTATTTTGACTAGATTGTTGCAATAGCAAGTATTTAATTGCTTCAAGCCCTCGTAATTTCGGATGGATCAGCCTTCTAATGGACTTGCAGCTATATGTACGTATTGTCTCCAAGAACTCCAATTTACCTTGGCCCTAAATTTCAACTAGATTATCGCAATCCTCAATTTCCAATCCTTTCAAAAGATTCAATTGTGAGAGGTCCATTCTTTCAATGGAATTGTAGTGTTTTATTGACAACTCTTCCAAGTACTTGAATCCGTCAAGCTCAGGCAATATCAACTTAGGACAGGAGTCAACACAAAGTTTCAAGAGTCTTGAGGTAAGCTCTGGGAAGTACTCAAGTTGATTGTATCCATAAAAATGAAGTTCTTCCATGTGGAATAGGTAAGAAAGCTCTGGCAACCTGGGAATCAGGGAATTGACCTGAAGATATGTTAAGCCAGAAGAAAGCTCTAGCAATGATCGAGCTCCTTACAGCTCTCTTGGTCAAGCATGAGAGAGAAAAAAGATTCCATATGCTTTTTGGCAAGTCAAATATCAATGTGCCAGTGATATGGAGAATCATAAGCAAAGACAAGTCATCGTTTTCTCTTGGAATTCCCCCTTTTAGACTATCACAAGATTCAATAAATAGCCTTTGGCGGTTTGTTCAACCATCCAATAGCAATGGGTAACTATTCAAGGTCAAAAATCTCCAATGCTTTGCAAATTCGATAAATCCCCAATTGAGGTAGGAATTTCTTTTAGTGAACAACACTCGTAAAGGTTAAGGTATTTGAGAAAAGAAAGATTCCCAATTGAGATAGGGATTTCTCTCAATGACTTGCAAGCCTCTAGTCTAAGTACTTTGAGAGAATAAAGATTCCCAATTGAACTAGGGATTTCTCTCAATGACACAACCCCCTAGCTGAAGTTATTCGAGAGAAGAAAGATCCCCAATTGAGTTAGAGATTTCTATCAATAACTCGCAACTCTTTAGATTAAGTTTTTTGAGAGAAGAAAGGTTCCCAATTAAGCTAGGAATTTCTGTCAATAACTTGCAACCCCATAAATCAAGTTGTTCAAGAGAAGAATGATTCTCAATTGAGCTACAGATTTCTCTCAATGACACACAACCCCAAAGTTGTTCAAGAGAGGAAAGATCCCCAATTGAATTAGGGATTTCTATCAATAACTCGCAACTCTTTAGAGCAAGTTGTTTGAGATAAAAAAGATTTCCAATTGAGCTAGGGATTTTGTTAAGGACGCACAAAACTCTAGATCAAGTTGTTCAAGAGAAAAAAGATTCCCAATTGAGTTAGGGATTTCTGTCGATGAGGAGCAAAACCCTACCTTTAAGTTATTTGAAAGAAGAAAGACCCCCAATTGAGCTAGGGATTTTTGTCAATAATTTGCCACTCTTTAGATTAAGTTTTTTAAGACAAAAAAGATTCCCAATTGAGCTAGGAATTTCTATCAATAACTCGCAACTCTTTAGATCAAGTTATTCGAGAGAAAAAAGATTCCCAATTGAGCTAGGGAAATCTGTCAATGAGGAGCAAAACCCTAGCTTAAGTTGTTTGAGAGAAAAAAGATCCCCAATTGAGCTAGAAATTTTTATCAATAACTCGCAACTCTTTAGATTAAGTTTTTCAAGAGAAGAAAGTTCCCAATTGAGCTAGGGAGTTCTGTCAATGACTTGAACTTTGTAAATCAAGTTGTTCGAGAGATGAAATATTCTCAATTGAGCTAGGGATTTTTGTCAATGACACGCAACTTTGTAGATCCCAATTGAGCTAGGGATATCTGTCAATGACACGCAACTCTATAGATCAAGTTGTTTGAGAGAAGAAAGATTCCCAATTGAGCTATAAGGATTTCTGTCAATGACACGCAATTCCGTATATGAAGTTGTTTGAGAGAAGAAAGATTCCTAATTGAGCTAGGAATTTCTGTCAATGACATGCAATCCCCTAGAACAAGTTGTTTGAGAGAAGAAAGATTCTCATTTGAGCTAGGGATTTCTGTCAATGACCAGCAACTCCGTAGATCAAGTTGTTTGAGAGAAAAAGATTCCCAATTGAGCTACGGATTTATGTCAATGACGAGCACCTCCGTAGATCAAGTTTTTTTAGAGAAGAAAGATTCCCAATTGAGCTAGGGATTTTACAATGATAGGCAACTCCATAGATCAGGTTGTTCAAAAGAAAAAAGATTCCTAATTGAGTTAAGGATTTTTGTCAATGACGAGCAACTCCCTAGATCATGTTGTTCAAGAGAAGAAAGATTCTCAAATGAGGTAGGGATTTCTACCAATGACTCGAAACTCCCTAGAACAAGTTGTCCCTAGAATAAGTTGTACGAGAGAAGAAAGATTCCCGATTGAGCTAGGGATTTCTGTCAATGACGAGCAACTCCCTAGATCAAGTTGTTCAAGAGAAGAAAGATTCCCAATTGAGCTAGGGATTTCTGTCAATGAGGAGCAAAACCTTAGCTTAAGTTGTTTGAGAGAAGAAAGATCCCCAATTGAGCTAGGGATTTTTGTCAATAACTTGCAACTCTTTAGATTAAGTTTTTTGAGAGAAGAAAGATTCCCAATTGAGCTAGGGATTTCTCTCAATGACACACAACCCCCTAACTTAAGTTGTTTGAGAGAAGAAAGATTCCCAATTGAGCTAGGGATTTCTGTCAATAATGAGCAACTCCCTAGATCAAGTTGTTCGAGAGAAGAAAGATTCCCGATTGAGCTAGGGATTTCTGTCAATAATGAGCAACTCCCTAGATCAAGTTGTTCGAGAGAAGAAAGATTCCCGATTGAGCTAGGGATTTCTGTCAATGACGAGCAACTCCCTAGATCAAGTTGTTCGAGAGAAGGAAGATTCCCGATTGAGCTAGGGATTTCTGTCAATGACGAGCAACTCCCTAGATCAAGTTGTTCGATAGAAGGAAGATTCCCGATTGAGCTAGGGATTTCGGCAATGACGAGCAACTCCCTAGATCAAGTTGTTCGAGAGAAGGAAGATTCCCGATTGAGCTAGGGATTTCTGTCAATGACGAGCAACTCCTTAGATCAAGTTGTTTGAGAGAAGGAAGATTCCCGATTGAGCTAGGGATTTCTGTCAATGACGAGCAACTTCCTAGATCAAGTTGTTCGAGAGAAGGAAGATTCCCGATTGAGCTAGGGATTTCTGTCAATGACGAGCAACTCCCTAGATCAAGTTGTTCGAGAGAAGAAAGATTCCCGATTGAGCTAGGGATTTCTGTCAATGAGGAGCAACTCCTTAGCTTAAGTTGTTTGAGAGAAGAAAGATCCCCGATTGAGCTAGGGATTTTTGTCAATAACTTGCAACTCCTTAGATCAAGTTTTTCGAGACAAGAAAGATTTCCAATTGAGTTAGGGATTTCTCTCAATGACACACAGCCCCCAAGCAGAAGCTGTTTAGGAGAAGAAAGATCCTCAATTGAGCTAGGGATTTCTGTCAATAACTTGCAACTCTTAAGATTAAGTTTTTCAAGACAAGAAAGATTCCCAATTGAGTTAGGGATTTCTGTCAATGACTTGCAACTATACAAGTCCAAGGAAATGAGGCTCTTGAGTTTGCCAATAGAAGGGTTGACTTGCTTCAGTTTGCGACAATGAGACAAAATGAGAATCTCTAACTTCGTGAAAGCCGAGAGATTAGGAGTACATCTTAACTCCAGGCTATGTGAAAGGTCAAGAACTTTTAGCTGCTTTGCCGCCCGTACAAAAGAGAAAAGGCTGTCAAAAAGGAGTTTAATCGATAAAATAGAACAAAGCAAAGATCATAGAAGATGTCTTTTTTTTTCCATCTTACCATTATCGAACTCCATCCTCCCCAATCTTCTGTAAGCTTGTTTTGTGACAATTCCAGCACCACTAATTTAGATAGATGCAAATTGATTGCCGAAGAAAATATATTGGGTTCAATGTATAACCATTGAAGCCATCTTAGTTCAGAAACAATTCACTAAAGTCTCCACTTATTCTTGTCCAACAAAATGAAAGGAACCTTGAGCTCGGTAAGTTTTTAAACAATTCACTTGTGCATGTAGAGGAACAGCCACGAGGCCAATCATTGAAGCTATTGTGAAAAATCTGCATATCAAATCAATCGAGTGTCTGAATTGACTTCTAATTTTTTACTTTTGCTTTTCTAAACCCCATACTTTCACAATTTGTCATCTTTTTACCCCTCGCCAAACATAAATGTTGATAGGTAAACACACACATATAGTATTTTGATAATTTAAAAAAAAATTCAAACAATATTTTAAATAAAAAGAACACTTTTTCTTGCTTTAAAAAATTCAAGACGAAACACCTCAATTCTTACCTCTCGCTTTTTTGGAATTTTGTAGTGCATGTACTTTGATTTTTATTAAAGTGGAAATACATGAAACCTATTAAAACATACGAATGTTAAAGAGTACCCATGGATCACTTGTTAAGTAGCTGGCTTTAGACCAACTAAAATTGAACTAATTAATTTCCTTACATGGTGTTATAGTTAGATTAAGGTCTTAACATATGGAACAATAGGTTTGTCGATGCTGGGCAACATCCTTTGGCAAACTCTGCCACACGAAACTTTCTGGAAAAATCTACTTATGTTATCTAAACAAAAAAGTGAAGATACATATGTCCATTTCCCAAGACTGGCACCATTTCTTTTCGTATCTTATAAGTCAAAAGTACCGCTTAAACTTTGTTGCTAAAAGAGATCATTTAATTAGAAGAAGATGCTGAAAAAATCCCAGATGGCTTGATTGACATTAACAACAATATTTTATTATTTTTCCCCGAAAGCTTAGCTGATCGCTGACGGTATTGGATAACGTTCAAGTATCGAAATTTTAAATCTTAAACTTTCTATTGGATTAGCATCTCGAGATTGACCACAAATAAATCAAGCCGCCACTCAATCTACACATTGACATGGCGTAAATGTTCAGAGGAACAGAATGAGATGCCCATAAAAGAGATCGCAAGTAGCCAAAGCTACTAGTCGGTGGCTGGGCCTCCAACAAGACTCAGTCGCTTGAACAGCGTAGAGATGCGATTCTAGATCAAAGTGGGCACCTAGTATGGATCACAGTGGGCACCTGGCCACGCTCAGTTAGGCACTAAGGAGACATGTCTAGTGAGTTATTTTTTCTTTGCAATTTATTCTATGGTCAGGTTCTTTAGGATTTACCAAAAGCAATATAAGGTACAGTTGATAGTTTTCTAAAAGATTTGGCTGAAATGTTTGAGAGGCAACCCCACACTGCTCATTTAGTGGTTAAGGAATGCACTTTTGTGTATCATGATATGGGTTTGATTCCTTGCACTATTAAGTGCAAATAATTTCCTGTTTGAACCGTCCAGTCGGACTTAATTAAGCTAGTGTCCCACCTGGCAATGAGAGTTAATGGAGTATTTCACCATTATGGAACTTAGGTAGCTGTTAGTACCCAAACCCACTTTTGTCAGATAGGTTTTCTAGAGGTATGTTGATGTAAATTATCGACGTTCATTTTTAGCATGGGCATGCTTCTCAAGAGGTGAATTAGAAATTAGAAATTAGTACTCATCTATTAACATGCACTTCTAGAGCAGAGTAATTTCAAGCCAATAGTGCCCCTCACTCAACCTGTTCAAGAAAATGCATTTGTAACACAAGCAAAATTCGACCTAGAAATGGTATTATTTTTGTAAATGCACTTTGCTTAATGTCCACAATACTCTATACACATGCTACACGCATGTTATGTTAACATTATGCTTATTTTTATGTGAACATTGTAACTTAAACTCTTAAAAATAAGAAGAGAATGGTGATAAAAATTGGGTATGGTACATGTTGATGAAGAGAATATTATATAACCGTTAAAGGTGGGGGATGTGTTGGTTAGAGAAGGAGTACTCTACCAAAGTGAGACTTCACTCCTCTGCCTTATTTTTTATTAGTAGGAGAATCCTTAAATAATAGTAAAGTTGGAAGGGACCTAAAGTGACACCGATCTCATTTCTATAATTATAGTATCATGTTATATTAGATATAGACTAGACATGACCCATGCTATGCACACCATTTCTATTGGATTGAGCAAGTAACACCAATTGATGTTTGAAATGATGAGCAATTTCCTCTTAAAAGAGAAGCAAAACACATGTATCTTTATATATATATATAAGAAAGGGGGCAATTGCAATTAATGATGGTGGTTTCCCTTTTAAGAGCTAAATGATGAAAATAGCCCATGGATTCATTTAAATAATACAATTCATAATGAACTTGATTTTGAGAAAATTTAGGTTGAGAGAATAATAGAGAAATCTCTCCCTTGAAAAGAATAGTATAGGACTAGGTGTCATAGGATGTATGTGGCAAGTAACGCAGGAGACAATTGATGCATGTGACATATGATGCATGTGGAAGTTACATGTGAATGGCCTAGAAACAAAATGGTCGACACGAGGCATTGGTATAAAAGGGGTATTCGGAGGTAAGATCAGACAGGCACGGCACAACAAAGTTCATCTTTTACTTTCCTCATAATTTTCCTTTGATCGCACTGCCGTTTCATGCAATTTCATTTAATATCTTTTTAAATTCCTTATAATTCGATTTTTAACGCATTTAACTATTTCTTGTGCACTCCATCCAAAAGAAGTATGTCCATTGTTATTGGAAAAAAAAAAAAAAAGGAATGTCTTTCGAATGCAGTTTCCCGCCTAAATTTTTACTATAATGAGAGATTTTTTTTTTTTTCCGGTTGAATTACTATAACGAAAGATTAAGAACTGTCAACTTATAAATTATAACTGTCTTTCCAAAGAACATGATTTGTCCATCTATATGTGCTTTTCCAATAGAGATAAGGATATGATAGTTATATCTTCATGATAAATTTATTCATGTCAGTTTTGTGCATATGCATGGTATGGACTCATCATTAGTTGATCCATATTTCACAACACTCGACACATTTCTTCTTTCACATGAACTTTTGTGACAATGGTATCTGCTCCAAATTAAAAGCATTATCTCGTTCTTTTTTCTTTTCTTTTCTTTTTTCTTTTTTTTTTTCGGAATGGTATTTATAGGCCGAGTGCAAAGATACAATAGGGCAGGAGATATAAGTAAACATTAAAAAAAAAAAAAAAAATTATTGACTGATCAACATAACTTGAGAGTGCATTTTTTCCATTAGTTTCTTGAAAATATTATGAACAAACTGAACTGCTAAAAGACAAATTTGTTTTGTGAAATATGAACTTCCACGAACACTATCAAACCAAAGATAGAATTCTTTTTTCCCTTTTTTTGGTTGGGTTTAATTTTATGGTTTGACTCATTTGTCATTATCCGTACTTTATATATTAACTAGTGAAAAACTCACGGTCAATATTATTTCTCTTAAGAATAATTATTGAATCAACAAAAGAATGTGCTCTTTATAATGGTATGAGCAAACTAATTCAAATTAAATTGTGAAAATAAAGCTTTTTCCTTTCCCAACATCTCTTGGTTAATTGCAAAGGTTAATTCCCCGCCATTGATCAGTCATGAACCTACTAGGCTTCCCCAAATGGACAATATAAAATAATTAAATGACATGAACATTGACAATCTATGTAAAAACTAAACTTACTTTCAAATTTGACTTCATGCTGAAAATTGTTTATAGTAAATAAAAAAGCATCGATATAATAATAAGCATGACATTTCCTCTAAATAGTCAAGTTTGTCCAGTGGTTTTTGGCACAGAAGAGCGTTGTCCCAAATATATAAATAATATAAAAACAACTTGGAGAGGAAAGAAGTGTTTATTAGGAAAAGCGAAGGAACGGACAATGGAAATGAAAGAAGCAATTAAAGAAATAATAAGAAGATCCACTGATTGTCAAACACCTAACCTAGTCCATGAGATTAACAAGGTCAACGTGACGTAACCCTAAAAGCATAGTAAGGTTTTCCCAATATAATTCTTAAGGAGATTTTTTACCATCATATCTATTAAGAGGAAAGAAGAAGGAAAAGAGATAGATGAAACTAGTAGAGGGACGGGTACTTTCATGATCAAAATGGGGGAAAAAGTTTATCAAACATTGAGTTTTCTTTACTGTTACTGATTTGCTTAATTATTATTTATTATGATTGGCACATATTCAAAACGCATGTGTATATATATATATATTTAGACAGTGGGCAATTGTGATTAGTGATGGTGGTTTCCCCTTTTAAGAGCTAAATGATGAAAATAGCCCATGGATTCATTTAAATAAATATGATTAATAATGAACTTGATTTTGAGATAACTTAGGTTGAGAGAATAATAGAGAAATCTCTCCCTTGAAAAGAATAGTATAGGACTAGGTGTCATAGGATGTATGTGGCAAGTAACACAAGAGACAATTGATGCATGTGATATATGATGCATGTGGAAGTTACATGTGAATGGCCTAGAAACAGAATGGTCGACACGAGGCATTGGTATAAAAGGGGTAGGCACGGCACAACAAAGTTAATATTTTACTTTCCTTGTAATTTTCCTTTGATCGCACTTTCGTTTCATGCAATTTCATTTAATATCTTTTTAAATTCCTTATAATTCGATTTTTAACGCATTTAACTTTTTCTTGTGCACTCTATCCAAGAAAAGTATGTCCATTGTTGTTGGAAAAAAAAAAAAGGAATGTCTTTTGAATGCAGTTTCCTGCCTGAATTTTTACTATAATGAGAGATGCCTTTTTTTTTCTTGTTGAATTACTATAATGAAAGATTAAGAACTGTCAACTTATAAATTATAATTGTCTTTCCAAAGTACATGATTTGTCCATCTATATGTGCTTTTCCAATAGAAATAAGGATACTATAGTTATATCTTCATGATAAATTTATTCATGTCAGTTTTGTGCATATGCATGGTATGGGCTCACGACTAGTTGATCCATATTTCACAACACTCGACACCTTTCTTCTTTCACATGAACTTTTGTGACAACGATATCTGCTCCAAATTGAAAGCAGTACCTTGTTTTTTTTTTTTTTTTTTGGAATGCTATTTACAAGTCGAGTGCAAAGATACAAAAGGGCGGGAGATATAAGTAAACATTAAAAAAAAAAAAAAAAAAAAAAAAATTATCGACGATCAACATAACTTGAAAGTGCATTTTTTTCGTTAGTTTCTTGGAAATATTATGAATAAACTGAACTGCCAAAAGACAAATTTGTTTTGTGAAATATGAACTTCCACGAACACTATCAAACCAAAGATAGAATTCTTTTTTCTCTTTTTTGGTTGGGTTTAATTTTATGGTTTGACTCGTTTGTCATTATCCGTACTTTATATATTAACTAGTGAAAAACTTCTAGTCAATATTATTTCTCTTAAGAATAGTTATTGAATCAACAAAAGAATGTGCTCTTTACAATGGTATGAGCAGACTAATTCAAATTAAATTGAGAAAATAAAGCTTTTTCCTTTCCCAACATCTCTTGGTTAATTGCAAAGGTTAATTCCCCACCACTGATCAGTCATGAACCTACTACACTTCTCTAAATGGAAAATATAAAATAATGAAACGACATGAACATTGACAATCTAAGTAAAAATTAAACTTACTTTCAAAATTGACTGCATGCTGAAAATGTTATTTAGTAAAGAAAAAGGTATCGATATAATAACAAGCATGACATTTCCTCTAAATTGTCGAGTTTGTCTGGGTTTTTGGCACAAAAGGGCATTGTACCAAAAAATATAAATAATATAAAACAAGTTGAAGAGGAAAAAAATGTTTATTAAGAAAGGCGAAGGAACAGACAACGAGAAAGAAAGAAGCAAAGAAAGGAAAATAAGAAAATCCACTCTTTATAACACACCTAAATCCATGAGATGAACAAGGTCAACGTGATCCGACCTTAAAAACATTGTAAGGATTTTCCCTATAAGATTCTTAAGGTGATTTTTGCCATCGTAGCTATTAAGACACAAGAAGAATGAAAAGAGATAGATATACCTCGTGGGGGGAAGAGGCATCTTCAAAATCAAAATGGAAAAAAAAAAAAAAAAAAGTGTATCAAACATAGGAGCACCACAATACATTCGACCGTACTAGAAAGCAAGCACCTATGATAAGTGTGAAATTTTTCTTTAGTGCATAGTTATTATAATCAGCTTATGTCGTACATTATTGTTTTGAATAAAAATTCAAAACATCTTCATTTATCTGATCTATGATGTATATGCTTCATCTTAATTAAATTATTGTAGTCTTTCGATTATCAATAGTTTCAAGTAGATATAAAATTACATGCTTTTAGTGAATGAAATTTTCAGTGTATAATCGTAGTTAAAGAATCTTAAATTGATTGCAAAATTAAGTTTTTGACGGATGTAATTTATATCAATGAATTTGGATCAAATAATGTAACCATATTTCATCCTTGGGACACTTATAATCCAATTATTATGACAATTTATCTAAGGGGGACATAAATGGGTGTATGAATAGATTTTTTCCTAAAGAGCAAGTAGATATAAAATTACATGCTTTTAGTGAATGAGATTTTTAGTGTATAATCGTAGTTAAAGAATCTTAAATTGATTGCAAAATTAAGTTTTTGACGGATGTAATTTATATCAATGAATTTGGATCAAATAATGTAACCTTTTCATCCTTGGGACACTTATAATCCAATTATTATGACAATTTATCTAAGGGGGACATAAATGGGTGTATGAATAGATTTTTTCCTAAAGAGTTGGGGTAACTGCTTATACTAGATAAAAGAGTAAAATAAATCACATTAAATTTATGGAGTTATGAGAGAGAGAGAGAGAGAGAGAGAGAGAGAAAGCCATATGTTACCTCTTCGAGCCATGGCTTCAGACATCTCTCGGGCGGTTGTCCTTGGCAAAAGATGCTCCTTCCAAGATCTCTCAATTGGTCATGCATCCTAAACTCACCATAATCTCCAATTTTTATTAAGCACCTTAGCTTCAACTCTTTAATTCCAATATATGGAAAAAACTCAGAGTCCTCGCACATGTAACTGGCATATTTGCTATCTTTGCCAATTAAAAAGCAAGCAATATCCAGAAAAATCTCCTTTTGTGTAGGTTCCAATGCATCATAACTTATCTTTAATGTCCTTTGGACATCTCTATCCGGTTCATTTCTTAATTTCTTCAACACATCTTGCCATACTTTTTTATCTATTTTTCCATACAAGTATGAACCTATGACCTTGATAGCCAAGGGAAGCCCACCCATGGTGGATAAGATATCACGAGAGATACTCTCAAAATCCTTCGGACAATCGCCCATGGAAAATGCATGTCTTTTAAATAAACATGAAGAATGCACCACATCTAATTCTGTCAATTCATACTTGTAATCTACCTCGAATTTAGGTTGATGAAGAATAGCTTCATATCTAGTTGTAACAATGACGATGCTTTACGCCGAAAACCAATCACGTTTTCTAGCCAAAGCATATAGTTGATCTCGATGATCAACATCATCTAGAAGAATGAGAACCTTTATTTTTTTAAATCTAGATTTGATCAAACTAATTCCATCATCAACTTTACGTACTTCACGTTCATTTGGTAGTATTTCCTTAATTAGTAGATTTTGTAGTTCAAGAATGCCTTTGCTGTGAGTTGTTTCTCGTATATCTGGAAGGAAGCTACGATGCTCGAATTTATTCGACAACTGGTTGTAGATGACCTTGGCAAGAGTCGTTTTACCGATTCCACCCATGCCACATATTCCTATCATTCGAGCATGCTTGGCAGGAATGTCTACCCAATTCCTAATTTCGTTGACATGATTGTCAACTCCAACTAAGTGGTCCGGAATATCAAGCTGAAAATCACGTCTTAACTTGCTCAGAATAGTTTTGACAACTTCTTCCACTAATTCTCCTTCACGCCTGTCAAACAACAAAACTCATCATAACTTCATAATTTTGCGTAATCTCATCAAAAGACACCCACATATATGTGAAGGATGGATGGGACCAATTAACATGCAAAATGTCTTGGTTTTACAAATGACAATATAGGATGATGGTGTAGAGTCATTTTATTTTTCCTCTTCTTTTTCTTCCCATAGATAGATCTTATTGAATTAAGATATGGTGGGGCACCTAGCAAATTAAGATTCTTTAGAAGTAAAGAGTTTGTTATGAGGCTAATGGTCACTGATAGTTGAATGATAGGAGGTCAATAATTTTTGTTGCAAAAAGTTTAGGACAAGATGTTATCCCTCTAAGACCGGTGTATCCCACAGGCCTAAATGGAGGACTTGTAATTAACTTATAGATCGCCTACAAATGAAAGTTACTTGCAATAGCAAGTGTTAAACCTAGACATGATCTGTGTAAAGCAATAAGAGGTTGATTTATCCGACGGTTACTGAGCTTTGGAAGATTGAGTAAGGGATCCTAAAGTTTAGATGTTGTTAGTGTAGTTTTCTGGGGAAATCTTAGGGAGTACAAGAGTTTGTAGTCTGTGGGCCACTATGGTTATTTATTGGGACATTTTGGTATGTTTTGTAAGCTTGTAGTGGAAGCAATTCATCCATATGACATTGGTTTTGCTAAATAACAAAACTTAGAAAAAAAAAGTGCAGGTAGAAGGTAAGTACCCATTGGCAAATTTCTCAGATTCCCATCCATTCAAGTAACTCACTTCTGTAAGGGCTCGTTGACCTTCTTGAATGTCCTCCTTATCAAAACGCTTCTTACGCAAATGGAAGGCCTTGCCAAAACTTCCATTTAGATACCGCACATCCGATGGGAGCACTTTGTAAAAAATGGGCAACACTGTGTGCGACATGCTCTTCTGGCAGTCCATGATGCGTACTAGCTCGCGGAGGCACCATTTGCTCGAAGCATAATTTTTAGAGATGATGGGGATTGAAATCTTAGATCGTGTGATAGCATTGAGAATCTCTGAATTAAAATCCTTGCCAATTTCAAGGCTGTTATCGTCCCTGAACACAGAAATTGGTACAGTCCCTACACTGATCAGACTGCGGTAGAGGTGATCAGTAAATTCCTTGCGAGTGTCGGAGCCTCTAAAGCTCAAGAACACATCATATTCATTGCTACCTCCTCCCGTGGGTATGGAAGGTAAGGACGAAGACGCAGATGCTCCATCAGTGATCTCTTTCTCAGCAATCTTTCTCTTTTTCTCCCTTACTGCTTTTTTTTGCGCTCTTTTTCTTTTTATTTTGCTCAGACTTTGCCCTTTCCCCATAGAAATCTTATAGACAAAAATGAAGAGAGGATGCCAACCTGCTGCACAAGAAGAAGTAGATAACCAAATGAAAAAGCAGAGCACGTGCTTTTAGGGAGGAGAGCATATGATTTCTGAACGATTTCGAATCCAAAATGTTTAATGATCAAGTCAGTCTGTTGACTAATTGAATAGTAAAAGCTATTGACTTAGGCGTACATCTTTTCTTTCCAATGGACCGCGCCCTCTCGTCAAGGCAACATCATTGGGTTGTGTCCACTCATGGACAAGAAGAGAATGGCTAATCCCCATCTCTACATGCGTGCTCTATAGTCAAGGCTCCTAATCTTTGGCGGAGAGCACATGCATTATGAACGATTACTAACACTAAAATGTTTAATGAAGAGAAGATGCCTTCTTGCTCCACTAAAAGATGTAGATAAACAAGTGAAAAGGCTAGATAGAAAGCACCTGATTTCCGTATGTACACAATATTTACTGAATGAGTTTTCTTAGGGGGGTGTCTATTGATTAATCCAATATTACAAGTTGTTGTTTTGGAGCAGTGTAATGCACATCTTCTCTTTCCCATGGACCTCATCCTCTTGATGCATGGACTTTCCTAATCGAGGAGATATTCATTAATCGTATCTCTTATTGGTTAATTACAAATTAAACATGTCACCCACATGTAAAATTAACTAAAGCTAACATGTTGATGCCTATGTTTCATTAGGCATTCTCAAATGCATATGCCCCTAATGAATCTTCCCTCTTATATTATGTGGTTTTCACATGAGACTCAATAATAACAAAGGTTCAGATTTATTAAGGTCATATGCACTCGGCTCCTCTAGGAAATTTTCATATTTGCTCCAATCATGCCTTTGATCAGTGGTCTAATGTAAGCATCTATTTGAAAGTAATGCATATACGTCAATCTCTGCCTTCATCAAAGTGTTGATTATTGATATTCATAGAATCTAAAATCAAATCTTCGTAATCAATTGAAAAGGAAACAATTTAAAGGAAATAGCAATCAAATTTGTGAGTCGTTAAATAAGAAATTGTCATGTAAAATTAGAAAAGTGAATAGTCAAAATAGGCAAACTCTTTCTCTCCAAGCATTTTTGTTCACGCAATCTCAATGAAAGTTAGCTTTTGACCCAATCAAAAAGAAAAAAAAAAATGAGAGTGAACTCTACCCCAGCAATGGTAGGCCTTCCGGAACCATTGTTGCTAAATGGGTCATCCATGTCCATATCCTCGGCCTCATTACTCATAATTTTCTTCTATTTTTCTTATTTTCTTCATTTCCCTAACCTCCACTAATTAAGTTTTCAACTCTCTCAGCAATATATATTCCCCACGCCATCCTGAGTTTTCTCCTTGTTTAGTTCTTCTCCTGCCACATCCAAAATGTCTGACAATATGGGTGGATTTAATGAGGGGCTAAGGGTGCCCTGCCCCGGCCAACTCTCGGAAATTATGCTTAAACCCAATTATTTAAAAAAAAATACATATTCATCCATAAGTCTTGGCCCCACCAAATTTTTTTTACCAAGCAAGAACAGATTAACACAAAATCTTTAATTAAATTTGTAATTGATTGAACAGAAGCAGTTGCAGATGCTTTTAGTCCTTGCCTTATCTTCTTTTGTATCTCACCCTCTAGTCAAGCCAAAAGATGTTGGCTTGGTCCGCTCACGATGTTAAATTCTTGCTTGGGCTATAAAAAGCTAGAATCTGTGTACAAGCAAGTTGCATTCATTAAAATAAATAAGCAAAGGTTCTGTTCTTGTTTGATTATTAAAAATCATAATTTGATAAATCATTTAAAAGCTGATAAATGAGTTCAAATGAAATTGGAAATGTGTGGAAGATATGAAGAAAGGGCCTAGTTAGTGATTAGGAATGTGATCTTACATTTTAATTTCAAATTGTCATATTCTAAATGAATTTGGAAATGAGATAGAGATGAACAAAAGGTCTTTGCTATTTCTCTTTTATTTGTTCCCCGCTGACCTTACGTATTAGCAATGTCACGCAAAATGAATCCACTTTAACCTGATATGACATCACTGAGCTATTCTCTTCAAACTTTGAACTATTCTCTTCGTTACTCATTCAACCTTTTTTTACCCTTTTTTTCAGGATTTTCAAAACTTTGAAGGAAGAAAATGAGTTAGAGGTGAAAGGCAATATACTTTTTAGGATTATCTTGTCCAATAATTCAAGGAAGACAACAAATTATTCGTCTAGAATGTCCTATAATCGTCAAAGGCAAAATTGTGAATAAAATCTGATTAAGAGAGTACTTGCTTTTATGGGTGATTGATTGATTCCAGACCAAAACCCTGAAACCTACCTATCAGAGCATGTTCTCAATTTTCGGAATTGAAAATCGAACCCCCCTGATGTTGGAACTTGCCGCGAACTGGCCTACTACTTTTTCTTTTGTATTTCATTTTTTATTTAATTGATCTTAGACCTTCAGGGACAAAGAAACCTCACAATCCGTAAAAAGACGGTCCTTGGCTTGAGGCGAATACTGGCAATTTTGCGCGCAATAGAATCTAGCGCGTCTCGCATTCCAACTCATCCTAGCTTGACAAAGGATTGACATTGAATTACGATGCAAACGAACGATGAGACAGTGAGGGGACATGATTAGTCACATCTAAGGTCTGAAAGCAAAGGCTTCCCTTTTCTACGGAAGTCAATTATGAGCTGGTGACACACCAAGTTAACAGCCACCCACATCAGACAAAAAGAGCCCAAAACACGCTAGTTCAGCCGCAACAAATCAACATAAATGACACGCTAATGAGAGATGAAAAAGTGATTACCTTCTGCGCACTGAGATGCAAAGAGAGGCGCGAGTTCGGAGAGAGAAGACCCTAAACAAGCCTCGGCGAGAACTTTCAAGAGGGAAATGAACAAAGAAAGCGAGTGCGGACGGTAGATGATAGCCTTGAATTGTATGCAAGAGAGTCCTAGATGTAAAAGATACAGAAAGTGAGAAATATGAGAGAGAAAGAGAACTATCAAATTCCATCAGGTTTAACCAGTCAAACCGCTCATACTGATCAGTTTGAATAAGGAGAACGTAGTAAGGAAAATCTGCAATAAATGTGACGATCGTAATTTTGAAAAAGTCGATGGAATTTCACATGTTATATTGTGCATGCTTTTAAGGATGTTAGATGTCATGCGATGAGTAATGATCAAATGTTTTTATTTTCTTCTATCAAAATGTAATAGACTATCCAGCTCATCTGGAGGAGTGATGCAGAGACGGAATTACTCGGATGGGCTTTAATGTCTAAAAAGGAGTTACCTTAAAGCACGTCAAGTCGGGTCCGAGCCTCAAAAGCAGCACAATTTTGAGACCACCTCCACGCCTCAATCTAGAGCTATCAAAGCCAGAATTCTCAGAGCGAAAGAGGAGCGTCTCAAGTGATTTATGGTGATTGGCGTTTCTGCTTCTGGGGCATAAGCACTCGGGACTTTAAATAGAAGCTTGACTTCTCAATCTTGCCCCGAAGGAGACGCGCAATCTTGTGGAGAGGATTGCGTTTCTGTCACGAGGCAATCGTACTGCTTTTTTTACCTTTACCTTTTTGACCAAGACCACCGAAACAAACCCCCCTTCCTCGAAATTGGCAAGATCACCTCGCTTTAGACTTAAAAAGATATTTTCGTTGCTTCTCCGCAAGAGCCACAAGATCGTGGCCCTATTTCCTTTTTTGTCGTAACGTGATCGTCGCTCTTGCTCGGTAACTTCCGCAAGGTTTTCGGATTGGAATTTGCTTCTTCTCTGGCCTCAAAAGATGAGCCAGACCTGCACGAAAACAATCTTGCCGTGGATTGCGCCTTGTGCGTGGTAATTTGTAAGGGTGTCAGAAGCGAAATAAATCGAAATTGAAATTGAAATTTCGTGCATTTTGATTTGATTCAATTCTGATGATAAAAAAAATAATCTTTTTGTTTGGATTATTCTAATTTAATTAACTAGATCAAATCGAAATTCTCAACAAAAATTAACTCAACTTAAATACTCTCTCATTCTTTTTTTACTCTTATTCAATCTGGTTTTAATAAGTAGCGCACAAAAAGGAAAACTAAAAACCAAATCAAATCGAATCAAGTTTTTTTTGAATTCCATGTGACATGATTTGATTTTTTCTAGTAATCATTCAATTTTTGTTTATCCGTAATCCAAAACGAATTAAGCCATTAACACTCCTAACAATTTACATAATCAGCCCTCATCTTTTGTCAATTCACCTTGTAATTGGACCACATGGTTGCAAAGATCAAAGTGAAGATGGGTAACTTTTCACTTTCCTTGCCCATTGAAGCAAAAGTCTCTCTCTGCTAGAGGCATTAAAATTAATCGAAAATCTACTTCCTAACTCATTTTCAATAGTGCAAATCTTTAACATAGATATAATATTATGTTTGAGTAAAAGCATAGGAGGCTAATTGTCACCTTAGGGTGAACTTATTCACCTTAGACTTTTAATGATATTTTATCCTTTATCTTTGTAATTGGACCACGTGATCAATCAAATCAAAATGAAGATGAGCAACCTCTAGCTTTCCCTAACCCCATTAATTAAAAGAATCCATACTTTACGTTGAAGTCAAGGTGTTCACATTGGAAATTTAGTGTTCTCATGGTGCTACTCCTTAAAGAGCCACCCAATCGTCCACTTTACTTGGCAACTTTTGCAAAAGTATTCATGTTCCAAATTAAGGAATTACTTCTTCTCTCGACTTGAAGGATGAGCCCAGACGTGCTTGGGATACTCACAATCTTACTGTGGATGTATTTGATGGGGCAATATGCTTCTTTAATCCTCACCTTTTGTCAGATCTCCTTGTAATTAAATCACCTAGCCGTGCAAATCAAAATAAATGAGCAACATTTTGCTTTCTCCGCCGCGGAAATGGAAGTCTTTTGTTAGCGGCATTAAAATGGGTTAAAAAACAATCTACAATTAACTCATATTTAGTGAGTTAGATTGTCCTATGAGTTAGCAAAAATTTAAATAATGGTTGTTATGAATTTAAAGTAAAAAAATTTTAACTATAGAAATTTAATGAGTCTAAACTACAATCAAACGTAATTCATGTTAATAAAAAAAAGATAAAATAGTAATGATTTTTCCATTTGCTTTTTCATGGCTCCTTCTTAATGGGCCCTCGTGCTCTAGTCTGGCACCACCCAACATGTGGAGGCCAACTCATGTCGTACGAGAACCGCGTGAGCTTTGCCTGTTCCTTTGACCAATGTCCATGTGACATGTCAGTCATTCTGTACTCATTCGTCTAGTGATTATTCAGGCCATGTTTCCATCCAAAAAAAAAAAAAAAAAAAAATTCAGGCCATTTTCTACTCACTTTTTATATTTTTCCGTCAAAACAAAAAAAAATAAAAATTCGTATGACAATAACAATTGATTTTTATATTTTTTGAAATAAAAAAGTTATCAGAAATAAATTTGAAATAAAAAAAAAAAAAAATCTGATTTCTTTGTTTTGAAAAAAAAATGAAAAAAATTATTTATAAAAACAAAAATTATTTTTGAAAATATAAATATTATCAAATGATATATACATCTTAGATTGTTAAAATTTAGCAAGGCTCATATAAACTTACATAAATCTTGTCATTTTCAATGGTCCAAATCTAATTTTATATATATAATGTTTTTGTAAAAGGCTTAGAAAACTAATTATCACCTTCTCAAGACTACCTCTCTTTTTGAGATTGGACCTTTTTCTTTGACCAATCAAATCAAGACAGGCGACCTTTAGCTTTTCTCGACCCTATTGACCGAAAGACTTGATACTTTACATTGGAGTCAAGGTGTTCACACTGAAAAATTAGTTTTCGCATGGTACTACTAAAGAGCCACGCAATCATCTCCCTTGCTCGGCAACTTTTGCAAAAGTGTTCATGTCGAAATTACTTCTTCTCTTTGCCTTAAATGATGAGCAAGATGTGCTTGGGACACACACAATCTTGTCATCTTTAATGAGGCAATTTACTTCTTTAACCGACTAACCCTTCCCTTTTGTTAGTTCTCGTTGTAATAGGATCATATGGTCCGGGGAAATCAAAGTGAAATGGACAACCTTTTGCTTTCCTTATCCTATAAAATATAAGTTTTCACCGCTAAAAGCATTCATGTGGTCAAAAATAAATTTTTAACTCATTTTTAATTAGTTGAATAGCATGGGTTAGTTAAAATTCAAAGAAAATTAATTGTTAATTTTAAAGTAATAAGATTTGATTCAATATAACCTTTAATGAGTCCGAACTACATATTCACATGTAATTCATGTTAATAAAAAAAAAAGAAAATAATGATGATTTTTTTATTTGCTTTTTATATGGCTCCTTCTTAGTGGGCCTCCTGTACTTGGGTGTAGTACAACACAGCCCGACAAATGCAACTTATGTGGTATGACAACCGCGTCACTTATTCCTTACTCATTTTTCTACTGTATATTTAGTGAACCTGACGTACCCTCACCTTAATCTGAATTTAGACTGTTAAATTTAATGGGACTCACATAAAATTGATATGGATCTTGTAATTTTCGGTGGTCCAAATCTAATTTAGTATGTGTCCCATGTTTGTGTGAAAGGTGTAGAAAGTTAAATTCGTTTTTTTACAAATCCTAAAAGATCATTGATTGTTGAACCGCTAAAGAATAAATCTCAGCCTTTCATTGCATACTGTTAAAGTATCTATGAGTTAAAACAATTCAAATGTGACGTACGGCAAAATGCACTAGGATAATGCAGGTGGAAAATTGGTCTTTTGATGAGAGGCATTTAATCTACCTTTAAGCCTTTGGCCAACAATGAAGAATCGATATTAGTGTAAGAGTCAATGTATTCATAATGAAGACTAATTTTATATGATGATACTCTCTAAGAGCCATGTTAGAGAAAATAATGCATGTGGAAACGGGAAAAGAATGATTCTTAATTTATATTCTTATTTTTTTCAAGTTAATCATTGTGTTAAAATTGCAAACAAATTCTGGAAATTTTCATAATCTTCACTCACTACGTGGTCCACTAGCATAATCTGTCCCTTGTGGGAAAATTGACATGCTCTCCAACCTTAAGCAACTTGGAGGTGAATAATTTCCCTACAAGGTGCATTCAGTATTATCTACAACTCCTTTAGCCATTTTTGGTTCCCACAACAAATTTGGACAGCATCTCAAGACTCACAAAATTACCTTTAAAAATGGCAGCAACATCTCAAGACCCACAGGGTTACCTATAAACAGTGGCATAGCTGTTAGGCTTAGAGTTTCTCTAACGTTGAGAAATCGTAAATCAATCGGTTTTTCAATATATTCAGGCGATTTGGTAAGATTTTCATTACCACGCAACATTAAAGCTTCTAGGTTGTGTAGTTGAACAATTGATTTAGGAAGCCTTTCGATATTAGTATAAGAAAAATTGAGATAATGTAGATGCCTCAATTTACCAATGCAATTTGGTGCCTCGATGTTGTGATGGCTACCAACGAAAACACACACAAGTACTCCATTTCCGGCATAAAATCACATGCCACTTTTTGGGACAATGAGGACCTCTACATGGTTTAAAGGTTCCTTCTGTGATGATATGAAGCCCATAAGTAGCTTGATTCCATGGTATACCTTCAATCTTTTGGGCATAATGTTTTTGCTCGAATTATATTATGCCCGTATGAGAAAAGATGTATTTTCCAAATCATTTATTTTTTGGAAAATATCTTCAGAGCGATTGAGATACAAGCAATCGTTTTTCAGAAATCTAGGTATGCTAACTTTTAACTTGTTAGATATTAGACTAACTTCTATTGTATCTACTTATTGTTTTTTTTTTTTTTTTTAATGGAGAATGAGGTAGAGTAGTAGACGAACAAAAGAAGTTCGGACACAAAACACAGCACCAGAGACAACTTCTGATAACAATTTCTACTGAATTATCAGGGAAAAACTTTGAAGAGACCATACGAAACTGTACGCCCACTATGACGCCACAAAGAAAATGCATATTATGTTGAAGATTACTATTGCGAAATACGTTCTTTTGGAGGGAAAAAAGGTTCGCAAAAGACCTTAGTCACATGCTAACAACATGTTGATGTCGATGTTCTCTCAAGGGTAAAGCCAAAGATTTTTTTTAATCATTGGTCCATTGGAATCATTCGCCTAATTAGGCAAAACTATAACCTGATAAGTGATTTTCAAAGTGTTTTGATGTAATATCTACCCTAATCAATTGAAAAGTAACCATAAAAAAGGTTTGGATGAGGCTGACAGATTTCTAACAATATCAACAAAAAGAGGCCGCAGAGTGCAGATCCAGGTTTGATGTCACCTTATGCCAAGTAATTTGACAGAAAGAGGATGCGGGATGCAAGTGCAAATGGCCTTTGGATTGATTAGGCAATGACTTTAGGGGCAACTTGCACGTATGAAATGCCAGTTTCGACTGATATTTGGAACTGCATTCTGGTCAAATGACATTTATCTGGAATTGCACCTGATGTTTCTCTCATTCAGTATTTCATAGTACCATTCTATTATGCTTCCCCTGTTTCTTACAATGCTGAGACAAAATTTGTATCAGTCTCGGATTTGGATGGCGTGTGGGTGGATTTCTACATGCGGTGCCAATTATCATGTCCGAGAAAAATGAATTTAACATTTCCAACTTCAACAAGATTTCTTCAAGAATTAGTGACGTTTGAAGTTATTTTTGCTACAAATATTATCGGCTGACAAATCGCTAGGATGTCCAATCTTCAGTAAGAAGATTGTCATAATGATTCAGCAAATCAGGAATTAGATGAGTATTTCAAGAGCCTCCAGCCATCCTAACTGCCAAACTATACTAAAGCAAGCAATTAAGTTTCCCTCGCTTTTCACGAGGAAAAGCACGGAAGTACCTTACATAGTTACATGTAAATACGCGTACAATAATTACGCAAATTAGTGGACAGCCATTGAATGGCACTTGATCATGCTGCGAAGTGCCATTAAACTACTCCATATCGATGGTACAGGTGTATATTCCTATCAGCAAGGAATCTATGGAGTTCCAGATGTTGCTGATACACAACGACAGCTCTGGCAAAGTAAAAATCATATCCAGCTACACTTAAATTTCAGTGCAACAATAAACACCTAGGAAAAGCTTGAGCAATAAAGACTGTCATCCCTCTCAATAAACTGAGTCAGAAAAGTGATGGACATCTCTAGCTGAGACGTTATAAGTGAATCTAACGTTAATTTTCTTATCAATAATAAGCTTAATATGCAATTCAGTTTTGATGCCAACTGTGAAATTTTGACAATGTAAAAGAGTATCGATAATTTATTGGTATAAACCCCTGCAAAGAGAAGAAATCTTCATTTCCTGGGGAATTGGAAAACCAGACATTGGTATGCTGCTGATATGAGAGTAGGAAAAATGAACCTGTGCTAGCTTATATTTTCGAATAAATCGTGTGGTCTTGGAAAATTGGCAATATTGACAGCTCGCTGTTTTTACAAAAACTTTGGCATTATATCAAATTTTTGAGGAACTAGTCATCATACCACAGAGGGGGCAGCACCGGAGTTTACATGAAAAGTCTCTGGAAGCAGCGGTAGCTGCAATCCTCACGATTTCGTTTGTTATCTGCTATCTTCAAAGACATTACCTTCCTCTTTTTTCTTTTTTCTATTTTGAGATTTTAGTGCATTTGGTGGTCAACTCAGTTCAAGCAAATGGAAGATAGCATTAACTCCACAAGCTTTGAGCATCGTTCTTTGTGGCTAGTACGTTGGTCATTCCTGACTTCTTGGAGTTGTTTGGACTTGCGGCAGCTAACTCATTAGACTAAGTTTGCAGCGAAATTGGAATATTAGTTTTCTTGATTGATTTAACTCGCTCACATCAAAACCACGAGCACATATGGTATGGATGAGATTAACTTTGCCAAGTTGGAATGTCCAGGACAAGCATCAAGGGAACAAATCCGCCTTGCGTAGCATAAAATTCCAATGCTTCGGGATCATAATGAAAAATCGGAGAGCTGATTGTTTAGGAAAATGTTCTTGGCAAAAAGTTAGTACGAATCAAAAGAAGAACGACAATTTACTTGCTCTTTTTCCTTAGTTTAGGGAAGCATCAATTGTCTCACAATTGTAATACATGATTTATCACATCATTACCTTCGGAATTCAATCATTGGTAAGCCATAATCATATGGGCATTCTTCATAGTCCTGTATGACGTGTGTTCTAGAAAAGTTCGGTATTGCTCCCAGTGAGTCGCATCCAGAAACATCCAAATACATCAAACCCAAATTTTCAAGTCCTCGAAGTTCGGCAAGTTTGTCGCAGTCTTGGGCCACCAAAAATTGTAACATCTTACATGTCGACAAATCTGGTAAAGTCTTGATTGACTTGCATCATGTGATATCTAGATGTGTCAGAGATATCAAATCCTCAATTCCGAGTATCTCCAAAATATCAAGCGAATCCTGATGGTGAGCTTCTCTAAATTCTCGAAATTTGACAAGTTTGGCAATATCTTTAAGGATGGACATTCGTCCATGTATATGCTTTGGCAGGACAAGAAATTCTCCAGACTCAATATCACGAAGCTCAATGCACCAGTTGTTTTTGGTCAAACAGTGGACCAGTTGATGTTCAACTCTTTCAGGATCTCCAAGCACGACAGATTTGGTAATCTTTCCAGGGACTTGCATGACCAGAGTTCCAACTTTTCCAAGAACTTCAACCTATCAAGGCCTCAAATCTCAATTAGACTTTTGCAATTTGTGGCCTTTAATTCCTTTAGACGCTCTGATTTTGCAAGGTTCAATCTCAAAATGGACGTGCAATCAGTGATATGCAGTGCTTCCAAGAACTCCAAACGATAAAGGCCTCAAATTTCAACTAGATTTTTGCAATATCTAGCAGTCAATCGTTCAAATGATTTGGTTTTGGAAGGTCCAGTCTTCCAATAAAACGGCAAAAATCTACATCCAATTCTTCCAAGTGCTTCAACCTGTCAAGACCTTGAACTTCGACTAGATTGTCTTCCATATCCGATGGAGTGCTTGATCCATAGTTCTCACTCATTGGCACGCATCTCAGGGACTCTGCACATTGTCTAAGGCCATCCAGCTTAGTCAACTTCATGCAACCTGCTATGGCCAACGTCGTTGGGGATATTGCAATGTGTCGGCGTTCGCTTTGCATCATTTTGGGGCATTCACGGGGCTCAAATCCTGGCAAGCATTTCAACTTGCCACATCTTGTGACATGAAGCTTCAATAGTCTTGGAGGAAGCTCTGGGAGATTTTCCAACGATATGCAATCATAAACAGTGAGTTCTCTTAGATGAATTTGGTAAAAAAGTGGAGGCAAAAACTCTTAGTGACTTGTAGAAAGTCTAACCCAAAAGGAAGCTCATGCAATGATTGAAGCTTTTGGCAGCCCCCTAAGTCAAGATGTTGCAGAGAAGAAAGATTCCAAGTGCTTTTTGGTAAGCTAGAAACAGATGTATATGTTGGAAGCTTCACGAGTGAAGACAAGTTGTTAAAATCACTTGGAATTTCCCCTTCTATTCTAGTGCAACTTGAAGCATCCAATTGCGGGAGTTTCCCCAACCTTCCAATTGCACCTCGCAACTTTTCGATCTGGTAGAAGAAATCTTCAGGATTTCCAAGTTATGCAAATCTTCTATGGAAGATGGTAGTTACGTTATGCTTGTGCTGGACAGGTCGAGTTTAGTCAGGGATTCCATCTTCCCAATGGAGTTTGGGATCTGTGTCGATAGGCAACATAATGTGGAAGTTGCGCCAAATGGCAAGCTCTGCAGCTTCTTGAGGTACCCAATGTTGCATGGAAGTTTGGCCATTCCTTGACAATTGCATAAATTCGAGGGTCAACAAATTCACTAGATGGCTTATGGAGTCCGAAAGTCGAACCAGAGCAGAACAACGCTTGGCATTGAGCTTCTCCAACTTCCTCAGAGAAACAATAGCAGGATTCTCTCTTGTAGCAGTCGAATCCAAAACAAGTTCCTTCAATTCTCCTAATTCATTAATAGAAGGGTGAATTTGCTCCAGATGTTCACATTCTTTAAGGATGAGAATTTCTAAATTTTGGATAGCCAAGGATTCGAGAGTACATGGTAAATGACCACACCTAGTAAGGTTCCAAACTTTGAGCCACTTTGCCATCTATAAGAACACAGAGTATAGTGGGAATTAGTCGTCAAAGAATAATCAATATTAGAAACACGAAATCAGGGTGTGTTGTTCCGGCTTATCCTGATTGAGCTCCATCCATTCCAATGTTCTGTGATTGTGCTTTGTGTCAATCCCAGCATGACTGGTTTCTCCATACGCAAGTTGGTCGCCTCAAAAGATGAAGGACATCTTGTCCACTGAAGCCATCTTAATTCAAGAAATAGCTTCTCAAAATCTCCGCTAAAATTTTCATCCCTCGCTTGGAGGAACCTTAACCTCAATAACTTTTTGAATTGTTCATTTGTGTATGTCCGGTCCTCTTTGTCGTCTGTTTCTTCTGAGCCTTTGTCAAGACAAATGGCCTGAATCTTTTTTGTTCCCCATAAGTTAAAAAGTAATATTTGTTAGAAAATTCCATGTCCGTTCCAATGAAAAAGTAAGCAATGTCCAGAAAAATCTCTCGAATGAGGGCGCAGATGCTTTGTCGGCTATTTTAGTTTCGGGCGCCGTCACCACTAGCCCTCTCTCTTCTTCGTGCGACGCATTCCATTCCTTGGATTGCTCTGGATCTGCCCTTTCGCAGTCGTCTGCGTTCTTACTCATGAAAATCAATTGACTCATGGGTCTTTGATAAACAGATTCCATGTCGTTGACGTAGTATAAAGTAAACCATCGCTAACTTAAGGCGAGTTAGTTTGCATGAGTTCTTGCTTGCACGATCCAGATCTAAAGCGCAAAATGTAGGAGTCGTCTGCCATGGAATTCTTCTGAACCAAGTGCTTACCATACCATATCAATTAAGAATTAAAGATAGTTGGACTGTGGTCTAAAATTTTCTTATGATTTTTTTTATAACACGTGATATCCAACCCTTTTGGCTCAATTGATCCCACATATGAATGCAAACCACCACTTCTATGTGTATTAGATTACAGCTATGGCCTCTGAGGTTACCATTTGAATATGAAATCTATTGCATCCAAATCAAACGTTTAATCACTCAATCAGTCCGTCAATGCTCATGAAGTTCTATTAAAGGCTACACAAATCTATCTTTTGTCATTCTCCCAAATCTCTCTCTACCTAGCCCCAATTGTTATCAACAAGTATATTTACTCCTATATAGTGTAAGACGTGATTTATCAAAGCCTCACCAGTTTTTAGGATCTAATTCCAAGTAAATTATCCATGAGAGATACATTTACAGATTTTGCATTTTCTTTCATGGAATTGTACGTGAAACCACACTAATGCTCATTGTCACGACCTCATTTTTTCCGTCCGGGAAAAAGAAGAAGGTTTAGGGGTATTTTTTAGAAAATTCTTCACATTAAAAGGCTCAAATGGGCTAACTATTGTCACCTGTAGTGTGTATGATAGAGGAAAGAAATGCCTCTTATCATCTTGATCTATGTACCGCTTGCGAATGAATTCATTGACCTCAAACGACACGGGCTTTCTTTTTCACTCGAATTCCAGAGTGTTTAAAGGACATGTTTGGAAATGGGTTACCTTTCCTCATCCTAAGTGTTTCTCGCTTGGCATAAGCAACATCACCTTTCAATTTTTGTTGAGATCATGTGGGTGGATTAACCTCCATAGAGAATTTTGATTCGAAATGAGTGATCCATTGAGTGGATGGACAATTTAAAGATAAAGAAGATTTTTGCAAACTTTGTGGAAAACTTTTTTTTTTTTTTTTCAATTTCCATTTCTTGTGCTCGTTTCTAGAAAAACACTAGATGTTCTTTTTTGTGATGGAAATTCTCCATTTGTTTTCTATTTGATTTTGAGAAGAAGAGTACTTACTTGTGCCTTAGTAGTCAGGCGACCCTACGAAGAACAAAAGGGAATGTGTTAGTACATGAATCCTTAGGGATCGTAAAAATGGAAACGATACAACATTACCCTTGGTCAGTTTCACCATTTGGCGGCAAACAAGGGAATGAATGTATTGTTTTAAGGCTTGAAGAGAATCTCAGGTCTTTGGTCTCATTAGTTCAAGCATTTTCCTCTTTTTGTAAAAATAAGAGATGCAAAAGTTTTTATTTATTTATTTATTTATTATTATTTTTTACATGGCAACCTTGTTGCCGTTTTTGGGGATCGAACCCCGTATCTCTCGGACCGTTCATTCATTCCCATACCACCAGGCCAAAGCGGCGGTAGTGTCTATGGAGCGCTTCCTTTTTTATTTAATTGAACCGGCTCTAGAACGACACATATTTTAAGCCAACTTAGGTGACTTTGTCATGTGTTAACTCCACATGCTTACTTTGTCGATATAAATTATTCTTGAATCAATTTCTCGAGTTTGTTCCTCGAATGCCGACGCTTCCTTTGCTCCTCAGGTGTTAACATTTCCTTGAAGATCTTCCTTTCAAAGATGTTATTGAATCTGCTCATTCTAAGTGGGCGTCAAAGATGAAAGGAGAGGGGTACTCCTTCTTTCGACATGTGAGGGCATTGCTCCGTGAATATTTTACTCCATTTATTCCATCAAAATGGATGGTTGGGCCTTAACATGCCTTCTTGGTATAAGGTGTTGCTCCAACGGTCAATGTGCATCTTTTCCTACAAGAGATAGGGCATGTTACTTATATTCCAAAATTGAATTGGACTAATTTAGAAACGATACTCCCTTTTCATGCTGAATCAATTGACTATGTTTCATCTTGCTCATGGGTCAGAATTGCTCTGCTTTAAGTGATTTGCCCCATTCATCAACTGTAAGGAAAAAGAGACGAACATGTTATTTTCATACTCGACGTGATTCATTTTAGGAATGGTATACTCCCTTTTATGGCATATATGATGACTGCGTTCCATCTCGTTTCCTTGGCTATGGAGAGGGATTTGCTTTCATGATTGACAGTAATTCACTTGGCAAATGTCTTTCATTTGAAATTCTCCCCTTTTAGAAGTCAGGTGACTCAGGCATTGCATGCCCCCAATCCATTTTGTGACCATCTACCCCAATTAAAATTTCCTACACATATGGAAACAATGTATTCTTTCTATTCTTAGGTACATTAGGTTTAGGAACGAAGTACACCCTTTTTCAAAGTCAGGCAATTCAGCATCTCAATGTAGCTTTGTTGAAAAAGGCAAGACATTGTCCTTATGGTCAAATGCATGTCACACTGGGTTAGATAACTTGTCCATATGCAGCTTCATCATGTTGGATTGATGAATCTCTGTTTCATTTGAACCCTTTATGCTTTACTCAATTTCCCGCATACCCCTTTTAGGCTAGGTGATTTTTCGCCATTTTTTGTTGCATCAATGCATTTCCCATTTCACAATCTGTAAGCATGGGTGGCTATGTCAGTTTATGAATGAGTTGTCTTGACTTTTGGAACGAACACACCCTTTTCTTTTAGAGATCATGTGATTCTGGACCAGGTTGTCCTCCCCATGTAATCTTGTTGCTTGCTGGTAATTTGCCTCACTAAAATCTGCACAAAGTGCGAGGACAAGTCATTCCTAAAATAAATCGAATTTAACTTGAAACGATTACCACCTTTTATTTGAAGACAACATTCGATGACCGATTCTTGTTTGTGTACATCTACATCTTGAAGTGTTGTCTTGCATACCACCAATAATCATCTCCATACGGATTGGATACCAAGAAACCGTTGGAAGTGTAGGGATTGCGAGATGCTTCTTGTTCGCAACCAACGAAGTAGTTTGTTGCCTTAGGATGTCTACAAATTTCTTCTTCCACGAGGAATGTCAAATTAATATGAGGTCGTCCAACATGTGGAACTTCATTAGACCAGTAGATTTGTGATCTTCAAGGCTTTGATGATTCTTTTCACACTTAATCACAATGTTTGAGTTGATATGTTGCGAAATTATTCAAGTAGTTCATGGCTCAACCAAATATGCCCATAAATGAGCATGAATTGGTGCATCTCATGACTTGCTTTGTCAGGGAAAATCCCACGCTTTTGTCAATCTTGAACGAAACCGTCATTTTGCCTGTTTAACAAAAAATGGATGACTGAGTTAGTTGTTGCACAAGAAATCCCTATTGGAACGATTACAACCTTACCCTCTCAAAGCATCATCCTGTGGATTAACCTGCAAAAGCGATTAAATGAAGAGATAAAATATTGTGCAGGTTCTTCTTGAAACTCATTTTCAAACATTTTGAAGCTAAGGCATAAAACTCAGCCTAGAAGGTCTGTTTGAAACACTTCAAGTGTTTTAAAGAATATAACTTTTATGAACTCTAACTTCATTATTAAAAAATCTGAGTTGTATGATTTACAGAGGCATTTGATTGGGTCCACAATCAAAACCCAAAACGCAAAACACGGTTCCTAATAGGAATAATGACAAGGATAAAGTACAAGAAGCTCTTTTGTAGAGGAGCATAATAATCACAATTCTCGTCCTAGCTTTAAAGTCCACTTTTGGCATGGTCAAGCAAGAGGAGTTCAAGAAATGGTTGTCACGCATGACCTGTGAAAGGAAGATAATGTCAGTACATGGATGAAAAATTGATCTTTCAATAAAGCCGCCTCTTACAATGAAATCAAGGCGACGATACCTTCTTCGTAGTATCCACTTATGAAAATTTGGTATTTTATCAAGATTTTATTAGTAAGAGGAGATTTCATTAAAAGATCGATCCACGGCTATCAATTGAATGCCCACTCTGTTCCAAAAGTTTCATACACAAATGGGGCATTGATTTTAAAAGATTAATTTGTAATTTCACTCATGCAAAGGTGAGGTGATTTTTATTTTGAGAAATCAATAGACAAAATGTGATT
This sequence comes from Eucalyptus sideroxylon x Eucalyptus melliodora, assembly GCA_016097485.1. NCBI lineage: Eukaryota > Viridiplantae > Streptophyta > Magnoliopsida > Myrtales > Myrtaceae > Eucalyptus > Eucalyptus sideroxylon x Eucalyptus melliodora. The sequence continues at coordinate 31,345,348 of CM027825.1, read as the reverse complement.
TGAATTTTAATTTCGGAATGTGACCAAGAAAGAATTTTATTGAAAATTTGATTTTAATTCTATGCCCCAAAATGTAATCTTGACTTGGAAGAATTTCTATACAAAATGTGACTTTGAGTTCACAATTGAAAACAAAAACATTTGTTTTATGGGGTTAGAGCAAAGGTATTTGAAATGTTTATTTATTAAGAGTGAGAGCCAAGCCTATATCGCTAGGGCATTCCATTGATTTCCGCAAATCTCAAAAAATGAAAATTTCAATCCAAAGTGAGCAAGTAAATGGAGAAATCATACTTACGGTGGGTGAAGAGACATTTTATTTTTTCAATCACATAGACATGCGGATGTAAACTTGTGAGGTTTGATGCATAAAGGTGGAATTCTAAAGGCTTAAAGTTCCCATTTTGATTAGATCAAAAGAGTTTTCCCCACTCCGCGCTTACGTCGGACAGTTCTCTTTATCATTAATCATAATGAGCGGGACCAAAAGTGGATAACCATGGGTCATTCCCCGCACGGGTTCCATCTTTTGGCACCTCCTATGGGCTTCCTGGTGCGATCGGGGTTTTAGATCGCGGGTTGTGTGTGTAAATGTGTAGTGCAAGTATGAAGGCACGCACAACAATTGATATCCAAACAACACTTCAATTTCATCCATATAGGCATACATTCCTACGCCTCCCTACAAAAGAGATGGGTTAACAAACACTCCACCCCTTATTACTCCAAACCTACAAAAACATTTAACACATTGTTAGCGGGCTAACCTTGTTTTCCACGCAACTTTGACACGCGCTATCAAATGAAGACCATGTTAGTGAACAACCAACCAAGTTATTACGGCCTAAGTCCTCTAAGGTTTGCAACCAGGTCCCCAGCGGAGTCGCCAAGCTGTCACAACCTCATTTTTTCCGTCCGGGAAAAAGAAGAAGGTTTAGGGGTATTTGCCTAAAGAAGCGGACCAATGGCCTTAAATTAGGCGCGGGCTCTCCCAAGCCCATACCTCGCGCAACGTTGGATTTCGTATTTCAATTCTTAACAACCTAAATATTTCTAGGAGTCGCCACTAGCCTATTAGGGTCGGCTAGAAACCAATCGAGACACGGGAGTGTTGTCTCGATTCCTACGTAACCAGAGATTTCTAGGAACGGGGACTTGCTTACGCCAATGTTTCTATTAGCGCCCTTGCGGTACCACTAACTTGGAAAGTTATTTATCTAAATGGCAAAACATTCTTGATTACCAATTATAATCTTTATGAAACCACTAAGTGTCCATGCAAATGTTTTTGTAGTTTTTTTTTTTTTTTTTTTTTTTTTTTTTATGTCTAGACTAATCCTAACATAATTTAGAAGAGAAATTTACACTCAAATTAATGAAAAGTGGCGCGTAAGTAAAATCCAAGAAATTGAAATGACTTGAAAATAAACGCGGAAAAGGTAAACCCGATACAAGTCGAGCCAATAATATTACACGGCCTTGTTATCACGCCCCGGGACAGGACCCCCATGAGCAAAATGAGAATTCAAATATGCATGAAATTACTCTATATGCATAAAATTACTTTAAATAGTTTTAATCTATGCAAAATGGATTATTTACAAAAATGGTTATAAAATACCAAAATAGCATTAAATTAGGAAAATGACATTTTAAAAATAGGAAAATTTCATAGATGCCATTTTTGCCTTAATTTGATACGTCTATCACCTTTATATTTTTTTTGAAATTTTTGGATTTTTGGATTTTTGGATTTTTTTATTTTTTATTTAAATAAAAATAATAATTTCCTAAACCAATATATGCTAACATTGAACAACACAGCACATGAATATCACAATAACCGGGTTCAAATCGACCGTTTCAAGATCGAAACTTGGTTTGCGCATTTCGTTGAACACTTGGCGTGCATCAAATCACCCAAAATTAGCTTCCTCGGGCCATGTTTGCGGCCTTCAATCTCAACGTATGAGCTATATTATGTGGAACTAAAATATCAAGGTTAAACTACCACATGCAAGGAGTAAAATTAGATAGAAATCATAGCTTAAAACACACGGAAACCAAGCTGGAATCGGCCTCAAATATGTGGGTTGAGCTGATTTTGAAATCTGGGTTTGAACCAAAGTCAAGCAAACAGGTTGTATGCCCATATTCAAGCCCCAACACTCATCACATATGAGATCTAAAGGAAACATTACTTGATCCGAGTGAAAGTAGGTAACATGAGCTTTCAAATGCAATAAACATCACAGAGAATGACCCACCGAACAACATCAAAACGACCTCTCCAAGAAGCACACATGCAACACTCTTGAAGATATTTCAAACACTTAGAAAAATTTCAAGCTCAGAAATCAGTTTTCCAGGCTGGTTTCCCTCTTAATTTTCAAGATCAAAACATGCTCAAACTTGAAAATACGTACATCTAGGATGCTTACCTTACTTCCTAGTTTCATTTTCAAGTGGTTCTTGGCCAAGGAAACCGAGAAATTGTCCTCTGGAAGCATGTGGAAGTTGGCTTTTTCAACTGGAAATGAGATCTGCAGAAAAGAAGAACTGACAATGAAGGTTTTCGTTGACCTCTAAAATTAGACTTCAAGACGTCTTTTGTTGGAAAAATTGACACCAAGCCAAACTATATGTATTCTAGTTTGGGGTAAAAGTCAATATTTTCCTCATTTGTTTCTCAACTTTCTCAAAAACACTGCATTTTCCTCACTTGTGACCAACTGGGCTCAACACTTAGAAAAATTTTCAGTGTTTCCTGGCCCGCCTGGAGGGTGTTTTTCGGGGGCTTTAGGGGCCTTCCCGATCTCCATTTTGGGCGTGCGACCTATGGATGGAAAGATCTTTGAGTGAAGTTTCACTCTCTAGTGTAAGGTTTTGGCTAATTTTGGCTGCAAGTTTGCGAAAATTTCCCTTTTCTCTCTGGAGGTTGATCTGGAATTTCTGGGTTTGCTTTTTCTGGAGTTGCTTCTGAGGGCTTCTTTTGGGAACGATTCCGAGCTCTCTCCTCTCCTTCTCGTCTCCTCTCTCTCATCCCTTCAAAGACCTTGCTTTAGTGATCTTATCCCCAAAATTAAGGGATTTTTGGTCAGCCTTTTGTTCACCTACCAAGCCTTTCAACAGGGCTACTTCACCTACTCTTCAGACTTGGCCAATTTTTTAAGTTCTGCAGCTGTTGAGTGTGCGGACTTTGCTGCGAATTTCTGGTGTTGTCAGAAGCTTATCCCTGGCCAATTTTCGTCCACTTGCACTACTATATACGGTCTTCCATCACGTGCAAAGATCGGGCTGGTTGGACAGCTGAGGAGGATATGGTGGGGCCACCAAATTGCTTACTCAGCAACTTCGGATTAAGACCAACTCGTGGACTGAGTTTTGGCTGTTGATTTGAGTGCTTTAATCCATGATCTTAGCTGTGATTTTTGATCAATTGGCAAGCTCATGTATAGTTGTTTAAGATCTTGACCATTTTTCGCAATTATCTCAATCCAATTTTGCAAGAAAGTCCCTCAAAGTTGGCCATTTTCTTACCCGAAAATGCCAAATTCAATGCAATTAGGTCCTTTTGGCTCAATTTGATTAATTATACTTGGCCCAAATTCAATTTCGACTTAATTGACGACCAAGATGATGATTTAAGGACTCGGGCGCAAATTTTGCAAAATTTACGAATTGGTCCCTCGACTTTTGGAAATTGCATTTTGGCCCCAACTTGTCATTTGAATTCCAATCTGACCTCCTGGGCTTGGCTAGTCACATTTAGATCATTGGCCCCAACTTTTTTTTCTTTTTTTTTTTCTTTTTAATCTTTTTTTAATTTTTTTATCTTTTATCTTTTTTTTTAAATTTTTTTTTTTAGGGAAAACATCTTCCATTTTAAATACCTAGATAATATATATGCAATAATTTGGGCAAAAATTAAGTGTCAACAGCTGCCCCTCTTTGGAAGGAAACTCAAAGAGATTTCTTTCAAAGATAATGTGACACCTAATGTTTTGTTTTGTTTTGTTTTTTTGTTTTTGTTTTTTTTTTTTTTTGTTTTTTGTTTTTTTGTTTTTTTTTTTAAAATAGAAAAATGAAAATGCAAGTGAGCTTAATGTAAAGTGCGTGATCTAGAGATGTACTTGTGAACAATTTGAAAGGTGTGGTTTAAGGATATACCCACGAACCTTGTGGTTTAATGCGGCTCCACTAACCGTGTGGTTTAAAGCAGTCCCACTAACCTTGTGGTTTAAGGCAAACCCACTAACCGTGTGGTTTAAGGCAGTCCCACTAACCGTGTGGTTTAAGGCAATCCCACTAACCTTGTGGTTTAAGGTAGTCCCACTAACCATGTGGTTTAAGGCAGTCCCACTAACCTTGTGGTTTAAGGCAGTCCCACTAACCGTGTGGTTTAAGGCAGTCCCACTAACCTTGTGGTTTAAGGCAATTCCACTAACCGTGTGGTTTAAGGCAGTCCCACTAACCGTGTGGATTGTATGGTTTTAGGATGACCAAGAACCTCTTGAAAATGCATGGTTTAAGGCTAACCCATGAACCCTTTGAAATTATGTCTTGAAAATGCATGGTTTGAGGCTAACCCATGAACCTTTTGGAATTATATGGTTTAAGGATAACCAATAACATCTTGAAAGTGCATGATTTAAGGCTAATCCAAGAACCCTTTAGAATTGCAAGGTTTAAGGATAACCAAGAACCTCTTGAAAATGCATGATTTAAGGCTAATCCAAGAACCCTTTGAAATTGCAAGGTTTAAGGATAACCAAGAACCTTTTGAAAATTGCATGGTTTAAGGCTAACCTATGAACCCTGTGCATTGTGAGGTTTAAGGATAACCAAGACCCTTTTGAAAATGCATGGTTTAAGGCTAACCCACGAACCTTTTGAAAATTGCAAAATTCAAGGATAACCAAGAACCCTTTGAAAATTGCATGGTTTAAGGCTAACCCATGAACCATGTGAAATTGTAAGGTTTAAGGATAACCAAGAACCTTTTGAAAATTGCATGGTTTAAGGCTAACCTATGAACCGTGTGAAATTGCAAGGTTTAAGGATAACCAAGAACCCTTTGAAAATGAATGGTTTCATTGGAGGAACCTATCATTTGAGAATATTCTGAAATTGATACTGCACATCAAATAGTATTCATTATAACAAGTATTCTAGTAGCGAAAGCATACTAGATGAGATCAATTTTAGCACATGTCATTAGAAACAAATATCAAAAGTGCATCGGTAATGAGAAGGCAATGATTACATAAACAAATCAAACGCTTGACAAATTCACAAAACTTGTCATCACGCTCGAGATGATATCATTAATCGTCAAATTCTCTTGGAAGAAAAGTCCTTGTCGAAACGATGCTGACTTATGAGAAAGGTTTGTTAAGTATGCCAAGCAAAGATCCCCAGTCAGAAAGGGCTTCTCGCGTATCCTCAAGAAAATGGCTGTTTGATCCCATCTGTTTATGTGGGAAATAAACTGATCACTCAACCTTACTCTTCCAGTGCACAAGGCTTTGAATCATTCGCAATAAGTATACATGGACCAATCTAAATAGTCTTTTAGAAGGACCGTAGTGTAGGTTTGATCATGGCTTTAGTAATAGATAAGCATCATTGGTTATGGAATGAATAAATCATCGATCAACATTTTCACCAGGTTTACAAGTCAAGAAACCTTAAAATGAGATAAGACAACCTTACTCTCACTTCTTCGAGCGGCATCTTCTTTAGGAAGTCCTTATTTCCACTTTGAATCATCCCAATCTGAAGAGACTTTGGAAATGGGTTGTAATGTTGATTTGGGGAAAGGTTCAAAAGGCTTAGCTCAAAAGGCTTAGAACTTTTTGTCAAAGGGGGATTTGGGAGTTGGTGATTATCATGGCATCATTACCATATCATCCATTTTTTTTTTAAAGCACTCAATGTTTAGAAATCAAATTGTCTCGAAAGTCCTTTGACTAATCATCTTAACATAATGGCTTTCGCATTTGCAATGATTTTATTTTCAATGCATGCATTTTTTTTTTTTTTTGCTATTTTTGCTTTCACAGAGATATTCCTCTTGATGCAATTGTTTTTCTTCCACTTTCTCTCCCTTTTTTTGTGGGCATTGGTCTTGCTTTTACCAGGCACACTGCTTTTTCATGCCCCTTAATTTTCACTTGACTTTTGTTCTTTCAAACTTTTTGAGCTCTTGGGACTTTCAAGATGCTTTTCATATTCTCATATAAACACCAATTGCATTGGTAAATCATGTGCCCTGCCCCAATGTGGGGAGATAATCACCACTCGTGTTTTAGAAATGAATAGTTAGGCTCAATATGGTTTAAGCAAAGGGTATCGGTGTTTGGGTAGAGAAAAGAATGCTCTTCTTCACCTTGGGATGCTTCGAGCTTCCATAAGAATTCACCTAAAGTTACCACAAAAAAGATTTATGCAAGTGAGAGTAAAGAAACTTTTCTCATCTTCCCTCTCCAAATAATGTCAACCAAAACTCCGTAATTGCCCCCATCGTGGGGTGGTTCTTGACAGGGGTATTTTTTAGAAAATTCTTCACATTAAAAGGCTCAAATGGGCTAACTATTGGCGACTCCACTGGGGATGAGATCTGCAGAAAAGAAGAACTGACAATGAAGGTTTTCGTTGACCTCTAAAATTAGACTTCAAGACGTCTTTTGTTGGAAAAATTGACACCAAGCAAAAATATATGTATTCTAGTTTGGGGGTAAAATTCAATATTTTCCTCATTTGTTTCTCAACTTTCTCAAAAACACTGGCTTTTCTCCACTCGTGACCAACTGGGTTCAACACCTAGAAAAATTTTCGGTGTTTCCTGGCCCGCCTGGAGGGCGTTTTTCGGGGGGCTTTAGGAGGCCTTCCCGATCTCCATTTGGGACGTGCGACCTATGGATGGAAAGATCTTTGAGTGAAGTTTCACTCTCTAGTTTAAGGTTTTGGCTAATTTTCGCTGCAAGTTTGCGAAAATTTCCCTTTTCTCTCTGGAGGTTGATATGGAATTTCTGGGTTTGCTTTTTCTGGAGTTGCTTCTGAGGGCTTCTTTTGGGAACGATTCCGAGCTCTCTCCTCTCCTTCTCGTCTCCTCTCTCTCATCCCTTGAAAGACCTTGCTTTAGTGATCTTATCCCCAAAATTAAGGGATTTTTGGTCAGCCTTTTGTCCACCTACCAAGCCTGTCAACAGGGCTACTTCACCTACTCTTCAGACTTGGCCAATTTTTTAAGTTCTGCAGCTGTTGAGTGTGCGGACTTTGCTGCGACTTTCCGGTGTTGTCAGAAGCTTATCCCTGGCCAATTTTCGTCCACTTGCACTACTATATACGGTCTTCCATCACGTGCAAAGATCGGGCTGGTTGGATAGCTGAGGAGGATATGGTGGGGCCACCAAACTGCTTACTCAGCAACTTCAGATTAAGACCAACTCGTGGACTGAGTTTTGGCTGCTGATTTGAGTGCTTTAATCCACTAATTTAGCTGCGTTTTTTGATCAATTAGAAAGCTCATGTATAGTTGTTTAAGATCTTGACCATTTTTCGCAATTATCTCAATCCAATTTTGCAAGAAAGTCCCTCAAAGTTGGCCATTTTCTTGCCCGAAAATGCCAAATTCAATGCAATTAGGTCCTTTTGGCTCAATTTGATTAATTATACTTGGCCCAAATTCAATTTCGACTTAATTGACGACCAAGATGATGATTTAAGGACTCGGGCGCAAATTTTGCAAAATTTACGAATTGGTCCCTCGACTTTTGGAAATTGCATTTTGGCCCCAACTTGTCATTTGAATTCCAATCTGACCTCCTGGGCTTGGCTAGTCACATTTAGATCATTGGCCCCAACTTTTTTTCTTTTTTTTTTTCTTTTTAATCTTTTTTTTTTAATTTTTTTTATCTTTTATCTTTTTTTTTTATATTTTTATTTTTAGGGAAAACTTCTTCCATTTTAAATACCTAGATAATATATATGCAATAATTTGGGCAAAAATTAAGTGTCAACACTCATAAGTTGTTCATTCCATTCTAGTTGAAATTTGATCTAACGATAGGTGGAGATCTAAGTGTAGGGAGCTGCAACTTCTATTTTCACTCTAATCTATATAGAGTAAAAGTTTCAATCGATTTCTATTAAGATTTCAATCCGTTTAATTCAATCAACCTCTGCATATACTGTGATCGATACGATCGTTATTGTTAAAGAATAGTTTAGTTTTTGCCAACACAGAAGAAAATTTGGTTCCTGCGGAAGACACCAAACAAAGAAGCTTAGTAGTAGTGTCGATTTTCCTTACATGGTAATAACTTTCATTGCACCCGTGCTAATTAAATCTTATTTATTTATTTTTTGTATGAAAGTAAGGGTAAAGCCAAATACAAAATATTAATGTCGAGAGCCTACTATTCCTTTTTTTTTTTAAAGTAATAAAACATGAAGTTACTCTCCAGAATGAAGTGAAAAGAACCTAGCATCTAAACATTTATTGATCCCAAGATTAAAAAGCTAGCCAGTAGTATGATTTCCTTCCATAAAGTTACGTTACACTTAAACTCAAAAAGAGAGCTTGACAGTTTCATGATACTTTAAGCAAAGATGAGTCGACGTTATCAACCATAGGCCAACATTATATTTTGTTTAGTTGTCATAGTGTATCTTCTTTAAAATCAAAATCAATAGACATGTGGGCAAACCATCTTTTTGCCTTTTTTTTTTTTGGATAGAAGGCAGAACAAATTGCATTAGCGTTGTAAACCTCCGGCTAGTACGTAACTCACCACCACGGCTTCACGCTTAAGACCACTAGCAACCACATTGGGATTTGAACTCGTTCCCTTCGTAAGGGGATGGAAGCCCAAGTCAACGCGGCCACCACATGGGGTGGTATCTTTTTGCCTTTTCGTATAGGCAAAACGGTTCAAATCCGGCGACAAGTGATTCAAAATATGGTCATCATCATCGAAAACTATTTCGCGTTCGTATTTTTCTCATTTATGTGCACATTGTGCAGGAGAAAACTCCACAAACTAGAGATAAGAAAAAAAAAATTGCAAAGAAAAAGTGTTTCGCGGCATCGGAATTTGAGGAATGGATTGCACCCCGTCCCTCTAGATCTTGGCACTTGTTGCAAATCGCCCCATGACTTCTCAATTTTCGCAATGCTCCCTCAAGTCTTGGAAATTGGTTGCAAAGCCTCCCTAGTGTTGGCTCGGGCCAATTTTCACAGGGGGCATACGTTTTCAATATTTTCACAAATTTAACCCATACTTTTAAAATAAGTAGTCAATAATAAATTTTGCATTTGATTTTGATTACAGCCTCCAAACTTCGTCCAAACTTTCAAAGGCATATGTAATCAACTAAACGATTTGTATATCATTTCTAGAAATGGCTTATTAGGGCTCGCAATACAGGGTAAGACAAAAGCAAATAGAGGTCCTAACATTGCAAGAGACAATAGAACTTGCAGAACTTGTTTGTTAGCACATATTAAAGTGATTACTCAGTAAGTCAATCATTTTAATTGTTAAATAAAAGACATGATAGTTTAGCACTAATATCAATATGTAGGAATATGATACAAACATTAGATTTTCATGTGGTGTGATGATGTGTCTAGTTATATTATAAAAAAAAAAATACCAAATCAATATAACCACTTCCTTTCATGAAGTTTTTGCGTGAGCAATATGTTTATAAATCAAAGGAAATGATTTTATAATTTCTATTGCTGATAAAAAGTGGAAGAGAAATATAAGGGAGAGTTAGGGCAACTTTGCCAAAGTTTGGAGGTTAAAATGCAATTAGCATGTTATTATCCGACAGATTTACCCTCCATAAAAGATCAACTCAGTCACGTGACAAGCACATGGTCGGTGCTCAAACGGAAAAATGATGGAAGTCACACCAGCCTGACATTGCAATCGATTTCAAATTTTAGGGGAGAGATCGCGAAAAATCGAAAAGTCAGGGGCAATTTGTAATAAATTCTATAACACAGGGGGTCAAAAGCGCAATTCACCCATATTCCAGCCACCTCTACTAATCCACCATTCAAAACCAAAAATCCAAAACCATCAAAACCGACTCCATAGACATTCCCATCTCTCTCTCTCTCTCTCTCTCTCTCTCTCTAAATGGGCTGCTGCGGCGACGACGACGACGACGACGACCGGGAGCATCCACCCCGGACCCCCGATCTCTCTCCGCCGCCGTCATCCCCCGCCTCCGCCGCCGACGATTCCACCATCTCGCCGATGAACTCGCACTTCTCCGCCCTCGCCTGCCGCGACACCCTCCGGCTCATCTTCGAGAAGCTCCCCGTCTCGGACCTGGCCCGCGCGAGCTGCGTCTGCCGCATCTGGAGCTCCGTCGCCTCCGACCGCGACATGGTCACCCGAGCCTTCGCGGCCCCCTGGAGGCTGAAGGAGGTGGTCGGCGTCCCGAGCTCGGGTAGCTTCTGGAGGGATAACGGCGTGGGGAAGTTCGCTATCTCGCACCGGATTAAGCGCGGCGATAGCGTCGCGAGCCTCGCCGTGAAGTACTCCGTTCAGGTAATGGAGTTTCTGTCCCTTTTGCTGTATTGATTGGGAGCAAAACTGTGAATTATGTTGGCGGCGAAATGATTTTCTCACGCAGTATACTTTAAACGTTTGCAAATGACATGCTTTGGCGCTGCATTTTCGATGGAGATTCACTTTCAGCTGATTCTGAAGAACAAATGGATTGCGATTTCATTTAAAAGTTAGCTAAAGTGGTGTGTACGGCTACAGCTTTTGAAACTTTACGAAGAAGGTTTCTCGGTAGTATCCTTCTGATGTTTTGGAAGTCATGTAGGTTTGTTCTGCATGTGGTCATGGGCAGAAAGGGTTAGAAATAGGTAGGTCCGTTTGAGTGATGATGAAGTGGATGGAAGCTGGGAGCTTGATTGTGAATTTTCATGGAATCTCTGGTGGATTGGCTCTGCTGATGGCTTGGAATCCATTTGTTTTTCTCCTCCAGCATAGATTGTCTATTTGGTTACTTCCTTGGCGCTGAGAGGATGGGTGGGGATGGGTTAGGTGCTTTTCATAATATGTGAAGTACTTTGTGATCCTGAGTTTGATTGCTAAAATGGCAAATCCCAACAAAAGGGGGAGTATTGGTGAATGAACCAACTATTTGGTGACTAAGATCATTGAATGGTCAAGGACTTGTGGGTTGAGGAATGTTTTATAGCTAGCAACAATGTCAGGTCTTTGCAGAGGCTTTCTTCCTTGAAGAAGCATTCTGGCGTACCTCCACCACCATAACAGCCAAAGTTGGAAAGCTCTCTTGATTGGTGCAAGATTGTCTAAGGAAATAGTTTTGTAGAATTTTGAGTATGGCTCTCTTATACCTCCATTCAATAGGTTCTCGCCTCTTTGATAAAGGCTAGCTTGTGGAGTTTACTAGGAGAAGAAAAAGGTTGACAAGATGCTAGATGTTCTATATGTCATTTGATGAGGTTCATAGCTTCTTTGTGCAGGCTGGCGGTTGAATGACTTCAATGTAAATGACTGATTCATCCCATTGAGTGGGGTTAGTTATATGGACCATTTTACGCTGTTGTTCTATATTGTACCAAATAGGTGGTCGGATAGATGCTCAATGGAATCTCCTTCTGCAAATCTTATAGATTTATTCCCATTGGAGAAAGCCAGACTAATTGATATACAAATTTTGTAATTTTGGAGTAACTTCATCTTTTGGCAAATCCTAAAGAAAAGGAAAAGGGAATGGTTACGCTCAGAAGTTATTGTCGTCGTTTCTTTGGAGGTACGGAGGAAGGTTGGGGTTTGAACACAAATGTTTTGTCTTAGCAAGCATAGGATCCTCTTCAAGTGAAACGTTCTGAAATCTTTTGATGTGACTGAGTTTTGTTAAGTTTGCCGAGCAAGAAGCATCTATGGCTACTAATAGCAAAAAGATATGATTGATTGGCAAGCAGATATTGAGCATCTTTAATAGATAATCCAATCTCTTAGTTCCCAGAACACATTAGGCTAAATGATGCTCGGATTTTGCAAGTCATCAGTATGAAATGATGGGTGATGCACTTTTGTGATGGTCATGATAGTTCCTCTGACTTAATAACACTGACATAGAAATAGTAGATGATTCTGCAATGGTGGTATTGATTTATCGAAATGGTTGAATGTGACCCTCAAATTTTGAGACCAGAACATAAATTGTTTGTGCAATTAGGAAATGAACTTGTCTTTTTATGGAACTTTTCCATTTTTGTGGTCATAATGATCCCTAGAGAGTCAATAATGATGTATCATGTGGTCCATGATTGTCAACTCAGATCTCTCTGAGTTCAATGTTTTGATAACTATTGGTAGAGACTTACTTTTAGAATGGCTTCCCTGAATTTTTTTCCTTCCCTGCTTAAAAGTTTTTTTTTTTTTTTTTTTCATACATGTCCTTTTTGTCCCTGTCTACACCGAATATTACATGCTTAAAAGAATATTTTTTTGGTACTCTCAGGTCATGGACATAAAGCACCTAAACAACATGATGAGTGACCATGGTATATATTCGAGGGAGAGATTGTTAATCCCCATAAGCAACCCTGACATTCTTATTGATTCCACATGCTACATAGAGCGAGATAACCATGCAAAGAGGGAAGTCGCCGTGCTCTATCCAGAAGGCGTGCGAGACATGGAGATAAGTTCTTTGTTGAAGAGGACCACCTCTGAACAGGGGAAGAAGAGAATACTTGACTCGCTTAGGAGGAGCATGCAGGTTGACGATGGGACTGCTCAGTACTACTTGTCTATCTCCGATGGTGACCCAAGGGCTGCGCTCTCAGAATTTTCGGAAGACCTTAGGTGGGAGAGACAGGTGGGCTTGGCCTAAAGGAAATGGTTAGGCAACATCATGGCTGCTTTAATAAGATGAAATGTATGGTGAAGGCAGCTTGAAGCCCGGGACTGGAATTGAACCTATTTCTTCATGCGTGCCATTCTCTGTTTCTTTGCATTCTTGGTTCAACTCCAACTGTCGATTAACTTGTTTCCCCATCACTCTGTTGATACACCATTGTATAATGCACTTGTAATATGCATTTCCCATGAAAATACAGTGTCCATGAGGAAAAGGGTGGTGGTGCTTGTATGATTCTCTGATCAAGTGATCAACTTACATATATGTTTAGCCATTTGCAAAGAAATGGAGCATATGATTTACTTATGCGTGGACTGACTAATGTATTTACGGATAAATTTGTGTGCGGATCAACTAATGCTTTAGCGAATTGTCCGAGGTGTTGATACACTTTCAGCTGAACTTGTAGATGTAACTATGGGTGGACAGAATCTTTTGTATCCGGTGACTGCGGTTGCTAAAGGAGCCTCTTGAAGAAGCCATTGGAATTTAGGAGCATCGTGGCTGACCAAGGTGTTGTTTGGCAATGCTTTGGGAACATCTGTTTCTCTAATGAACAGAAATAGAACAAAAATGCATTTGATAAATTTTTTTTTTCAGAAATAGATTTGAAATAAGTTGTTTTTCATTTTTGAAATAACTCCAGAAACAATGATTGGTGATCGGCCAGACCACGTCTAGCCCCCTCTCGAGCCTCGCTGTGGTTGGGCGAGACTCCCTCAAGGCGAGGCTCCACCTCGCCTAACCACCGAGAGATTGGCCTCACTTAGGTGGGCAATGCTAACCTCGTGATGGTTGGGCAAGGTAGCCAGGGCGAGGCTGAGCCTCGCCTAGCTACGATGAGGCTCAGGGGATCTCGCCAGTGGTCGGCGAGGCTTCCCCAAGGTCGGTGAGTGGCTAGAGGAAGGAGAAGAAAGAAAAAAGAGAAAAAAAAATGAAATTATTAATAAATTAACAGAAATTTTAAGTCAAAAAAATATTTGGGATTGTACCGAATGCATTTCTTTTTCAGAATAGAAATTTTGTGTAATTATCAAATGCCTTCAAATGTTTAGCAACTATTCTCGAAAACAAAAATAGAAAAAATTGTTTATCAAAAGAAACTGTTTCAAGAAACAGAAACGTTACCATACGCATCCCAAGTAACCAGGACAATTCCGATGTTTTGGGACTATTCCGATGTTCCATATGAATAAGATCAAAAGTATTTTTCAGTAACGTCTATAAAACGGTTAGTTAAAATGGTGATCCGCCACTTATTTGGCTCGTGATGTGTTTGTACCTGCACTTTTATAAAAATAAAATAAAAATATTAGGGTCTGTTTGATTGTTAAAAAATTATCAATTGTTTTAATAATTTATAGATGTTTATTCGTAAAGCTTATATCCACATGTTTATGTCATTAATTCTTATATGAAGTCACAAATCTTAATTCGAGTGACACATATTTTTTTTTTTTTATTAAGTTATGAACTAGGTTTAATTTGAGCGATACACAAATCTTAATTCATGTTAAAATCATTAACCTGTTTTAAGACTTGATAAGTTTTAGAATTTGATTATACTTTTTAAAAGTCGTAAAACTTAATTGTATTTTCGTGACAAATTTTAGTTTTTCCAGTATGCTTATCCCTTTGATTGATTTGAAAGGCATAAAATCATGATTTGGTTGCTAAGTTGCTAATAGCTCTAGTCGAATATTGGTTTTATCAATTACTTAGTATCTAGATTAAAAATTGGTTTTCTTTAAATATTTTTTGGCCGAATCTATCGTTAAATGTTTTTTGGTCGGAATCTATCATTATATTTGACAGTAGTAAAATAACCGTTCCGAGGTAACTTATAATAATTCATCGGCCCAAAGAGTTTTCTCGGTCCATTTTCCTGTTCCGGCGTTCCGTTACTGCACTGCACGAGAGCTAGCCAGACGGAAGAAATTGGAAAAAGCTTGGAGAAGACGCTCTTGACTTTCGCGCGGTCGGTTACCACCAGCAAGCGCCTCCGAGCTCTCGCCGGCGATCGACTTTCGGGCTAACCGCGCCTTGGGTTCCGGCGCTTTTCCCCGGCGAGGGTCGTGGGAAGGTTTCCGCAGATGGAGGAGCCGCCGCTCCTCCGGACGGAGGAAGAAGGTTCGCAGCCCAGTACAGCGGCGTCGGGTCCGGCGAAGGACCCCGCGATTTTCAGCGTCCGGATCGTGTCCATCGACTACTACATGGCGCGCCCGATCCCGGGCGTCGATGTTTGTTACAGCAGCTTTCAAGGTACGGGCGGTTCGGACGGTGGGATATATGGGCAGGAGGGGAAACATGAAAATGAATGGAAAAGAGTCGTTTTTTTAACTGTACCCGCGACGGTTATGGATAGTCGCGACGTGGGAACGGTGTTGGGTCTTGCTATTTGATGGAGCTGTGGCTGAATTGGTGTCTTAGAATGGGTCTTGACGTTGTCTTCTCCTAGGAACAGCGGTGCTTTTGAAGTTATTCTGTGTTTTCATAGTAATAATTTCTATCTAACGTGTCTTTAGTAAAATAGTCATTGCGCCATCACCATTGACATGACCGAGAGGATGGGTTTGGAAGGAACTTCGCCCGATGTTTTTACTCGCAGCATTTTGATGAATCACCTCCGCCAATTGAAGAGGTCCGATCTCGGTTTCTCAGTTTTGATGTTAAATAGTCAAACTTGCACTAGAACCAACAACTGTGAGCTTTAACACTTTGATAAGGTAGATATAACCACATGCCAGGAAATCCGTTCGATTGCTGAAGAATTTGTAAGAAGAAGGCGGGGAGCCAGATGTGATCACGTACTCCACGATCATCGGCAGTTAATGCAAAGAGCATCGGCAGTTACTGCTTGGATCCTTGGTGTCTAGTATCGACTATTTATTGATATAAACCCCTGCAAAAAAAACAAGACAAACCTTTATCTCCTTGGGAATTGGAAGTCCAGACTTTGTGATGCTGCTTATATGAGAGAAAAATGAACATGTGCTAGCTTATACTGTTGCATAAACAGAGCGGACTTGGAAATTAGCACGTTGGCATTATATCAAATATTTCATGAACTAGTCATCATACCGGTATACCACAGAGGTGGCGGCATTGGAGTCCACATGAGATGGTCCCAGTAGCACAGGTAGCTGCAATCCTCACCAATCCTTCTGACATGCCTGAACTTTGAAGACATTCTCTTCCAATAGCATTACTAACTAGGAAATAAGGAAAATGGCGCAAATACCACCTTCTTGATGTTCCGCTTCATTTCCTTTTTCCTGGGTCATCACCAATGGCTTCTATAAAAATAATTGAACACGTATAGTGAAAAGTGCTGTTTTGGCTAGAAAGTGAGATCAGACCGTGAAATTTCATGAGCAAGGACTTTCGAATAACTTCATCGAACACGACCAGAAAATGCTGTTTGGCACAAGAGAGCTTCTCTTCTTCTTCCTTCTTCTTTAAGCTTTTACCAAACAACTCTGCATCGGGGTAACCTGCAGAAAAATTAGCAGGTACGTACTTTATAAACAGAGAGGTGGAACCTAATGAGCATAAAAAAAGCACGTTGAATACAGTTTAAAGCACACAAGTTAATCTTTCATCATTATGGTATGACTGGCACTACATACCTTCCTTTGCAGAGCCCCATTAAGTTCAGGAATGATATTATTAGAAGCAACCGCATCCAACAACTCTGCATCAAGGTAACATGCAGAAAATCAGCAAGTACGTATTTGATTAGCAGAGAGGCAGAGCCTAACAAGCTTACAAAAAGCACATTCAATTAAGTATAAGCACACAACTTACTCTCTCACAGTTATGGGAGGATTGGCAGTGCTACCTCTATTTGCAAAGCCTGATTGAGTTTCGGAATGATATCATTAGAACGCAGTCGCATCAAAGAACTCTGCATCAGGGTAACATGCAGAAAAATCAGCACATGTATTTAATTAATAGAGGTAGAACCTAAGGAGCATACAAAAAGCAGATTCAATTGAAAAAAAAAAAATACAATCCCAATTATTCAATTACATGCTGTTGAGACCAAATCAAGTACTTTGATCTTCACAGGCATAAATTTTTTTACCAATACACTCCAGTTGGCCCGTAAGCCTCTTCAAGGTGGGCACAAAAGCCTTCAGCTACTGCTGATGATTCCACGGAAAAATTCCTCTTCATTTTGATCGTTCTCTGGTACGGAATTTGAATTTCCTCGACCAAGTTAGCCAGACCCAGATTAATCATGTGATAAAATGATTCCACAACAACAACAGGATCAATCAGCGTGCAAACGAATTAACAAAATCTTAAGCTCCTTGCCCAACTTGTTTTATAAAACGGGCAAATAAATCATCCCAATTATGCAAAAGATCATCAGTACGGCTCTTCGAATCAAAGTCCAAAAGTAAGCCTTGATCATTAAACAGACGGCCAGGTTTGTCCCAAAAGCAGCACCAATTTACCTTGCTTGATCATCAAACGGCAGTATGACAATCGGTTATAGAGAGCCTGTCTCCAATCATTTACGAAATAGACTGGCCAAAATTACTTTTCATTTCCTTTTCCATCATCCACCAGAAAAACTTGAAATTTGATTGTTATTTTAGCTCAGTTTCTTTTCCTTACTGGGAATTCATGCTCAAGCGAATGAGAAGAGCCTTGACAGGCTTTCCTATTATCACGAAAAATCGAGAGGTGTTTGCTCTTAACAGGATAACTACCATCGGTCAAATTTGACCTGTTGAAGAGCTGACAAAATGAGTTCAAACAAGGATTTGTTAAAAGAAATACTAGTTTAAGACACAGCGAAAAAGCGGATCTGGGTGCAGTTTACAATATTGAGTAGCGGAAGATCATCGGCCTCTAGATAAAAAATTCAAATACCGGGTTTATTGAGAGGAGAGCTGTAAATCGCTAAGTAATTATTTTACATATGTCGATATTTTCATTTGTTGCCTCACAAGCCGCCAATCTGTCTACAAAAGTTGCCAATGGAAGGATAGCTAAAAAAAGATTGTTGTCATGAAATTTACAACAATAGATTCAGGCAAATCCATATAGCTGAGATACGTAGTGTCAAGCAAATAATTCTTAAAGGATATATCCTTGACAAAAGTATTACTCTATTCGCTCATGCTAGTTGTTAAAGGATGAAGAATCTTACCAAATGACCAATGCCTTCTAATGTACGAGGAAGCACCATTGGATCTAAATTTTGATCTTGGCTGAAGCATCATGTCAGCTTCTACGACCAACTCCACCATTCCTTCAAGTTATTAAGTCTAGGAACTTAGGAAGAACAAAACCCTGTCAAGGAAAACCTTATTGTCAAAAGAAGATAATGATGAAAAATAGGTCATGAAACTCAAAGAAAAATGGTAGTTTGCTGCTTGTTTACCTCTGTCAAGGAAACATGACTAGTCTCGCTCTTGTAATATTGGTATAAAGTTCATCACATTATTATCACTGCAATTTAATTACCTCGGGAATACAAAAGCATTCATATTCATATCTCCCGATGCATGTTTTAGATAATTTTGGCACATGCTGGCACCCATAAATTTCCTAAAGAGTCAAATCCAACTTTTCAAGTCCCCAAAGCTAAGTAGGTTTGTCACATGCTACTACCCTTACATATCGTAACTTTTCACATCCTGACAAATCTGGCAAAGTCTCCAAGGATTGACATTCTATGATTTATACTTTTGTTAGAGATCTTGATTCCCCAATTCTAGGAATCTCCCTAAGCCGGATTAAACCCAAGATTATGAAACTCTCTAAATTTTCAAATTTCGACAAGTTTGGTAGGTTTTCTAGGTTTTCGTAATCCTTAATAAATTTACTTCGGCAAGATGAAAATCTCTGGAGACTCAACACCACGTAGATGGTGAAACCCATTAATGTTCAACTCTTTCAAGGTCGCGAAGCATCTTAATTTAGGTAATCTTTCAATGGACCAACATTTGGAAATATCCAATGCCTCTAACAACTCCACCTTATCAAGACCTCGTATTTCAACTAGATTTTTGCAAGAGCAAGCATGTAGTCGCTTCAAACACTGTAATTTCGGAAGGATCAACCTTTCAATTGACATGCAGCTACATATATTTATCGTCTCCAAGAACTCTAATTCTCCATGGCCTTGAATTTCAACTAGATTATCACAATACTGAATGTCCAATTCTTTCAAGCGTTTCCATTGTGAGAGGTCCATTCTTTTAATGAAATTGCAGCGTCTTATCGACAACTCTTCCAACTACTTGAATCTGCAAGCTCGGGTAATATCGTGTCTGGACAGGAGTCAACACAAAGTTTCAAGAGCCTTGAAGGAAGCCCCTGGATGCTCTCAAGTTGATTGCATGCATAAAGATGAAGTTCTTCTAGGTCGATTAGACAAGAAAGCTGTAGGAATTTGGGAATTTCGAAATTGTAATGAAGATATGTTAAACCGGAAGGATGCTTTGGCATCAATCGGAGCATCTTAAAGTCTTGGGAAAAAAGGTTCCAAAGAAAAGATTTATCCTTGCAATCGGGCGGAGTAGATAAGGATGTGTCAATGATTTTACTAAGCGAACGAGAGCAATAGACAGATCTAATTCCCCGACTATCGTAGGATTTAATACTTATCCTCCACAGTTCTTTAAACCTTCCAATGGCATCAGGGATCTCTTCAATCAAAGAATTATCAATGTTCAGATGTTGCAATTTGTGTAAATCCCCAATTGAGGTAGGGATTTCTCTTAGTGACCAACAATGAGAGAAATTAAGGTATTGGAGAGAAGAAATATTCCCAATTGAGTTAGGAATTTCTCTCAATGACAGACAATAAGAGAGGTTAAGGTGTAAGAGAGAAGAAAGATTCCCAACTGAGCTAGGGATGTCTCTCAATGACGAACAATAAGAGAGGTTAAGGTGTAAGAGAGAAGAAAGATTCCCAACTGAGCTAGGGATGTCTCTCAATGACGAACATTGAGAAAGGTTGAGGTGTTGGAGAGAAGAAAGATTCCCAACTGAGCTAGGGATGTCTCTCAATGACGAACATTGAGAAAGGTTGAGGTGTTGGAGAGAAGAAAGATTTCCAATTGAACTAGGGATGTCTCTCAATGACGAACATTGAGAGATGTTGAGGTGTTGAAGAGAAGAAAGATTCCCGATTGAGCTAGGGAGGTTAAAGCATTTGAGAGAAGAAAGATTCCTATTTGACCTAGAGATTTCACTCAATAGTGAATAACTACTTAGGTCAAGGTGTTGGAGAGAAGAAAGATTATCGCTTGAGAGAGGGTTTTCAACCAATGACAAACAATGTGGGACACTCAACTTCTCCAACTTCTTCAAAGAACCAATTGACATAGGAATTTCTGTAATGCCAGCATCATCTAAAAGAAGTTCTTTTAGTTCTTGCAATTCACCCACTTCCTTTGGTAGCTCTTTGAGATTGAGACAATTCCTCAAGTACAAGGAAACAAGGCTCTTGACTTGGCCAATAGAAGGGTGGACTTGCTTCAGTTTGCAACATTCATCCAAGATGAGAATTTCCAACTTTGTGAAAGTCGAGAGATCAGGAGTACATCTTAAAACCTGGCTATATGAAAGGTTGAGAACTTTTAGCCGCTTTGCGACCTATATAAAGGAGAATAAGATGTCAAAAAAGGAATTTAATGGACAAGACAAAACAAAGCAAAGATCACAAAGGATGTCTTTTTTCCATCTTACCATAATTGCACTCCATCCACTCCAATCCTCTGCGAGCTTGTTTTGTGACAACTCTAGCACCACTAATTTAGATAGATGGAAATTTATCGCTGAAGATAGCATGTTGGGTTCAATGTAAAACCATCGAAGCCATCTTAATTCAGAAAATAGTTCATTAAAGTCTCCACTTAAAGCCTTCCAGCACAATTGAAGGAACCTTGAGCTCGGTAAGTTTTTAAATTGTTCACTTGTGTATGTAGGGGAACAGCCACGAGGCCATTGAAAGTATGTATCATAGTTTTTCAAACAATAGCGTGCCTGCATATCAAACCAATCAAGTGAGTGTTTCAATTAATTTTCATTTTTTTAAAAATTTTTTCTTTCTCTAAATTCCATACTAACAAAATTTGTCGTCTTTTTACCCCTCACCATATATAAATATTAACAGGTAAACTCACATATAATATTTTGATCTTCTTTTGAAATTTAAACAGTATTTTAAACAAAAGGAAGTGTGCCTTTTGCTTTAAAAGATTCAAGAGAAAACACCTCAATGTCTTGCCTTCTGATTTTTATCCAAGGTGAAAAACTTGAAACCTTTTAAAACATACAATTGTTGAAGAGTGCACATGGGTGACTTGTTAAGTTGCTAAGGAAGCACCCAATTCTCAGTTCGCTAACTATTCTTATGGAGTGTTCAATCATTGCTTTAAAAAATGAATACATTGGTGACCTTTGTTAGTAATAAACCTTTAACATTTGAATAATATTTTAGATTTTGACGGGAATTAAAAAAGAGTTGGTTTTAGACCAACTAATAATGAACTAATTAACTTCCTTTCATGGTGTTGTAGTTAGATTAAGGTCTCTTCACATATGGAACAACGTTAGAATATTTATATATTAAACAGTATCTTTATCTAATAGCTTAAGCTTTTAGAATAGTTAGCGATAGTGATATAAAATCTTTAATGGTATTAAAGCTTGGTGGGCCCAAGTTTGAATCTTCCTAAGCCCCATTTGCCTTCCCTATTAAATTTCCACGCTTAGTAGTAGACTAGAAAAAAGGACCAAACTAACCGTAAGAGAAAATTTTATAATATTTAATTAATAAACTGTGCATTTATTTAACAATTTAAGTTTTTAAAACGGTTGGTGATGGTTCAACAAAATCTTTTATGGTATTAGAGCAAGAGATCCTAAGTTCAATTTTTTCAGGCCTCATTTGCCTCTCCAATTAAATATTTATGTGCTTAGTACTAAACAAAAAGATCAAATTAAATGTGAGGGAAGTGTTACAATAATTAATTATTAAATCATGTTTTCTTCTAACAGATTAAATTTTTAGAACAATTAGCAATAGTCTCATAAAATTTTTTAAACAATAGGTTGTCAATGCTGGGCAATATCTTTTGGCAAGCTCTACCGGATGAAAGTTCCTGGAGAAAGCTACTTATGTCTATTTACCAAAACTGAGAAGATATGTATGTCTGTTTCCTAAGACTGGCGCCGATTCTTTTTACATCTTATAAATCAAAAGTACTGCTTAAAGAGATCATTTAATTAGTAGAAGATGGTGATAAAATCCCAGACGTCTTGATTGACATTAACAACAATACTTATTATTTTCCCCCCGAGAATTTAGCTGATCAGTGACGGTATTCAATAGTGTTCAAGTATCGAAATTTTAAAGGGAAGAGCATTTACTCCAAACACACACAACTCCACTTAAACTTTTTATTGGATTATCGTCTCGAGCATGATCACAAATAAATCAAGCCGCGACTCAATGTACATAAAATAAGCTGCGGACGAAGGATTTTGCAGATTGACATCTCGCAGACGTTCAGAGGAACATACTGAGACGTCCATGATAGAGGTAGCCAGTAGCCACAGCGGTGTGATTCTGAATCAAAGCGGGCACCCTGCCTCGCTTGGTTTGGCATCAAGGAGACATGCCTATTGAGTCTCTTTTTTTTTTCCCCTCTGCAATTTATTCTATGATCAAGTTCTTTAGGATTTACCAAAAGCAAAATAAGGTACTGTTGATAGTTTTCTGAAAGATTTGGCTGAAATGTCTGAGAGGCAACCCTACGCAGATGGTTTAGTGGTTAAAGAATGTGCTTGGGTATGTTGATTAGCTGGATAATATGAGTTTGATTCCATGCACTATCAAGTACTTATGATTTCCTGTTTGAACTGTTCGGTAGGACTTAATTAAGCCTGTGTCTCAACTGGCAAAGAGAGTTAATTTAGCATTTCACAGTTATGGAACTTATATAGCTGCCAGTACCCACTTTTGTCACATATTTTTTTCTAGAGCTATGTTAATGTAAATTATTGGCGTTCGTTTTTAGCACGGGCATGTTTCCTAAGAGGTGAATTAGAAATTAGAAATTAGTATTCACTACATTAACATGCATTTCTAAAGCAAAATAATTTCAAGCCAATAATGCCCCTCACTCAATTCAAGAAAATGCATTTGTGACATATAAAAGTAAAATTCGACCTAGAAATGGTATTATTTTTGTAATTGGAGTCTGCGTGATGTCCACGATACTCTAGACACATGCCACGTGCGTGTTCCGTTGACATTAAGCTTTTTTTTTTTTTTATGTGAACTTTGTAACTTTTAACTCCTAAAACTAAGAAGAGAATGGTGATAGGTATTGGGGATGATAACACGTGTATGGTGATAGGAATTGGGGATGATAACGTGTTGAAGAAGAGAATATTATTTAACTGTTAAAGGTGTGGGACGTGTGGGTTAGAGGAAAAGTAAGTGAGATTTAAGTCTTTTGCCACACTTGTAGGAGAATCCTTATATAATAGTTGTTGGTTTTATGTGATGGGCTTAAGGCCCGTCCGCCCATATTAGGCCTAAAAGCCCGACCCATTAGATTATGGCCCATGGATGAAGGGGTACGTTCCTTTCTGTTGGAGGGACGTATAAAAGGAGAAAAAGAGAGGGAGGAACACACCCTTTGGCATTTGTGCGTATGTTTCCTCTCCCTCTCTCCCTCCAAAAGAAAAACAAGTGTTTAAGGCGATGCCGTTTTCCCTTCAAGGCCAATTGACATTATCGGATCTAAAGGGATCAGAATTTCTTCCTCGATCTTCGGCATTGGTGTTTAATCTGTGGCTAACAAGGTATGCTCGATTCTGTGGTATGTTTTACGATCGGTGATATATGTATTTCCTAGGCTTATCTTCCGCATTCGTTTTAGGGGTTCGATTTAGTGTCGAATCTGATTTTTGGGAATTCTTTATTCCCAACATTGGTATCAGAGCCCTAGTTCATGTTTTCCCGACCCCTTTGATGTTTTTTGATTGATTTTTCGCAAAAATAATCGGCCGACACGGATCGAGGCGAGAAATCTCGACACCCGAGCATTGTTCATCCATTTTTTCGAGTTTCCGTAAGTTGAAATCAATTTCTGAAGGCATAGGGTGAAAGAGCTCGTCGAGATGAGTCCGTCGACATGTCGTGTGCCGGTGCGTGCGCCACACGCGCCGGTCGGCGAACCGGCACGTGCGCGTCGCCGGAGGCGAACTTGCACGTGCCGGTCGACGAACCAACACATGCTGACGTCACCGTGACGTCACGGTAACCACCAAGATGACGTCATCACCGACGACCGTTGACCGGCCGGTCACCGGCCAGCAACCTGACTGGCGACTCGACCCAACCCAACCCGACATGCGCAGAAGCCTTGCGCGTGCCGCGCACGTGCCGGCTGACGTCTACGTGACGTCAGGGCCGCGTATGCACGCGGCACGCGCCGGTCGGTTCATCCAACCCAATCCGACCGGCCCGACCCGGTTCGACCAGTCCGACGACCAGCGAATTGACCGTTGACCCGTTGACCTGACGACCGTTGACCGTTGACCGCCGTTGACCGTTGACCAAAAAAAAAAAAAAAAAGGAATTTGTTTCTTTTTCAATCATGCCTATGTGGGTTGTAAGTAATCCATTTTTAATTCTGCATTTGTTGCATGAATCATGAAAAATTATGTATTTTCCCTTATGTACATTATGGATTATAAGTAATCCATTTTTAGTTCTACATTTGTTGCATGAACTATGATGCGTTATGCACGGATACCTGCAATCCCGAGAACGGACAAGGGAAGTGAAAGACTTAAAAGGCTGATGACAGAGTTAGCTAATTATCGATGGCATGACGGTGATTTAGTATCACATGTGGTCAGGGTCAATCAGATGATACAAAAAATCATCGGAATGGTTATCTTATGTCGGATTTTGATAAGGTGCCGGCTTTGATGAACATTCTTCCATCTGAATGGCAAGCAGTGTTAGATCGGCTATTGGAGGTTAACGTGGTCCCGGGTTATAGGAGGCTAGTGGTAGCTTTTGTAAGAGAGTATTATAGGATTGAGTTAACCAAAACTTCAACCCTTAGATTGAGTGCCACATGGCGCAAAGTGAATGCGCCTTAAAGGCGACATGAAAGTTCTTCAAAAGTTTATTCATGGTTGGCAAATGTGCCTTCAAATTTCTCAGATATTTTAACTAATAGATTAGAAGGAACATTCCCTACTTATTTCTTAGATTAGTTTGAGATGTTTTTGGGTGTGAATATCTCTTTTTATGTTGATAATTTTCTTTGTATATATTGTTAGTGTAATGAATAGTTGTATTATGTGAAAGCATTGTTATTCTATTGGATGTTAGATATTATTTGCTTTCTATTATTGTTGATTTGTTGTGGGTAGTTCATAGAAGTTTTTGTAACTTCATAGAATTTATTTTGTATAAGACAATTATATTAATAATAATTTTGAGTTAGGATTTTGGAGGATGATTGAAAACATAGTGACATTTTGATTCTGAAACCTTACTTGAAATTGTTCATTGATATGATGGGTCTGTGCAAAGTGGATGCATAAATGATAGGCATTAATTATTCATGCATATATGTCTGATGTGTTCAGATCGATGGTTTCAGCAACTAAGAACGTAATTGCTAATATGAACGGCAACAATTGTGAAATATTGAATATGAAGATTCAATATATGCTGGAAAAGCAAGAAGCACTAGAAGCTCTTGACCATGTTATGAAAGATCTTGAGAATGCCATGCGCCACCTTGAGCTAGTAGAGGACCGCCTAACGGCATTTGAGCCGAAAACGGACATTTGCAATGTTGGTTCTAGCTCAAAAAGGGCTTTGAGCTCTAAGCGCAAGCGTATTGATTCGTTCAATATGTGAGAATGCAAAGGATCAAGTCCTTATTGTAAGAAATCAAGAGTTGACCAACACAAGAGAGGAAAACGTCCTCAAGTGAAGAAAATGTCAAGGGTGAGGTGTTACAATTGTTATAAGAAAGGTCACTATGCTCGCAACTGTTGTGAGCCGAAAAAGGTAAACACCTCTTGTACATTTAAGAACTTTGCTTATGTGTCAAGTTCTGTATTATTGGCTGAATCCAATCCTTTGTGGAATATAGATTCAAGAGCAATAGACCATATAGCGAAGGATAAAGAATCCTTCATGGAATTCCGACAATACCAACTAGAACTAAGTGTATCTATGTGGGAAATAACTTTAGAGCTGAAGTTAAAAGGATTGGCACCTGCCAATTGAACATGAGTGGTGGACGCACCTTGATGTTCTATATGCTCCGGAGATTCGTCGAAATTTTGTGTCTGTTTTGGTGTTGGTTACGCTTGGTTTTAGTATGAACTTCCATAATAGAGGTG
The DNA here is from genome assembly GCA_016097485.1 of Eucalyptus sideroxylon x Eucalyptus melliodora. Taxonomy (NCBI): domain Eukaryota; kingdom Viridiplantae; phylum Streptophyta; class Magnoliopsida; order Myrtales; family Myrtaceae; genus Eucalyptus; species Eucalyptus sideroxylon x Eucalyptus melliodora. The sequence continues at coordinate 31,318,999 of CM027825.1, read as the reverse complement.
TAGATTTGTATTTGGATACAAACTATTATGGTTGTGGTTATTTTCAGGATGATTTTATTGTACTAAATGTTGATTGTGGTGATGTCAATATTTGTTATTCTCTTGTTTCACGTCTTCTACTTCATATGATAATGATGTGAATGTGTGGCATGCTAGATTTGGTCATATTTGCCAATAACGTATGAATAGCCTAACTAAAGAGAGCTTGTCGAGCAACATTGAAAAAGTCAATTTGCCCATATATGAGCATTGCCTAGGAGGGAAAACGACAAGGAAACCATTTGGAAAAGGTAAAAGAGCTGAATTTCCTCTGTATTTAATTCATTCTGACGTCTGTGGTTCAATGAATGTGAGAGGAAGGCATGGGGCTGTTTATTTCATCACTTTTATAGATGATTATACTCGATTATGATATGTCTATTTGATTTATCATAAATCTGAAGCATTAAATTGTTTCAAAAGGTTTATGAACTTGGAAGAAGATCAATTAGACAAGAAAATAAAAGTATTAAGATCTGATCGAGGTCGAGAATATTTATCGAATGAGTTCAGAAAATTATGTGATGAAAAAGGAATAGAAAGACAGTTGTCTATTCCATATACTCCTCAACAAAATGGTGTTGCAGAGAGAAGAAACAGAATCCTACTGGAAATGGTTAGGTCCATGACGACGCATGCTAACTTACCTATTACTTTTTGGAGTGATGCGTTGTTAACTGCTGCCTATATACTTAACCGGGTGCCTTTCAAATCAGTTACTTCCACTCCATATGAGTTATGGACAGGTAAAAAACTGGACTTAAGTTTTCTTAAGTCATGGGATTATGCTGCCTATACTCATGAGTCCTCTCACAAGTTTGAGAAATTGGGTTTCAAAGGAAATAAGAGTATTTTACGAACACTCGAAAGGGTATATGTGTTCATAGGTGAGCAGGAAAGTGGGAGTATAACTGAATTTGAATCACGGGATGTCACATTCTTAGTGGATGAATTTCCTAAGAAGGGCGAAATAGGGGAAGATTACTACCCATTTGAAACCTTGGATCAAGATAATGATATTAGTGGAGTTCGTCCAAGTGGGAGTAATATGAGAAGTGATGAATTGAATTCAACTCATTCTCAATTGCAACCACATGATGAGACGACGTCATTATTATCTAATCCTAGTGGGAGCATAATAGGAATGATATGCAAAGTGTACAATCTCCCATACGGCGAACAAGTCGCCAAAGTATTCCCCGTCGACGTTTTGACATTAAAGGGGAAACTTTTATGATTGCTCCGCAATATGATGATGAGTCAAGAAATATTAATGAGGCTCTAGATTGCCCTAGTATGGAAAAATGGATTCATGCAATGAAAGAGGAAATGGAGTCAATGAAGTCAAACCATGTTTAGGAACTGGTTGATCTTCCAAAAGGACGCAAAGCTATTGGGAACAAGTGGGTTCTCAAAATAAAGCGAAATGCTAATGGCTTGATAGAAAGGCATAAGGCTCGCATTGTGGCGAATGGGTATAATCAATAGGAATGAATTGAGTATGAAGATACATTTTCTCCTGTAGTGATATTTACCTCGATCCGCATTATTTTGGCAATAGTGGCTAATATGGATCTTGAATTACATCAGATGGATGTAAAGACTGCTTTCCTTAATGGAGAATTAGAGAAAGAAATATATATGGAACAACCTGCTGGTTTCATAATGAAAGGCCAAGAAGAAAAGGTATGTCGACTTTTGAGGTCGATATATGGCCTTAAGCAGTCGTTAAGACAATGGTATATACGTTTTCATAATACCATAATGGCATATGATTTTACAATGATTGATGAGGATCATTGTGTATATATCAAAAGATCCAATGATCAATTTGTGATCATATGATTATATGTTGATGATATACTAACTGCTGGAAGCAATATGGAATTTGCTAATATTGTCAAGAGTTTGTTATCTTCCAACTTTAAGATGAAAGACATGGGTGATGTTGCATACATTCTTGGAGTTAAGATTTCAATATTGTAAACCCATAGATACTCCTATTGCAAAAGGTGAAAGATTGAGCCATAGACTTTGTGTCCAAGGACTCCATAAGAGAAGGAACAAATGAAACATATTCCTTATGTTAGTGCTGTTGGAAGCTTGATGTACACTATGATGTGTACAAGACTCGACATATGTTTTGTAGTTGGAATGGTGAGAAAATACCAATCCAATCCAGGTCAAGCATATTGGAAGGCCGTTAAGAGAATACTTGAGGTATCTAAAGGGGACTACTGATTATACGCTGAGATATTAAGGAAATGATTTGTGACTCTAACGCTATTCGATGTTGGATAGAAGAGATTTAGATGAAAGAAAATCTACCACTTTGGGTTTGTTTTCTTACCAAATAATGGCACCATATGTTGGAGCAGTAAGAAACAAACGTGTATAGCCTTGTCCACGATGGAAGTTGAGTTCGTGGCATTATCAGCAGCAGTATAAGAAGGTGTTTGGCTTAAGAGATTTTTTAGGCCATTTAGGTGTTATTGGAAGTGCTGCAGATTCATTGTTGATTAACTGTGATAGCCAAGCAACGAAAGCGTACACCAAAGATCCAAAATATCATGGCAAGACCAAACATATAGATACCAAGTATAACTTTGTCAAAGATATGGTTGCATGAAAGGACGTGAACTTACAGTACATATCTACGTATAAAATGGTAGTAAATCCTATGACAAAGTCAATACCTAAAGATGTGTTTTGTGGCTATATGAAATCTCTAGGATTGCGTAGAGGCTGATGTACTGAATATTGTAATTTCCCTAAGTGTTTACATTCGATGAATTTGTGTTTTCATCATTAATGCCTATGAATCTTTATTTGATCTTTATGCATCTTAATGCTTAGTGCATTATTTTAAGTTGAGAAAGTATGTCGGACAGATATAAGATTAGCCCACTCACACAGGTAATCGCCTCTATTTACTGTGTGATAAATAGAGATGAGACTGTTTTTAAGCTTATTATCTAGGTGATAATCGAGAGCTCAAGTTTAAAATATGTATGTCGCCTTAACTGAGTGTTAAGATATGACATAATACTTCATATGTCCGAAAGTAAAATACCCCACATATTTTACTTTATTTGTCTATGATGCTAGATGTGAGTTCTGATGAATTTTGTGAATGAGTAGGTACGCGAACTCAAATTAGACATTGGGTATGTCTGAACTATCATCTGTATGGTATTGAAGGTGTAGACATACGCTCCGTGGGAAATGAGTTAATACCGTAATACGTATTTCATACTACATATGCATGAAACGACCAATAAGAGTGGCAAAAAGTTTGATATCAACTTTTATATCGTGTGAGACTCTTGAGGAAAAGAGTTTCTCAATTTTTAGTCCCCTCATGACTCTTACTTGTTGAATTATCCTGATTTTTAGGATCTGATTATTAGGAAATAGCTGTAAATAATTAGTTAGGAATTGATTTATTAGTATCCCTTGATTTGTGGGATTATAGCTGTATTTTACAGATCTGTTTTTTCCTAGTTAGTACTTGTAGAAGTCCTATAAATAGTTTTGTAATCTTGGTACAAAATTATTGAGAATTATCACAATTCTTTTCTCTAAATTCTACATGGTATCAGAGCATTAGGCTCATTTTTCTGGGATAATGTTGCAGAGCATCCTTCATTGATGCAATAATCTTCCAATCACAGCCTTCATTGCTGGATTTGTCTTTGTCCTTAACAATCTGATCGCAACTGTCATTGTTGTGATCCCTTTAGCTATATTTTTCCCTCTTTGCTTCTAAACTTGTCCCATTTTTTTTTACCCTAAAACCTCATTCACTTGCAGCAGCCTTTACTTGCTTCGTTTTCTCTTGCTCTTCCTTTCCAAGTACTTTCTTTGTGCCTGGAATTATCCATGTCTCGAGAGAAAATTGATTGGAAATACTTCGGTCAAAATGAGGAGGCCAACACCAACCATATGACCGGAGATCTACAAAATGTGAGAGCAACTTATAGGCTGAATGAAAAGAATTATCTCAAATGGTCACAATTCATCAAGACCTATTTGAAGGGTAAAGGAAGACTCAGCCATCTTCTCGGAACAAGTCCAACACCAGAAGATCCCACGTTCAACGCATGGGATGAGGCAGATTCAATGATCATGTCATGGCTTTGGGATTCAATGGATCCAGCCATAAGTGATACATGTATGTTTCTCAAAACTGCAAAGGAAATTTGGGATTCTATTCGCAAGACTTATTCGAAGGCCCGAGATGCAGCACAAGTATATGAAATCAAGGTAAAGACAAGTGCAACAAAACAGGGGAGCAAAACGGTGACAGAATATGCCAATTCCCTTCAAAATCTATGGCAAGAACTCGATCATTATCGAGTATTTGAGATGAAGTGTGCAGATGATGCTGCAACTCTAAAAACCTTCATTGAAAAGGATCGAGTATATGATTTCTTGGCAGGTCTTAATTCTGAATTTGACCAAGTCGGAATTCAAATACTTGGAAAAGAAGAAATCCCTTCTTTGGAAGAGACAATCTCTCTAATCCGGCGGAAGAAAGTCGAAGGGGAATAATGCTAGAGCCTCAAGCTGTGGAAGGCTCAAAGCATTAGTAACTCGCAATGCATCAACACAAGAAAGAGGAAAGGTGGATGCTTCAAAGTCTACATGGAGGGATAATTGAGACAGTTTGTGGTGTACCTACTGTAAGAAGCCAAGGCATACAAAGGAACGTTGCTGGAAACTGAATGGCAAACCAGCAACCTCAAGCCGAGAGTGGGGAAACAAAGGAGGACAGCCAAGGCCCCAAGCTCATCTAATTGAACAGACCAACCAGCAAATCAGTCATGGTGAAGGACAGGTGAAAGAATCCTTTAGCAATGAGGAAATAGAAAGAATTAAAGGGCTTTTAGGGTCTCTTGATAAACCCTCCGGTGCATGTTCCTTAGCACTCTCGGGTAAGTCTCCATTCTCTTTTAGTTTAAATGCCTCAGAAAAATTTTCAAGCGAAGCTTGGATAATAGACTCAAAGCCACCGATCACATGACTCACACTTCTCATTTTTTTAGTACCTACACCCCTTGTCCAAGCAATAGAAAAATAGGGGTGGCGATGGTTCTTTGGCCACTTTGTTGCAGGAGTTGGTGATATCTATGTTACGCCTGTTCTCACTCTAAAAGATGTCCTCCATGTGCCAAAATTATCAGCCAACCTAGTCTCTATACAAAGGCTCACCAATGACCTCAAATGTTATGCAATTTTTTACCCTACCTACTGTGTTTTTCAGGAACAGGATTCGGAGAGGAAGATTGGACTTGCTAAGGAAAAGAATGGGTTGTATTATCTTGAGACGCCGAGGATTTCAAAAAGAGTCATGAACAATTCACCCTTGTCATTTCTTAGTGCTTCAAATAAGGATGTCATTTGGCTTTATCATTTTCGTTTTGGTCATCCATCTTTTCGTGTCTTAAATATCATGTTTCCTTCATTGTTTAAAGGACTAGATATGAGTCAATTCCAATGTGATACTTGTGAATTTGCTAAGCACACCCGTGTATCTTTTCCTATAAACAATAAAAGAAGTTCTCATCCTTTTGATTTGATTCACAGTGACATTTGGGGACCTTCCACAATTCCAAATATCTCGGGGCTCGATGGTTTGTTTCTCTAATCGATGATTGCACTAGGGTCACATGGATATTCTTACTCAAACACAAATCTGATGTAAGTAGTATTGTTCCTAATTTTAATTCTATGGTTCAAAATCAGTTTGGAGTTAAAATTAAGAACTTTAGATCAGATAATGCTAAAGACTACTTTAATCAGATCTTGTCAACTTATTTCCAAAAGGAAGGGATAATCCATGAGTCATCTTGTGTAAATACACCACAGCAAAATGGGGTGGCTGAAAGGAAAAATGGTCATTTGCTCAACACTACTCGAGCACTGTTATTTCATGGAAATGTCCCTAAGTCTTATTGGGGGAAGCTGTCCTTACATCTACATACATGATTAATAGATTGCCATCAAGAGTATTAGATTTCAAAACTCCTATGGCGTTCTTTCTAGCTTTTATCCACATTTCAGGACAACAAATAATCTCATACCTAGAGTCTTCGGTTGCACCTCTTTTGTACATGTTCATAATCAGCAAAGGGAAAACTAGATCCTAGAGCAATCAAATGTGTCTTTCTTGGTTACTCCGCTACACAAAAGGGGTATAAATGTTATCATCCTCCTTCTCGAAAAACCTATATTTCAGCTGATGTTACATTTGTAGAAAACAAACCTTACTTTCCACAATCTTATCTTCGGGGAGAAGTCATTAGCTGAAGATAAAGACTTTGAGGTCCTTAATCTTGACTTACCTCCTAATAATCTTCCAATCCGAGCTCCCACTTCTGATCAACCAATCCCTAATCAATCAGCCTCCAATTCTGATCAACGAGCTCCTCATGAATCAGTTTCTGATGAATCAGTTCGTGCTACTTTAATTCCAGACCCACTCTCTACAATGGAGCCTATTCCGGAACAAGAGTCCACTCCCATATCTCCTCGTATTTATGACTCTATGAGATTTCCTCAGGTATACTCAAGAAAGACAACTGTTCCAGACCAAACACAAGTTCAAGATTCCCATCCGAGTTTTGCAAATGAATTTCCGGTAAGTTCTGACTCTCCTTTGCATAAACAGTCAATTGATATGCCTGAAAATGACTCGCATCTTCCCATTGCTGTTAGAAAAGGTATTAGAGAATGCACAAAGCGACCCTTATATCCACTATCTCACTATGTGTCATTTGACCGCCTATCACCATCTCATAAAAATTTCATTGTGAGTCTAAACACCTTTTCTATTCCAAATACTTTATCTGAGGCATTATCTAAAGAAGAATGGAGGAATGCAATGAGAGAAGAAATGGATGCACTAGAAAAAAACCAGACTTGGGAGATTGTCGAAAAACCTAAAGGAAAGAATCTTGTGGGCTGCAAATGGGTTTTTACCTTGAAATACAAAGCTGATGGTTCTCTTGAGAGATATAAAGCACGATTGGTGGCAAAGGGTTATACTCAGACTTATGGAGTAGATTATCAAGAAACATTCGCTCCGGTGGCAAAGATGAATACGTGAGAATTCTACTCTCTTTGGCAGCTCATTTTAATTGGCAACTTCAGCGGTATGATGTGAAGAATGCATTCTTACATGGAGACCTAGAAGAAGAGATCTACATGAGTATTCCACCGGGATTTGAAGGAGAAAAAACAACAAACAAAGCATGTAGATTACGGAAAGCACTATATGGGCTCAAGCAATCACCTAGAGCCTGGTTTGGGAGATTTTCCAGAGTTATGAAAACTTCAGGCTACAAACAAAGCCAAGGTGATCATACCCTCTTCATTAAGCATTCGGCAAGAGGGAGAGTAACAACACTTCTAGTGTATGTCGATGATATTATTGTCACAGGTGACGATGACGAGGAGAAACAGCAGCTAAAGCGGTGTTTGATTAAAGAGTTTGAAATAAAAGAGCTAGGAAGACTCAAATACTTTCTTGGCATTGAAGTTTCTTACTCTAGAAAGGGAATTTTTGTCTCACAACGAAGTATGTGACTGATCTCTTGAAGGAAACTGGAAAACTTGGTTGTAAACCAAGTAGCCACACCTATTGAGCCTAATAAAAAGCTTGGAGATGCAAAGGAAGAACCTGTTGTAGATCGAGAAATGTATCAAAAATATGTTGGGAAACTTATCTATTTGGCTCATACTAGACCTGATATTGCCTATTCAGTAAGTATGATTAGTCAATTTATGCATGACCCAAGAGAATCACACTTACAAGCTGTCAATCGAGTGCTACATTATTTAAAAGGAAGTCCCGGAAAAGGAGTCCTATTCAGAAGAAATCAAAAACTAATGCTGCAAGCTTATACCGATGCTGACTATGCAGGATCTATGGTGGATAGAAGGTCAACATCTGGTTATTGCACATTTCTTGGCGGAAATTTAGTGACTTGGCGGAGTAAAAAACAGAATGTAGTTGCAAGATCAAGTGCTGAATCAGAATTTCGAGCAATGGCTCAAGGAATATGTGAGCTATTATGGCTTAAAATCATCCTAGAAGACTTGAAGATCAAGTGGGAGGGTCCTATGAAGCTGTATTGTGACAATAAATCAGCAATTAATATTGCTCATAATCCTGTACAGCATGATAGGACGAAGCATATTGAAATTGACAGGCATTTCATCAAAGAAAAGATAGAAGAGGGGTTGATCTGCATGTCCTACATACCTTCCGGAGATCAACTAGCTGATGTGCTAACCAAAGGACTTAATGGTGGGATCTTTCATGAAATAATCTTCAAGCTGGGAATGGAAGACATCTATTCCTTAGCTTGAGGGGGAGTGTTGAATTATCCTGATTTTTAGGATCTGATTATTAGGAAATAGCTGTAAATAATTAGTTAGGAATTGATTTATTAGTATCCCTTGATTTGTGGGATTATAGCTGTATTTTACAGATCTGTTTTTTCCTAGTTAGTACTTGTAGAAGTCCTATAAATAGTTTTGTAATCCTGGTACAAAATTATTGAGAATTATCACAATTCTTTTCTCTAAATTCTACATTACTTATTCTCAAGATTTCTATTTAGTGTTTGCTATCTTAAGATGTTGCCAATGGTCATGAGATGATTCGATCTAATGGGGCATTTCTAGAAAAGCAAGCTAAACTGAAATTGAGAGTTTGAAAGAAAGAGGAAGATCGAATTTGGAGAATTATATTGTAGTTTTGTATTCACCGGTTAACCAATTATGACCGTCTTTGGGATAATCATAATTGTGAATACAATATATATATATATATATATATATATATATATATATATATATATATATCATTGTTTGAAAGAGATCAAGAGAGATATAAATGTGATCGATTGATCTAGGTGTACTACATACTAAATCTACTCAGGATGTGATGCCCATTATGAGCTGCTATATATTCCTACCGATGTATAGCAACGAGCTCTCAAAGTATGCTAGTCGCACGGATTATTCACCAGTATGAATGTTGAAGAGAGGTAAAGAGAATCCTATTCGGCCCACCATGTGCGAGTGGGAGATGTTGGTTTTATGTGATGGGCTTAAGGCCCGTCCGCCCATGTTGGGCCTAAAAGCCCGGCCCACAAGATTAGGGCCCATGGATGAAGAGGTACGTTCCTTTCTGTTGGAGGGACGTATAAAAGGAGAAAGAGAGAGGGAGGAACACACCCTTTGGCATTTGTGCGTACATTTCCTCTCCCTCTCTCCCTCCAAAAGAAAAACAAGCATTTAAGGTGACGCCGTTTTCCCTTCAAGGCCAATTGACATCATCGGATCTAAAGGGATAAGAATTTCTTCCTCGATCTTCGGTATTGGTGTTTAATTTGTGGCTAACAAGGTACGCTCGATTCCGTGGTGTGCTTTACGATCAGTGATACATGTATTTCCTGGGCTTATCTTCCGCATTTGTTTTAGGGGTTCGATTTAATGTCGAATCCGGTTTTTGGGAATCCGTTATTCCCAACAATAATAAAATTGGAAGGGCCCTAAATTGCGACCGATCTCTTTTTTTTTTACAATTATACTATTATGTTATAATAGATATAGACTAGACATGACGTGCTATGCACACCATTTATATTGAATTGAGGCGGTGACATCGATTGAAGTTTCAAATGATGAACTATTCTTTCTTAGGGAAAAGAAAAAAAGCAAAGCACATGTTTATATATACGTGTGTGTATATACACACAAATATAGACCAACTATATTTAGACAACGGTTGGTAGCGATTAATGGTAGTTTTCAATTTTAAGAGCTAAATGACGAAAATAGCCCATGGATTCAAAAGATGTTAGGATATTATAATTATATCTTCCCGCTAAATTCATTCGTGTTAGTTTTTGTGTCTCCGCATGGCATGGGTTTACGACTAGTTGATCCCTTTTTCTTTCACGTGAACTTTTGTTAGAACAATATTTGTTCCAAATTGAAAGCATTATCTTGTTTTATTATTTTGGGCAAATACCACAAAGAACTCCAAATTATCCTCATTGAAACACATATACTCCCAATTTATTTTCGTGTCACAAAAAAAAAAAAATCCAAACTTATACATATGTGACATATATATCCTCTATTTTAGTTCCATCTAGAGTTTGCCTATGACGGCGAGGCCTCCCCAGCCATAGCCTCTAACCAATCTGGCAACCAGCCATTAGGGGTGTGCATGGTCCGGGCGGGCGGTTCCCAACCTAGAACCGGAACCGCCCACTAAGGACCGGTTCCGAAAAATTGGAACTGGGATCCACCCATTTGTTGCATGGATCCACCCGGGAACCGGACCGCCGGTCCGGTCCGGTTCCCGAGTGGATCCATGGAACCGATTTTAACGTGAAATTTTTTTGGTTATCAACATAAAACAATTACGTGACATCAAAGTAAGCCAAAAAAAGAAAAATCAAATTTAAATACGTGGAACAAAGATTCATTTGTTGTAATTATAAATGTATCTCATAGATAAAAAAAAAAAAAAATCGCAAACAAATGGACCGCAACATTCTCCCATTTCCTACTTGCAAATAACCATAGATGGTTAAATTTTCTTTGACCAAAGGTAAAGGTTCCTAGAGAATGAGATGAGATGTAGGGTTTTTTTTAGTAATTTTTTTTTAATATTAAAAAGGTTCCGGTCCGGTCCGGGTGGGTGGGCGGGCGGATCCGCCCACGGAACCGGGAACCGGACCGGTACCCACCGGTTCCAATAAATTGGAACCGGGAACCGGACCGGTTCCCTCAAGACCCGCCGGTTCCGGGCGGTTCCGGTCCGGTTCCGGGCGGTCCGGCGGATCCCGGGTATTTTGCACACCACTACCAGCCATAAAAAGAAGAAAAGGAAAAAAAATGAAAATTAATTAAAAAATGAAAAAAAAAATGTTAAAAATGTCACGTTGGCATAAACCGATATCTTGGGCCAACATCCACGTCAACACCGACCAGCCAAATTTGGTCGAATGAACTGAATTAGCACAGTTGCAAAAGATTTAGGACTAAATTGACAAAAAAAAAAGATTTAAAACTGAATTGGAAAAATTATAATAGGTTTATGACTGTTTTGGTAATTTTTTCGAGCATGGAACTAAAGTTAAATTTCATTTTTTTTTAAGGTTGGGTTTAGTTTTATGGGTTGGACTCGTTGGACATTGTTGGTACTTTATATATTAATTAGTGAAAAATGTGTGGTGAATATAATTTCTCTTAAGTTTGTTTGAACGATAAGTCACTAAATCTTGTTGTTATCATCATCTCACGCTATTTTTGATAAATTACAATCGTAAATTAATTTTACTGAATATTACATAGAAAAAAGTGCAACAGATATTTTACCGAAATGAATTGTAGAGATAGGATATAAATAATTTAAATAGTCAAGATGACTGGAAATTAGTCTTATGAATATTTCATTTTCCAAATTACATCAACATCCCTACATCTTAAAATCTTACAATCATTTAAGTTTTTTCCTGATCTAATTAGATCTTTCAACTTTTATCTCTGTTCAAACAAATTCTGACTTTTTTTTTTTCCATTTTTTAAGCACCTTTATGGTGTGCTCTTTTTGCTAATAGGTTCATGACTGATCAATTCCCCTAATAGGTCCATGACTAATCAATGGCGGGGAATTGATCATTGATCAGTCATGAACCTATTAGCAAAGAGAGCACGCAATATGGGTGCTTAAAAAAATAGGGAAAAAAAAGTCAGAGTTTGTTTGAACAGAGAAACGTTGAAAGATTGTGCTCTTTGTAATGTTATGAGCAAACTATTTAAAACTAAATCAAGAAGACAAAGCTTTTTCCTTTGCCCAGCATCTCTTGGTTAATTGCTAAGGTTAATTCCCTTCCATTTATCAGAACCTAAAAGACTTCCCCAAATGGACAATATAAAAAAATGAAATGACATGAACGTTGACAAGCTAAGTAAAAACTAACCTTACTTTCATGCTGAAAATGGTATACATTAAAGAAAAAGGTATCAATATAATAATAAGAAGCACGACATCCCTCTAAATAGCCAAGTTAGTCTAGTGGCTATCGGCACAAAAGGGCATTGTCCCAAACATATAAATATTATAAAACAGCTTGGAGAGGAAAGAAATGCTTATTAAGAAAAGCGAAGGAAAAAGAAAACAGTAATGAAAGAAGCAAAGAAGGAAATCCATTCATTGTGAAACACCTAATCTAATCCATAAGATGAGCAAGGTCCGCGTGATACAACCATAGTAAGGTTCTCCCAATATATTTATTAAGGAGATTCTTTGCCATGATATCTATTAAGAGGAAAGAAGAATGAAAAAAGATAGATATAACGAGTAGAGGGACAGGTACTTTTGAATCAAAATGGGGGAAACAAAAAAGAAAGCATACCAAACATTGATTTCCTAATTCATAGGAGCACCACAATACATTCGACCGTACTAGAAATTAAGGGCGCGTTTGGTAATGATTACATTCCTGGAACCGATTCTAACAAGAAATGATTATTTTTGATTCTATTCCCGGAGGCGATTCGAGTAAAAACACGTGTTTGGTAACTGTCTAAAATTTCTGATTCTGGAATAGAATTGCGTTTGATAACGTGTTTATTGATTCTGTTCCAAATTATTTTTTTTAATTTTTAAATAATTTTTTCTACTTTTTTACTTTCTTTTCTTTTCTTTTTTTTTCCTTTTTTCCTTTTTTCCTTTTTTTTTCATTTTTTCTTTTCTTTTTTTCCTTTTTTTCCTATTTTTCTTCTTCTTCTTATGGCCGGTCGCCGGATCGGCGACCGACCGAACGAGGGCCGGTCGCCGGATCGGCGACCGACCGAACGAGGGCCGGCGACCTCACCGGCAGCGTCGCCGGCCCTCGGCGAGGCCGGCCCTCATCGGCGGTAAACGAGCCTCACCGGTGGATAGCCGGCCTCGCCGAGGCTTGGCGAGGCTCGCCGGCCACCGGCGGGGCTCGCCCTAGCCCGGCCGGTGGCCGGTGGGCCTCGCCCGCCCCGGCGAGGCCGAGCCTCGCCGGTGGACAGCGGGCCTCGCCGAGGCCGGGCAAGGCCCGCCCGGCCACCGGTCGGATAGGCGAGCCCGGCCGGTGGCCGGCGAGCTCGCCCGCCACCGGCGAGGCTCGCCGATGGCCGGGCGAGCCTCCGGCGAGCTTGCGGACCTCGCCTTGGCCGGGCGAGCCTCGACGAGCTCGCGGATCGGGCGGCGGGCGGGCGGCGGGCGGCGGCGGATGGCGGTGGGCGGTGGCGGGTGACGGTCGTGGGATGGCCGAAGGAAAGAAAATGGGTTTTATTGTGTTGATTCTTTATCTAATTCTCGGACGTAGAATCAATTTTTTTTTTTTTATTCTCAAATCTCCTCCAAAACTGATTCGGGAATAAAATTGTTCCCGGAACAAAAATTTTACCAAACGCGATTCTCGTCTCAAACCGATTCTCGGGAACAAAAAATCAGAATCGATCCACCGTTTGGCAAGTTGCCAAACAGAGCCTAAGCACCCGTTGTAAATATGATATTTTTCTTTAATGTTACTAATTTGCTTAACTATTAGTTATTATAACTGGCACATATTGTCCATTATTGTTTTTAATCAAAAAATCTTTATTTATATGATCTATGATGTATATGCTTCATCTTTATTAATTATTATAGTCTTTCAAACTATCAATATTTTCAACTAGATATAAAATTGCATGCTTTTAGTGAGATTTTTACTATAGAATCATAGTTAAAGAATCGATTGTATATTAAATTTTTTACTAATGTACTTTATGCAAATGAATTTGAATTATATAATGTAACTTTTTTATTATTGGCACACATACAATCCAATTACGGCCACAATTCATGTATGATGGACATGAATGGACGTATAAATAGATTTTTTTCCTAAAAAGTAGGAGCATCTGCTCACACTAGGTAAAAGAGTAGAATAGATCAAATTAAACATGAAAATATGAGAGAGAGGGAAAGAAAAAAAGGAGTGCCATATCTTACCCCACATTCTGGTTTCACTGTTAAGCCTTCTTCGTCAACCCATTGTTTCAGACATCTTTCAGGCGATTGTCCTTGACAAAAGATGCTCCTTCCAAGATCTCTCAGTTGATCATGCATCCTAAACTCACCACGATCTCCAATTTTAATTAAGCACCTCAACTTCAACTCTTCAATTCCTTGATATGAATAAAAATCCTCCCATGTGTAAATGACGAATTTGCTATCTTCGCCGATAAAGAAGCAAGCAATATCGAGAAAAATATTCTTATGTCTAGGTTCCAATGCATCATAACTTATCATCAATATCTTTTGTACATCTTTAGCCGGTTCATTTCTTAATTTCTTCAGCATATCTTGCCATACTTTTCCATTTGTTTTCCCATACAAGTATGAACCTATGACCTTGATAGCTAGGGGAAGCCCACCCATGGTGAATAAGATATCACGTGAGATACCGTCAAAGTCCTTCGAACAATGGCCCATGTGAAATGCATGCCTTTTAAATAAAAGCAAAGAATGCACCTTATCTAATTCATTCAGTTCATACTTGTAGTCTGCTTGGAATTCGGGATGATCAAGAACAGCTTCATATCTAGTCGTAACAATGATGATACTTCCTGTCAAAAACCAATCACGTTCTCTAGCCAAAGCATTTAGTTGATCTTGATGATCAACATCATCTAGAAGAATGAGAACTTTTTTTCCTTTGAATCTAGATTTGATCAAACTAATTCCATCATCAACTCTACAAACTTGATGTTCATTGGGTAGTATTTCCTTAATTACTAGATTTTGTAAATAAAGAATATCGTTGTGGTGAGCTGTCTCTCGTATATCTGGAAGGAAGCTACGGTGCAAAAAGTCATTTGACAGCTCATTGTAGATGACCTTGGCAAGAGTTGTTTTACCAATCCCACCCATGCCATATATTCCAATCATTCGAGCATGACTGGCAGGAGTATCAACCCAATTCCTAATTTTGTTGACATGATCGTCAACTCCAACTAAATGCTTAGGAACATCAAGCTGAAAATCATGTCTCAACTTGCTCATAATAGTTTTGATGACTTCTTCCACTAATTCTCCTTCATGCCTGTCAAACAACAATAACTCATCATAATTTCGTAGTTTCACGTAATCTCTTCAAAGGACACCCACATATATGTGAAGGATGGATGGAACCAATTAACATGCAAAATGTTTAGGTTTTATGAATAACAATGAAGGATGATGGTGTAGTAGTCATTTCATTTTCTCCTTCTTTTTCTACCAATAGATAGATCTTATTGAAATAAGATAAGGTGTTGCACCGACCAAATTGAGAATCTTTAGAAGTAAACTGTTTGTTATAAGGCCTATGGTCGCTGCTAATTGAAGGATAGGAGGTCGATTATTTTGATTACAAAAAGTTTAGGACTTAGGAGGAGGGGAGGCCATCCCTCCGAGGCCAGCGTATCCGAGGGCCCTAAATGGGAACTTGTAATTAACTTAAAATCGCCTACCCATGGTGGTTACTGGAAGCAGCGGAAGTTTAACCTATGACATGGTCAATGTGAAGTGTCCCATTCATATCAACCGAGCCAACCCCTGTTGGCAATAGGAGGTCAATTTATCTGGGGTCGATCAAGCTTTGGAAGGCTGAGTATGGGATCCTAAGGTTTTAGTTGTTGTTGGTGTAGTTTGCAGGGGAAAAATAGCAGAGTACAAGGGTTTGTAGTCTTTGGGCCATTATGGTTATTCATTAGCACATACTGGGATGTTTTGTGAGCTTGTAGTGAAAGCAGTTCATCCATATCACATCAGTTTTGCTGAATAAAAAAACTTATGAAAAATAAAAGTGTAGGTGGAAGAGATGTACCCATTAGAAAATTTTTCAGATTCCCATCCATTTAAGTAACTCACTTCGTAAGGGCTTGTCTCCCTTCCTGAATATCCTTCTCATCAAAATGCTTCTTACGCATATGGAAGGCCTCCCCAAATTTTCCCTTTAGATACCGCACATCGGATGGGTTCACTTTGTAAAAAATGGGCAACACCATGTGAGACATGCTTTTTTTGCAGAGTCCATGATACGAACTAGCTCATGGAGGCACCATTTGCTTGAAGCATAATTTTCGGAAATAATGGGAATCGAAATCTTAGACTGCGTGATAATATCGAGAATCTCTGAATCAAAATCCTTGCCAATTTCGAGGCTATTATCGTCCTTGAACACGGAAATTGGTACAGTCCCTACATTGATCAGACTGCGGTAGAGGTGATCGGTGAATCCCTTGCGGGTGTCCAAGCCTCGAAAGCTCAAGAATATGTCGTATTGATCACTGCCTTCTGTGGGTATCGAAGAGATAAAGGAAGAAATGGATGCTCCCTCAATGCTCTCTTTCTTTGCACCGTTTTTCTTCTTCTTGAGATGATTGAATACCGCAAAGGGACGGCCTAAATTGAAACGGCGCATCCTTTTGTTTGCCTTACTCTGACTTTGTCCTTTCTCCATGGAAGTCTGATAGGCAAAAATGAAGAGAGGATGCCTTCTTACTGCACAAAAAGATGTACATAAACAAACGAAAAGGCTGGATCGAAAGCACATGCTTTCTGGATGGAGAATACATGCTTTCTGAACGGTTCCAATGCAAAATGTTTGATGAACGAGTCTTCCTAGGCGAGTGTCTACTAGTTAATCCAATATCAAAAGCTGCGTCCGCACACGGACAAGAAGAAAATGGGTCCTCTTGGTCTTTACAAGCGGGACTTTCCTAATGGGAGGAAATTTGGAGGGTTACAAGATATAAACATGGCTCACGTGTAAAAACTAACTAAAATTAAATGGGTGGTGCTTAAATTTTTTGAGACATTCTTAAGGCATGTAAGCCTAATGCATCCGCACCCTTCGCATAATGTGAGTTTTAAGTGAGGACCACTAATATCAACCCAGATCATCTAAGTTTTTTGTCATATTTCCTTCAACCTTACCTTTGATCGGTAGTTTAACTTAAGCAGCTATTCGAAAGCACATGCGTACCTTATATCTGCCTTTATCAAGTGCTGATTACCGATATTCATAACATCTAGAATGAAGTATCCGTAATCGATCAAAAAACAAATATAATTAATAGAAAATTAAATGGTTAAATCGTTAAATAAAACTTCATTTTGAAATTTAAAACATAAAAAGACGAAAAGGTAAACTCTCTCTCTAAGCATATTTGCCATTTGGCTCTCTCCCAACTAGTTTGCTCTACACTAAAAATGGCAGCCTCCCTGAATCATTCTCGCTAAATGTGTCATTTATGTCTATTTCCTGGTTCTTCTCTCTTCGTTTCCCTAATATCCTCTCATTTAACTCTCTGTATCATATGTTATCATCCCCCTAGTTTTCTCCTTTTTTTTAGTTGTTCTCCCGCCACATCCAAAATGTCGAACAACATGGGTGGATTTAAAGGGGGCTTGAGGGGGCGCCGCTTAACTTTTCGAAATTACATTTTGGCTCACTGATTTGATAAAATTCACATATTCATCCATAATTCTTGGCCCCACAAAAATGTTCCAATTAATTTACATTCTAAAGTTTAAAAATCTATTAGTAGAAACTTTTTGCAAAGACGTCATCCAAATTTAATAGCTATGTTTTGCAACAATCATGCTTCCAACTGTGAGATATGATAAATGATGACTTATTTCCAAACTTGAGAAATAAGGTATTGGTATAAATGGTTGAGAAATGACTGGACTCCTTGGTATAAACGGATTGAGTGACCTTTACTATTAGGTCTATCTCTATTTTGGCAATACTAAATATCCACTCAAAACATACCCACTATTGACACATTATGAGAGATTCTTTAGGAAAGAAGTTGAATGTGTTAATAATCTAAAAAGTCAAGAGTTAGTCATGTAGGGAAATTAAAAAATTATTAAGTTAGTCATAAGTCAAATTCAAAAAGTGAAATATCCTTTGCTATTTATTTAGTATAATACATCATCTTTCTAAAATGAGGAGAAACAAAAAATGTTAACATGTTATATGTTAATGATGAAAAAAAGTTTGGAAAATAGAGGAGAGGGGCATTCTACAACTGAATGAAAGCAACTTTTTGATTCCATAGGAGAACCCAAAATGCCTCCTTATAGGTACATTTACTTTTTATGTGTTGTAATCTTCATGGTATCCCTTATGAGTGGTTCTCAAAAGATGCAATGGAACTCGCGGGATAAAAAGTGGGAGAAGTTCTTCATATTGATTGGGACCCCAAAGCCATTGGCAATCTGAGGGGAAGATTGAAACAAAAGATGCTTTTATGCTGCATAATAGGATTGATAACTAGTCTCTATGGACAAGTATGAACATGAATCTCTTACCGAGCAAGTAAAAATTAACATGGAATTTTTAATTAATTAGTGATTGATTGAGTAGTCGCAGTTGCAGATGTTTTGAGTCCTTGCCTTATCTTCTTCTGGACCTGGCTTTGTCCACTTTCGAATTACATGTACGTAAATTTCTTAATTGGGCTATAAAAAATTAGAATCTGTTTTATATTGCATTTATTTACAAATACGAGCATAGTGTCGGTTTTATTTATTGATTGTAAATGAAAATTCGATAAATCATTTAAAAGCTGATGAATGAGTTGACACAGGAATGTGTTTTCATACATTAATTTTGCTTAAAACGAATTAGAAAAGGCTAGCTCCACATGAATTTGATGGTAGACATCGTAATTCAATCCAAAAGTTCAAGTATCGTAATTCTTATCAATCTTTCCGCTAACGCACTGTCTTGCCGTCGTCGAAGAATTGCCGACCAATTGCCAGCGACAATCTGGGTGTGAACATAAACTCCACTCAACCTCAAACCATTGGGACTTGACAAAGCCTGATTTCGACGTTTTGATTGAAAGACACGCCTCACAAAATCACAGTCGCAGGTTGGTGAGTAGGCACACTTTCTAGTCAAAATTTTCATTTTCCAGGTACTCTTAAGGTCGTAAGTTGTTACATACTTCAAGTGCCATATGAGAGCTTTCCGTGAAAACATAAACCCAATGATTTGACTCCCTTTAGAGAGAGACGAGTGCACAGAAGGCGACGTAGGCTACTCAAAACTGGAAAAATGTGGAAATTTGACGTGCTCGCGCATGCAGTCGCTTCCAACCACTTGTACAGATTACCCATCAGATTACGACATAGTTTTCGTTGAAACCAGCAGACAAAACAGTACAAATGTGAATTTTTCATCGGAAACATCTGATTTTTATCATTTTCCAAAATTTACAAAATTGTCAATATTATGGAAAAAAATTGCTATACATCCAAATATTTTCTGGATAATCTACTCTGTTAAGATAAATATTTGTTGTTGACAATTCTAATTCATAGCCTTTGGCTATGCCATTATTGAAGAGAATAGACTAACATGATTGATATTTAGACTCCGCTCGTTTCACGAAAAATAATTTCCGGAAAAACGTTTTCCGATTTTCCGGTGTTTGTTTCACGGAAAATGAATTCCTTGAGGAAAATGTTTTAAAGTGGAAAACATTTTCCCCACTTGATCTCTTTTATCTCACACCCCTACAAATTCTCACTTCCTCCTCCCCTTTATTCTTCTTATTTTATTTTTTATTCGAATTATTTTTTAATCTTCTTTTTCTTTTTTAATTCGAATTATTTTTAATTTCCTTTTATTTTCTATTTCTTTTCTTGTTCTTTTTTTTTTTTCCTTTTTCTTTTCTCTTTTTCTTTTTCTTTCTTTGTTTCCCATCTTCTTCTTTCTTGACTAGTCGTCGGCCATCACTAGGTGAATCTTAAGCTCGTCGCACACTCGCCAATCTGGGGAGCAGAAAATATTTTTCTTACTGAACACCCTCTTACTAAGACTACAGAATGTTCTTGTGAATTATGGCCACATCTTGATCTCTCTTTCCGGCGAATCTAATTCGTCGAATTCTCCTCAATAAAGAAGCATACATTTTTGGTAAATCGCCCAAGGAGTAGCTTGGGGATCGGTAATTTAACAGAAAAAAGCAATAAGAAATCCAATATAGAGTATTATTTCCAGTGCCACCGGATACCCTGAGCAGGTTTTTTTACCTTTGGGGTCTTTTGCTCGGGTGCTCTCCCACAACCCCATTTTCATGGTTTAGGCTACTGATTTCAGTTGCTACAATGATATGACCAATATATCATATCTTGGGAAAATATTTTCCGAAATATTTTCAGAATTTAGCCGAACAACAGAAAATATTGTCATTTTCCTAGAAAATGACTTATGGGAAAATATTTTCCAGAAATGACCCATTTTCCGCGAAATGAATGGATCCTTAGAAAAATATAATTTCTATCTATTTTTTGGAAAATGAATTATCTTTTGCAAATATTGAGTATTTTGGATATTTCACGGCTTTAAGTAATTTTGGACAGAGACCCCCAAACCACCCCCCCCCCCCAAAAGGTAATTTTGGACCATTTGGATGCGAACTGGGCCCATGGACTTAAAATCAGGCTAGAAGGGCATTTTCGTAATTTCGTTGAAATTGCTTTTTGGCCCAAGTGAGTTTAGTCGCTAATTTCAAGAGTGCAATCTCTGATATCTGGCTGTAAATTATGTTTAGGGGCCGAGGAAATGTGTGTTTAGCCCATGTTTTCGTGAAAAAGTGCATAGCATGTTTTATCAGAAGGAAAATCTGATGTTATGGTATGGTACGTAATTTCAGGATTAAGGGAAAAATTAAACAATTTACACTTTCATTATAAAAATTTACATTTTCAATGCAATTTACGTTTTTTCTTGCAATCTTTTATTTTTCTCGATATATGGTTTCACTTAAATTTGCACTCCCATTCGTGCGCTTTTTGCGCGAGGTATAATCGGTGCAATTTGTTTTTCTTTGACTCTTTGTATGGTTGATTTATTAGATTTGGAAATCACAATTTTAATTTGTCTTTTGTTAAAACCATTTGTCCTCTTTAATTTTGTCTCAAATGTCCATCAATATAAAGAGATCAACTTTACAAACATATCCTTTATTTTCTCCACGTTTTTGAAAGTGCTAAAAAATTAGGGCCTGCATGTTCGTATTTCTTTTTTTTGTTCACGAACAGATTTTCTATTTTTTTTATTCCCTGGAACAAAAAAAGAATAGAAACGTGTTTGTTTGTGTTTTTGTTCAAAACCTATTTTTTTTGTTCCGATAACAAAATTAGAACAGAAATAAGAAAAAAAAGTTATTTTTTTGTTCCAGAAACACTTTTGAAGAACATAAAAGTTGTTTCTCTCTCATCTCCTTTCTTCTCTTTTTTTCTTTGGCCCGTCGTCGAGGGCCATCAAGGGCAAGCGACCTCACCGGAGGGTTGTTCCCCAAAATGAGGCCGAGCGTCGCCGGCCCCCTCGGCGAGGCTTGGCCTCGCCAAATCTAGGTGAGCTCGACCTCGCCAAATCGGGCGAGCCCGAGCTCACCCGGCCAAGGTGAGGCCGAGCCTCGCCCAACCACGACGAGGCTCGGCCTCACTGGGGATCGGCGAGCCTCGCCCAACCACGACGAGGCTCAGCCTCACTGGGGGCTGGCAAGCCTCGCCGTGGCTGGGCGAGGCCTCTGGCCCTTGTCGACCAGTCGTCGGCCATGGTCGAGGCCGGCGATCGGCCAAAAGAAGAAAAAAAAAAGAAAAAAAGGAAAAAAGGAAAAATAAAATAAAAATATTAAAAAATTAAAAGAAATAAAAAAAAGAATATAAATTTACCAAACGTGTTTCTATTCATTTCTTATTCCCGAACAAGTTTACCAAATGCGTCTTTCTCGGTCAAAAATTGTTCCTCGAAACAGAAATAGCTTTTTCTATTTCTGTTCCTCGGAATAATTTTTGAACAGAAACATAAACAAACGCATCCTTAGTTTCTCACAAAAGAACTAGGGGATGCGTTTGCGATCATGCACATTCCTCGTTTTATTATGGACACGATAGGTGTGGTTGCTACCCACACTTGCATTTTTCAATTGCAACATGCCAAGTTCGAAAGGAAAAAAAGAAAGTAAACTCATATGTGAAGACAAATTAGAATACTCAGTGGTTATAGAAAAAGTGAAAAATGCATGTGGTTTCAAATAAGAGTCGTAATTCAATTGCAAAATCGGCAACATGAAGAGGAATCAACCACGGCCTTGTCCAGTGACAGCAAGGAATTTTCAATACGACAACAGCTTTGCTCGCTTTCAAGTTTTCCATTGAAACCAGCACAAAACATGGTACAATTGTGAATTTTTCATAATTTCCAGAAAACATTTGAATCCTTTGTCAATTTCCAGAAATTATGAGAATTGGAAAAATATAATAGAATAATTTTCTGGATATCCAAAAATTCTCTAGTTGATATGATTTGTTCAGATTAACGTTTGTTGTTGGCAAATTCTGATTATTAGCCCTTGAAAGGCTCTATGTGATTATTGAAAAGAACATACTAGCACGATCGATATTTGGAAAATTTTAATTTTTAACTTTTTTTCAAGAAAAAAAGGAACTACTCCTGCAAAAATCGAGTATTTTGGATGTTTCATGGCTTTAAGTAATTTTATGCAGCTGGGAGACGCATAGGACCGATGAACCCAAAATTGGGCCTAGAAGGGTATTTTTGCAATTTTATTGAACGGGCTTTTTGGCCCAAGGGAGTTCAGTCAATCATTCCAGTCTCTAGTCAAAGGTAATGTTTTGAAACATTATCGAGCTAAAAGGCCAGCAAGCAATTCTACCGGGTTTAACCGATCCAACCATTCATACCAATTAGTTTGAATAACACAAAGTAAGAAAAATTAGCAATACATGTGATGATGATTTTTGAAAAGTTGAGGAACCTCACATACAAAATTTTGTATGCTTTAGAGGATGTTAGGTGTTATGCAATGAGTAAAAATCAAATGTTTTTTCTTCAACCTATCAATTGTCATAGACCGGAGAATGAAGGTCGAGCTTACTTAGAGGAGCGACGCAAAGATGAAATTGCCTTGAAGCAGATCAAGATGTGTCTTAAGTCTCGAAAGGCAATACAATCCGAGGATCAGCTTCAAGCCTCAAACTGGAGCTGTCAAAATCAGATCTCTCAGAACAAAAGATGAGCGTCTCAAGTGATTTATGGTGATTGGCGTTTCTGCTCTTTAGGCACAAGCACTTCGGATTATAAATAAAGCTTGACTTTGCACTCTTGCCCCAAAGGAGACGCGCAATCTT
The DNA here is from genome assembly GCA_016097485.1 of Eucalyptus sideroxylon x Eucalyptus melliodora. NCBI lineage: Eukaryota > Viridiplantae > Streptophyta > Magnoliopsida > Myrtales > Myrtaceae > Eucalyptus > Eucalyptus sideroxylon x Eucalyptus melliodora. Next base: position 31,295,685 of record CM027825.1, on the reverse strand, counting down.
GTCTCGTGGAGGATTGCGTTTCTTTCACGCGGCAATTCGACTTCTTTTCAACCCTGACCTCTTTTTTACCAAGACCACCGAAACAAACCTTCCTTCCTCGAAATTGGCAAGACTACCTCACTGTAGACTTTAAAGATATTTTCGTAGCTTCTCCGCAAGAGCCATGCAATCATCCCTTTTTCTTTTTTCTTTTTTGTCATAACGCGATCATCACTTTCGCTTGGCGACTTCCGCGAGGTGCTCATATTGGAAATTATTTCTTCTCTCGCCCCAAAAGATGAGCCAGACATGCCTGGGATTCACGCAATCTTGTCCTGGATTGCGCGTCTTTCATGAGGTAATTTGCAAGGGCTACAAAACTGAACTCGAATCGAAATCGAAATCGAAAATGAAACCGAATTGAAATTTCATCTATTTTCAATTTGGCTCGATTTTTTTTATATAATTAATGAAAAAAATTGTTCTTTTTTTATTTCAATTGAGGTTATTTTGATTTGATTAATTGAACTAAACTAAAATTCTCAACAAAAACTAAACGCGCAATTTGAAATCTCTCTTCTTCTCACTCTAGTAAGCATGGCAAAAAAAGGAAAACTGAAAAAATCAAACTAGGTTTTTGATTCAGGTCACGATTCGATTCAATTTAGCTACTCACCTTATCAATTCGATTCAGTTTGAATTTCCTGAAAATCCGATTCGAACCGAACTGAATCGAATATTTGACACCCCTATTAAATTACATGACTAGCCCTCACCTTTAGTTAGTTCACCTTATAATTGGACCACGTGGTTGTGCAAATCAAATTGAAGACGGGCAATTTTTCACTTTCCTGCCCATTGAAACGAAAGTCTCTTTCCGCTAGAGGCATTAAAATTAATCAAAAATCTACTTTCTAACTCATATTTAATAAACTGGATGATAAAAAGTTAGCTAAGAGTTTAAATTTAGGTTTTTATAAATTTAAAGCAACAAAATCTAATTCAATATAAGTTTTTGAATGAGTCTGAACTACGTTTACATAATCCATATGGTCGCAATATTCCAACCTTTTGTCCGAAAAGCATTTCATTTAAGGCTCCATTCGTTTCGTGAAAAATGTGACATTTCTGAAAAATATTTTCTAGAAAGCCACTTTCTTGAAAAATACCATATTACGGTGTTTGGTTGAAATTTGAAAATAAACTACAAAATATTTTTTTTATCATTTGGTATGAAGAATTCGATTTAATTTTCCTCCATGTATTCCTTTTAGTTTTTTTTTTTAATTTCTAAAAAAATTGAATTTTTAATTTTTTTTTAATTTTCTTATTTTCTTTCTACTTTTCTCTTTTTTCTTTTTATATTATATTTTTTCCACCTTCTTCTTCTTTGGCCGATCGATGGCTAGTGACTGGCCAAAGGTGAGTTCAAGCTCACCAGCCTCGGTCCTCACCAAATCGGCGAGCTAGAGGCTCTCGTTCACCCCTCACTCACCAATCTAGTGAGCAACGAGCTCGAGCTCGCCAAACTCACGCTTGCCAATCTGACGAGGCCTAAGGCTCGCTTGTGGCCAGTTGCCGACCATGGTTGTGGCTAACAATTTGCCAAAGAAGGTGGAAAAAAAAGAAAAGGAAAAAAAAAAAAAAAGAAAACTAATTAAGAAATTTGAATTTTTGAAAAAGAAGAAAAAAGAGGGGCTAGTAGGGTATGAGATAAGAAAGAGTGAGTGAGAAAAATATAAGTTTATTTTCCATGAAATGAACGTTAAAAAATTTGGAAAATATTTTCAAATTTATTTTCCATGAAGCGAACGTTGAAAAATTTGGAAAATATTTACCTGAACTCTACTGCGCGTCTTTCTAGGCTAACCTATGAACATTTGATCATGTTATCATATAGAAGCTATGGTGTGAGGAAGTCGAATTCGATTGAAAGTACCGTGATCTCGCCACCTCTTTAATCTTGCAATAACTTACAAATGGTCCCAAATTGACGATTTTGTATGAATATTGATTATGACCAAAAGGAGAATATAACACAATTGATATCGCTAAAGAGATACAGTAAGAGCAACATACCAGGAGAAATTTATCTTCACCCAATGGATGTTTGTTTAATAATAATAATAGCAGCAGCAGCAAGAAAAAATCATAATAATTACAAAAACAACAACAGTGCATCCGAGAAATTTGAGAAAAAGCAGACAGAGAATCCAGAGGATAACTCTAAAGTGGAAGACAAAATCAAGATCTCTAGCATCTTATGTCGTCTGAAGGAATGATGCCTCTCGACCCCACAAACAACCCGACCAAGACCTGTTATCTATATTCTCCGTTTCTCTTCTCTTTTTTCGTATGGTACGATAATTGCTTCTGGATCAGTGTCACTTTTGGTTTGAATATAAAATCCAAAACACTGTCTGTTCCTAAAGCATGTTAGCTTACAGTTTGTTAAATAAAGCATATTTTCATGAACAAAAAGCCACCGTAGGATACGAACAAAAGAAGTTTGGACACAAAGTGACAAAACACAGCACCAGAGGCAACTTTTGATAACAATTTCTACTGAATTACTGGGGAAGACCTTTGAAGAGACCATACGAAGCTCTATGCCCACTATAAGGCCACATAGAAAATGCGTATTCTATTTAGGATTATAATTACCAAATACGTACCAAATACGTACTGGGGAGCAATAAAGGAAAAAAAAAACATTTATAAATGACCTTAGTGAAGTGCTAATAGCATAATCAGCATTCGCCCCAGTTCTTCCATTTGGAAGGGGGAGGTATGTTCCCCCCACTTTCTCGGGGAGAAATTGGGGTGTGGACGATTTCATTTTAAAAGTAGGTTTCGACTCCCACGCCCTACATTTTCAAAAGTTTGAGTGTTAAAGTAGAATTAGTTCAATTAATGTTAATTTCTATGTCCCTTTAGGAGTAAAGCTGATGTCTATAACCTAATAAGTGATTTTCAATGTACTTTGATGTAATATCCACCCACAAAAAAGGTTCTTACACTAAAACTAGACAAGTTAAAGCTTAGCTTTAGCTCAACTCAAGCTCAACTGTATAATCTCTTGTGCTTACGAGTGAACCTTAGTCTTCTTTTCATTAACTCGGGAGTTGGTCATGCCCCCAAAGGGCCCAAACTCATGGGCACTATGTAAAGAACATTAAAAAGGAAAATAAAATTCAACGAAAAGAATTAAACAATAAAGAAAAAGGACAGGACTATTTCCAGTCCTAGTCACTAGCAAGGCTTGACCTCGCCCAATCACTGGCGAGGTTGCCGGACCTCGTCTCTGGCTGATCGCCGGCCATCAGTGAGGCCCAACAATTAACTAGATGAGAAAGAAGAAGAGAAGAAGAAAAGAAGAAAAAATGATTTGTTTCAAATTGTTCTCGAAAATAAATAAATCTTTTTTCTACTTTTTTTTTTTGGTCCAACTCTATTCTCTGTTTCAAAAATCGAAAAATTAACTAACATCACTTTCTCTTTCTATTTTCGAGAATAAAAAAATAGAAATTTTGAGAATCAAAAGCATTACTAAACATGTCATAAATAAAGCTTTACTTCAGTCTCTTGCCCCAAAGGAGACGCACAATCTTGCAGAGGATGGCGCTTCTTTTTACGAGGCGCTTCTACTTCTTTTTAACCCTCTGACCAAGACCACCATAACAAACCTTCCTCCCCCGAAATTGGCAAGACTACCCGCTGTGATATTTTTGTTAGTTCTCTTTGTAATTGGAGCCCATCGCCACACCAATCCCGGTGGAGATTAACTTTTTTACAGGATACCATCTTTAAGAGGTACGGAATTATCTCCTTGTACTTGGCAACTTTTCCATTTGTAAGGTGTTGATATTGGAAATTACTTCTTCTATTATTGGCTTAGAAGATGAGCCAGATGTGCTTGGGAATTGGGATACACGCGATCCTGCCGTGACTGCTCATCTTTGACCAGAAAATTTACTTCTTTACTCAATGAACCCTCCTCACCTTTTGCTAGTCCTCACCATAGAAAATAGGTCGAAATTGTTTTTGCGTCTTGACGTGCATGGGAACGAAAGGATCTTGATTAGAAGCTTCATTCATGACCCGCGTTATCCCATCCTCGAGGAAGGACTACTGGACGCACAACTCATAACTTCCCCCAATAATTTGAAATTATGGCATAGCACTTCTATTATTTGCCAATGCAGAATTTCTACCACAGGGATGCACAACAACAACAAAACCCAAAAAACAAAGAAAAAGAAAAGGGCGAAAGATGCACCCACTCTCCGAAGAAAAACAAATACGTCGGGCGAAATTGCTGTCGACATACATATTCAGAACGCAAAGTCAGATGCCATTCTTCGACAAGTTTCCGCAGGAAAATCTATCAAAGAAATCATATATTGTGCTGCCACGGAGAGTTTTCTGAGTTCCTATACCACTACTCTATGGTCTAGATGCATTTTCATCGAAATTCACGTCGACAACGTTGCCTTACATCATGTCTCCAATGTGAAACTTCCTTCCCATAACACCACCACACAAGCACCTCAATACACCCAAATCGCAAGATGGAGAAAACTCTACTCTGTCAACATTAATTCCAAGAAGTAAAAATATCTTAGAAGAAAACAAACTACCCATGCCTACACTAGAAAACCGTAAGGGCATGTTTGGTGTACAAGAACGAAGCAACTGAAATGACGTAAAAGAGATCAGGATGAAGAATGAGAGGAATCACAATATGAATTAAATCTAGAATTACCGAATCTGATGGCACATTGAAATAGAAATGTAGAACAGAAAACTCTATCCTCCTAAATATTGCCTATCTAGTGGTAATTACCTGTTATGAATGTCATACGGACGACTTTCTCATTTTCTCTTTTTATCAATTATTTCCACGTAACGTTCGGGTTCCTATCTACTTCGTAAATTATTGTCTTTCTATGTCCTCGTAGAGCGGCACTTCTAATCAGTTGCATGCTTTGTTCAATTGAACGACAAGATGATAAGCTATCGCAAAAAGAAGACACTTTCAATTTCAAAGGGAAATTATTGATTTAGCTTCGTCATCCGTTTCACATGTTTAGAGTTTTATCCACTTGGATGAGTAACCCTATGTCATCAGGGCCAAAAAAAATAATTATTATTTTCCTTCATGAAGTACGTACTTCATATGCAAAACACAAAGAAATACGTACTTCATATGTAAACCATCCAGCCCAAAAATTCATATAAGAAAAATTCGTTTTGCAACATGTGAGCCGGGAAGTCTGCCTCAGTCGATGAGTAAGAAAGCATCGAATAGACCAAAACAAATTGTTAAATTGGTATAATGTCAAAAGTATGTTCTATACACATAATGACAATAGTCGAAAACGTTAGTATTATTTTCTCATTTTTTGGGCCGATAGTAGTAAGATTAGAAACGTTCATGTCGACAGGCGATACTTCGACTCCACTAGTGTTCACCGTTCTTGTCATGTGAGATTTCAATCCATTCGGATTTGGTCTCACATGTGGATTTCATAGTTGTTTTCACAACGGTATAAGAGCATGATTATGCATCCTGACCTCTCTTCAATTGCTGAGTACAGGAATGAATCGATCAGAGTACTTCTAGAAATGTTCAGTTTGCCAATCAAGTAGTTTTCAATGATTGAACCGAAAACTATGTTGTTATCAGACATCTAAAGTTTCAGTGATTGAATTGCCTAATAATCATCCTCTCCATACGCCATCACGTCAATTTGTGGATTCTTGAACTTGGAAGGAGAAAATTTGGCAAAACTAATGAGAATGAATCGATCCATTTGCACTTCTGCTCTTCACCGTCTTGTTCGAGAATCTGGCGATCTCGCTAAACCTCCCACTTCTCATCCCATCTTTGCATCGAACCATTTTCTTTCACTGTCGCTCCCACGGTTGCCCATCCACTGCTGGAGTGAGTGATACAACGGATCAATCTGAACTTGTGACCTTTGTGGTGAACAAATGCAGAAATGGCGGATTGGTGGAAGCTGGCAATGCTTTATTCTTCTTGGAGAGGACGATTCGAGTGAACCCTCTTGACTTTACCTCCCTGTTTCGCCCAACTCTTGGGGGTTGGGGCCAAGATGAAGCATTACCCCGTCACCATTGACATGATCGAGTGGATGGGTTCGAAAGGAACGACTCCCAACAGTTCTATTCCCAACATTTTGATGAATTACCTCTGCCAATTGAATAGATCCGATCTCGGGTCCTCAGTTTTGTGTAAAATGGTCAAACTTGGACTTGAACCCACAACTGCGAGCTTTTAACACTTTGATCAATGGGCTCGTTGGAGAGGGTAGAATCGCCAAAGCCATGAGCTTGGCGGATGAAATGTTGGCCAGACAATCGAGGTAGATATAACCACGTGCCAAGCCATGATGAGGGATTGCGCAGAACCGGCAACACTGGAAAAGCCGTTCGATTGCTGAAGAATTTTGAAGACACAGGCTGAGAGCTAGATGTGACCATGTACACCACAATCGTCGGCGGTTATTGCAGGGAGTACCAACAATTTATCGGTATAAACCCCTGCAAAGAATAAAAAAGAACATTTCCTTGGGAATTGGAAGACCGGACTTTGTGATGCTGCTGCGGATACGAGAGCAAGGAAATTGAACTTGTGCAAGCTTATACTACTCAATAAATGAAGGGGACTTGGAAATTAGCACTTTGGCATTATATCAAATATTTCATGAATTAGTCATCATACCAGTATACCACAGAGGAGGTGGCACTGGAGTCCACATGAGAAGGTCCCGGTAGCAGTGGTAGCTGCAATTTTGTTCTCAACTCAGTTGAGGCAATCTTCTTCTTCTCCTTCCCCTTCTCCTTCTCCTTCTTCATTCCTTGGTGAGATTTTGTTCCCTTCTCTTGGTTGTGTCCTTCGAGGCAAGTCGTTAAGAAGTTTTGGACGACCCGAAGGTGTCTCTTATAGTTTGAACCGCATCATCAAATGTAAACCCTGTATTTGGGTCTCACACTCATTGGCTTTTCCAATCAGCTATTGTCGCATGAGATTTTGAAAATAATTATAATTCTACTAGCTACATATGTACTTCGTGATAGATTTGGGAAAAGAATGAATGATAAATTCAGGTTGTTTATGATATTTCATCAAAAGTTACAAACACTAACAAATTAAACCTTAGAAGACTTATAACTAGTCTCCACCTGGGCACTTGCTAAAGATGGTCAGAAAATGAGGGCAATGCATGTGTTACATGAGATGGTTGAGAGTAAAAATGTCACACTTTCCAATCATCTCGAAGAGAGATAAAGGTGCGGCTGCATGGATCCTTAGTTCGGTCTATTTTTAGATGTATTTGGAATGAAGAACCTATAATTGGCTTAAAGTAGTAAGCATAGACTTGAGAGTCCATCAATATAAACAAGATTATTTTGTCCTAGTACAGATTCTGGCGATCTACGAGTGACCTCTTCAATGAATCTCATCTATCAACACCAAAATCTAGGGACATTAGTTTTGCCACACATTCCAGGGGTCTCTGATAAATTCACAGTTGGATCGCAATCAACAGAATTGATTATCAGCCAAAGAAATAGAAAACAACAGTCTTAAGAGAAGAGAAGTCAGCAATTAGCACCATCATCCTTGTTTGTGTTTATGAACAGAACGGATGCTGAAAAGGCAAAGTGCCCAAACTACAGAACAGAAAGGCGTACTTGTTACTTGGTTATTTTGCAAAATCCAATTAGCGAAATCATCAATACGGAATTGTTTGCTAGGAGGCTATATTTAACATTATAAATTTAATGCTGCATACATGAGATTTAAGCTCGTTGTATCAGAGACCTTTATCACAACATTCAAAAGATATTATGAACTAACAGAAAAAGAGGAGATTGTCATCATGCATCCTAGTTCACGGATTTCTGGTGAAATTCCATAGCTCACATAGTATAAGCACACAAATTGCTCTATTATGGTACAACCAGTAGTACATACCTCCATCTACAGAGCCTCATTGGGTTTGAAAGTGATATCATTAGAACGAGACCGCATCAAACAACTCCGCATCAGGGTAACATGCAGAAAAATCAGCACTTACATATTTGATTAACAGAGAGGTAGAACCTAACAAGCACATAGCACATTCAATTAAATATAAGTACACAAGTCACTCTTTCACAGTTATGGTAGGACCGGCAGTGCATACCTCTATCTACAGAGCCTGACTAAGTTTGGGAATGACAGAGCGCATTGCATCAAAGAACCCTACATCTGGTTAACATGTAGAAAAGTCAGCACGTATGTATTTGCTTAATAGAGGTAGAACCTAATGAGCATACGAAAAATAGATTCAACTGAAAAATAATACATTCACAATCATTCAGTTTTGTGCTGATGAAACCATATCAAGTGCTTTGATCTTCACAGGCATAAAAAACTTCCTTAGGACACTCCAGTTGGCCCGTGAGCCTATTCAAGGTTGCACTAAAGCTAGCCTTCAGCTATTGTTGATGACACCTCAGCAAAATCCCTCTTCTTCATTTGATCGTTCTTTGGTATGGACTATGAATTGCCTCAGCCAAGTTAGCCAGACCCAGATCAATCATTTGATAAAATGATTCCACGACAACATCAGGATCAAACGGGATGCAAAATAATAAGCAAAATCTTAAGCTCCTCGCCTAGCTTGTTTTACAGAGTAGGCAAAAAATTGTCCCAATTATGCAAAAGGTCATCTATACAGCTCTTTGAATTGAAGTCCAAAAGTAAACCTTGATCATTACATAGACCAACCGGACCTGTCACAAAAGTAGCACCAATTTATCTCGCTTGATAATCTTTCAACAGTCTCATAATTGTTTATGGAAAGCCTACCTACAATCGTAGATGAAAAAGGCTAGCCAAAACTAACTTTTACTTTTTTAAATCATGCACTAGAAAAAAATTGAACCTTGATTTTTAGTTTAGCTCAGTTTCTCTTCCTTACTGGGAATTCATGCTCGAATGAACAATGGACAGCCTTTCCCATCATCACGAAAAACTGAGAGTTGTTTGTCCAAAACAGGATATCTACCAATAGTCAAATCTGACACATAAAATTGCTCACCAAAGGAGTTCAAAATGGCGAAGGATTTTTTACAGGAAAATACTAGTTTGAGACAGAGAAAAAAGGGATTTGGCGCGCAGTTTATAAATTGAGTTGCAGAAGATCAACCTCTTGATGAAAAATTCTCATCTTGGGTTTACCAAGAGGGAAATTGTAAATCACTAAGTAATTCTTCTTTACCTATGTTGTTAATTTTCATTTGTTGCCTCACAAGCCGCCAATCTATCTGCAAAAGTTGCCGATTGAAGATTAGCTGAAAAAACATTGCCTTGATGCAATTAAAAGCAAATATATTTAGGCATATTCAGATCAAGTAGATACCAAGCGTCGAGCAAATAATTCTTAAAAGATGTATCTGTTAGAAAAGTATTACACTTTTCGTTTATGCTAGTTGTTAAAGGACAAAGAATCTTACCGGATGACCAATGCCTTCTAACGTATGAAGAACCACAATCGGATCTAAATTTTTATCTTGGCTGAAGCATCATGTTAGCTTCTAGGACCGACTTCCCCACTCTTGCAATTATGTAAGACTGGGAATTGAGTCTCCACACCACGTAGATTATGACAACCATTGATATTCAACTCTTTCAAGTTCCAAAAGTATCATAGGTCAGGTAATCTTTCAATGGAATCACGATTACAAACATCGCTTCAAGCCCTTGTATTTCGACTAGATTGTCACAATAGTAAGTATTTAATCGCTTCATGCCCTCGTTGTTTCGATGGATCAACCTTCTAATGGACTTGCAGTTATATGTACGTATTGTCTCCAAGAACTCCAATTTACCTTGGCCCAAAATTTTGACTAGATTATCGCAATCCTCAATTTTCAATCCTTTCAGAAGATTCGATTGTGAGAGGTCCATTCTTTCAATGGAATTTTAGTGTTTTATTGACAACTCTTCCAAGTACTTGAATCTGTCAAGCTCAAGCAATATCAACTTAGGATAGGAGTTAACACAAAGTTTCAAGAGTCTTCAGGAAGCTCTGGGAAGTACTCAAGTTAATCTTATCCATAAAAATGAAGTTCTTCCAGGTGGAATAGGTAAGAAAGCTCTGGCAACCTGGGAATTGACCTGAAGATATGTTAAGCCAGAAGAAAGCTCTAGCAATGATCGAGCTCCTTACAGCCCTCTTGGTCAAGGCATTAGAGAGAAGAAAGATTCCAGATGCTTTCTAGCGGGTCAAATATCAATGTGCCGGTGATATGGAGAATCATGAGCGAAGACAAGTCATCGTTTTCTCTTGGAATTCCCCCTTTTAGACTATCACAAGATTCAAGAAATAGCCTTTGGTGGTTTGTTCAACCATCCAATAGCAATGGGTAACTATTCAAGGTCAAAAATCCCCAATGCTTTGCAAATTCGGTAAATCCCCAATTGAGGTAGGAATTTCTTTTAGTGAACAACACCCGTAAAGGTTAAGGTATTTGAGAGAAGAAAGATTCCCAATTGAGCTAGGATTTCTCTCAATAACTTGCAAGCCTCTAGTCCAAGTACTTTGAGAGAAGAAAGATTCCCAATTGAACTAGGGATTTCTCTTAATGACACACAACCCCCTAGCTGAAGTTATTCGAGAGAAGAAAGATCCCTAATTGAACTAGGGATTTATGTTAATAACTCGCAGCTCTTTAGATCAATTTTTTTTTTTAAAAAGATTCTCAATTGAGCTAGGATTTCTATCAATAACTTGCAACCCCATAAATCAAGTTGTTCGAGAGAAGAAAGATTCTCAATTAAGCTAAGGATTTCTCTCGAATGACACATGACCCCCTAGCTGAAGTTGTTTGAGAGAGGAAAGATCCCCAAGTGAGTTAGGGATTTCTCTCAATAACTCGCACTCTTTAGATCAATTTTTTTAGAGAAAAGAAATTTCCAATTGAACTAGGGATTTCTCTCAATGACACACCCCTAGCTGAAGTTGTTCAAGAGAAGAAAAATCCCCAATTGAGCTAGGGATTTCTGTCAATGACTCGTAACTCTTTAAATCAAGTTGTTCAAGAGAAGAAAGATTCCCAATTGAGCTAGGGATTCTCTCAATGACTCTCAACTCTGTAGATCAAGTTGTTCGAAAGAAGAAAGATTCCCAATTGAGGTAGGGAATTCTGTTAATGAGAAACATCCTAAATCCAAATAGTTCGATCAAGAAAGATTTCCAATTGAGCTAGAGATTTTTATCACTGTAAATTTAAGTAGTTCGAGAGAAGAAAGATTTCCAATTGAGCTAGGGATTTCTGTCAATGACATGCAATACCATAGATCAAGTTGTTTGAGAGAAGAAAGATTTCCAATTGAGCTAGGGATTTTTGTCAATGACACGCAATTCTTTAGATTAAGTTGTTCGAGAGAAGAAAGATTCCCAATTGAGTTAGGGATTTCTGTCAAAGACATGCAATTCTTTAGATAAAGTTGTTCGAGAGAAGAAAGATTCCCAATTGAGCTAGGGATTTCTGTCAAGGACACGCAAGACTGTAGATCAAGTTGCTCGAGAGAACAAAGATTCCCAATTGAGCTAGGGATTTCTGTTAATGAGAAGCAAAACCTTAGCTGAAGTTGTTTGAGAGAATAAAGATCCCCAATTGAGCTAGGGATTTCTGTCAATGACTCGCAACTCCATAGATTAAGTTGTTTGAGAGAAAAAGAAAGATTCCTAATTGAGCTAGGAATTTCTGTCAATGACACGCAACCCACTAGATCAAGTACTTCAAGAGAACAAAGATTCCCAATTGAGCTGGGGATTTTTGTCAATGAGGAGCAAAACCCTAGCTTAAGGTAATTGAGAGAATAAAGATCCCCAATTGAGCTAGGGATTTCTATCAATGACTCACAACTCTGTAGATCAAGTTTTATGAACAAAGAAAGAGACCCAATTGAGCTAGGAATTTCTGTCAATGAGGAGCAAAACCCTAGCTGAAGTTGTTTGAGAGAAGAAAGATTCCCAATTGAGCTAGGGATTTTTGTTAATGACTTGCAACTCCGTAGATCAAGTTGTTCGAGAGAAGAAAGATTCCCAATTGAGTTAGGGATTTCTGTCAATGACTTGCAACTCCGTAGATCAAGTTGTTGGAGAGAAGAAAGATTCCCAATTGAGTTAGGGATTTCTGTCAATGACACGCAACTCCCTAGATCAAGTTGTTTGAGAAAAGAAAGATTCCCAATTGAGCTAGGGATTTTTGTCAATGACTTACAACTCTGTAGATCAAGTTTTTTGAGAAAAGAAAGATTCTCAATTGAGCTAGGGATTTTTGTCAATGACACGCAACCCATTAGATCAAGTTGTTCGAAAGAACAAAGATTCCCAATTGAGTTAGGAATTTTTGTCAATGACTCACAATTCTGTAGATTAAGTTGTATGAAAAGAGAAAGATTCCCAATTGAGCTAGGGATTTTTATCAATGACTTGCAACTCTGTAGATCAAGTTGTTTGAAAGAAGAAAAATTCTCAATTGAGTTAGGGATTTTTCTTAATGACTTGCAACACTGTAGATCAAGTTGTTCAAGAGAAGAAAGATTCCCAATTGAGTTAGGGATTTCTGTCAATGACTTGCAACTCCGTAGATCAAGTTGTTGGAGAGAAGAAAGATTCCCAATTGAGCTAGGGATTTCTATCAATGACACGCAAAACCTTATATCAAGTTGTTTGAGAGAAGAAAGATCCCCAATTGAGTTAGGGATTTCTGTCAATGACTCGCAACCATGTAGATTAAGTTGTTCAAGAAAAGAAAGATGCCCAATTGAGCTAGGGAGTTCTGTCAATGACTTACAACCATGTAGATCAAGTTGTTTGAAAGAAGAAAAATTCCCAATTGAGTTAGGGATTTTTCTTAATGACTCGCAACACTTAGATCAAGTTGTTCGAGAGAAGAAAGATTCCCAATTGAACTAGGTATTTTTATCAATGACTTACAACTCTGTAGATCAAGTTTTTTTAGGAAAGAAAGATTCCCAATTGAGCTAGGGATTTTTTTCAATGACTTACAATTCTGTAGATTAAGTTGTATGAGAAGAGAAAGATTCCCAATTGAGCTAGGGATTTCTATTAATGACTTGCAACTCGTAGATCAAGGTGTTTGAGAAAAGAAAAATTCTCAATTGAGCTAGGGATTTTTGTTAATGACTTGCAACTCCGTAGATCAAGTTGTTTGAGAGAAGAAAGATTCCCAATTGAGTTAGGGATTTCTGTCAATGACTCACAACTCCGTAGATCAAGTTGTTGGAGAGAAAAAAGATTCCCAATTGAGTTGGGGATTTCTGTCAATGACACGCAAAACCCTAGATCAAGTTGTTTGAGAGAAGAAAGATTCTCAATCGAATGAGGGATTTTCCTCAATGATGAACATAAATTGAGGTCAAGGTATTGGAGAGACGAAAGATTCCCAATTGCGAGAGGGATTTCAACCAATGAATGACAAGATCTGATATCCAGTTTCTCTAGCTTCCTCAGAGAATAGACTGACATAGGAATTTTTGTAATGCCAGCATCATCTAAAAGAAGTTCTTTTAGTTCTTGCAATTCCCCCACTTCCTCTGGTAGCTTTCTCAGATCACTACATCCACACAAGTCCAAGGAAATGAGGCTCTTGAGTTTGCCAATAAAAGGGTCGACTTGCTTTAGTTTGTAACAATTGGACAAGATCAAAATCTCCAACTTCGTGAAAGCTGAGAGATTAGGAGTATATTTTAACTCCCAGCTATATGAAAGGTTGAGAACTTTTAGCTGCTTTGCCACCTGTACAAAAGAGAAAAAGCCATAAAAAAAGGAGTTTAATCGATAAAAAAAACAAAGCAAAGATCATAGAAGACGTCTTTTTTTCCTTCTTACCATGATCGAACTCCATCCTCCCCAATCATCTGTAAGTTTGTTTGGTGACAATTCCAGCACCACTAACTTAGATAGATGCAAATTGATTGCTGAAGAAAACATATCGGGTTCAATGTATGACAATTGAAGCCATCTTAATTCAGGAAACAATTCATTAAAATCTCCACTTATGGTTGTCCGGCATGATGAAAGGAACCTTGAGCTTGGTAAGTTTTTAAACAGTTCACTTGTAGAGGAATTGCCACGAGGCCAATGATCGAACCCACTCCTGAAACTCTGCATATCAAATCAATCAATTTAGATAGATGCAAATTGATTCAAGAAAATATATCGGGTTCAATGTATAACCATTGAAGCCATCTTAATTCAGGGAACAATTCATTGAAGTCTCCACTTATGGTCGTCCGGCAAAATGAAAGGAACATTGAGCTCGGTAAGTTTTTAAACTGTTCACTTGTGTATGTAGACAAACAGCCACGGGGCCAATAATTGAAGCTACTCCCGAAACACTACATATCAAATCAATCAATTGAGTGTTTGAATTGACTTCTAAATTTTTACTTTTGCTTTTTCTAAACCCCATACTTTCACAATTTGTCATCTTTTTACCCTCGCCAAACATAAATGTTGATAGATTAAAATACACATATAGCATATTTTGATAATTTTTTTTAATTCAAACAATATTTAAAAAAAAAACACTTACAAATTCAAGACAAAACACCTCAATTCTTACCTCACTTTTTTGGAATTTTGTAGTGCATGTACTTTGATTTTTATTGAAGTGGAAATACATGAAACTTTTTAAAACATACAAATGTTAAAAGAGTACCCATGGGTCACTTGTTAAGTAGCTACGTAAGCACCTGATTTTCAATTTGTTAACTATTGTTATTAAGTGTTTAATCATTCTTTAGCAATACACTTTTAGCATTTGAATAATATTTTTAGATTTTGACAGAAATTGGAAGATAGCTGGCTTTAGACCAACTAAAAATGAACTAATAAACTTCCTTACATGGTGTTATAGTTAGATTAAGGTCTTAACATATGGAACAGTAGGTTTGTCGATGCTGGGCAACATCTTTTGGCAAACTCTGCCACACGAAACTTTCTGGAAAAATCTACTTATGTTACCTAAACAAAAAAGTGAAGATACGTATGTCCATTTCCCAAGACTAGCACCGTTTCTTTTCGCATCTTATAAGTCAAAAGTACCGCTTAAACTTTGTTGCTAAAGGAGATCATTTAATTGGAAGAAGATGGTGACAAAATCCCAGGGGGCTTGATTGACATTAACAACAATACTTTATTATTTTTCCCCCGAAAGCTTAGCTGATCATTGACAGTATTGGATAACGTTCGAATATCGAAATTTCAAATCTTAAACTTTCTATTGGATTAGCATCTCGAGATTGACCACAAATAAATCGAGTCGCCACTCAATCTACACATTGACATGGCGTAAACGTTCAAAGGAACAGACTGAGATGCCCATAATAGAGATCGCAAGTAGCCAAAGCTACTGGTCGGTGGCTGGGCCTCCAACAAGACTCGGTCGCTTGAACAGTGTAGAGATGCAATTCTGGATCAAAGCGGGCACCTGGCCACGCTCAGTTAGGCACTAAGGAGACATGTCTAGTGAGTTATTTTTTTCTTTGCAATTTATTCTATGGTCAAGTTCTTTAGGATTTACCAAAAGCAATATAAGGAACAATTGATAGTTTTCTGAAAGATTTGGCCGAAATATTTGAGGCAACCCCACGCAGCTCATTTACTGATTAAGGAATGTGCTTTTGTGTATCATGTTATGAGTTTGATTCCTGGCACTATTAAGTGCAAATAATTTCCTGTTTGAACCGTCCAGTCGGACTTAATTAAGCTGGTGTCCCACCTGGCAATGAGAGTTAATGGAGTATTTCACCATTATGGAACTTAGGTAGCCGTCAGTACCTAGTTTTGTCAAATAGGTTTTTTTAGAGGTATGTTGAAGTAAATTATTGACGTTCGTTTTTAGCATGGGCATGCTTCTCAAGAGGTGAATTAGAAATTATAAATTAGTACTCATCTGTTAACATGCACTTCTAAAGCAAAGTGATTTCAAGCCAGCAGTGCCCCCCTCACTCGACCTGTTTAAGAAAATGCATTTGTAACACATAAAAAGCAAAATTCGACCTAGAAATGGTATTATTTTTGTAAATGGACTTTGCTTAATGTCCACAATACTCTATACACATGCTACGCGCATGTTATGTTAACATTATGCTTATTTTTATGTGAACTTTTTAACTCTTAAAAATAAGAAGAGAATGGTGATAAAAATTGGGGATGGTACAACATGTTAATGAAGAGAATATTATATAACCGTTAAAGGTGGGGGATGTGTTGGTTAGAGAAGGAGTACTCTACCAAAGTGAGACTTCACTCCTCTGCCATACTTTTTATTAGTAGGAGAATCCTTAAATAATAGTAAAACTGGAAGGGACATAAAGTGACATCAATCTCATTTCTATAATTACAGTATCATGTTATATTAGATATAGACTAGACATGACCCACGCTATGCACACCATTTATATTGGATTGAGCAGGTAACACCAATTGATGTTTCAAATGATGAGCAATTCCCTCTTAAAAGAGAAGCAAAATACGTGTATATATATACACACATATAATTAACTATGTCACAGTGGGCAATTGCGATTAATGATGGTGACTTCCCCTTTTAAGAGCTAAATGATGAAAATAGCCCATGGATTCATTTAAATAATACGATTCATAATGAACTTAATTTTGAGATAATTTAGGTTGAGAGAATAATAGAGAAATCTCTCCCTTGAAAAGAATGGTATAGGACTAGGTGTCATAGGATGTATGTGGCAAGTAACGCAAGAGACAATTGATGCATGTGACATATGATGCATGTGGAAGTTACATGTGAATGGCCTAGAAACAGAATGGTATAAAAGGGGTACTCAAGAGGTAAGATCAGACATGCACGACACAACAAAGTTCATCTTTTACTTTCCTTGTAATTTTCCTTTGATCGCACTTCCGTTTCATGCAATTTCATTTATTATCTTTTTAAATTCCTTATAATTCGATTTTTAACGCATTTAAATTTTTCTTGTGCACTCCATCCAAAAGAAGTATGTCCATTATTATTGGAAAAAAAAAAGGAATGTCTTTCGAATGCGGTTTCCCACCTGAATTTTTACTATAATGAGAGATTTTTTTTCCTGGTTGAATTACTATAATGAAAGATTAAGAACTGTCAACTTATAAATTATAACCGTCTTTCCAAAGAACATGATTTGTCCATCTATATGTGCTTTGCCAATAGAGAAAATGATACGATAGTTATATCTTCACGATAAATTTATTCATGTCAGTTTTGTGCATATGCATGGTATGGGCTCACGAGTCATGACTAGTTGATCCTTATTTCACAACACTTGACACCTTTCTTCTTTTACATGAACTTTTGTGACAACAGTATATGCTCCAAATTGAAAGCATTATCTCGGTTTTTTTTTTTTTTGGTTTTTTTGGAATGCTATTTATAGGCCGAGTGCAAAGATACAATAGGGCAGGAGATATAAGTAAACATTAAAAAAAAAAAATTATCGACTGATCAACATAACTTGAGAGTGCATTTTTTTCTGTTAGTTTCTTGGAAATATTATGAATAAACTGAACTGCCAAAAGACAAATTTGTTTTGTGAAATATGAACTTCCACAAACACTATCAAACCAAAGATAGAATTCTTTTTCCCTTTTTTTGGTTGGGATTAATTTTATGGTTTGACTCATTTGTCATTATCCGTACTTTATATATTAACTAGTGAAAAACTCACGGTCAATATTATTTCTCTTAAAAATAATTATTGAATCAACAAATGAATGTGCTCTTTATAATTGCATGAGCGAACTAATTCAAATTAAATCAAGAAAATAAAGCTTTTTCCTTTCCCAACATCTCTTGGTTAATTGCAAAGGTTAATTCCCCGCCACTGATCAGTCATGAACCCACTATGCTTCTCTAAATGGAATATATAAAATAATGAAATGACATGAACATTGACAATCTAAGTAAAAATTAAACTTACTTTCAAAATTGACAGCATGCTGAAAATGTTATTTAGTAAAGAAAAAGGTATCGATATAATAAAATGACATTTCCTCTAAATTGTCGAGTTTGTCGAGGGTTTTCGGCACAAAAGGGCATTGTACTAAAAAAATATAAATAATATAAAACAAGTTGGAGAGGAAAGAAATGTTTATTAAGAAAAGCGAAGGAACAGACAACGAGAAATGAAAGAAGCAAAGAAAGGAAAATAAGAAAATCCACTCTTTATCACACACCTAAATCCATGAGATGAACACGGTCAATGTGATCGACTTAAAAACATTGTAAGGATTTTCCATATAAGATTTGTAAGGTGATTTTTTCCATCATAGCTATTAAGACACAAGAAGAATGAAAAGAGATAGATATACCTCGTAGAGGGAGGGGTATCTTCAAAATCAAATTGGAAAAAAAAAAAGTGTATCAAACATTGATTTCCTAATTCATAGGAGCACCACAATACATTCGACCATACTAGAAAGCAAGCACCTGTGATAAGTGCGAAATTTTTCTTTAGCGTAGCTGATTTGGTTAATTATTAGTTATTATAATCAGCTTATGTTGTACATTACCATTTTGAACGAAAATTCAAAACATCTTCATTTATCTGATCTATGATACATATGCTTCATCTTAATTAAATTATTGTAATCTTTCAAATTATCAATAGTTTCAAGTAGATATAAAATTACATGCTCTTAGTGAACGAAAGTTTTAGTGTAGAATCATAGTTAAAGAATCTTAAATTAATTGCAAAATTAAGTTTTTGACGGATGTAATTTATATCAATGAATTTGGATCAAATAATGTAACTTTTTCATTTTTGGGGCACTTATAATCCAATTATTATCACAATTTATCTAAGGGGGACATAAATGGGTGTATGAATAGATTTTTTCCTAAAAAGTAGGGGTATCGGGTTGTACTAAATAAAAGACTAAAATGGATCACATTAAATTTATGGAGTTATGAGAGAGAGAGAGAGAGAGAGAGAGAGAGAGAGAGAGAGAGAGAGAGATATGTTACCTCCATTTGCATATTAAGCCATGGCTTCAGACATCTCTCACGCGGTTGTCCTTGGCAAAAGATGCTCCTTCCAAGATCTCTCAATTGGTCATGCATCATAAACTCACCCCAAGCTCCAATTTTTATTAAGCACCTCAGCTTCAACTCTTCAATTCCAAGATATGGAAAAAGCTTACAGTCCTCCCACACGTAAACAGCATATTTGCTATTTACGCCGATTAAAAAGCAAGCAATATCCAGAAAAATCTCCTTTTGTGTAGGTTCCAATGCATCATAACTTATCTTCAATGTCTTTTGGACATCTCTATCCGGTTCGGTTCTTAATTTCTCCAATATATCTTGCCATATCTTTTTATCTACTTTTCCATATAAGTATGAACCTATGACCTTGATAGCTAGGGGAAGCCCACCCATGGTAGATAAGATTTCATTAGAGATACCCTCAAAATCCTCCGGACAATGGCCCATGCGAAATGCATGTCTTTTAAATAAAAGCAAAGAATGCACCTCATCTAATTCGTTCAATTCATACTTGTAGTCCACCTCGAACTCAGACTGATTAAGTACAGATTTGTATCTAGTTGTAACAATGATGATACTTCCTGCAGTAAACCAATCACGTTCTCTAGCCAAAGCATCTAGTTGATTTTGGTGATCAATATCATCCAAAAGAATGAGAACCTTTTTTCCTTTAAATCTAGATTTGATCAAATTAATTCCATCATCAACTTTACAAACAGCATTTTCAATTGACAGTATTTCCTTAATTAGTAGATTTTGTAGATAAGGAATACCATTGTTGTTAGCTGTTTCCCGTATATCTGGAAGGAAACTACGATCCACAAAGATATTCGATAGCTCGTTATAGATTACCTTGGCAAGAGTCGTTTTACCAATCCCACCCATGCCATATATTCCTATCATTTGAGCATGACTGGCAGGAAAATCTACCCAATTCCTAATCTTGTTGACATGATCGTCAACTCCAACTAAGTGCTCCGGAACATCAAGCTGAAAATCACGTCTCAACTTGCTCAGAATAGTTTTGACAACTTCTTCCACTAATTCTCCTTCATGCCTGCCAAACAACAAAACTCATCATAACTTCATAATTTTGCGTAATCTCATCAAAAGACACCCACGTATATGTGAAGGATGGATGGGACCAATTAACATGCAAAATGTCTTGGTTTTACAAATGACAATATAGGATGATGGTGTAGCAGTCATTTCATTTTTCCCCTTATTTTTCTTCCAATAGATAGATATTATTGAATTAAGATATGGTGGTGCACCTAGCAAATTAAGATTCTTTAGAAGTGAAGAGTTTGTTATGAGGCTAATGGTCACTGATAGTTGAAGGATAGGAGGTCAATAATTTTTGTTGCAAAAAGGCCAGTGTATCCCACGGGCCTAAATGGAGGACTTGTAATTAACTTATAGATCGCCTACCAATGAAAGTTACTAGCAACAACGGGTGTTAAACCTAGACATGATCTGTGTGAAGCAATAGGAGGTCGATTTATCCAGCGGTTACCAAGCTTTGGAAGATTGAGTAAGGGATCCCAAGGTTTTAGATGTTGTTAATGTAGCTTTTAGGGGAAATCTTAGGGAGTACAAGTATTTGTAGTCCGTGGGCCATTATGGTTATTCACTGGGACATTTTGGGATGTTTTGTAAGCTTGTAGTGGAAGCAGTTCATCCATATGACATTGGTTTCGCTAAATAACAAAACTTAGAAAAAAAAAAAAAAAAAATAACAAAGTGTAGGTGGAAGGAAAGTACCCATTAGCAAATTTCTCAGATTCCCATCCCTTTAAGTAACTCACTTCTGTAAGGGCTCGTTGCCCTTCCTGAATATCTTTCTTATCAAAACGCTTCTTACGCAAACGGAAGGCCTCCCCAAAATTTCCATTTAGATACCGCACATCTGATGGGAGCACTTCGTAAAAAATGGGCAACACTATGTGCGACCTGCTCTTCTTGCAGTCCATGATGCAAGCTAGCTCACGGAGGCACCATTTGCTTGAAGCATAATTTTCAGAAATGATGGGGATCGAAATCTTAGATTGTGTGATGGCATTGAGAATCTCTGAATTAAAATCCTTGCCAATTTCAAGGCTGTTATCGTCCCTGAACACAGAAATTGGTACAGTCCCTACATTGATCAGCTTCTGGTAGAGGTGATCAGTGAATTTGTTGCGAGTGTCAGAGCCTCTAAAGCTCAAGAACACATCATATTGATCGCTACCTCCTCCCATGGGTATCGAAGAGAAGGACGAAGAAGGAGATGCTCCCTCAGCGATCTCTTTCTCAGCAATCCTTCTCTTTTTCTCCCTCGGTGCTTTTTTTTGCGCTCTTTTCCTTTTTCTTTCTATTTTGCTCAGACTTTGCCCTTTCCCCATAGAAATCTTATAGGCAAAAATGAAGAGAGGATCCCTTCCTGCTGAACAAGAAAAAGTAGATAAGCAAATGAAATGGCAGAGCACATGCTTTTTGGGAGGAGAGCATATGATTTCTGAACGATTTCGAATCCAAATTGTTTAATGATCGAGTCAGTCTGTTGACAAATTGTATAGTAAAAGTTTTTGACTTAGGAGTGCAATTCACATCTTTTCTTGCCAATGGACCGCGCCCTCTCGTCAAGGCAACATCATTGGGTTGCGTCCGCTCACGGACAAGAAGAAAATGGCTAATCTTCATCTCTACATGTGTGCCCTATAGTCAAGGCTCCTAATCTTTGGTGGAGAGCACATGCATTATGAACGATTACTAAAACTAAAAAGTTTAATGAAGAGAAGATGCCTTCCCGCTCCACTAAAAGATGTAGACAAACAAGTGAAAAGGCCAGATGGAAAGCACATGATTTATGAACGATTCCCAGTACACAAAGTTTAATGAATGAGTTTTCTTAGGCGGGTGTCTATTGATTAATCCAATATTACAAGTTGTTGTTCTGGAGTGGTGTAATGCACATCTTTTCTTTTCCATGGACCTCATCCTCTAGATTCATGGACTTTCCTAATCAAGGAGATGTTCAATATTGGTCGGTTACAAATTAAACATGTCGCTCACATGTAAAATTAACTAAAGCTAACATGTTGATGCCTATATTTCATTAGGCATTCTCAAATGCATACACCCCTAATGATTCTCAACCCTTATATTATGCGGTTTTCACATGAGACTCAATAAAAATAAAGGTTCGGATTTATTAAGGTCTTATGCACTCAGGTCCTCTAAGAAATTTTCCATATTTGCTCCAATCATGCCTTTGATCAGTGGTTTATATAAGCATCTGTTTGAAAGCACATGCATATACTTGATCTCTGCCTTCATCAAAGTGCTTATTACTGATATTCATAAAATCTAATATCAAATCTTCGTAATCAATTAAAAAGGAAACAATTTAATGGAAATAGCAATAAAATTTGTGAGTTGTTAAATAAGAAATTGTCATTTAAAAATTAGAAAAGTGGAGCCAAAATTGAACATTTAAATTTTGAGCCAGAACAGAGAGGCCACATGATTAGTCACATCTACAGTTGAAAGCAAAGGCTTCTCTTTTCTATGTAAGTCCATTATGAGCTGGTGACACACCACGGTAGCAGCCACCCCCATTAGACAAAAAGAGCCCAAAACACACCAGTTCAGCCGCAACAAATCAACAGAAATGACACGGTAATAAGAGGTGAAAAAACAATTACCTTTTGCGAGCTGAGATACGAAAATAGGCGCGAGATCGGAGAGAGAAGACCCTAAACAAGCCTCGGCGAGAACTTTCAAGAGGGTAATGAACAAAAAAAGTGAGCGAGGACCGTAGATGATAGCCTTGAATTGTTCTGCAAGAGAGAGGCCAGATGTAAAAGATACAGAAAGTGAGAAATATGAGAGAGAGATTTGTCAAATTCCACCAGGTTTAACCGGTCCAACCGCTCATACTGATCAGTTTGAATAAGGGGAACGAAGTAAGAAAAATCTGCAATAAATGTGACGACCGTGATTTTGAAAAAGTCGATGGAATTTCACATGTTATATTGTGCATTAACGATGTTAGATGCAATGAGTAATAATCAAATGTTTTTAGTTTGTTCTATCGAATTGTAATAGACCATCCGGCTAATCTGGAGGAGTGATGCAGAGAAGGAATTACTCGGATGGGCTTCAATGTTTTAAAAGGAGTTACCTTAAAGCACATCAAGTCGTGTCCGAGCCTCAAAAGCAGCACAATTCTGAGACCACCTTCACGCCTCAATCTAGAGCTATCAAAGCCAGATATTTCAGAGCGAAAGACGAGAGTCTCAAGTGACTTACTGTGATTGGCGTTTCTGCTCCTGGGTCACGAGCACTCGGGACTTTAAATAAAGCTCGACTTCTCACTCTTGCCCCGAAGGAGACGCGCATTCTCGTGGAGAGGATTGCGCGACAAGATTGCGCGTCTTTTCACCCGGCAATTGTGCTGCTTTTTTGCTCTTACCTTTTTGACCAAGACCACCGAAGCAAACCTTCCTTCCTCGAAATTGGTAAGACTACCTCGCTGACTTCAAAGATATTTGTGTTGCTTCTCCGCAAGGAGAAAATATTGGTTCGCTGGTCACGCGCTGGTTCGCCGTCGAAGAGGGGGAGGGCAGGGATGCGAGGGGAGAGAAAGAGCAAGGGACGGACGAATCGGGGCCGGATCTGGAGCCGGAGGGGCGGCGCGGTGGTTTGCCGGTCCCGTGCGGTGGTTCGCCGGTCGGAAAGAGGGAGGGCAGAGAGAGCGAAGGAGGTCGCGATCCTGTTCGTCGGAGAGAGAGAGGGAGGCGCAAAGAAAGAGAACTCGCAAAAAATTACTTATTTTTTTTAATCTTTTTTTCGGCCCCTATCTTTCATATATTAGTTTTCCAAGATAGATTTCAAAAGATTAAAAAAAAAAAAAAAAAGTAGGTGGAGGACAGTTGTTACTGGAGCATTCATTCTTGAAAGAAAGGGCCGCATGCTTTTATTCCTTGTTTCTGTTTCTGAACATTTTTTTTTATTTTTTTATTCTTGAAAGCAAAAAAGGAACAAAAACACGTTTGGTTGCGTTTACATTCTTTTTTTTTCTTTTATTCCTGGAACAAAAAAACAAAAAAACTTACTTCTTGTTCCAAAAACGATTTTGAAGAAACACTTTTCTTCTCTCTTTTTTCTTTTCTTCTTATTTTCTTCTTTTTCTTTTTTCCTTTTCCTTTGGTCGATCGCCCACCTCGGCCATGACCAATGCCGACCGTCCGAGGGCGGCAATGCCATCGAGGGCGGTGACCTCGCCGAAGTGTCGCCGGCCCCGGCGAGCCTCGCCGTGGCTGCGCAAGGCCGCCGGGCCCCGTTGGCCCCGACGCCGGGGCCGGAGACCGGCCGAAAGAAGAAAAAATAAAAAAAAATAAAAAATAAAAAATAAAATAAAATATTAAAAAATTAAAAGAAACAAAAAAAGAATAAAATTTACCAAACGTGTTTCTATTCATTTTTTATTTCCTGAACAAACGTTACTAAACGCGTTCTTTTGTTCAAAAACTTCCCAAAACAAAAACACTTTTTTTTTTTTTTTATTTCTGTTCCTTGAAACAAAAAAAGAACAGAAACATTACCATGCAGCCCCAAACTCTTCACGTTTTTAGCCGCACACAAGTTGTCTGGTGAGCCTTTTCTTAAAACAAAAAATATTCAAAGTGTGTCTTCTTGGCGAAGTAAAGTGTAAAGTTTAATATTCCAAAGCTAATGGAGAAAGAAGAGGGTCTCACTAGATAAAGTGCTAGACTTTCCATTGGGCCTTTACTATAAGTTATTCTAAATCTTCCGCGATCGTCGGTTCCTTATGAAAAGAATAATTATATATAGAAGAATCCAAACTTTACTGTTGGACGGTGAAAATGAGATAATGTGCAAAATGATCGATTGATAATTGGAGCAAAGAGAAAAATGACCCGACGCTTTCAACCCATGTTAAGGGATATTCGATGCAAAAGCTGAAATTGCTATGTATGGAGAAAAATGCGCACACAAAACTCGTTGAAACTACCTATTCAATTGGTCATCCGTGCTGTTGGCAAATTCACACTCTACATGAAAGAGTTACTTTCGCTTGGAATGTAGTTTATGAAGTCTCATTTGTTGAGGCCTAAATTTTGCAGACAATAAAAGAACACAAAAAATGAAAAAAATAAGAAGAAAAGAATGATAAAGCTCCAATTAAGCCCAATACTTTCTAATCCATTTAGCTAGAAAGGCTGAACTGGAGGCCGATGACGGGATCTGTTTTGCCTCACTGGAGATTTTCCTTCGTTCGCCAGAAGGCGAAGTGTTTTTTAAAAGGGTTTTTTGCCATAGCTTTTTTTTTTTTTTTAATCTTTTGTATTTTTGCTATAGCTTTAAAGAGGTGAGAAAAGTGGGAGCGGTGGGTGGGATGGGCATTAGATTCATTCCTTAACGCCGTATCCCTCCCTTCTTAAGGAAAGATTAGGTGGCAGATGAGATCAGAGGAGCTTTGAACCGACTTAGGAGGATTTTTGGCGTGGGAAGAATCCGGTTCCGATGCTTTGTCCACTCGCCCAAGTTAACGACTAGAAGTCATGTCCGTGATATTGCCTTTTTTTTTTCTCCTTTCATTTTTCTTTTTGAGTTGGAAATATGTCAACCCTTCTCGACGTTCGAACCTATCGGATGCACATCGTGCGTGGCGGCCCGGTAAAGTTTAGAAACCTTTGTCAAATAGATGAGCTATAAACACGCAACGGGAGTCACTATTATGGGACTATCAATCATGTCATAAGTTACTTGCTCGATAATAAACGTTTTTAAAGGTGAGGACAAATGGGAGGACGAGAGGCGGTGTGATAGAGATGCTACAAATGCTTTTAGTGTTTTGAGATGTAATCAAGGTCCTCGTTTCTTTGGAAAGGTAAGAAATAATGACCAGCACAGTCATTCCCTTTAAAATAAATTGTTATTATCTTTAAGGATTGTTACAACATCAAAGATAATAAAATAAAATAATTACATTAGGATTTCAAAAGATTAAAAAAAATTTTAAAAAAATAGTAATGATTCCACCATCTCACCGATGAACTCCCACTTCTCCGCTCTCACCTCTTTGCGACACCCTCGGCTCATCTTTGAGAGGCTCCCCGTCTCGGACCTGCCTCGTGAGAGCTGCATCTACTGCATCTGGAGCTCCGTTGCCTCCAATCGCGACATGGTCACCCAAGCCTTTGTGGCCCCTTGGAGGTTGAAGGAGGTGATCAGCGTCCTGAGTTCAGGTTGCGTCTAGAGGGATAACGGCATAGGGAAGTGATGGATTTTTTCTTTATTGATGGGCCTGAGTTGGCCCGTCCGCCCAAGTTGGGCCCAAAAAGCTCGGCCCATGGGAATAGGGCCTGTGGATGGGGGAAGGTATAAAAGGGAGGAAAGAGAGAGAGAAGACACCATTTGGCCATTCTAACGTACGCTTCTCATTCTATCTTTCCCTCCAAACGCTTAAGGCACGTTGTTTCCCTTTTCAAGGCAAATTGACATCATCGAATCAGAATTTCTTCCTCGGTCTTCAGCATTGGTGTTTAATCTGTGGCTAACAAGGTATGCTCGAATCCGTGGTGTACTTTACGATCAGTGATACGTGATTTTCCCGGGCCTCGTCTTCCTCATTGACTTAGGAGTTCGATTTAGTGTCGAATCCGGTTTTCGGGGATCCGTTAATCCCAACATTGGTATCAGAGCCCTAGTTCGCGTGCGTTTTCCTTATCTGTTTTCATGTTTTTGATTGATTTTTCGCGAAAGAAATTCGACCGTACGGATCGGGCGAGAAATCCCGACACCCGAGCGTTGTTCGACCATTTTTCTGAGATTTCATAAGTCGAAATCGTTTTCTGAACACATGGGGAGAAATGCGACGTCGAGACGAGTCCGCGACATGTCGCACGCCGCCGGAGACGCCACACGCGCCCACACGCATGGCCGGGCCGCCGCGCATGGGCGTGACGCGCTCGAAGCGCCGCCGCCATGCCGCGTGCGCCACACCGCCGGTGGCGAACCGGCATGTGTGCGGCGGCGGCGAACCGGCACGTGCCGGTCGGCGGATCGACGCGTGCCGACGTCACGGTAACCGCCGGGATGACATCATCGCCGACGACCGTTGGCCGGCCGGTCACCGGCCGGCGACCCGACCCGACGACGACCCGACTAACCGTGACCCCGCACGCGCATGGCACGTGCTTGGGCCGACGTCTGCGTGACATCGGCCGGCGCACGCGCGGGCACGTGCGGTCGGTTCGCCGAACCAGCCCGACCGGCGTGACCGGTCCGACCGTTTGTCCGGTCCGACGTCCGACGACCTGACCGTTGACCGACAACCTTACCGTTGACCGACGACCGTTGACTTTGACCGTTGACCATTGACCGAAAAAAAAAAAAAAAAAAGAATTTGTTTCTTTTTCATGTATGCTGATGTGGTTTATATGTAATAAATTATTTATTCTGCATTTGTTGCATGAATTTTGGAAAATTGTATATTTTCCCTTATGTAAATTATGGATTATGAGTAATCCATTTTTTAGTTCTGCATTTGTTGCGGAACTATGATGCGTTATGCACGGACTGCAATCCCGAGAACGGACGAAGGAAATGCAAGATTTAAAAGGCTGGTGTTAGATTTAGCTAATTATCGGTGGCATAACGGTGATTTAGTATCACATGTGGTCAAGGTCAATCAGATGATACAAGAAATCATCAGTAATGGTTATCTTATGCCGGATTTTAAGAAGGTGCCGACTTTGATGAGCACTCTTCCACCTGAATGGTAAGCAGTGTTAGATCGGCTATGGAAGGTCAACGTGGTCCCGGGTTATAGGAGGCTGGTGGAAGCTTTTGTAAGAGAGCACTATAGGATTGAGTTAACCAAAACTTCAATCCTTAGGTTGAGCGCCACATGGCGCAGAGTGAATGCGCCTTGGTGGCGACATGAATGCTCTCCAAAAGTTTTTCCATGATTGGCAAATGTGCCTTCAGTTTTCTCAGATGTTTTGATTGATAAATTAGAAGGGACATTCCCTATTTATTTCTATGATTAATTATGTAATGTTTACTGCCTGATTGTTGTTAATATAGCAACCGACATTTTAGTTGTATTATGTGAAAGCATTGTTATTCTATTGGATATTAGATAATATTTGCTTTCTTTTACTGCTGGTTGCTGTGGGTAATTAGCTGTGGGTAGTAATAGAAGTTTTTGTAACTTCATAGAATTTATTTGCATAAGACAATTATATTAATAATAATTTTGAGTTAGGATTTTTGGAGGATGATTGGAAACATAATGACCTTTTAATTCTGAAGCCTTACTTGAAATTATTCATTAATATGATGGGTCTATGCAAATAGGGATGCATAAATGATAGGCATTAATTATTTGTGCATGTATGTCTAATGTGTTCAGAACGATGGTTCAGCAACTAAGAATGTAATTGCTGATATGAATGGCAACAATTGTGAAATATTGAATATGAAGATTCAATATGTGCTGGAAAAGCAAGAAGCACTAGAAGTTCTTAACCATGTTATGGAAGATCTTAAGGATGCTATGCACCACCTTGAGCTAGCTGAGGACCGCCTAATGGCATTTGAGACGAAAATAAATATTTTCAATGCTGGTTCTAGCTCATAAAGGGCTTTGTGCTCTAAGCGCAAGCGTATTGAATCGATCAATATGTGAGAATGCAAAGGATCAAGTCCTTATTGCAAGAAATCAAGAGTTAACCAACACAAGAGAGGAAAACGTTCTCAAGTGAAGAAAATGTCAAGGGTGAGATGTTACAATTGTAACAAGAGAGGTCACTATGCTCGCGACTATCGTGAGCCAAAGAAGGTATACACCTCTTGTACATTTGAGAACTTTGCTTATGTGTCAAGTTCTGCATTATGGACTAAATCCAATCCTTTGTGGAATGTAGATTCAGCGCTGACAGATCATGTAGTAAAGGATAGAGGATCCTTCGTGGAATTCCGATGATACCAACTAGAACTAAGTGGATCTATATTGGAAATAACTTCAAAGCTGAAGTTAAAGGGATTAGCACCTACCAATTGAACATGCATGGTGGACGCATCTTGATGTTCTATATGCTCTGGAGATTCGTCGAAATTTAGTGTATGTCTTAGTGTTGGTTAAGCTTGGTTTTGGTATGAACTTCCATAATAAAGGTGTAGATTTGTGTTTAGATACAAACTACTATGGTTGTGGTCACTTACTGAATGGTTTTATTGTACCAAATATTGACTGTGATGATGTCAATATGTTATTCTCTTGTTTCACGTCTTCTACCTTATATGATAATGATGTAAATATGGTGGCATGCTAGACTTGGTCATATGGGCCAACAACATATGAATAGACTAGCCAAAGAGTCTGTTGGGCAATATTGAAAAAGTCGATTTGTCCATAAGTGAGCATTGCCTAGTAGGGAAAATGACAAGGAAACCATTTGGAAAAGATAAAACAGCTGAATTTCCTCTACATTTAATCCACTTGGGCATCTGTGGTTCAATGAATGTGAGAGGAAGGTAAGGGGCTGTTTATTTCATCACTTTTTTTTATAGATGATTATACTCGAGTCGGATATGTCTATTTGATTTCTCATAAATCTGAAGCATAAGTTGTTTTAGAAGGTTTATGAACCTGGCAGAAAATCAATTAGACAAGAAAATAAAGGTATTTAGATCCGATCGAGGTCGAGAATATTTATTTGATGAGTTCAGAAAATTATGTGATGAAAAAGGAATAGAAAACAATTGTCTATTCCAAACACTCCTCAACAAAATGGTGTTGCGGAGAGAAGAAACAGAACCCTACTGGAATGGTTAGGTCCATGATGGCGCATGCTAACTTACCTATCACTTTTTGGAGTGATGT
Organism: Eucalyptus sideroxylon x Eucalyptus melliodora; assembly: GCA_016097485.1. Classification (NCBI taxonomy): domain Eukaryota; kingdom Viridiplantae; phylum Streptophyta; class Magnoliopsida; order Myrtales; family Myrtaceae; genus Eucalyptus; species Eucalyptus sideroxylon x Eucalyptus melliodora. The sequence continues at coordinate 31,265,690 of CM027825.1, read as the reverse complement.
GTTGTTAACTACTGCCTATATACTTAACCGGGTGCCTTCCAAATCAGTTACTTCCACTCCATATGAGCTATGGACAGGTAGAACACCGGACTTAAGTTTTCTTAAGCCATGGGGTTATGCTGTCTATACTCATGAGTCCTCTCACAAGTTTGGGAAATTAGGTCCCAAAGGAAATAAGAGTATTTTCATGAGATACTGCGAACACTCGAAATGATATGTGTTCATAGGTGAGCAGGAAAGTGGGAGTATAACTGAATTTGAATCACGAGATGTCACATTCTTAGTTGATGAATTTCCTAAAAAGGGCGAAATAGGGGAAGATTACTTCCTATTTTGAAATCTTGGATTAAGATAATGATATTAGTGGAATTCGTCCAAGTGGGAGTAATATGAGAAGTGATGAATTAATTTCAACTCATTCTCAATTGCAACCATATGATGAGATGTCGTTATTATTATCTAATCCTAGTGGGAGCATAATGGGGAATGATGTGCTAAGTGTGCAATTTCCCATACGGTGAATAAGTTGCCAAAGTATTACCCGTCGACGTTTTGACATTGAAGGGGAAACTTTTATGATTGCTCCACAAGATGAGGATGAGCCAAAAAATAATTAATAAGGCTCTAAATTGCCATAATAAGGAAAAATGGATTCATGCAATGAAAGAGGAAATGGAGTCAAAGAAGTCAAACCATGTTTGGGAACTAGTTGATTTTCCAAAAGGGACGCAGAGCTATTAGGAACAACTGGGTTCTCAAAATAAAGCAAAAGGCTGATGGCTTGATAGAAAGGCATAAGGCTCACCTTGTGGCGAAGAGGTATAATCAGCAAGAAGGAATTGATTATGAATATATATTTTCTCCTTTGGTGAGATTTACCTCGATTCGCATTATTCTAGCAATAGTGGCTAGTATGGATCTTGAGTTACATCAAATGAATGTAAAGACTGCTTTCTTCAATGGAGAACTAGAGGAAAAACTATATATGGAACAACCTGCTGGTTTCATAGTGGAAGGCCAAGAAGGTAAGGTATGTCGACTTTTGAGATCGACATATGGCCTTAAGCAGTCACCAAGACAATGGTATATAAGTTTTCATAATGCCATAATGGCATATGATTTTACAATGATTGATGAGGATCATTGTGTATATATCAAAAGATCCAAGGATCAATTTGTGATCATATCATTATATGTTAATGATATACTAATTGCCGGAAGCAATATGGAGTTTGTTAATACTGTCAAGAGATGGTTGTCTTCTAACTTTGAGAGGAAGGATATGGGTGAGGCTGCATACATTCTTGGAGTTAAAATTTCAAGAGATCGTTGTCTCTTTCGCAAGAAACCTATATAAATAAGGTTCTTGAACGATTTTCGTATGCAAGATTGTAAACCCATAGACACTCCTATTACAAAAGGTGAATGATTGAGCCATAAACTGTGTCCAAGGATTCCACAAGAGAAGGAACATATGAAATATGTTCCTTATGTTAGTGCTGTTAGAAGCTTGATGTACACTATGATGTGTACAAGACTTGACATATGTTTTGCAGTTAGAATGGTGAGTAGTTACCAATCCAATCCAGGTCCAGCACAATGAAAAGCCGTTAAGAAAATACTGAGGTATTTAAAGGGGACTGCTGATTATATACTGAGTTATTAAGGAAAAGATCTGCGACTCTAAGGCTATTCGATGCTGATTAGGGAGGAGATTTAAATGAAAGAAAATCTATCTCTGGGTTTGTTTTCTTACCGAATGATGTTACCATATGTTGGAGCTGTAAGAAACAAACATGCATAGCCTTGTCCACGATAGAAATTAAGTTTGTGACATTATCAGCAGCGGTATAAGAAGATGTTTGGCTTTAGAGATTTTTTGGATCATTTAGGTGTTATTGGAAGTGCTGTAGATTCATTGTTGGTTAACTGTGATAGTCAAGCAGCAAAAGCGTATACCAAAGATCCAAAATATCATGGCAAGACCAAACATATAGATACCAAGTATAATTTTGTCAAAGATATGGTTGCACGAAAGAAAGTAACTTACAGTACATATCTACGCATAGAATGATAGCAGATCCTATGACAAAACCAATACCTAGAGATGTGTTTTTTTGTGGCCATATGAAATCTCTAGGAGTACGTAGAGGCTGATGTACTGAATATTGTAATTTCCCTAAATGTTCACAATTTGATGAATTTGTGTTTTCATTATTAATGCCTATGAATCTTTGTTTGATCTTTATGCATCTTAATGCTCAGTGCATTATTTTAAGTTGAGAAGTATGTCGGACAGATATAAGATTAGCTCACTCACACGGGTAATCGCCTCATTTCTTGTGTGATAAATAGATATGAGACTGTTTATAAGCTTATTATCTAGGTGATAATCGAGAGCTCAAGCTTAAAATACGTATGTCGCATTAACTGAGTGTTAAGATGATGACATAATACTTACTATATCCGAAAGTAAAATACCCCACATGTTTTACTTTATCTGTCTAAGATGCTAGATGTGAGTTCTGATGAATTTTGTGAATGAGTAGATACGTTAACTTAAGTTAGACATTGGGCATGTCTAAACTATCATCTGTACGGTATAAAAGGTGTAGACATACGCTCTATGGGAAATGAGTTAATACCGTAATACGTATTTCATACTACGTATGCATAAGACGACCAATAAGAGTGACAAAAGTTTGATCTCAACTTTTATGTCGTGTGAGACTCTTGAGGAAAAGAGTTCCTCTATTTTAGTCCCCTCATGACTCTTACTTATTCTCAAGATTTCTATTTAGTATTTGCTATCTTAGGATGTTGCCAATGGTCATGAGTTTGATTCGATCTAATTGGACATTTCTAGAAAAGCAAGCTGAACTGAAATTGAGAATTTGAAGGAAAGAGGAAGATCGAATTTAGAGAATCACATTGTAGTTTTGTATTCACCGGTTAATCAATTATTACTGTTTTTGTGATAATCATAATTATGAATACAATATATATATATATATATATATATATATATATTATTGTTTGAAAGAGATCAAGAGAGATATAAATGTGATCGATCGATCTAGGGTACTGCATACTAAATCTACTCAGGATGTGATGCCATTATGAGTTGCTATATATTCCTAACAGATGTATGGTAACGAGTTTTCAAAGTATGCTAGTCGTACGGATTATTTACCGATATAAATGTTGTAGAGAGGTAAAGAGGATTCTGTTCGGCCCACCATGTTAAGTGATAGTCTATGATGGATTTTTTCTCGATGGGGTTGAGTAGGGCCTGTCCACCCATGTTGGTTTTGAACCACCATGTGCGAGTGAGAAATGATGGATTTTTTCTTTATTGATGGGTCTGAGTTGGCCCGTCCGCCCAAGTTGGGCCCAAAAGCCCGACCCACGGGAATAGGGCCCGTGGATGGGGGAAGGTATAAAATGGAGAGAGAGAGAGAGAGAATACACCCTTTGGCCATTCTAACGTACGCTTCTCACTCTCTCTTTCCTCCAAACGCTTAAGGCACGTTGTTTACCTTTTCCAGGCAAATTGACATCATCGAATCAGAATTTCTTCCTCGGTCTTCAGCATTGGTGTTTAATCTGTGGCTAACAAGATACGGTCGAATCCTTGGTGTACTTTACGATCGGTGATACGTGATTTTCCCGGGCCTCGTCTTCCGCATTGATTTAGGGGTTCGATTTAGTGTCGAATCCGGTTTTTGGGGATCCGTTAATCCCAACAGGAAGTTCGCCATCTCACACCGGATTAAGTGCAGCAATAGCGTTGCGGGCCTCACTGTGAAGTACTTCGTTCAGGTAATGGAGTTTCTGTCCCTTTTGCTGTATTGATTGTGAGCAAAACTGGGAATTATGTTGGCGGCGAAATGATTTTCCCACGCCGTATACTTTAAACGTTTGCAAATGACATGATTTGGCGCTGCATTTTCGATGGATATTCACTTTCAGCCGATTCTGAAGAACAAATGGATTGCAATTTCATTTAAAAGTTAGCTAAAGTGGTGCGTACGGCTACAGCTTTTGAAACTTTACGAAGAAGGTTACTTGATAGCATCCTTCTGATGTTTTGGAAGTCATGTAGGTTTGTTCTGCATGTGGTCATGTGTAGCCAGGGTTAGACGTGGGTGGGTCCGTTTGAGTAACGCGAACGGAAGCTGGGAGCCTTATTGTGAATTAATTTCTGGTGGGTTTGCTTTTCTGATGGCTTGGAATCCATCTGGTTTTCTTCTCCAGCATAGATTGTCTATTTGGTTTTTAATTGGCGCTGAGAGGATGGGTGGGGGTTAGGTGCTTTTCATAATATACGAATTTGTGATCCTGAGTTTGATTGCTAAAATGGCGAATCCCGAAGAATGCTGAGGACTTGTTGGTCGAGGAATGCTGTACAGCTAGCGACAATTATCAGGTCTTTGCAGAGGCTTTTCTCCTTGAAGAAGCATTCTGTCATTCCTCCATTATAACAGCCAAAGTTGGATAGCTCTGTTGATTGGTGCAGGATTGTCTAAGTACATAGTTTTGTTCAATTTCGGGCATGGCTCTTTTATACCTCCATTCGATTGGGTTCTGGCCTCTTTGATAAAGGTTAGCTTGGGGAATTTACTAGGAGAAGAAAAATGTTGACAAGATGCTACACAGTGTACATATCATTTGATGATGTTCATAGCTTCTTTGTGCAGGCTGGCGGTTGAATGACTTCAACGTTAAAGACAGATTTATCCCATTGAGTGGGGTTTGTTATAATTTTACGCTGTGGCTCTATATTGTATCAAATAGGTGGTAGGATAGATGCTCAATGGAATTTACTACTGCAAATCTTATAGATTTATTCCCATTGGAGAAGGCCAGACTAATCGACATACGAATTTTGCAATTTTGAGTGACTTCATCTTTTAGTGAAGCCTAAAATATAAAGAAGGAAAAGGAAACGGTTACACTTGAAAGTCACTGTTGTCTTACCAATTATTAATAGGAGTGTTAATGGTTTGGTTCGTTTCGGGTGAGGTCACGATTCACTTCAATTCAACTCTCACTTATTTTTTATTTTTATTTATTTATTTTTATTTATTTGGTAAAGTTCAACTCTCACTTATTAATAATCCGAAACGAACCAAACCATTAACACTCCTAACAATTTACATAATTAGCCCTCACCTTTCGTCAGTTCACCTTGCAATTGGACCACGTGGCTGCAAAAAATCAAAGTGAAGATGGGTTAACTTTTCACTTTTCTTGTCCATTGAAACGAAAGTCTCTCTTCCCTAGAGGCATTAAAATTAATCAAAAATCTACTTTCTTTAACACACACACACACACACACACACACACACACACATATATATATATATATATATATATATATTTATATATATCATGTTTGTGTAAAAAGCGTAGAAAGCTAATCGTCACCTTGGGGCAAGACTATCTCACTATAGACTTTTAAGGATACTTTGTTATTTATATATCATGTTTGTGTAAAAAGCGTAGAAAGCTAATCGTCACCTTGGGCAAGACTATCTCACTGTAGACTTTTAAGGATACTTTGTTATTTTCTCTTTGTAATTGGACCGCGTGACTAGTCAAATCAAAATGAAGACAGGCAACCTTTGGCTTTCCTTGACCCCATTAGCCGAAAGAATCGATATTTTGCGTAGGAGTCAACGTGTTCACATTGGAAAATTTGCCACTCCTTAAAAAGGCACGCAATCGTGCGCTTGGCAACTTTTGCAAAAGTATTCATGTTGGAAATTACTTCTTCTCTTGCCTTGAAAAATGAGCCGGATGTGCTTGGCTTAGGATACACATAATCTTACTGTGGATGTCTTTGATGAGGCAATTTGCTTCTTTAAACCCTCACCTTTTGTCAGATCTCCTTGTAATTGGACTGCCTAGCCGTGCAAATCAAAGGGGGAATGAGCAACCTTTTGCTTTCCCTGCCCGTGGAAATGGGAGTCTTTTGTTGGTGTTAAAATGGGCAAAATAAAATCTACAATTTAACTCATATTCAGCGAGTTGGATTGTATATATGTTAGCAAAAATTTAAAGAATGGGTTGTTATGAATTTAAAGTAAAAAAAATTAACTACATATAAATTTAATGAGTCTAAACTACATTCACAAGTAAATCATGTTAATCAAAAAAAGAAAGTAGTAATGATTTTCCCATTTACTTTTACATGGCTCCTTCTTAGTGGGCCTCATGCTTGAGTGTGGTACACGCCATCGTGTGAAGGCCAACTCACGTGGTACGACAACTGCGTGGGCTTTTTCTCTCCTCTGCCTGTTCCTTTGACCAATGTCCATTTGACACGTCATTCACTACTCATTTTTCTAGTGATCATTCAAGGTATGTCATTTTTTTCATTTTTCTATTCTTTTATTTTTTCAAATATAAAAAAACAAAAATTCATTTGATAATATCAATTAAATTTTCTATTCATAAAAATAGGAAAATAGTTGGTAAATAAATTTGGAACATATACAAAATGTAAAATAAATCTATTTCTTTTTTTTCAAGAACAAAAATAAAAAAAATATTTCTAAATAAAAATTATTCTCAATAATATAAATATTACGAATGCACTCGGTGAATCCAACATACACTCATCTTCATTTGAATTTAAATTGTTAGATTTAACAAGACTCATATAAAACTTACATAAATCTTGTCATTTTCAATGGTCTAAATCTAATTATATATATCACATATGGGTAAAAGGCGTAGAAAGCTAACTGTCACCTTTGGGCAAGACTGCCTCACCTTAGACTTTTGAGGATATTTTGTCACTTTCTCTTTGTATTGGGACCGCGTGATCAATCAAATCAAAATGAAGATGGGCGATCTTTAGCTTTCCCTGACCCCATTAATCAAAAGAATCGATACTTTATGTTGGAGTCAAGGCGTTCACACTGAAAAATTAGTTTTCACACGATGCTACTCCTTAATGAGCCACGCAATCGTCCACTTTACTCGGCCACTTTTGCAAAAGTATTCATGTTGGAAATTACTTCCTCTTGCCTTTGGAAAAATGAGCCGGATGTGCTTTAGATGGATACACACAATCTTTGCCGTGGATGTCTTTGATGAGGCAATTTGCTTCTTTAACCCTCACCTTTTGTCAGATTTCCTTGTAATTGGATCACCTAGCCGTGCAAATCAAAGTGAATGAGCAACCTTTTGCTTTCTCTGCCGTGGAAATGGAAGTCTTTTGCTGGCGTTAAAATGGGTTAAAAAATAATCTACAAATTAACTCATATTTAGTGAGTTAGATTGTATATGAGTTAGCTAAAATTTAAAGAATGGGCTGTTATGAATTTAAAGTAAAAAGTTTTAACTACATAGAAATTTAATGAGTCTAAACTACATTCAACTGTAATTCATGTTAATAAAAAAAGAGAAAATAGTAATGATTTTTCCATTTGCTTTTTCCTGGCTCCTTCTTAATGGGCCCTCGTGCTCTAGTGTGGCACACCCCAACATGTGGAGACCAACTCATGTCGTACGAGAACCGCGTGAGCTTTGCCTGTTCCTTTGACCAATGTCCATGTGACATGTCACTCATTCCGTACTCATTTTTCTAGTGATTATCCAGGCGTACCCATCCCGTTTTCATATTTTTCTGCTCTTTTTTTTTCGTCAAAACAACAAAATAATAAAATTTTGTTTGACAGAATCAACTAATTTTTTTAATATCTGAAATAGAAAAGTGATCGGTAAATAAATTTGAAATAGAAAAAATAAAAATATATTTCTTTGTTTTCAAAAACAAAAATGAAAAAATTATTTTTAAAAATAAAAATATTATCAAATGCACTTAGACTGTTAAATTTAGCAAGGCTCATATAAAACTTACATAAATCTTGTCATTTTCAATGGTCCAAATCTAATTATATATATCTATATATGATGCTTTTGTAAAAAGCATAGAAAACTCATCGTCACCTTAGAGCAAGACTACCCCACTTTAGACTTTTGAGGATATTTTGTTACTTTCTCTTTGCAATTAGACCGCGTGACCAATCAAATCAAGACAAGCGACCTTTAGCTTTTCTCGACCCCATTAACCGAAAAACTCGATACTTTACATTGGAGTCAACGTGTTCACATTGAAAAATTAGTTTTCGCATGGTACTACTAAAGAGCCACACAATCATCTCCCTTGCTCAGCAACTTTTGCGAAAGTGTTCATCTCGGAAATTTCTTCTTCTCTTTGCTTTAAAAGATGAACCAAAGTGCTCAGGACACGCATAATCTTACCGTCTTTGACGAGGCAATTTGCTTCTTTACCCCACTAGCCCTTCCCTTTTATTAGTTCTCTTTGTAATAGGATTACATGGTTGCGCAAATCAAAGTGAAAATGGACAACATTTACTTTCCTTATTTATTAAAATATAAGTCATACACCGCTAGAAGCGTTGACGTGGTCTAAGTCACATTTAATTAGCCAAATAGCATGGGTTAGTTAAAATTCAAAGAAAAGATTGTTGTGAATTTAAAGTAACAAGATTTGATTCAATATAAACTTTAATGAGTCCGACCCACATTCACATGTAGTTCATGTTAATAAAAAAAGAAAAAGAAAATAATGATGTTTTTTTTTATTTGCTTTTTATATGGCTCCTTCGTGGGCCTCCCTACTTGGGTGTAGTACAACCCAGCCCGACGAACGCAACTTATGTGGTACGATAACCGCGTCGCTTATTCCTTACTCATTTTTCTACTATGTATTCAGGGAACCTGACCTACCCTCACCTAAAAGATCATTGACTATTCAACCGGTAAAGAATAAATCTCAGCCTTTCATTGCATACTGTAAAAGTATCTATTAGTTAAAACAATTCAAATGTGACGTACGGCAAAATGCAATAGAATAATGCAGGTGGAAAATGGTCTTTTGATGAGAGGCATTTAATCTACACTTAGGCCTTTGGCCGACAATGAAGAATCGATATTAGTGCAAGAGTCCATGTATTCATAGTGAAGACTAATCTTATATGATGATACTCTCTAAGAGCCATGTTAGAGAAAATAATGCGTGTGGAAACGGGAAAAGACATTGAGACGTGTAGGTCATTTTCTTGAAAGTGTCATTGCCTTGATTTTGTGGAAAAAGAATAGAAAGCAATACATTTCACTTCTAACAAAATCTTTAGGAGACTCTCTTCACAAAACTCGTGCAAAAACTTTAGAGATAATGAACTATCGGTCGCTGTGCTTTTACAATTTGTTCGATGTTGTTCTTTTACTTTTTTTTTTTTTTGGCCAATATGATTTTCAATGTATATTCTCTTTTCTTTTTTTTCTTTTTTTAAGTTAGTCATTGTGTTAAAATTGCAAACGAATTCTGGAAATTTTCATAATCTTCACTCACTACATGGTCCACTGGCATATTTTGTCCCTCATGGGTAAATTGACATGCTCTCTAACCTTATGCAACTTGGAGGTGAATAATTTCCCTACAAGGTGCATTCGGCATTATTTACAACTCCTTTAGTCTCAACCCATTTTTGGTTCCCACAACAAATTTGGACAGCATCTCAAGACCCACAAGATTACCTATAAAAAGTGGTAGCAACATCTCAAGACCCACAGGGTTACCTATAAACAGTGGCATTGTTGTTAGGCTTAGAGTTTCTCTAATGTCGAGAAATCGTAAATCGATTAGTTTTTCAATATATCCAGGTGATTCGGTAAGATTTTCATTACCACACAACATTAAAGCTTCTAGGTTGTGCAGTCAAACAATTGATTTAGGAAGCCTTCGGATATTAGTATAAGAAAAATTTAGATAATGTAGATGCCCCAATTTACCAATGTAATTCGATGCCTCGATGTTGTGATGGCTACCAATGAAAACACACACACAAGAACTCCATTTCCAGCATCAAATCACATGCCACTTTTTGGGATAATAAGGACCTCTACATGGTTTAAAGGTTCCTTCTGCGATGATATGAAGCTTGGAAGTAGCTTGATTCCATGGTATACCTTGAATCTTTTAGGCATAATGTTTTTGCTCGAATTATATTATGCCTAATGAGACAAGATGTATTTTCCAAATTATTTATTTTTTGGAAAATATCTTTGGAGCAATTGAGATACAAGCAATCGTTTTTCAAAAATCTAGGTATGCTAACTTTTAACTTGTTGGATATAAATTAAGTTCTATTGAATCTAATTATTATTTTTTTTTTTAATGGAGAAAGAGGTAGAGTGGTAGACGAACAAAAGAAGTTTGGACACGAAACACAGCACCAGAGACAACTTCTGATAACAAGTTCTACTGAATTATCAGGGAAAAACTTTGAAGAGACTATACGAAGCTGTACGCCCACTATGACGCCACAAAGAAAATGCATGTTATGTTTACGATTATTGTTGCGAAATACGTTCTGTTGGAGGAAAAAAGGTTCGCAAAAGACCTTAATCACATGCTAACTACATGTTAATGTCGAAGTTCTTTCAAGGGTAAATCCAAAGATTTTTTTTTTAATCATTGGTCCATTGGAATCGTTCGTCTAATTAGGCAAAACTATAACCCGATAAGTGATTTTCAATGTGTTTTGATGTAATATCTACCATAATCAATTGAAAAATAACCATAAAAAAGGTTTGGATGAGGCTGTCTGATTTCTAACAATATCAACAGAAAGAGGCTGCAGAGTGCAGATCCCAGGCTTGATGTCACCTTATGTTAAGTAAGAGCCTATTTGGTAAAAATTATTTTTATTTTCCGGAACAACTATTTCTGTTCTTTTATTTCAGGAACAAAAAAATAATAGAAATGTGTTTGGTAAAATTTCCGTTCCTAGGAACAAACAAAAAATCTATTTTTTTTGTTCTCGGGAATATATTTGGAACAAAAAAAATAAGTAGAAAAAAATAATTTCTTGTTCCCGAGAATAATTTTTTTTTTCTCTTTTCTCTTTTCTCTTCTTCTCTTTCCTTTCATTCTTATTCCTTTTGGCTAGTTCTTGACCTCGACCATGACTAGCGATTGGCGATGAGAGCCGACGAACTCGTCCGGAGTCTTTGCCGGCCCTCGACAACGCCGAGCCAAGGCGAGTCTCCAGTGAGCTTGCCGGCCCTCGCCTTAGCTTGGTGAGGCTTCAGCAAGCTTGCCGAACCTTGCCTAGCCAGTCACCGCGGCCAGCAATAGGCCACAAAGGAGAAAGAATGAGAGAAGAGAAATAAGAAATAAGAAAAAAAGGAAAAATATAATACAAATATTAAAAAATTAAAAGAAACAACAAAATTATACAATTTTACCAAACACATTTCTTTCTTAGGAATAAAAATTTTGTACAGTTACTAAACACATTATTATACTAAAAAATTGTTCTAGAGAATAGAAACAAAAAAAAAAAAAAATCATTTCTCATAAAATATTATTTTTAGGAATAGAATCGTTATCAAACGTACCCTAATTTGACTGAAAGAGAATGCAGGTTGCAAGTGCAAATAGCCTTTGGATTGATTAGGCAATGACTTTAAGGGCAACTTGTATGTATGAAATTCAGGTTTCGACTGATATTTGGAACTGCATTCTGGTCAAATGACATTTATCTGGAATTGCACGTGATGTTTCTCTCATTCAGTTTTTCATAGTACCATTCTACTCTGCTTCCCCTGTTTCTTATAATGCTCCAAGAGACAGAATTTGTACCAGTCCCGGATTTGGATGGAGTGCGGATGGATTTCTACATGTGATGACGATTATCATGTCCTAGAAAAATGAATTTAACATTTCCAACTTCGACAAGATTTCCCCAAGCATTAGCACTATTTGAAGTTATTTTTGCTAAAATAGCAAAAATCTCACTTATGCATAAATTGTCGGCTCACAAATCGCTAAGATGTCCAATCTTCAGCGAGAAGATTGTGGTAATGATTCAGCAAATCAGGAACTAGATGAGTAATTCAAGAGTCTCCAGCAATCCTAACTGCCAAACTATGACAACAAGAATCACAACCTCCATGAACTGTTTCGATGTGAATGGGTGCTTCAAAAACCAATTAATCACACCTAAAGCAAGCAATTAATTTACATGTAAATACCCATAAGATAATTACGCAAATTAGGGGACAGCCATTTAATAGCACTTGATCATGCTGCGAAGTGCCATTAAACTACTCGATTGATGGTACAGCTATACATTCCTGTCAGCAAGGAATCTATGGGGTTCGAGATGTTGCTGATAGACGGTGACAGCTCTGGCAAAGTAAAAATCATATCCAGCTACACTTAAATTTCAGTGCAACAATAAACACCTAGGAAAAGCTCGAGCAATGAAGACCGTCATCCCTCTCAATCAGCTGAGTCAGAAAACTGATGGACATCTCTAGCTGAGACGTTATAAGTGAATCTATCGTTAATTTTCTTATCGATAATAAGCTTAATTTGCAAATCAGTTTTGATGCCAACTGTGACATTTTGACAATGTAAAGAGAGTATCGACAATTTATTGGTATAAACCCCTGCAAAGAGAAAAAGGAAATCTTCATTTCCTGGGGAATTGGAAAACCAGACTTTGTGATGCTGCTGATTTGAGAGTAAGAAAAATGACTGTTCTAGCTTATACTTTCGAATAAATAGTTTGCACTTGGAAAATTAGCAATATTGACAGCTTGCTGTGTTTACATAAACTTTGGCATTATATCGAATTTTTTATAAACTTAGTCATCACACCGCAGAGGGGGCAGCACCAGAGTTTACATGAGAAGTCTCCGGTAGCAGTGGTAGCTGCAATCCTCACCGTTCCGTTTGTTATCTTCCATCTTCAAAGACATTCTCTTCGAATTTTTTTCTTGAGATTTTCAGTGCATTTTGTTGTCAACTCAGTTCAGGCAAATGGAAGATAGCACAAGCAAATGGAAGATAGCATTACTAACTCCACAAGCTTTAAGCATCGTTCCTTGTGGCTACGTTGGTCGTTCCTGACTTCTTGGAGTTGTTTGGACTTGCGGCAGCTGACTCATTAGACTGGGTTTCCAGCGAAATTGGTATAGTATTTTCTTGATTGATTTAACTCGCTCACATCAAAACCACGAGCACATATGGTATAGATGAGATTAACTTTGCCAAGTTGGAATGTCCAGGGCAAGCATCAAGGGAACAAATCCACCTTGTGTAGCGTAAAATTCCAATGCTTCAGGATCATAATGAAGAAACGGAGAGCTGGTTGTTTAGGAAAATGTTTTTGTCAAAAAGCTGGTACGAATCTAAAGAAGAACGTCAATTTACTTGCTCTTTTTCCTTAGTTTAGGGAAGCATCAATTGTCTCCGTACTGTAATACATGATTTATCACATCGTTACCTTTGGAATTCAATCATTGGTAAGCCATAATCAAATGGACATTCTTCATAGTCCTTTACGATGTGTGTTCTAGGCAAGTTTGGTATTGCTCCCAATGAGTTGCATTAGAAATATCCAAATAAATCAAACCCAAGTTTTCAAGTCCCCATAGTTCGGTAAGATTGTCGCAGTCTTGTACCACCGGAAATTGTAACTTCTTACATGCCGACTAATCTGGTAAAGTCTCAATTGATTAGCATCCTGTGATCTCTAGATGTGTCAAAGATCTCAAATCCTCGATTCTGGGTATCTCCAAAACATCAAGCGAATCCCTGATAGTGAGTTTCTATAAATTCTCGAAATTTGACAGGTTTGGCAGTATCTTTAAGGATAGGCATGTGTCAATGTATATGCTTTGGCAGGACGAGAAACTTTCCAGGCTCTCAATATCACGAAGCTTGATGCACCAGTCGATGTTCAACTCTTTCAGGGTCTCTTAAAATGACAGTTTTGATAATCTTTCCAGGGACTCGCAGGACTAGAGATCCAACTTTTTCAAAAACTTTTACCTGTCAAGGCCTCGAATCTCAATTAGACTTTTGCAATTTGCGGCCTTTAATTCCTTTAGACGCTCTGATTTTGCAAGGTTCAATCTCTCAATGGACACACAATCAGTGATACTCAATGCTTCCAAGAACTCCGAACTATAAAGGCCTCAAATTTCAACTAAATTTTTATAGTATATAGCAGTCAATTGTTTAGATGATTTGGTTTTGAAAGGTCCAGTCTTCCAATGAAACGGCAAAAAACTACATCCAATTCTTCCAAGTGCTTCAACCTATCAAGACCTTGAACTTAGACTAGATTGTCTTCCATATCTGACGGATCGCTCAATCCATAGTTTTGACTAATTGGCACGCATCTCGAGGACTCTACACATTGTCTAAGGCCATCTGGCTTAGTCAACCTCATGTGATCTGCTATGGCCAATGTTGTTGGGGATATTGATACTTGCTGACATTCACTTTGCATCGGTCTGGGTTATTCACAAAGCTCTAATCCTAGCAAGCATTTCAACTTGCCATATCCTACAACATGAAGCTTCAATAGTCTTGGAGGAAGCATTGGGAGAGATCCCAACGTTATGCAATAATAAGCAATGGGTTCTCTTTGATGGATAAGGTAAAAAGAGGAGGCGAAGTGCAACTCTACTTAGGGCGCATTTGGTAACGCTCCTAGAAATTAGAATTTCGGTTTTTTTTTTTCGGGAGTAGAAATAGAGTAGAAATGCGTTTGGTAAATTTTTTATTCCAGGGAACAAATCTGGAACATAAACAAGAAAAAAAAAAGTTGTTTCTTGTTTCCGAAAACAATTCAAAAAACAAGTTTTTTTTCCCTTTCTTTTCTTTCTTTTCTTTTCTTTTACTCTTTTCTTCCTAATTGGTCGCCAGCCTCGACGATGGACGACGATTGGCCAGATGAGGCTCGGCAATCTCGTCGGAGCCTTGCCATGGCTAGGTGAGGCCGAGCCTTGCTCGGCCACCGCGAGGTCGGTGTCTCCTAGGTGCCTAGATCTGGCGACCTCACGGTGGCTAGGCAAGGTTGAGCCTCATCGGTGGCTGGGCAAGGCTCGACCTCGCTAAATCTGGGCGACATCGCCTCACCCAGCCACGACGAGGTTCGGGGGGTCCTCGTTGGTGGCTGGTAAGGCTCCCCTGAGGCCAACGACCTCACCGACCAAGGTCGACAATCGGCTAAGAGGAATGAGAAGAAAAAGGAAAGAGAAAAGAGAAAAGTAATAAAATTATTAATACATTAAAAGAAATTCTAAGTCATAAAAGTATTTGGAGTTGTACCAAACGTATTTCTGACAATTTTTTTTTTTATAATTACTAAACGCCTTAAAATGCTCATAAACTATTTTCGAGAACAAAAAAAAATGAATAAATGTTTCTGAAAAGAAACTATTTCCGAAAATAAAAACGTTACCATATGCACCCTAATGACTACCATAAAGGTTTTTTTAGGATTTTCCCCAACCTTCCAATAGTACCTGGCAACTTTTGGATCTTGGTAGGAGAAATTTTCAGGATTTACAAATTATGTAGATCCCCAGTGGAAGATGGTAGTTACGTTATGCTTGTTCTAGACAGGTTGAGTTTAGTCACTGACTCCATCTTCCCAATGAAGTTTGGGATCTGTGTCGATAGGCAAGAAAGTGCACAAGTCGTGCCAAATGGCAAGCTCTGCAGCTTCTTAAGGTACCCAATGTTGCTTGGAAGTTCGGCTACTCCCGAACAGTTGCATAAATTCGAGGTTCAACAAATTCATTAGATGGCTTATGGAGTTCGAAAGTTGAACCAGACCATAACAACACTTGGCACTAAGCTTCTCTAGTTTTCTCAATGAACTGATAGCAGGAATCTCTCTTATAAAAGTCGAATCCAAAACAAGTTCCTTCAATTCTCCTAATTCATTAATAGAAGGGTGAATTTGTTCTTGATGTTCACATTAAGGATGCGAATTTCTAAATTTTGGAGAGCTGAGAAGTTGGGAGTACATTGTAAATGATCACACATAGTAAGGTCCAGAACTTTGAGCCACTTCACTGTCTATAAGAATGAAAAGTATAATAGGAATTAGTGGTGAAGGAGTAATTAGTATTAGAAAATGGACATTGAGAAGTGTCATTCCGGCTTACCTTGACTAAGCTCCATTAATTCTAGTGTTCTGTAATTGCGCTTTGTGTCAATCCCAGCATGACTAGTTTCTCTAGACGCAAGTTGGTTGCCTCGAAAGATGAAGGACATCCCGTCCACTGTAGCCATCTTAATTCAGGAGATAGTTTCTCAAAATCTCTGCTAAAATTCGCATCACTCACCTGGAGGAACCTTAAGCTCAGGAACTTCTCAAGTTGTTCATTTGTGTATGTCCGGTCCTTTTTGTCATCTCTTTCTTCTGAGCCTTTGTCAGGACAAATGGCCTGAATCCTTTCCGTTCCCCATAAGTGAAAAGGCAAAATCATTAGAAATTTCCGTGTCCGTTCCAATGAAAAAGCCAGCAATGTCTAGAAAAATGTCTCGAACGAGGGCGCAGATGCTCCGGTGGCTATTTCAGTTTCTGCGCGGTCACTGCTGGCCCTCTTTCTCTTCTTTGCGCGATGCATTCTGGTGCTTGCATTACTCTGGATCTGCCCTTTCTCAGTCATCTGCGTTCTTACTCATGAAAATCAATCGACTCATGGGCATTTGATAAGCAGATGCCATGTTGTTGACTTACTATAATGTAAACCATTGCCAACTCAAGGCGAGGTGGTTTGCATGAGTTCTTGCTTGCACGATCCAGATCTAAAGCGCAAAATGTTGGAGTTGTCTGCCATGGAATTACCATCTCATATCCATTAAGAACTAAAGAAAGTTGGACAGTGGTCTAAAAATTTTCCTATGATTTTTTTATAACACATTGTATCCAAACCTTTTGGCTCGATTAATCTCACATATGAATGCAAATCACTGCTTCCATGTGTATCATATTGCAGGTATGGCCTCCAAGGTTACCATTTGAATTTGAAATCTGTTACATCCAAATCAAACGTTTAATCACTCAATCAATCCATCGATATTCATGAAATTCTATTAAAGATTTTGCAAATCTCTCTTTTGTCATTCTCCCAAATCTCTCTCTATGCAGTCCCGATGTAAATGGATAAGTATTTTACTCATCTACGGTGTAAGACTAATTTTTCAAAGGTCTCGCCAGTATTCGGGATCTAATTTCAAAGTAAATTATCCATAAGAAATACATCAGCTGATTCTGCCTTTTCTTTCATACACATTGCATGTGAATCCACACTAATGTTCATATGTTGTTCATTCCATTCTAGCTGAAGTCTGATCTAGGGATAGATGGGGATCTTAATGGAGTGAGCCGCAAGGTCTATTTTCACGCTAATCTATATAGAGTAAAAGTTTCGATTGGTTTCTCTTAGATTTCGATCCGTTTAATTCAATGAACCTCTACTTAAACCACGGTCGATAAGATCTTTGTTGTTAAAGATCAGTTTAGTTTTTGCCAGCAAGGGCGAATTTCGGTTTCTACGGAGGACACCAAATAAAGAAGCTTGGTAGTAATGTCAATTTTCCTTAAATGGTAATACCTTTCATTGCACCCATGCTAGTTAAATTTTATTTATTTATTTTTTAATGAAAAAAGGGTAAAGTCAAATGCATAAATTGATGTTGAGAGCCTACTATCCATGTTTGATAATTAATTAAACATGAAGTTACTTTCTGGAAGGCAGTGGAAAGAACCTAATATCCTAACACTTATTGGTCCCAAGATTAACAAGCCAGTCAGTAATACGATTTCCTTCCATAAAGTTACATTACACACTCTAAACTCAAAAAGGGAGCTTGACAGTATTACGATACTTTAAGCAAACATGAATCATCATCATCAATCATAAGTCAACATTATATTATATTTAGTTATCATGGTGAATCTTTGTATTGGCAAAACTGTTAAAATCCGGCGAAAAGTGATTCAAAATACAGTCATCATCGTCAGAAACTATTTCACGTGTGTTTCTTTTCTCATTATGTATAGCAAAAAAAAAAAATAAAAAATCCTGATAAGTAAAAAAAAAAAAAAAAAAAAAAAAAATTCAAAGAAAAAGCGTTTCGCGGCATCGGCATTTGAGTAATGAATTACTCTCCGTTCTCTGGATTTTGGCACTTGTTGCAAAATGTCCCATGACTTTTCAATTTTCACAATGTTCAGTGTAGTCTTGAAATTGGTTGCAAAGCCTCACAAGTGTTGGCTCGGGCCAATTTTCACAAGGGCCCTATACTTTTAAATAATTTTACAAATTTAACCCATACTTTTAAATAATCTTCGGTAAGCTCCCGTCCCGGACCTGGCCTGCGCAAGCTGCGTCTGCCGCATCTGGAGCTCCGTCGCCTCCAATCGCGACATGGTCACCCGAGCCTTCGCAGCCCCTGGAGGTTGAAGGAGGTGGTCGGCGTCCCGAGCTCGGGTAGCTTTTGGAGGGATAACGGCATGGGGAAGTTCGCGATCTCACACCGGATTAAGCGCGGCGATAGCGTCGCAAGCCTCGTTGTGAAGTACTCCGTTCAGGTAATGGAGTTTCTGTCCCTTTTGCTGTATTGATTGTGAGCAATACTGTGGATCATGTTGGCGGCGAAATGATATTCTCGCATGGTATACTTTAAACGTTTGCAAATGACATGCTTTGGCGCTGCATTTTGGAAGGAGATTCACTTTCAGCTGATTCTGACGAACAAATGGATTGCGATTTCATTTAAAAGTTAGCTAAAGTGGTGTGTACGGCTACAGCTTTTGAAACTTTACGAAGAAGGTTTCTTGGTAGATGGGGGTGAATAGGTATATAAAATTTTACGATTTTTCTTGGTAGGATATGATTGCACAATACTTTAGACAAGTTTGAAAGGATTTGCAACAATTAATAATCAATCGTAAGAGAGAATACAGTATACTGAGTAAAGGAAAGAGAGAATTGAACACGCGGTTTATAGTGGTTCGAATAGCTATCAAAGATTCAAGCCTACGTCCACAATACTTAGACAGTTTTGAAGGATTTGCAGCAATTAATAATCAATCGTAAGACTGAGTAAAGGAAAGAGAGAATTGAACACGCGGTTTATAGTGGTTCGGCTTGCAAGCCTACGTCCACTATATTGGCTGGATTCCACTATGAACAAAGAGATGTTACAATGTTGATCTTCCTTGATTTCTAGGTGTAGATGATCTACCACACTCGCTCAAGGTATCACTAAGTATAAACACTCTCTGTGTATACAATTTCGCTCAAACTGTATCGACTAATAATCAAGGTGTTTCAGACTCTGGAATTTTTCTATCGATCACGTTATTAAAAACAACTAGAACGTCTTCCTTTTATACTCCTTTATGCCATCATAGCCGTTGGCACTTACCAAAGGAATTCCTCCAATCTACCCGTTGGACGGAATCAATCAAGAAGATCATTCGAGCTATTTAAGGAACCTGACGATAGCCCATCAATCCTTTGCCCATACAATCGGGATCTTGGTTTCCAAGAATAGAACATTCCAAGAATATTTCGTCACCATCGGATCTTCAATCGATCTAGATAAGAATAAAAGAATCCGAAATATTTATCCAACCAAGGGATCTTCTCCGAGAGGATAGGATCGAATCCTCAACCATATACTTCGGCTCGGATTTCCTTCGTCACTTTGATTAGAAAGACTGTCAGTGAGAATAGTCTTGAGTCTTGAGTCTTGTGATCATAAAGTCTTCAGATTTTAAACTGTCGGTCTGCAAATATCTAGACTAGACTGATAGAAACTTTTTGTCAGCTTCAAAATATTTTGGAAAGATTTCTCCAACAATCTCCCCATTTTTGATGGTGAAAAAACTTTCTTGTAGATTTGAACAACTTTGACCTGCAAAGACATTTCTCAAGCAATATGGCTAACTCATAAAGATTAATAAAACAATCAGACTCTGCATCCACAGAAAATTGGTTAGTCTTCATGAGTAATACCATATAACAACACTTGATATAAATGCAACTAGTCAAGCATCTAAATCCACAGCCAATTCAGTCAAATTTAAATTCACACCCAAGTTCACTCAAGTCAAACTCAAAAAAAAAAAACAAACATAACCACAAATTTAAAGTCAAAGTTTAAAAGATGTTGGTTCAAATTGGTTCTCCCCCTTTTTGTCATCATTAAAAAGGTGAGAAAGGAATCAGGTCTGCTTGGAAATGCGTATGATCTGGAAATCTCCCATAGACTGGACTATGCCTTCTAGCCTCTTCAAGTCTTCCCTTAGTTGAGCTACCTCCTCTCCTTTGGCATTGGCTTGAAGTTGTAGAGCGAGGTCTTTCATTTTGTCCTCCAGGGTAACCGAAGATGCTTGTCCAGCATTCTTTATGGTTTGAATCTCACAGTCTAGAGCATATATTTGTCCCCGCATTTCCAGAAGAATATCAAGAATACGACGAAAATCTGCTGAGTTGTCCGTCTGTGTACTTGCATGTGCTTTCTCAGATGGAGTGAATGCAGACGATGGAGCTTCTGTATAATCTTGCAGATTTGGAGTCGACGTATCGTGTCCTTCTTCAGGCAATTGAGAAACCTGAACTTCTTTGGAGTCGACGTATCGTGTCCTTCTTCGTGCTTGGAGATTGTCTTAGACCTTCACTATCGGCAGCATGTGGTGTGGACCTTTCTTGCTCGCCAACTCCCCCTGTCTCTAGGACATCAAAAGGGGAAGAGTGATGATCATGCTCTTCTGTATCTTGATTTCCCTTTTCTCCAGATTCAGCTGCAGACTTTTCTTTCTCTCCTTCTCTTTCTTCTTCAGCTTCTTTCTCCTTCTCTCTCTGCTCTTCTTCTTCTCTGTTCTTGGCTTGCTCCTCTTCTTCTCTCTGTTTCTTCTGAAGTTCTGTCGGTTGAGGCACAGAACGTCTGGTTCTTGTCAATGCACGGATAGTGGGATCTTCATCCTCTTCATCTTCATCCTCCAAGATGAGAGTTCTTTTCTTCTTTTTCGATGGGGCTCCAATGGCCTCCTTTCCTTTTCTCTTTGAAGCAAACAGAACTGGAGACTTCACTCTGAATTTCTCCATTGCCTTGGAAAGTTCTTGCAGACGCATCTTCGTTAACATCTTCAAACCTACCACCATCTTATCGCATGGTCGAACACAAAGTGTATGTGGCGGTTCAATATTCATGTGTCTGAAGATCTTGGTCACCAGACCTGGATAAGGCAATTGTCCCTTGTCTTTCGACATTGCTCTGTACATGTGGAAGAGAATGGTGTGAGGGAGAGAGAACTTCCGTCCTGAGTTGATCGCGAACATCAATTTTGCTTCAGAATTAGACGCGGCAGTCTTTGATGTAGAATTCGGTCTGAGACAGTTGATCACAATTTTATGAAGCACGATGTTGACGGCATTCATCCTTGAGTAGGTAATTTTCTTCTCTGTATCCCTATCTTTGACAAGCTCCAGAGTAGTACGAGCAGTTGAGACTTTGATTGGATGATAACGTCCTCGTTCAACTCCAACTATGTCCGCCAACATGTCCACATCTACCACGTAGACTTGGTCTCGAACACTGAATGAAATTCTATTCGCATCTAAAAAGCTGAGATTCGAATAGAAATATGCGGTCAAATGTGCATAACCGTCCGTGGTGTCGGAGCAAAATTTCTCAAGTTGAAGCAAATTGAACTTTTCTCTTAAGTTCATGTTGATGGCATCCAAGAAGTCAAAATCGACACTTCTAGGGTTTATCACCCCTCTTTTCAACAGTCTGAAATACACATTCTCCTTATCCTTTGATTTGAACAAATTCATCCGATTTCCTTTCACCTTTGCTGCCACACCCATTCTAGGTTGGAATTCAAGGAACATTCTGTCATCATCGTTCCCTTCAATCAGATTTTGTCCTGGTACACGAGGATCACTTGGAATGTTTGCAAGTGCGTCCTCTGCTTTTCCTTTCGGAGCAACTCCCAATTCCTCCATTTTCCGCAGAAAAAGATACTCATTCCCATAATTCTTATCCTTAAGAAATTCATCTATGATATTCAGTGGAGTCCCAATGCTTTTCAACGCACGATAAAGCTTATAAATAAAAGCGGGTTTTTGGACTCTTACAGGGTTGGCTTCCTCGATTATCTCTTCCTCCAGATGTTGACTTGCACCTTGTGGGGTAGAAGGCGTTGAATGACGTGGATGAGAGTGAATCGGGCTTTGTCGCTGACTTGATAAGTCTTCCTCCTTAGTGAGATCAAAATGTGTCGGTCCCTTCTCCATTCTTTGTGGTCCCCTGCTTGCGATTCTTGATGATTTCCTCGAAGAAGACATCCTTCTTTGTCGTTTGAAAGATTCCTTCACTTGCTTTCCCAAGAAAAGATGACCACTTTCTCGAAGATGAACAAGAAGTAGAAACAGGATCGGGAGGAGAGTGCCTTTTAGGGTTTTGAAGATTGGAAAAAAAAAAACTGTATTTATATAACTCAGTTTTGAAAAGGGAAGTTCAATCGGCACAAGGAAAGTGTACGAACACTTCTTTTTAAAATCAATAACTGCCAAAATTAATCCTTTTAAAAAGACAAGTTTTCGATTTTCACACAGATTATAACTGAATGAAAAATCGTACCTTTTCGAGTTTAGATAAAATAGCAACTTACAGTCTATAGCCATGAATGTCTGAGTCTGAGGATTTAGAGTCTGAGAGATTAGAGTCTGAGAGTTGGTGAGTCTCTAAACTTTAACTTCTTCAAGCTTCAAAATGTTGAGTCTGGAACGGATAAAGTCGAATTGATTTTTCTCCAAAGGCTTTGTGAAAACATCCGCTAGTTGACTCTTTGAATCAACAAATTGAATCGAGATTTCTCCATTTTGAATATGATCTCTAATGAAGTGATGTCGAATCTCAATATGCTTTGCTCTTGAATGAAGGATTGGATTTTTGGTGAGATTGATCGCGCTGGTGTTGTCACATCTGATTTATGTGCATGAGTCTTCAATGCCAAAGTCTTGTAGCTGTTGTTTTATCCATAGAATTTGCGAACAGCAGCTTCCAAGAGCTACATACTCTGCTTCTGTCGTTGAGAGAGCCACGGTGCTTTGCTTCCTTGAAAACCAGGACACTATCCTATTTCCAAGCAGTTGACAAGTTCCAGAAGTGCTCTTTCTATCGACTCTGTAACCGGCCAGATCTGCGTCTAAATATCCCAGAAGACTAAAGTCTCCCTTCTTAGGATACTAGAGACCGATGCTTGATGATGAAGCAACGTATTTAATAATACGTTTCGCGGCACTAAGATGGGATTCTCTAGGATCTGATTGAAACCTAGCACAGATGCAAACACTCAACAAAATATCAGGTCTAGAAGCGGTAAGATAAAGAAGTGAGCCGATCATGCTCTTTACTTTCTTCCCTTCTTCATCCTTGTCTATCTTCAGAGAACATGACATTGGTATGTCGGTCTTTTTGCACTTTTCCAGTCCAAACCTTTTGACAAGATCATTTGCATACTTTTCTTGATGAATGAAAGTTCCTTCCTTCATTTGTTTCACTTGGAGTCCAAGAAAGAATGTTAACTCTCCCATCATACTCATTTCAAACTCATCCTGCATAGACTTAGAAAATTTCTTGCATAGACTTTCATTAGAAGATCCAAAAATAATATCGTCCACATATATTTGAACAAGTAAAAAGCTTTTGTTTTCCTTTTTGATAAACAAAGTAGTATCTACTTTACCTTTGACAAAACCATTCTGTATTAGGAACTTACTTAGTCTCTGTCGTACCAAGCTCGAGGTGCTTGCTTTAAACCATACAAGGCCTTTTTCGGTCCCGAAGACTAGTCGGCTTCTTTGGGTCTTCAAACCCAGGTGGTTGTTCCACATAAACTTCCTCATGGATAAATCCATTTAGGAACGCACTTTTGACGTCCATTTGGAATAACCTGAAATTTTTATAACAAGCAAACGCAAGTAATAGTCGAATAGCTTCTAACCTTGCTACTGGTGCGTAAGTCTCGTCATAGTCTATTCCTTCTTCTTGCGTATATCCTTTGGCCACGAGTCTTGCTTTGTTTCGTATGACTTTTCCTTTCTCATTCATCTTGTTCCTAAATACCCATTTGGCTCCAATAACATTTTTACTTTTGGTTTAGATGTCAATTCCCACACATCATTGATGTTGAACTGTCTGAGCTCTTCTTGCATAGCTTCAATCCAGCTTTCATCAAATAAAGCTTCTTCTATGCTTTTTGGTTCAATTTCAGAAATGAGAGCCACAGCACTAGATTCTTCACGCCTTTTTGATCTGGTGCGGATTCCTTCATTGATTTCGCCGATAATGAGATCTTTGGGATGATTGGACTTATGCTTCCAGTTACTGGTTGATTTGCCTGGTTGATGATCTCTTTCTTTATTTGAATCTTCATGAGCATCTTGATGTTGGACCTCCAGAGTCTGAGATGCTTCTTGAGTTGTAAGCCTTGAAAGGTCTGGAGTAGGTTCAGACTCTTCATACTGAGTCTGACTGGATTCATCTTTCGTTGAGTCTTGGAATTTGACATTGATTGATTCTTCCATCGACTGGCTTTTCTTGTTATAGACTCTGTAGGCCTTGCTTGATGTAGAATATCCAAGGAAGATGCCTTCATCTGATCTTTCTTCAAACTTACCAACTCGATCATTTGAATTTTTCAAAATAAAGCATTTGCAACCGAACACATGAAAGTATGAAACAATAGGCTTCTTACCTTTGAACAATTCATAGGGGTTTTCTCTAGAATAGGTCTTAGGAAGACTCTATTGATGATATAGCATGCTTTGAAACAACTTCAGCCCAAAATCGTGAAGAAATTTTACTTTCAATTAAAAGAGTTCTAGCCATTTCTTGAAGAGATCTATTCTTTCTTTCCACAACTCCATTTTGCTCTGGAGTATATGGAGAGGAAAACACATGATTAAAACCAGATTTATCACAAAATTTTGTAAAATCTTGATTTTCAAATTCACTTCCATGATCTGTTCTTATACTTGAGATAGCACATCCTTTTTCATTTTGAACCTTTTTAGCAAACTTCTCAAAGTACGAAAAGGTTTCTGACTTACTTGCAAGAAAATATACCCAGGTAAAGCGAGAGTAATCGTCCACAATTACTAGACAATATTTCTTACCTCCAATGCTCTGGGTTCTTGTTGGTCCGAAGAGATCCATATGCAGCAACTGTAGTACATGATTAGTAGAGACATGATTTATTGGCTTAAATGAATTTCTTACCTGCTTTCCCATAATACATGGTGTGCATGAATCAGACTTTTGGTATGGCAATTTAGGTAGACCTTGAACAAGCTTCTTTGATGAGATTTTGGCTAATTGCTTCATGCTGACATGGCCAAGCTTTCTGTGCCATAAGACCGCTTCATCTTGAATTGAAATTAGGTATTGCGTTTCATTTGGTTTTACATCAAGGAGGTAGATATTTCCATGCCTTCGACCCATGAAAGACTAAGTCAAGTCTTTACTAATTCCAGAACATATGCCTTCTTGAAAGGAGATCTTGAAACCAGTATCACACAATTGGCTAATGCTGAGAAGATTGTAGTTGAGTCCTTCCACTAGAGAGACATTGCTTATTGTGAGATTTTCAATTTTCACAGTTCCAAATCCCACAATACTTCCTTTACTGTTTCCTCCAAATGAAACTTTTCCACCATTTACTTGAATAAGCTTTATGAAGCAATTTGAGTCTCCTGTCATGTGTCTTGAGCATCCACTGTCAAGATACCACTTTACCTTCTTTTTGATAGAGACCTGCATTCAAAAGAGAGTCTCAAGCTTTCTTTGGTACCCAAATTTTCTTGGGTCCTTTGGTGTTAGTAGGATAAGCATTATTAGGCCATACTTTTTTAACAGGCTTCCAAACCATAGGACACTCTTTTTCAAAGTGATCCTGACTATTACACTTTGAACACCTTAGAGCATTTCGACCTACAGACTTTACAAAAACTTTCTTGAAATGATTTTTGTAAGCCTCTCTCGACGGTCTTTTCTTAATTCTTTCTTTTACTTTCGGAAAATCAATCAAGGGTATTGTTTCTACTGTCATACCTAGACCAGACTTATTGAAGTAAGGTCTTTGAACTGAAAGAACTTTTTCAAGTTTTTCAGACCCTATTGAAAATTTCTTTGAAATATTTGATAAGTCAGTTTTTAAGAGAGCATTTTCTTTTGAAAGATTATCTTCATTCTCTTTAAGAGTAGAAACATTCAAGTCTAAACTTTTCACTCTTTCTTCTAAAATGTTTTCCTTTTGTTTTAGTGCTGAGTTTTCCTT
Source organism: Eucalyptus sideroxylon x Eucalyptus melliodora (assembly GCA_016097485.1). Lineage (NCBI taxonomy): Eukaryota > Viridiplantae > Streptophyta > Magnoliopsida > Myrtales > Myrtaceae > Eucalyptus > Eucalyptus sideroxylon x Eucalyptus melliodora. The sequence goes on along the minus strand of CM027825.1, from coordinate 31,239,474 downwards.
TTTCAAATTGGAAATTTTTTTGAGAGAAGTCTTAAGACTAAAACATAGTTCCTCAATGTATTTAGAGACTTTGACAGGAATTTTAAAATCACTTACCTCAAATTCACTGTCTAAATCTGATTCAGAGTCTGATTCTGATTGTGCCATCAGACACAGGTTGGCATATTCCTCATCACTTTCTTCACACTCTGTATCGCTCCAAGTTTCGGCTTTGAGAGCTTTTCGAGACTTTTCAGCTTTTCCTCTCTTCTTCTTCAGAAGAGGACAATTGGGTCTGATGTGTCCATTTTTCTTACATTCAAAGCAGACTACATCTTTGTTTGATTCCTCATTATCAACAAACTTGGTTTGCTGTTTCTGAAAACTTTGTTTCTTTGAGTTGAACCTTCTTCCTTTTCTATTCAGCTTTCTGAATCTTCTTATCATAAGAGCAAGCTCCTCATCCTCCAAATCTTCTTCAGAGTCTGTATCATCAGAATCATCATTAGATTTTAATGCAATGGATTTCTTACCTCTTGGATCTTCGTCTTCATTAATTCGTTCCACTTCGTAAGACTGAAGAGTTCCAATCAGCTCGTCTACAGATAATGGCATAATTCTTTGTGTCTCTCTTATTGAAGTCTTTATATGATTCTAATCCTTGGAAAGTCCACGCAGTAGCTTGTTCACCTTCATGGGATCAGAAATTTTTGTCCTTGATTCTCAAGACCATTGACAATATCTGTAAAACGGCTAAACATGTCGTTATAGATTCTCCTGGTTTCATTTTGAAGGCTTCATATTGACCAAGGAGAATGTTAATCCTGGTCTCCTTCACTCGATATGTCCCTTCATAGGTGATATGTAATCTGTCCCAGACTTCTTTTGCTGTAACACAAGAAGATATTCTGTTATATTCAGTTGGTGACAAAGCACAATATAAAGAGTAAATTGCTTTTGCATCGAGTGCTTGTCTCTTATTTATCTCTTCTTGAGACATTCCGCTGGTCTCAACAGTTTCTTTCCCTCTTTCAGATACTGATGCAGCAGTATGTGTGATTCCTCTTTCCACAACGTCCCATTCCAGAGGATCCTTTGACCGTAGGAAAGCTTTCATCTTGTTCTTCCAGATGTTGTAATCCTTTCCATCAAAGTAGGGTGGTCTGGTATTGCTTTGCCCTTCCACCAGCCCTGGTGCTAGCATACTAGCCATGGATCTTTTACTCTTAAGTAAAACACTTCAAATAGAGTGAGTACACGAGCTCTGATACCAATTGATATAGCTAGTACAAGTACCTAGAGGGGGGGTGAATAGGTATAAAAGATTTTTCTTTATGTTTGCACAATACTTAGATAGTTGAAGGATTTGCAGCAATTAATAATCAATCGTAAGACTGAGCAAAGGAAAGAGAGAATTGAACACGCGGTTTATAGTGGTTCGGCTTGATTCAAGCCTACGTCCACTCTTCTGCACTGACAGCCTATTGGCTGGATTCCACTATGAACAAAGAGATGTTACAGTGTTGATCTTCCTTGATTTCTAGGTGTAGATGATCTACCACACTCGCTCAAGGTATCACTAAGTATAAACACTCTCTGTGTATACAATTTCGCTCAGAATGAATCGACTAATAATCAAGGTGCTTCAGACTCTGGAATTTTTCTATCGATCACGTTTTTTAGAAACAACTAGAACGTCTTCCTTTTATACTCCTTTATGCCATCATAGCCGTTGGCACTTACCAAAGGAATTCCTCCAATCTACCCGTTGGACGGAATCAATCAAGAATATCATTCGAGCTTTTTTAAGGAACCTGATGATAGCCCATCAATCATGTTCGCCCATACAATCAAGATCTTGGTTTCCAAGAATAGAACATTCCAAGAATATTTCGTCGACCATCGGATCTTCAATCGATCTAGATAAGAATAAAAGAATCCGAAATATTTATCCAACCAAGGGATCTTCTCCAGAGGATAGGATCGAATCCTCAACCATATACTTCGGCTCTGGATTTCCTTCGTCACACGGATTAGAAAGATTAGAGAATAGTCTTGAGTCTTGAGTCTTGAGTCTTGAGTCTTGTGATCATAAAGTCTTGAGTCTTGAGTCTTGAAACGTTTTGTCGGCTTCAAAATATTCTCGAAAGATTTCTCCAACACAAAGGACTACTACACCCGATCATAAAGTCTTGAAGAGTTTTAACAACCCGGAGCACATGATAAACGCCAATGGCAAAGAACTCGGTTTTCCATAATGTCTCAAATATCCTCGCATTGCCATCTCGTGGCATTTGGGAACTTTCTCCAAATTTCATGGAAACAGATTAAATCTACACAAGAAGTATCGGATTTTTATTAATACATGTCATTCGAGATCATTCAAAATAAAGATGAGGTACTAATGCATAAACATCGAAGACCAAAATTTCCAGAGCTTCATCAAGTTCGGGAGTGATATGGTAGAATGCAACTGCATCAAGCAACTCTGCATCAGGATAACATACAAGGATATCAACAGGTACATATTTGATTAACAGAGAGGTAGAACCTAATGAGCATACATGAAGCAGATTCAATTGAAAACACTCAAGTCAGTCATTTAGGTATAGACCATATCACATCTTCGGATCTTCACCAACATCAAAATCCTCAGGACACTCCAGCTGGCACACTAGCCTCTTCAAGGTTGGCACTGCAAATGGCCCTGAGTTGTTGTTGATGCTTCCTCTAAAAAATCCCTCCTCTTCATTTTGATCGGTCTCTAGTATGGAATTTGAAGCTTCTTAGACAAGTTAGCCAGACCTAGATCAATCATTTGATAAAACAATTCCATGTCAACAATAGGATTAGACAGGATGAAAACTAATTAGCCAATTCTTGAGCCTCTCGACCCAACTTGTGTCACAGAGCAGGCAAAAATTGTCCCAATTGTGCAAAATGTCATCTATATGGCTCTTTGAATCGAAGTCCAAAAGTAATCCTTGATCATTACATAGACCAACCAGACCTGGCACAAAAGCAGTACAAGTTTACCTTGCTTGATAATCTTTTAAAACAACAGTTCAACCACTGGTAATAAAAAGCTGATCAACAATCATACATCACAGAAAATTAGAAGGTGTTTCCTCTAAGCAGGATATCTTCCATTAGTCTAATTTGACAAGAAAAAACTCACAACGGAGTCCAAAACGGCCAAGGACTTTTCCAAAGAAAATATTAATCTCAGACGGAGGGAAAAATGGTTTTTGGGCGCAGTTTGCAATATTTAGTAGCACAAGATCATTTTGCCTTTAGATGAAAAATTCAATCCTTGGTTTTAGGAGAGGGAAACCGTTAAATCACTGGGTTACCGAGGTTGACAATTTCATTCATTGCCTTAGAAGCCGCGAATCTGTTCGCAATCTGCAAAAGCTGCCAAAGGAAGGATATATGAAGAGATAATGCCATGGTGCAGTCAACAGCAAGTACACATTGGCAAATCCGGAGTTTCTAAAATCAAGCAACTAGACCCTCAGTCGGGAGCAAAAGTATCACTCTATTTGCTTGCTCTGGCCCTAGGGTGAACAGTTTACGAGATGACCAATGCCTTCTATCGTACGTAGATCCACATTTTGGTTTACATCTTGATCTTGGCTGAAGCATCATGTCAGCTTCTATGACCAATTGTTCCACTCCTCCAATTATGTAAGACTATGAATTCAGAGAACGACAGAATATGATATTCCCACATTACTTTCGTAATTTCTAAAGACACGTGTTCCGGGAAGCTTTGGTATCGTCTCCAATGAGTCGCACCCAGAAATATCCAAATAAATCAAATCCAAGTTTTCAAGTCCCCGAAGTTGAGTTTCCTGCAGTCTCGTGACACTAGAGATCGTAACTTCTCATAGGCCAACAAATCTGGCAACATCTCCATTCATTCATCCTGTGATATTCATGTCCCTTAGAGATCTTGATTCCTCAACCCCAGCAATCTCCGTGACACAGAGAAAATACTTCAACGTGAATTTGTCTAAATTTTGAATTTTCGACAGGTTTGGTAGTCTTCCTAGGAATTTGCACTCATCTGTGTATATGTTTTGGCAAGACAAGAATCTCTCGAGGCTCTTGACACTATGTACATTGCAGCAACCATTGATCCTCAACTCTTATGGTCGCAAAGCATGATAGGTCAGGTAATCTTTCAATGGACCCACAACAACATATATACAATGCCTCTAAGAACTTTGATCTATCAAGACCTCGAATTTCCACTAGATTGTCACAACAACTAGCTGTTAATTTCTTGAAACACCGTACTTCTGAAAGGATTAGCCTTTCAATGGAATTGCAGTGTAATATATGTATCTCCTCCAAGAACTCCAAATTATCAAGGCTCTGAATTTCAACTAGATTACGGCAACATTCAACATATAATCGTTCCAGCCAATTTAATTGTGAAATGTCCAATCTTTTAATGGAACCACACTCTCCTATTGAAAATTTTTTCAAGTACCCAAATCCATCAAGCTTAGGCAATATTAACTTGGGAGAGGAGGCAACATAATGTTTTGAGGGTCTTGAGGTAAGCTCCGGAATGTATTCAAGTAGATTGCATCTAAAAAGATCAAGTACTTCCAGATTAATTAGGCAAGAAAGCTGGGGCAATTTGGGACTCTAACCAGAAAGCGTAAGATATTTTAAGTCGAAAGGAAGCTCTGCTAACACCCGGAGGTTGTCACAGCCTTTTAAGTCAAGCATTTTGAGAAAAGAAAGATATCAGATGCTTTCCGGTAGGTTCGACATTCGTGCATTAGTGATTTGGAGAATCTTGAGCGAAGACAAGTCACCAATTTCATTTGGATCCCCTTCCAGACTACCACAGTTCATGAGAAGTAGACTCCGCAATTTTTTCAACCTCCCAATAGCAATGGATAACTTTTCAATCGCAAAATAATTCATGTTCAAATCTTGTAAATTCTATAAATCCCCAATTGAGCTAGGGATTACTCTCAAAGACCGACAAACTTCTAGATTAAGGTGCAGGAGAAAAGAAAGATTCCCAATTGAGCTAGGGATATCCCAAATTGGGACAAACTTGGGCTTTGACCTTCTTCAGCTTCCTTAGTGAACTGATTGACATTGAAAGCTTTTTAATTCGAGTCCAACCTACATTAAGTTCTTTTAGTTCTTCTAATTTGCCCACTTGCTCTAGCAGCTTCTTGAGACAACAACACCATCTCAAGTCCAAGTAAACAAGTCTCTTGACTTTGCCAATAGAAGTGTGGATTAGCTTCGGTCTGGTACAAACCCATGAAAATAATCCACACCAAACGCTCGCTTAAAAACGGCATTTCAAGAAGCACTTCACGTATCTATCAACAACGGCTTATCAAGACTTTTTGTCCAAAAAAAAAAAAAAATCCTAAACTAAACAAAATATCATATATACCATTGCCAGCGAAAGTGCAAATTTCCATAGTGAAGGTTGCTGCATCAAATAGGAAACAAAGTCGGAGTCATATTCGGTCAACCAAAACCAAATTTTTAACATTCCTATTTTATCCTTTCCTTGGCCGACTGCACTAACACGGACATATAATTTGTGTGCCCCTCTCCATTTAATTTTGTTTTATGATCAAGAAGAGCCCGTGTACTTCACTTTATTGAAACTGAATTTTATTCTACAAGTTCAAACTCGAGATATATTTTAATACTATTCACTCACGCTGGCTATAGGATGAAGAATCTTACTAGATGACAAATGCCTTCTATTGTATGTAGACACATTTGGGTCTACATTTTGATCTTGGCTGAAGCATCAAGTCAGCTTCTTCAACCACCGTCATGACTCCTTCAACTATGTAAGACTAGGAGTTCAGGAAAGTATAGAACCCTGTCAAGGAAAACCTTCTTGTCAAAAGAAAATAGTGATGAAAAATAAGTTATGAATCTCAGAAGAAAAATGGTATTTTATGGCTTATTTACCTTTGTTAAGGAAACGTGGCTCGTCTCATTATTGTAATATGGGTATAAGATCTATCATATCATTATCACTGCAATATAATATTTCGATAGTCCTTCACATATGGCTGACTTTCATAATTTCTCATGATGTGTGTATTAGCTAACATCGGTATTGTTTGCAATGAGTCGCACCCAGAAATATCCAAATAAATAATATCCAACTTTTCCAATCCCCAAAGTTGAGTAAGTTTCTTGCAGTCTCGTACCACTAGACGTTCTAACTTCTTACATCCTGACAAATCTGGCAAAGTCTGCATTGATACACATCCTCTGATATTTATGTGTGTTAGAGATCTTGATTCCTTAATCCCAGGAATGTCTGTAATATGAAACGAATACTTCAATGTGAAATTCTCTAAATTTTCAAATTTTGACAGGTTTGGTAGTTTTTCTAATGATATGCATCCCGTTATGTATATGCTTCGGCAAGACAAAAAGCTCTCGAGACTCTCAACATCACGTAGATTGCGACAGTCATTCATGTTCAATTCTTTCAAGGTCCCAAAGCATGATAGGTCAGGTAATCTTTCAATGGACTTACAACAACATAGATCCAATGTTTCTAAGAACTCCGTCCCATCAAGACCTCAAATTTCGACTAGATTGTCGCAACCACTAGCTGTAAATTTCTTCAAACACCATACTTCTACAAGGATCAGCCTTTCAACTGACTTGCACTGTACTATATGTATCTCTTCCAAGAACTCCAAATTATCAAGGCCCTGAATTTCAACTAAATTATCACAATATTTAATGGATAATCATTTCAGATAATTTAATTGTGAAAGGTCTAATCTTTTAATGGAATTGCACTTTTCCATTGAAAACATTTTTAGACAATCTAATTGTGAAAGTTCTCGGATGTCTTCAAGTAGATCACATCTAAAAAGATCAAGTACTTCCAAGTGGATTAGGCAAGAAAGCTGAGTCAACCTAGGACTCCGACAAGAGACGTCCAGATATGTTAAGTTGGAAGGAAGCTCCGGCAGCGACCGGAGCTTGAAACGGCCCCTTAGGCTAAGGTTTTGGAGATAAGAAAGATTCCGGATGCTTTCTGGTAGGTTAGATATCGGCGTGTCAGTGATTTTAAGAATCTCAAGGGAAGACAAGTCACCGATTTCATTTGGAACCCCTTTCAAACTACCACAGTTTGCAAGAAGTAGACTCCGCAGTTTTTTCAACCTTCCAATAGCACCGGGTAAATTTTCAATCCCAGAATAATTCATGTTTAGATGCTGCAAATTCTGTAAATCCCCAATTGAGCTGGGGATTACTTTCAATGTCGGAAAAAGATTTAGTTCGAGGTGTTGGAGAGAAGAAAGGTTTCCAATTGAGCTAGGAATTTCTCCCACATGCCAACAAAGTGTGACAGTTAATTTCTCCAGCTTTCTCAGAGAACTGATAGCCGTAGGGACCTTTGTAATACCAGTCCAATATATATTAAGTTCTTTCAGTTCTTTTAATTGACCCACTTCCTTTGGCAACTGCTTGAGACGGTAACAGTTACACAAGTCCAAAGAAACGAGGCTCTTGACCTTGCCAATAGAAGGGTGGACTCGCTTCAGGTTGTAACAATGTCTCAATATGAGAACTTTTAACTCTGTGAAAGCTGAGAGATCAGGAGTACATCTTATATTAACACAATATTCAAGGTTGAGAACCTTCAGCCGTTTTGCCGCCTATACAAAAGAAAATAATGAGTTGATTGACAAAACAAAACAAACAAAAATCACAGATGATGTCTTTTCTCCATCTTACCATAATTGAACCCCATCCTCTCCATTGTTCTGTGATCCAGCAATCTTTCAACTCTAGCACCACTAATTTCGGCAGACGCAAATTGGTTGCTGGAAAAGATTGTTTGTTAAATATGGACAACCATTTCTTCTTTTTAACGTCATCCCAGCAAAGCCATCTCAATTCAGAAAACAGATTGTTAAAGTCTCCGCTTAAAGCCACCGACCTCAATTGAAGGAACCTTAAGCCTTGTAGCCTTTTAAACTGTTCATTCTTGTATGTCTGGAAATGGCGATAGTCTTTGCGAAGACAAATTGCCTGGATCCTTTCAGTTCCCTATGATAACATCAATCGAATGAATATCTGGATTGGCTATTTCTTTTTTCTTTTTTCTTTTTTAAACTGTGGACAATGCAATTGGTCATTTTTCTAACCATGTCGTATATGAATGTTGACACATAAAATCCCATTTAATTTTTTGATAATCTTTTGAAATTTAAACAATTTTTTTTTTAAATTTTGACTTGAAAAATCTAAGACAAACGGACCTAAATGTTTTGCATATGTTTGTTTGCATAATATTGGCACCATTTCGCTTTGCATCTTATAAGTCAAAAACTCTTCTTTGACTTTCCTTTTGAAACAGATCATTTAGTTAGTAGACGATACTGAAAAAATCCCATACAGCTTTGATTGACTTCAATAATTGTACTTTTGTTTTTACCCCAAACGTTTAGTTGATCGGGATGCTTTCCTAATAAGTTCTCTAGAGGTGTCTTAATGTAAATTGTTGGCGTTCATTTTTAGCATAAGTATGCTTTCCTAACAAGTGTTTTGGCTCGTTAACTTGGTCACCCTGCCGTCCCCGCCTCAAATTTGGTCCAGAGTATGCCCTCTCATGGTCGCAGCTGTGGAGGTCCGGCGCGCTCGATGACGATTGAGGACCTCTGTAGAGAGAGGACAAGGGGAGGGGAGAGAAAGAGAGAAAGGGGGGGGGGGGGGTGTGACGCTGTGTAACGTCAGGTGAGTGACGAGGGTGGAAAGGCAAAAGTTGGGTGTAGGATATGGGGTAGGGTTGGAGGAAAAAAATTGGTGTATTAAGAAAAGCGAAAAGGACAAGGCAATAGCAATGAAAGAAACAAAGAAAGAGAGATGAGAAAACTCACTCTATCATTTACTTAACCTAATCCATGGGATGAACAAGGTCAACCAAACACAACTTTAACAGCTACACTAAGATTTTCTAAATTTAATTCTTGAGGGGATTTCACTATCATATCTATTAAGAGGAAAGAAGAATGAGATAATATAGATGTAACTAGTAGAGGGAGGAATAGTTGTCTTCAAAATCAAAGAGGAGAGATATTATATCAAATATTGGTTTCCCAAAACAAAGGAGCACCGAAATAAATACGGCCGTCATAGAAAGCAAGCACTTTTGATACGTGTGAATTTGACACCTTTTGTTTGATTGTTAATTATTATAATTGGCACCCAGTATCTCTTATTATTATAGACCAAGAGCCCTTCATTAATTTGATATCTCATGCATATACTTCATGTCTATTTATTATTGAAGTCTTTCATATTACCAACCAATATGAAAATTACACTTTTTTAGTAAACGAGGATTTTAGTGTAGAATCATTAGTTAAGTGATTTCAAATTTGTTATAAATTATATTCTTGACATGCATAACTCAGGTCATTGAATTTGAATATTTAGAGATATTCTACTTGGCCATCATCGTGAGATAATATAGCTTTTTAATCCTTGGGAGTATTTGTGATACATTTAGTTGTCACCATTACTATATGTTGGACGTGAATTATGGATAGACCTTTTTACTCAAAAGCAGATACGTCTGTCCATACTAGACAAAAGATTAAATAGATCTGATTAAATATATGAAAATATGAGGGAGAGGGAAAGAAAAAGGAGGGTCATTCGTTACCTTTCCTCCCGTTAGTGCTCTAGAGGCTTCCTCGCAGTCCCACAATCTACTACGTCTCTCAGGCAGTCCTCCTTGGCAAATAATATTCCTTCCAAGATCTCTCAGTTGATCATGCATCCTTAACTTACCATCATTTGCAATTTTTATTAAGCACCTCAATTTCAGCTCTTCAATTCCTTGACTTGCATAAAATCCACAGTCTTCCCACATGTACATGGCAAATTTGCTCTCTTCACCGATAAAGAAACAAGCAATATCGAGAAAAATCTCCTTATGTCCTTGCTCTAAAGCATCAAAACTTATTTTTAATACCTTTTGGACATCTCTATCGGGTTCTTTTCTTAATTTTTCAAGCATATCTTGCCATACTTTTCGATTTGTTTTTCCATACAAGTATGAACCTATAACCTCCAGAGCCAAGGGAAGCCCACCCATAGTTGAAATTATATCACGAGAGATACCCTCAAAATCCTTCGAAGAACGGTTCATACGGAATGCATGTTTATTAAATAAATGCAAAGAATGCTTCTCGTCTATTTCATTCAATTCATACTTGAAGTCAACCTCAAATTCAGATTGATCAAGAATAGCTTTATTTCTAGTTGTAACAATGATGATACTTCCCTGACTAAACCAGTCACGTTCTTTAACCAAAGCATTTAATTGATCTTTATGATCTATATCATCCAAAAGTAGGAGAACCTTTCTTCCTTTGAATCTAGATTTGATCAAACTAATTCCATGATCAACTTTCCAAACTTGATGTTCGATTTGCAGTATTTCCTTAATTAGTTGATTTTGTAGATAAGGAATACCATTGCAATGAGCTATTTCTCGAACATCTGGAAGAAAGCTACAATGCACAAATTTATTTGACAACTCGTTGTAGATAACCTTGGCAAGAGTCATTTTACCGATCCCACCCATACCATAGATTCCAATCATTCGAGCAACATTGGCAGGAGTATCTACCCAATTCCTGATTTTGTTCAAATGATCACCAATTCCAACTAGGTGCTTAGTAACATCAAGTTGAAAATCATGTCGCAACTTGCTCAAAATAGTTGTGATAACTTTTTCTACTAGTTCTCCTTCATGCCTGTCAAACAACAAAATCCTGATAACTTTGTGGTTACACTTAATCTCATCAAAAGACACGTAAAATTTTTCCAAGATAAATGGCGCCAATCAACATGCAAGATGTACTGGTTTTATAAATGACAATGAATGATGAAGGTGTAGCAGTCATTTCATTTTTTTTCCCATCCTTTTCTGCCAGTAGATAGATCTTGTTGAAATAGAAAAAAAAAATGGTGCACCTGGCTCATTGTGAGAGTCTTTAGAAGTATAATATTTGTTATAAGGCTTAAGGTTGCTGTTAATTGAAATTTAGGAGGTCGATTCTTCTCTCTCTCTCTCTTTCTTTTTGGGTGGTTAAAAAAAGTTTCAGAGGAAGGGACCCTAATCCACAGCCAGGGCATTCCATATGCCTACATTGATTAACTTGTAGATCGCTTGCTAATGAAGGGTTAACAGCAGCGGGAATCAGACACTAACCTAAACATGGTAAATGTAAAGTGTCTGATTCTTCTGGGGGTGATCAAGCTTCGGAAGACTGAGCATTGGAGTCCTTTCTAGGCATGTTGTTTAGCAATTGATACTATTGGCTAGAGGGGTCGTCCTTTTTGTACCGGAGACATTTGTAAAATTCTTAGGCACTATGGGATACTTCGGTTTTAGGTGTTATTGGTTTGGTTCTTAGGGGACACATTGGGGAGTACTAGCTTTTGTTGTCTTTAGGGTATTATGGGTGTTCATTGGATATCCTGGCGATCTTTTGTGAGCTTGTAGTGAAAGTAGTTTATCCACATTTCATCACTTTTGCGTGAAATAAGAAAACTTACGTATAAAAAAAAAAAAATTCGGGAAAGTGCAGTACCCATTGGCAAATTTCTCAGATTCCCATCCATTTAAGTAACTCACTTCTATAAGTGCTCGCTGGCCTTCCCCAATTTCCTTTGCATCAAAATGCTCCTTGCACAAATGGAAGGCCTTCCCAAAATTTTGTTTTAGATACCGCACATATGATGGAGTCACTTTGTAGAAAATGGGCAACACGACGTGTGACGTGCTCTTCTTGCAATCCATGATTTGAATGAGCTCACGGAGGCACCATTTGCTCGAAGCATAATTCTCTGAGATGATGGGGATCGAAATCTTAGATTGTTTGATCGCATCAAGAATCTTTGAGCCAAATTCCTCACCGATTGGAATGCTTTTATCATCCCTAAACACGAAAATCGGTACAATCCCTGCATTAACTAGTCCGTGATAGAGGTGATCGGTAAATCCTTTTCGTGTATCTGAGCCTCTAAAGCTCAAAAATATGTCATGTTGATCGCTACCTCCTCCTGTGAATATAGGGGAGATGAAGGAAGGAGCGGATTCTATCCCAATGCGCTCTTTTTCTGCATTCTCTCTCTTTCTCTGACCCTGCCCTTTGTCCATGACAATCTGAGGGGAAAAGGTGAAACAAGTGATGCTTTCCTGCTGCGTAAAAGGATTGATAACTAGTCTCTAAGGACAAATATGAACACGGTATCTTTTGCCAAGCAAGAAAAGATTAACATGAAATCTTTAATTAATTAGTAATTATTGACTAGGAGGAGCTGCAGATAATTCTAGTCCTTGCCTTAACTTCTTTTGGACCTCACCCTCTAGTTAAGTCAAACTCTTTAGCTTGGTTCTCACTCAGGAATAACGTGTACATTAATTTCTTAATTGGACTATAAAATACTAAAATCTATGTACATGCAAATTGCATTCCCTTAAAAACATAAGCATAGGTTCGGTTTTCATTTGGTTATTGAAAATCAGAATTTAAATCAATTAAAAGCTGATCATTGAGTTGAAACGAAATTGGAAATGTGTGGGAGACGTGAAAAGAGGACCTAGCTGGTGATTATGAATGTGATATTATATTTTATTTTTGTTTGAAACTGTCATATTATTAATGAAATTGGCAGTGCGAGGTGGAGATGAATAAATAGTCATTGGTATCTCTCTTTTATGGAAAAATAGTTCAATCAATCCTAAACATATTATACGTATGGCAATTTAGTCATAAATTTTCTAATTTTCCTAATTTAATCCTTAATCTTTGTACAAATTCAAATGTAGTCATTCCAATTAATTTTTACCAGAAATTGCAGACGTGATGATGTATGGCGGGCAATGATTGGACCACCAAGTTAGCAATTTCCGGCAAAAATTGACCAGAATGATTATATTGGAATTTCACGCAAACATATAAATTTAAATCGACAAAATTGAAATATTCAATCTGTATAATAAGTTTAGGACTAATTGGATAATTTTCCAACCCACTCCTGCATGGCAATGATTCCATGTAAAAGAATTTCTTGAAAACTGATATGATATCAGCAAGCTATTTACTTCAAACTCTTGAATTTAAAAATAAAATAAAATTGAGTGATATATTGTCCGTAGAATAGAGTCGTAATTTTTTAGATGACACCAACTGAGCATAACGAATCAACGTTAAGTTAGTGATATATAAAATACTTGTCTACCTTCCTCAAGTTCTTTTCCAAGTCAATGTTGGCATATCATTTACCTCTTGAAAAATCAGTAAGCCAATGAAAAATGAAGTTTATAAAAATGGAAGACGATCAGTGATGAGAAAGGGTTAGAAGTCACCTAAACTCTTCTCCCCCACATTTACGTTTTCCAACTGCAGAACGCCACGTTCGAAAGGAAAAAAAGAAAGTAAACTCCTATGGGAAGAAAACATTAGAATAGTCGGTGGCTACAGTAAAAGTGAAAAATGCATGTGATTTCAAATAGAAGGCGTTACTTCAATTGCGAAATTGGCAACATAAACAATATTCAACCCCGACCTTCTCCAATGACAGCAAGGAATTTTCAACACAACAGTAGCTTTGCTTACTTTGAAGTTTTCTATTGAATTGAAACCAGCACAAGAAATAGTACAATTGTGAATTTTTCATAATTTTTGGAAAGCGTTTAATTTTTCTTTCATTTTTCAGAAATTAAGAAAATTGCCAATATAATGGAAAAATGATTTTCTAGACATCCAAAAATTCTCTATGATCCGTTCAGATAAATACTTGTTGTTGACAATTTTGATTCGTAGCCTTTGAAAGGTGTTGTAAGATTATTGAAGAGAATATACTGACATGATCGATATTTGGAAAAAATATATATTTTTTTCTGGAAAATGAATTTTATTGGATGTCTCTGAAGAGGCTCTGGAAAATGAATTATTTTCTGCAAAAATCGAGTATATTTTTATGTTTGGCGGCTTTAAGTAATTTTGGACCATTTGGATACGAATAGGGATCATGGAACCAAAATCAGCTGTAGAAGGGCATTTCGTAGTATTGTTGAACGTGCATTTCGGCTCGAGTCAGTTGTCCTTAATTTCAAGAGTGGAATATCTGATCAATGGCAATAAGTCATGTTTAGGGGCAGAGGAAACGTGTGGTTGGCCTATGTTTTCGTGACAAAGTGCATAGCATGGTCTATCAAAAGGAAAATCTGATGTTATGGCATGGCACACGATGTGAGAATAAAAGGAAAAAGTTAAACAATTTACAGTTTCATTATATCAATTTTCTTTTCTCACAATTTACATTTTTTTTTTCTTGCAATCTTCTATTTTTCTCCATATACGTTTTCACTTAAATTTGCACTCTGTTGAATTCCCACTTCGTGCACTTTGTGCGCAAGGTATGAATCGGTGGAGCGATCTCGGTTGCTCTAGGCACAATTTTTTTATTTTGACATTTGGTATGATTGATTTAATAAATTTGAGATCACAATATTAATTTTTCTTTTGCCAAAGCAGATTGTCCTCTTTAATTTTGTTTAAAATGTTGATCAATAAACATATCATTTATTTTCTCCATGATTTTGAACGTACGCTAAGAAATTGGTTTTTCACAAAAGAGCTAGAAGATGTGTGTGTGATCATGCACATTCATTATTCCGTAATGGACATGATAGGCGTGGCCAATACTTATCAATCAAAATAACTTGAAGTTATCAATGATTTGCTATGATTAGGAAGAGTTTCCTTAGAGCTCAACGATGTCACTCCCTAAAATCTCTCGTCCATGGAGAAGATAAGCATTTTCTTTTCTTTATTCCATTCCCCCATTTCTACAAGTGTTCTTGATACGACTTCATTCAAATTTGCACGTGAGAGAAGGTCACTTGCTATTAGGCCTTATCTCGGTGCTATAGACATATACGATCTCCTCTCATACTGTCACATCTTGTTTATGAAAATCCTTCCTTCATCGTGTCTAAAACATTTTAAATAACATTTTTAATGTAACCAAATACGTATTGATCTATTCACATAATGTAGAGGATGATATCTTGACCTAGAAAAGGATGGCAAAACATATTAAACAGAATAATCAAGTCGAAAGTTGGACTACACATAAATTTTCAACATTTGTTCTATTATCAGTTAACAGGTGAGGTTGGGGAAGATGAAGTCTCAACAGGTTGGCCCTATTTGGTCAAATAATGCAGTCAGGTGCAAGCAATTCCATAAAAACAATGTGCGGAGCATAATAAAGTGCAAGCCTGAAGTCTAGATAAAGCATGGACATCAGCCCCTTGATCAGACTAAATAATCATGGTTGGGCTTACCTGAAGAAGCGATGCAGAGATGAACTTATTGCAGTGAGTCTTGTGTTTGAGAATGAGTCAGTTTGGAGAAGATCAAGTTATGTCCAGTGTCCCGAAAGACAGTACAACTGGAAGGATCAACTTCACGCCTCAATCTAGAGTTATTAAACCAAGTATATCTCAGAACGAAAACGAGCATCTCAATGATTTCTGGTGTTTGGCATGGTGTTCTTACCTCTGAACAAGCAAAGAGGATCCAATGTGTTTATCCTCTTCAAGCACAAGGCCCCCCCTGCCCTTGAACAAGCTTTGCTTTTTCCCTTGCACCAAAGGATGAACCCAGACGGGCTTCGGCCATCGTACACAGGCAATTGTGTGGTGGATAGCGTTTCTTCGACGAGGCAATTTACTTCTTTAGCCCTTATTTTTTGACCAAGGCCCCCGAACAACCCCCTTCCTGGAAATTGGCAAGACTAACCCCACTGTAGACTTCCAGGATATTTTCCTAGTTCTCTTTGTAATTGGACCACGTGGCCGTTCAAATCAAAGTGGATGGTCAACCTTTTGCGACTCCGTACTTACGCTAAAGTCAAAGTCAAGGTGTTTACATTGGAAATTGAATTTTAAATGATGCCACTTTTTAAGGACTATGCGATATCAGATAACACAACGTTGGCGGAAATGAAAATAGACTCTAAAGTGTGTATACCACTCTTTAAAGATGTTATTGTCCTTAATATAGTAGGAGAAGAACAGAAAATAATAAACTTTGAAAAAATTCTCTTAATAAAACTTGTGTGAAAAGTTTAGTGATAATGAAATCGCTAGTGTCGCATACTTTTTCAATTTGTTCCATATCATTCTTGTACTATTTTTTTTTTCTGGCCAAAATAGTCACTAAATTATATATTAAATTTTTGCTCAAGTTATTCATTATGTTAAAATTGAAAATGGAGATGTTGATGTGGCAACCATATGTGCCACGTCAAAGTTGACCACCATGACGGAAATTCTAAGCCACAATAGTAGGATAATGTGAGATTTGGTAGGTCTTTCCTCTACAAGCACCTCCTTCCAGGAATTTTCGAAACATCCACTCCATTGCATGCTCAACCGGCTTATTCCCTCCTTTCTTGTAAAATGGCCTCCTTGGCATCATCTACTTCTCCAACCTTATACAACTCGGAGATGAACAACTCCCCTCCAAGATGCTTCAGTTTTTTTAAACTCCTTTAGCTTCGATCTGTTTTCGGTTTCCACAACAAACTTCAACAAGATCTGATGACCACAAGATAACCTAATACAATGTCATTGCTCTTAGGCTCCAAGTGTCTCCAACATGGACAAACTGTAGATTGATCTATTTCCTCCACGCCTTCTTGTATTCCGATGAGATTTTCAAACCTCACAGCATCAAAGCCTCTAGGCTGTGCAATCCAACAATTGATTCGGGAAGCCTTTTGATTTATGAAAAATTGAGATAGTGTAGAAGCCTCAATTGACTAATGCAATATGGTATGTTGGGATGCGATAGTAACTAAAGAAAACACTCTCCGGTACTTCATTTCTGCCAACAAGTCACATGGCACTTTTTGGGAGCACAAGAATCTATCATTATACCGAGGTTCCTTTTTAAATGATATGAAGCTCCTAAGTATCTTCATTTCGTGGAAGATTTAGAAAACAAAAGTCAGCAGACAATAGCACAACATAATTTTAATGTAGATCTCTTGTTAGAATTATAGAGTAGAGTGAAGAGATTAGAAGGGGCCCCTAATGGTTAAGCTGAGTTAGTTAAATGCTTGGCTGTGGATCTAGTAGATTACATGTCCAAATTATAGTGTCTCACACTTGTACTAATTAGGGGAAACGTGCTTGCACCTTCTAGAGCCTTATCTAATATACACGGATGAGAAGAATTATATGCATCCATACGGATTATTTCAGTTGAAAGGCTTGGCTACCTCATGTTATAGGAAAAAGGGGATTAGAAGGTAAGTATAGTAAATGACTAGATTAAAAAGAGAAAAAACATAAAAATTTTGGTGGCCGGAGAAAGATGACAATAAATGACAAGCCTTTTGAACCGATCTATCAGGTGAAGAAAGAGAAAGTGAAAGGACTTTACCAACATAATAGCTTTTGAGTTACTGTGAGAATAATGGCTTGTTGTGAGCCATACATCCCTAAATGAGTCGACCCCACAACAATTTGAAATTATTTGTTGTTTGATTTTTTTGGTGATCCAAACTAGACTCTTATTATCATAGTAGATTAAAGAAGGTCATCCAATCATTTCTTAAAGTGAAAAGCTTGAGGCTCGACTACATCCCTCGGGAATGGATTTTGAAAGCCTGAAGGAGGAGTATTTGTCAAATTCTGATAATTGAAGATTCCTTCCCAAGTTGGAATTTAAATGGGAGGTTTTGCCTATTTGCTGTCTTTCTTCCCGTTGAAAGTGTTTATTGCTTATAAACGGCGTAAAGGAGGGAATCATGGAATTTTCTGATTATCTTTAAGAATATGATAATCGATCATTAAACAGGAGACGCGGTCAAGGAAATTCTCCTTGTCAATATATATCAACATAAGAACATGGCTTATCACATCCTTTATCTCCAGAACTGGACTTTTTTTATCATCCAAATGATGTTCGAATTCTTCAAAATTCTCTTTGAGACGTGTTCCACTTGATTTTGATATTGTTTATAATGAAATGCGTCTACATATATCCAGATAAACTAGATACAACTCTCCAAGCCCCCGAAACTGAGTATAGTGGGTAAGTCCCATGCAGTCACGTGCAAATAGAAATTGTAACTTCCTACGTGCCGATAAATCTAATAAATTTTCCATTGTTTTTCATCCCAATGATATCCATAAACTTTAGAGATTTTTGTGAATTCCTCGAGCCCAGGAATTTCCAGAACTCTATGAGCATCTACTATTGTGAATTTCTCTAGATTTTTTACATTTCGATAAGTTTATATGCTATGTCACATGATTTTTGTGCCCTCTCAGTTTTAGTAATTGTGACACTATGTTAAAGGCGACTTTACAGTTAACCTACTTTTTGCACGTACCTAGTAATTTCGCATATAAAAAAGTTGACTTTCTATAGATTAAGTTTTCGGAAAAGATTATTATGGCATAATCAGTTAAGTTGACTTTCTACATATTAAGTTTAAAGAAAAGATTATTAATTGGCATAATCAGTTAATAAGTAGTGGATATGATTTGATTAAGGAAAATGTGCCAGTTTGGATTTTTTTTTGTGATTTTTTAATTATCTTTTTCAATATCTCAGCCGATAAATTCAAAAGATAAAAAATAAAAATCTAGAATATAATGCAAAAAACGAAAAAGAATATAATGCCAGTTTGAAGGCCCACCTCCCGTACGCGCTCGGCGAAGGTGGCAGAGTGATGGACACCGTCCACACGTTCGTCTCTCCCTCGATCCATTTGCTTTCACGTTGCTCTCGCACTTGCCCAACCACTGCTGGAGTGAGGAATTCAATGGATCGAACTGAATGCGTGGCCTTTGTGACGAACAAATGCTGAAATGGCGGGATCGGTGGTAGCCGAGGATGCTTTATCCTACTTGGGGAGCATGATTCGGATGAATCCTTTGCCTTTCACCTCCCTGTTTCCACCCAACTCTTGGGGGTCGTGGCCACGACGAAACTTTACGCCTCCGCCATTGACATGATCGAGCTGATGGATTCGGAGGGAATGGCTCCCATCGTTTTTACTCGGAGCATTTTGATGAGTTGCCTTCGCCAATTTAAATGGACGAGCTTGTACTAGAACCCACAAAGTGTGAGCTTTGACACTTTGACCAATGGGTTCGTTGGAGATGGTAAAATTGCGGAAACCATGAGCTCGGCTGATGAAATGTTGGCCTGATGAATCAAGGTAGATATGACCACGTGTAGAGCCATAGTGACGGATTGTGCAGAAATGGCAAGGCTAGGAAAGCCGTTCGATTGCCGAAGAATTTGGAAGACAGAGGCTGGGAGCTAGATGTGATCATGTACACAACGATCATAGGAGGCACCGGGACAGAGGCTTTGAAGTTCTATAATACTATTACTGATGCCCAAATGTCATCCCTTGCTCAACTCGCATAGGTTAGTGGAAAGAAGCAAAGGTTTTGTTGGACAAGCTGATGAGCAATGGATTCTGGCCACATGTTTTCACCTGTAACTCCTTAATCCAAGGCCCATGCTGTGGTGGCCACTGGGAAGAGGCTTCAGTTGCGTTAACTGAGATGCTGCAAAGAGGAACGATGGCAGATGTTCGAACCATCAGTATCATTGTGGATGCACTTTGCAGAGTGGGGTGGGCAGGGCTACCCAGGCAAAGTGCATCTTTGATCTGATGATCTGAGGAGGATTTACACCCGACCTAGTTGCATATAATTCATTGCTTGGTGATTACTGTTATTAAAATTAAATGGATGATGTGTTATAGATGAAGTCAAATATTTGTTTTTAGGGGCTTTTTTGTCTTTTCTATTAGATTTCCTTTTAGGTTAAAAGTGGTACCTATATATTAGCGATGGCAAAACCCTAGCCATCAAAATGCTGAAAAAGGAAATAGAGAGGCAAGAAAAAGAGAGATGAAAAAAGTGAGTTTTTTCTTGATGAGGGTTCTTAATTTCTTTGTGCCCTGATCTTGAGAGAAGATCGTCGTTGTATTCCAACTTTTCGAAGTCTAGTGGATTCGCAGAGTCCCTCTGCACGAAGACGTAGCCTGTGTTTGGGTGAACTTCAATAACAAATTTTCTGGCGTGTTCATCTGATTCTACTATTTTATTACTATATTATGTCTGGTGAATTGTTTGCGAGCGTTATTTTTCTGGAATCGACGTGCGATTTCGTAACAACTGGTATCAAAGCCTGGGTTCGCTAATCGAGAACATCGAGGGTTTTTCGGTGACGTTCGATTGAAAGCAAACAGGATGGCAGAAGATAAAATCAGAATCGATAAGTTCAATGGGGAGGATTTTGGATGGTGGAAACTACAAATAGAGGATTATCTTTATCAAAAAGATCTCTATGCATCACTTGAGAGTTGGAAACTCGAGATGGCGGAAGTGGATCCAACGCGACAGCGAGATGGAAAATTCTTGATCGAAAGGCATTAGGTGCGATTCGTCTAGGGTTGACAAAAAAAACAGGATACCACATCACGAAAGCAAAAACTACAAAAGAAGCCATGGATATTCTAACGAATATTTTTTAGAAGCCGTCCACATCAAATCAGGTATTTTTGCTAAAGAAACTGGTTAATATGAAGTTATCGATAGAGGTTACGTAGCAGAGCATATTAATAGTTTCACGCAGGTCACGGGTCAATTGGAATCCGTAGGCATAAATTTAGACATGAAGCTTCAAGCTTTATTATTTTTATGTTCTCTTCCAGAAAGTTACAATACCGCAGTGCAGGGAATTTCGAGCACCATGAATGATGATTTAACTCTTGATGATGCTGTGAGTAGTATCATGGATGAAGAGATGCGAAGGAAAGTCTCAGGTGAAGATAATTTTTCTGCGTCTACATCTTCAACGGCACTTGCAGTGGAGAACCATGGAAGAAGTAAAAGTAGAGGAAATTTCAGCGGTCGTGGCATATCACAATCAAGGGGTAAGAGACAGGTTGCAAAAGATGAGTATTGGTTTTGTCACAAAACCGGACACCGGAGGTTTCAGTGTGAAGCCTACAAAAAAGAAGCAGCAAGATGAGAATCAAGGTGCTAATGTAGTTAGCGATGAATCTTTGTTAGATAACTTGTGTTTGTCTGCAGGGTTTGACTTGACAACAGATAAATGGTTTATTGATTCTGGCGCTTCTTTTCATTGCACCTCGCAAAGAGATATATTTAATGATTATGCCAGTGGAGATTTTGGACAAGTGGTTGTAGGAAACGGCCACATGTGTCCAATTGTTGGGAAATGAACCGTGACATGAACATCTCGGGTGGAGGACGTCTAGTTTTACATGAAACTAGGCATATTCCGGAATTAAAGAAAAATCTAATTTCAACCAGTAAACTTGACCAAGAAGGTTTGGTAATAACCTTTGGCTGCGGAAAGTGGAAGATAACCTCAAGGATAAGAGTAGTAGCAAAGGGAAAGCGTACGGGTACACTTTACCTTCTCCAATGAGACAATATCAATGATATGGTTGCAACTACAATGGCTACAGGTAATTTATCTACTCTTTGACATTATCGTTTGGGACATCTTGGTGAAAAAGGTGTAAAGCAGTTACACTCGAGGAAATTACTTCCGGGTTTACAAAAAGTTGAGTTAGATTTTTGTGAGAGTTGCATTTATGGAAAACAGAAAGCCGTTAGTTTTCAATTAAATGGACAACAAAATAAAGGCCAAAAGCTAGAGTTGGTTCATATTGATGTATGGGGACCTACTCAGAAACTCTCTTATGGTGGTAAGAGATATTTTGTCACATTCATTGATGATGCAACAAGGAAGATTTGGGTCTATGCTCTTAAAGAAAAATCAGAAGTATTCGAGATGTTCAGAATGTGAAAGACCATGGTAGAAAAAGAAACAGGTTATCAGATTAAAGCTCTGAAATCTGATAATGGTGGTGAATACACAAGTAAGGAATTTGCAGAATATTTGAGTCGAGAGGGCATACACGAGTTAAAGACTGTTCATAGAACTCCTCAAGAGAACGGTGTAGCTGAAAGAATGAACATGACTATTCTAGAACGTGCGAAATGCATGAGACTACACGCGGGTCTCCCGCTACATTTATGGGCTGCCACAGTTGATGCAGCTGTTTATCTTATCAACAGAAGTCCATCTAGTGCGTTGGATGGAGAAATACCACAAGAACGGTGGTTAGGTAAAAATATCAGTTATTCATATCTAAAGGTGTTTGGTTGTATTGCATATGCTTTGATTGACAGGGAGGATAGAAAAAAGCTTGATGCTAAGTCCCAGAAGTGCGTCTTTATCGGATACGGTGGCGATGAGTATGGCTATAGACTTTGGGATTATGAGAATAACAAAGTCATCCGCAGTGGCAAGGTGGTATTCCATGAAGAAAAAATGTACAAGGATCATTAGACAGAGACAGAGCATGAGAAAGTAGTACAACCGGAATATGTTGAATTAAACACAATGCCCGTGAAATTGTTTCCAGTAGATCAAAGTTCACCTGAAAGAGAGGTTCAAGATGAGCCTATTATCAGTGAAGAGGTAGTTCAAGAAGAACACAATGATTCGGAGCAAACGAATGACCCTGAAGTACCTGTCTTGAGAAGGTCTACACGTGTGAGAAAGCCAAAGGTAATTTTTGATCCATCAGCTAATACTGTTCTAAACCATGTCTTACATACAGATTCGGGAGAACCGGAGACTTACGATGAGGCAAAGGCGGACACGTCTCACTTGCAGTGGGAGTGTGCTATGAAAGACGAGATGAGCTCGTTACTTCAGAACAAAACTTAGGAGTTGACCAAGTTGCCCACAGGTAAAAAAGCTTTATTAAACAAATGGGTGTACAAGGTTAAAAATGAAGCAGATGGTAGTACTAGATACAAGGCGAGACTTGTAGTCAAGGGCTTTTCTCAAAAAGAAGGGATCGACTATTCTAAGATATTTTCACCTGTAGTGAAAATGACATCAATTTGAGTTTTGCTGAGTATAGTTGCAACAGAGGATCTTCATCTTGAGCAGTTAGACGTAAAAGCAGCGTTTTTACATGGTGACTTAGATGAAAAATTATACATGACACAACCTAAAGGTTCTGAAGTCAAAGGTAAGGAGCACATGGTATGTCGCTTGAAGAAAAGCTTGTATGGCTTGAAACAAGCTCCGCAATGGTACCTAAAATTTGATGGTTTCATGCAAGAAAAAGGATTTGCACACTGTGAGTCTGATCACTATGTTTATTTTCGCAAATATGATGATGGTGACATTGTGTATCTATCTTTATATGTGGATGACATGCTGGTGGCTAGTTTCAATATGAAGAGAATTGTAGAATTGAAGAAGATGTTATCATCACAATTTGCTATGAAAGACTTGGGAGAGGCCAAGAATACTTTAAGCATGAAAATTGTCAGGGACAAGAAAAATAAGAAATTATGGTTGTCCTAGAAAGACTATGTGAACAATGTGTTAAAGAGATTTAACATGAACAAGGCAAAACCAGTTGCAACTTCTCTAGTGAGTCACTTCAAACTTTCCAATGATATGTGTCCAAGCACTCAAGCTTTGAAAGATGAGATGGCGGTAGTTCCATATGCATCAGCAGTGGGGAGTTTGATGCATGCCATTGTGAGCATGAGACCAGACATTGCACAAGCAATGAGAGTTGTGAGTCGATATATGTAGAACCCAGGCAGAGAGCATTGGAATGCAGTGAAATGGATATTAAGATATCTAGCAGGTACTTCCAATTACTCACTTTGTTATGGTGGTACATCTCTAGAGTTGCAGGGTTATGTAGATGCAGATCATTCGGGTGATCGAGATAGTGATGAGAGTACCACTGGATATGTCTTTACAGTTGTAGGTACAGCAGTGAGTTGGGTATCTCAACTACAAAAGATAGTGGCTTTATCGACGACAGAGGTAGAATATGTAGCGATTACAGAAGCCTCCAAGAAAATCATGTGGTTACAAGATTATATGGAGGAGTTACATCGAAAACAGTCAGTCAGTACACTGTGGAGTGATAGTCAAAGTGCAGTGCACTTAGCAAAGAATGCAGCTTATCACTCAAGGACTAGACATATCAAGAAGCGTTATCACTTTATCGAGTCAGCATTGAAAGATAATGAGTTAAAGTTACGTAAGATTGATGGTTCGAAGAATCCAGTGACATGATGACCAAGGTAGTAGACGAGAGAGAAGCATATTTTCTGTACTACTACTATTGGTATTACTCCATATTGATTGATGAGGAGTATCGCAGAGGCACAAGTTTTTCAACTACTATTTTTGGAAGAGGATGGATGCAAAGTTGCTTGGTGCTTTGGTATATTTGCCTTCAAGTGGGAGTTGTTATAGATGAAGTCAAATATTTGTTTTTAGGGGCTTTTTTGTCTTTTCTATTAGATTTCCTTTTAGGTTAAAAGTGTTTCCTATATATTAGCGATAGCAAAACCCTAGTCGTCAAGACACTGAAAAAGGAAATAGAGAGGCAAGAAAAAGAGAAAAGAAAAAAGTGAGTTTTTTCTTGATGAGAGTTCTCAATCTCTTTGTGCCTTGATCTTGAGAAAAGATCGTCATTATATTCCAACTTTTTCGAAGTCTAGTGGATTCGCAGAGTGCCTCTGCGCGGAGACGTAGCCCAAGTTTGGGTGAACTTTGATAACAAATTTTCTGGCGTATTCATCTGATTCTGCTCTTTTATTACTATATTATGTCTGGTGAATTGTTTGCGAGCGTTATTTTTCTGGAATCGACGTGCGATTCGTAACATGATGCACCCGCTACATTTCATTTGATGATTGCGCAAAACTGCTCACTTTCTCCCACAACCAGTCTAACATTTCATGAATGTTAGAGAATGGATCAGTCCCTGATGTTGCCACCTATAACTATCTCGGTGGTGGCTTTTTCTTCATTGAACTGCCTCAGGTTGCACACTATTTGTTTTACAAAATTCTAGCTGGTAGCAAACATTTAAATCAACAATAATCAATAACGTTAGATGATCTTTATAAATGCCACCAGGTTCATGAGGCAATTGCTTTGTATAGACAAGTGGAAGATGGAAATGTCCATATCATCAGCTATACCACCCTTATTAGCGGCTTGTGTGGCAGGGGAACTTGAAGATGCGATAGAACTCTCCAATGCTTTGCCGAAGAAAGGTTTGCAACATGATGCTTTGTTATTTGGTGCTATAATTGCAGGGCTACGTAAACCAACCAAATGAGTGATGCCTATGAACTGCTTCAAGAAATGAAAGAGAAGCTGCACTCTCCACCCGAGCACTGGTTAAAAATGGTCAGAAAATGAGGGTGATGCATGGGTCGCACAATATGGTTGAGAGTGACTGTATATGGTAGAGAGTTCTTATCTCAATGAGAGATGATTGGAGCGGCTGCATTGATCCTCAGTTCTGTCTGTTTTGACTATATTTGGCAAGAAGACCTAAAACTAGCTGAAAGTTGTATGCATGGACTTGAGAGAACACCAATACAAACATGGTCCAGATTGTGTTGATCTGTGAGTCTCCTCCCAATGGAACTCTTGTTGGTTCTTCATCACCATCTTCAAAACTCTACCAAGCCACAACAAAAGTTTTTCTTTACATCTGTTTTCTCATTGAACCTCTACGCTATAAATCTTCATTGTGGATTGATCATGGTTCATATCTTTAACTGTGTTTCTCCAGTAAGGTTGCTATAGATTTAGCATTTCTCTACTCGCAGAAGATAAAAAGGTACATGTGATGAGAAAATTAAGGCACTTATGTAATAGAAAGTAAAAAGGCACTCATGCCTAATTTCTCTTAAATTCCGTTGGAATAGGAAGACCAGAAAAGAAAGGTCGGAATTCATTTTATGATATCCTTATGATGCTGATGGTATGAGAGTATGAAAAATGAATCTGCCAAGCTACAATGAGAGCTTTTCTAACGTCTGTTTTGCCATTTAAAATTTTTGGCTATTTATTCTAGTAATAGATTGACCACGATTCTTTCCTTTAACTGTCTTTTCATGATAGGCTTGCTGTAGATTTTATTATGTTTTAACTTGCAGAGGATGCTGCAATGACCCACACACCCCCTTAATCTTGAGACATTTATATTCTCAGGACTCTGATAAATTGCCTCTTGCCACTTGAAAAGATTTCATCTTGGCTTGTGTTTTGAATATAGTCTTCAAGCTTGGACTCGAACCAGATGTTGTGAGCTTGCCCCTTCGGTCAGTGGACTTTAAGGAAAAGGTTAAATTGCACAAGCCATGAAATAAGTTCAGTCGATGAAATGCTTCCCAAAGGATATATAGTGGAATCATGGCTGGGGGCCCGTGCAACACTGCAAAGGCCGTCAGATTTGTAACAAATTTAACAGAAAGAGGCTGCAGGCTTCATCTGATCAAATGCAATGACAGAAGGAGGCTCCAGAGGCGGGTCACAGGCTTGCTGTCCCCAAATGCAAAATAATTTTACAGAGAGGCCGCCAGCTGTAAAAGACCATTGGATTGATTAGGCAATGACTTGGAGGCGACATTTTTAGGGGCAACTTGCACATATGAAATGCTGGTTTTGGCTGATATTTTGGAACTGAAATCTAGACAAATGACATTTACCTGGAATTGCGCGAGATTTTTCTTTCAATCAACATTTGATTTGGTCCCATTCTACTCTACTTCCGCCCATTTCTAATAATACTCCAAGAAACAGAATTTGTGCCGCTCCCAGATTGAATGTAGTGCAGATGAATTTCTACATGTTGATGCCAAGCATGTCATACAGAACTGAATTTAACATCTCCAATAAGAGGTTTGAGAAACTCTCCAACGTCTACAGGATTTCTTGAGCATTAGTGCTGCCTGAAATTATTTTTCTAAACTTGCAAAAATCCCAACATGTGCATAATTGATCAGCTGACGATTTGCTAGGATGCCCAATTATCAGCTGGATGATTGTAATAATGATTCATCAAATCAGGGACCAGATGGGCTGTGAAAGTCTACTGCAGTCCTAACTGTGTGAAAACAACGATAACAACCTCCATGAACGGCTTCAATGTGAATAGCTGCTTCAAAAACTAATCAACCGTAACTACAACAGGCAATTAAATAGCTCATATAAAGAATGGCCTGAGGCAATATATTTGCAAGGTATGGCATCGTTTTTGTTATATTGTGTCTCAAGTTTGAGCCCGTTAAATTAATATGCATAAGTTTGACCGACTAAACAAAGTTCAAGGGAGACTTTGTGATGTCTTCGAATTTTGTTCCGGCGTTAATCCCATGTCTTCGTGCGTATGCGTAGAAGGAAGAAGCCAAAAGCTGCATGGGGTTTTATTCTTCAAGCATGCAAGCAAAGTCAGAGAAGAATTATCTTCTGCCGAAAAGGAAGGGATCAACAATTTTCTACATTAAATAAAGGACCCACCACCTGCTGCAAGTGCATGAAGAAGACGCCATTAAATGCATGCACATGGCCATGCACGTAGAAAACTTGGTCAACACTTGTGGCTTCAGAAGACTCCTTCGCGTACGCTTGCTTTTCACCGGGAACAAGAAATTTGAAGACTGCAGCCCACCTTCTTTTACGGATCAATGGCACACGTTTCTGACTATTATCCCTCATCTCTTCCGCCTCATTAAATGCGTGCCCATGCACATGCACGATCTGCATGCATGCCTACAAATATGGTGGGCGTTCGGTGCCGATTGCGGCTTGTCTTGTGGGCGCCTGCGCTGCAGCATTTAATGAGGCCATTTATTTGTTTTGTCTTGTCCTCTGCCGTTCTCCCTATATAAGGAGAAGACGTCTGAAGATGCAAGTAGAGCGAAAACAAAAGAGCTCGGCAGAGAGCGAGAGAAACGAGCTTGAGAGAGAGTGAGAGCTTGAGCTCAGAGAGGGTTTGTGCGGGAGTTGAGTCCATTGAGTTGTTTTGTTAAACACCGTGGGTATCGGGTATAAAGTAGGGCTGGGAAACACTTGAGTGCATGTGTGATTGTAATCCTGTAATTCTCCGATTTATAGTGGATTGATTTGCTGGCTCTCCCCGTGGACGTAGGTTCCGACATTCGGACCGAACCACGTAAATTTCTGGTGTCCTTTTAATTTTATTGTTCCTCATTTTATTTCGATCGATTTCTATAGCTCCCGACATAATTGCAAAATTCCGATCCGCTTCCGCTGCGACGCCAATTAATTTACAACAATTGGTATCAGAGCTAAGACTTTGCAATTATGTCTGGAGCAAAAGTAGAAATTGAGAAATTTAACGGGAGGAACAACTTCGGGTTGTGGAGCGTCAAGATGAAGGCGCTATTAACAACTCAAGGATTAGCCAAGGCATTGGAGGGCAAGGCTCAGTTGCCCGAAACAATGCAAGATGCTGAGAAGGACGAGCTGATGGAGAAGGCCATGAGTATCATCCTGTTGAACTTATCGGATGAAGTGCTAATAGAGGTGGCCGAGGAGGAGGATGCCGCAGCATTATGGGCTAAACTTCAGGCCCTCTATGTAAAGAAGGGTTTGAACAATCGCTTATATATGCTGAAGAGAATGTTCCAGTTTCGATATACTGAAGGTACGTCCATTAGATCCCACCTAGATGAGTTTAATAAACTCATGATGGACTTGAAGAATGTTGGCAAGATTTTAGACGATGAAGAACAAGGCATGATGTTGTTGGCGTCTCTACCGGAGTCATGGGAGCACTTTACTGACTCCTTGTTACAGGGGCGTACTACGATTACCTCAGAGGAGGTAAAATCTGCCCTGTTTTCAAAAGAGTGGCAAAGAAAGTTGCGTGATGACAGTCTAACGCAAGATGTAGCGCGTGGACTGGTGATTCGAGGTAGAGACCAACATCGGAGGCCTAGCAACAGAAGCCAAAGCAAAAGCAGGTCGAAGTCGCGACATAGAAAATCAAAAGGTCGCGTGAAGTGCTTCGAATGTCACGAGGAGGGGCACATAAGGAGAAATTGTCCAAAGCTAAGAAATAAAGGTGTTTGGCAAAATGCCACAAGCAGTGTGGCGAATGTTGCCGAGGAGAGTACCAGTGATGCCGAAGCTGTCCTATGTGTATCTACAAGTTCGTCAGGAGACGAATGGGTGCTAGATTCTGGATGTTCCTATCATATGACTCCTCACAAGAACTGGTTCACTACCTACCAGACTGCAGATGGTGGTAGAGTTCTTTTGGGGAATAATGCAGCCTGCAAGGTTGTGGGGATAGGAACAGTCCGGATCCGAATGCATGATGGCATAGAACGGACGTTGACAGACGTAAGGCACGTACCGAAGCTCAAGAAGAGCCTTATTTCTTTGGGAACACTCGATGACCTCAGGTGCAAATACACAAACTGAAGGTGGAGTGTTAAAGATCTCTCGAGGTGCCTAACAAAGTGATGAAAGGGAAGAAGGCGAATTCTCTCTATCATTTACTGGAAGAAACCGTGATCGGAGTTGCTGCAGTTTCATCAGGTGAGTCAGACTCAAATTTGACTCAATTATGGCATATGCGATTGGGACACATGAGTGAGGCGGGTATGACGATGCTTTGAGTGAGAAGGGGTTGCTTTGAAAGGTCGGAAGACGGGAAAGCTGGACTGTGTGAGCACTGCATTTTCGGGAAGCAGCGTCGTGTTAAATTCGGCACAGCTCTACATTCGACCAAGCAACCAGTCGAATACATTCATTCAGATGTTTGGGGACCGTCTCCAGTTCCATCGAAAGGAGGTGCCAGATATATGCTGACATTCATCGACGATTACTCAAGGAAGGTATGGGTGTACTTCCTGAAGCACAAATCTGAGGTATTTGATCGGTTCAAGAATTTTAAGGCATTGATTGAGAAGCAGTCAAGTAAACAAATCAAGTGCTGAGAACCGATAATGGCATGGAGTTACGTGGTAAGGACTTTACCGAGTTACGCCAAAAGGAAGGGATTGTGAGACACCGCACGGTTCCCGGGACACCACAAAGAGAATGGCGTAGCGAACGGAAGAACGAACTCTACTTGAGCGAGCTCGGTGCATGCTTTCGCATGCGGGATTGAGCAAGGAATTTTGGGCCGAAGCAATAAATATGGCGTGTTACCTGGTTAATCGATCTCCATCTTCGCTATCAAGTGGAAGACTCCGAGGAAGTATGGTCGGGGAAACTCCGTTGATTACTCCGGATTACGAATATTCGGATGTCCCGCGTATGCTCATGCGAGAGATGGTAAGCTTGAGCCGAGGGCGAAGAAGTGCATATTTCGGGTTATGCACAAGGGGTGAAAGGCTACCGGGCGTGGTGCACCGATCCCAAATCACCCGGTTTTCTATTCGGCGAGAGATGTGATCTTCGACGAGACTGCAATGCTTCAAAAGAGGAATCTTGAGACTCAACCAGCAGAGCAAACGGATCATGGTGTCAGAAGTGAGGTGGAGATTCAGGCGGAGTCTCCAAAGACCTCAGAGGTAACAGATGAAGAGATTGCGGATGAGGCCACAACTCCTAAAGACGGTGATACTGAACAACCAGCAAAGCCACAACACAACATAGCCACGAGCAGACAAAGAAGGCAAATTAAACCACCGGTACGTTATGGTTATTCTGATATTGCCTATGCATTAACTGTAGGTGATGAGGTGGAGATGGATGAGCCTTCATCCTATTCTGAGGCGATGGCTAGTGCTGAGTCATCACAATGGCTAGAGGCTATGAGTGAAGAAATAGAATCACTCTATCGGAATCAGACATGGGAGTTGGTCAAAGTACCCAAAAGACAGAAAATTGTCGGATGCAAATGGGTCTACAAACGGAAAGAAGGCATTCCTGGTGTAGAGGCAGCCAGGTTTAAGGCGAGACTTGTTGCGATGGGGTATACTCAACGAGAGGGCATCAATTACAATGAAGTGTTCTCTCCTGTGGTAAGGCATACCTCTATCCGTATATTACTTGCCTTAGTTACTGCACATGATCTTGAGCTGGAGCAGCTAGATGTGAAAACGGCATTTCTTCATGGTGAATTGGAGGAACAAATTTACATGAAGCAGCCTGAGGGATTTGCTATTCCAGGTAAGGAAGACCATGTTTGCTTATTGAAGAAATCTTTATATGGACTGAAACAATCTCCTAGACAATGGTATAAGCGTTTTGATGCTTTCATGACTAGTCAAGATTATTCGAAAAGTCAATTTGATAGTTGTGTTTATTTTAGGAGATTGGAGGATGGGTATTTGATTTATCTGCTATTATATGTTGATAGCAGCTAAACATATGTCTGATATTGATGTGTTGAAGCGGCAGTTGAGTGCTGAGTTTGAAATGAAAGAATTAGGTGCTGCTAAGAAAATATTGGGTATGGAAATTTTGCGTGACAAAGCTGCAGGAACGTTGCGTTTGTCTCAAAAGAAATACATTGAGAAGATCGTGGCACGTTTCAATATGCAGTCAGCAAAATCTGTAAGTACCCCTTTAGCTGCACATTTCAAACTTTCTGACAAGTTATCACCGCAAACTGAGGAGGAGGAGGAACATATGTCCCGTGTTCCTTATTCTAGTGCAGTGGGTAGTATTATGTATGCCATGGTATGTACTAGACCTGACATTTCACAGGCTGTAAGTGTTGTCAGCCGTTACATGAAGCACCCAGGTAAGACTCATTGGGAAGCCGTGAAATGGATCCTCAGATATCTAAAAGGGACAGCAGACGTCGGCATTATGTATCGGAGGAACGTCAATGGCAATGAAACCACAGGGTACGTGGATTCAGATCACGCCGGTAACTTGGATGATCGCAGATCGCTAGCAAGGTACGTGTTTACACTTGCAGGTGGTGCAATAAGTTGGAAAGCGTCTTTACAAGATGATGTTGCATTGTCTTCGACTGAGGCGGAGTACATGGCACTAATCTTTGTTGCAAAGGAGTCGATATGGCTAAGGGGTTTGCTCTCGGACCTTGGACTGGAGCAGAAAAGTGTCACTATACATTGTGACAATCAAGGTGCGATATATTTGGCTTATAATCCAATATATCACGAGCGAACAAAACATATCGACATCAGGTACCATTTCATCCGAGATGTCATAGCAAAGGGTAAAATTGTTGTGAAGAAAATAGCAACAGCGGAGAACCAAGCAGATATGATGACGAAGCATGTTCCTTCAGCAAAGCTCGAGCTCTGTATGAGCTCGATTGGCGTCTGTAGAATATGAGCGCCCATCGGGGCGTTGGGAGAGCCAAGCATGGAAAATAATCACTATAACTTGGCCTCAAACGTTGAGCCAAGGTGGAGAATTGTTATATTGTGTCTCAAGTTTGAGCCCATTAGATTAATACGCATAAATTTGGCCGACTAAACAAAGTTCAAGGGAGACTTTGTGATGTCTTCGAATTTTTTGTTCCGGCGTTAATCCCATGTCTCCGTGCGTATACGTAGAAGGAAGAAGCCAAAAGCTGCATGGGGTTTTATTCTTCAAGCATGCAAGCAAAGGAAGGGATCAACAATATTCTATATCAAATAAAGGACCCACCACCTGCTGCAAGTGCACGAAGAAGACGCCATTAAATACATGCACATGGCCATGCACGTAGAAAACTTGGTCAACATTTGTGGCTTCAGAAGACTCCCTCTCGTACGCTTGCTTTTCACCGGGAACAAGAAATTTGAAGACTGCAGCCCACCTCTTTTCACGGATCAATGGCACACGTTTCTGACAATTATCCCTCATCTCTGCCGCCTCATTAAATGCTTGCCCATGCACATGCACGATCTGCATGCATGCCCGAAATATATGGTGGGCGTTCGGTGCCGATTGCGGCTTGTCGTGTGGGCGCCTGCACTGCAGCATTTAATGAGGCCATTTATTTGTTTTGTCTTGTCCTCTGCCGTTCTCCCTATATAAGGAGAAGACGTCTGAAGATGCGAGACAGAGAGCGAAAACAGAAGAGCTCGGTAGAGAGCGAGAGAAACGAGCTCGAGAGAGAGTGAGAGCTTGAGCTCAGAGAGGGTTTGTGCGGAAGTCGAGTCCAGTGAGTGAGTTGTTTTGTTAAACACCGTGGGTATCGGGTATAAAATAGGGCTGGGAAACACTTGAGTGCATGTGTGATTGTAATCCTGTAATTCTCCGATTTATAGTGGATTGATTTGCTGGCTCTCCCCGTGGACGTAGGTTCCGACATTCGGACCGAACCACGTAAATTTCTGGTGTCCTTTTAATTTTATTGTTCCTCGTTTTATTTCGATCGATTTCTATAGCTCCCGACATAATTGCAAAATTCCGATCCGCTTCCGCTGCGACGCCAATTAATTTACAACAGTTTTTCCTCAGCATTTATGAGGAAAAGCACGGAAGAACCTTCCATGGAAATATACGTTCAAGAATTACGCAAATTAGTGGACATCCATTGAATAGCATCGAGTTGAATAGCCCTTGATCATGCTGTGAAGTGCCACCAAACTACTCCATGTTGGTGAATTCCGTTTGTCGTGTTCAAACTTTGAAGACATGCTCTTTCATTTTCCGAGATTTTCAGTACATCTTGTCGTCAACTCAATTCAGGCAAATGGCAGATTGCATTACTGACCAGGAAATTAGGAAAATGGCACGAATACCACCTTCTTCATCTTCCACTTTATTTCCTTCTTCCATGGTCATCACCGATGTGAGTCTATAATGATAATTAAAGACCTATAGTAAAAGGTGCTGTTTGGCCAGAAAGTGAGAATGGACTGTAAAATTACATGAGCAAAGACTTTTGAACGACTTTATTAAACACGACCAGAAAGTTGTGACAACTTGCGACAAAATGATGGCACAGAATGATTCTTCTTCTTCTTCTTCCTCTTTCAGCTTTTATGATTGCTTGGTGAGATTTTGTTGCCTTCTCTTTGTTGTGTCCTTCAAGGCAAGTCATGCAGAACTTCTGGACGAGCTGGAGGTGTGTGAGTGCTCTTAATAGTTTTGAACCGCATCATCACATATAATTCTCGTACTTGGGTCTCATACTCATTGGCTTTTCCAATTAACTGTTGTCACCTGGGATACTGAAATCAATTAATAATTCTGTTAGCTACATATGTACGTTGTGATAGATGCAGGAAAAGATTGTACGATAACTTCTGGTATTTCATCAAAAGTTATTAACACTAGCAAATTCAACCTTGGGAGACTTATAACTAATCTTCACCTTCTGGCAAAAAAACTAATCTCTGCCCGAGCACTTGTTAAAGATGGTCAGAATATGAGGGGCGATGGATGTATTACATGAGATGGTCGAGACTAAACTGCGTTACACTCTCCAGTGATCTCAACAAAAGATATGGGCGCGGCTGCATTGATACTTAGTTAGTTCTGTCCTTTTTTCAGATGTATTTGTTACGAAGAGTCTAATATTTGCTGTAAGTTGTAAGCATAGACTTGAAAGTCCATCAACACCCTCCAAGTCATGCCGGGTGGGAGCAGTGGATAGCAGTGGTCGTGGCGAGGTGGAGGAGATCGGGGAGGTGGGAGGAGAGTGCTGACTCGGTGCGCGAGTAGAAGGGGGTTGGAATCGGGAGTGAAGGCGGGGAAGTGATTAGGGGGTTCTCGCTTGGGCAGCTTGGTGGTGCTGGAATATTGATGGTGGTGGTCGTGGTGCTTCAATGGTGCACCTTTCGTCATATACTTTCCACTTCACTTAATGATGGGAAGGGTTGTTTTTGCATCAATTGAGGTTTGTTTTATGATCTAAATAAGACTCTTACATGGCACAACTAGTCTTTACCTGCACTCCCTGATCCGGCAAAACCTAGAAGAAAAAAAAAATTGATGTACTAGGAAAACGTTCATGCATAATCATTAAGCTACCAGGTATTACAAATTCTATATGGTCTCATTTATACAAATACGTAATAACAAAATATTGCTAAAGCATCACTTCCCATGATGACGCATAAGACTTAAGATAACTAGAGAAGTCTTATTCATATTGCAAAACTTGGATTTACTTTATTCTCCACCAAAAATGCTCCACCTAAACATATATTTACATTTCGTTGGACAATTGGTTTTGGTCTCTTCACCTCAAAGGTTTGCCTTTTATTGTCATTAATTACATTTGAGTACTCATATTTTTTTTCATGAATTGCTCCTTTATGTTATAGAGCAAATGAATAAAAGAATCTTTTACAATACTTATTCCCTTTTTGATAATTATTCGTTTCCTCTATTAGTCATTTATTTCGGTGTGACGTTAGGGTTCATATCTAGTTAAATTGTAAATTATTGTCTTTCTGTGTTCTTATAGAATGGAATTGCTAATTAGGCGCGTGTTTTACTCCAATTGAATGACACAATGATAAGATAAGCATAAAAGAAGTTATTGATCAAACCTCTACGTCTGTTTTGCACTATATGCACAATTGGTATCCTCAAGATGAGAACCGAAATGTGAACTATACTCCTTGTGAAAATGGGGACAATTTGAAGTTGGGAAAAAGAATCTTTTCATTTTCGTTCATTCGAATGTCATAATTAATGATTCTTTTTCCCAACACTACTCATGCGATTGGTTTTGTGATTCACGACGAACTTGCGCACGTGGATTTAGTGCGTGTTATGGAATCGATCTTCGCATAACCACATTATCAAAGACAGATAATGGATTTCGCAGTCCAGACTTACAGCTTACAATTTTTCTTAATTCATTAGCTTTTCTTTTTTTTTTTTTTAAATTTAGCGATCAGGGTGTCCGAGCCATCTCTCACTCACCTCTATTGACTTCAACTTGGTGAATTAACACGATCTTTACATGTTTTGAGTTTATTCACTAAATGAGCAATCCTATGCCATGGGGGAGAAGAGGACCAAAATATTATGCTCTTTCGCGAAGTTACGTGCTTCAAATGTAAACCATCAAAATTTCCCTGTGACGTCATTTTGCGACATATGAGCTGGGATGACTGCCTCATTCGATGCGTAAGAAAGCGTCGAATAGAACAAAAACAAAATTTTAAATTGGTATAATGTAGTATGTTCCGTGCACACAACGACAATAGTAGAAACATTCGTATTAGGTTCTCATTTTTTTGGTAGACAGTAGTAAGACTAGAAACGTTCATTTCAATAAGCGATACTTCAACCCCACTGGTCTTCGCCATTGTTATGTGAGATCTCTATCCATTCAGATTTGGTTTCAGATGTGGATTTCATAGTTGTTTCAACAGTGTCAGAGCATGATTTTGATTTTGCAAACTGATCTCTCTTCAACTACCGAGTATGGGAATGAATCGATCAGATTATTTCTTGAAATGTTCAGTTTGGCAAACAATTAGTTTTCAATGATTGAACCGGAAACTATGTTGTTATCAGACATCTAAAGTTTCAGTGATTAAACTGCGTCAATTTGTGGATTGTTAGAACTCGGAAGGAGAAAATTTGGCAAAACTGATGAGAATGAATCAATCCATTCGCACTTCCGCTCTTCACCGTCTTGTTCAACAATCTGGTCATCTCGCTAAACCTCTCGCTTCTCATCCCATCTTTGCATCGAACCATTTTTTTCACGTCGCTCCCACGGTTGCCCATCCACTGCTGGAGTGAGAGATTCAATGGATCAATCTGAACTTGTGACCTTCGTGGTGAACAAATGCAGAAATGGCGGATTGATGGAAGCTGACAACGCTTTATTCTTCTTGGAGAGGACGATTCGAGTGAACCCTCTTGACTTTACCTCCCTGTTTCGCCCAACTCTTGGGGGTCGGGGCCAAGATGAAGCATTACCCCGTCACCATTGACATGATCGAGCGGGATTCGAAAGGAACGACTCCCAACAGTTCTAGTCGCAACATTTTGATGAATTACCTCTGCCAATTGAAAAGATCCGATCTCGGGTCCTCAGTCGTGTAAAATGGTCAAACTTGGACTTGAACCCACAACTGCAAACCTTTAACACTTTGATCAATGTGCTCGTTGGAGAGGGCAGAATCGCCAAAGCCATGAGCTTGGCGGATGAAATGTTGGCCAGACAATCGAGGTAGATATAACCACGTGCCAAGCCATGATGAGGGATTGTGCAGAACCGGCAATACTGGAAAAGCCGTTCGATTGCTGAAGAATTTGGAAGACACAGGCTGAGAGCTAGATGTGACCATGTACACCACGATCGTCGGCGGTTATTGCAGGGAGTATCAATAATTTATCGGTATAAAACCCTGCAAAGAATAAAAAAGAACATTTCCTCGGGAATTGGAAGAACGGACTTTGTGATGCTGCTGCTGATACGAGAGCAAGGAAATTGAACTTGTGCAAGCTTATACTACTCAATAAATGAAGGGGACTTGGAAATTAGCACTTTGGCATTATATCAAATATTTCATGAATTAGTCATCATACCAGTTAAACCACAGAGGAGGAGGCACCGGAGTCCACATGAGAAGGTCCCGGTAGCAGCGGTAGCAGCAATTTTGTTGTCAACTCAGTTGAGGCAATCTTCTTCTTCTCCTTCCCCTTCTCCTTCTCCTTCTTCATTCCTCGGTGAGATTTTGTTCCCTTCTCTTGATTGTGTCCTTTGAGGCAAGTCGTTAAGAAGTTTTGGACGACCCGAAGGTGTGTCTCTCATGGTTTGAACCGCATCATCAAATGTAAACCCTGTATTTGGGTCTCACACTCATTGGCTTTTCCAATCAGCTGTTGTCACATGAGATTTTGAAAATAATTATAATTCTACTTGCTACATATGTACTTCGTGATGGATTCAGGAAAAGAAAGAATGATAAATTCAGGTTGTTTATGATATTTCATCAAAAGTTACAAACACTAACAAATTCAACCTTAGAAGACTTATAACTAGTCTCCACCCGGGCACTTGCTAAAGATGGTCAAAAAATGAGGGTGATGCATGTGTTACACGAGATGGTTGAGAGTAAAAATGTGTCACACTTTCCAATCATCTCGAAGAGAGATAAAGGCGCATTAATTCTGTCTATTTTTAGATGTATTTGGAATGAAGAACCTAAAATTAGCTGAAAGTAGTAAGCATAGACTTGAGAGTCCATCAATATAAATAAGGTTATTTTGACCTGGTCCAGATTCTGGCGATCTACGAGTGACCTCTTCAATGAATCTCATCCATCAACACCAAAATCTGGGGACATTACTTTTGCCACACATTCCAGGGGTCTCTGATTAATTCACAGTTGGATCACAATCAACAGAATTCATTATCAGCCAAAGAAATAGAAAACAACGGACTTAAGAGAAGAGAAGTCAGCAATTAGCACCATCATCCTTGTTTGTGTTTATGAACAGAACGGATGCTGAAAAGGCAAACTGCCCAAACTACAGAACAGAAAGGCGTACTTGTTACTTGGTTATTTTGCCATATCCAATTAGCAAAATCAGCAATACGGAATACGGAATTGTTTGCTAGGAGGCTATATTAAACTTTACAAATTTAATGCTGCATACATGAGATTTAAGCTCGTTGTATCAGAGACCTTTATCACAACATTCAAAAGATATTATGAACTGACAGAAAAAGAGGAGATTGTCATCATGCATCCTAGTTCACGGATTTTTGGTGAAATTCCACAGCTCACATAGCATAAGCACACAAGTTGCTCTATTATGGTACAACTGGTAGTACATACTTCCATCTGCCAAGCCTCATTGGGTTTGAAAGTGATATCATTAGAACGAGATCGCATCAAACAACTCCGCATCAGGGTAACATGCAGAAAAATCAGCATGTACATATTTGATTAACAGAGAGGTAGAACCTAACAAGCACACAACACATTCAATTAAATATGAGTACACAAGTCACTCTTTCACAGTTATGGTAGGACTGGCAGTTCATACCTCTATCTGCAGAGCCTGACTGAGTTTGGGAATGATACCATTAGAGCGCATTGCATCAAAGAACTTTGCACCTGGTTAAGATGTAGAAAAATCAGCACGTATGTATGTGCTTAATAGAGGTAGAACCTAATGAGCATACAAAAAGTAGATTCAACTGAAAAAATAATACATTCATAATCATTCATTTTTGTGCTGATGAAACCAAGTCCTTTGACTCTTCACAGGCATAAAAAACTTCCTTAGGACACTCCAGTTGGCCCATGAGCCTATTCAAGGTCGCACAAAAGCTAGTCTTTAGCTGTTGCTGATGACACCTCAGCAAAATCCCTCTTCTTCATTTGATCGTTCTCTGGTATGGACTATGAATTGCCTCAACCAATTAGCCAGACCCAGATCAATCATTTGATAAAATGATTCCACGACAACATCAGGATCAAACGGGATGCAAAATAATAAGCAAAATCTTAAGCTCCTCGCCTAGCTTGTTTTACAGAGCAGGCAAAAAATTGTCCCAATTATGCAAAAGGTCATCTATACAGCTCTTTGAATTGAAGTCCAAAAGTAAGCCTTGATCATTACATAGACCAACCGGACCTGTCACAAAAGTAGCAACAATTTATCTCACTTGATAATCTTTTAACAATCTCACGATTGTTTATGGAAAGCCTGCCTACAATCATAGATGAAAAAGGCTAGCCAAAACTAATTTTTACATTTTTAAATCACGCACCAGAAAAAAATTGAACCTTGATTTTTATTTTAGCTCAGTTTCTCTTCCTTACTGGGAATTCATGCTCGAATGAACAATGGACAGGCTTTCCCATCATCACGAAAAATCGAGAGCTGTTTGTCCTACACAGGATATCTACCAATAGTCAAATCTGACACATAAAATTGCTCACGAAAGGAGTTCAAAATGGCGAAGGATTTTTTAAAGGAAAATACTAGTTTGAGACAGAGAAAAAAGGGACCTAGCGTGCAGTTCATAAATTGAGTTGTAGAAGATCAACCTCTTGATGACAAATTCTCATCTTGGGTTTACCAAGAGGGAAACTGTAAATCACTAAGTAATTCTTGTTTACCTATATCATTAATTTTCATTTGTTGCCTCACAAGCCGCCAATCCATCTACAAAAGTTGTCGATTGAAGATTAGCCAAAAAAACATTGCCGTCATGCAATCAACGGCAAATATATTTAGGCAAATCCAGATCAAATAGATACCAAGAGTCAAGCAAATAATTCTTAAAAGATAAATCCGTTAGAAAAGTATTACACTTTTCGCTCATGCTAGTTGTTAAAGGACGAATAATCTTACCAGATGACCAACACCTTCTAACGTATGAAGAACCACAATCGGATCTAAATTTTGATCTTGGCTAAAGCATCATGTTAGCTTCTAGGACCGACTTCCCCACTCTTGCAATTATGTAAGACTAGGAATTGAGTCTTGACACCACGTAAATTACGACAACCATTGATATTCAACTCTTTCAAGTTCCAAAAGCATCATAGGTCAGGTAATCTTCCGATGGAACCACAATTACAGACATTGAACATCTCTAACAACTCCACCTTATCAAGACCTTGTATTTCATATAGATTGTCGCAATAGCAAGTATTTAATTGCTTAAAGCCCTTGTAATTTCGGATGGATCGGCCTTCTAATGGACTTGTAGCTATATGTACATATTGTCTCCAAGAACTCCAATTTACCTTGGCCCTAAATTTCAACTAGATTATCGCAATCCTCACTGTCCAATCCTTTCAGAAGATTCGATTGTGAGAGGTCCATTTTTTCAATGGAATTATAGTGTTTCATTGACAACTCTTCCAAGTACTTGAATCCGTCAAGCTCAGGCAATATCAACTTAGGACAGGAGTCAACACAAAGTTTCAAGAGTCTTGAGGTAAGCTATGGGAAGTACTCAAGTTGATCGTAACCATAAAAATGAAGTTCTTCTAGGTGGAATAGGTAATAAAGCTCTGGCAACTTGGGAATCAAGGAATTGACCTTAAGATATGTTAAGTTGGAAGAAAGCTCTAGCAACGATGGAGCTCCTTACAGCCCTCTTGGTCAAGGCATTAGAGAGAAGAAAGATTCCAAATGCTTTCTAACGGGTCAAATATCAATGTGCCAGTGATATGGAGAATCACGAGTGAAGAGAAGTCATCATTTTCTCTTGGAATTCCCCCTTTTAGACTATCACAAGATTCAAGAAATAGCCTTTGGTGGTTTGTTCAACCATCCAATAGCAATGGGTAACTATTCAAGGTCAAAAATCCCCATAATGCTTTGCAAATTCAGTAAATCCCCAATTGATGTAGGAATTTTTTTTAGTGAACAACACTCGTAAAGGATAAGGTATTTGAGAGAAGAAAGATTCCCAATTGAAATAGGGATTTCTCTCAATGACCTGCAACCCGATAGAGAACAATGTAGAGAAAGACGTTCGAAAGAAGAAAGATTCCCATTTGAGATAGGTATTTCTCTCAATGACATGCAACGGTGTAGTTTTTTGAGAGAAAAATTCCGGTTAGTGATTTTTCTCAATGACGCGCAAACTAGATCAAGTTGTTTGAGAGAAGAAAGATTCCCAATTGAGCTAGGGATTTTTGTTTGGCAATGCGCTAGATTAAATAGTTCGAGAGAAGAAAGATTTCCAACTGAGCTAGGAATTTCTGTCAATGACCGGCAATATGATAGATTAAGTTGTTCGAGAGAAGAAAGAGTCCCTATTGAGCTAGAGATTTCTGTCAATGATGTCGATAGATTAAGTTGTTTGAGAGAAGAAAGAGTCCCAATTGAGCTAGGGATTTCTGTCAATGACCGGCAATACGATAGATTAAGTTGTTCGAGAGAAGAAAGAGTCCCAATTGAGCTAGGGATTTCTGTCAATGACAGGCAATACGATAGATTAAGTTGTTCGAGAGAAGAAAGATTCCCAATTGAGCTAGGGATTTCTGTCAATGACCGACAATACGATAGATTAAGTTGTTTGAGAGAAGAAAGAGTCCCAATTGAGCTAGGGATTTCTGTCAATGACCAGCAATA
The DNA here is from genome assembly GCA_016097485.1 of Eucalyptus sideroxylon x Eucalyptus melliodora. Lineage (NCBI taxonomy): Eukaryota > Viridiplantae > Streptophyta > Magnoliopsida > Myrtales > Myrtaceae > Eucalyptus > Eucalyptus sideroxylon x Eucalyptus melliodora. The sequence goes on along the minus strand of CM027825.1, from coordinate 31,197,541 downwards.
CGATAGATTAAGTTGTTCGAGAGAAGAAAGATTCCCAATTGAGCTAGGGATTTTAGTCAATGACTGGCAACGCAATAGATTAAATTGTTCGAGAGAAGAAAGATTCCCAATTGAGCTAGGGATCTCTGTCAATGACCAGCAATTTCGTAGATCAAGTTGTTCGAGAGAAGAAAGATTTCCAATTAAGTTAGGGATTTCTATCAATGACGTGCAATTTCCTAGATTAAGTTGTTCAAGAAAAGAAAAATTCCCAATTGAGCTAGGGATTTTTGTCAATTTGCAACACACTAGATAAAGTTGTTTGAGAGAAGAAAGATTCCCACTTGAGCTTGGGATTTCTGTCAATGACTTGCAACCCACTATATCAAGTTGTTTGAGAGGAGAAAGATTCCCAATTGAGCTATGGATTTTTGTCAATGACTGACAATGCGATAGATCAAGTTGTTCGAGAGAAGAAAGATTCCCAATTGAGCTAGGGATTTCTATCAATGACACGCAACTCCGTAGATCAAGTTGTTCAAGAGAAGAAAGATTCCCAATTGAGCTAGGAATTTCTATCAATGACACGCAAGTCCGTAGATCAAGTTGTTCGAGAGAAAAAAGATTCCCAATTGAGCTCGGAATTTTTGTCAATGACGTGCAATCCCCTAGAACAAGTTGTTCGAGACATGAAAGATTACCAATTGAGCTTGGGATTTCTGTCAATAACCAGCAACTCTGTAGATCAAGTTGTTTGAGAGAAAAAAGATTCCCAATTGAGCTAGGGATTTCTGTCAATGACTTGCAACTGCTTAGAACAAGTTGTTTGAGAGAAGAAAGATTCCCGATTGAGCTAGGGATTTCTTTCAATAACAAGCAACTCCTTAGATCAAGTTGTTCGAGAGAAGAAAGATCCCCAATTGAACCAGAGATTTCTGTCAATGACATGCAACTAAACAAGTCCAAGGAAATGAGGCTGCTGAGTTTGCCAATAGAAGGATCAACTTGCTTCAGTTTGCAACAATGAGACAAAATGAGAATCTCTAACTTCGTGAGAGCCGAGAGATTAGGAGTACATCTTAACTCTAGGCTATATGAAAGGTTGAGAACTTTTAGTTGCTTTGCCGTCTGTACAAAAGAGATAAAGCTGTCAAAAAGGAGTTTAATCAATAAAACATAACAAAGCTAAGATCATAGAAGATGTCTTTTTTTCCATCTTACCATGATCGAACTCCATCCTCCCCAACCATCTGTAAGCTTGTTTTGTGACAATTCTAGCACCACTAATTTAGGTAGATGCAAATTGATTGCCAAAGAAAACACATTGGGTTCAATGTATAACCATTGAAGCCATCTTAATTCAGGAAACAATTCATTAAAGTCTCCACTTATGGTCGTCCAGCATAATGAAAGGAACCTTGAGCTCGGTAAGTTGTTAAACATTTCACTTGTGCGTGTAGAGGGACAGCCTTCGGGCCAATTAAGGAAAATCTGCATATCAAATCAATCAATTAATTGAGTGTCCTGAATCGACTTCTAATTTTTTTACTTTTGCTTTTTTAAACCCCATACTTTCACAATTTGTCATCTTTTTTCCCCACGCCAAACATAAATGTTGAGAGGTAAACACACACATATAGTATTTTGATAATTTTTTTTTTTAAAAAAAAGAACACTTCAAACAATATTTTAAATAAAAAGAACACTTTTTCTTTCTTTAAAAAATTCAAGACTTGAAACACCTCAATTCTTACCTCTGCTTTTTGGAATTTTGTAGTGGAAATACAAAATAGCTGGCCTTAAGACCAACTAAAAATGAACTAATTAACTTCCTTACATGGTGTTATAGTTAGATTAAGGTCTTAACATATGGAACAATAGGTTTGTCGATGCTTTGGGCAACATCTTTTGGCAAACTCTGCCACACGAAACTTTCTGGAAAAATCCACTTATGTTACCTAAACAGAAAAGTGAAGATACGTATGTCCATTTCCCAAGACTGGCACCATTTCTTTTCGCATCTTATAAGTCAAAAGTACCGCTTAAACTTTGTTGCTAAAGGAGATCATTTAATTGGAAGAAGATGGTGACAAAATCCCTAAGAAGGTGGGGATTTGAACCTCCAATCGGCTTGATTGACATTAAAAACGATACTTTATTATTTTTCCCCCGAAAGCTTAGTTGATCAGTGACAGTATTGGATAACGTTCGAGTATCGAAATTTTAAATCTTAAACTTTCTATTGGATTAGCATCTCGTGATTGACCACAAATAAATCAAACCGCCACTCAATCTACACATTAACATGGCATAAACATTCAGAGGAACAGACTGAGATGCCCATAACAGAGATCGCAAGTAGCCAAAGCTACTGGTCGGTGGCCGGGCCCCCAGCAAGACTCAGTCGCTTGAACAGCGTAGAGATGCGATTCTGGATCAAAGTGGGCACCTAGTCACGCTCCGTTGGGCGTGCGATTCTGGATCACAGCGAGCACCTGGCCACGCTCAGTTAGGCACTAAGGATACATATCTAGTGAGTTATTTTTTCTTTACAATTTATTCTATGGTCAGGTTCTTTAGGATTTACGAAAAGCAATATGAGGTACAGTTGATAGTTTTCTGAAAGATTTGGCTGAAATGTTTGAGAGGCAACCCTACGCTGCTCATTTAGTGGTTAAGGAATGCGCTTTTGAGTATCATGATATGGGTTTGATTCCTTGCACTATTAAGTGCAAATAATTTCCTGTTTGAACTGTCCAGTCGGTTTAGACCAAAAAAAAAACACCGTCCAGTCGGACTTAATTAAGGTGGTGTCCCACCTGGCAATGAGAGTTAATGGAGTATTTCACCATTATGGAACTTAGGTAGCCGTTAGTACCCACTTTTGTCAGATAGGTTTTCTAGAGGTATGTTGATGTAAATTATTGACGTTCGTTTTTAGCATGGGCATGCTTCTCAAGAGGTGAATTAGAAATTAGTACTCATCTGTTAACATGCACTTCTAGAGCAGAGTAATTTCAAGCCAGCAGTGCCCCTCACTCGACTTGTTCAAGAAAATGCATTTGTAACACGTAAAAAGCAAAATTTGACCTAGAAATGGTATTATTTTTGTAAATGGACTTTGCTTAATGTCCACAATAATCTATACACATGCTACGCACGTTTGACTATGCTTATTTTTATGTGAACTTTGTAACTTAAACTCTTAAAAATAAGAAGAGAATGGTGATAAACATTGGGGATATTACGACATGTTGATGAGGAGAATATCATATAACCATTAAAGGTGGGGGATGTGTTGGTTAGAGAAGGAGTACTCTACCAAAGTGAGACTTCACTCCTCTGCCATACTTTTTATTAGTAGGAGAATCCTTAAATAATAGTAAAATTGGAAGGGACCTAAAGTGACACCAATCTCATTTCTATAATTATAGTATCATGTTATATTAGATATAGACTAGACATGACCCACGCTATGCACACCATTTATATTGGATTGAGTAGGTGACACCAATTGATGTTTCAAATGATGAGCAATTCCCTCTTAAAAGAGAAGCAAAACACGTGTGTATATATAATTAACTATGTTTAGACATTGGACAATTGCAATTAATGATGGTGGTTTCTCCTTTTAAGAGCTAAATGATGAAAATAGCCCATGTATTCATTTAAATAATACGATTCATAATAAACTTGATTTTGAGAAAATTTAGGTTGAGAGATTAATAGAGAAATCTCTCCCTTGAAAAGAATAGTATAGGACTAGGTGTCATAGGATGTATGTGGCAATTAACGTAGGATACAATTGATGCATGTGACATATGATGCATGTGGAAGTTACATGTGAATGGCCTAGAAATAGAATGGTTGACATGAGGCATTGGTATAAAGGGGGTATTCGGAGGTAAGTTTAGACAGGCATGGCACAACAAGGTTCATCTTTTACTTTCCTCGTAATTTTCCTTTGATCGCACTTCCGTTTCATGCAATTTCATTTAATATCTTTTTAAATTCCTTATAATTTGATTTTTAACGCATTTAACTTTTTCTTGTGCACTCCATCCAAAAGAAGTATGTCCATTGTTATTGGGAGAAAAAAAAAAGGAATGTCTTTCCAATGCGGTTTCCTGCCTAAATTTTTACTATAATGAGAGATGTTTTTATTTTCCTGGTTGAATTACTATAATGAAAGATTAAAAACTGTCAAACTTATAAATTATAATTGTCTTTCCAAAGAACATGATATGTCCATCTATATGTGCTTTTCCAATAGAGAAAAGGATACGATAGGTATATCTTCATGATAAATTTATTCATGTCAGTTTTGTGCACATGCATGGTATGGGCTCATGACTAGTTGATCCATATTTCACAACACTCGACACCTTTCTTCTTTTACATGAACTTTTGTGACAACGGTATCTACTCCAAATTGAAAGCATTATAGGCCGAGTGCAAAGATACAATAGGGCAGGAGATATAAGTAAACATTAAAAAAAAAAAATTATCGACCAATCAACATAACTTGAGAGTGCTTTTTTTTTTTCCATTAGTTTCTTGGAAATATTATGAATAAACTAAACTGCCGAAAGACAAATTTGCTTTGTGAAATATGAACTTCCACGAACAATATTAAACCAAATATAGAATTCTTTTTCCCTTTTTTTGGTTGGGATTAATTTTATGGTTTGACTCGTTTGTCATTATCCGTACTTTATATATTAACTAGTGAAAAACTCACGATCAATATTGTTTCTCTTAAGAATAATTATTGAATCAACAAAAGAATATGCTCTTTATAATGGTGTGAGCGAACTAATTCAAATTAAATCGAGAAAATAAAGCTTTTTCCTTTCCCAACATCTCTTAATTAATTGCACAGGTTAATTCCCCCCCACTGATCAGTCATGAACCTACTACGCTTCTCTAAATGGAAAATATAAAATAATGAAACTTTGACAATCTAAGTCAAAATTAAACTTACTTTCAAAATTGACAGCATGCTGAAAATATTATTTAGTAAAGAAAAAGGTATCGATATAATAACAAGCATGACATTTCCTCTAAATTGTCAAGTTTGTCGAGGGTTTTTGGCACAAAAGGGCATTGTACCAAAAAATATAAATAATATAAAACAAGTTGGAGAGGAAAGAAATGTTTATTAAGAAAGGCGAAGGAACAGACAACGAGAAATGAAAGAAGTAAAGAAAGGAAAATAAGAAAATCCACTCTTTATCACACACCTAAATCCATGTGATGAACAAGGTCAACATGATCCGACCTTAAAAACATTACAAGAATTTTCCCTATAAGATTCTTAAGGTGATTTTTGCCATCATAGCTATTAAGACACAAGAAGAATGAAAAGAGATAGATATACCTCGTGGGGGGAAGACGTATCTTCGAAATCAAAATGGAAAAAAAAAATAAAAAAAATAAAAGTGTATCAAACATTGATTTCCTAATTCATAGGAGCACCACAATACATTCGACCACACTAGAAAGCAAGCACCTGTGATAAGTGTGAAATTTTTCTTTAGCGCAACTAATTTGGTTAATTATTAGTTATTATAATCAGCTTATGTTGTACATTACCGTTTTGAATAAAAATTCAAAACATCTTCATTTATCTGATCTATGATGTATATGCTTCATCTTAATTAAATTATTGTAGTCTTTTAGATTATCAATAGTTTCAAGTAGATATAAAATTACATGCTTTTAGTGAACGAGATTTTCAGTGTATAATCGTAGTTAAAGAATCTTAAATTGATTGCAAAATTAAGTTTTTGACGGATGTAATTTATATCAATGAATTTGGATCAAATAATGTAACTTTTTCATCCTTGGGACACTTATAATCCAATTATTATCACAATTTATCTAAGGGGGACATAAATGGGTGTATGAATAGATTTTTTCCTAAAGAGTAGGGGTATCTGCTTATACTAGATAAAAGACTAAAATGGATCACATTAAATTTATGGAGTTATGAGAGAGAGAGAGAGAGAGAGAGAGAGAGAGAGAGAGAGAGAGAGAGAGAGAGAGAGAGAGAGAGAGAGACATATGTTACCTCCATATTACTTCTCAAGGCTACTTCTCCATTTGCATATTAAAATGGTCTTTTCAAAATTTCTCAATTGGTCATGCATCCTAAATGTTACCTCCATATTACTTCTCCAGGCTTTATCTTCGAGCCATGGCATTAGACATCTCTTGGGCGGTTGTCCTTGGCAAAAGATGCTCCTTCCAAGATCTCTCAATTGGTCATGCATCCTAAACTCACCACGATTTCCAATTTTTATTAAGCACCTTAGCTTCAACTCTTCAATTCCAAGATATGGAAAAAGCTTACAGTCCTCCCACATGTAAATGGCATATTTGCTATTTTTGCCGATTAAAAAGCAAGCAATATCCAGAAAAATCTCCTTTTGTGTAGGTTCCAATGCATCATAACTTATCTTCAATGTCTTTTGGACATCTCTATCCGGTTCATTTCTTAATTTCTTCAGCACATCTTGCCATACTTTTCCATCTACTTTTCCATATAAGTATGAACCTATGACCTTGATAGCTAAGGGAAGCCCACCCATGGTGGATAAGATATCATTAGAGATACCCTCAAAATCCTTCGGACAATCGCCCATGGAAAATGCATGTCTTTTAAATAAACAAAGAATGCACCACATCTAATTCTGTCAATTCATACTTGTAGTCTACCTCGAATTTATGTTGATGAAGAACAGATTTCATATCTAGTTGTAACAATGATGATGCTTTCTGCAGAAAACCAATCACGTTCTCTAGCCAAAGCATCTAGTTGATCTCGGTGATCAACATCATCCAAAAGAATGAGAACCTTATTTCCCTTTAAATCTAGATTTGATCAAACTAATTCCATCATCAACTTTACATACTTCACGTTGATTTGGTAGTATTTCCTTAATTAGTAGATTTTGTAGTTCAAGAATGCCTTTGTTGTGAGTTGTTTCTCGTATATCTGGAAGGAAACTACAATGCCAACAAATTTATTCATAGCTCATTATAGATGACCTTGGCGAGAGTCGTTTTACCGATCCCACCCATGCCACATATTCCTATCATTCGAGCATGCTTGGCAGGAATGTCTACCCAATTCCTAATTTTGTTGACATGATTGTCAACTCCAACTAAGTGGTCCGGATTATCAAGCTGACAACCACGTCTCAACTGGCTTAGAATAGTTTTGACAACTTCTTCCACTAATTCTCCTTCACGCCTGTTAAACAACAAAACTCATCATAACTTCATAATTTTGCATAATCTCATCAAAAGACACCCACATATATATGAAGGATGGATGGGACCAGTTAACATGCCAAATGTCTTGGTTTTACATATGACAATATAGGATGATGGTGTAGCAATCATTTCATTTTTTTTCCCTTCTTTTTTCTTCCAATAGATAGATCTTATTGAATTAAGATATGGTGGTGCACCTAGCAAATTAAGATTCTTTAGAAGTAAAGAGTTTGTTATGAGGCTAATGGTCACTGATAATTGAAGGATAGGAGTCAATAATTTTTGTAGAAAAAAGTTTAGAAGGACAAGATGTTATCCCTCTAAGACCAGTGTATCCCACAAGCCTAAATGGAGGACTTGTAATTAACTTATAGATCACCTACCAATGAAAGTTACTGGCAACAGTGGGTGTTAAACCTAGACATGATCTGTGTGAAGCAATAGGAGGTCGATTTATCCGGCAATTACCAAGCTTTGGAAGATTGAGTAAGGGATCCTAAGGTTTTAGATGTTGTTAGTGTAGTTTTTTTGGGGAAATCTTAGGGAGTACGAGTGTTTGTAGTCTGTGGGCCACTATGATTATTCATTGGGACATTTTGGGATGTTTTGTAAGCTTGTAGTGGAAGCAATTTGTCCATATGACATTGGTTTTGCTAAATAACAAAACTTAGAAAAAAATAAAGTGTAGGTAGAAGGTAAGTACCCATTGGCAAATTTCTTAGATTCCCATCCATTCAAATAACTCACTTCTCTAAGGGCTCGTTGACCTTCCTGAATGTCCTCCTTATCAAAACGCTTCTTACGCAAATGGAAGGCCTCCCCAAAATTTCCATTTAGATACCGCACATCCGATGGGAGCACTTTGTAAAAAATGGGCAACACTAGTGTGCGACATGCTCTTCCGGCAGTCCATGATGCGTACTAGCTCACGGAGGCACCATTTGCTCGAAGCATAATTTTCAGAGATGATGGGGATTGAAATCTTAGATCGCGTGATAGCATTGAGAATCTCCAAATTAAAATCCTTGCCAATTTCAAGGCTGTTATCGTCCTTAAACACAGAAATCGGTACAGTCCCTGCACTAATCAGACTGCGGTAGAGGTGATCAGTGAATTCGTTGCGAGTGTCGGAGCCTCTAAAGCTCAAGAACACATCATATTGATTGCTACCTCCTCCTGTGGGTATGGAAGGTAAGGACGAAGAAGCAGATGCTCCATCAATGATCTCTTTCTCAGCAATCCTTCTCTTTTTCTCCCTCAGACTTTGCCCTTTCCCCATAGAAATCTTATAGACAAAAATGAAGAGAGGATGCCAACCTGCTGCACAAGAAGAAGTAGATAAGCAAATGAAAAGGCAGAGCACGTGCTTTTTGGGAGGAGAGCATATGATTTCTGAACGATTTCGAATCCAAAATGTTTAATGATCAAGTCAGTCTGTTGACTAATTGAATAGTAAAAGTTATTGACTTAGGCGTGCATCTTTTCTTTCCAATGGACCGCGCTTTCTCGTCAAGGCAACATCATTGGGTTGTGTCCACTCATGGACAAGAAAACTATGGCTAGTCTTCATCTCTACATGCGTGCTCTATAGTCAAGGCTCCTAATCTTTGGTGGAGAGCACATGCATTATGAACGATTACTAACACTAAAATGTTTAATGAAGAGAAGATGCCTTCCTGCTCCACTAAAAGATGTAGATAAACAAGTGAAAAGGCTAGATAGAAAGCACCTGATTTCCGAATGTACACAATATTTAATGAATGAGTTTTCTTTGGTGGGGTGGGGGGGGGGGGGGTCTATGATTAATCCAATATTACAAGTTGTTGTTTTGGAGCAGTGTAATGCACATCTTCTCTTTCCCATGGACCTCATCCTCTTGATGCATGGACTTTCCTAATCGAGGAGATTTTCATTAACCGTATCTCTTATTGTTTGGTTACAAATTAAACATGTCGCCCACATGTAAAATTAACTAAAGCTAACATGTTGATGCCTATATTTCATTAGGCATTCTCAAATGCATATGCCCCTAATGAATCTCAACTCTTATATTATGTGGTTTTCACATGAGACTCAATAATAACAAAGGTTCAGATTTATTAAGGTCATATGCACTTGGGTCCTCTAGGAAATTTTCATATTTGCTCCAATCATGCCTTTGATCAGTGGTTTAATGTAAGCATCTATTTGAAAGTACATGCATATACGTTGATCTCTACCTTCATCAAAGTGCTGATTATTGATATTCATAAAATCTAATATCAAATCTTCGTAATCAATTGAAAATGAAATAATTTAAAGGAAATAGTAATCAAATTTGTGAGTCATTAAATAAGATATTGTCATTTAAAAATTAGAAAAGTGAAGAGCCAAAATAGGCAAACTCTTTCTCTCTAAGCATTTTTGTTCGGTCAAATCTCAATGAGAGTTAGCTTTTGACCCAACCGAAAAAAAAAAAAAAAATAAATGAGAGTGAGCTCTCCCCCAGCAATGGTAGGCCTTCCCGAACCATTCTTGCTAAATGGGTCATCCATGTCCATATCCTCGCCCTCATTACTAATGGTTTTTTTTTTCTATTTTCTTATTTTCTTCATTTCCCTAACCTCCACTGATTAAGTTATCAACTCTCTCAGCAGTATATATTCCCAATGCCCTCCTGAGTTTTCTCCTTGTTTAGTTCTTCTCCTGCCACATCCAAAATGTCTGACAATATGGGTGGATTTAATGAGGGGCTAAGGGTGCCCTGCCCCAGCCAACTCTCGGAAATTATGCTTAAACACAATTATTTATTCATCCCTAGGTAAAAAAATTAACATATTCATCCATAAGTCTTGTTTCGCAATTTTTTAATAAAAAAACCACCAATATTTTAATATTTTTATTTTATTTTTCCAAGCAAGAACAGATTAACAGAAATCTTTAATTAAACTTGTAATTGATTGAACAGAAGCAGTTGCAAATGCTTTTAGTCCTTGCCTTATCTTCTGCTTTGCCTTATCTTCTTTTGTATCTCACCCTCTAGTCAAGTCAAAAGATGTTGGCTTGGTCCGCTCACGATGTTAAATTCTTACTTGGGCTATAAAAAGCTAGAATCTGTGTACAAGCAAGTTGCATTCATTAAAATAAATAAGCAAAGGTTCTGTTTTTGTTTGATTATTAAAAATCATAATTTGATAAATCATTTAAAAGCTGATAAATGAGTTCAAACAAAATTGGAAATGTGTGGAAGATATGAAGAAAGGGCCTAGTTAGTGATTAGGAATGTGATCTTACATTTTAATTTCAAATTGTCATATTCTAAATGAATTTGGAAATGAAACAGAGATGAACAAAAGGTCTTTGCTATTTCTCTTTTATTTGTTCCCGCTGACCTTACATATTAGCAATGTCACACAAAATGAATCCACTTTAACCTGATATGACATCACTGAGCTATTCTCTTCAAACTTTGAAATTTAAATAATTGATCGACATTTAATCACTGAACTATTCTCGTCATTACTCATTCAACCTTTTTTTACCCTTTTTTTCAGGATTTTCAAAACTTTGAAGGAAGAAAATGAGTTAGAGGTGAAAGGCAATATATGTTTCTGTTCATTTTTTATTCTCGGAACAAGTTTACCAAACACGTTTTTTATTAAAAAATTATTCCCTGGAACATAAACATTTTTTTCTATTTCTATTCCCTAAAACAATTTTTTGAACGTAAACGTTACCAAATGCACCCATACTTTTTAGGATTATCTTGTCCAGTAATTCAAGGAAGACAACAAATTATTCGTCTAGAATGTCCTATAATTGTCAAAGGCAAAATTGTGAATAAAATCTAATTAAGAGAGTACTTGCTTTTATGGGTGATTGATTGATTCCAGACCAAAACCTGAAGCCTACATGTTCTCAATTTTCGGAATTGAAACTCGAACCCCCTGATGTTGGAACTTTGCCGCGAACTTCTTTTGGATTTCATTTTTTATTTAATTGATCTTATACCTTTAGGGACAAAGAAACTTCACAATCCGTAAAAAGACGGTCCTTGGCTTGAGGCGAATACTGGCAATTTTGCGCACAATAGAATCTAGCGCGCCTCGCATTCCAACTCATTCTAGCTCGACAAAGGATCGACACTAAGTTACGATGCAAACGAACGATGAGACAAAGGCCACATGATTAGTCACATCTAAGGTCTGAAAGCAAAGGCTTCCCTTTTCTACGGAAGTCAATTATGAGCTGGTGACACACCAAGTTAACAGCCACCCACATCAGACGAAAAGAGCCCAAAACACGCTAGTTCAGCCGCAACAAATCAACAGAAATGACACGCTAATAAGAGATGAAAAAGCGATTACCTTCTGCGCGCTGAGATGCAAAGAGAGGCGCGAGTTCGGAGAGAGAAGACCCTAAACAAGCCTCGGCGAGAACTTTTATGAGGGAAATGAACAAAGAAAGTGAGCGAGGACTGTAGATGATAGCCTTGAATCGTTCTGCAAGAGAGAGGCCGGATGTAAAAGATACAGAAAGTGAGAAATATGAGAGAGAGAGAGAACTATCAAATTCCACCAGGTTTAACCAGTCCAACTGCTCATACTGATCAGTTTAGATAAGGGGAACGTAGTAAGAAAAATCTGCAATAAATGTGACGACCGTGATTTTGAAAAAGTCGATGGAACTTCACATATTATATTGTGCATGCTTTTAAGGATGTTAGATGTCATGCAATGAGTAATAATCAAATGTTTTTATTTTCTTCTATCAAAATGTAATAGACTATCCAGCTCATCAGGAGGAGTGATGCAGAGACGCGGAATCACTCGGATGGGCTTTAATATCTAAAAAGGAGTTACCTTAAAGCACGTCAAGTCGTGTCCAAGCCTCAAAAGCAGCACAATTTTGAGACCACCTCCACGCCTCAATCTAGAGCCATCAAAGCCAGAAATCTCAGAGCGAAAGAGGAGCGTCTCAAGTGATTTATGGTGATTGGCGTTTCTGCTTCTGGGGCATAAGCACTCGGGACTTTAAATAAAGCTTGACTTCTCACTCTTGCCCCGAAGGAGACGCGCAATCTTGTGGAGAGGATTGCGTTTCTGTCACGAGGCAATCGTACTGCTTTTTTAACCTTTACCTTTTTGACCAAGACCACCGAAACAAACCCCCCTTCCTCGAAGTTGGCAAGATCACCTCGCTTTAGACTTTAAAAATATTTTCGTTGCTTCTCCGCAAGAGCCACAAGATCGTCGCCCTATTTCCTTTTGGGTCGTAACGTGATCGTCACTTTTGCTCGGTAACTTCCGCAAGTGTTCAAATTGCTCAAAAGATGAGCCAGACCTGCTCAGGATACACGCAATCTTGCCGTGGATTGCGCCATGCGCGTGGTAATTTGTAAGGGTGTTAGAAGCGAAATAAATCGAAATTGAAATTGAAATTTCGTGCATTTTGATTTGATTCAATTCTGATGATAAAAAAAAATCTGATGATAAAAAAATAATTTTTTTTATTTCGATTATTCTAATTTAATTAACTAAATCAAATCGAAATTCTCAACAAAAATTAACTCAACTTAAATACTCTCTCCTTTTTCACTCTTATTCAATTTGGTTTTAATAAGTAGCGCACAAAAAGGAAAACTGAAAAATCAAATCAAATCGAATCGGGTTTTTAGTTCGAGGCTTGATTTAATTCGCTTCAACTTTTGCTTATCCATAATTCAAAACGAATTAAACCATTAACACTCCTAACAATTTACATAATCAGCCCTCACATTTTGTCAATTCACATTGTAATTGGACCACATGGCTGCCAAGATCAAAGTGAAGATGGGTAACTTTTCACTTTCCTTGCCCATTGAAGCGAAAGTCTCTCTCTCCTAGAGGCATTAAAATTAATCAAAAATCTACTTCCTAACTCATTTTCAATAGTGCAAATCTTTAACATATATATAATATTATGTTTGTGTAAAACGCGTAGGAGGCTAATCGTCACCTTAGCGTGAGACTTCTTCACTGTAGACTTTTAAGGATACTTTCTTACTTTCTCTTTGTAATTGGACCATGTGGCCACTAAAATTAAAATGAAGATGAGCAACCTGTAACTTTCCCTAACCCCATTAATTGAAAGAATCCATACTTTGCATTGTAGTTAAGGTGTTCACATTGGAAATTTAGTTTTCCCATGGTGCCACTCCTTAGAGAGCCACATAATCGCCTACTTGGCAACTTTTGCAGAAGTATTCATGTTCCAAATTGAGGAATTACTTCTTCTCTCGCCTTGAAGGATGAGGCAGATGTGCTTGGGATACACACAATCTTACTGTGGATGTATTTGGTGGGGCAATATGCTTCTTTTTTTTTTTTGAACAGCAAACACCGTCGCTTGATTTACTATTTAATGTACGGGAAAGTTACACTCAGAGCGTCGGTGCAAAGAAGATCATATAAAGCAGGGGGGATTAGATATCCAGTTACGGGGCAGGATGCTTGTTCGGCATGCCTTCGCTATCCAATCCGTGGATCTGTTCATGCTCCTATTGCAGTGGGCCAGGGTTAGGCCCGGTAGATGATTGAGTTGTGCTCGGGCCCAGTTCAGAAGCGATTGCAGTTCCTAACTCAGTTCTGTCGAAGTCTTCAACACGTGCACTAAAGGCAAACAGTCAGAGAATACTTGAGGAGAGAGAAATCCACGGCTTCTTACGAGTTTTAGGGTTTCTTCCATCGCAATCGCTTCCGCGTGAAGAGGCAAAGAGGCCTCGACTGACTTGGCGAATCCATCGACGAGGAACCCCCTGTGATCTCTGCAGACACCGGCGATGGCGCTCCGTGCGGGAAGTTCTCTTGCTTCGCTGAGTGCTTCATCTCTGTCCAGATCTGGTTCAAAAGATGCGTCGAGGTTGATTCGAATCGATCTTGGAGGAGGTGGACACCAAGCTTCACTTAAGGCTTCTGATTTGTTCTTGCTTTTTGGTTTTTTGTTTAGATCTGTGAAACTCTCTACGAACGCCTCTGCTCTGGCTATTGTTTCTTGTGATCTGGGTTTTTGATGGTTGAAGATGCTCCGATTTCTTTCCTTCCAGATACTCCATAGTACGACCGCTCTGTGGTTAAAATTTCCGGAGGTGACTGGGTTCTGTTTTATGCTGCAGATCCAATCTTCAAATCGGGTGAGTCCAAATCTGGATATCCGTAGATGCAAAGGAGCGGACTTCCAAACCGTGGCTGTCCATGAGCAGAGGAGGAGCATGTGTTCTAGTGTTTCTACTTCTAGTTTGCACAGGGGGCAGATCGGAGAAGGTACGATCCTTCGGTAGTGTAGATTTTCCATAGTTGCTAGGGCATTGTTGCATGCATTCCAGAGGAAAATTTTTATTTTGGGTGGGGTTGTGGAGTGCCAAATAAATTTCCAAAGATTGGGGTTGGCTGTGTATGATGATGTTGCTTGCGTGTTCTGTGATGAGACGGAGACATTTCGGAATGTGAAATAGCCGCTTTTTACTGAATAATTACCTGATTTTGTGTGCATCCATACCAATTGATCTTTTTCATCAGGTAAGCCAATGGGCGTGGCTAGAATTTCCCGTACCGTTCTGTCGTCAAACATTGAATGTAGAAGAGGCTCGTTCCATGTTCCTGTGCCTAGATTGATGATATCTGATACTTTGTCTGGTTCATGGTTTGATGCTGGTCCTCCTATTGTGCCGCTTTTTAACCACCTCTCTGTTCTGATTGATGTTTTTTTTCCATTTCCGATCCGGTTCATCACCTGAGGAGCAACTGAATCTCTTGCCTTGATGAGGCTTTGCCATCCCCAGGGTGGCCGTGAGCCTCTGCCAGCATGCCAAAAATCTCCATGTGAGTAGTAAAGGCCTTTCAATAATTGAGTTACCAGTAGGTCTAGATTAATGATTATTCGCCACATCTGTTTTGCGACCATTGCTGTATTGAAAGTCTGTAGATCCTTGAAACCCATGCCCCCTTCGCTCTTCCTGGTTTTTAGCAAATCCCACTTCTTCCAGTGAATGCCAACCTTTTTTTCATTGCTTTTCCACCAAAATGCTTCAACTTTTTTCTCGATTGCTTTACAAATCGACGTAGGAATTTTAAAGATTGACATGGCATATTGTGGGATTGCTTGAATTACTGCTTTCAGAAGTATTTCCTTTCTTGCTTTTGATAACAGTTTTTCCTTCCAACTATCCAGTTTGGAATTGACCCGAGCTAGGATCCACGCGAACATGTCTTTCTTGGATTGCCCACAGTCTAAAGGTATTCCCAAATACTTACTGTCTTTGTAATTTCTGGTACTCGAAGTGTTGATGCCATGTTTCTCTTTAGTGCTGTAGGACATCCTTTACTGAAATAGATGCCTGATTTGTTGAGATTTATTACCTGGCCAGAGGCAAAACAGTATTGATTTAAGATGCCAGCCAAGTTCTGACATTCGACAATTGTTCCATGCAGGAAGAAGATAGAGTCGTCGGCAAAGAGTAGATGTGACAGGGGTAGGGCGGTGGTTGTTCAGCTTGATCCCCGTAAGGGAGCCCTCCCGTACAGCTTTCTTCATTAGAAAGGAGAGCACATTGGCGACGATGATAAAGAGGTAAGGTGAGAGGGGGTCTTCTTGGCGCAATCCATGGGTAAGTTTGAAGGAAGGTAAAGGATCTCCATTTAAGTTTATGCTGAAAGATACTGTGCTCACGCACTGCATGATCCTCTGAATCCAGAAATCACAGAAGCCTAATTTTGTTAGACAAGCCTGTAGAAAATCCCACTCGATGCAATCGTAGGCCTTTTGCATGTCTAGTTTTAGGACTGCTTGAAATTTTTTCTTCCTATTACTGGTTCGCAGCCTATGTAGCACCTCCTGAACCATCAGTATGTTATCCTGAATCTGCCTACCTCCTACAAAGGCGCTCTGTTCATCTGCAATTATGTGTGGTAGAATTGGTTTGAGCCTGTTTGTGAGTACTTTGGAAATGATTTTATATAGGAAGTTGCATAGACTAATTGGGCGGTATTGCTCCAGTTTTTCAGGCTGTGGGACTTTTGGAATCAGTGTAATGAGTGTTTTGTTCGATGCGGATCAAGCCGACCAGAAGTGAAGAAAGTCTGTATTTCTTGGAAAATCCCCTTGGAGATTGCTGGCCAATTCTCTTTATAGAATATTCCGTGAAACCCGTCAGGACCGAGAGCCTTGAAAGCTCCCAGCTGTAGCATTGCTGTGGTTATTTCCTCCTCGGTGAGTGGGGCTGTCAAGGTATGGTTCATCCGATCATCTACTAAAGTAGGGATATTCTGTATAATAGGTTGCCAATCACGGAAGCCCACTGATGAGTATAGATTCTTATAATATTGTGCTATCATCCCCTATATCTGCTGTTCCCCTCGAATCCATACTTCATACTCATTTTTCAGCATTGTTATCTGGTTTCGACTTCTCCTCTGAACTGTTGTCGCATGAAAAAACCGTGTATTTCTATCACCTCATTTTAGCCAGCTAATTCGTGATCGCATTCCCCAAAACATCTCCTCTTGATGTCATAGCTTATCAATTTCTTTGATAATCTCTTTTTGTTTAACTGATTCTCCGGTGGTTTGAGTACTGTTCATCAGGTTTTGGAGTTCTCCTTTTAGCCAGTTGATCCTGTTCCTTGCATGGCCGAACTTGTGCTTGCTCCACTGTGTCAACCACTGCTATACTTGCTTCAGTTTTTCAGCCGAGGTAAGATCCTTTGTGAGAGGGTCGTTCCATACTTCTGTGACTGTTTTTGCTTTCTCTATCTTCGTTCCAGTATGCTTCATATTTGAATTGCTTTCTTTTCCTTCTCTTAGGTTGAGCCAGGGATAACAAGAGAGGAGTATGATAAGAGCCTATCACTAGGAGAGCAATGCATTCGGCCTCTGGGTAAGTGATTCGCCACTGAAGCGAGCAAAAGGCCCTATCTAGTCTTTTTTTGACCAAATTTTCTCTTTCTCGTTTGTTTGACCAGGTGTAGGAGCACCCCTTGCTTTCGAGATCCATGAGGGAGCATTGATTAACGAAGCTTCTGAAAGCAGTTAGCCTGTAAGTTTCAGCTCTGTGTTTGCCTACTTTCTCCCAATGATTTAATATTTCGTTAAAATCTCCCAAGCACAACCAAGGTATTCGATAATGCATGCTGACTGAGGCGATCTGTTCCCATAACTCAATTCTTTCCCTGAATATAGTTGGAGCATGAACGAAAATAACTTTCATTTCCTGGTTGCTGTTTTTCAGGTGACATTGTGTGAAGATGGCCGTAGCTGAGGAGGAGTCAATCAATACCTGCAGATGATCATCCCAGAATAAAGCTAAGCCCCCTGCTGTTCCCTCCGGATTGACTATATAACTGTTTTGGAATTTTAGCCTCCTTTTTATTCTGAGCACTTTCTGTTCTGAGTTTTTAGTTTCCATAATGAAAACTATATTGGGCCGTTCCTGAGTCACAGTGACTCGCAATTCCTGGAATGTCAGGGGATTGCCCAGCCCATGGCAATTCCAGCTTAAGATCTTCATGGGTAAGCTGGTGGCTTATTAGGGCTAGCCACCAGAGCCCATTGGTCTGACTTCTCTGCCACCTGAATAGGTGCATCCACTAGTTGATTGATGTTCTCTGAAAGTTGAGTTGATGTTTGTGCTCCATAGGGACAGAATCGCTTAACTTTTTTTGAATTTGTTAACTTCACACTCTTCCCTTTTGGCTTTACAGGGGAGATCGTCTCCGTTTCAATCTCAGCTTCCTTCATTTGTTCCTCTTGGAGTGTCAAGATTGATTCGTCATCAATACAACGATTTCCTCGCTTCTGGGGACTTCTTTCTTCAATCAGAATTAGTTCTCGGGCTGAGGAGGGCTGGTAAATTTCCTTTCCTTTTGGGTGTGGATCGCATACCTGAGTTTGCTGGGATGATGGTGAGCTGATTTGCTCTGTTGCAGATACCAGAGATAATGGGGTTTCAAGCACTACATCTACATCATCAGGAGGAACTTCCTTCTTTCCATAGAATATTTGGCCATAAGGGCTTAGAGCCTTCACCTTAGCACGCAGCCAATCCCCGCATCTAGCCGGTAAGTTCTGTTCCAGCCCTGACTCCTTGTAGGGAATTTCAGTGCATTCCGTCGCATAATGACCAATTCTGCCACATGAGTAGCAGTAATAGGGCAGTCTTTCATATTTGAATTCGACCCACAACTTCTTATTGTCTAGGTTCACAATTACTCCGGTTTTCAACGGGTTTTCTAATGCCAGTGTCACTCGGGCTTTGCCCACTTTGTAGGTGCTATTTCCTTTTTCCTCAAGCTTTACTTCCATAACTGTTCCTAGCTTGGAGGCTATTTCTTCTATCACATCATAGGTAACTCTCCCATAAGGTAAACCCAAGAACTTTACCCAGAAATCACAGTCATTGAAATCATAACAAAACTCTGGTGTATCAGGTTTGCACTGCCTAAGGATAAGGAGATGGCTGGAGAATGACCAAGGTCCCAATTGAAGCACCCTCCGAGCCTCTGCTTCCAAATGAAAGGAGAAAGAGAAGAAACCTGGTTCCAGTGTTGCGCAGGTGAAGTTCTCTGTTCTCCAAGCTTTCCTCATTAGGGTTATGAAAGCATTATAGTTCAAGGTTGGGTTTGTGTAGAACCGGCCAAAGAGTGTTTTGCGGCACTCACTGAGTTTTTCGGGTGAGATAGTACCTGGGAGGTCGACGACTTCGACTGCGTTCCATAGATTTCCCATGCTTTTACATAGAGCCGCGAGCCTTCTGTCTTCATTGTTCTGATCTGCCATTTTTGTTTGTAGGGGGTGGATTTCTGTGTAGCTCGTGGTTTTGTGGAGTTTTGGGGCGATGGTTCGTGGATTTGTGGGTTGAAGGGAGCTCAGAAGAATGAACAGAGTAGTGATTTTTACTTCTGAGGAGATGGCAGAAATTAGGGTTTCGAAACTGTCACAATGGGGAGCATGGTTAGACGCCGCAACGCCCAAAGATCAGCGGGAGGGGGAAGCGAAGAATCAAAGCAAACAGAGGTTTCAAGATGGAATTTGAGTGAATCTTGCAAGGAACTACCCATCTGGTAGAGGGGGACTACACACTCGGTAGAGAGGAAGCTCCATGGCAGAGAAGACGAGAGAGGATTTATGTATTAAGGGAAGTAAATTACCCTGGGGCAATATGCTTCTTTAACCCTCACCTTTTGTCAGATCTCCTTGTAATTGGACCACCTAGCCGTGCAAATCAAAATAAGGATGAGCAACATTTTGCTTTCTCCGCCGCGGAAATGGAAGTCTTTTGCTAGCGTTAAAATGGGTTGAAAAACAATCTACAATTCAACTCATATTTAGTGAGTTAGATTGTACTTGAGTTAGCAAAAATTTAAAGAATGGGTTGTTATGAATTTAAAGTAAAAAAATTTTAACTACATAGAAATTTAACGAGTCTAAACTACATTCAAACGTAATTCATGTTAATAATAATAAAAAAAAAATAGTAACGATTTTTTCATTTGCTTCTACACGGCTCCTTCTTAGTGGGCCCTCATGCTCAAGTGTGGTACACCCCAACATGTGGTGGCCAACTCATGTGGTACGACAACCGCGTGAGCTTTTTCTCTCCATTGCCTGTTCCTTTGACCAATGTCCATGTGACACGTGACTCATTCGCGTACTCATTTTTCTAGTGATTATTCAGGCCATGTTTCTCGACCCAAAAAAAAAAAAATTCAGGCCATGTTTCGTACTCACCGCGTTTTTATATTTTTCTGTTGATCAAAATAAAATAAAAATAAAAATTCGTATGACAATAACAATTGATTTTTATATTTTTTAAAATAAAAAAGATCAGAATATATATTTGAAATAGAAAAAGAAAAAAAAATTGATTTCTTTGTTCTTGAAAATACAAAAAATTATATCTAAACATAATTTATTTCTGAAAATATAAATATTACCAAATGCACTCTTTATGAACTCGATAT
The DNA here is from genome assembly GCA_016097485.1 of Eucalyptus sideroxylon x Eucalyptus melliodora. NCBI lineage: Eukaryota > Viridiplantae > Streptophyta > Magnoliopsida > Myrtales > Myrtaceae > Eucalyptus > Eucalyptus sideroxylon x Eucalyptus melliodora. The sequence goes on along the minus strand of CM027825.1, from coordinate 31,177,308 downwards.
ATACTCATCTTAATTTAAATTTAGACCATTAGATTTAGCAAGACTCATAAAACTTAAGCAAATCTTATCATTTTCAATGGTACAAATCTAATTTTATATATATAATGTTTCTGCAAAAGGCATAGAAAGCTAATCGTCACCTTTGTGCAAGACTACCACACTTTAGACTTTTGAGGATATTTCGTTACTTTTTCTTTGCAATTAGACTACATTACCAATCAAATCAAAATGAAGACGGACGACCTTTAGCTTTCCCTAAATCCATTAATTGAAAGAATCGACACTTTACGTTGGAGTCAAGGTATTCACATCAGAAAATTAGTTTTCACATTGTGCTACTCCTTAAAGAGCCACGCAATCATTTCCTTTACTCGGCAACTTTTGCAAAAGTGTTCATGCTAGAAATTACTTCTTCTCCTACCTTAAAAGATGAGCAAGATGTGTTTGGAATACACACAATCTTCCCGTCTTTGATGAGGCAATTTAGTTCTTTAATCGACTAACCCTTCCCTTTTGTTAGTTCTTGGTGTAATGAAATCACGTAGCCGTGCGAATCAAGGTGAAGATGGACAACCTTTTGCTTTCCTTATCCTTAAAACATAAGTTTCTCACCACTAAAAGCATTCATGTGGTCAAAAATATAATTTTTAACTCATTTTTAATGAGTTGAATTGTATGGATTAGTTAAAGTTCAAAGAATTAATTGTTACAGTTTTAAAGTAACAAAATTTAATTCAATGTAAATTTTAATGAGTTTGAACTACATTCACGTGTAATTCAGGTTAATGAAAAAAAAATAGATATGATTTTTCCATTTGCTTTTTATATAGCTCCTTCTTGGTGGGCCTCCTGTATGGGTGTGGTACAACCTAGGGGTGATCGGGTCCAGGTGGGTAGGGTCTAGACACGGACCGTACTCCGACCCCCGTTATAACCGGTTCTCTTTTCCGGACCCCGTTCCCGACCCCGTTTTGTATTAGACTGTTCCCGACCCACCCTGTTTTTCCGGTCCGGAACAGGGTTAACCCTGTTTATATTGGAACCTGTTTTGCATATGTATCCAGTCAAATGAAGAAACTTTCATAAGTCATATCATAAACACCCAATATAAAAGTACCAAGACCTGCTTGAAAGTTGGATAAATTGGATATGTATCCAGTCAAATGAAGAAACTTTCACCAGAACCAAGAAAAAGGGGAAAAGGAAAGAAAGGAAGATCTCCCAGTGCTTGTGAGAATTGATAGAACAGAGAACTTCACTTACAAACAACTACAGCGTGATCCCAAAAATTTCCAGTTTCTAACAAAGATATTAGTGACAGCACCAAGCACCACCACCAGCAATACAGTTCATATTTTCACTTTAACTCCAAAGTAATAATTACAGATGTGCACAATAATTAAAATATGTCTCTTAAACAAAGGCAAGAAGCGAAAGAAGTGACAGGACTAAGTTCTGATTTAAAATGAAAGGAAAAGCACCTCATGGAGCTTATTCCTTCTTCCTTTAGATTCAATAGGAAAGCGCCTCAGCATGAAAAACAACCTGGAATTATTTGACAACCTCACTGATCACAAGGAGAAAATCAAACCACACAGAGTAAGCAGAACATAAAAGTTTCAGATGCTCTGAGTAGTAAACCAGTACATTAACTTCTAATAATTACCTTCCTCCATAAAGCAAGAAGCCCAATGCAGCTAACATTGACACAACCGTGAGAAACAAGAGGGAGTTAACAGAATGACATACAACATTGCAGTCAACGCAAAAACCATCAGTTAACAAAATGACATGTTACATCGACATAAGAAGAATACCATGAGGTGCTAAATTTAAGTGCTAATTGACAAGCCCCATTTTCACTGCATATGAGAAGGAAATGGGATTGAAAGTCGTTTGCACTAAATGAAAAGCTAATTCAGGCTCGTGAACTAGAATATGCGCCTCTCCGGATCCACCTGTATGACCAACAGCAAAAGATAGAGCATTTTCTTAGAAAGCAACTCCCACAAGCACAATCACTTGAAAATGTGATTCCTCGAAATCTGGGAGCCCCAAGCAACTACTCCAGCAATTCCCATCTAAATCCAGCAATGGCCGAATGTGGAAAAAATCTAATTCGAACGTGACGGAATGCGCAAACTACACAAGTCGCGGCAACGCAATTCGGACGAGAAACCCTCGGCCGTCCTGGTGTAGAAGCCCGAAAGGGGGACTCACTTTGGGCGGGAGGTTGAGGATGTCGAGGCAAATCCTGCTGCCGTTGTCGATGTTGGGGTGGTAAATCGGCGTCTGGAACATCACACTCGAAGGCTGAAACAGATAGCTGAGAGATTCCACATAAATGACCCCCGAAATCAAAACTCAACAACAAAGACAACTCTCTCATCTCACGAACCAAAACCAAACCCCCAAAAAAGAAAAAATTGAAAACGCACCGTTCAGGAATCTGGATCTTGAGCTTGAAGACGCCGCCGGCGTACACGGACTCTTCAGGGCCTTCAATTTCTGGAACGAACGACACCCGACACGATCAGCGATTCGGCGGCGAAAACCAACAAAAATTAAGGGGCGCGGAGCAGGGAGAGGCGGAGTGGCGACGTCGGGATCTCACCGGCTGCGGGTCTCGCGGGAGGAAGGCAACGGTGGGCGAGCGGAAGCAGCGTCAGCGCTCGGATGGATCGGCGGAGGTCGCAAGCTCGGGGAAATTTGCGGGTGTGAGAGCGTCAGAGTAAACAGAGAAACAAATTAGGGTTTTTGGACTGCCTTAAAAACCGGTTCTCAAACCGGTTCCCGAACCGGTCCGGTCGATCCGGTTCCCGGGTGGGTAATCCCTCGGAACCGGTTCCCGGACCGGTTCAAACAGGGTCTGAACTTTGGGAACCGGTTCCCGGACCGGTTTCAACCGGAACCGGTTCCCGACCCTGTTTTCCGGGTGGGCCAATCCGGGAACCGGGTTGACCCGGTCCGGTTGCACACCCCTAGTACAACCTAGCTCGAGCACAAGTTATATGGTACACACAACTGTGTCACTTATTCCTTGCTCATTTTTCTACTATGTATTTAGCGAACCCAACGAACCCTCGTCTTAATTTGAATTTAGACTGTTAAATTTAATGGGACTCACATAAAATTGCTATGGATCTTGTCATTTTGGGGGGTCCAAATCTAATTTAGTATATATCCCATGTCTGTGTAAAAGGCATAGAAAGTTAATATTCGTATTTTTTACAAATCCTAGAAGATCAGTCACCGTCGAACCGCTAAAGAATAAATTTCAGCCTTTCATTCAAAAGTGTGAAAGTATCTATGAGGTACACCTATTCAAATGTGACGTACGGCAAAATGCACTAGAATAATGCAGGTGGAAAATTGGTCTTTTGCTGGGAGGCATTTAGTTTACACTTTTGGCCTTTGGCCAACAATGAAGAATCGATCCCAGTGTAAGAGTCAATGTATTCATAATGGAGATTAATTTTTTTTTTTTTATACTCGGAAACCCCGTATTGTAATGCCGTGAAAAACTAGAAGCTAGTGGAGGACTTTTAAGATCCCGTGCGATGATTCGAACTCCTCTCTGTTAGGGGAGAGCTTATTTAGCAAAGCCACCGTGGGTGGTGTGGAGATTAATTTTTATATGACGATACTCTCTAAGAGCCATGTTAGAGAAAATAATGCATGTGGAAACGGGAAAAGACATTGAGACATATAGAACATTTTCTTGAAAGTGTTATTGCCTTGATTCTGTGGGAGAAGAATATAAAGCAATGCATTTCACTTTTAACAAAATCTTTAGGAGACTCTTCACAAAACTTGTGCAAAAACTTTAGAGATAATAAACCGCTTGTACTTTTACAATTTGTTCGATGTCATTCTTGTACCTTTTTTTTTTGGCCAATATGATTCTTAATGTATATTCTTTTTTTTTTTAAAGTTAGTCATTCCATTAGAATTGCAAACAAATTCTGGAAATTTTCATAATCTTCACTCACTGTGTGGTCCACTAGCAAATTCTGTCCCTCGTGGGAAAATTGACATGCTCTCCAACCTTATGCAACTTGGAGATGAATAATTTCCCTACAAGGTGCATTCAGTATTATTTTCAACTCCTTTAGTCTCAACCCATTTTTGGTTCCCACAACAAACTTGGATAACATATGAAGACCCACGAGATTACCTATAAACAATGGTAGCAACATCTCAAGACCCACGGGGTCACCTATAAATAGTGGCATAGCTGTTAGGCTTAGAGTTTCTCTAATCTTGAGAAATCATAAATCAATCAGTTAATATATTCAGGTGATTTGGTAAGATTTTCACAACCACACAACCTTAAAGCCTCTAGGTTGTGTAGTTGAACAATTGATTTAGGAATCCTTTCGATATTAATATAAGAAAAATTGAGATAATGTAGATGTCTCTATTTACTAATGCAATTTAGTGCCTTGATGTTTTTTTTTTTTTTTTTTTTTTTTTAAAGCCAGTGCCTTGATGTTGTGTTGGCTACCAACGAAAACACGCACAAGTACTCCATTTCCGGCATCAAATCACATGCCACTATTTGGGACAATGAGGACCTCTACATGGTTAAAAGGTTCCTTCTGTGATGATATGAAGCTCATAATGTTTTTGCTCAAATTATATTATGCCTAGATGAGAAAAGATGTATTTTTCAAATCATTTATTTTTTGAAAAATATCTTCGGAGCGATTGAGATACAAGCAATCATTTTTCAGAAATCTAGGTATGCTAACTTTTAACTCGTTAGATATTAGACTAACTTCTCTTGTATCTACTTATTGTTTTTTTTTTTTTTAAATGGAGAATGAGGTAGAGTAGTAGACGAACGGAAGAAGTTCGGAGACAAAACACAGCACCAGAAACAACTTCTGATGGCAATTTCTACTGAATTATCAGGGAAAAACTTTGAAGAGACCATACGAAGCTGTACGCCCACTATGACGCCACAAAGAAAATGCATATCATGTTGAAGATTACTATTGCGAAATACGTTCTTTTGGAGGGAAAAAAGGTTCGCAAAAGACCTTAATCACATGCTAACAACATGTTGATGTCGATGTTCTCTCAAGGGTAAAGCCAAAGATTTTTTTTAATCATTGGTCCATTGGAATCATTTGTCTAATTAGGCAAAACTATAACCCGATAAGTAATTTGACGGGCTGTCAAATTTCTAACAATATCAACAGAAACAGGCTGCAGAGTGCAGATCCAGGCTTGATGTCACCTTATGCTAAGTAATTTGACAGAAAGAGGATGCGGGATGCGAGTGCAAATGGCCTTTGGATTGATTAGGCAATGACTTTAGGGGCAACTTGTGCGTATGAAATGCCGGTTTCGACTGATATTTGGAACTGCATTCTGGTCAAATGTCATTTATCTGGAATTGCACGTGATGTTTCTCTCATTCAGTATTTCATAGTACCATTCTACTATGCTTCCCCTGTTTCTTACAATGCTGAGACAGAATTTCTATCAGTCCCGGATTTGGATGGAGTGCGGGTGGATTTCTACATGCGGTGCCAATTATCATGTCCGAGAAAAATTAATTTAACATTTCCAACTTCAACAAGATTTCTTCAAGCATTAGCGCTGTTTGAAGTTATTTTTGCTAAAATAGCAAAAATCTCACTTATGCAGAAATTGTCGGGTGACAAATCTCTAGGATGTCCAATCTTCAGTAAGAAGATTGTGATAATGATTCAGCAAATCAGGAACTAGATGAGTAATTCAAGAGTCTCCAGCAATCCTAACTGCCAAACTATACTAAAGCAAGCAATTAATTTTCCCTCACTTTTCACGAGTAAAAGCACGGAAGTACCTTACATGGTTACATGTAAATACCGGTACGATAATTATGCAAATTAGTGAACAGCCATTGAATGGCACTTGATCATGCTGCGAAGTGCTATTAAACTACTCCATATTGATGGTACAGGTGTACATTCCTACCGGCAAGGAATCTATGGAGTTCCAGATGTTGCTGATACACAGTGACAGCTCTGGCAAAGTAAAAATCATATCCAGCTACACTTAAATTTCAGTGCAACAATAAACACCTAGGAAAAGCTTGAGCAGTGAAGACTGTCATCCCTCTCAATCACCTGAGTCAGAAAAGTGATGGACATCTCTAGCTGAGACATCATAAGTGATTCTATCGTTAATTTTCTTATCGATAATACGCTTAATATGCAATTCAGTTTTGATGCCAACTGTGACATTTTGACAATGTAAAAGGGTATCGATAATTTATTGGTATAAACCCCTGCAAAGAGAAGAAATCTTCATTTCCTGGGGATTGGAAAACCTGACATCGGTATGCTGCTGATATGAGAGTAAGAAAAATGAACTTGTGCTAGCTTATACATTCGAATAAATAGTGTGGACTCGGAAAATTGGCAATATTGACAGCTCGCTGTGTTTACAAAACTTTGGCATTATATCAAACTTTTTATGAACCAGTCATCGTACCACAGAGGGGGCAGCACCAGAGTTTACATGAGAAGTCTCTGGAAGCAGCGGTAGCTGCAATCCTCACGATTTCGTTTGTTATCTTCTATCTTCAAAGACATTCCCTTCCTCTTTTTTTTTTTTTTTTGGAGGTTTTCGGTGCATTTTGTAGCCAACTCAGTTCAAGCAAATGGAAGATAGCATTATTAATTCTACAATCTTTGAGCATCGTTCCCTGTGGCTAGTCCGTTGGTCGTTCCTGACTTCTTGGAGTTGTTTGGACTTGCAGCAGCTAACTTTTAGGCTGGGTTTCCATCGAAATTGGAATAGTAGTTTTCTTGATTGATTTAACTCTTATGCTCACATCAAAACCACGAGCACATAAAGTATAGACGAGATTAACTTTGCCAAGTTGGAATGTCCAGGATAAGCATCAAGGACAAATCCACCTTGCGTGGCGTAAAATTCGAATGCTTCAGGATCATAATGAAAAAGAGCTGATTGCTTAGGAAAATGTTCTTGTCAAAAAGTTAGTACAAATCAAAAGAAGAATGACAATTTACTTGCTCTTTTTCCTTAGTAGGAAGTATCAATTGTCTCCCTACTGTAATACATGATTTATCACATCGTTACCTTTGGAATTCAATCATTGGTAAGCCATAATCATATGGACATCCTTCGTAGTTCTGTACGATGTGTGTTCTAGGCAAGTAGTGAGTTGCATCAGAAATATCCAAATAAATCAAACCCAAGTTTTCAAGTCCCCATAGGTCAGTAAAATTGTCGCAGTCTTGTACCACCGGAAATTGTAATTTTTTACATGTCGACAAATCTGATAAAGTCCTGATTGACTTGCATCATGTGATATCTAGATGTGTCTAGAGATATCAAATCTCGATTCCAGGTATCTTCAAAGTATCAAGCGTATCATGATGGTAGAGTTTCTCTAAATTCTCAAAATTTGACAGGTTTGGCAATATCTTTAAGGATGGACATTCGTCAATGTATATGTGTTGGCAGGACAAGAAATTCTCCGGACTCAATATTACGAAGCTCAATGCAACAGTTTTTTTTTTGGTCAGATGATGCACCAGTTGATGTTCAACTCTTTCAGGGTCTCGAAGCACGACAACTTTGGTAATCTTTCCAGGGACTTGCACGACCAGGGTCCAGCTTTTCCAAGAATCTCGACCTATCGAGGCCTCGAATCTCAATTAGACTTTTGTAATTTATGGCCTTTTAATTCCTTTAGAAGCTCTGATTTTGCAAGGTTCAATCTTTCAATGGATGTGCAGTCAGTGATATTCGGTGCTTCCAAGAACTCTAAACTATAAAGGCCTCAAATTTCAACTAGATTTTTACAATTTCTATCAGTCAATTGTTCAGATGTTTGGTTTTAGGCCATGTTTGGTTTGGCATTTAGAAGGTACTTTGAGATTCTAAAGTCCCTTGGCCAAATGTGAACACGTTTAGTTCACTTTTTTGGGTGACTTTGGCAAGATGTAATTGCATCTCCAAGTGGCTCTAAGGGCTTTTAGCCCAATGCAGCTCCGGAGGTACTTTGGGAAGTTGCATCTTCGGAATACAAGTCCCCGGTACTGTTCATTTTCTCCAAAATCACCGCACACCACCGCACGAAGAAGCCAACCGGAGGCCGATGTCCGCATGCCAACGATTGTCGCCTAAGGGTTGCTCGACTTCATTGGGCGACCCCAGGCGGCCGTGTGACCCAAGCGACGATCACTAGGGTCAGGCGACCCTAGGTGATCGTCTGGGGGCTAGATCCAGTGGTCGGACTTAAAAAAAAGATACAATTTTTATTTTTTTTAATTTAATAAAAATCATTTACAAATGCAAATTTTACCAAACGGTATTTTGGCTAAAGTTGTTTCTCAATACAAATTTTACCAAACGTTATTTGCATTTTGACTATTCTCCCAAAGATTTGTTTTTGCCATATCTAAAAAGCAAAAACGGGCCCTTATCTAGTCTTCCAAAAAAAATGGCAAAAATCCACATCCAATTCTTCCACATGCTTCAACCTATCAAGACTTTGAACATCAACTAGATTGTCTTCCATATCTGATGGAGCTCTTGATCCATAGCTCTAACTCACCGGCAAGTACTCTGCACATTGTCTAAGGCCATCTCGCTTAGTCAACTTCATGCGACCTGCTATGGCCAACGTTGTTGGGGATATTGATACTTGCCGGCATTCGCTTTGCATCAGTCTGGAGCATTCACGGAGCTCTAATCCTGGCAAGCATTTCAACTTGCCATATCCTACGACATGAAGCTTCAATAGTCTTGGAGGAAGCTTTGGGAGAGATTCTTGCGATATGCAATTATAAACAGTGAGTTCTCTTAGATAGATTAGATAAAAAAAAAAGGAGGCAAAGCGCAACTCTGCCTAGTGACTTCCAAAAAGGTTCTTCAGGATTTTCCCCAACCTTCCAATGGTACCTGGCAACTTTTGTATCCTGGTAGGAGAAATCTTTTGGATTTCCAAATTATGCAAATCCCCAATGGAAGATGGTTGTTACGTTATGCATGTGCTGGACAGGTTGAGTTTAGTTAGTGACTCCATCTTCCCAATGGAGTATGGATCTGTGTTGATGGGCAACAAAGAGTAGAAGTAGTGCCAACTGCCAAGTAGCAAGCTCTGTACCTTCTTAAGGTACCCAATGTTATTTGGAAGTTCGGTGATTCCCCAAGAGTTGCATAAATCGAGAGTCAAAAGATTCATTAGATGGCTTATTGAGTCCAAAAGTCAAACCAAAGTAGAACAACGCTTGGCACTAAGCTTCTCCAGCTTCCTCAGAGAACCAATAGCAGGAATCTCTTTTATGGCAGTTGAATCCAAAACAAGTTCCTTCCAATATCTATGTTTTTTAAGGGCAAGAATTTCTAAATTTTGGAAAGCAGAGAAGTCAGGAGTATGTTGTAAATGACCACACCTAGTAAGGACCGGAACTTTGAGCCGCTTCACTGTCCATGAGAATAAAAAGTATCATGGGAGCTAGTTGTCGAGGAGTGATCAATATTAAAAACACGATGCTGGATGTGTCATTCCGGCTTACCCTGATTGAGCTCCATCCATTCCAGTGTTCCGTAATCGCAATTCATGTCAATCCCAGCATGACTAGTTTCTCCAGATGCAAGTTGGTCGCCTCGGAAGATGAAGGACATCCTGTCCACTGAAGCCACATCAATTCAAGAAATAGCTTCTCAAAATCTCCGCTAAATTTCGCATCCCTTATTTGGAGTAACCTTAAGCTCAGGAACTTCTCAAATTGTTCATTTGTGTATGTCCGGTCCTTTTTGTCATCTCTTTCTTCTGAGCCTTTGTCAAGACAAATGGCCTGAATCCTTTTCCGTTCCCCATAAGTGAAAAGACAAAATCATTAGAAATTTCCGTGTCCGTTCCAATGAAAAAGCCAGCAATGTCTAGAAAAATGTCTCGAATGAGCGCGCAAATGCTCCGGTGGCTATTTCAGTTTCTGCGCGGTCACTGCTGGCCCTCTTTCTCTTCTTTGCGCGATGCATTCCGGTGCTTGCATTACTCTGGATCTGCCCTTTCTCAGTCATCTGCATTCTTACTCATGAAAATCAATCGACTCATGGGCATTTGATAAGCAGATGCCATGTTGTTGACTTACTATAATGTAAACCATTGCCAACTCAAGGCGAGGTGGTTTGCATGAGTTCTTGCTTGCACGATCCAGATCTAAAGCATAAAATGTAGGAGTTGTCTGCCATGCAATTCTTCTTAACCAAGGGCTTACCATCTCATATCCATTAAGAACTAAAGAAAGTTGGACAGTGGTCTAAAAATTTTCCTATGATTTTTTTATAACACATCGTATCCAAACCTTTTGGCTCAATAACTCTCACATATGAATGCAAATCACTGCTTCCATGTGTATCAGATTGCAGGTATGGCCTCCAAGGTTACCATTTGAATTTGAAATCTGTTACATCCAAATCAAACGTTTAATCACTCAATCAATCCATCGATAATCATGAAATTCTATAAAAGATTTTCCAATCCCAAATCTCTCTCTATGCAGCCCCGATGTAAATGGATAAGTATTTTACTCATCTACGGTGTAAGACTAATTTTTCAAAGGTCTCGCCAGTATTCGGGATCTAATTTCAAAGTAAATTATCCATAAGAAATACATCAGCTGATTCTGCCTTTTCTTTCATACACATTGCACGTGAATCCACACTGATGTTCATATGTTGTTCATTCCATTCTAGCTGAAGTCTGATCTAGGGGTAGATGGGGATCTTAATGGAGTGAGCCGCAAGGTCTATTTTCACGCTAATCTATATAGAGTAAAAGTTTCGATTGGTTTCTCTTAGATTTCGATTTACTTAAACCAATAAGATCTTTGTTGTTAAAGATCAGTTTAGTTTTTGCCAGCAAGGGTGAATTTCGGTTTCTACGGAGGACACCAAATAAAGAAGCTTGGTAGTAATGTCAATTTTCCTTAAATGGTAATACCTTTCATTGCACCCATGCTAGTTAAATTTTATTTATTTATTTTTAATGAAAAAAGGGTAAAGTCAAATGCATAAATTGATGTTGAGAGCCTACTATCCATGTTTGATAATTAATTAAACATGAAGTTACTTTCTGGAAGGCAGGGGAAAGAACCTAATATCCTAACACTTATTGGTCCCATGATTAACAAGCCAGTCAGTAATACGATTTCCTTCCATAAAGTTACATTACACACCCTAAACTCAAAAAGAGAGCTTGACAGTTTTACAATACTTTAAGCAAACATGAATCATCATTATCAATCATAAGTCAACATTATATTATATTTAGTTATCATGGTGAATCTTTGTATCGGCAAAACTGTTAAAATCCGGGAAAAGTGATTCAAATTACAGTCATCATCATCAGAAACTATTTCACGTGTGTTTTTTTTTCTCATTATGTATAGCAAAAAAAAAAAAAAATCCTGATTAAAAAAAAAAAATTGCAAAGAAAAAGTGTTTCGCGGCATCGGCATTTGAGTAATGAATTACTCTCCGTTCTCTGGATTTTGGCACTTGTTGCAAAATGCCCCATGACTTTTCAATTTTCACAATGTTCAGTGAAGTCTTGAAATTGGTTGCAAAGCCTCACAAATGTTGGCTCGGGCCAATTTTCACAAGGGCCCTATACTTTTAATAATTTTACAAATTTAACCCATACTTTTAAAAATAATTAGTCAATGATAAATTTTGCATTTGATTTTGATTATGGCCTCCAAACTTCGTCCAAACTTTCAAAAGTATATGTAATCAACCAAAAGATTTGTGCATCATTTCTAGAAATGACATCTTAGGGCATGCAATACAAGGTTAGACATAAAAGCAAATTAAGAAATGCAAACAAAAGTCCTAACATTGCGAAGACAATAGAACCTGCAAAACTTGTTTATTAGCGCAAATTAAAGTGATTACTGATTACTCGGTTGTCAATCATTCTAATTGTTAAATAAAGTTTAGCACTAACATCGATCTATAGGAACATGATACAAACATCATATGTTCATGTGGTATGATGATGTGTCTAGTTATATTATTAAAAAAACCAAATTAATATAACTACTTCCTTTCACGAAGTTTTCGTGTGAGCAATAAATTTATAAAATCAAAGGAAATGATTTTATAATTTCTATTGCCGATAAAAAGTGGAAGAGAAATATAAGGGAGAGATAGGGTAAATTCCCGTACATGCCAAAGTTTGGGGGTTAAAATGTAATTTACAAGTTATTATTCGACAAATTTACCCTCCCTCAAAGACCAACTTAGTCACGTGACAAGCACACGGTCAGTGCTCAAACTGAAAAATGATGGAAGTCACTCCTCTCCGACATCGAAACCGATATCAAATTTTAGGGGGGACATCGCAAAAATCGATAATTCAGGGGAAATTTGTAATAAATTCCATAACACAAGGGGTCAAAAGCGCAATTCACCCATATTCCAGGCACCTACTATCCACCATTCAAAACCAAAAATCCAAAACCATCAAAACCGACTCCACAGACATTCCCATCTCTCTCTCTCTCTAAATGGGCTGCTGCGGCGACGACGACGACGACGACCGGGAGCATCCACCCCGGACCCCCGATCTCTCTCCGCTGCCGTCCTCCACCGCCGCCGCCGCCACCGCCGCCGCCGCCGCCTCCTCCTCCTCCTCCGCCTCCGCTGCCGACGATTCCACCATCTCGCCGATGAACTCCCACTTCTCCGCCCTCGCCTGCCGCGACACCCTCCGGCTCATCTTCGAGAAGCTCCCCGTCCCGGACCTGGCCCGCGCGAGCTGGTCTGCCGCATCTGGAGCTCCGTCGCCTCCGATCGCGACATGGTCACCCGCGCCTTCGCGGCCCCCTGGAGGTTAAAGGAGGTGGTCGGCGTCCCGAGCTCGGGCAGCTTCTGGAGAGATAACGGCGTGGGGAAGTTCGCGATCTCGCATCGGATTAAGCGCGGCGATAGCGTCGCGAGCCTCGCCATGAAGTATTCCGTTCAGGTAATGGAGTTTCTGTCCTTTTTGCTGTATTGATTGGGAGCAAAACTGTGAATTATGTTGGCGGCGAAATGATTTTCTCACGCAGTATACTTTAAACGTTTGCAAATGACATGCTTTGGCGCTGCATTTTCGATGGAGATTCACTTTCGGAAGATTCTGAAGAACAAATGTACTGCTATTTCATTTAAAGGTTAGCTAAAGTGGTGTGTCCAGCAGCAGCCTTTGAAACTTTACGAAGAAGGTTTCCTGGTAGTATCCTTCTGATGTTTTGGAAGTCATGTCGGTTTGCTCTGCGTGTAGTCATGGGCAGACAGGTTAGAAATAGGTAGGTCCGTTTGATGATGATGAAGTGGATGGAGCTTGATTGTGAATTTTCATGGAATTTCTGGTGGATTGGCTCTGCTGATGGCTTGGAATCCATTTGTTTTCCTCCTCCAGCATAGACTGTCTATTTGGTTACTTCCTTGGCGCTGAGAGGATGGGTGGGGATGGTTTAGGTGCTTTTCATAATATGTGAAGTACTTTGTGATCCTGAGTTTGATTGCTAAAATGGCAAATCCCAACAAAAATGGTGAGTTTGGTGAATGAACCAACTATTTGGTGACTAAGATCATTGAATGGTCAAGGACTTGTGGGTTGAGGAATGTTTTATAGCTAGCAACAATGTCAGGTCTTTGCAGAGGCTTTCTTCCTTGAAGAAGCATTCTGGCATACCTCCACCACCACAACAGCCAAAGTTGGATAGCTCTCTTGATTGGTGCAAGATTGTCTAAGGACATAGTTTTGTAGAGTTTTGAGTATGGCTCTCTTATACCTCCATTCGATAGGTTCCGCCCCCCTTTGATAAAGGTTAGCTTGTGGAGTTTACTAGGAGAAGAAAAAGGTTGACAAGATGCTAGATGTTCTATATGTCATTTGATGATGTTCATAGCTTCTTTGTGCAGGCTGGCGGTTGAATGACTTCAATGTAAATGACTGATTCATCCCATTGAGTGGGGTTAGTTATATGGACCGTTTTACGCTGTTGTTCTATATTGTACCAAATGGTGGTAGGATAGATGCTCAGTGGAATCTCTTACTGCAAATCTTATAGATTTATTCCCATTGTAGAAAGCCAGACTAATTTATATACAAGTTTTGTAATTTTGAAGTAACTTCATCTTTTGGCAAATCCTAAAGAAAAGGAAAAGGAAATGGTTACGCTCAGAAGTCATTGTTGTCGTTTCTTATGGAGGTATGGAGGAAGGTTGGGGCTTGAACACAAATGTTTTGTCTTAGCGAGCATAGGATCCTCTTCAAGTGAAACATTTTGAAATCTTTTGATGTGACTGAGTTTTGTTAAGTTTGCCAAGCAAGAAGCATCTCTGGCTACTAATAGCAAAAAGATATGATTGATTGGCAAGCAGATATTGAGCATCTTTAATAGATAATCCAAACACATTAGGCTAAATGATGCTTGGATTTTGCAAGTCATCAGTATGAAATGATGAGTGATGCACTTTTTTGATGGTCATGATAGTTCCTCTGACTTAATAACACCGACATAGAAATGGTAGATGATTTTGCAATGGTGGTATTGATTTATCGAAATGGTTGAACGTGACCCTCAAATTTTGAGACCAGAACATAAATTGTTTGTGCAATTAGGAAATGAACTTGTCTTTTTATGGAACTTTTCCATTTTTGTGGTCATAATGATCCCTGAAGAGTCAATAATGATGTATCATGTGGTCCATGATTGTCAACTCAGATCTCTCTGAGTTCAATGTTTTGATAACTATTGGTAGAGACTTACTTTTAGAATGGCTTCCCTGAATTTTTTTCCTTCCCTGCTTAGAAGTTCTTTTTTTTTCATACATGTCCTTTTTGTCCCTGTCTACACTGAATATTACATGCTTAAAAGAATATTTTTTGGTACTCTCAGGTCATGGACATAAAGCGCTTAAACAACATGATGAGTGACCATGGTATATATTCGAGGGAGAGATTGTTAATCCCCATAAGCAACCCTAACATTCTTATCGATTCCACATGCTACATAGAGCGAGATAACCATGCAAAGAGGGAAGTCGCCATGCTCTATCCAGAAGGCGTGCGAGACATAGAGATAAGTTCTTTGTTGAAGAGGACCACCTCTGAACAGGGGAAGAAGAGGATACTCGACTCGCTTAGGAGAAGCATGCAGGTTGACGATGGGACTGCTCAGTACTACTTTTCTATCTCCGATGGTGACCCAAGGGCTGCGCTCTCAGAATTTTCAGAAGACCTTAGGTGGGAGAGACAGGTGGGCTTGGCCTAAAGGAAATGGTTAGGCAACATCATGGCTGCTTTAATAAGATGAAATGTGTGGTGAAGGCAGCTTGAAGCCCGGGACTGGAATTGAACCTATTTCTTCATGTGTGCCATTCTCTGTTTCTTTGCATTCTTGGTTCAACTCCAACTGTCGATTAACTTGTTTCCCCATCATTCTGTTGATACACCATTATTAGCATTTCACGTGAAAATACGGTGTCCATGAGGAAAAGGGTGGTGGTGCTTGTATGATTCTCTGATCAAGTGATCAACCTACATTTATGTTTAGCCATTTGCAAAGAAATGGAGCATATGATTTACTTATGCGTGGACTGACTAATGTATTTACGGAGTAATTTGTGTGCGGATCAACTAATGCTTTAGCGAATTGTCCGAGGTGTTGATACACTTTTAGCTGAACTTGTAGATGTAACTATGGGTGGACAAAATCTTTTGTATCCGGTGACTGCGGTTGCTGAAGAAGCCTCTTGAAGAAGCCATTGGAATTTAGGAGCATCGTGACTGACCAAGGTGTTGTTTGGCATTGCTTTGAGAACATTTGTTTCTCTAATGAATAGAAATAAAACAAAAATGTATTTGATAAAAAAAAATTTTCGAAAATAGATTTGAAATACAAAAAATGTTTTTTTCATTTTTGAAATAACTCTAAAACAATGGTTGGTGATCGGCCAGACCATGTCCAGCCCCTCTCGAGCCTTGTTGTGGCTGGGCGAGGCTCCCTCGAGCCTCATTGAGTGGCCAACAAGCCTCGCGATGGCCTAGCGAGACTCCACCTCGCCTAACCACCCTGAGGTTGGCCTCACCTAGGTGGGCAATGTTGAATGCCAACCTCGTGATGGTTGGGTGAGGTAGCCAATGCGAGGCCGAGCCTTGCTAGCTACGATGAGGCTCGGGGGATCTCGCTAGTGGTCGGCAAGGCTCCCCAAGGTCGGTGATTGGAAAAAGAAAAGAGAAAAAAAATGAAATTATTAATAAATTAAAAGAAATTTTAAGTCAAAAAAATATTTGGGATTGTATCGAATGCATTTCTTTTTCAGGAATAGAAATTTTGTGTAATTATCAAATGCCTTCAAATGTTTAGCAACTGTTCTCGAGAACAAAAATAGAAAAAATTGTTTATCAAAAGAAACTGTTTTAGAAAATAGAAACGTTATCATACACACCCCCATAATCAAGACAATTACAATATTACGTATGAATAAGATTAAATATATTTTTCAGTAACTTCTATAAAACGGTTAGTTAAAATGGTGATCCGCCACTTATTTGGCTCGTGATACGTTTGTACCCGCACTTTTATAAAAATAAAATAAAAATACTAGGGTCTGTTTGATTGTTCCAAAATTATCAATTGTTTTAATAATTTATAGATGTTTATTCGTAAAGCTTATATCCACATGTTAATGTCATTAATTCTTATATGAAGTCACAAATCTTAATTCGAGTGACACACAATTTTTTTTATTAAGTTATGAACTAGGTTTAATTCAAGCGATACACAAATCTTAATTCATGTTAAAATCATTAATCCGTTTTAAGATTTGATAAGTTTTAGAATTTGATTACACTTTTTAAAAGCTATAGAACTTAATTGTATTTTCATGACAAATTTTAGTTTTTCCAGTACACTTATCCCTTTGATTGATTTGAAAGGCATAAAATCATAATTTGGTTGCTAAGTTGCCAATAGCTCTAGTCGAATATTGGTTTTATCAATTACTTAGTATCTAGATTAAAAATTGGTTTTCTTTAAATATTTTTTGTCCGAATCTATCCTTAAATCTTTTTTGGTCGGAATCTATCATTATATTTGACAGTAGTAAAATAACCGTTTCGGAGGTAACTTATAATAATCAAATCGGCCCGAAGAGTTTTCTCAGTCAATTTTCCTGTTCCGGCCTTCCGTTACTGCACTGCACGAGAACAAGCGAGAGGGAAAAAATTGGAAAAAGCTTGGAGAAGACGCTCTTGACTTTCGCGCGGTCGGTTAAACACCAGCAAAGCACCTCCGAGCTCTCGCCGGCGATCGACTTTCGGGCTAACCGGCACTGGGTTCGGGCGCTTTTCCCCAGCGAGGGTCGTGGGAAGGTTTCCGCAGATGGAGGAGCCGCTACTCCCGACGAAGGAAGAAGGTTCGCAGCCCGGTACAGCGGCGTCGGATCCGGAGAAGGACCCCGCGATTTTCAGCGTCCGGATCGTGTCCATCGACTACTACATGGCGCGCCCGATCCCGGGCGTCGATGTTTGTTACAGCAGCTTTCAAGGTGCGGGCAGTTCGGACGGTGGGACATATGGGCAGGAGGGGAAACATGAAAATGAATGGAAAAGAGTCGTTTTTTTAACTGTGCCCGCGACGGTTATAGGTAGCCGCGGCGTGGGAACGTTGTTGGGTTTTGCCATTTCATGGAGCTGTGGCTGAATTGGTGCCTTAGAATGGGTCTTGACGTTGTCTTCCCCTAGGAACAGCGGTGCTTTCGAAGTCATTCTATGTTTTCATAGTATTATTTTCTATCTAACGTGTCTTTAGTAAAATAGTCATTGCGCCATCACCATTGACATGACCGAGAGGATGGGTTTGGAAGGAACTTCGCCCAATGTTTTTACTCGCAGCATTTTGATGAATCACCTCCGCCAATTGAAGAGGTCCGATCTCGGTTTCTCAGTTTTGATGTTAAATAGTCAAACTTGCACTAGAACCAACAACCGTGAGCTTTAACACTTTGATAAGGTAGATATAACCACATGCCGAGCCATGATGAGGTATTGTCAAGAACCGGCCATACCAGGAAAGCCGTTCGATTGCTGTAGAATTTGGAAGACGAAGGCTGGGAGCCAGATGTGATCATGTACACCACGATCATTGGCAGTTATTGGAAAGAGCATCGGTAGTTACTGCTTGGATCCTTGGTGTCTAGTATCGACAATTTATTGGTATAAACCCCTGCAAAGAAAAAAAGACAAACCTTCATCTCCTTGGGAATTGGAAGTCCAGACTTTGTGATGCTGCTTATATGAGAGAAAAATGAACATGTGCTAGCTTATACTGTTGCATAAACAGAGCGGACTTGGAAATTAGCACGTTGGCATTATATCAAATATTTCATGAACTAGTCATCATACCGGTATACCACAGAGGAGGTGGCATTAGAGTCCACATGAGATGGTCCCAGTAGCACAGGTAGCTGCAATCCTCACCAATCCTTCTGTTATGCCAGAACTTTGAAGACATTCTCTTCCAATTGCATTACTAACTAGGAAATAGGAAAAATGGCGCAAACACCACCTTCTTGATGTTCCGCTTCATTTCCTTTTTCCTGGGTCATCACCAATGGCTTCTATAAAATTAATTGAACACGTATAGTGAAAAGTGCTGTTTTGGCTAGAAAGTGAGATCATACCGTAAAATTTCATGAGCAAGGACTTTCGAATAACTTCATTGAACATGACCAGAAAATGCTGTTTGGCACAAGAGAGCTTCTCTTCTTCTTTCAGCTTTTACCAAAGAACTCTGCATCGGGGTAACCTGCAGAAAAAAAATAGCAGGTATGTATTTAATTAACAGAGAGGTGGAACCTAATGAGCATAAAGAAAGCACATTGAATACAGTTTAAAGCACACAAGTTAATCTTTCATTGTTATGGTATGACTGGCACTACATACCTTCCTTTGCAGAGCCCCATTAAGTTCAGGAATGATATTATTAGAAGCAACTGCATCCAACAACTCTGCATCAAGGTAACATGCAGAAAATCAGCAAGTACGTATTTGATTAACAGAGAGGCAGAGCCTAACAAGCTTACAAAAAAGCACATTCAATTAAGTATAAGCACACAACTTACTCTCTCACAGTTATGGGAGGATTGGCAGTGCTACCTCTATTTGCAAAGCCTGACTGAGTTTGGGAATGATATCATTAGAACGCAGTCACATCAAAGAACTCTGCATCAGGGTAACATGCAGAAAAATCAGCACATGTATTTAATTAATAGAGGTAGAACCTAATGAGCATACAAAAAGCAGATTCAATTGAAAAAAAATACAATCCCAATTATTCAAGTACATGCTGTTGAGACCAGATCAAGTACTTTGATCTTCACAGGCATAAAATTTTTTACCAATACACTCCAGTTGGCCCGTAAGCCTCTTCAAGGTGGGCACAAAAGCCTTCAGCTACTGCTGATGATTCCACGGCAAAATTCCTCTTCCTCATTTTGATCGTTCTCTGGTACGGAATTTGAATTTCCTCAACCAAGTTAGCCAGACCCAGATTAATCATGTGATAAAATGATTCCACAACAACAACAGGATCAATCAGCGTGCAAACGAATTAACAAAATCTTAAGCTCCTTGCCCAACTTGTTTTATAAAACGGGCAAATAAATCATCCTAATTATGCAAAAGGTCATCAGTACGGCTCTTCGAATCAAAGTCCAAACGTAAGCCTTGATCATTAAACAGACGGCCAGGTTTGTCCCAAAAGCAGCACCAGTTTACCTTGCTTGATCATCAAACGGCAGTATGACAATCGGTTATAGAGAGCCTGTCTAATCATTTACGAAACAGACTGGCCAAAATTACTTTTCATTTCCTTTTCCATCATCCACCAGAAAAACTTGAAATTTGATTGTTATTTTAGCTCAGTTTCTTTTCCTTACTGGGAATTCATGCTCAAGCGAATGAGAAGAGCCTTGATAGGCTTTCCTATTATCGTGAAAAATCGAGAGGCGTTTGCTCTTAACAGGATAACTACCATCGGTCAAATTTGACCTGTTGAAGAGCTGACAAAATGAGTTCAAACAAGGATTTGTTAAAAGAAATACCAGTTTAAGACAGAGCGAAAAAGCGGATCTGGGTGCAGTTTACAATATTGAGTAGCGGAAGATCATCGGCCTCTAGATAAAAAATTCAAATAGCGGGTTTATTGAGAGGAGAGCTGTAAATCGCTAAGTAATTATTTTACATATGTCGATATTTTCATTTGTTGCCTCACAAGCCGCCAATCTGTCTACAAAAGTTGCCAATGGAAGGATAGCTAAAAAAAGATTGTTGTCATGGAATTTACAACAATAGATTTAGGCAAATCCATATCACTGAGATACGTAGTGTCAAGCAAATAATTCTTAAAGGATATATCCTTGACAAAAGTATTACTCTATTCGCTCATGCTAGTTGTTAAAGGATGAAGAATCTTACCAAATGACCAATGCCTTCTAATGTACACGGAAGCACCATTGGATCTAAATTTTGATCTTGGCTGAAGCATCATGTCAGCTTCTACGACCAACTCCACCATTCCTTCAAGTTATTAAGTCTAGGAACTTAGGAAGAACAAAACCCTATCAAGGAAAACCTTATTGTCAAAAGAAGATAATGATGAAAAATAGGTCATGAAACTCAAAGAAAAATGGTAGTTTGCTGCTTATTTACCTCTGTCAAGGAAACGTGACTAGTCTCGCTCTTGTAATATTGGTGTAAAGTTCATCACATTATTATCACTGCAATTTAATTACCTCGGGAATACAAAAGCATTCATATTCATATCTCCCGATGCACGTTTTAGATAATTTTGGCACATGCTGGCACCCATAAATTTCCAAAAGAGTCAAATCCAACTTTTCAAGTCCCCAAAGCTAAGTAGGTTGGTCACATGCTACTACCGTTACATATCGTAACTTCTCACATCCTGACAAATCTGGCAAAGTCTCTAAGGATTGACATTCTATGATTGATACTTTTGTTAGAGATCTTGATTCCCCAATTCCAGGAATCTCCCTAAGCTGGATTAAACCCAAGATTATGAAACTCTCTAAATTTTCAAATTTCGACAAGTTAGGTAGCTTTTCTAGGTTTTCGCAATCCTTAATAAATTTACTTCGGCAAGATGAAAATCTCTCGAGACTCAACACCACGTAGATGGTGAAACCCATTAATGTTCAACTCTTTCAAGGTCGCGAAGCATCTTAATTTAGGTAATCTTTCAATGGACCAACATTTGGAAATATCCAATGCCTCTAACGACTCCACCTTATCAAGACCTCGTATTTCAACTAGATTTTTGCAAGAGCAAGCATGTAGTCGCTTCAAACACTGTAATTTCGGAAGGATCAACCTTTCAATTGACATGCAGCTATATATATTTATCGTCTCCAAGAACTCTAATTCTCCATGGCCTTGAATTTCAACTAGATTATCACAATACTGAATGTCCAATTCTTTCAAGCGTTTCCATTGTGAGAGGTCCGTTCTTTTAATGAAATTGCAGCGTCTTATCGACAACTCTTCCAAGTACTTGAATCTGCCAAGCTCAGGTAATATCAGGTGTGGACAGGAGTCAACACAAAGTTTCAAGAGCCTTGAAGGAAGCCCCTGGATGCTCTCAAGTTGATCGCATGCATAAAGATGAAGTTCTTCTAGGTCGATTAGACAAGAAAGCTGAAGGAATTTGGGAATTGCGAAATTGTAATGAAGATATGTTAAACCGGAAGGATGCTTTGGCATCAATCGGAGCATCTTAAAGTCTTTGGAAAAAAGGTTCCAAGGAAAAGATTTATCCTTGCAATTGGGCTGAGTAGATATGGATGTGTCAATGATTTTATTAAGCGAACGAGAGCAACGGACAGATCCAATTCCCCGATATCGTAGGATTTAATAATTATCCTCCGCAGTTCTTTAAACCTTCCAATGACATCGGAGCATCTCTTCAATCGAAGAATAATCAATGTTCAAATGTTGCAATTTGTGTAAATCCCCAATTGAGGTAGGGATTTCTCTTAGTGACGAACAATAAGAGAGAAAGGTATTGGAGAGAAGAAAGATTCCCAATTGAGTTAGGAATTTCTCTCAATGATGAACAATAAGAGAGGTTCGGGTGTAAGAGAGAAGAAAGATTCCCAACCGAGCTAGGGATATCTCTCAATGACGAACAATAAGAGAGGTTAAGGTGTAAGAGAGAAGAAAGATTCCCAACCAACTAGGGATGTCTCTCAATGACGAACAATAAGAGAGGTTAAGGTGTAAGAGAGCCCAATTGAACTAAAAGATTCCCAACCGAGCTAGGGATGTCTCTCAATGACGAACATTGAGAAAGGTTGAGGTGTTGCGAGAGAAGAAAGATTTCCAATTGAATTAGGGATGTCTCTCAATGACGAACATTGAGAGATGTTGAGGTATTGAAGAGAAGAAAGATTCCCGATTGAGCTAGGGAGGTTAAAGCATTTGAGAGAAGAAAGATTCCTATTGGACCTAGAGATTTCACTCAATAGTGAATAACTAATTAGGTCAAGTTGGAGAGAAGAAAGATTATCGATCGAGAGAGGGATTTCAACCAATGACAAACAATGTGGGATACTCAACTTCTCCAACTTCTTCAAAGAACCAATTGACATAGGAATTTCTCTAATGCCAGCATCATCTAAAAGAAGTTCTTTTAGGTTTTGCAATTCACCCACTTCCTTTGGTAGCTCTCTGATAGAGTAACAGTCTCTCAAGTCCAAGGAAATGAGGCTCTTGACTTTGCCAATAGAAGGGCAGACTTTCTCCAATTTACGACATTCCCTCAAGATAAGAATCTCCAACTTTGTGAAAGCCGAGAAATTAGGAGTACCTTTTAAATCCTCGCTATATGAAAGGTCGAGAACTTTTAGTCCCTTTGCCTCCTATACAAGGGAGAATAAGATGTCAAAAAAGGAATTTGATGGACAAGACAAAACAAAGCAAAGATCACAAAGGATGTCTTTTTTCCATCTTACCATAATTGAACTCCATCCGCTCCAATCCTCTGTGAGCTTGTTTTGTGACAACTCTAGCACCACTAATTTAGATAGATGGAAATTTATCGCTGAAGATAGCATGTTGGGTTCAATGTAAAACCATCGAAGCCATCTTAATTCAGAAAATAGTTCATTAAAGTCTCCACTTAAAGCCTTCCAGCACAATTGAAGGAACCTTGAGCTTGGTAATTTTTTAAATTGTTCACTTGTGTATGCGGGGGAACAGCCACGGGGCCATTGAAAGTATGTATCGTAGTTTTTCAAACAATAGCGTGCCTGCATATCAAACCAATCAAGTGAGTGTTTGAATTAATTTTCAATTTTTTTAAAAAAAATTGAAAATTCTCTAAATTCCACACTTACAAAATTTGTCATCTTTTTACCCCTCACCATATATAAATATTAACATTAAACTCACATATAATATTTTGATCTTCTTTTGAAATTTAAACATTATTTTAAACAAAAGGAAGTGTGCCTTTTGCTTTAAAAGATTCAAGAGAAAACACCTCAATGTCTTGCCTTCTGATTTTTATCCAAGGTGAAAAACTTGAAACCTTTTAAAACATACAATTGTTGAAGAGTGCACATGGGTGACTTGTTAAGTTGCTAAGGAAGCACCCAATTCTCAATTCGCTAACTATTCTTATGGAGTGTTCAATCATTGCTTTAAAAATGAATACATTGGTGACCTTTGTCATGCAATAAACCTTTAACATTTGAATAATATTTTAGATTTTGATGGGAATTAAAAAAGAGTTGGTTTTAGACCAACTAATAATGAACTAATTAACTTCCTTTCATGGTGTTGTAGTTAGATTAAGGTCTCTTCACATATGGAACAACGTTAGAATATTTATATATTAAACAGTGTCTTTATCTAATAGCTTAAGCCTTTAGAACAGTTAGCGGTAGTGATATAAAATCTTTAATGGTATTAAAGCTTGGTGGGCCCAAGTTCGAATATTCCTAAGCCCCATTTGCCTTCCCTATTAAATTTCCACGCTTAGTAGTAGACTAGAAAAAAGGACCAAACTAAGTGTAAGAGGAAATTTTATAATATTTAATTAATAAACTATGCATTTATTTAACAATTTAAGTTTTTAAAATGGTTGGTGATGGTTCAACAAAATCTTTTATGGTATTAGAGCAAGAGATCCTAAGTTCAATTTTTTCAGGCCTCATTTGCCTCTCCAATCAAATATTTCTGTGCTTAGTACTAAACAAAAAGATCAAATTAAACGTGAGGGAAGTGTTACAATAATTAATTATTAAATCATGTTTTCTTCTAACAGATTAAATTTTTAGAACAATTAGCAATAGTCTCATAAAATTTTTTAAACAATAGGTTGTCAATGCTGGGCAATATCTTTTGGCAAGCTCTACCGGATGAAAGTTCCTGGAGAAAGCTACTTATGTCTATTTACCAAAACAGAGAAGATATGTATGTCCGTTTCCTAAGACTGGCGCCGATTCTTTTTGCATCTTATAAATCAAAAGTACTTGCTTAAAGAGATCATTTAATTAGTAGAAGATGGTGATAAAATCCTAAAAGTCTTGATTGACATTAACAACAATATGTATTATTTTCCCCCGAGAACTTAGCTGATCAGTGACGGTATTCAATAGCGTTCAAGTATCGAAATTTTAAAAGGAAGAGCATTTACTCCAAACACACACAACTCCACTTAAACTTTTTATTGGATTGGCGTCTCGAGCATGATCCCAAATAAATCAAGCCGCGACTCAATGTGCATAAAAGAAGCCGTGGACGAAGGATTTTGCAGATTGACATCTCGCTGACGTACAGAGGAACATACTGAGACGTCCATCACACGAACGCCTTAGCAGTGTGATTCTCGAATCAAAGCGGGCACCCAGCCATGCTTGGTTTGGCATCAAGGAGACATGCCTATTGAGTCTGTTTTTTTTTTTCCCTTGCAATTTATTCTATGGTAAAGTTCTTTAGGATTCACCCAAAGCAAAATAAGGTGCGGTTGATAGTTTTTTGAAAGATTTGGCTGAAATTTCTGAGAGGCAACCCTACGCAGCCGGTTTAGTGGTTAAAGAATGTGCTTGGGTATGTTGATTAGCTGGATAATATGAGTTTGATTCCATGCACTATCAAGTACTTATGATTTCCTGTTTGAACTGTCCAGTCGGACTTAATTAAGCCTGTGTCTCACCTGGCAAAGAGAGTGAGTGGAGTATTCCACCGTTATGGAACTTATATAGCCGTCAGTACCTACTTTTGTCAGATAGGTTTTCTAGAGGTATGTTAATGTAAATTATTGGCGTTCGTTTTTAGCATGGGCATGCTTCCTAAGAGGTGAATTAGATATTAGAAATTAGTATTCACTTTAATAACATGCATTTCTAGAGCAAAGTAATTTCAAGCCAGTAGTGCCCCTCACTCAATTCAAGAAAATGCATTTGTGACACATAAAAGTAAAATTCGACCTAGAAATGGAATTATTTTTGTAATTGGAGTCTGCGTGATGTCCACGATGCTCTAGACACATGCCACGTGCGTGTTCCGTTGACATTAAGCATTTTTTTATGTGAACTTTATAACTTTTAACTCCTAAAACTAAGAAGGGAATGGTGATAGGTATTGGGGATGATAACACGTGTATGGTGATAGGAATTGGGGATGATAACACGTGTTGAAGAAGAGAATATTATTTAACTGTTAAAGGTGTGGGACGTGTGGGTTAGAGGAAAAGTACTGTAGAAAAGTGAGATTTAAGTCTTTTGCCACACTTGTAGGAGAATCCTTATATAATAGTAAAATTGGAAGGGCCCTAAATTGCGACCAATCTCTTTTTTTTTTTTTTTACAATTATACTATTATGTTATAATAGATATAGATTAGACATGACGTGCTATGCACACCATTTATATTGAATTGAGGCGGTGACATCGATTGAAGTTTCAAATGATGAACTATTCTTTCTTAGGGAAAAGAAAAAAAGCAAAGCACATGTTTATATATACACACAAATATAGACCAACTATATTTAGACAACGGTTGGTAGCGATTAATGGTAGTTTTCAATTTTAGGAGCTAAATGACGAAAATAGCCCATGGATTCAATACAGATTAGGATACTACAATTATATATCTTCACGCTAAATTTATTCACGTTAGTTTTTGTGCCTCTGCATGGCATGGGTTCATGACTAGTTGACCTTTATTATTTCACGTGAACTTTTGTTAGAACGGTATTTGCTCCAAATTGAAAGCATTATCTTGTTTTATTATTTTGGGCAAATACCACAAAGAACTCCAAATTATCCTCATTGCAACACATATACCCCCAATTTATTTTCGTGTCACGAAAAAATCCAAACTTATACATATGTGACATATGTATCCTCTATTTTAGTTCCATCTGGAGTTCGCCTATGACGGCGAGGCCTCCCCAACCATAGCCTCTAACCGGTCTGCAACTGGAGAAAAAGAAGAAAAAGAAAAAAAAATGAAAAATTAATAAAAAAAATGAAAAAAATGTTAAAAATGCCATGTCGACATAAGACGCGCCAACATCAACGTCAACATCGGCCAGCCAAATTTGGCCAAATGAATTGAATTGACACGATTGCAAAATATTTAGGATTGAATTGGCAAAAAAAAAAGGTTTAGACCTGAATTTGAAAAATTATAATAGGTTTAGGATTGTTTTGGTAATTTTTCCGAACATCATGGAACCAAAGTTAAATTTCATTTTTTTTTTTTTTGGTTGGGTTTAGTTTTATGGGTTGGACTCGTTCGGCATTGTTGGTACTTTATATATTAATTAGTGAAAAATATGAGGTGAATATAATTTCTCTTAAGTTTGTTTAAACAATAAGTCACTAAATCTTGTTGTCATCATCATCTCACGCTATTTTTGATATATTACAATCGTAAATTAATTTTACTGAATATTACATAGAAAAAAGTTCAACAGATATCTTACCGAAATGAATTATAGAGATAGGATATAAATAATTTAAATATTCAAGATAACTGGAAATTAGTCTTATGAATATTTCATTTTCCAAATTACATCAACATCCCTACATCTTACGATCATTTAAGTTTTTTTTCCTGAACTAATTAGATCTTTCAACTTTTATCTCTATTCAAACAAATTCTGACTTTTTTTTTTTTCCATTTTTCAAGCACCTATATGGTGTGCTCTTTTTGCTAATAGGTTCATGACTGATCAATTCCCCTAATAGGTCCATGACTGATCAATGGCGGGGAATTGATCATTGATCAGTCATGAACCTATTAGCAGAGAGAGCACGCAATATGGGTGCTTAAAAATTAGAAAAAAACGTCAAGAGTTTGTTTGAACAGAGACAAACGTTGAAAGATTGTGCTCTTTGTAATGTTATGAGCAAACTATTTAAAACTAAATCAAGAAGACAAAGCTTTTTCCTTTGCCCAGCATCTCTTGGTTAATTGCTAAGGTTAATTCCCTTCCATTTATCAGAACCTACAAGGCTTCCCCAAATGGACAATATAAAAAAATGAAATGACATGAACGTTGACAAGCTAAGTGAAAACTGACCTTACTTTCATGCTGAAAATCGTATATAGTAAAGAAAAAGGTATCAATATAATAATAAGAAGCACAACATTTCCTCTAAATAGTCAAGTTAGTCTAGTGGCTATTGGCACAAAAGGGCATTGTCCCAAAAATATAAATATTATAAAACAGCTTGGTGAGGAAAGAAATGTTTATTAAGAAAAGCGAAGGAAAAAGAAAACAGAAATGAAAGAAGCAAAGAAGGGAGAATAAGGAAATCCATTCATTGTCAAACACCTAACCTAATCCATAAGATGAGCAAGGTCCACGTGATACAACGATAGTAAGGTTCTCCCAATATATTTATTAAGGAGATTCTTTGCCATCATATCTATTAAGAGGAAAGAAGAATCAAAAGACATAGATATAACTAGTAGAGGGACAGGTACTTTTGAATCAAAATGGAAAAAAAAAAAAAAAAAGCATACCAAACATTGATATTTTTCTTTACATTCGACTGTAATAGAAAGTAAGCACCCGTTGTAAATGTGATATTTTTCTTTAATGTTACTGATTTGCTTAATTATTAGTTATTATGATTGCCACATATTGTCCATTATTATTTTGAATAAAAAAATTTTATTTATATGATCTATGATGTATATGCTTCATCTTTATTAATTATTATAGTCTTTCAAACTATCAATATTTTCAACTAGATATAAAATTGCATGCTTTTAGTGAATGAGATTTTTACTATAGAATCATAGTTAAAGAATCGACTGTATATTAAATTTTTGACTAATGTACTTTATGCAAATGAATTTGAATTATATAGTGTAACTTTTTAATCATTGGCACACATATAATCCAATTACGGCCACAATTCATGTATGATGGACATGAATGGACGTATAAATAGACTTTTTCCTAAAAAGTAGGAGCATCTGCTCACACTAGGTAAAAGAGTAGAATAGATCAAATTAAACATGAAATTATGAGAGAGAGGGAAAGAAAAAAAAAAAAAAAAGGAGTGCCATATCTTACCCCACGGTCCGGTTTCACTGTTAAGCCTTCTTCGTCAACCCATTGTTTCAGACATCTTTCAGGCGATTGTCCTTGACAAAAGATGCTCCTTCCAAGATCTCTCAGTTGATCATGCATCCCAAACTCACCATGATCTCCAATTTTAATTAAGCACCTCAACTTCAACTCTTCAATTCCTTGATATGGATAAAAATCCTCCCACGTATAAATGGCGAATTTGCTATCTTCGCCGATAAAGAAGCAAGCAATATCGAGAAAAATATTCTTATGTTCAGGTTCCAATGCATCATAACTTATCATCAATATCTTTTGGACGTCTTTAGCCGGTTCGTTTCTTAATTTCTTCAGTATATCTTGCCATACTTTTCCATTTGTTTTCCCATACAAGTATGAACCTATGACCTTGATAGCTAGGGGAAGCCCGCCCATGGTGGATAAGATATCACGTGAGATACCCTCAAAGTCCTTCGAACAATGGCCCATGTGAAATGCATGCCTTTTAAATAAAAGCAAAGAATGCACCTCATCTAATTCGCTCAGTTCATACTTGTAGTCTGCTTGGAATTCAGGTTGATCAAGAACAGCTTCATATCTAGCTGTAACAATGATGATACTTCCTGTCAAAAACCAATCACGTTCTCTAGCCAAAGCATTTAGTTGATCTTGATGATCAACATCATCTAGAAGAATGAGAACCCTTTTTCCTTTGAATCTAGATTTGATCACACTAATTCCATCATCAACTTTGCAAACTTGATGTTCATTGGGTAGTATTTCCTTAATTAGTAGATTTTGTAAATAAAGAATACCGTTGTGGTGAGCTGTCTCTCGTATATCTGGAAGGAAGCTACGATGCAAAAAGTCATTCAACAGCTCATTGTAGATGACCTTGGCAAGAGTTGTTTTACCGATCCCGCCCATGCCATATATTCCAATCATTCGAGCATGATGGCAGGGAGTAGCAAGCCAATTCCTAATTTTGTTGACATGATCGCCAACTCCAACTAAATGCTTAGGAACATCAAGCTGAAAATTATGTCTCAACTTGCTCAGAATAGTTTTGATGACTTCTTCCAATAATTCTCCTTCATGCCTGTCAAACAACAATAACTCATCATAATTTCGTAGTTTCACATAATCTCTTCAAAGGACACCCACATATATGTGAAGGATGGATGGAACCAATTAACATGCAAAATGTTTTGGTTTTATGAATAACAATGAAGGATGATGGTGTAGTAGTCATTTCAATTTCTCCTTCTTTTTCTACCAATAGATAGATCTTATTGAAATAAGATAAGGTGTTGCACCGACCAAATTGAGAATCTTTAGAAGTAAACTCTTTGTTATAAGGCCTATGGTCACTGCTAATTGAAGGATAGAAGGTCGATTATTTTGATTACAAAAAGTTTAGGACTTAGGAGGAGGGGAGGCCATCCCTCCGAGGCCAGCGTATCCGAGGGCCCTAAATGGGAACTTGTAATTAATTTATAATCACCTACCCATGGTGGTTACTGGAAGTAGCGGAAGTTTAACCTATGATATGGTCAATGTGAAGTGTCCCATTCACATCAACCGAGCCACCTGTTGGCAATAGGAGGTCAATTTATGTGGGGTCGATCAAGCTTTGGAAGGCTGAGTATGGGATCCTAAGGTTTTAGTTGTTGGTGGTGTAGTTTGCAGGGGAAAAATAGCAGAGTACAAGGGTTTGTAGTCTTTGGGCCATTATGGTTATTCATTAGCACATACTGGGATGTTTTGTGAGCTTGTAGTGAAAGCAGTTCATCCATATCACATCAGTTTTGCTGAATAAAAAAACTTACGAAAAATAAAAGTGTAGGTGGAAGAGAAGTACCCATTAGAAAATTTTTCAGATTCCCATCCATTTAAGTAACTCACTTCTGTAAGGGCTTGTCTCCCTTCCTGAATATCCTTCTCATCAAAATGCTTCTTACGCATATGGAAGGCCTCCCCAAATTTTCCCTTTAGATACCGCACATCGGATGGGTTCACTTTGTAAAAAATGGGCAACACCATGTGAGACATGCTCTTCTTGCAGTCCATGATACGAACTAGCTCACGGAGGCACCATTTGCTCGAAGCATAATTTTCGGAAATAATGGGAATTGAAATCTTAGACTGCGTGATGATATCGAGAATCTCTGAATCAAAATCCTTGCCAATTTCGAGGCTATTATCGTCCTTGAACACGGAAATTGGTATGGTCCCTACATTGATAAGACTACGATAGAGGTAATCGGTAAATCCCTTGCGGGTGTCTGAGCCTCTAAAGCTCAAGAACACGTCGTATTGATGGCTACCTCCTCCTGTGGGTATCGAAGAGATAAAGGAAGAAATGGATGCTCCTTCAGTGCTCTCTTTCTCTGCACCGTTTTTCTTCTTCTTGAGATGATTGAATAAAGCAAAGGGACAGCCTAAATTGAAACGGTGCATCCTTCTGTTTGCCTTACTCTGATTTTGTCCTTTCTCCATGGAAGTCCGATAGGCAAAAATGAAGAGAGGATGCCTTCTTACTGCACAAAAAGATGTACATAAACAAACGGAAAGGCTGGATCGAAAGCACATGCTTTCTGGATGGAGAATACATGCTTTCTGAACGGTTCCAATACAAAATGTTTGATGAACGAGTCTTCCTAGGCGAGTGTCTACTAGTTAATCCAATATCAAAAGCTGCGTCCGCACACGGACAAGAAGAAAATGGGTCCTCTTGGTCTTTACAAGCGGGACTTTCCTAATGGGAGGAAATTTGGAGGGTTACAAGATATAAACATGGCTCACGTGTAAAAACTAACTAAAATTAAATGGGTGGTGCTTAAATTTTTTGAGACATTCTTAAGGCATGTAAGCCTAATGCATCCCCACCCTTTGCATAATGTGAGTTTCAAGTGAGGACCACTAATATCAACCCAGATCATCTAAGTTTTTTTTTCATATTTCCTTCAACCTTACCTTTGATCGGTAGTTTAACGTAAGCATCTATTCAAAAGCACATGCGTACCTTATATCTGCCTTTATCAAGTGCTGATTACCGATATTCATAACATTTAGAATGAAGTGTCCGTAATCAATCAAAAAGGAAATATAATTATTAGAAAATTATATGGCTAAATCGTTAAATAAAACTTCATTTTGAAATTTAAAACATAAAAAGACGAAAAGGTAAACTCTCTCTATCTAAGCATATTTGGCATTTGGCTCTCTCCCAACTAGTTTGCTCTACACTAAAAATGGCAGCCTTCCTGAACCATTCTCCTAAATGTGTCATTTATGTCTATTTCCTGGTTCTTCTCTCTTTGTTTCCCTAATATCCTCTCATTTAACTCTCTGTATTATATATTCTCATCCCCCTAGTTTTCTCCTTTTTTTTAGTTGTTCTCCCGCCACATCCAAAATGTCGAACAACATGGGTGGATTTAAAGGGGGTTGAGGGGGCGCCGCTTAACTTTTCGAAATTATATTTATGCTCACTGATTTGATAAAATTCACATATTCATCCATAATTCTTGGCCCCACAAAAATGTTCCAATTACTTTACATTCTAAAGTTTAAGAATCTATTGGTAGAAACTTTTTGCAAAGATGTCATCCAAATTTAATAGCTATGTTTTGCAACAATCATGCTTCCAACTGTGAGATATGATAAATGATGACTTATTTCCAAACTTGAGAAATGAGGTATTGGTATAAATGGTTGAGAAATGACTAGACTCATTGGTGTAAATGGATTGAGTGACCTTTACTATTAGGTCTATCTCTATTTTGGCAATACTAAATATCCACTCAAAACATACACACTATTGACACATTATGAGAGATTCTTTAGGAAAGAAGTTGAATGTGTTAATAATCTAAAAAGTCAAGAGTTAGTCATGTAGGGAAAATAAAATTCAAGAACTATTACCCTCTTTAAAAATTATAAAGTTAGTCATAAGTCAAATTCAAAAAGTGAAATATCCTTTGCTATTTATTTAGTATAATACATCATCTTTCTAAAATGAGGAGAAACAAAAAATAATTTTTCGTAAGTTTTTTTATTTTTCAGCAAAACTGATGTGATAATTTTGGACCATTTGGATGCGAACTGGGCCCATGGACTTAAAATCAGGCTAGAAGGGCATTTTCGTAATTTTGTTGAAAATGCTTTTTTGGCCCAAGTGAGTTTAGTCGCTAATTTCAAGAGTGCAATCTCTGATATCTGGCTGTAAATTATGTTTAGGGACCGAGGAAATGTGTGTTTAGCCTATGTTTTCGTGAAAAAGTGCATAGCATGTTTTATCAGAAGGAAAATCTGATGTTATGGTATGGTACGTAATTTGAGAATTAAGGGAAACATTAAACAATTTACACTTTCATTATAAACATTTACATTTTCAATGCAATTTACGTTTTTTCTTGCAATCTTTTATTTTTCTCAATATATGGTTTCACTTAAATTTGCACTCCATCGAAGTCCCATTTCGTGCGCTTTGTGCTCAAGGTATAATCGGTGCAATTTGTTTTTCTTTGACTCTTTGTATGGTTGATTTATTAGATTTAGAAATCACAATTTTAATTTGTCTTTTGTTTAAACCATTTGTCCTCTTTAATTTCGTCTCAAATGTCCATCAATATAAAGAGATCAACTTTACAAACATATCCTTTATTTTCTCCATGTTTTTGAAAGTGCTAAAAAATTAGTTTCTCATAAAACATAGTAAACTATGAAGAGGATGCGTTTGCGATCACGCACATTCCTTGTTCTGTTATGGACACGATAGGCGTGGTTGCTACCCACACTTGCATTTTTCAATTGCAGCATGCCAAGTTCGAAAGGAAAAAAAGAAAGTAAACTCATATGTGAAGACAAATTAGAATACCCCGTGGTTATAGAAAAAGTGAAAAATGCATGTGGTTTCAAATAAGAGTCGTAATTCAATTGCGAAACCGGCAACATGAAGAGGAATCAACAACGGCCTTGTCCAGTGACAGCAAGGAATTTTCAATACGATAGCAGCTTTGCTCGCTTTCAAGTTTTCCACTCAAACCAGCACAAAACATAGTACAATTGTGAACTTTTCATAATTCTTGGAAACCATTTGAATTCTTTGTCATTTTCCAGAAATTACAAGAATTGGAAAAATATAATGGATAATTTTCCAGACATCCAAAAATTCTTTAGTTGATATGATTTGGTCAGATAAATATTTGTTGTTGAAAATTTTGATTAGTAGCCTTTGCAGGGCTCTATGCAATTATTGAAAAGAAACGGTCGATATTTGGAAAAATTTTAATCTTTAGCTTTTTTCAAGAAAAAGAGGAATTATTCCTGC
This sequence comes from Eucalyptus sideroxylon x Eucalyptus melliodora, assembly GCA_016097485.1. Lineage (NCBI taxonomy): Eukaryota > Viridiplantae > Streptophyta > Magnoliopsida > Myrtales > Myrtaceae > Eucalyptus > Eucalyptus sideroxylon x Eucalyptus melliodora. The sequence goes on along the minus strand of CM027825.1, from coordinate 31,143,327 downwards.
AAAAATCGAGTATTTTGGATGTTTCATGGCTTTAAGTAATTTATACAATTGGGATACGTATAGGACCGATGGACCCAAAATTGGGTCTAGAAGAGTTTGTAATTTTATCGAATGGACTTTTTGGTCCGAAGGAGTTCAGTCAATCTTCCAGTCTCTAGTCAAAGGTAATATTTTGAAACATTATCGAGGTAAAGGGCTAGCATGCGATTCCGCCGGGTTTAACCAATCCAACCATTCATACCGATCAGTTTGAATAAGAAGAGCTAGGAAAAATTAGCAATATATGTGATGATTTTGGAAAAGTTGAGGGAACCTCACTTGCAAAATTTTGTATGCTTTAAAGGATGCTAGGTGTTATGCAATGAGTAAAAATCAAATGTTCTTTCTTCGACCTATCAATTGTAATGGACAAGAGAATGAAAGTCGAGCTTACCTGGAGGAGCGATGCAAAGATGAAATTATTGTGATGGGATCAAGTTGTGTTTGGATTCCGAAAGAACAATACAATCTGAGGATCAGCTTCACGCCTCAAACTAGAGCTGCCAAGATCAGATCTCTCAGAACAAAAGACGAGCGTCTCAAGTATTTATGGTGATTGGCGTTTATGCTCCTGAGGCACAAGTACTAGGAGAGGCGCAATCTTGTGGAGAGGATTGCGCGTCTTTTCACGCGGCAATTGTACTGCTTTTTTACCCTCACCTTCTTGACCAAGACCACCGAAACAAACCTTCCTTCCTCGAAATTGCTAAGACTACCTCGCTGTAGACTTCAAAGATATTTTCGTTGCTTCTACCGCAAGGAGAAAATATTAGTTCGCCGGTCACGCGCTGGTTCGCCGTCGGAGAGAGGGAGGGCAGACAGAGACGCGAGGGGAGAGAAAGAGCAAGGGACGGACGAGTCGGGGTCGGATCTGGAGCCGGAGGGGCAGCGCGGTGGTTCGCCGGTCGGAAAGAGGGAGGGCAGAGAGAGAGAGGGAGGTCGCGGTCCTCTTACCGGTCCCGTGCGGTGGTTTGTCAGTTGCTCGCGGCCCTTTCGCCGATCCCGCGCGGTGGTTCGTGGGTTGCGCGCGGTGGTTCGCTGATCGGAAAGAGGGAGGGAGAGAGAGAGAGAGAGAGAGAGGTCGCGATCCTGTTCGTCGGAGAGAGAGGCGCAAAGAAAGAGAACTCGCAGAAAAATCCCAACCGTCCCTTCTGCAGTAGCTAAATGACGCCTCATTTTATCCTCAATCAGTTTAGACTGTGGACTCCACGAAAACACGTGTCGCCTTCTTATCACCTTCTTACCTTATTTGCTACAGAGCAGCCGATATTTTCTCCCTTCCATGAAAGATCAACTCAGTCACGTGACAAGCACATGGTCGGTGCTCAAACCCAAAAATGACGGAAGTCACACCAGTCTGACATCGCAACCGATTTCAAATTTTAGGGGAGACATCGCGAAAAATCGAAAAGTCAGGGGCAATTTGTAATAAATGACAAAACACGGCGCGTAAAACCATAATTCAACCATATTTCTGGCACCTACCATGCACCGTTCAAAACCAAAAATCCAAAACCATCAAAACCGACTACATAGACATTCCCATCTCTCTCTCTATGGGCTGCTGCGGCGACGACGACGACGACGACGACCGGGAGCCTCCACCCCCGACCCCCGATCTCTCTCCGCCGCCGCCGCCCTCCGCCGCCGCCTCCGCTGCCGACGATTCCACCATCTCGCCGATGAACTCCCACTTCTCCGCCCTCGCCTGCCGCGACACCCTCCGGCTCATCTTCGAGAAGCTCCCCGTCCCTGACCTGGCCCGCGCAAGCTGCGTCTGCCGCATCTGGAGCTCCGTCGCCTCCGATCGTGACATGGTAACCCGAGCCTTCGCGGCCCCCTGGAGGTTGAAGGAGGTGGTCGGCGTCCCGAGCTCGGGTAGCTTCTAGAGGGATAACGGCGTGGGGAAGTTCGCGATCTCGCACCGGATTAAGCGCGGCGATAGCGTCGCGAGCCTCGCCGTGAAGTACTCCGTTCAGGTAATGGAGTTTCTGTCATTTTTGGTGTATTGATTGTGAGTAAAACTGGGAATTATGTTCGTGGCGAAATGATTTTCTCGCATGGTATACTTTGAACGTTTGCAAATGACATGATTTGACGCTGTATTTTCAATGGAGATTCACTTTCGGCATATTCTGAAGAACAAATGGGCTGCTATTTCATTTAAAAGTTAGCTAAAGTGGTGTGTCCAGCTGCAGCATTTGAAACTTTACGAAGAAGGTTTCCTGGTAGTATCCTTCTGATGTTTTGGAAGTCATGTTGGTTTGCTCTGCGTGTAGTCATGGGCAGACAGGGTTAGAAATAGGTAGGTCCGTTTGAGTGATGATGAAGTGGATGGAAGCTGGGAGCTTGATTGTGAATTTTCATGGAATTTCTGGTGGATTGGCTCTGCTGATGGCTTGGAATCCATTTGTTTTCCTCCTCCAGCATAGACTGTCTATTTGGTTACTTCCTTGGCGCTGAGAGGATGGGTGGGGATGGGTTAGGTGCTTTTCATAATATGTGAAGTACTTTGTGATCCTGAGTTTGATTGCTAAAATGGCAAATCCCAACGAAAAGGGGAGTAAAATGGTGAGTTTGGTGAATGAACCAACTATTTGGTGACTAAGATCATTGAATGGTCAAGGACTTGTGGGTTGAGGAATGTTTTATAGCTAGCAACAATGTCAGGTCTTTGCAGAGGCTTTCTTCCTTGAAGAAGCATTCTGGCGTACCTCCACCACCATAACAGCCGAAGTTGGATAGCTCTCTTGATTGGTGCAAGATTGTCTAAGGACATAGTTTTGTAGAATTTTGAGTATGGCTCTCTCATACCACCATTCAATAGGTTCTGGCCTCTTTGATAAAGGTTAGCTTGTGGAGTTTACTAGGAGAAGAAAAAGGTCGACAAGATGCTAGATGTTCTATATGTCATTTGATGATGTTCATAGCTTCTTTGTGCAGGCTGGTGGTTGAATGACTTCAATGTAAATGACTGATTCATCTCATTGAGTGGGGTTAGTTATATGGACCATTTTACGCTGTTGTTCTATATTGTACCAAATAGGTGGTAGGATAGATGCTCAATGGAATCTCCTTCTGCAAATCTTATAGATTTATTCCCACTGGAGAAAGCCAGACTAATTGATATACGAATTTTGTAATTTTGGAGTAACTTCATCTTTTGGCAAATCCTAAAGAAAAGGAAGAGGAAATGGTTACACTCAGAAGTCATTGTCGTCGTTTCTTATGGAGGTATGGAGGAAGGTTGGGGCTTGAACACAAATGTTTTGTCTTAGCAAGCATAGGATCCTCTTCAAGTGAAACGTTCTGAAATCTTTTGATGCAACTGAGTTTTGTTAAGTTTGCCAAGCAAGAAGCATCTCTGGCTACTAATAGCAAAAAGATATGATTGATTGGTAAGCAGATATTGAGCATCTTTAATAGATAATCCAATCTCTTAGTTCCCAGAACACATTAGGCTAAATGATGCTCGGATTTTGCAAGTCATCAGTATGAAATGAGGGGTGATGCACTTTTGTGATGGTCATGATAGTTCCTCTGACTTAATAACACCGACATAGAAATAGTAGATGATTCTGCAATGGTGGTATTGATTTATCGAAATGGTTGAATGTAACCCTCAAATTTTGAGACCAGAACATAAATTGTTTGTGCAATTAGGAAATGAACTTGTCTTTTTATGGAACTTTTCCATTTTTGTGGTCATAATGATCCCTGAAGAGTCAATAATGATGTATCATGTGGTCCATGATTGTCAACTCAGATCTCTCTGAGTTCAATGTTTTGATAACTATTGGTAGAGACTTACTTTTAGAATGGCTTCCCTGAATTTTTTTCCTTCCCTGCTTAAAAGTTTTTTTTTTTTTTTTTTTTTTCGTACATGTCCTTTTTGTCCCTGTCTACACCGAATATTACATGCTTAAAAGAATATTTTTTTGGTACTCTCAGGTCATGGACATAAAGCGCTTAAACAACATGATGAGTGACCATGGTATATATTCGAGGGAGAGATTGTTAATCCCCATAAGCAACCCTGACATTCTTATCGATTCCACATGCTACATAGAGAGAGATAACCATGCAAAGAGGGAAGTCGCCGTGCTCTATACAGAAGGCGTGCGAGACATGGAGATAAGTTCTTTGTTGAAGAGGACCACCTCTGAACAGGGGAAGAAGAGAATACTCGACTCGCTTAGGAGGAGCATGCAGGTTGACGATGGGACTGCTCAGTACTACTTGTCTATCTTCGATGGTGACCCAAGGGCTGCGCTCTCAGAATTTTCAGAAGACCTTAGGTGGGAGAGACAGGTGGGCTTGGCCTAAAGGAAATGGTTAGGCAACATCATGGCTGCTTTAATAAGAGGAAATGTGTGGTGAAGGCAGCTTGAAGCCCGGGACTGGAATTGAACCTATTTCTTCATGTGTCCCATTCTCTGTTTCTTTGCATTCTTGGTTCAACTCCAACTGTCGATTAACTTGTTTCCCCCATCACTCTGTTGATACACCATTGTATAATGCACTTGTAATATGCATTTCACGTGAAAATACAGTGTCCATGAGGAAAAGGGTGGTGGTGCTTGTATAATTCTCTGATCAAGTGATCAACCTACATATATGTTTAGCCATTTCCAAAGAAATGGAGCATATGATTTACTTATGCGTGGACTGACTAATGTATTTACGGAGTAATTTGTGTGCGGATCGACTAATGCTTTAGTGAATTGTCCGAGGTGTTGATACACTTTCAGCTGAACTCGTAGATGTAACTATGGGTGGACAGAATCTTTTGAATTCGGTGACTGCGGTTGCTAAAGAAGCCTCTTGAAGAAGCCATTGAAATTTAGGAGCATCGTGGCTGACCAAGGTGTTGTTTGGCAATGCTTTGGGAACATCTGTTTCTCTAATGAGTAGAAATAGAACAAAAGCGCATTTGATAATTTTTTTTTCTCGGAAATGAATTTGAAATAGAAATAAAAAATAAAAATAAATTTATTTTTTCGTTTTTAGGAATAACTCCAGAAACAATGGTTGGCGATCGACCAGACCATGCCCAACCCCCTCTCGAGCCTTGCTTGTGGCTGGGAGTGGTCGACAAGCCTCGCGATGGCCCAGCGAGGCTCCACCTTGCCTAACCACTGTGAGGTTGGCCTCACCTAGGTGGGCAATGCCAACCTTGCGATGGTCGGGCAAGGTAGCTAGGGCAAGGCTGAGAGGCTCGGGGACCTCATCAGTGGTCAGTGAGGCTCTCCCTGGTGATCGGCTAGAGGAAGGAGAAGAAAAAATAATAATTAATAAATTAAAAGAAATTTTAAGTCAAAAAATATTTGGGGTCATATTGAATATATTTCTTTTCTAGGAACATAAATTTTGTATAGTTATCAAATGCCTTCAAATGTTTAGAAATTGATCTCCTGAGAACAAAAATAGAAAAAAAATGTTTTTAAAAAGAAACTGTTTTTTGAAACAAAAACGTTATCATACCTCCCCAAGTAACCAAGACAATTCCGATGTTCCGTATGAATAAGATCAAAAGTATTTTTTAGTAACTTTGATAAATCGATTAGTTAAAATGGTGATTCGCCACTTATTTGGCTCGTGACATGTTTGTACCCGCACTTTTATAATTATAAAATAAAAATACTAGGGTAAAATTATCAATTTTTTTAATAATTTATAGATGTTTATTCGTAAAGCTTATATCCACATGTTAATGTCATTGATTCTTATATGAAGACACAAATCTTAATTCGAGTGACACACAATTTTTTCTTTTTTTATAAAGTTATGAACTAGGTTTAATATGAGCGATACATAAATCTTAATTCATGTTAAAATCATTAACCCATTTTAAGACTTGATAAGTTTTAAAATTTGATTGCACTATTTAAAAGTTGTAGAACTTAATTTTATTTTCGTGACAAATTTTAGTTTTTCCAGTACACTTATCCCTTTGATTGATTTGAAAGGCATAAAATCATAATTTGGATGCTAAGTATAGCTCTAGTCGAATATTGGTTTTATCAATTACTTAGTGTCTAGATTAAAAATTGGTTTTCTTTAAATATTTTTTTGACCGAATCCATCATTAAACCTTTTTTTTGGTCGGAATCTACCATGATATTTGACAGCAGTAAAATAACCGTTCCGAGGTAACTTATAATAATTCATCGGCCCAAAGAGTTTTCTGGGTCCATTTTCCTGTTCCGGCGTTCCGTTATTGCACTGCACGAGAGCTAGCCAGAGGGAAGAAATTGGAAAAAGCTTGGAGAAGACGCTCTTGACTTTCGCGCGGTCGGTGTAACCAGCAAGCGCCTCCGAGCTCTCGCCGGCGATCGACTTTCGGGCTAACCGCGCCCTGGGTTCCGGCGCTTTTCCCCGGCGAGGGTCGTGGGAAGGTTTCCGCAGATGGAGAAGCCGCCGCTCCTCCGGACGGAGGAAGAAGGTTCGCAGCCCAGTACAGCGGCGTCGGGTCCGGCGAAGGACCCCGCGATTTTCAGCGTCCGCAGATTTTCGACGGAGATACTGCTTTCCCTCGACACCGATCCAGCCACGTTTCTGTTTTGTAGGTTCATTGAGGGAATCTTTGGCCAAAGCACGACCTCGCGTCATACGAGGGACCCGAGAACTAAGAGCAAAAGGATGGATTAAGTGGAGACCGATTCTTCATCTCTATCTAATGTTTATATTCTATCATGTCTTGACTTATTTCCCCAGGATCCATTTACGTTGGCCACATGCAGAACACCCTCGAACAAGAAATAATAAAAGAGAGTCCAGAGTCCTTACCCTCGGCGAGTTTCTGAACTAATCTAAACTTTCCGATGAACACCACCACACACCGTCGCTCATCCGTTGAGCAGATTCCAATGAGTTCAAATTTGGCAGTATTATTTGCGAAATTAGGTAATTATCTTATCTAAATTTGAGTTGGATACTTTATTATCTAATACATTCAATATCTTACGTACAATATTTGAATTATTGGCGTGTTCCCAATTAGGATTGATCACCTAATTAAATAACCGTACACTGATTTTTTTTTATTCCATCTATAAGGCTTTAGATGAAATAATTAATCAAGCGGGAATAAAATTGACATTTTGATCTTTAAGGCTTAAGATCAATTTATCGATTTTACTAGCGAAATATTATCCCTTGATCTGACCGATTTGTGATATCTTTGGTGATTTTGAATGGTCTGTCTTGTCTTGATTGCTTTATTTATCTTGAAATATGCTTATTCATGCTTTAGGGTTATTTGCATATTTAGACTAAGCATTTTATTTATCATGAATTTTCAAAATTTAAAAAAAAAAAAAAAACATAAATTTAGGATGTTAGATTTTTGTTTCATTAGCTTAAATTGCATGTTTAATTATTTGACATTTTTAATTTCGAAATTAATTAAAAAAAAATCATCATGCATATGTTATGTAGAATTATGGTATCCTTTGTATGTCATTGCACGTTAAGGATAAAATTGCATATTTCATTTTAAGTTTAGATTGGTTTAGATAGACTACATTTTAGGTTAGAGATTGCTAAGTTAAGATAATATTTTAGTTTAAATTAGGGTTTGGCTCAACCTAATTCCTAATACAAATTAAATAGGGTCTTAACCTAGCTAGATAATTTTTTACATTTTTCCTAATTCCGAATTTCATGAAAAATACCAAAAAATGCCTTAGAATAAATTGATTCCATTTTTTTAGTATAGATTGCTTCTTATTATGTCATATAGTTAGGTCATATTGCCATGTCATATCTTTTTATGTTAGATTAGTAGCATGCATTGCATGATCCTCATTATATAAGTAAAAAAAAGAAAAAAAAAAGAAATTGATTGTTAATTAGAAATCATATTTAGGATTGTCAATGTGAATTCTGATTTAATATTGCAGATGCTTTTGTTACTTTGAGGTAAGTTCTTGCAATTTATTCATCGCTTTCCTTGGATGTTAAATTGGTGGTTTGCGCACCCGCATGATCACCTCACATGTTAGGGAAAGAGATTTAAAATCAATTTAAGTTGCCTGCAAAAAACATTTTTGAAAATATACCGAAAGGACATTAGAGAAATCTAATGTAACCAAGTCCCTATACTTAGAGTCTCGGTTTGTAGGAGTAAGGTAAAACTCACATTACTTTACTTGGTTTCTAATCAACTCACCAAAAATAGATTAGTGACGACTCCTAATTAAAAATCAATTGCATTTTAAGAACTTGAACCTAGGTCGCGAATTAGTAGATTAGTGGCGACTCCTAATTAAAAATCAATTGCATTTTAAGAACTTGAACCTAAGTCGCGAATTAGTATGAGCTTGGGAGAGCCCAAGTTAAGTTTATGCTTAATAATCAATTAGCCAAACCTAGGTGGTTCACACCCAAAAATTTGGTCACGACAATTCATAAAGCTTATATCTACATGTTAATGTCATTAATTCTTATATGAAGTCACAAATCTTAATTCGAGTGACACACAATTTTTTTTTGTTAAGTTATGAACTAGGTTTAATTCGAGCAATACACAAATCTTAATTCATGTTAAAATCATTAACCCGTTTTAAGACTTGATAAATTTTAGAATTTGATTGCACTTTTTAAAAGTCGTAGAATTTAATAATATTTTCGTGATAAATTTTAGTTTTTCCAGTACACTAATCCCTTTGATTGATTTGAAATGCATAAAATCATAATTTGGTTGCTAAGTTGCTAATAGCTCTAGTCGAATATTGGTTTTATCAATTACTTAGTGTCTACATTAAAAATTGGTTTTCTTTAAATATTTTTTGGTCGGAATCTATGATTATATGTGACAGTAGTAAAATAACCGTTCCGAGGTAACTTATAATAATTCATCGGCCCAAAGAGTTTTCTGGGTCCATTTTCCTGTTCCGGCGTTCCGTTACTGCACTGCACGAGAGCAAGCCAGAGGGAAGAAATTGGAAAAAGCTTGGAGAAGACGCTCTTGACTTTCGCGCGGTCGGTTACCACCAGCAAGCGCCTCCGAGCTCTCGCCGGCGATCGACTTTTGGGCTAACCGTGCCCTGGGTTCCGGCGCTTTTCCCCGGCGAGGGTCGTGGGAAGGTTTCCGCAGATGGAGGAGCCGCCGCTCCTCCGGACAGAGGAAGAAGGTTCGCAGCCCAGTACAGCGGCGTCGGGTCCGGCGAAGGACCCCGCGATTTTCAGCGTCCGGATCGTGTCGATCGACTACTGCATGGCGCGCACGATCCCGGGCGTCGATGTTTGTTACAGCAGCTTTCAAGGTACGGGCGGTTCGGACGGTTGGATATATGGGCAGGAGGGGAAACATGAAAATGAATGGAAAAGAGTCGTTTTTTAACTGTACCCGCGACGGTTATGGATAGTCGCGGCGTGGGAACGTTGTTGGGTCTTGCTGTTTCATGGAGCTGTGGCTGAATTGGTGTCTTAGAATGGGTCTTGACGTTGTCTTCTCCTAGGAACAGCGGTGCTTTTGAAGTTATTCTATGTTTTCATAGTAATAATTTCTATCTAACGTGTCTTTAGTAAAATAGTCATTGCGCCATCACCATTGACATGACCGAGAGGATGGGTTTGGAAGGAACTTCGCCCAATGTTTTTACTCGCAGCATTTTGATGAATCACCTCCGCCAATTGAAGAGGTCCGATCTCGGTTTCTCAGTTTTGATGTTAATAGTCAAACTTGCACTAGAACCAACAACTGTGAGCTTTAACACTTTGATAAGGTAGATATAACCACATGCCAGGAAATCCGTTCGATTGCTGAAGAATTTGTAAGAAGAAGGCGGGGAGCCAGATGTGATCACGTACTCCACGATCATCGGCAGTTAATGCAAAGAGCATCGGCAGTTATTGCTTGGATCCTTGGTGTCTAGTATCGACTATTTATTGGTATAGACCCTTGCTAAAAAAAAAAAGACAAACCTTTATCTCCTTGGGAATTGGAAGTCCAGACTTTGTGATGCTGCTTATATGAGAGAAAAATGAACATGTGCTAGCTTATACTGTTGCATGAACAGAGGGGACTTGGAAATTAGCACGTTGGCATTATATCAAATATTTCATGAACTAGTCATCATACCGGTATACCACAGAGGAGGTGGCATTGGAGTCCACATGAGATGGTCCCAGTAGCACAGGTAGCTGCAATCCTCACCAATCCTTCTGTCATGCCTGAACTTTGAAGACATTCTCTTCCAATAGCATTACTAACTAGGAAATAAGGAAAATGGCGCAAATACCACCTTCTTGATGTTCCGCTTCATTTCCTTTTTCCTGGGTCATCACCAATGGCTTCTATAAAAATAATTGAACACGTATAGTGAAAAGTGCTGTTTTGGCTAGAAAGTGAGATCAGACCGTAAAATTTCATGAGCAAGGACTTTCGAATAACTTCATCGAACACGACCAGAAAATGCTGTTTGGCACAAGAGAGCTTCTCTTCTTCTTCCTTCTTCTTCTTTAAGCTTTTACCAAACAACTCTGCATCGGGGTAACCTGCAGAAAAATTAGCAGGTACGTACTTTATTAACAGAGAGGTGGAACCTAACGAGCATAAAAAAGCACATTGAATACAGTTTAAAGCACACAAGTTAATCTTTCATCGTTATGGTATGACTGGCACTACATACCTTCCTCTGCAGAGCCCCATTAAGTTCAGGAATGATATTATTAGAAGCAACCGCATCCAACAACTCTGCATCAGGGTAACATGCAGAAAATCAGCAGGTACGTATTTGATTAACAGAGAGGCAGAGCCTAACAAGCTTACAAAAAAGCACATTGAATTAAGTATAAGCACACAACTTACTCTCTCACAGTTATGGGAGGATTGGCAGTGCTACCTCTTTTGCAAAGCATGATTGAGTTTCGGAATGATATCATTAGAACGCAATCGCATCAAAGAACTCTGCATTAGGGTAACATGCAGAAAAATCAGCACATGTATTTAATTAATAGAGGTAGAACCTAAGGAGCATACAAAAAGCAGATTCGATTGAAAAAAAAAAAAATACAATCCCAATTATTCAATTACATGCTGTTGAGACCAAATCAAGTACTTTGATCTTCACAGGCATAAAATTTTTTACCAATACACTCCAGTTGGCCCGTAAGCCTCTTCAAGGTGGGCACAAAGGCCTTCAGCTACTGCTGATGATTCCACGGCAAAATTCCTCTTCCTCATTTTGATCGTTCTCTGGTACGGAATTTGAATTTCCTCAACCAAGTTAGCCAGACCCAGATTAATCATGTGATAAAATGATTCCACAACAACAACAGGATCAATCAACGTGCAAACGAATTAACAAAATCTTAAGCTCCTTGCCCAACTTGTTTTATAAAACGGGCAAATAAATCATCCCAATTATGCAAAAGGTCATCAGTACGGCTCTTCGAATCAAAGTCCAAACGTAAGCCTTGATCATTAAACAGACGGCCAGGTTTGTCCCAAAAGCAGCACCAGTTTACCTTGCTTGATCATCAAACGGCAGTATGACAATCGGTTATAGAGAGCCTGTCTCCAATCATTTACGAAACAGACTGGCCAAAATTACTTTTCATTTCCTTTTCCATCATCCACCAGAAAAACTTGAAATTTGGTTGTTATTTTAGCGAATGAGAAGAGCCTTGATAGGCTTTCCTATTATCACGAAAAATCGAGAGGTGTTTGCTCTTAACAGGATAACTACCATCGGTCAAATTTGACCTGTTGAAGAGCTGACAAAATGAGTTCAAACAAGGATTTGTTAAAAGAAATACTAGTTTAAGACAGAGCGAAAAAGCGGATCTGGGTGTAGTTTACAATATTGAGTAGCGGAAGATCATCGGCCTCTAGATAAAAAATTCAAATACCAGGTTTATTGAGAGGAGAGCTGTAAATCGCTAAGTAATTATTTTACATATGTCGATATTTTCATTTGTTGCCTCACAAGCCGCCAATCTATCTACAAAAGTTGCCAATGCAAGGATAGCTAAAAAAAGATTGTTGTCATGAAATTTACAACAATAGATTCAGGCAAATCCATATCACTGAGATACGTAGTGTCAAGCAAATAATTCTTAAAGGATATATCCTTGACAAAAGTATTACTCTATTTGCTCATGCTAGTTGTTAAAGGATGAAGAATCTTACCAAATGATCAATGCCTTCTAATGTACAAGGAAGCACCATTGGATCTTAATTTTGATCTTGGCTGAAGCATCATGTCAACTTCTACGACCAACTCCACCATTCCTTCAAGTTATTAAGTCTAGGAACTTAGGAAGAACAAAACCCTATCAAGGAAAACCTTATTGTCAAAAGAAGATAATGATGAAAAATAGGTCAGGAAACTCAAAGAAAAGTGGTAGTTTGCTGCTTATTTACCTCTGTCAAGGAAACATGACTAGCCTGCTCTTGTAATATTGGTATAAAGTTCATCACATTATTATCACTGCAATTTAATTACCTCGGGAATACAAAAGCATTCATATTCATATCTCCCGTTGCATGTTTTAAATAATTCTGGTACATGCTGGCACCCATAAATTTCCAAAAGAGTCAAATCCAACTTTTCAAGTCCCCAAAGTTGAGTAAGTTTGTCACATGTTACTACCCTTACATATCGTAACTTCTCACATCCTGAGAAATCTGGCAAAGTCTCCAAGGATTGACATTCTATGATTGATACTTTTGTTAGCGATTTTGATTCCCCAATCCCAGGAATCTCCCTAAGCCGGATTAAACCCAAGATTATGAAACTCTCTAAATTTTCAAATTTCGACAAGTTTGGTAGTTTTTCTAGGTTTTTGCAATCCTTAATAAATATACTTCGGCAAGATGAGAATCTCTCGAGACTCTCAACACCATGTAGATGGTGACACCCATTAATGTTCAACTCTTTCAAGGTCGCAAAGCATCCTAATTTAGGTAATCTTTCAATGGACCCACAATTGGAAATATCTAATGCCTCTAACAACTCTGCCTTATCAAGACCTCCTATTTCAACTAGATTGTTGCAAGAGCAAGCATGTAGTCGCTTCAAACACTGTAATTTCGGAAGGATCAACCTTTCAATTGACATGCAGCTATATATATTTATCGTCTCCAAGAACTCTAATTCTCCATGGCCTTGAATTTCAACTAGATTATTGCAATCCTGAATGTCCAATTCTTTCAAGCGATTCCATTGTGACAGGTCCGTTCTTTTAATGAAATTGCAGCGTCTTATCGACAACTCTTCCAAGTACTTGAATCTGCCAAGCTCAGGTAATATCAGGTTTGGACATGAGTCAACACAAAATTTCAAGAGCCTTGAAGGAAGCCCCTGGATGCTCTCAAGTTGATTGCATGCATAAAGATGAAGTTCTTCTAGGTCGATTAGACAAGAAAGCTGTAGGAATTTGGGAATTGCGAAATTGTATTGAAGATATGTTAAACCAAAAGGATGCTTTGGCATCAATCGAAGCACCTTAAAGCGTTGGGAAAGGAGGTTCTGAAGAAAAGATTTATCCTTGCAATCGGGCAGAGTAGATAAGGACGTGTCAATGATTTTACTAAGCGAACGAGAGCAATAGACAGATCCAATTCCCCAACTATCATGGGATATAATAATTATCCTCCGCAGTTCTTTAAACCTTCCAATGGCATCGGGATCTCTTTAATCAAAGGATTATCAATGTTCAGATGTTGCAATTTGTGTAAATCCCCAATTGAGGTAGGGATTTCTCTTAGTGACGAACAATGAGAGAGATTAAGGTATTGGAGAGAAGAAAGATTCCCAATTGAGTTAGGGATTTCTCTCAATGATGAACAATGAGAGAGGTTAAGGTGTAAGAGAGAAGAAAGATTCCCAACTGAGCTAGGGATGTCTCTCAATGACGAACATTGAGAAAGGTTGAGGTGTTGGAGAGAAGAAAGATTTCCAATTGAACTAGGGATGTCTCTCAATGACGAACATTGAGAGAGGTTGAGGTGTCGAAGAGAAGAAAGATTCCCAATTGAGCTAAGGAGGTTAAAGCATTCGGGAGAAGAAAGATTCCCAACTAAGGAGGTTAAAGCATTCGGGAGAAGAAAGATTCCCAACTGAGCTAGGGATGTCTCTCAATGACGAACATTGAGAAAGGTTGAGGTGTTGGAGAGAAGAAAGATTTCCAATTGAACTAGGGATGTCTCTCAATGACGAATATTGAGAGAGGTTGAGGTGTTGAAGAGAAGAAAGATTCTCGATTGAGCTAAGGAGGTTAAAGCATTCGAGAGAAGAAAGATTCCTATTTGACCTAGAGATCTCACTCAATAGTGAATAACTACTTAGGTCAAGGTGTTCGAGAGAAGAAAGATTATTGATTGAGAGAGGGATTTCAACCAATGACAAACAATGTGGGACACTCAACTTTTGCAACTTCTTCAAAGAACCAATTGACATAGGAATTTTTGTAATGCCAGTATCATCTAAAAGAAGTTCTTTTAGTTCTTGCAATTCACCCACTTCCTCTGGTAGCTCTTTGAGATTGAGACAATTCCTCAAGTACAAGGAAACAAGTCTCTTGACTTGGCCAATAGAAGGGTGGACTTGCTCCAGTTTGCAACATTCATCCAAGATTAGAATCTCCAACTCTGTGAAAGTCGAGAAATCAGGAGTACATCTTAAAACCTGGCTATATGAAAGGTTGAGAACTTTTAGCCGCTTTGCAACCTATATAAAGGAGAATAAGATGTCAAAAAAGGAATTTAATGGACAAGACAAAACAAAGCAAAGATCACAAAGGATGTCTTTTTTCCATCTTACCATAATTGAACTCCATCCGCTCCAATCCTCTGCGAGCTTGTTTTGTGACAACTCTAGCACCACTAATTTAGATAGATGGAAATTTATCGCTGAAGATAGCATGTTGGGTTCAATGTAAGCCATCTTAATTCAGAAAATAGTTCATTAAAGTCTCCACTTAAAGCCTTCCAGCACAATTGAAGGAACCTTGAGCTCGGTAAGTTTTTAAATTGTTCACTTGTGTATGCAGGGGAACAGCCACGAGGCCATTGAAAGTATGTATCGTAGTTTTTCAAACAATAGCGTGCCTGCATATCAAACCAAGCTAAGTGAAAACTGACCTTACTTTCATGCTGAAAATCGTATATAGTAAAGAAAAAGGTATCAATATATTAATAAGAAGCACGACATTTCCTCTAAATAGTCAAGTTAGTCTAGTGGCTATTGGCACAAAAGGGCATTGTCCCAAAAATATAAATATTATAAAAGAGCTTGGCGAGGAAAGAAATGTTTATTAAGAAAAGCGAAGGAAAAAGAAAACAGAAATGAAAGAAGCAAAGAAGGGAGAATAAGGAAATCCATTCATTGTCAAACACCTAACCTAACGGACCAAAAAAAAAAACACCTAACCTAATCCATAAGATGAGCAAGGTCCACGTGATACAACGATAGTAAGGTTCTCCCAATATATTTATTAAGGAGATTCTTTGCCATCATATCTATTAAGAGGAAAGAAGAATGAAAAGAGATAGATATAACTAGTAGAGGGACAGGTACTTTTGAATCAAAATGGAAAAAAAAAAAGAAAAAAGCATACCAAACATTGATATTTTTCTTTACATTCGACTGTAATAGAAAGTAAGCACCCGTTGTAAATGTGATATTTTTCTTTAATGTTACTGATTTGCTTAATTATTAGTTATTATAATTGGCACATATTGTCCATTATTGTTTTGAATAAAAAAAATATTTATTTATATGATCTATGATGTATATGCTTCATCTTTATTAATTATTATAGTCTTTCAAACTATCAATATTTTCAACTAGATATAATTGTGCATGCTTTTAGTGAATGAGATTTTTACTATAGAATCATAGTTAAAGAATCGACTGTATATTAAATTTTTGACTAATGTACTTTATGCAAATGAATTTGGATTATATAGTGTAACTTTTTAATCATTGGCACACATATAATCCAATTGCGGCCACAATTCATGTATGGTGGACATGAATGGACGTATAAATAGACTTTTTCCTAAGAAGTAGGAGCATCTGCTCACACTAGGTAAAAGAGTAGAATAGATCAAATTAAACATGAAATTATGAGAGAGAGGGAAAGAAAAAAAGGAGTGCCATATCTTACCCCACGTTCCGGTTTCACTGTTAAGCCTTCTTGGTCAACCCATTGTTTCAGACATCTTTCAAGCGATTGTCCTTGGCAAAAGATGCTCCTTCCAAGATCTCTTAGTTGATCATGCATCCTAAACTCACCACGATCTCCAATTTTAATTAAGCACCTCAACTTCAACTCTTCAATTCCTTGATATGGATAAAAATCCTCCCACGTGTAAATGGCGAATTTGCTATCTTCGCCGATAAAGAAGCAAGCAATATCGAGAAAAACATTCTTATGTTGAGGTTCCAATGCATCATAACTTATCATCAATATCTTTTGTACGTCTTTAGCCGGTTTGTTTCTTAATTTCTTCAGTATATCTTGCCATACTTTTCCATTTGTTTTCCCATACAAGTATGAACCTATGACCTTGATAGCTAGGGGAAGCCCGCCCATGGTGGATAAGATATCACGTGAGATACCCTCAAAGTCCTTTGAACAATGGCCCATGTGAAATGCATGCCTTTTAAATAAAAGCAAAGAATGCACCTCATCTAATTCGCTCAGTTCATACTTGTAGTCTGCTTGGAATTCAGGTTGATCAAGAACAGCTTCATATCTAGTCGTAACAATGATGATACTTCCTGTCGAAAACCAATCACGTTCTCTAGCCAAAGCATTTAGTTGATCTTGATGATCAACATCATCTAGAAGAATGAGAACCCTTTTTCCTTTGAATCTAGATTTGATCAAACTAATTCCATCATCAACTTTGCAAACTTGATGTTCATTGGGTAGTATTTCCTTAATTAGTAGATTTTGTAAATAAAGAATACCGTTGTGGTGAGTTGTCTCTCGTATATCTGGAAGGAAGCTACGATGCAAAAAGTCATTCAACAGCTCATTGTAGATGACCTTGGCAAGAGTTGTTTTACCGATCCCGCCCATGCCATATATTCCAATCATTCGAGCATGATTGGCAGGAGTATCAACCCAATTCCTAATTTTGTTGACATGATCGCCAACTCCAACTAAATGCTTAGGAACATCAAGCTGAAAATCATGTCTCAACTTGCTCAGAATAGTTTTGATGACTTCTTCCACTAATTCTCCTTCATGCCTGTCAAACAACAATAACTCATCATAATTTCGTAGTTTCACGTAATCTCTTCAAAGGACACCCACATATATGTGAAGGATGGATGGAACCAATTAACATGCAAAATGTTTCGGTTTTATGAATAACAATGAAGGATGATGGTGTAGTAGTCATTTCATTTTCTCCTTCTTTTTCTACCAATAGATAGATCTTATTGAAATAAGACAAGGTGTTGCACCGACCAAATTGAGAATCTTTAGAAGTAAACTGTTTGTTATAAGGCCTATGGTCGCTGCTAATTGAAGGATAGGAGGTCGATTATTTTGATTACAAAAAGTTTAGGACTTAGGAGGAGGGGAGGCCATCCCTCCGAGGCCAGCGTATCCGAGGGCCCTAAATGGGAACTTGTAATTAACTTATAAATCGCCTACCCATGGTGGTTACTGGAAGCAGCGAAAGTTTAACCTATGACATGGTCAATGTGAAGTATTCACATCAACCGAGCCACACCTGTTGGCAATAGGAGGTCAATTTATCTGGGGTCGATCAAGGTTTGGAAGGCTGAGTATGGGATCCTAAGGTTTTAGTTGTTGGTGGTGTAGTTTGCAGGGAAAAATAGCAGAGTACAAGGGTTTGTAGTCTTTGGGCCATTATGGTTATTCATTAGCACATACTGGGATGTTTTGTGAGCTTGTAGTGAAAGCAGTTCATCCATATCACATCAGTTTTGCTGAATAAAAAAACTTATGAAAAATAAAAGTGTAGGTGGAAGAGAAGTACCCATTAGCAAATTTTTCAGATTCCCATCCATTTAAGTAACTCACTTCTGTAAGGGCTTGTCTCCCTTCCTGAATATCCTTCTCATCAAAACGCTTCTTACGCATATGGAAGGCCTCCCCAAATTTTCCCTTTAGATACCGCACATCGGATGGGTTCACTTTGTAAAAAATGGGCAACACCATGTGAGACATGCTCTTCTTGCAGTCCATGATACGAACTAGCTCACGGAGGCACCATTTGCTCGAAGCATAATTTTCGGAAATAATAGGAATCAAAATCTTAGACTGTGTGATGATATCGAGAATCTCTGAATCAAAATCCTTTCCAATTTCGAGGCTATTATCGTCCTTGAACACGGAAATTGGTACGGTCCCTACATTGATCAGACTGCGGTAGAGGTGATCAGTGAATCCCTTGCGGGTGTCCGAGCCTCGAAAGCTCAAGAATATGTCGTATTGATCACTGCCTCCTCCTGTGGGTATCGAAGGGATAAAGGAAGAAATGGATGCTCCCTCAGTGCTCTCTTTCTCTGCACCGTTTTTCTTCTTCTTGAGATGATTGAACACCGCAAAGGGACGGCCTAAATTGAAATCGTGGATCCTTTTGTTTGCCTTACTCTGACTTTGTCCTTTCTCCATGGAAGTCTGATAGGCAAAAATGAAGAGAGGATGCCTTCTTACTGCACAAAAGATGTACATAAACAAACGAAAAGGCTGGATCGAAAGCACATGCTTTCTGGATGGAGAATACATGCTTTCTGAACGGTTCCAATGCAAAATGTTTGATGAACGAGTCTTCCCAGGCGAGTGTCTACTAGTTAATCCAATATCAAAAGCTGCGTCCGCACGCGGACCAAAAGAAAATGGGTCCTCTTGGTCTTTAGAAGCGGGACTCTCCTAATGGGAGGAAATTTGGCGGGCTACAAGATATAAACATGGCTCACGTGTAAAAACTAACTAAAATTAAATGGGTGGTGCTTAAATTTTTTGAGACATTCTTAAGTGCATGTAAGCCTAATGCATCCCCACCCTTCGCATAATGTGAGTTTTAAGTGAGGACCACTAATATCAACCCAGATCATCTAAGTTTTTTGTCATATTTCCTTCAACCTTACCTTTGATCGGTAGTTTAACTTAAGCAGCTATTCGAAAGCACATGCGTACCTTATATCTGCCTTTATCAAGTGCTGATTACCGATATTCATAATATCTAGAATGAAGTATCCGTAATCGATCAAAAACAAATATAATTAATAGAAAATTAAATCGTTAAATCGTTAAATAAAACTTCATTTTGAAATTTAAAGCATAAAAAGACGAAAAGGTAAACTCTCTCTCTAAGCATATTTGCCATTTGGCTCTCTCCCAACTAGTTTGCTCTACACTAAAAATGGCAGCCTCCCTGAACCATTCTCGCTAAATGTGTCATTTATGTCTATTTCCTGGTTCTTCTCTCTTGTTTCCCTAATATCCTCTCATTTAACTCTCTGTATCATATATTCCCATCCCCCTAGTTTTCTCCTTTTTTAAGTTGTTCTCTCGCCACATCCAAAATGTCGAACAACATGGGTGGATTTAAAGGGGGCTTGAGGGGGCGCCGCTTAACTTTCCGAAATTATATTTAGGCTCACTAATTTGATAAAATTCACATATTCATCCATAATTCTTGGCCCCACAAAAATGTTCCAATTACTTTACATTCTAAAGTTTAAGAATCTATTGGTAGAAACTTTTTGCAAAGACGTCATCCAAATTTAATAGCTATGTTTTGCATCATGCTTCCAACTGTGAGATATGATAAATGAAGACTTATTTCCAAACTTGAGAAATGAGGTATTGGTATAAATGGTTGAGAAATGACTGGACTCCTTGGTGTAAATGGATTGAGTGACCTTTACTATTAGGTCTATCTCTATTTTGGCAATACTAAATATCCACTCAAAACATACACACTATTGACACATTATGAGAGATTCTTTAGGAAAGAAGTTGAATGTGTTAATAATCTAAAAAGTCAAGAGTTAGTCATGTAGGGAAAATAAAATTCAAGAACTATTACCCTCTTTAAAAATTATTAAGTTAGTCATAAGTCAAATTCAAAAAGTGAAATATCCTTTGCTATTTATTTAGTATAATACATCATCTTTCTAAAATGAAGAGAAACAAAAAATAATTTTTCGTAAAATTTTTATTCAGCAAAACTGATGTGATAATTTTGGACCATTTGGATGCGAACTGGGCCCATGGACTTAAAATCAGGCTAGAAGGGCATTTTCGTAATATTGTTGAAATTGCTTTTTTGGCCCAAGTGAGTTTAGTCGCTAATTTCAAGAGTGCAATCTCTGATATCTGGCTGTAAATATGTTTAGGGGCCGAGGAAATGTGTGTTTAGCCTATGTTTTCGTCAAAAAGTGCATGGCATGTTTTATCAGAAGGAAAATCTGATGTTATGGTGTGGTATGAAATTTAAGAATTAAGGGAAAAATTAAACAATTTACACTTTCATTATAAAAATTTACATTTTCAATGCAATTTACGTTTTTTCTTGCAATATTTTATTTTTCTCGGTATATGGTTTCACTTAAATTTGCACTCCATCGAAGTCCCATTTCGTGCGCTTTGTGCGCGAGGTATAATCTGTGCAATTTGTTTTTCTTTGACTCTTTGTATGGTTGATTTATTAGATTTGGAAATCACAATTTTAATTTGTCTTTTGTTTAAACCATTGTCCTCTTTAATTTTGTCTCAAATGTCCATCAATATAAAGAGATCAACTTTACAAACATATCATTTATTTTCTCCATGTTTTTGAAAGTTAGTTTCTCACAAAAGAACTAGGGAATGCGTTTGCGATCATGCATATTCCTTGTTCTGTTATGGACACGATAGGTGTGGTTGCTACCCACACTTGCATTTTTCAATTGCAGCATGCCAAGTTCGAAAGGAAAAAAAGAAAGTAAACTCATATGTGAAGACAAATTAGAATACTCAGTGGTTATAGAAAAAGTGAAAAATGCATGTGGTTTCAAATAAGAGTCATAATTCAATTGCGAAATCGGCAACATGAAGAGGAATCAATGACGGCCTTGTCCAGTGACGGCAAGGAATTTTCAATACGACAGCAGCTTTGCTCGCTTTCAAGTTTTCGCACAAAACATAGTACAATTGTGAATTTTTCATAATTCTTGGAAAACATTCGAATTCTTTGTCATTTTCCAGAAATTACAAGAATTGGAAAAATATAATGGATTATTTTCCAGACATCCAAAAATTCTCTAGTTGATATGATTTGTCCAGATAAATATTTGTTGTTGACAATTGTGATTAGTAGCCTTTGAAGGGCTCTATGCAATTATTGAAAAGAATCGGTCGATATTTGGAAAATTTTTAATCTTTAGCTTTTTTCAAAGAAAAAAAAAGGAATTATTCCTGCAAAAATCAAGTATTTTGGATGTTTCATGGCTTTAAGTAATTTATACAATTGGGGTATGTATAGGACCGATGGACCCAAAATTGGGTATAGAAGGGTATTTTTGTAATTTTATCGAATGGACTTTTTGGTCCAAAGGAGTTTAGTTTTGAAACATTATCGAGGTAAAGGGCTAGCATGCGATTCAGCCGGGTTTAACCAATCCAACCATTCATACCGATCAGTTTGAATAAGAAGAGCTAAGAAAAAATTAGCAATATATGTGATGATGATTTTGGAAAAGTTGAGGAACCTCACATGCAAAATTTTGTATGCTCTAAAGGATGCTAGGTGTTATGCAATGAGTAAAAATCAAATGTTTTTTCTTCAACCTATCAATTGTAATGGACAAGAGATTGAAGGTCGAGCTTACCTGGAGGAGCGATGCAAAGATGGAATTACTGTGATGAGTTTTCGTGTTCGAGAAGAAATTGTCTTGAAGCAGATCAAGTTGTGCTTGGATCCCGAAAAACAATACAATCTGAGGATCAGCTTCACGCCTCAAACTAGAGCTGCCAAGATCAGATCTCTCAGAACAAAAGACGAGAGCGTCTCAAGTGATTTATGGTGATTGGCGTTTATGCTCCTGAGGCACAAGCACTAGGGACTTTAAATAAAGCTTGACTTCTCACTCTTGCCCCAAAGGAGACGCGCATTCTTGTGGAGAGGATTGCGCGACAAGATTGCGCGTCTTTTCACGCGGCAATTGTACTGCTTTTTTACCCTCACCTTCTTGACAAAGACCACCGAAACAAACTTTCCTTGAAATTGACAAGACTACCTCACCGTAGACTTTGAAGATATTTTCGTTGCTTCTCCGCAGGAGCCCCGCAATCATCCCCTCTTTCTATTTTTCGCCACAACGCGATCATCATTTTCGCTTGACGACTTCCGCGAGGCGTTCACATTGGAAATTATTTCTGCTCTCACGCAATCTTGCCGTGGATCGCGCGTCTTTCGTCTGGTAGTTCGTATGGGTGTCAGAATCTAACCCAAACCAAAATCGAAATCTAAACTAAATCGAGATTTAGTGTATTTTCAATTTAATTCAGTTCTTGATTCGGATGATAAAAAAATAATTCTTTTTTTTTTTTTGGATTATTCTGATTCGGTTAACTAAGCCAAATCGAAATTCTCAACAAAAATTAAATGCCCAACTTAAAATCTCTCATTTTTCACCCTTATTTAGTTTGGTTCTAGTAAGTATAGCCTAAAAAGGAAAACTGAAAAATCAAACCGAACCAAACTGAATTTTCGGTTCGGGTCACGATTCGATTAGATTCAGCTCACTTATTAGTAATTGGAAACGAATCGAACCATTAACACTCCTAGCAATTTACATAAACCTTTCGTCAGTTCACCTTGTAATTGGACCACGTGGCTGCAAAAATCAAAGTGAAGATGGGCAACTTTTTACTTTCCCCACCCATTGAAACGAAAGTCTCTTTCCACAAGAGGCGTTAAAATTAATCAAAAATCTTTACATAAACCTTTCGTTAGTTCACCTTGTAATTGGACCGCATGGCTGCAAAAGTCAAAGTGAAGATGGGCAACTTCTCACTTTCCCCACCCATTGAAACGAAAGTCTCTTTCCACAAGAGGCGTTAAAATTAATCAAAAATCTACTTTCTAACTCATTTTCAATGGTGGCGTGGAAAGCTAATCGTCACCTTCGACCAAGACTACCTCGTTGTGGACTTTTAAGGATACTTTGTTACTTTCTCCTTGTAATTGGACCGCGTGGCCACTCAAATCAAAATGAAGATGGGCGACCTCTAGCTTTCCCTAACCCCATTAGGATGCGTTTGGTTAGACTTTTGGTGAAAGCCTTTGAGAAAATGTAAAGAACTTTAAGTTAAATGAGTTTTCTAAAATGCTAATCGAAAGAATCCATAGTTTACGTTGGAGTCAAGGTGTTCACATTGGAAAATTAGGCCATATTTTGTAATGTGCAAAATAATATCTGATTCTATTATTAAAAAATAACAAAAATCTATTTGATAACTTTTTTTATTTCCTAGAACAATGTTCCTAGGAATAGATTTAGAATAAAATCAAGAAGTAGAAAAAAGTTAATTCTTTATCCCGAAAATAACTTTAGAATCAAGCTAAATCACGTTCTTTTATTTTCTTGTTTTTCTTTTATTTTCTCTTCTTCTTCCTCTAGTCAAGAGCAAAAATATAATAACATTATTAAAAAATATAACAAATTTATATTTAAAATATGATAATATTATATAATTAAATTTAAATTATATAATAAACTAATCTAAACATATAATAAGATTTTATAATGAAATTATTAAAAAAATTAAAAGAAAATTTAAAAAATAGGATAAAATTAGGAATTTTTTTGAATAAGAGGTTAAAGTACCATTATTTTCTCAAATAATGGTTTGAAGTGGACATTATTTCAAATAAAGGCTTGAAGTGAATCTTATTTAAAATAAAGATTTGAAGTGACTATATCAATATCATAAAAGGGTCTGAAGTCAATGTTTAGTCAAGGGCAATTTCGTCTTTTAATTTTATTTTTTTCCTTTTTTCTTTCTTTTTCTATTTTTTCTTCCAAAAAATTAAAACTTAAAACAAAAAAGATGAACACGCAAGAGAGGGAGGCTCCCTCCCACCTTTGTTTTTGTTTTTTTTAAAATAAAAAATTAATCTAATTTAATTTAAATTTAAATTGTATTTGGACGAAAATATCCTTGATCAGTCAAAAAAATTTGTCTCTCGATGAGCCGACAAGGCTAGGTCATTATCTGAAATAACCATAATCACTTTAAGGCCTTTTTTTAGACTAATATTATTTGAAACAATGTATATTTTAGGCTCTTATTTTAGAAAATGATGGCACTTCGGACTTTTATTTGGAATTTTTTCACTTTCATAACATAAAATCATATTAAAATTTTAATTAAATGACATAATAAAATTATATTAAAAAATATGATAAATTATATAATAAAATTTTAAAATAATTAAATAAAATAAAATAATTAAAAATTAAAAGAGAAAAATTTAATAAAAGTATTAAAAAATCGAAAGAAATTTCAAGTCACAAAAAAATTTAAATGTTATACCAAACGTATTTCTATTTGGGAGTTAGAAATTTTGAGTAGTTATCAAATGCCTTCAAATCCTTAAGGGCTTGTCTAGAGAACAAAATAAAAAAGAACCATTTTCTAAAAACATAATAATTGTCATGCCCCGAACCTCGTGCGCACGCACATTTCTCGGTCGACCAAATTGCGATATTCCTAGGACGCGTCGTCGACCCAAATGAATCATGCACATACGAAGCGAAATAAACAATCCCCGACAACAAACACACATGAGATAGAAAAGTAGAACAATCAATCTAAACAAAACATACTTCATATACAGCCCGAGTCAACCTTTAATTTATACAAGAGGTCTATCTCAAAAAGAATTATTGAGCCACCTATGCTCCTGACCATTTCGCCTCAGGCTCCGGGTTCTTCATATTAGGGACCTGAAAATGGTAACCCACGACGGGGTGAGATATAAATCTTAGCAAGTTGACACCCTAAACCCCGATTAGGAAAAAAATACACATGACTTACCTCATTTCGGCTCCTTCCTACACGTCGGATAGTTCATATAACATATGCATACATCCAATGTATTCGATAATTGAAATGCCTCGCTTTTTCACAATCAATCAATCATAGGGGTCCCAATTATAAGGCTAAATCATTATGACATGTCCCATTCCGTGCCACATAATTTTGTCCCATAATTAGGCGTGGTCATCTCAATCATTCAGGCGTTCCAATTTAGTTATTGCCCCACAGGCACGGCCTACTCCATGTTCTGCAGTCTTCCGGCATAGCCGAGCATCATCTCACCCCATCGAGCATGGCAATGTCTACCTCTAGATGGCATTCCCGAAGGAGTATTGATCTAGCCTCTACCGCGATCCAGCATCCATTGTCAGGAGCATTCCATATAGGAGCAACACCCACCTGACGCACATTGGGGGACGGGTTCTCATAACGTTTACACGCACATCTGATCCCGATTAATGACATTGTGCTTTGCACTCAAATGCCTCTATTAAAATAATGAACTTGACCTATTTTCTTCATATTAAAGACACTCGGTAAAATAATTGTGTATCGGTACATAGTCAACTTGAGCTACAAAATGCAATATCATCACTTTTAAAAATCTCACTATTTGATATAATACTTAAAAAAAAAAATTTGCATCAAAACCGACACCCGGTATTTTTCTAATTAAATACCAAAAATCCATAATTTTGAAATAATAACCCAAAATCACCAATCACCATCCAATTGCATAAATTAACACTCAATTGCACAAACTAATTGCACCACGACAATCGCACGTAAGTTCGACAATCGGCTATCCCGGCATAATTTTCGGAAAATAATAAATAATTAAATAAATTACAAAATAATTAAATAAATCACTAATTAAACTATATACACTAATCTAAGCACCTAATTGACCAAATTAAATTACTCTAACCAACCTACCTATATCTAATCTAATTAACTATCTAATTGAGCGAACTAACCACCTAATTAGCCTTATCTAATTAATCTAATTAGCTAACCAAGCTACATAAACACACTAATCTCACTTAGACTAATCTAAACCTCTCCTAAGAAGCAAGGTTTAGCAAGTAAACTCACCGGATTAGCGAACCAAAGTGAGTTCACGGCGATAGTGACGTGGAGGCAAGCGAGACTCGGGCTTACGGCGACACCCGAGGAGGCTTGGAAGGGATTGAAAATGGCCCATGAAGCTCTCAACCCAAAGTTGAGAGTTCGGTTCTAAGTTGGGGCTGAACCGAAGAAAGGCAAGGGGCTGGAACGGTCGACTAGCGCGGGAACAAGCAAGGCGAGTAGGCGGAGTTGCTGGCGAGCTGGATGGTGATGGTGGCAGCCAGGCAGACAGTGACGGGTGGCTAGCCAGACGGTGAGCAAGCGCGGGACGCGGTAGGACAGCCTACGGGCTTAGGCGCGGGGAGCTCGAACACGGCAGCGAGAGGGCTAGCGGTTCAACGGTTGGCTCGAATGGGCGGCAATGAGAGCTGGCTGGTCTTGGCTAGTTCTCTATTGGTTTTTTGGTTCTAAAACAACAACAATGGAGAGGAAATGCTAAGGAAGAAGAAGAAGAGGCAGCTACAGTTGGAAAGGAGGGGGACAAAGCCTTCAATGCTAAACAAAAGATCTAAAACACTTGAGTGCAAGGCCCCCAAAGTCCACAGCCCTTATCAGCTGCAATTTCCCCTCACAATCTTCTCCAACAAGCCACTTTGAAGTCCCAAATGTTGCAGCCCCCATGTTCTACGAATTTCATCAATTCCCTCTTCAATTTCTTCACAATCCTCTCCAATTCAATTCATTTGGTCCCTAAAAATACTAGCTAAAGTGCCCACACCAATTTCCATGATTTCCATCACCACTTGATCCCACTTGAAGGCCAAAAAATGCACACAAAAATGACCCTCCGAATTTCCCGATTTAAATCGTCCAATTTTGATTTTTTCACCGAAAATTCGAGCTCATCAAAATATTTTTGAAGGATGAGTCAACGTCCTAAAAATAAACCGTGACACACCACAACTGTTGATTTTTGAAACCGAGTTCAATTTCATGGTTAATTTCAATTGGACTCGATTTTATTATGACCTAACCTACTTAGTAGCTTTTATGAATTTTTAGGGCATTTGATCAATGGTCGATTATTTTCGATCCACGTTGTGCATCTTTGACACATTGGTGACTCTCAGTTATCGTGAAAATCTCAAGGTTTCAAATACGGATACGGGGTTCGTAAAAATCGATCTAATGCCGTTCAACAAGAATTTTGTAATCAGGTGGAATTACCTACACTTTAATTACATGCTTCTATTTAATCGGCCTATCTTCGGTCTCTAATCGATTTTAACTGTGTCGTAATGACCCTTGCAGATTAGTACGGCTGAGCAATCAATTTTGATTGAATTTTCAAGTCGGTCGCGTTTAGATTCCTTAACGGCTTCACATGATAGATTAGTTATCTCAAGAGTGATCAGCTTAGAGAAAAGAATTATAGGCGTGTCGATGAAAAGCCCATTTCATTTAGTCAAAGCATGGTTGAAAATCAGAATGTCACAATAATGACCAAAATGCACCATTAGTTTTCTCATCGTGTTACTCCTTAAAGAGCCATGCAATGCAATCGTTTGCTTTACTCGGCAATTTGCTTCTTTAACCCTCACCTTTTATCAGATTTGCTTGTAATTGGACCACCTAGCCATGCAAATCAAAGTGAGGATGAGCAACCTTCTGCTTTCCCACAGTGGAAATGGAAGTCTTTTGCTGGCGTTAAAATGGCTAAAAAAAAGAAATCTACAATTTAACTCATATTTAGTGAGTTAGATTGTATATGAGTTAGCAAAAATTTAAAGAGAATGGGTTGTTGTGAATTTAAAGTAAAAAAGTATAACTACATAGAAATTTAATGAGTCTAAACTACATTCACATGTAATTCATGTTAATCAAGAAAGAGAAAATAATAATGATTTTCCCATTTGCTTTTACATGGCTCCTTCTTAGCGGGCTTCATGCTCGAGTGCGGTACACCCGAGCATGTGGAAGCCAACTCACGTGGTACGACAACTGCGTGAGCTTTTTCTCTCCTTTGCCTGTTCCTTTGACCAATGTCCATGTGACACATCACTCATTTCCTATTCATTTTTCTAGTGATCATTCAAGGCATGTTTGGCAATTATCTTGTTTTTCTATTTTTATGTTCTTTTATTCCTCATAATAAAATAAGAATATAAATCCGTTTGATAATGTCAACTAATTTTTCTATTCCCTCAATAGAAATGTGGCCAAGGTATAGATTTGAAACATATAAAAGAAGTAACAAAAATCTATTTCTTTTTTTCCTGAAATAAAAAAAAAAATTATTTCTAAACAGAAATTATTCCCGAGAATAAAAATATTACTAAATACACCCTTAATGAACTCAACATACACTCATCTTAATTTGAATTTAAGCCGTTAGATTTAGCAAGACTCATATAAAACTTACATAAATCTTGTGGTCCAAATCTAATTTAATATGTGTGTGTGTAAATGTGTAGAAAGCTAAGGGCATGTTTGGTAAAACTTTAAACAGTGCATGATTTTATTTTTTTGTTTCCCGAAATAAAAAGAGAACAGAAATCATAAGTGATTTTCAATGTGTTTTGATGTAATATCTACCATAATCAATTGAAAAATAACCACAAAAAAAGGCTTGGATGAGGTTTGGACAAGGCTAATTCTTTTTTTTTTTTTTTATGTTTCGACTCATTGGCACGCATCTCAAGGGCTCTGCACATAGTCTAAGGCCATCCAGCTTAGTCAACCTCATGCGACCTGCTATGGCCAACATTGTTGGGGATATTGATACTTGCCGGCATTCACTTTGCATCAGTCTAGAGCATTCACGGAGCTCTAATCCTAGCAAGCATTTCAACTTGCCATATCCTGCAACATGAAGCTTCAATAGTCGTGGAGGAAGCTCTGGGAGAGATTCCAGCGACATGCAATCATAAACAGTGAGTCCTCTTTGATGGATTAGGTAAAAAGAGGAGGCAAAGTGCAACTCTACCTGGTGACTCCTAGAAAGGTTCTTCAGGATCCCTAACCTTCTAATAGTACTTGGCAACTTTTAGATCCTGGTAGGAGAAATTTTCAGGATTTCCAAATTATGGAAATCCCCAAAGGGAAGATGGTAGTTACGTTATGCTTGTGCTGGACAAGTTGAGTTCAGTCAGTGACTCCATCTTCCCAATGGAGTTTGGGATCTGTGTTGATGGGCAAGAAATTGCAGAAGTTGTGCCAAATAGCAAGCTCTGCAGCTTCTTAAGGTACCCAATGTTGCCTGGAAGTTCGGCCACTTTCGAACAGTTGCATAAATTCGAGGGTCAACAGATTCACTAGATGGCTTATGGAGTCCGAAAGTTGAACCAAACCATAACAACGCTTGGCATTAAGCTTCTCTAGTTCTCACGACGCTAGAAGGGAACCGGGGGCGCGGCAGAGGTCGGAGCCAAGGCCCATGCAATTGTCTGTAAACCAAAAATCGCAGGACCAGCAAAACCTTCGCTTCTTTCCGTTAACCAACCCAAGTTGAGCCATGTATCAAGGGCTGACATTTGGGCATCAGTCATAATATTACACAACTTCAAAGCCTCTGTCTCAGGTGCCTCTGATGATCGTGGTGTACTAGGAAGCACGGCCCATGCAATTGTCTGTAAACCAAAAATCGCAGGACCAGAAGGAACCTGAGGAAGGTCAAGGGCGAACGGTGCTCTTGATTAGATTCCGATGCTCACCCATTATCCAACGTGATTAATTAGATTCCAGCATTGTGTCATCATCCTCATCCAAAAGCAGTGTTCATTAGGTGTTGCCTTTGCTTGCGTCGTCGATTAGATTCCGACGTTGTATCCTGATGTGCATCTAGGAACAACATGTACTAGGTGATATTATCACTGTCTAGTGTCGTTAATTAAATTCCGACGTTGTGTCCTCATATCCATCTAGAAGTATTGTCTACTAGGTGTTGTCTTCATTATTTAGCGTCGTTGATTAGATTCCGATGTTATGTCTTGAACTTAGTAGGAAACGGTGCTTTCTAGGCATCTTGTTAATATCTAGTGTTGTCGAAGCACCTTCGACATTGTGTAAACTACTGTAATTTTAATGAGCTTTCATTATTATGTATGATGTCACCGATGATGTTTCAATATTAATTATCGTTGATATTAAGCTCGTGTCAAGTGGGCGACTTCTTTGAACTCAAGATTATAAGGTGTATATTCAAAACTAATATAGAATTTGAGTCTCCTTTAATAAAAACCAAAATATAACAATTGCTGAAAGATATTTTATTGCGGAATCCAAAACCTGCAAAATAAACCCATACTTCTAAAATAATTAGTCAATAATAAATGTTATATTTGATTTTAATTATGGCCTCCAAACTTCATCCAAACTTTCAAAGGTATATGTAATCAACTAAAAAAATCTGTGTATCATTTATAGAAATGACTTCTTAGGGCTTGCAACACAGTGTAAGACATATAAGCAATTTAAGAAATGTAAACGAAAGTCCTAAAATTCGAAGACACGATAGAACCTGCAAAACTGGTTTATTAGCACAAATTAAAGTGATTACTCGATAATTCAATTGTTTTGATTGCTAAATAAAGGACACGGAAGTTTAGCACTATCATTAGTTTGTAGGAATATGATACGAACATCAGATGTTCATGCAGTATGACGATGTGTCTAGCTATTTTATAAAAAAAATACCAAATTGGTATAAGTACTTGCCTTCGTGAAGTTTTTGTGTGAGCAATATATTTATAAATCAAAGGAAATGATTTTATAATTTCTATTGCTGACAAAAAGTGGAAGAGAAATATACGGGAGAGTTAGGGCAACTTCCCATACGTGCCAAAGTTTGGGGGTTAAAATGCAATTTGCATGTTATCATCCGACGGATTCACCCTAGGGGTGTGCAAAATACTTGGGAACTGCCCGGACCGCCCGGAACCGGTGGTTCTTGAGGGAAACGGTCCGGTTCCCTGTTCCAATTTATGGGAACCGGTGGGTATCGGTCTGGTTCCCGGTTCCATGGGTGGATCTGCCCACCCACCCACCCACCCGCACCGGACCGGAACCTTTTTAATATTAAAAAAAAAAATACTAAAAGAAACCCTAGATCTCATCTCACTCCCTTCGTCTTCGGCTCCTAATCCTATCGCCATTTCCCTGCGTTTACTTATCTTGCCGTCCGCATCTCCACGTACTTAAATTTGGTTTTTCTTTCTTTGGCTTGCTTTGATGTCACGTAGTTGTTTTATGTTGAAAACCAAAATTGTTTCGCGTCAAGATCTGTTCCATGGATCCACCCAGGAACCGGACCAGACGCCGGTCCGGTTCCCAGGTGGATCTCGGTTCCAATTTTTTCGGAACTGGTCCTTAGCGGGTGGTTCCCGGTTCTAGGTCGGGAACCGCCCGCCCGGACCATGCACACCCCTAATTCACCCTCATTGAAAGATCAACTCAGTCACGTGACAAGCACGTGGTCGGTGCTCAAGCTGAAAAATGATGGAAGTCACACCAGTTTGACATTGCAACCGATTTCAAAATGTAGGGGAGACATCGCAAAAAATCGAAAAGTCAGGGGCAAACAAAACACGGGGGAAAACCATAATTCAACCATATTTCAGGCACCTACCAGACACCGTTCAAAACCAAAAATCCAAAACCATCAAAATCGGGAGCCTCCATAGACATTCCCACCTCTCTTTTTCTCTCTCTAAATGGGCTACTGCGGCGACGACGACGACCGAGAGCCTCCACCCCGCACTCCCCGATCTCTCTCCGCTGCCGCCGCGCCACCGGGCGGTGCCCACGATTCCACCATCTCGTAGATGAACTCCCACTTCGCGCCCTCGCCTGCCGCGACACCCTCCGGCTCATCTTCGAGAAGCTCCCCGTCCCAAACCTGGCCCGCGCGAGCTGCGTCTGCCGCATCTGGAGCTCCCTCGCCTCCGATCGCGACATGGTCACCCGAGCCTTCGCGGACCCCTGAATGTTGAAGGAGGTGGTTGGTGTCCCAAGCTCGGGCAGCTTTTGGAGGATAATGGCATGGGGAAATTCGCGATCTCGCACCGGATTAAGCACGCCGATAGCGTCGCGAGCCTCGCCGTAAAGTACTCCGTTCAGGTGATGGAGTTTATGTCCCTTGCGCTGTATTGATTGTGAAAACTCCATTGCAAAGGAAGATGGAAGCATCCACGACACATCGAATGCCGATTCTCTTCATGCCATCACATTTACCTTCTTCTCACGGAAGAATCACAATAAAATCACTTTTAACTGAGCTGATAATGTGAATAGAACTCTAGATTTTGATTCGATCAAGCATCATAGATAAAACCATAGTTCCTCACGAAAAATCGGCCTTAGGTTGATGGTGTTGGAGAAATCCTCATGAAGAGTTTTGAAGTTGACAAAACGTATCCTTCAGTCTAGTCTGAAAGACTGCAGACTCTTCCAGTTAAAGTCTGAAGACTTCCGGTCAGCCAGACTCAAGACTCAAAGTCTATCCTCATTGACAGTCTCTAATCCGTTGAAGAAAGGTTATCCAGAACTGAGTGGTTTGTTCAGGATTTAACCTTATCATTTGGAGAAGATCTCGTGGCTGGAGAAGACGTATCAGAATCCTTTGATTGATCAAGATTGATTCAATGACTGAAGATTCGATGATTGTCTAAGTATTATTGGAAGGTTCTACTTATGGAAACCGAGATCCTGATTGTATGGGCGGACAGGATTGATGGGCTATCAACACGTTCCTTTAATAGCTCAAACAATCTTCCTAATTGATTCCGTCCAACGGGTAGATTGGAGGAATTCCTTTGGTAAGTGCCAACGGATATGATGGCATAAAGGAGTATATAAGGAAGTCGTTCTTAGTTGTTCGAGGTGTGCGCGATAGAAAAATTCCAAAGTCTGAAGCTCCTATTTGTTTAGATAAATCTCTTGAGCGAATACTTGTATACAAAAGAGAGTCTATATTTGTGAGAAACCTTGAGGAGGTGTGGTAGAACATCTACACTGTGGAATCAAGGCAAAGCTGTGATGTAACTTCTTTTTGATCATAGTGAAATCCAGCCGGTAGGGCTGTCACATGGAAGAGTGGACGTAGGCTTGAAATAAGCCGAACCACTATAAATCCTGTGTTTAATTTTCTCTTCCTTACTCTCTTTACCTCAATCGTATTTCAATCTGTTAAGAATTGCTTCCGTATTCAAGAAGAATTGTTTGTGCGCCTATTCACCCCCCCTCTAGGTGTTTATACTAGCTATATCGATGGTAGGTCCTGAATGTTGACTAACAAGTTGTACAAAGAAAGGTACGATGCAAAATGTCATGAGCTCCTTGTAGAAAATCGAAATCCCTATAATTTGCAAATCCGATGTCGCATCTTTATGATGTTCTTAAAATGTTCGTGGGGGCGTTGCTCCAGTTTCCATCGTGGAGACTGGCACGGCAATAATCTTTATAGCTATCCCTCAAGAAGCAGTTGGTGCTACAATGGACCTTCAATATCATTTAAGTGGTGAGAATGAAGAGTCGAGAATTAAAAGATACCGACATTTGATAACATTATCGCATAGAATCAGTGGTGTGAGGGAATAAATTACGAATGGTCCCAAATGATCGATTTTATATAAATACTGATTATGACCAACAAGAGAATACAACATGATTGATGTTACAAGAGAGATGTAATAAGAACAATGTACCAGGAGAAGTTTAACTTTACTCCATGGATCTTTGGTCAATAATATAAGAAAAATGGTTAATACCCGAAAAACTCCAAACTGGTACACTTGTGACAAATTTATCCTATATTAATTTTTGTTAAATTTTATTCTCAAATTATTAAGTTAAATAACACGTGATGCTTAACCTAAGTATACCAATTTAGAATTTTACACTCTGTTTGTCACAGTTTACAATTTTTATGATTTTTTTGTGGTATTAATCCAATTTAGCATAGGGTTATTTGTTACAAATTTACCAGTTTATGATTTTTTTGTAGTCGAATAAATTAGTTTGGGGTAAATTTGTCATAAATGTACAAATTTAGGGTTTTTTTATAGTCAGTCGGGGTAAATTTGTCACAAGTTTACCAGTTTGGAGTTTTTAATGGTCAAAAAAATAGTTTTTAGTAAATTTGTCACAAGTGTACCAATTTGGGGTTTTTCAGGATATTAACCCTTAAGAAAAAGATGAGAGAGAATCCACAGAGTACTCCAAAGTCAAAATCAAGATCTCCCGTATCTGATGTTGTCTGAAGGAACGGTGCCTCTTGACCCACTCTACACCGCGACCAAGACTTGGTCGATCCTCCTCTGTTTCTCTTTGGCAAAAGTTTTGACAACAATTTT
The DNA here is from genome assembly GCA_016097485.1 of Eucalyptus sideroxylon x Eucalyptus melliodora. NCBI lineage: Eukaryota > Viridiplantae > Streptophyta > Magnoliopsida > Myrtales > Myrtaceae > Eucalyptus > Eucalyptus sideroxylon x Eucalyptus melliodora. The sequence goes on along the minus strand of CM027825.1, from coordinate 31,108,837 downwards.
TACCGAAACTCATAGGAAAAACCTTTAATGAGACTATAGGAATCTGTATCCCCACCATAAGGCCACAAAGAAAATGCATATTTTATTTGCAAAATATGTACTGCGGTGCTGTAGAGGAAAAAACAGTAAAGCCAAAGTCAATGACCTTAATCAGTTGCTAACAATGCGGTAACGTCAATGTTCTTTCAAGAGTAAAGCCATAGTTGGTTTTTTTTTTCTTTTTTCTTTTTCCATCGATCTACTAGAATCGTTCAGCTAATTGAGCAAAAAAAAATAACCTAATTAGTGATTTAATATGTATTTTAATGTAATCTCTAATATAATTTCTTGATAAAGAACCACATAAAGGTTAGTACTGTAAACCTAGGCTAGTTCAAGCTTCTATTCTCTGGATTCTGGCAAGTTGCCACTTGGAAAGATCTCTTGGGTTCTCTGTTTTGAGTCTACAGTCTTCACACTTGGACTTGAACCGGATGTTGGGAGCTTCCCCAATTCGATCGCTGGGCTTTATGAAACAGGTAGAATTAAGCGAGCCGTGGAGTAAGCTTGGTGGGATGAAAAGCCAATGGGGAGTCATAGCAAGTGGGTCGTTCAATACTGCAAAAGCTGTCACATTTCTAACAAATTCAGCAGAAAGAGGCCGCAGGCTTCATCTTGCAATGACACAAAGAGGCTGCAGAGTGCAGATCCCAGGCTTGATGTCACCAAACGCAAAGTAATTTGACAGAAAGAGGCTGCAGGCTGCAAAAAGGCCGTTGGATTGATTAGGCAATGACTAATAGATGATACTTTTAAGGGGCAACTTGCACTTATTAAATGCCGGTTTCGACTGACTGCTATTTTGAAACTGTATTCGCGTCAAATGACATTTATCTGGAAATGCACGGGACGTTTCCATTCGTTCAACATTTGATATTATCCCAATCTACTCTACTTCCTCTGTTTCTTATAATACTCCAAGAAACAGAATTTTTACCAATCCCAGAGTTGGAACAAGGGCAGATGAATTTACACATGGAGATACCAATTATTATGTCGTAGAGAGATCGATTCAACATCTCCAACAAGAGGATTGAGAAGATCTCCAACATCAACAAGATTTCTCCAAGCATTAGTGCTGTCTGGAATTATATTGCTAAAATCGCAATCACACTTATGCAGAAATGGTCGGCTGACAAATCACTAGGATGTCCAATCTTCAGCAGGAAAATTGAGATATTCAACAAATCATGAACCAGATGGGAAATTCATGAGTCTCCTGTGATCCTAACTGTCGAACTATGACAACAAGAATTACAAGCGTCTGACACCGACACAGAGGCCCCTAGAGAGTGTCCATTGATATTGCTAGTATAAACACCTAGAGGGGGGTGAATAGGCGCACAAACAATTTTTCTTGAATACGGAAGCAATTCTTAACAGATTGAAATACGTTTGAAGTAAAGAGAGTAAGGAAGAGAAAATTAAACACAGGATTTATAGTGGTTCGGCTTATTCCAAGCCTACGTCCACTCTTCCGCACTGACAGCCCACCGGCTGGATTTCACTATGATCAAAAGAGAAGTTACAGCACAGCTTTGCCTTGATTCCACAGTGTAGATGTTCTACCACACTTCCTCAAGGTCTCTCACAAATATAGACTCTCTTTTGTATACAAGTATTCGCTCAAGAGATTTATCTAAACAAATTGGAGCTTCAGACTTTGGAATTCTTCTATCGCGTACACCTCGAACAACTAAGAACGACTTCCTTATATACTCCTTTATGCCATCATAACCGTTGGCACTTACCAAAGGAATTCCTCCAATCTAACCGTTGGACGAATCAATTAGGAAGATTGTTCGAGTTATTAAAGGAACATGTTGATAGCCCATCAATCTGTTCGCCCATACAATCGGATCTCGGTTTCCATAAGTAGAACCTTCCAATAATATATAGATAAACATCGAATCTTCAGTCATTGAATCAATCTTGATCAATCAAAGGATTCGATATGTCTTCTCCACCACGAGATCTTCTCCGGATGATAAGGTTAAATCCGAACAAACCACTTAGTTCGGATAACCTTTCTTCAACGGATTCGAGACTCAATGAGGATAGACTTTGAGTCTTGAGTCTGGCTGTCCGGAAGTCTTCGACTTTAAACCGACGAGTCTGCGCAGACTTTCGACTAGACCGAAGGATACGTTTTGTCAACTTCAAAACTCTTCATGAGGATTTCTCCAACAATCTCCCCCTTTTTGATGGTGACAAAACCTTCCTGCAGATTTGGATAACTTTGACCTGCAAAACATTTCTCAAACACACATGCATATCTTATTGAAATAAATGGCTAATAGAATAACACTAGATTCTGCAACCACAGAAAATAAGTTAGTCCAATATATGATTTAGCCATTCATAAGATATCAATATTGATAAATAGAAGCAGTCAAGTTAAATCCAAGTCTAGGCATCCAGACACAAAAACACAGTCAAACAGGTTCAAACCATAAACCTCAAATTTGTCCAAAAAGTTTAATGAAATGAAAGAGTTTTTGAATCAAAATCTTGCATCTCTCCCCCTTTTTGTCATCATTGAAAAGGATGAGATGAAGTTGAAGGAAACTTGGGAACACGGACAAGCTGGATATCTTCCATAGACCGAACGATGCCTTCCACCTCTTAAAGTCTTCCTTCAAACTGAACAACCTCCTCACTCTTAGCATTGGCCTGATTCTGAATAGAGAGGGCTTGCATCTTATCATTCAATGAACAGGAAGAAGCTTGACTTTCATTCTTCAAGCTTTGAACTTCGCATCCCAAGGCATATATTTGACCTTTCATCTCCAATAGAATATCCATGATTCTGCGAAAATCTGCTCCATTATCAGTCTGAGTAATTGCTTCTGCTCGTTCTGATGGAGTAAAAGCAGACGATGGAGGATCAGCATAATCTCGCAGGTTTGGCGATGAAGCTTCATGACCTTCCTCTGGAAATTGAGATGCAAAAACATCTTCTGGGTCTGCAGGTGAGCGACTGACTCCTTCACTTTCATCTCGATATGAAGATGTCACTCCTTTTTCCTGATCTCCCCCTGTTTCAATGCCTACGGGTGGAGAAGAGATTCCTTCAGGATCTCCTTCTCTTCTTTCTTCTTCAGGTCTTGCTTGATCTGCTTCTTGCACTGTTTCTCTTTCTTCATCTTTCTTCTCATTTGCTTCTTTTTCTTCTTCTTCCTTCTCCTCTGCTTCTTTTGTCATTTGTTCCGAATATTTCTCTGGAACAGGACGACTTAAGTTCTTCAATGCCATTGCAGAGATGGTAATGTCATCGTCATCATCTTCATCCTCAACGAGGAGAGCTCTTCTTTTCTTTGATGGAGCAACCATGGGCTCCTTCCCTTTTCTCTTAGCAGCAGAAGAGAGTTGATGAGACTTGGCAGGAGTCTTCTCCTTGAATTTATCTAATTCCTTGCTCGGTTCCTTCGACGCATTTTGGTCACCATTTTCGGTCCTACCACCATTTGATCGCATGATCGAACACAAAGGATTTGTGGAGGCTGAATATTCAGATGTCTGAATAACTTCGTAACAAGGCTTGGATAAGGGAGTTGACCTCTGTCCTTCATCACTGCTCTATACATGTGAAACATGATAGTATGAGGGAGAGAAAACTTCTTTCCACAGAGGATGGCATACATCAGCTTTGCCTCAGGGCTTGAAACATCAGTTTTGGAAGTTGATTTCGGCCGAAGGCAATTAATCACAGTTTTGTGAAGCAGGATGTTGAATGCATTCATCCTTGAGTAGGTGATCTTCTCTTCTGTTCTTCTGTCCTTCACCAGTTCAAGAGTGGCCCGAGCAATGGAAACCTTAATCGGTTGATATCTCCCTCTCTCAACTTCTAACACATCAGCCAGCATATCCATATCGACAACATAGTCTTGATCTTTGACACTGAAGGAAAATCTATTCGCATCTAAAAAGCTAAGATTTGAATAGAAATACGCAGTCAGTTCAGCATAAGCCTCTGTTGAGTCAGAACAGAACTTTTCCAATTGAAGATAACTGAACTTTTCCCTCAAGTTCACTTTCACAAAGATCCGAAAATCAAAGTCCACACTTCTAGGGTTTATTACCCCACGCTTCAGCAATTTCGTGTACAGATCCTTTTGTTCCTTTGATCTGAACAAATCTCCCCTTTTTCCTTGAATTTCAGCCGCAATACCCATTTTTGGTTGAAATAAACTGAACAGATTGTCATCATCATTTCCATCTACAGGATTTGGCCCCCAGTCACGAGGATCACTTGGGATATTCGCAAGGGTTTCCTCAGCCACCCCTTTACGAGCGATTCCCAAACTTTCCATTCTTTTCGAAATATATATTCGTTCCTATATCCTTTTTCTTTAACAAAACTATCAATATAGCTCAAAGGAGTACGAATTCCTTTTAACGCACGATATAACTTGTAGATAAAAGCAGGCTTTTGAGTTCTTACGGGGTCTGCTTCCTCGATGATTTCTTCCTGTTGAACAATATCTTGAGGACTAGATGATGGAGAGTGACGCTGCTGAGAATGTTGTGGGCTCGGATGCTGATCTGGAGAAACTTCATCTTCCGTAAGATCAAAGTGAGTAGGCCCCTTACTCATTCTCTATGGTCCCCTGCTTGCGATTCTTGACGATTTTCGTGAAGAAGACATCTTTAACGGTGATTGGAAGATTCCTCGCTTGACTTTCCCAGAAAAGATGACAACTTTTTAAGTTTGAACGAAGGAGACAAACGAAAGTGGAGGATCGATGTTTTCTAGGGTTTTGAGAGTAAAGTGAATAGAAAGGTGAAGAGTAATCGATAGTGTTCGTTCGGTTAAAAAGAGAAGAAAGCGAATCGTCACAAAGGAAATAAAATATGCCTTTTTAAAATAACTGCCTTTATCCGGAAAAATAGCTATTTCAGAAGTAACTTACCTTTTGAAAATGAATCGTTGCAAAATTTACGGTTAATAAATATAGCAACAATTTAAACAGAGTCTGATGATCGTACCTTTTCAAGATAAGATTGGAGAGAGAAAGACTTACAGTCTGAAGGTTGAGACAAGACTGTAGATAAGGTCTTATAAGCCTGAGTCTGAAGGTCTTTAGACTTTGATATCCTCATACCTCAAAATGTTGAGTCTGGTCCGTATAGACTCAAATTGATTTTTGTCCAAAGGCTTTGTGAGTATATCAGCCAGTTGATTCTTTGAGTCAACAAATTGAATTGAGACATCTCCATTTTGAACATGATCTCTAATGAAGTGATGTCGAATCTCTATATGCTTTGCTCTTGAGTGGAGAATTGGATTTTTGGTGAGGTTGATAGCGCTGGTGTTGTCGCAATTAATCTCCGTGCATGAATCTTCAATTTCAAAATCTCTTAGCTGTTGTTTTATCCATAGAATTTGCGAACAGCAGCTTCCAAGAGCTACATACTCTGCTTCTGTTGTTGAAAGGGACACAGTACTTTGCTTCCTAGAAAACCAAGACACTGTTCTGCTTCCAAGCAACTGGCAAGTTCCTGAAGTGCTCTTTCTATCAACTCTGCAACCGGCCAGATCTGCGTCTGAATAACCCAGAAGATTAAAGTCTCCCTTCTTAGGATACCAAAGACCGATGCTTGATGATGAAGCGACGTATTTGATGATGCGTTTCGCAGCACTGAGATGAGATTCTCTAGGATCTGATTGAAACCTTGCACAGATACAAACACTCAACAAAATATCAGGTCTAGAAGCAGTAAGATAAAGAAGTGATCCGATAATGCTCCTGTACAGCTTTTGATCAACTTTCTTCCCTTCTTCATCTTTGTCTATCTTTAAAGAACTTGACATTGGTATGTCGACCTTTTTGCAATTCTCCAGTCCAAACCTTTTGACAAGATCATTAACATATTTTTCTTGAAAAATAAAAGTTCCTTCTTTCAATTGCTTTATTTGAAGACCAAGAAAGAATGTTAATTCTCCCATCATACTCATTTCAAACTCCTCCTGCATAGACTTTGAAAATTTCTTGCACAGACTTTCATTAGAGGATCCAAAAATGATATCATCTACATATATTTGAACAAGTAAGAAACTTTTGTTTTCCTTCTTGATAAATAAAGTCGTATCTACTTTACCTTTGACAAATCCATTTTGTAATAGGAAATTACTTAACCTGTCGTACCAAGCTCGAGGTGCTTGCTTTAAACCGTACAAAGCCTTTTTCAGTCTGAAGACTGAGTCTGGCTTCTTTGGGTCTTCAAACCCTGGCGGTTGTTCCACATAAACTTCCTCATGGATAAATCCATTCAGAAATGCGCTTTTGACGTCCATTTGGAATAACCTGAAATTCTTATAACAAGCAAACGCAAGTAATAGTCGAATAGCTTCTAACCTTGCCACTGGAGCGTAAGTCTCATCATAGTCTATTCCTTCTTCTTGCGTATATCCCTTGGTCACGAGTCTTGCTTTATTTCGTACGGCTTTTCCTTTCTCGTTCATCTTGTTTCTGAACACCCATTTGGCTCCAATAACAGTTTTACCTTTTGGTTTGGATGTCAATTCCCAGACATCATTTATGCTGAATTGTCTCGAGCTCTTCTTGCATAGCTTCAATCCAGCTTTCATCGATAAAGCTTCTTCTATGCTCTTTGGTTCAATTTCGAAACAAGAGCCACAAAGACTAGACTCTTCTCGCCTTTTGGATCCGGGTGCGAATTCCTTCATTCATTTCGCCAATTATAAGATCTTTGGGATGACCGGATTTATGCTTCCGAGTTACTTGTTGATTTGTCTCGGTTGATGATCTCTTTCTTTATTTGGATCTTTACTATCAACCTGATGCTGGTTTTCCAGAGTCTGAGATGCTTCTTGAGTTGCGGACTTTGGAGGGTCTGGAGCCGGTTCAGACTCTTCTTGATGAGTCTGACTTGATTCATCTTGCGTTGAGTCTTGAAATTTGACATTCATTGACTCCTCTACAGACTGACTCTTCTTGTTATAGACTCTGTAAGCTTTGCTTGAAGTAGAATATCCAAGGAAGATACCTTCATCTGATCTTTCTTCAAACTTACCAACACGATCTTTTGCATTTTTCAATATGAAACATTTGCAACCAAATACATGAAAGTATGAAACAATAGGCTTCTTTTCTTTGAATAACTCATAAGGGGTTTTCTGAAGAATAGATCTTAAGAAGACTCTATTGATGATATAGCAAGCTGTTGAAACAGCTTCAGCCCAAAATCGAGAAGAAATTTTACTTTCAATTAGAAGAGTTCTAGCCATTTCTTGAAGAGATCTGTTCTTTCTTTCCACAACCCCATTTTGCTGAGGAGTATATGGAGAAGAAAACACATGTTTACATCCAGATTCATCACAGAATTTTGTAAAATCTTGATTTTCAAATTCTCCTCCGTGATATGTTTTTATACAAGAGATTACACATCCTTTTTCATTTTGAACCTTTTTAGCAAATTTTTCAAAATACGAAAAGGTTTCGGACTTACTTGAGAGGAAATATACCCAAGTAAAACGGGAGTAATCATCAACAATTACTAGGCAATACTTCTTACCCCCAATACTCTGAGTCCTGGTTGGTCCGAAGAGATCCATATGCAACAACTGTAGTACATGTTTAGTAGAGACATAATTTATTGGTTTAAATGAATTTCTTACCTGCTTTCCCAGAATACATGGAGTGCATGAATCAGTCTTTTGGTATGGCAATTTGGGTAGACCTCGAACAAGCTGTTTTGATGAGATTTTGGCTAATTGCTTCATATTGACATGACCAAGCTTTTTGTGCCATAAACTTGCTTCGTCTTGAATTGAGATAAGACATTGCGATTCATTTGGTTTCACATCCAGAAGATAGATGTTTCCATGTCTTCGACCCAGAAAAGATTGAGTAGAGTCTTTACTGACTCCAGAACATGTTCCTTCTTGAAAGAAGATCTTGAAACCAGTATCACACAATTGACTAATGCTGAGAAGATTGTAATTGAGTCCTTCCACCAAGGAAACATTACTTATTGTGAGAGTCCCAATTTTCACGGTTCCAAATCCCACAATACTTCCTTTGTTGTTTCCTCCAAATGAAACTTTTCCACCATTTACTTGAGCAAGCTTTATAAAGCAATTTGAGTCTCCTGTCATGTGTCTTGAGCAACCGCTGTCAAGATACCACTTTACCTGTTTCTTGATGGAGACCTGCATTTAATAAAGAGTCTCAAGCTTTCTTTGGTACCCAAACTTTCTTGGGTCCTTTGGTGTTAGTAAGATAAACAGTATTAGCCCATACTCTTTTAATAGGTTTCCATACCAAAGGACACTCTTTTTCAAAGTGTTCCTTACTGTCGCACTTAGAACATCTGAGAGAATTTCTCCCTATAGGTTTTACAAAGACTTTCTTAAAATGATTTTTGTAAACTTCACTCGAAAGCCTTTTCTTAATTCTTTCTTTTACTTTAGGAAAATCAATCAATGGAATTGTTTCTTCTGTCATACCTAGACCAGACTTATTGAAGTAAGGTCTTTGTGCTGAAAGAATTTTCTCAAGTTTTTCAGACCCTATTGAAAATTTCTTTGATATATTTGATAAGTCTGTTTTCAAGAAAGCATTTTCTTTTAAAAGATTTCCTTCTTTTTCTTTAAGATTAGAAACAGACGAGTCTAGGCTTTTAACTCTTTCTTTTAAAACATCTTCCTTTTGTTTTAGAGCTAAGTTTTCCCTTTTTAGTTTGGAAATACTTTTGAGAGAAGTCTTAAGACTAAAGCATAGTTCATCAATATATTTAGAAACTTTGACAGGAATTTTAAAATTACTTGCCTCAAATTCACTGTCTGAGTCTGATCCTGAGTCTGATCCAGAGTCTGAGTCTGATCGTGCCATCAGACATAGATTTGCATATTCATTATCACTTTCTTCACACTCAGTATCACTCCAGGTTTCAGCTTTGAGAGCTTTTCGAAACTTTTTAGCTTTTCCTTTCTTCTTCTTCAGAAGAGGACAGTTGGGTCTGATGTGTCCCTTCTTCTTGCATTCAAAGCAGACTACATCTTTATTTGGTTCCTCATCATCAACAGACTTGGTCTGCTGTCTTTGAAAGCCTGGTTTCTTTGAGTTGAACCTCCTCCCTTTTCTATTTAGTTTTCTGAATCTTCTTATCATGAGAGCAAGCTCCTCATCGTCCATATCATCTTCAGAATCTGTAACATCGAATCATCATTTGATTTTAATGCAATGGATTTCTTACCTCTTGGATCTTCTTCTTCATTGATCATTTCCACTTCATAGGACTGAAGCGTTCCAATAAGCTCATCAACAGACAGTGGCATAATTCTCTGCGTCTCTCTTATCGAAGTCTTTATGTGATTCCAATCCTTGGAGAGTCCACGCAGAAGCTTGTTTACCTTCATGGGATCAGAAGTTGGTTGACCTTGATTTTCAAGACCATTCACAATATCTGTAAAACGACTAAACATGTCAGATATTGATTCTCCTGGTTTCATTCTAAAGGCTTCGTATTGACCGAGAAGAATGTTGATTCTTGTTTCCTTCACTCGATCTGTTCCTTCATAGGTGATATGCAATCTGTCCCAAACTTCTTTTGCTGTACCACAAGAAGATATTCTATTATACTCAGTTGGTGATAAAGCACAATATAAAGAGTAAATTGCTTTTGCATCGAGTGTTTGTCTTTTGGTTATTTCTTCCTGAGACAATCCGCTGGATTCTTCAGTATCTTTTCCTCTTTCAGAGACTGGTGCAGTGGTAGGAATTATTCCTTTTTCTACAACATCCCATTCCAGAGGATCCTTTGATCGTAGGAAAGCTTTCATCTTGTTCTTCCAGATGTTGTAATCCTTTCCATCAAAGTAAGGTGGTCTGGTATTGCTTTGTCCTTCCATCAGCCCTGGTGCTAGCATACTAGCCATGGATCTTTTACTATGAAGTAAAACACTTCAAATAAAGTAAGTACACAAGCTCTGATACCAATTGATATTGCTAGTATAAACACCTAGAGGGGGGGTGAATAGGCGCACAAACAATTTTTCTTGAATACGGAAGCAATTCTTAACAGATTGAAATACGTTTGAAGTAACGAGAGTAAGGAAGAGAAAATTAAACACAGGATTTATAGTGGTTCGGCTTATTCCAAGCCTACGTCCACTCTTCCGCACTGACAGCCCACCGGCTGGATTTCACTATAATCAAAAGAGAAGTTACAGCACAGCTTTGCCTTGATTCCACAAAGTGTAGATGTTCTACCACACTTCCTCAAGGTCTCTCACAAATATAGACTCTCTTTTGTATACAAGTATTCGCTCAAGAGATTTATCTAAACAAATTGGAACTTCGACTTTGGAATTCTTCTATCGCGCACACCTCGAACAACTAAGAACGACTTCCTTATATACTCCTTTATGCCATCATAACCGTTGGCACTTACCAAAGGAATTCCTCCAATCTAACCGTTGGACAGAATCAATTAGGAAGATTGTTCGAGTTATTAAAGGAACATGTTGATAGCCCATCAATCCTGTTCGCCCATACAATCAGGATCTCGGTTTCCATAAGTAGAACCTTCCAATAATATATAGATAAACATCGAATCTTCAGTCATTGAATCAATCTTGATCAATCAAAGGATTCTGATATGTCTTCTCCAGCCACGAGATCTTCTCCAGATGATAAGGTTAAATCCTGAACAAACCACTTAGTTCTGGATAACCTTTCTTCAACGGATTCGAGACTGTCAATGAGGATAGACTTTGAGTCTTGAGTCTGACTGTCCGGAAGTCTTCAGACTTTAAACTGACAGAGTCTGCAGACTTTCAGACTAGACCGAATGATACGTTTTGTCAACTTCAAAACTCTTCATGAGGATTTCTCCAACATCCATGCTTCCTAGTACACCACGATCATCGAGGCACCTGAGACAGAGGCTTTGAAGTTGTATAATATTATGACTGATGCCCAAATGTCAAACCTTGATACATGGCTCAACTTGGGTTGGTTAATGGAAAGAAGCGAAGGTTTTGCTGGACAAGATGAAGTGCATTTTTAATCTGATGATCTGAGGAGGATTGACGCCCGACCTAGTTCACATATACTTCATTGCTTGGTGGTAACTGTCGTTAAAATCAAATAGATGATGCACCCACTACATTTCACAAAACTGCTCTCTTTCACTCACAACCAACCTAACATTGATTCATGAATGTTAGAGAATGGATCGGTCCCTGATGTTGCCACCTATAACTGTCTCGGGGTGGCTTTTTCCTCATTGAACTGCCTCGGGTTGCGCACCATATGTTTTACAAAATTCTAGCTAGTAGCGCACATTTAAATCAACAATAATCAATAACGTTAGATGATCTTTGTAAATGTCACCAGGTTCATGAGGCAATTGCTTTGTATAGACAAGTGGAAGGTGGAAATGTCCATATCATCAGCTATGACACCCTTATTAGCGGCTTGGGTGGCAGGGGAACTTGAAGATGCTATAGAACTCTTCAATGCCCTGCCCGAGAAAGGTTTGCAACATGATGCTTTGTTATTTGGTGCTATAATTGCAGGGCTATGTAAAGCCAACTGAACGAGTGATTCCTATGAGCTGCTTCAAGAATTGAAAGAAAAGGGGCACTCTCCCCCCGAACACTCGATAAAAATGGTCAGAAAATGAGGGTGATGCATGGGTTGCACGAGATGGTTGAGAGTGACCGTATGTAGTAGAGAGTTCTTATCTTGATGAGAGACGATTGGAACGGTTGTATTGATCCTCAGTTCTACCTGTTTTGACTATACTGGGTACGAAGACTCTAAAATTAACTGAAAGTTGTATGCAAGGACTTGAGAGAACACCAACACAAACATGACTGGTCCAGACTGTGTTGATCTGTGAGTCTCCTCACAATGGAACTCTTGTAGGTTCTTCATCACCATCTTCAAAACTCTACCGAGCTGCAACAAGAGCTCTTTCTTACATCTGTTTTCTCACTGAACCTTTAGGCTATAAATCTTTGTAGAGGATTGATCATGGTTCGTATCTTTAACTGTGTTTCACCAGAAGCTTGCTATAGATTTAGCATTTCTCTACTTGCAGAAGATAAAAAGGTACCTGCGATGAGAAACTTAAGGCACTAATTTAACAGAAAATAAAAAGGCACTCGTGCCTAATTTCTCTTAATTTCCGTTGGAATCGGAAGACCAGAAAAGAAAGGTCCGAATTGATTTTATGATATCCTTATGATGGTGATGGTATGAGAGTATGAAAAATGACTCTGCGAAGCTACAACGAGAGCTTTTTTAACTTCTGTTTTTCCATTTAAAATTTTCGGCTATTTATTCTAGTAATGGATTGAGCACGGCTCTGTCTTTTCATGATAAGGTTGCTGTAGATTTTAGTATGTTTTACTTGCAGAGGTTGCTGCAATGAGACATTTTTATTCTCAGGATTCTGACAAATCGCCTCTTGCCACTTGAAAGGATTTCATCTTAGATTCTCTGTCTTGAATATAGTCCTCAAGCTTGGAGTCGAACCAGATGTTGTGAGCTTGTCCCTTTGATCAATGGGCTTTAAGGAAAAGGTCAAATTGCACAAGCCGCGTCATAAGTTCAGTTGATGAAATGTTTGCCAAAGGATATATAGTGGAATCATGGCTGGAGGGCCATGCAAAACTGCAAAGGCCATCAGATTTCTAACGAATTTAACAGAAAGAGGCTGCAGGCCTCATCTGATCAAATGCAATGACAGAAGGAGGCTCCAGAGGCGGGTCGCAGGCTTGCTGTCCCCGAATGCAAAGTAATTTTACAGAGAGGCTACCGGCTGTAAAAGACCATCGGATTGATTAGGCAATGACTTGGAGGTGACATTTTTAGGGGCAACTTGCACATACGAAATGCCGGTTTTGGCTGATATTTTGGAACTGCATTCTAGGCAAACGACGTTTACCTGGAATTGCTTGAGATTTTTCTTTCAATCAAACATATGATGTGGTCCCATTCTACTCTACTTCCCCTAGTTTCTTATAATACTCCAAGAAACAGAATTTGTACTAGTCCCATATTAAATGAAGTGCAGATGAATTTCTACGTGTTGACACCAAGCAGGATTGATCGGTTCCCGTTCTGGTCCAACTCCAAGGTGGAACCGGGAACCAAACTAGGAGGACTAGTTCCTAGATTTCGAGATCGGGAATCGGACTGACCTGTCCTAAAATCGAGAACTGGACTGACCGACCGGTCTGGTCAGTTCGATGGAACCGGTAAATTTGCTGTTTTTGGCAAAAAATAAAATCAAAAATGGGAAAAATTAGGAGGAATTAGGGTTTGTTAATATTATATATATATATATATATAATTGACCAGTCTAGTCCGCTCAATCCAGTTCCCACCTTAGAATCAGGAATTGGACCGACTGGCCACCGGTTCCAAAAGTGGGAATTGGGAACTAGACCACTCTCTTTGGGAACTACCCAAAACCAGCCGGTCTGGTCCGGTCCGGGCGGTTGCTGATTTAGGCGGTTTCCATTGCACACCCCTAATGCCAAGCATGTCATAGACAAATGAATTTAACATCTCCAACAAGAGGATTGAGAAACTCTCCAATGTCAAAAAGATTACTCGAAGCACTAGTGCTGTCCGAAATTATTTTACTAAAATTGCGAACATCCCAACATATGCATAAATGATCAGCTGACGATTCGCTAGGATGCCCAATTATCAGCTGGAAGATTGTAATAACGATTCAACAAATCAGGGACCAGATGGGTAGTGAGAGTCTACTGCAGTCCTAACTGTATGACAACAGCAGTTACAACCTCCGTGAACTGCTTCAAAGCGAATAGCTGCTTCAAAAACTAATCAACCATAACTACAACAGCCGATTAAATAGCTCATATAAAGAAGGGACTGAGGCAATGTATATGCGAGGGATGGCATTAAATTTCCTCAGCATTTATGAGAAAGCACGGAAGAACCTTCCCTGGAAATATACGTTCAAAAATTACGCAAATTAGTGGACATCCTTTGATTAGCACCGAGTTGAATAGCCCTAGATCATGCTGCAAAGTGCCACCAAACTACTCCATGTTGAAGACACAGTTGTATCATCCAATCAGCACGGAATCTAGAGAGTTCGATATATTGCTGACACACAATGACAGCTCTGACTAAGAAGAAATAATCTCCAGCTACGCTTCAATTTCAATGCCATAATAGACATCCAGGTAGAAGTTGAGCAATGAGGACTCTATCATCCCTCTCAATCAGCTGAGTCGGAAAACTGATGGACATTTCTAGCTGAGACGTTATAAGCGAATCTACTGTCAAATTTTCTTATCAATAATAAGTTTAATATGCAATTCAGTTTTAATGCCGACTATGACATTTTGACAAAGCAGAAAAAGATTCGACTATTTAGTGGTATAAACCCCTGCAAAGTAAAAAAAATAATAAATACAACAAATTTCCTTTCCTTGGGAATTGGAAGAGAAGACCTTGTGATGCTGCTGATATGAGAGTAAGAAAAATGAACTTTGTGCTAGCTTATACTATTGAGTAAATAGAGTGGACTTGGAAATGAGCAATATTGACGGCTCGTTGTTTATAGAAACTTTGGCATTGATCAAACATTCGAGGCACAAGTCATCATACCACAGAGGAAGGGACAGTTTAGTTCACATGAGAAGTCCCGGGTAGCAGCATTAGCAACAATCCTCACCATTCCGTTTTGTTATGTTCTTTCATCTTCTGAGATTTTCAGCGCATTTTGTTGTCAACTCAATTCAGGCAAATGGCAGATTGCATTATTAACCAGAAAATAAGGAAAATGGTGCGAATACCACCTTCTTTATCTCCCAATTTATTTCCTTCTTCCATGGTCATCACCAATGTAAGTCTATAAAGATAATTAAAGACCTATAGTAAACAGTGCTGTTTGGCCAGAAAGTGAGAAAGGACTGTAAAATTATTGAGCAAAGACTTTTAAACACGACCAGAAAGTCGTAAAAACTGGTGACAAAATGATGGCACAGAATGCTTCTTCTTCTTCCTCTTTCAGCTTCTATCATTGCTTGGTGAGATTTTGTTGCCTTCTCCTGGTTGTGTCCTTGGAGGCAAGTCATGCAGAAGTTCTGGACGACCTGGAGGTGTGCGCGCGCTCTTATAGTTTTGAACCGCATCATCACATACGAACATTGTAATTCGGTCTCATACTCATTGGCTTCCAATTAGCTGTTGTCACGTGAGATTTTGAAAATAATTAATTATTGTGCTAGCTACATATGTACTTTGTCATAGATTCAGGAAAAGATTGCATGATAAATTCAGGTATTTCATCCAAAGTTATGAACACTAACTAATTCAACCTCGTGAGACTAGTTAAAAATGGTCAGAACATAAGGGCGATGGATGTGTTACACGAGATGGTCAAAACTAAACTGTGTTACGCTCTCCAATCATCTCAAAAAGTGATATGCGCGCGGCTGCATTGATCCTTAGTTAGTTCTGTCTTTTTTTCAGATGTATTTGTTATGAGGAGTCTAAAATTACCTGAAAGCTGAGAGCATAGACTTGAGAGTCCATTAACACTCTCCAAGTCGTGCCGGCTGGGAGCAGCCGACAGCAGTGGTCGTGATTGGAGAATCACGGCGGGGTGGAGGAGGTCGGGGAGGTGGGAGGAGGGGCTGACTCGGTGGGCGAGTGGAAGGGGGTGGAATCAGGAGTGACGGGGGAAGTGATGAGGAGGTTCTTGCTTGCGCATTTTGGTGGTATTGGAATATTGTTGGTGGTGGCCGTGGTGCTTTGATGGTGGCTGCAGCATGGCTCGTGGCGGTGGAGCATGGGCGCAATGGGTGATTTGGTGGTGGCCGGTGGCAGTGGGCAGTTGGTGCAGTAGTTGAGCTAATGGCATCCTTGTAGTGGTGGTGTGTAGGGGTGTGCAACAAGAACTGCTCGAACCATAAGCCGCGCGATTTCCACAATCGGCAGTCCAGTTGTCGGTTCCTATTCTTGGAACTGGTGGCTAGTCGATCACGTTCCCAATTCCAAGGTGAGAATTGGACCGATCGGACCGAATTTAATATATATAAAGTTTATATACATATATTATATATAAAACTTACTACAGCGGAATTGCAAATATTACGGCCAAGTAGTCATCAAAACTCTTATTGTTCCTCTTTATTTAAAGAGAAAGCCTACTTGTTAGTTTCTTTTTCCACCCGATATGAGACTAAGGCTTCAAGAAACCCTCATTCCTCACGCTCACTCACTCTCTCTCTCTCTCCCTCTCTCTCTCTCTCTCTCTCACTTGCTCTCCTCACTTGCAAAACACAAGGCATCCGTAGCCTCCAAGAGTCCCACATCAACCAAATACTCAGAGTATAAGAGAGATTGTTTATAAAATCTAAGCCAAGCACGATCTTTAGCCATATCATTCACAGCCTTTATGGTTAAGATTTGAGTGTAAAATACATTAAATGTGATTGATGTTCGCATGAGTAAATTTTTTGCATGTGGGAACATGTGCAATTAATTTTATTGGACCGCTCGAGAACCGAATTGGATTGATTGATGAAGCACGACCACTCTTTAGTGAAAAAAGAAAACAAAAAAAGTGCTTAGTTTCGTTGGACTAGATCGGACTTGGCTGAAATTGGCAGTCCGGTTTGGT
The DNA here is from genome assembly GCA_016097485.1 of Eucalyptus sideroxylon x Eucalyptus melliodora. NCBI lineage: Eukaryota > Viridiplantae > Streptophyta > Magnoliopsida > Myrtales > Myrtaceae > Eucalyptus > Eucalyptus sideroxylon x Eucalyptus melliodora. The sequence continues at coordinate 31,092,151 of CM027825.1, read as the reverse complement.
TCCCAGTCCTACGACTTAACGGTCCAGTCCATGATTCCCAATTTTGAGAACCGGTTCTCCTAGTCCGATTCTCGGTTCCATTTCAGAACTAGAGTACCTGGTCCAGTTCTCGGTTCCATTTAGAAACTAGATCGAATTGGGAACTGATCACCCCGAGAGGTGTGCATTTGAGGTGGCAAGGAGGCGGCGAATAAGTGGGTGGGTGGTGGTGGTGCGTTTGTGGTAGCAGCTTAAGTTAGTTCACGGCAATGATTAATCTTCAAACAATAAAAATGAAATTCCGCATTAAAGTTAAATCAATAGTTAAAGAAAGAAAAATAATGAAATGTAACTTCAAGGAACGAGAGTTCACTCATTAATTTCTTATTAATTAAACCAAACAAGACCCAATAATCTCCATACACTATTTTCACTAATCTCTACGTATCTGGAAATGCTCAATGTAGTAGAAACTATACACGTGTTATTGACTTTTTAAGAAAGTGACCAATAAAAAACATGTATGAATTGTTATTGTGTCTGACGTGGATAGGAACAAAAAGGTATTGATTAGTACCTTCATTCAAGGCCCATTCTATTGCATCCTCGAGGATGGACGGTTGGATTCATAACTTCACCGTACTGCATAGCACTTCTTCCATCTACCCATGCAGACTCTTTAGTACAAGGATGTACCCAAAAAAATTGGAAGATGCATGCACTCTCTAAAAAAAAAAATTATTAATAAGGTGAGCGAAAAAGTTGTTGGTATACATCTTCCAGATGTGAGTAAGTTTATAAAAAAAAAATCAACTATTATTCTACCGCATCAATCCGTGAGATTTTCTCTGAGTTCCTATACTACTAGTCTATAGTCTAGATGCATTTTCCTTCAGAATATCTGCTAATTTATTATGAGATCTATTGGCAATTAGATAGCTTGGTCTATTATGCACCTATCGTCATATACTTTCCACTTCACTTAATGATAGGAAGGGTTGTTTTTGCATCAATTGAGGTTTGTTTTATGATCTAAATAAGACTCTTACATGGCACAACTAGTCTTTACCTGCACTCCCCGATCCGGAAAAATCTAGAAGAAAAAAAAAAAAAAAAAAAAAAAAAAAAAAAAAAAAAAAATTGATATACTAGGAAAACGTTCATGCGTAATCATTAAGCTACCAGGTATTACAAATTCTATATGGTCTCATTTATACAAATATGTAATAACAAAGTATTGCTAAAGCATCACTTCCCATGACGATGCATAAGACTAATGATAACTAGAGAAGTCTTATTCATATTGCAAAACTTGGATTTACTGTATTCTCCACCAAAAATGCTCCACCTAAGCATATATTTACATTTCGTTGGACAATTGGTTTTGGTCTCTTCACCTCAAAGGCTTGCCTTTTATTGTCATTAATTACATTTGAGTACTCATATTTTTTTCATGAATTGCTCCTTTATGTTATAGAGCAAATGAATAAAAGAATCTTTTACAATACTTATTCCCATAATTATTCGTTTCCTCTAAATTTATTTCGTGACTTGGGGTTCATGTCTAGTTAAATTGTAAATTATTGTCTTTCTGTGTTCTCATAGAGTGGAATTGCTAATTAGGCGCGTGTTTTACTCCAATTGAATGACACAATGATAAGATAAGCATAAAAGAAGAAGTTATTGATCAAACCTCTACGTCTGTTTTGCGCTATATGCACAATTGGTATCCTCAAGATGAGAACCGAATTGTAAACTATACTCCTTGTGAAAATGGGGACAATTTGAAGTTGGGAAAAAGAATCTTTTCATTTTCGTTCATTCGAATGTCATAATTAATGATTCTTTTTCCCAACACTACTCATGCGATTGGTTTTGTGATTCATGACGAACTTGCGCACATGGATTAAGCGCGTGTTATGGAATTGATCTTCGCATAACCACATTATCAAAGACAGATAATGGATTTCGCAGTCCAGACTTACAGCTTACAATTTTTCTTAATCCATTAGCTTTTCTTTTTTTCTTTTTTTTTATTTAAATTTAGCAATCAGTTGGTGTCCGAGCCATCTCTCACTCACCTCTACTGACTTCAACTAGGTGAATTAACACGATCCTTACATGTTTAGAGTTTATTCACTAAATAAGCAATCCTATGCCATCGGGGAAAAGAGGACCGAAATATTATGTTCTTTTGCAAAGTTACATGCTTCAAATATAAACCATCAAAATTTCCCTGTGACGTCATTTTGCGACATATGAGCTGGGATGATTGCCTCATTCGATACGTAAGAAAGTGTCAAATAGAACAAAATCAAAATTTTAAATTGGTATAATGTAGTATGTTCTGTGCACACAATGACAATAGTAGAAACATTCGTATTAAGTTCTCATTTTTTCAGGCAGACAGTAGTAAGACTAGAAACGTTCATTTTGACAAGCGATACTTCAACCCCACTGGTGTTCGCCATCGTTGTGTGAGATATCTATCCATTCAGATTTGGTTTCAAACGTGGATTTCATAGTTGTTTTCACAACAGTATAAGAGCATGATTTTGCATGCTGATCTCTCTTCAACTGCCGAGTATGGGAATGAATCAGAGTATTTCTTAAAATGTTCAGTTTGGCAAACAATTAGTTTTCAATGATTGAACCGAAAACTATGTTGTTATCAGACATCTAAAGTTTCAGTGATTAAACTGCCTAACAATCATCCTCTCCATACACCATCGCGTCAATTTGTGGATTGTCGGAACTCGGAAGGAGAAAATTGGCAAAACTGATGAGAATGAATCCATCCATCTGCACTTCTGCTCTTCACCGTCTTGTTCGAGAATCTGGTGATCTCGTTAAACCTCTCACTTCTCATCCCATCTTTGCATCGAACCATTTTCTTTCACGTCGCTCCCACAGTTGCCCATCCACTGCTGGAGTGAGTGATTCAATGGATCAATCTGAACTCGTGGCCTTTGTGGTGAACAAATGCAGAAATGGCGGATTGGTGGAAGCTGACAATGCTTTATTCTTCTTGGAGAGGACGATTCGAGTGAACCCTCTTGACTTTACCTCCCTGTTTCGCCCAACTCTTGGGGATCGGGGCCAAGATGAAGCATTACCCCGTCACCATTGACATGATCGAGCGGATGGGTTCGAAAGGAACGACTCCCAACAGTTCTACTCGCAACATTATGATGGTCAAACTTGGACTTGAACCCACAACTGCGAGCTTTTAACACTTTGATCAATGGGCTCGTTGGAGAGGGTAGAATCGCCAAAGCCATGAGCTTGGCGGATGAAATGTTGGCCAGACAATCGAGGTAGATATAACCACGTGCCAAGCCATGATGAGGGATTGTGCAGAACCGGCAATACTGGAAAAGCTGTTCGATTGCTGAAGAATTTGGAAGACACGCTGAGAGCTAGATGTGACCATGTAAACCACGATCGTCGGCGGTTATTGCAGGGAGTATCAACAATTTATCGGTATAAACCCCTGCGAAGAATAAAAAATGAACATTTCCTTGGGAATTAGAAGACCGGACTTTGTGATGCTGCTGCTGATACGAGAGCAAGGAAATTGAACTTGTGCAAACTTATACTACTCAATTAATGAAGGGGACTTGGAAATTAGCACTTTGGCATTATATCAAATATTTCATGAATTAGTCATCATACCAGTATACCACAGAGGAGGTGGCACCGGAGTCCACATGAGAAGGTCCCGGTAGCAGCGGTAGCAGCAATTTTGTTGTCAACTCAGTTGAGGCAATCTTCTTCTTCTCCTTCCCCTTCTCCTTCTCCTTCTTCATTCCTCGGTGAGATTTTGTTCCCTTCTCTTGATTGTGTCCTTTGAGGCAAGTCGTTAAGAAGTTTTGGACGACCCGAAGGTGTGTCTCTTATGGTTTGAACCGCATCATCAAATGTAAACCTTGTATTTGGGTCTCACACTCATTGGCTTTTCCAATCAACTGTTGTCACATGAGATTTTGAAAATAATTATAATTCTACTAGCTACATATGTACTTCGTGATGGATTCAGGAAAAGAAAGAATGATAAATTCAGGTTGTTTATGATATTTCATCAAAAGTTACAAACACTAACAAATTCAACCTTAGAAGACTTATAACTAGTCTCCACCCGGGCACTTGCTAAAGATGGTCAGAAAATGAGGGCGATGCATGTGTTACACGAGATGGTTGAGAGTAAAAATGTGTCACACTTTCCAATCATCTCGAAGAGAGATAAAGGCACGGCTGCATGGATCCTTAGTTCTGTCTATTTTTAGATGTATTTGGAATGAAGAACCTAAAATTAGCTGAAAGTAGTAAGCATAGACTTGAGAGTCCATCAATATAAACAAGGTTATTTTGACCTGGTCCAGATTCTGACGATCTACGAGTGACCACTTCAATGCATCTCATCTATCAACACCAAAATCTGGGGACATTAGTTTTGCCACACATTCCCGGGGTCTCTGATTAATTCGCAGTTGGATCGCAATCAACATAATTCATTATCAGCCAAAGAAATAGAAAGCAACGGACTTAAGAGAAGAGAAGTCAGCAATCAGCACCATCATCCTTGTTTGTGTTTATGAATAGAACGGATGCTGAAAAGGCAAAGTGCCCAAACTACAGAATAGAAAGGTGTACTTGTTACTTGATTATTTTGCAATATCCAATTAGCGAAATCAGCAATACGAAATTGTTTGCTAGGAGGCTATATTTAACTTTACAAATTCAATGCTGCATACATGAGATTTAAGCTTGTCGTATGAGAGACCTTTATCACAACATTCAAAAGATATTATGAACTAACAGAAAAAGAGGAGATTGTCATCATGCATCCTAGTTCAAGGATTTCTGGTGAAATTCCACAGCTCACATAGTATAAGCACACAAGTTACTCTATTATGGTACAACTGGTAGTACATACCTCCATCTGCAGAGCCTCATCAGGTTTGAAAGTGATATCATTAGAACGAGACTGCATCAAACAACTCCGCATTAGGGTAACATGCAGAAAAATCAGCACGTACATATTCGATTAACAAAGAGGTAGAACCTAACAAGCATACAACACATTCGATTAAATATAAGTACACAAGTCACTCTTTCACGGTTATGGTAGGACTGGCAGTGCATACCTCTATCTGCAGAGCTTGACTGAGTTTGGGAATGATACCATTAGAGCGCATTGCATTGAAGAACTCTACATCTGGTTAACATGTAGAAAAATCAGCACGTATGTATTTGCTTAATAGAGGTAGAACCTAATAAGCATACAAAAAGTAGATTCAATTAAAAAATAATACATTCACAATCATTCAGTTTTGTGCCAATGAAACCATATCAAGTGCTTTGATCTTCACGGGCATAAAAAACTTCCTTAGGACACTCTAGTTGGCCCGTGAGCCTGTTCAAGGTCGCACAAAAGCTAGCCTTCAGCTGTTGCTGATGACACCTCAGCAAAATCCCTCTTCTTCATTTGATTGTTCTCTGGTATGGACTATGAATTGCCTCAGACCCAAATCAATCATTTGATAAAATGATTCCACGACAACATCGAGATCAAACGAGATGCAAAATAATAAGCAAAATCTTAAGCTCCTCGCCTAGCTTGTTTTACAGAGCAGGCAAAAAATTGTCCCAATTATGCAAAAGGTCATCTATACAGCTCTTTGAATTGAAGTCCAAAAGTAAGCCTTGATCATTGCATAGACCAACCGGACCTGTCACAAAAGTAGCACCATTTTATCTCGCTTGATAATCTTTCAAAAGTCTAACTATTGTTTATGGAAAGCCTGCCTACAATCATAGATGAAAAAGGCTAGCCAAAACTAATTTTTACTTTTTTAAATCACGCACCAGAAAAAAATTGAACCTTGATTTTTATTTTAGCTCAGTTTCTATTCCTTACTGGGAATTCATGCTTGAATGAACAATGGACAGACTTTCCCATCATCATGAAAAATCGAGAGCTGTTTGTCCTAACCAGGATATCTACCAATACCAAATCGATAAAATCAAAAAAAAAATCTGACACATAAAATTGCTCACAAAAGGAGTTCAAAATGGCAAAGATTTTTTTAAGGAAAATACTAGTTTGAGACATAGAGAAAAAAGGGATCTAGGTGCAGTTAATAAATTGAGTTGCAGAAGATCAACCTCTTGATGAAAAATTCTCATCTTGGGTTTATCGAGAGGGAAATTGTAAGGGCCCGATTGGTTCGATTTTTGGGGAATACATTTGCAAAAATGCAAATATCTTTAGGAGAATGGAGTTTTCCGAAATGCAAATAATGTTTGGTAAAATTTGCATTGAGAAACAACTTTAGCCGAAATACTGTTTGGTAAAATTTGCATTTGTAAATGATTTTTATTAAATTAAAAAAATAAAAGAAAATTTGCATTTTTTTATGAAGTCTGACCATCGGATCTAGCCCCCAAACGGTTGCCGAGGTCGCGCGACCTCGGCCACCGTCGCCTAGGTCGCACGACCGCCAGGGTCACCCGACCCCCAGCAATCATCACCAGGGGTGCCCAACCCGGCGACCGTCGCGATGGGCGACCTCAAGCGACGATCGCCGGCGCACGCGACCCCTTGGCTGATGGTCGTCGGCCTCCGATCGGCTTCTTCGTGCAGTGGTGTGCGGTGGTTTTGGGGAAAATGAATAGTATCGGGGACTTGCATTCCGAAGATGCAACTTTCCAAAGTACCTCCAAAGCTGCATTGGGCTAGGCCCTTAGAGTTACTTGAAAATGCAATTGCATCTTGCCAAAGTCACCTAAAAAGGCAAACCAAACGCATTTGCATTTGGCCCAGGGACTTTACAGTCCCAAAGTGCCTTCTAAATGTCGAACCAAATGGGACCTAAATCATTAAGTAATTCTTGTTTACTTATATCATTAATTTTAATTTGTTGCCTCACAAGTCGCCAATCTATCTGCAAAAGTTGCCGATTGAAGATTAGCTAAAAAAACATTGTCGTGATGCAATCAATAGCAAATATATTTAGGCAAATCCAGATCAAATAGATACCGAGCATCGAGCAAATAATTCTTAAAAGATATATCTATTAGAAAAGTATTACACTCTTTGATCATGCTAGTTGTTAAAAGACAAAGAATCTTACCAGATGACCAACGCCTTCTAACGTATGAAGAACCACAATTGGATCTAAATTTTGATCTTGGCTGAAGCATCATGTTCGCTTCTAGGACCAACTTCCCCACTCTTGCAATTATGTAAGACTGGGAACTGAGCCTCAACAGACACCACATAGATTACAACAACCATTGATATTCAACTCTTTCAAGTTCCAAAAGCATCATAGGTCAAGTAATCTTTCAATGGAACCGGGATTACAGACATTCAACATCTCTAACAACTCCACCTTATCAAGACCTTGTATTTCGACTAGATTGTCGCAACAGCAAGTATTTAATCGCTTCAAGCCCTTGTAATTTCGGATGGATCGGCCTTCTAATGGACTTCTAGCTATATGTACGTATTGTCTCCAAGAACTCCAATTCACCTTGGCCTTAAATTTCAACTAGAATATCGCAATCCTCAATGTCCAATCCTTTTAGAAGATTCGATTGTGAGGTCCATTCTTTCAATCGAATTGTTGTGTTTCATTGACAAACTCTTCCAAGTACTTGAATATGTCAAGTTGAGGCAATATCAACTTAGGACAAGAGTCAACACAAAGTTTCAAGAGTCTTGAGGTAAGCTCTAGGAAGTACTCAAGTTGATCGTATCCATAAAAATGAAGTTCTTCTAGGTGGAAAAGGTAAGAAAGCTCTGGCAACCTCAGAATCAGGGAATTGACCTAAGGATATGTTAAGCTAGAAGAAAGCTCTAGCAACAATCAGAGCTCCTTACAGCCCTCTTGGTCAAGGCATTAGAGAAAAGAAAGATTCTAGATGCTTTCTAGTGGGTCAAATATAAATGTGCTAGTGATATGGAAAACCACAAGCAAAGACAAGTCATCAATTTCTCTTGGAATTCCCCCTTTTAGACTATCACAAGATTTAAGAAATAGCCTTTGCCGGTTTGTTCAACCTTCCAATAGCACTGGGTAACTATTCAAGGTCAAAAATCCCTAGTGCTTTGCAAATTCGGTAAATCCTCAATTGAGGTAGGAATTTCTTTTAGTGAACAACACCTGTAAAGGTTAAGGTATTTGAGAGAAGAAAGATTTATAATTGAGCTAGGGATTTCTCTCAATGACACGCAACGTGATAGATAAAGCCCTTTGAGAGAAGAAAGATTCTTAATTAACTAGGAATTTGTCTTAATGACTCGCAAGCCTCTAGTCCAAGTTTTTTTTAGAGAAGAAAGATTCCCAATTGAGCTAGGCATTTCTCTCAATAACACACAATCCCTAGCTTAAGTTGTTCGAGAGAAGAAAGATCCCCAATTGAGTTAGGGATATCTGTCAATGACATGCAACCCCTCAAATCAAGTTGCTCGAGAGAAGAAAGATCCCCAATTGAGTTAGGGATTTCTATCAATAACTCACAACCCATTAGATCAAGTTGTTCGAGAAAAAAAAAAAAATTCCTAATTGAGTTAGGGATTTCTCTCAATGACTTGCAAGCCTCTAAAGCCTCTAGTCCAAGTACTTTGAGAAAAGAAATATTCCCAATTGAGTTAGGGATTTCTCTTAATGACACAACCCCCTAGCTAACTTGTTCGAGAGAAGAAAGATCTCCAATTGAGTTAGGGATTTCTGTCAATAACTCGCAACCCCTTAGATAAAGTTGTTTGAGAGAAGAAAGATTCCCAATTGAGCTAGGGATTTCTCTCAATGACACACAATCCCTTAGATCAAGTAGTTTGAGAGAAGAAAGATTCCCAATTGAGCTAGGGATTTCTGTCAATGACGAGCAAAACTCTAGCTGAAGCTGTTTGAGATAAGAAAGATTCCCAATTGAGCTAGGGATTTCTGTCAATAACTCGCATCTCATTAGATAAAGTTGTTCGAGAGAAGAAAGATTCCCAATTGAGCTAGGGATTTTTGTCAAAGACATGCAATCCCCTAGATCAAGTTGTTCGAGAGAAGAAAGATTCCCAATTGAGCTAGGGATTTTTGTCAATGACAAGCAAAACCCTAGTTGAAGTTGTTTGAGAGAAGAAAGATTCCCAATTGAGCTAGGGATTTCTGTCAATAACTCGCATCTCCTTAGATCAAGTTGTTTGAGAGAAGAAAGATTCCCAATTGAGCTAGGGATTTTTGTCAATGACACGCAATCCCCTAGATCAAGTTGTTGGAGGGAAGAAAGATTCCCAAGTGAGTTAGGGATTTTTGTCAATGACGAGCAAAACCCTAGCTGAAGCTGTTTGAGAGAAGAAAGATTCCCAATTGAACTAGGGATTTCTGTCAATGACAAGCACCACTCTAGCTGAAGCTGTTCGAGAGAAGAAAGATTTCCAATTGAGCTAGGTATTTCCATCAATGACGAGCAACCCCTAGATCAAGTTGTTCTAGAGAATAAAGATTCCCAATTAAGTTAGGGATTTCTGTCAATGATGAGCAACCCTCTAGTTGAAGCTGTTTGAGAGAAAAAAGATTCCCAATTGAGCTAGGGATTTTTGTCAATGACGAGCAACACCCTAGCTGAAGCTGTTTGAGAGAATAAAGATTCCCAATTGAGCTAGGGATTTCTATCAATGACGAGCAACGCCCTAGCTGAAGCTGTTCGAGAGAATAAAGATTCCCAATTGAGCTAGGGATTTTTGTCAATGACGAGCAACCCCCTAGCTGAAGGTGTTCGAGAGAAGAAAGATTCCCAATTGAGCTAGGGATTTCTGTCAATGACGAGCAACCCACTAGCTGAAGTTGTTTGAGAGAAGAAAGATTCCCAATTGAGCTAGGGATTTCTGTCAATGACGAGCAACCCATTAGCTGAAGTTGTTTGAGAGAAGAAAGATTCCCAATTGAGTTAGGGATTTCTGTCAATGATGAGCAAAACCCTAGCTGAAGTTGTTCGAGAGAAGAAAGATTCCCAATTGAGCTAGGGATTTCTGTCAATGACCAACAAAACCCTAGCTGAAGTTGTTCAAGAGAAGAAAGATTCCCAATTGAGCTAGGGATTTCTGTCAATGACCAACAATCATCTAAATCAAGTTGTTCAAGAGAAGAAAGATTCCCAATTGAGCTAGGGATTTTTGTCAATGACGAGCAAATCCCTAGCTGGAGTTGTTTGAGTGAAGAAAGATCCCCAATTGAGCTAGGGATTTTTTTCAATAATTTGCACCTCTTTAGATCAAGTTGTTTGAGAGAAGAAAGATTCCCAATTGAGCTAGGGATTTCTGTCAATGACAAACAATCGTTTAGATTAAGTTGTTCAAGAGAAGAAAGATTTCCAATTGAGCTAGGGATTTCTGTCAATGACGTACAACAACCTAGTTCAAGTCGTTTGAAATAAGAAAGATTCCCAATCGAATGAGGGATTTTCCTTAATGACGAACAGAAATAAAGGTCAAGGTATTGGAGAGACGAAAGATTCCCAATTGTGAGAGGGATTTCAACCAATGAATGACAAGATCTTATAGCCAGTTTCTCTAGCTTCCTCAGAGAATAGATTGACATAGGAATCTTTGTGATGCCAATAGAAATTAAAAGGAGTTCTTTTAGTTCTTGCAATTCCCCAACTTCCTCTGGTAGCTCTTTCAGATTATCACAATAACACAATTCCAAGGATATGAGGCTCTTGAGTTTGCCAATAGAAGGGTTGACTTGTTTCAGTTTGCAACAATTGGACAAGATGAGAATCTCCAATTTCGTGAAAGCCGAGAGATTAGGAGTATATCTTAACTCTATGCTATATGAAATATTGAGAACTTTTAGCTGCTTTGCTGCCTATACAAAAGAGAAAAAGCTATCAAAAAGGAGTTTAATCGATAAAACAAAACAAAGCAAAGATCATAGAAGATGTCTTTTTTTCCATCTTACCATGATTGAACTCCATCCTTCCCAATCATCTGTAAGCTTGTTTTGTAACAATTCCAGCACCACTAATTTAGATAGATGCAAATTGATTGTTGAAGAAAACATATTGGGTTCGATGTATAACCATCGAAGCCATCTTAATTCAGGAAACAATTCATTAAAGTCTCCACTTATGGTTGTACAGCAAACTGAAAGGAACCTTGAGCTCGGTAAGTTTTTTAACAGTTCACTTGTGCATGTAGAGGAACAGCCACGAGGCCAATAATCAAAGCTTCTCTCGAAATCCTGCATATCAAATCAATCATTGAGTGTCTAATTGACTTCTAATCTTTTACTTTTGCTTTTCTAAACCCCATACTTTCACAATTTGTCATCTTTTTACCTCTCGCCAAACATAAATGTTGACAGGTAAACACACACATATAGAATTTTGATAATTTTTTTTAAAATTCAAACAATATTTTAAATAAAAATAACACTTTTTCTTACTTTAAAAAATTCAAGACAAAACACCTCAATTCTTACCTCTCGGTTTTTTGGAATTTCGTAGTGCATGTACTTCGATTTTTATTAAAGTGGAAATACATGAAACCTTTTAAAACATACGAATGTTAAAGAGTACCCATGGGTCACTTGTTAAGTAGCTAAGTAAGCACCTGATTTTCAATTTGTTAACTATTGTTATTAAGTGTTTAATCATTCTTTAGCAATACACCTTTAGCATTTGAATAATATTTTAGATTTTGACAGAATTGGAAGAGACTTGGCTTTAGACCAACTAAAAATGTACTAATTAACTTCCTTACATGGTGTTATACTTAGATTAAGGTCTTAACATATGGAACAGTGGGTTTGTCGATGCTGGGCAACATCTTTTGGCAAACTCTGCCACATGAAAGTTTCTGGAGAAATCTACTTATGTTACCTAAACAGAAAAGTGAAGATACGTATGTCCATTTCCCAAGACTGGCACCATTTCTTTTCGCATCTTATAAGTCAAAAGTACCGCTTAAACTTTGTTGCTAAAGGAGATCATTTAATTGGAAGAAGATGGTGACAAAATCCCAAACGGCTTGATTGACATTAACAACAATACTTTATTATTTTTCCCCCGAAAGCTTAGCTGATCAGTGACAGTATTGGATAACGTTCGAGTATCAAAATTTTAAATCTTAAACTTTCTATTGGATTAGCATCTCGAGATTGACCACAAATAAATCAAGCCGCCACTCAATCTACACATTGACATGGCGTAAACGTTCAGAGGAACAGACTGAGATGCCCATAACAGAGATCGCAAGTAGCCAAAGCTATTGGTCGGTGGCTGGGCCTCCAGCAAGACTAAGTCACTTGAACAGCGTAGCTATGCGATTCTGGATCAAAGTGGGCACCTAGTCACGCTCGGTTGGGCGTGCGATTCTGGATCACAGCGGGCACCTGGCCACGCTCAGTTAGGCACTAAGGAGACATGTCTAGTGAGTTATTTTTTCTTTGCAATTTATTCTATGGTCAAGTTCTTTAGGATTTACCAAAAGCAATATAAGGAACAGTTGATAATTTTCTGAAAGATTTGGCTGAAATATTTGAGAGGCAACCCCACGCAGCTCATTTAGTGGTTAAGGAATGTGCTTTTGTGTATCATGATATGAGTTTGATTCCTTGCACTATTAAGTGTAAATAATTTCCCGTTTGAACCGTCCAGTCGGACTTAATTAAGCTGGTGTCCCACCTGGCAATGAGTTAATGGAGTATTTCACCATTATGGAACTTACGTAGCCGTTAGTACCCACTTTTGTCAGATAGGTTTTCTAGAGGTATCTTGATGTGAATATTGAAATTCGTTTTTAGCATGGACATGCTTCTCAAGAGGTGAATTAGAAATTAGAAATTAGTACTCATCTATTAACATGCACTTCTAGAGCAAAGTAATTTCAAGCTAGTAGTGCCCCTCACTCGACCTGTTCAAGAAAATGCATTTGTAACACGTTAAAGCAAAATTCGACCTAGAAATGGTATATTTTTTGTAAATGGACTTTGCTTAATGTCCACAGTAATCTATACACATGCTACGCGCGTGTTATGTTAACATTATGCTTATTTTTATGTGAACTTTGTAACTTAAACTCTTAAAAATAAGAAGAGAATGGTGATAAAAATTGGGGATGGTACGACATGTTGATGAGGACAATATTATATAACCGTTAAAGGCGAGGGATGTGTTGGTTAGAGAAGGAGCACTCTACCAAAGTGAGACTTCACTCCTCTGCCATACTTTTTATTAGTAGTAGAATCCTTAAATAAGAGTAAAATTGGAAGGGACCTAAAGTGACACCAATGTCATTTCTATAATTATAGTATCATGTTATATCAGATATAGACTAGACATGACCCACGCTATGCACACCATTTATATTGGATTCAGCAGGTGACACCAATTGATGTTTCAAATGATGAGCAATTCAAAACACATGTTTAAAAGATAAGCAAAACACATGTTTATATATATATATATATATATATATATAATTAACTATGTTTAGACAGTGGGCAATTGCGATTAATGATGGTGGTTTCCCCTTTTAAGAGCTAAATGATGAAAATAGCCCATGGATTCATTTAAATAAATACGATTTATAATGAACTTGATTTTGAGATAATTTAGGTTGAGAGAATAATAGAGAAATCTCTCCCTTGAAAAGAATAGTATAGGACTAGGTGTCATAGGATGTATGTGGCAAGTAACGCAGGAGACAATTGATGCATGTGACATATGATGCATGTGGAAGTTACATGTGAATGGCCTAGAAACAGAATGGTCGACACGAGGCATTGGTATAAAAGGGGTATTCGGAGGTAAGATCAGACAGGCACGGCACAACAAAGTTCATCTTTTACTTTCCTCGTAATTTTCCTTTCATCGCACTTCCGTTTCATGCAATTTCATTTAATATCTTTTTAAATTCCTTATAATTCGATTTTTAGCGCATTTAACTTTTTCTTGTGCACTCCATCCAAGAGAAGTATGTCCATTGTTATTAGGGGAAAAAAAGAGGAATGTCTTTCGAATGCGGTTTCCGCCTGAATTTTTACTATAATGAGAGATTTTTTTTTTAATTCCAGTTAAATTACTATAATGAAAGATTAAAAACTGTCAACTTATAAATTATAACTGTCTTTCCAAAGAACATGATTTGTCCATCTATATGTGCTTTTCCAATAGAGATAAGGATACTATAGTTATATCTTCATGATAAATTTATTCATGTCAGTTTTGTGCATATGCATGGTATGGGCTCACGACTAGTTGATCCATATTTCACAACACTCGACACCTTTCTTCTTTCACATGAACTTTTGTGACAACAGTATCTGCTCCAAATTGAAAGTAGTACCTTGTTTTTTTTTTTTTTTTTTTTTGGAATGCTATTTATAGGCCGAGTGCAAAGATACAATAGGGCAGGAGATATAAGTAAACATTAAAAAAAAAAATTATCGACTGATCAACATAACTTGAAAGTGCATTTTTTTTCGTTAGTTTCTTGGAAATATTATGAATAAACTAAACTGCGAAAAGACAAATTTGTTTTGTGAAATATGAACTTCCACAAACACTATCAAACCAAAAATAGAAATCTTTTTTCTCTTTTTTAGGTTGGGCTTAATTTTATGGTTTGACTCATTTGTCATTATCCGTACTTTATGTATTAACTAGTGAAAAACTCACTGTCAATGTTATTTCTCTTAAGAATAGTTATTGAATCAACAAAAGAATGTGCTCTTTATAATGGTATGAGCGAACTAATTCAAATTAAATCGAGAAAATAAAGCTTTTTCCTTTCCCAACATCTCTTGGTTAATTGCACAGGTTAATTCCCCCCACTGATCAGTCATGAACCTACTACGCTTCTCTAAATGGAAAATATAAAATAGTGAAACAATATGAACATTGACAATCTAAGTAAAAATTAAACTTACTTTCAAAATTGACTGCATGCTGAAAATGTTATTTACTAAAGAAAAATGTATCGATATAATAACAAGCATGACATTTCCTCTAAATTGTCGAGTTTGTCGAGGGTTTTTGGCACAAAAGGGCATTGTACCAAAAAATATAATAAATATAAAACAAGTTGGAGAGGAAAGAAATGTTTATTAAGAAAGGCGAAGGAACAGACAACGAGAAATGAAAGAAGCAAAGAAAGGAAAATAAGAAAATCCACTCTTTATCACACACCTAAATCCATGAGATGAACAAGGTCAACGTGATCCGACCTTAAAAACATTGTAAGGATTTTCCCTATAAGATTCTTAAGGTGATTTTTGCCATCATAGCTATTAAGACACAAGAAGAATGAAAAGAGATAGATATACCTCGTGGGGGGAAGAGGTATTTTCAAAATCAAAATGGAAGAAAAAAATAAAAGTGTATCAAACATTGATTTCCTAATTCATAGGAGCACCACAATACATTCGACCGTACTAGATAGCAAGCACCTGTGATAAGTGTGAAATTTTTCTTTAGCCCAACCGATTTGGTTAATTATTAGTTATTATAATCAGCTTATGTCGTACATTACCGTTTTGAATAAAAATTCAAAACATCTCCATTTATCTGATCTATGATGTATATGCTTCATCTTAATTAAATTATTGTAGTCTTTTAGATTATCAATAGTTTCAAGTAGATATAAAACTACATGCTTTTAGTGAATGAGATTTTCAGTGTATAATCGTAGTTAAAGAATCTTAAATTGATTGCAAAATTAAGTTTTTGACAAATGTAATTTATATCAATGAATTTGGATCAAATAATGTAACTTTTTCATCCTTGGGACACTTATAATCCAATTATTATCACAATTTATCTAAGGGGGGACATAAATGCGTGTATGAATAGATTTTTTCCTAAAGAGTAGGGGTATTTGCTTATTAAATTTAAAATGGATCACATTAAATTTATGAAGTTATGAGAGAGAGAGAGAGAGAGAGAGAGAGAGAGAGAGAGAGATATGTTACCTCCATTTCCATATTACTTCTCAAGGCTTTATCTTCGAGCCATGGCTTCAGACATCTCTCGGGCGGTTGTCCTTGGCAAAAGATGCTCCTTCCAAGATCTCTCAATTGGTCATGCATCCTAAACTCACCACGATCTCCAATTTTTATTAAGCACCTTAACTTCAACTCTTTAATTCCGATATATGGAAAAAGCTCACAGTCCTCCCACATGTAATTGGCATATTTGCTATTTTTGCCGATTAAAAAGCAAGCGATATCCAGAAAAATCTCCTTTTGTGTAGGTTCCAATGCATCATAACTTATCTTCAATGTCCTTTGGACATCTCTATCCGGTTCATTTCTTAATTTCTTCAGCACATCTTGCCATACTTTTCCATATGCTTTTCCATACAAGTATGAACCTATGACCTCGATAGCCAAGGGAAGCCCACCCATGGTGGATAAGATATCACGAGAGATACCCTCAAAATCCTTCGGACAATTGCCCATGGAAAATGCATGCCTTTTAAATAAACATGAAGAATGCACCACATCTAATTCTGTCAATTCATACTTGTAATCTACCTCGAATTTAGGTTGATGAAGAACAGCTTCATATCTAGTTGTAACAATGATGATGCTTTCTGTCGAAAACCAATCACGTTCTCTAGCCAAAGCATATAGTTGATCTCGATGATCAACATCATCCAGAAGAATGAGAACCTTTATTCCTTTAAATCTAGATTTGATCAAACTAATTCCATCATCAACTTTACATACTCCACGTTCATATGGCAGTATTTCCTTAATTAGTAGATTTTGTAGTTCAAGAATGCCTTTGCTGTGAGTTGTTTCTCGTATATCTGGAAGGAAGCTACGACGTTCAAATTTATTCGACAACTGGTTGTAGATGACCTTGGCAAGAGTTGTTTTACCGATCCCACCCATGCCACATATTCCTATCATTCGAGCATGCTTGGCAGGAATGTCTACCCAATTCCTAATTTTGTTGACATGATCGTCAACTCCAACTAAGTGGTCTGGAATATCAAGCTGAAAATCACATCTCAACTTGCTCAGAATAGTTTTGACAACTTCTTCCACTAATTCTCCTTCACGCCTATCAAACAACAAAACTCATCATAACTTCATAATTTTGCGTAATCTCATCAAAAGACACCCACATATATGTGAAGGATGGATAGGACCAATTAACATGCAAAATGTCTTGGTTTTACAAATGACAATATAGGATGATGGTGTAGCAGTCATTTCATTTTTCCCCTTCTTTTTCTTCCGATAGATAGATCTTATTGAATTAAGATATGGTGGTGC
This sequence comes from Eucalyptus sideroxylon x Eucalyptus melliodora, assembly GCA_016097485.1. Classification (NCBI taxonomy): domain Eukaryota; kingdom Viridiplantae; phylum Streptophyta; class Magnoliopsida; order Myrtales; family Myrtaceae; genus Eucalyptus; species Eucalyptus sideroxylon x Eucalyptus melliodora. The sequence goes on along the minus strand of CM027825.1, from coordinate 31,074,881 downwards.
ACCTAGCAAATTAAGATTCTTTAGAAGTAAAGAGTTTGTTATGAGGCTAATGGTCACTGATAGTTGAAGGATAGAAGGTCGATAATTTTTGTTGCAAAATGTTTAGGATGACAAGATGTTATCCCTCTAAGAACAGTGTATCCCACAGGCCTAAATGGAGGACTAGTAATTAACTTATAGATCGCCTACCATACCAATGAAAGTTATTGGCAACAGCGGGTGTTAAACCTAGACATGATCTGTGTGAAGCAATAGAAGGTCGATTTATCCAGCAGTTACCAAGCTTTGGAAGATTGAGTAAGCGATCCTAAGGTTTTAGATGTTGTCAGTGTAGTTTTCTGGGGAAATCTCAGGGAGTACAAGTGTTTGTAGTCTATGGGCCACTATGGTTATTCATTGGGACATTTTGGGATGTTTTGTAAGCTTGTAGTGTAAGCAATTCATCCATATGACATTGGTTTTGCTAAATAACAAAACTTAGAAAAAAAAAAAGTGCAGGTAGAAGGTAAGTACCCATTGGCAAATTTCTCAGATTCCCATCCATTCAAGTAACTCACTTCTGTAAGGGCTCGTTGACCTTCCTAAATGTCCTCCTTATCAAATGCTTCTTACGCAAATGGAAGGCCTCCCCAAAATTTTCATTTAGATACCGCACATCTGATGGGAGCACTTTGTAAAAAATGGGCAACACTGTGTGCAACGTGCTCTTCTGGCAATCCATGATGCGTACTAGCTCGCGGAGGCACCATTTGCTCGAAGCATAATTTTCAGAGATGATGGGGATTGAAATCTTAGATCGCATGATAGAATTAAGAATCTCTGAATTAAAATCCTTGCCAATTTCAACACTGTTATCGTCCCTGAACACAGAAATTGGTACAGTCCCTACACTGATCAGACTGCGGTAGAGGTGATCGGTAAATTCGTTGCGAGTGTCGGAGCCTCTAAAGCTCAAGAACACATCGTATTGATCGCTACCTCCTCCCGTGGGTATGGAAGGTAAGGACGAAGAAGCAAATGCTCCATCAGTAATCTCTTTCTCCCTTACTGCTCCTTTTTTTTTGCGCTCCTTTTCTTTTTCTTATTATTTTGCTCAGACTTTGCCCTTTCCCCATAGAAATCTTATAGACAACAATGAAGAGAGGATGCCAACCTGCTGCACAAGAAGAAGTAGATAAGCAAATGAAAAGGCAGAGCACGTGCTTTTTGGGAGGAGAGCATATGATTTCTGAACGATTTCGAATCCAAAATGTTTAATGATCAAGTCAGTCTGTTGACTAATTTTGAATAGTAAAAGTTATTGACTTAGGCGTGCATCTTTTCTTTCCAATGGACCGCGCTTTCTCGTCATGGCAACATCATTGGGTTGTGTCCACTCATGGACAAGAAAACAATGGCTAGTCTTCATCTCTACATGCGTGCTCTATAGTCAAGGCTCCTAATCTTTGGTGGAGAGCACATGCATTTTGAACGATCACTAACACTAAAATATTTATGAAGAGAAGATGCCTTCCTGTTCCACTAAAAGATGTAGATAAACAAGTGAAAAGGCTAGATAGAAAGCACCTGATTTCCGAATGTACACAATATTTAATGAATGAGTTTTACTTATTAGAAATGTCAAGCAAAATGAATCCACTTTAACCTGATGTAACATCACTGAGTTATTCTCTTCAAACTTTGAAATTTAAATAATTGATCGTCATTTTATCTGTAGAATAGAACTGTCATTCATTAGATGACACCAAAGAAGAAGTGAATGCTCCTTAGTGCTCTCTTTTTCTGCGCTCACATTCTTCCTCTTGAGATGATAGAATACAAGCATAGAGAAAAGAATCAGTGCAACAAGCATAGCAAAGGAACGACCGGAAGCGATACGGTGCATCCCTTTGTTTGCCTTGCTCTGACTTTGCCTTAGTCTGAACAACTTGAAATTAGGTCATGATTTGATCGAAGGAGGAGCAGAAGAGAAGAAAATAAAGCAAAACTGCTGAGGAAAATTCAGAGAGGACCAAGGTTTGAAAAGAATGACCTTCAGTTAGTGCCCCCTTTTTCCTCGAGGGCCCACCTTGAGAATATCATCGCAAAGTTTTTTTAATCCAATTAAATGGACGTAGAATAGGATTATCGGCTAAATTCGTGATAAGTCAGATTAAATTGATTAATTACATTTTAATGAATGAACTTATAGTTTGTAGCAAAAAGGTGAAAGATATGAGAGATATAAAGCTGAGTGAGTGTCCTAATAAACATGTATAGTTCAATTTCTTTAAATGTTTTCATGTGTATACGTTAAAGATCAATTAGTTTATTTTTCTCTAACATAAAAGATCTTAAGAAGCATCATACCATGGATTTTGGTATGTCTTGTATTGTGATGATGACTGAAGCTATCACTGATTTGAGAGCAGGTAAAAAGTAGCAACGGAGATTTTTTGTTCGAGAAAGTGGCAATAGAGTTAAAAATGCTCTAACCTTTGCATAATGGTTATTATTGTTTATGCGTGTGAACTATACTTTTTCATTACTCAATTCAACCTCCTTTTACCCTTTTTTGGGGTAACTAACTTCGTCAATTTTCAAAACTTTGAAGGAAGAAAATGAGTTAGAGGTGAAAGGCAATATACTTTTTAGGATTATATAGTCCAATAATTCGAGGAAGACAACAAATTATTCGTCTAGAATGTCCTATAATTGTCTAAGGCAAAATTGTGAATAAAATCTGATTAAGAGAGTACTTGCTTTTATGGGTGATTGGCTACAGAGTGTGTAGATTCTGGACCAAAACCCTGAAACCCACCTATCAGAGCATGTTCTCAATTTTCGGAATTGAAAATTGAACCCCCCCCCCCCCCCCCCCCCCCGATGTTGGAACTTGCCGCGAACTGGCCTACTACTTTTTCTTTTATATTTCATTTTTTATTTAATTGATCTTAGACCTTCAGGGACAAAGAAACCTCACAATCCGTAGAAAGACGGTCCTTGGCTTTAGGCGAATACTAGCAATTTTGCGCGCAATAGAATCTAGCGCGTCTCGCATTCCAACTCATTCTAGCTCGACAAAGGATCGACACTAAGTTACGATGCAAACGAACGATGAGACAGAGGCCACATGATTAGTCACATCTAATGTCTGAAAGCAAAGGCTTCCCTTTTCTACGGAAGTCAATTATGAGCTGGTGACACACCAAGTTAACAGCCACCCACATCAGACAGAGAGCCCAAAACACGCTTTAGATAATTCATATAATTCTTTGATGCGGAAATTCATAACAAATCAGTGATCGTTTGATCTTCATGATTTTCACAAATAGATGAAGACATACCTTTATCCATAACGCTACGCTTGATGATGATCGTTGTAGCAAATCCAAATAATTCGAACCAAATGAAGAAATCCGATTTCTCTCCCTTAACCCACTAAACCTTAATGTATTCAATTGATGGAGGAGAGAATACGTTCTTTCTGTTATTGTTGTTCGTATGTGGGTGGAGAGAGGACCGGACTCTATTTATACGTTCATTGAAAAGGTGCCTTTCATCAAAGCGATATACCCTTTCGTTTTATTAGAGTCGTACCTTCTCATAACCAATAATTATTTATAGCATTTCAATAATTATTAAACCATATAATAAATCACATAATATGGGCCACAATAATTCTTACATTCTCCCACTTGGCCCATATGATTCTCCTTTCATGGTTTAATAAAGACTATAATGTGCACAATAAGATTATGCTATAAAATTTCATTAAATTGGCAATCACATAATAATCACAATTAAGTAAAGAAAACTAATGCGAGTCATAGCGGTTATATGTCATTAATCGACATAGTCCCTTCTATGTACTACAACTATAGCACTTTACTTAACATGATCCATAAATGAGAAGTACAGTAATAGTCCAACCATAATGTTTCTTTAGAAACTATCCTGTTTAACATTCATCTATTTCCATAATGTATACTAAATAGAAAACAGGAAATATCAGAAACATGTAAGTGAGCTCAAAGTGTCAAATACATAAACTTAATACAATCATAATACAAACATTAATGACGTCCAATAATGCCCATCCTTTCAACATGCTCATTAAATGTTTTGGGCGGCAATCCTTTTGTTAAGGGATCTGCTATCATAAGATTGGTGCTAATGTGCTCAATTGACACTCTTTGTTTCTGAACTTCTTCTTTGACAGACAAGTATTTGATCTCCATATGCTTAGCACCCTTAGAATACTTGTCGTTCTTAGAGAAGAAAACTGCTGCAGAGTTATCACAATAAATTTTCAGCGGCTTGGCAATACTGTCGACAATCACAAGCCTTGAAATAAAATTCCGCAGCCATAATCCATGAATTGTGGCCTCAAAGCATGCCACAAATTCAGCTTCCATAGTGGATGCAGTAATAATTGACTGCTTCGCACTCTTCCATGAAATTGCCCCTCCAGCCAGAAGAAACAAGTAACCAAATGTTGATTTTCTTGTATCGGCACATCCGGCTAAGTCTGAATCTGAATATCCAATCACCTCGAGATGATCAGATCTTTTATAAGTGAGCATATGATTCTTCGTTCCTTGCAAGTATCTAAGAACTTTCTTTGCAGCTTTCCAATGATCCATTCCAAGATTACTTTGATACCTACCCAGCATTCCGACAGCAAAACTAATGTCTGGTCTGGTGCAAGTTTGTGCATACATTAAGCTCCCCACAATAGATGCATAAGGAATATTTTCATTTGTTCTCGTTCCAATTCACTTTTCGGACATTGCATAAGGTTAAATTTATCACCTTTTCTGAATTGGAACTATTCCTGCTGAACATTTACTCATATTAAATCTCTCTAAAATTTTCTCAATGTAGGCTTTCTAAGACAATCCTAATAATCCTTGTGATCTATCACGGAATATTTCTATTCCTATCACATATGTTGCCTCTCCCATATCCTTCATTTCAAAATTTTAGAGAGAAATTTCTTTGTTTCATGTAACAAACAAAGATCATTAACAACAAGTAAACTGTCATTAACATACAAGACCAGAAAAATAATCTGGCTCCCACTAATCTTCATATATATACACTAATCAACAATGATTTTCTTAAATCCAAATGAAGTTATGGTATCGTTAAACTTAAGATACCATTGTCGGGAAGCTTGTTTAAGTCCATATATTGACTTCTTTAATTTACATACCATGTGTTCCTTTCCTTTAACTGAAAAGCCTTCGGGTTGGTCCATATAAACCTCTTCCTCTAAATTCCCATTAAGAAAAGCGGTTTTAACATCCATTTGGTGTAACTCCAAGTCATAATGAGCCACCAAAGCCATAATGATTCTAAGTGAGTCCTTCTTAGAGACTGGTGAAAATGTCTCTTTATAGTCAATGCCTTCTTTTTTAGTAAAACCCTTTGCAACAAGTCTGGCTTTATGTCGTTCAATATTGCCTTTTGAGTCGCGCTTGGTCTTAAAGACCCATTTACACCCGACCTTCTTACATCCTTTAGGCAATTCAACAATATCCCAAACTTGATTTTGATGCATGGATTTTAACTCTTCTTCCATGGCATTAAACCATTCATTAGAATCTTCACATTCCATGGCTTGGGAAAATGAATCTGGATCATTTCCAATTCCTAAGTCAATTTCTGACTCTTGTAGATAAACCATATAGTCATCAGAAATAGCCGACCTCTTTTCTCTTTGAGATCTCCTTAATGCTATTTCTTGTGACTCGGCTATTGGAGGTTCATTATTGACATCTCCATTATTGTGTCATTATTGTTGTTCTCGATCATTGTTAGATTGTACTACAATATCAGCAACAACTTTAGAAGCTTTGGGTATAGGAACTTCTACCCTTACTTCTTGAATGCAAGCATCACGCATTCTTTCACTCCCACTGATGTCACCATTCTCAATGAACCTAGCATTTCCAGATTCAACAATTCTTGTACTATGATTAGGACAATAAAATTTATACCCTTTGGATTTCTCTGCATAACCAATGAAATAACCACTGATTGTTCTTGAATCCAATTTCCTTTCATGTGGATTGTAAATTCTTACTTCTGCTTGACAACCCCAAACATGCAGGTGTCGTAAACTAGGTTTCCTTCCCGTCCACAATTCAAATGGAGTCTTTGGAACTGCCTTACTAGGAACCCTATTTAATAAGTACATAGAAGTCTTTAAAGCATACATCCACAAAGACAAGGGTAAAGATGAATGACTCATCATACTCCTAACCATTTCCATTAAAGTACGGTTACGCCTTTCTGCTACACCATTTTGTTGTGGTGTACCTGGCATTGTGTATTGAGCACAAATGCCATGTCTTTCAAGGAATTTAGCAAATGGACCTGGACATTGTCCCGATTCATCATACTTTCCATAATATTCACCGCCTCTATCCGATCTTACTATTTTCACCTTTCTATCTAATTGCCTCTCAACCTCTTTAATATACACTTCAAGTGCATTCACTGATTGAGACTTATCATGCAATAGATAAATGTAACCATAACGTGAAAAATCATCAATAAAGGTTATGAAATAGCTTTCCTTACCAAAAGATGGAACATCAAAAGGACCACATATGTCAATATGTATAATTTCAAGAAGCTCTTTGCTTCTTGTGGCACCTTTCTTAGTGTGTTTTGTTTGTTTACCTTTAATACAATCAATACACACTCCAAGGTCAGTAAAATCCAAATTTGGAAGAATTTCATTCTTCACTAATCTTTGCATTCTTTCTTTGGATATATGACCCAAACGTTTATGCCACAAGTAAGCAGAATTTTCATTCACCAAACTTCGTTTAGTGCCAACATTATGATGCAAGGTCATTAATGTCTCAACAAAAGTATTATCAAGTCTAAATTTGTAGAGACCATCACATAAAGTTCCAGTTCCAATAAGAGTATCACTCTTAAATAAACTGAAAGATTCAGATCCAAACTTACAATAAAATCCCGCCACATCAAGTCTTGGCAAAGAAACTAAATTGCGAGAAAATGTAGGTACATAAAGGGTTCGAAACAAATCCAAATAATGCCCAGTATCTAAGATCAAACGATAAGTGCCAATGCCTTCAACTGGAGCTTTGTCTCTGTTTCCCGTAATCACATAACTTTCATTTGGCTTTATAGTTTGGATCGTAAGAAATCCCTGCATCGTATTTGACACATGAGTGGTGGCACCAGAATCAATCCACCAAGTATTATAAGGAACTTCAGTAAAGTTTGATTCAAAACATACTAAAGCACAAGGCTTACCTTTCTTTTCGAACCAAGCCTTACATTTCAGACAATCTTTCTTCAAGTGTCCAATTTTGTTGCAAAAATGACACTTAATAAGATTGTGTTCCTTCTTGTGGATTTGAGAAGCCTTTGAAGAGTCATTCAGGACGTGTAGTCCTTTCTTCTTGCTCCTTCCACCTTTCCTCTTAAAATTCTTTCGAACTTCTTGATGACTTGAGAGATGAACAGAATGAGCCTTTTGATTCTTTATCCTTGTTTCCTCTTGAACTAGCATACTTGGCCAATTCATTTACATTCCACTTATCCTTTATAGTGTTGTAATTCATTTGAAATGGCCCATATTGCTCATGAGGTAAGGAATTAAGTATAAATTGTACTAAAAAGTACTCATCCACATTCATTCCCAAAGTCCTTAACTTTGCTGCTAAATTCGTCATCTCAAGTATATGCTCATGCATGGTACGCGAACCATCATATTTCATGGTGGTCAGTGTGCTCATCAATGTACCAGCAAGTGACTTATCAGCAGTTTGAGAACGCTCTTCCACAAATTTCATAAATTCCTTAGCATTGTTAGTCTTGGGAAGAGAAGTCTTTAAGTTGTTTGCAACTGTCATTCGCATGAACATTAAGCTCAGTCTGTTTGATCTTTCCCAAGCTTTATGGAAAGACTTTTCATCATTGCTACTTTCATCAGTAATAGCAGCTGGTTTCTCAGCTTGAAGCGCTAAATCAAGATCCAAGACACCTAAGTGAAATTGGACTTGTTCACTCCAATCAGGAAAATTTATCCCATTGAATAATGGAACAGATGAGGCGTGCGAATGGAGTGAAACAGGTACAGATACTGCAAATGTGCAAGAAAATACTCATACATTAATGCTTTGAGAATATCACCTAATCAGATTCAAACTAAACTACACATGCACATCATAGTTCTCCTTTGGGCGATCCTATGATATACAAATATATATAAACCATAATGATGCTAATAACTTTTATTTGATAATTGTAAATATATCTTATTAAAATTTATTTGTTATCTTTGGATATACAAACAAATTTAACAAGTCATATTAATTATCAACCATCATGTTCATGAATTATAAGAAAATAATTAACCTTTGGGTTAATCCCTAAGTTCTTATAATAAATGAACTTCAATATACCCATAACTCCAATAATGATATAAAACATATCAATTTCATATATAGCATCAATTAATCATGGGTAATTGAATAAAATAATTTACAATATCAAAAATTCAAAAGACTTTAAGGTTCGGCCACTTTGGTGACTAACAAACCATTCATAATATGAATTTTTAATATTGTAAAATACAAATATTTACCAAATTGCACACAAGGACAAAAACTTAATCAAAGCATAAGGGCAAAATCATAAAATCATAATTCCATAAGGGCAGAATCATAAATTTATAATCCAGGGGCAAAATGGTAAATAATCAGCAATGGCAGAATCGTAATTATTAATTAAACAGGGGCAGAACAGTAAATAAATTGCGAGAAGGACAAAATGGGAATTTTAAAAATGGCATAGGGGCAAAAACGTAAAAAGGCCGTGGGGGACGTCGGGCGCGTGCCGAGCACGCGCGCGTGCCCCGCATCCGCGCGTGCGTGCAACGCGTGCGTTGCGCGTGCCTACAACCGTGCGGGAAGCCCCCACGCGTGGATCCCACTCGCGCAGCGCTTGCGCGCGCGTGACGGCGCGTGGCGCATGGGTTCCACACGCCTGCAACTGCAGCGCGCGCGTGGAGCCCACGCGCCTTCTTTCGCCGGTTTTTCGCCGTTCCGCCGCGGTTTCGCCGCCCGTTTCTTCTCCGGTAGCCCATCCCAGACACGAATAAAATAATGGGTTTTGAAGAGCATGCCGGCAAGATCACATGGGTCTAAGTTTCGGCGAAAATGACCAAGAAATTGGCCCCAAATCAAACCAAAGTTTCATAACACAAAACCTCCACCACCGCCGCTTCCGCCGCTCGATTAGCCTCCGGCGAACACCAATATACCGGAAAAACTCATGGCTAATGTTCCTCATGGCAGTGCGACGGTGTGGGTCCGAAATCAAGCGGTGGGTCGCCGGATTTTGCCCGGAATCGAAGAGTTTCTTCTTGCCCTCAAAATTCCGTCCTTAAAATTTTACTCCATTTTTGTCCTTTTCCACTCGCACACACACACAGTAACTTTTCTTCACCATTTTAGTCCATGAAAAACGTTCCATCATTCGGATTTTCTTTAACAGAACCTTCCAAAACATTTCAACAACAACAAATGCTACGAACAGATCATTCAACAAATCATCATGCATAAATCATAATATTTCTTTAAACGGAAAAATCATGAGATCATAAACCAAATGCTCTGATACCAACTGTTAGTCAATTCATATAATACTTTGATGCGGAAATTCATAATAAATCAATGATCTTTTGATCTTCATGATTTTCACAATTAGATGATGACATACCTTTATCCATAGCGCTATGCTTGATGATGATCGTTGAAAAAACCCAATGATCTCGAACCAAAAGAAGAAATCCGATTTCTCTCCCTTAACCCACTAAACCTTAATGTATTCAATTGATGGAGGAGAGAATACGTTCTTTCTGTTATTGTTGTTCGTATGTGGGTGGAGAGAGGACCGGACTCTATTTATACGTTCGTTGAAAATGTGCCTTCCATCAAAGCGATATACCCTTTCGTTTTATTAGAGTCGTACCTTCTCATAACCAATAATTATTTATAGCATTTCAATAATTATTAAACCATATAATAAATCACATAATATGGGCCACAATAATTCTTACATGACATGTTTGTACCCAAATTTTCATAAAAAATACTGGGGTTTGTTTGATTATTCCAAAATTATTGTTCATTTTAATAATTTAATAATATTTAGTCGTACAAGTTGTCATATTAAAGTCATTAATTCTTTTATGAAGTTACACATCCTAATTCAAGCGATCCACAATTTTTCTTTAATTAATTTATGAACTAGTTTTGATTTGATTGATACACAAATCTTTTTTTTTTTTGGTAAGATTGATACACAAATCTTAATTCAGATTAAAGTCATTAATTCATTTTAAGACTTGATTGTATTTTTCTAAAAATTTTAAAACTCAATTGTACATTTATGATAAATTTTCTAATTTGATTGTGCTTTTTGAAAATTTTAATATTTCCAATACTCTTATTTCTTTAATCTATTTGAAAGTTATAAAATTGTAATTTGGTTGCTGAGTTATTAATAACTAATATCTCTAATTGAACATTGTTGTTAGCATTTACTTAGTATATAAAACCAATTAATAAGATAGATTAAAGCCAATTTTTGTTCTATCATCAAATATTTTTTTGACCGAATCCATCATTAAAATTTTCTTTTGGTCGGAATTTATCATTATATTTGACAGTAGTAAAATAATCGTTCCGAGGTAACTTATAATGATTCATCGGCCCAAAGAGTTTTCTCGATCCATTTTCCTGTTCCGGGGTTCCGTTACTGCACTGCACGAGAGCAAGCGAGAGGGAAAAAATTAGAAAAAGCTTGGAGAAGAATGGAAAAGACTCGTTTTTTAACTGTGCCCGTAACGGTTATGTATAGTCGCGGCGTGGGAACGTTGTTGGGCCTTGCCGTTTCATGGAGCTGTGGCTGAATTGGTGTCTTAGAATGGGTCTTGATATTGTCTTCTCCCAGAGGGGAAGCGGGAAAACAGATGGAAAAGACTCGTTCTTTTTCTGTGCCCGCGACGGTTATAGGTAGCCGCGGGTGGGAACGTTGTTGGGTCTCGCCGTTTCATGGAGCTGTGGCTGAATTGGTGTCTTAGAATGGGTCTTGACGTTGTCTTCTCCTAGGAACAGCAGTGCTTTTGAAGTTATTCTATGTTTTCATGGTAATAATTTGTATCTAACGTGTCTTTAGTAAAAAAGAATGAGACTGTGGGAATATGGGCATTAGGGGAAGCACGAAAACAGATGGAAAGACTCGTTTTTTTACTGTGCCCGTGATGGTAATAGGTAGTTGCCACGCAGTAATGTTGTTGGGTCTTGCTGCTTCCTGGAGCTGTGGCTTAATTGGAGTCTTAGAATGGGTCTTGATGTTGTCTTCTCCTAGGAACAGCGATGCTTTTGAAGTTATTCTATGTTTTTATTGTAATAAAATGTATGTAAAGCGTCTTCGGTAAAGAAAAGAATGAAAGTCTGCTCTCATCTTTCGAAGTATAATTTTTGTGTTCGCTTCTTTGATTATGGAATCTAGTGGTGAGTAGGAAATGCCAGAGAAGCTTGTGGTTTGAATCTGGAAGCTGTTAATTTTGTTTGCTATAGTAGGACTTAATCAGTTACTGCATTGCAGACAAAAGTTTGTTTGCTTTCTTATGAGTGCAAGGATTATGCTTGGCTTAGTGTTCTGTTATGAAGAACTTATCAGTTTGTCCGTGGATGTCTTATTCGGACTTCTTGTTGGGGCTGCTGGATTGATGTTAAGTAATTGCTTGGCATGGATATACGTAAGGATTGATTAAAATTGTAGCACAGAGTCATGGAATCAGCACATTGGTGTCTTGATAATTTATTACATGATTGGTTTGGTTGCTTAGAAAATCCAGAGAGTATTGAATATTTTTCTTAATATTTGGTGGGCATTGTTCAACTCACCGTCTTCTTCCCTAGACTGAAGATTACTTTTTGTTTGGAGAGCGTAGTTGTCTTGATGATGACGTATTTGAAATTCGCTTTTTTGTTGCTGATGCAAAGAGAAGAAGGTGCACTTACAGTTTTTATGTGGCGTAGTGCCATGTCAATCTTTAAAATTCTGTGTGAGGATTTGACCTTTAACCTGCAAAAATAACAGTTACATTTACTATACAGTAGCTAGAAATTTAGCTACAAATATTTACTTTTGTATGTTCATAATCTTGTTCATGATTGATTGATGAAGGTGAAAAAGTGAATGAGGTTCCTGTAATAAGAGTAGATGGTTCAACTCCTGCTGGTCAAAAACTTGCTTACATGTGCATAAGGTGAGCGTAGTCCTCGTTTATTTGTAGTTTTTTAATTGTTCCAAGTACTTGCTTTACCCCCCTTGAGCTGTGGAGCAATGAAAGTAACTTCCTTTCTGCCGATGAAGAATTTAAACCAGCATGGGTTTACAGACATGAGTTGATGTATATGCTACAAGATAAAAGGCAATTTCAGGATGCAGAAAGTTTCTTCCCCTTTCTGCTCGCAAGAGGCACCATATTGGCAATAGTCTACTTTCTTTGACTGGCTGGACACTAGTTGAATGTCTAAATAACAAATGAGGAGCTTACGTGGCTCCAAGCAATCTATTGTGAAAAATACATGATGCTTGTCCATGGCATAGCTTATGAGACAGCAATATCTTGTACATTTTTTTCATACTGGTTCTAAATTATGTTTTTTTTTTTCTTGTAGGCTTTACCCTATTTGTATGTACCATGTACAGATATTCCTATCCATCCAACGTCTGAAGGTACTTGTGCGTGGTACAGATGCATAGGCTGCTTTGTGCATATCCTGGTTTGAAGAAATTAATCAACGTTTCTATCAGTTCACAATACCTCTAGCATGTAGCTTGTGTGTTTTCAGGGTATATGTTCTTTTGGCAACATGGCTGTGGTTTTACTTGACCAGTTTTTGTCAATGTCCTCATAATATAATGTTGCTGTAGACTTTATCTCAATTTGTTTGAATTATTCGTGCTTTTATATATTTCGAATTCATGTCCCTTTTTAAACTAGTCTCTTACTGTTCTGCTACTGGCTTGGAATTAATTGGTCACTGTTGAATTGCACAGGGGATGCATTTACAAATGCTGTCTCTCTAGCCATGGAGAAAGCCTTGAAGGTATAATTTGTCATTCTTTGAAAATATTAAGTCCTGGCTTTAACTTATTGTGCGATTCACTTGCTAGTTTGTATCTGAAAGGATTGTTTTGTGAGTTACTGCAGCTCAAAGGCAATGCTGGCGTAAAACGGCAACATATGCATGGTTGCAGCCTTGTATGAGCAAGGAGATTTTATGGTTATCATGCATCTGAAGAGCTGTTTGTCAAGATATACCTGTATCCATAAATGACAGCTTGTGTATCTATATTTTTCTGCCTGAATATTCCGTAGCAACATCTTTGTGGCACCTTGACTGAAGCTTTAGCTATCATCCACATGATGTCTCACGTGCTGCCAAGCTTCTTTTGGTATTCTTCTTTCTCTATCAATAGTGCCTTATTGGAATTGGTATTGCTTTGGAATACTAAAGAGTTTTCACCATTTTGCTCTAGATTTGGTACTTGTCATCTTTGGCTCTGTAACCTTTTAAGCTATTCATTTTTGTATGCCCAAAAATGGTCATAGTCGTTGCCGAGACGAATTGCTTTGATCCTTTCAGTTCCTGTGTATCAAATCAATCGACTTAGTGTCTAGATTGGCTTTTTAATTTTTTTAGTTTTTTTTCTCTTTATTAAATTATGCACTCGCGCAATTTGTCCATTTTCTACCCTTGCCGTAGGACACCTAAACTCCCATTTAATTTATAATCTTTTGAAATTTAAACAATTTTCTTTTAAATTTTGACGTGAAAATAAAATGTATAATATACATTGCCTTAAAAAAAAAAAAAAATCTAAGTCGGTGCCCACCTCGATGTTTTGCATAATATTGGCGCCATATCGTTTTGCATCTTATAAGTCAACAAATACTGTTTGACTCCCCTTTTGAAACTGATCATTTAATTAGTAGAAGATGGTGAGAAAAAAAATCCCGTATGGCTTTGGTTGACTTCAACAACAGTACTTCATTTTTTTTTCCTCCGAACGTTCAGTCGATCCTCGACAGTGTTCAATGAAAGCTAGCACATTAACTCCAAGCACCCAAAACTCCTTTTGAACTTTTAATTGGATTAGTATCTCGAGCTCGAGCACAAATAGATCTAGTGCTGACGCAATTTTGGAGTTTTCACATGGAACAGATGTTTAAAGGAACAGACCGAGATTTTTGCCCTAGGCTCCAGCAAGGCTCAACCAGCTGCTTGAATGGCGCAGCAGTGCAATTCGCAATCAGAGCGATTTCACCCAACTGCACTTGGTTAGGCTCTAAAGAGACACGTCTAGTGAGTTGTTTTTTCTTTCTTTGCAATTTATTGAGGCGGTGCTACTTCTACCCCTATATGACTAAATCCACTCCGTTTTCATTAAGAAGACAAAATTGCACTCTGTTTTCAATTGCAATTCAAATTGGTGGTCCCAAATTTATTTACTTTTTTTTTTCTAGTTATATATATATATGTAAGATCTCCTTACTATAATTAAGAATTTCATATATATTTAATTTTTGTTTATTGTAGATTTTTCATGTATATCAAAGACACTATTTTTTTTTATTGTTAGATATTACTTTCATAAACATTTATTTAGTTGAAAAGAGAAATTTCCATGAAATCTAGTTCGTTTCTACATTGTCAATCTAATTTATGGATAAATTATTAAGGAGATGAAATTTATAGATAAGGTAAGAATTTCTTTTGAAAAGGCTAAAAAATAAAAACCTAGAATATAATGCGAAGAACGAAAAAGAATATAATGCCAGTTTGAAGGCCCACCTCCCGTACGCGCTCCGCGAAGGTGGCAGAGTGATGGACACCGTCCACACCTTCGTCCCTCCCTCGATCCATTTGCCTTCACGTTGCTCTCGCACTTGCGCGACCACTGCTGGAGTAAGGGATTCAATGGATCGACCTGAATGCGGGGCCTTTGTGACGAAAAAAATGCTGAAATGGCGGGATCGGAGGAAGCCGACGATGCTTTATTCTACTTGGAGAGGATGGTTCGGATGAACCCTTTGCCTTCACCTCCATGTTTCCACCCAACTCTTGGGGGTTGTGGCCAAGACGGAGCATTACGGATTCGAAGGGAACGGCTCCCGTCGTTTTTACTCGCAGCATTTTGGTGAGTTGCCTCCGCCAATTTAAATGGACGAACTTGCACTAGAACCCACAAGTGTGAGCTTTAACACTTTGATCAATGGGCTTGTTGGAGATGGTAAAATTGCCGGAGCCACGAGCTTGGCGGATGAAATGTTGGTCAGATGAATCAAGGTAGATATGACCACGTGTGGAGCCATAGTGACAGATTGTGCATAACCGGCAAGGCTAGGAAAACCGTTCGATTGCCGAAGAATTTGGAAGACACAGGCTGGGAGCTAGATGTGATCATGTACACCACGATCATAGGAGGCACCGGGACAGAGGCTTTGAAGTTCTATAATATTATGGCTGATGCCCAAATGTCATCCCTTGCTCAACTTGCATAGGTTAATGGAAAGAAGCAAAGGTTTTGTTGGACAAGCTGATGAGCAATGGAATCTGGCCACATAGTTTTCACTTGTAACTCCTTAATCCAGGGCCTAAGCTGTGGTGGCCACTGGGAAGAGGCTTCAGTTGCGTTAACTGAGATGCTGCAAAGAGGAGCGATGGCAGATGTTCGAACCATCAGGATCATTGTGGATGCGCTTTGCAGAGTGGGGTGGGCAGGACTACCGAGGCAAAGTGCATCTTTGATCTGATGATCTGAGGAGGATTTACACCCGACCTAGTTGCTTATAATTCATTGCTTGGTGGTTACTGTTATTAAAATCAAATGGATGATGCACCCACTACATTTCATTTGATGATTGCACAAAACTGCTCGCTTTCACTCACAACCAATCTAACATTGATTCATGAATGTTACAGAATGGATCAGTCCTTGATGTTGCCACCTATAACTATCTCAGGGGGTGGCTTTTTCCTCATTGAAATGCCTCAGGTTGCACACCATTTGTTTTACAAAATTCTAGCTAGTAGCGACCATTTAAATCAACAATAATCAATAACATTAGATGATCTTTATAAATGTCACCAGGTTCATGAGGCAATTGCTTTGTATAGACAAGTGAAAGATGGAAATGTCCATATCATCAGCCATAACACCCTTATTAGCGGCTTATGTGGCAGGGGAACTTGAAGATGCTATCGAACTCTCCAATGCTTTGCCTAAGAAAGGTTTGCAACATGATGCTTTGTTATTTGGTGCTATAATTGCAGGGCTATGTAAACCAACCAAATGAGTGATGCCTATGAGCTGCTTCAAGAAATGAAAGAGAAGCTGCACTCTCCACCCGAGCACTGGTTAAAAATGGTCAGAAAATGAGGGCAATGCACGAGTTGCACAATATGGTTGAGAGTTCTTATCTCAATGAGAGATGATTGGAGCGGCTGCATTGATCCTCAGTTCTGTCTGTTTTGACTATATTTGGCAAGAAGACCTAAAACTAGCTGAAAGTTGTATGCATGGACTTGGGAGAACACCCAATACAAACATGGTCCAGATTGTGTTGATCTGTGAGTCTCCTCCCAATGGAACTCTTGTTGGTTCTTCATCACCATCTTCAAAACTCTACCAAGCTACAACAAAAGTTTTTCTTTACATCTGTTTTTTCATTGAACCTTTACGCTATAAATCTTCATTGTGGATTGATCATGGTTCATATCTTAACTGTGTTTCCCCAGTAAGGTTGCTATAGATTTAGCATCTCTCTACTCGCAGAAGATAAAAAGGTACATGTGATGAGAAAATTAAGGCACTAATTTAACAGAAAGTCAAAAGGTACTCATGCCTAATTTCTCTTAAATTTCGTTAGAATCGGAAGACCAGAAAAGAAAGGTCAAAATTCATTTTATGATATCCTTATGATGCTGATGGTATAAGAGTATGAAAAATGAATCTGCCAAGCTACAATGAGAGCTTTTCTAACGTCTGTTTTGCCATTTAAAATTTTTGGCTATTTATTCTAGTAATAGATTGACCACGATTCTTTCCTTTAACTGTCTTTTCATGATAGGCTTGCTGTAGATTTTATTATGTTTTAACTTGCAGAGGATGCTGCAATGACCCACACCCCCTTAATCTTGAGACATTTATATTCTCAAGAATCTGATAAATTGCCTCTTGCCACTTGAAAAGATTTCGTCTTGACTTCTCTGTTTTGAATATAGTCTTCAAGCTTGGACTCGAACCAGATGTTGTGAGCTTGCCCCTTCAATCAGTGGACTTTAAGGAAAAGGTTAAATTGCACAAGCCATGTCATAAGTTCAGTCGATGAAATGCTTCCCAAAGGATATATAGTGGAATCATGGCTGGAGGCCCGTGCAACACTGCAAAGGCCGTCAGATTTGTCACAAATTTAACAGAAAGAGGCTGCAGGCTTCATCTGATCAAATGCAATGACAGAAGGAGGCTCCAGAGGCGGGTCACAGGCTTGCTGTCCCCAAACGCAAAGTAATTTTACAGAGAGGCCGCCAGCTGTAAAAGACCATTGGATTGATTAGGCAATGACTTGGAGGCGACATTTTTAGGGGCAACTTGCACATATGAAATGCTGGTTTTGGCTGATATTTTGGAACTGCATTCTAGACAAATGACATTTACCTGGAATTGCGTGAGATTTTTCTTTCAATCAACATTTGATTTGGTCCCATTCTACTCTACTTCCGCCCATTTCTAATAATACTCCAAGAAACAGAATTTGTGCCACTCCCAGATTGAATATAGTGCAGATGAATTTCTTCATGTTGATGCCAAGCACGTCATAGAGAACTGAATTTAACATCTCCAACAAGAGGTTTGAGAAACTCTCCAACGTCAACAGGATTTCTTGAGCATTAGTGCTGCCTGAAATTATTTTTCTAAACTTGCAAAAATCCCAACATGTGCATAATTGATCAGCTGACGATTCACTAGGATGCCCAATTATCAGCTGGATGATTGTAATAATGATTCAGCAAATCAGGGACCAGATGGGCAGTGAGAGTCTACTGCAGTCCTAACTATGTGAAAACAACGATAACAACCTCCATGAACGGCTTCAATGTGAATAGCTGCTTCAAAAACTAATCAACCGTAACTACAACAGGCAATTAAATAGCTCATATAAAGAAGGGACTGAGGCAATATATTTGCAAGGTATGGCATTGTTTTTCCTCAGCATTTATGAGGAAAAGCACGGAAGAAACTTCTATGGAAATATACGTTCAAGAATTACACAAATTAGTGGACATCCATTGAATAGCATCGAGTTGAATAGCCCTTGATCATGCTGTGAAGTGCCACCAAACTACTCCATGTTGGCGACACAGTTGTATCATCCAATCAGCATGGAATCTAGAGAGCTGGATATATTGCTGACACACAATGACAGCTCTGGCAAAGGACAAATAATCTCCAGCTACGCTTCAATTTCAGTGCCATAATAGACATCTAGGTAGAACTTGAGCAATAAGGACTGTCATCCCTCTCAATCAGCTCAGTCGGAAAACTGATGGACATTTCTAGCTGAGACGTATAAGTGAATCTACTGTCAAATTTTCTTATCGATAAAAAGTTTAATATGCAATTCAGTTTTAATGCCAACTGTGACATTTTGACAAAGCAAAAAGAGATTCGACAATTTATTGGTATAAACCCTGCAAAGTTATAAAAAAAAAAAAACAAATTTCATTTCCTTGGGAATTGGAAGAGAAGACTTTGTGACGCTGCTGATATGAGAGTGAGAAAAATGAACTTTGTGCATTGACTAAATAGAGTGGACTTGGAAATTAGCAATATTGACAGCTCCCTGTGTCTACAGAAACTTTTGCATTGATCAAATATTTGAGGTACAAGTCATCATACCACAGAGGAGGCGACACTGGAGTTCACATGAGAAGTCCCTGGTAGCAGCATTAGCTACAATCCTCACCATTCCGTTTGTTGTGTTCAAACTTTGAAGACATGCTCTTTCATTTTCCGAGATTTTCAGTACATCTTATTGTCAACTCAATTCAGGCAAATGGCGGATTGCATTACAGACCAGGAAATTAGGAAAATGGTGCGAATACCACTTTCTTCATCTTCCACTTTATTTCCTTCTTCCATGGTCATCACCAATATGAGTCTATAAAGATAATTAAAGACCTATAGTAAAAGGTGCTGTTTGGCCAGAAAGTGAGAATGGACTGTAAAATTACATGAGCAAAGACTTTTGAACGACTTTATTAAACACGACCAGAAAGTTGTGACAACTTGCGACAATATGATGGCACAGAATGCTTCTTCTTCTTCTCCTTCCTCTTTCAGCTTTTATCATTGCTTGGTGAGATTTTGTTGTCTTCTCTTTGTTGTGTCCTTCAAGGCAAGTCATGCAGAAGTTCTGGACGAGCTGGAGGTGTGGGCGCACTCTTAATAGTTTTGAACTGCATCATCACGTATAATTCTCGTACTTGGGTCTCATACTCATTGGCTTTTCCAATTAACTGTTGTCACCTGGGATATTGAAATCAATTAATAATTCTGTTAGCTACATATGTACGTTGTGATAGATGCAGGAAAAGATTGTACGATAACTTCTGGTATTTCATCAAAAGTTATTAACACTAGCAAATTCAACCTTGGGAGACTTATAACTAATCTCCACCTTCTGGCAAAAAAACTAATCTCCGCCCGAGCACTTGTTAAAGATGGTCAGAATATGAGGGGCGATGGATGTATTACATGAGATGGTCGAGACTAAACTGCATCACACTCTCCAGTGATCTCAACAAAAGATATGGGCGCGGCTTCATTGATCCTTAGTTCTGTCCTTTTTTCAGATGTATTTGTTATGAAGAGTCTAATATTAGCTGTAAGTTGTAAGCATAGACTTGAAAGTCCATCAACACTCTCCAAGTCATGCCGGGTGGGAGCAGTGGACAGCAGTGGTCGTGGCGAGGTGGAGGAGATCGGGGAGGTGGGAGGAGAGTGCTGACTCGGTGCGCGAGTAGAAAGGGGGTGGAATCGGGAGTGAAGGCGGGGAAGTGATTAGGGGGTTCTCGCTTGGGCAACTTGGTGGTACTGGAATATTGATGGTGGTGGTCGTGGTGCTTTAATGGTGGCTGCAGCATGGCTCGTGGCGGAGGAGCATGGGCGCAATGGGTGATTTGGTGGTGGCTGGTGGCGGTGGGCGGTTGGTGTGGTAGTTGAGCTAATGGCATCCTCACGGTGACGGTGAGCATTTGAGGTGGCGAGGACGCGGTGAATAGGTGGGCGGGTGGTGGTGGTGCGTTTGTGGTAGCAGCTTAACTTAGTTCACGGCAACGATTAATCTTCAAACAATAAAATTGAAATGCCGCATTAAAATGTTCAGTTTGGCAAACAATTAGTTTTCAATGATTGAACCGAAAACTATGTTGTTATCAGACATCTAAAGTTTCAGTGATTAAACTGCCTAACAATCATCCTCTCCATACACCATCGCGTCAATCTGTGGATTGTCGGAACTCGGAAGGAGAAAATTTGGCAAAACTGATGAGAATAAATCCATCCATCTGCACTTCTGCTCTTCACCGTCTTGTTCGAGAATCTGGCGATCTCGTTAAACCATTTTCTTTCACGTCGCTCCCACAGTTGCCCATCCACTGCTGGAGTGAGTGATTCAATCGATCAATCTGAACTAGTGGCCCTTGTGGTGAACAAATGCAGAAATGGCGGATTGGTGGAAGCTGACAATGCTTTATTCTTCTTGGAGAGGACGATCCGAGTGAACCCTCTTGACTTTACCTCCCTGTTTCGCCCAACTCTTGGGGGTTGGGGCCAAGATGAAGCATTACCCATCACCATTGACATGATCGAGCGGATGGGTTCGAAAGGAACGAGTCCCAACGGTTCTATTCCCAATTGAAAAGATCCGATCTCGGATCCTCAGTTTTGTGTAAAATGGTCAAACTTGGACTTGAACCCACAACTGCGAGCTTTTAACACTTTGATCAATGGGCTCGTTGGAGAGGGTGGAATCGCCAAAGCCATGAGCTTGGCGGATGAAATGTTGGCCAGACAATCGAGGTAGATATAACCACATGCCAAGCCACGATGAGGGATTGTGCAGAACCGGCGATAATGGAAAAGCCGTTCGATTGCTGAAGAATTTGGAAGACACAGGCTGAGGGCTAGATGTGACCATGTACACCACGATCGTCGGCGGTTATTGCAGGGGGTATCAACAATTTATCGGTATAAACCCCTGCAAAGAATTAAAAAAAGAACATTTCCTTGGGAATTGGAAGACCGGACTTTGTGATGTTGCTGCTGATACGAGAGCAAGGAAATTGAACTTGTGCAAGCTTATACTACTGAATAAATGAAGGGGACTTGGAAATTAGCACTTTGGCATTATATCAAATATTTCATGAATTAGTCATCATACCAGTTAAACCAGAGAGGAGGTGGCACCGGAGTCCACATGAGAAGGTCCCGGTAGCAGTGGTAGCTGCAATTTTGTTGTCAACTCAGTTGAGGCAATCTTCTCCTTCTCCTTCCCCTTCTCCTTCTCCTTCTCCTTCTTCATTCCTTGGTGAGATTTTGCTCCCTTCTCTTGGTTGTGTCCTTCGAGGCAAGTCATTAAAAAGTTTTGGACGACCCGAAGGTGTGTCTCTTATAGTTTGAACCGCATCATCAAATGTAAACCCTGTAATTGGGTCTCACACTAATTGGCTTTTCCAATCAGCTGTTGTCACATGAGATTTTGAAAATAATTATAATTCTACTAGCTACATATATACTTCGGGATAGATTCAGGAAAAGAATGAATGATAAATTCAGGTTGTTTATGATATTTCATCAAAAGTTACGAACACTAACAAATTCAACCTTAGAAGACTTATAACTAGTCTCCACCCAGGCACTTGCTAAAGATGGTCAGAAAATGAGGACGATGCATGTGTTACACAAGATGGTTGAGATTAAAAATGTGTCACACTTTCCAATCATCTCGAAGTGAGATAAAGGCGCGGCTGCATGGATCCTTAGTCCTGTCTATTTTTAGATGTATTTGGAATGAAGAACCTAAAATTAGCTGAAAGTAGTAAGCATAGACTTGAGAGTCCATCAATATAAACAAGGTTATTTTGACCTGGTCCAGATTCTGGCAATCTACAAGTGACCTCTTCAATGAATCTCATCTATCAACACCAAAATCTGGGGACATTAGTTTTGCCACACATTCTAGGGGCCTCTGATTAATTCGCAGTTGGATCGCAATCAATCTCAGCCAAAGAAATAGAAAACAATGGACTTAAGAGAAGAGAAGTCAGCAATTACCACCATCATCCTTGTTTGTGTTTATGAACAGAAAAGATGCTGAAAAGGCGAAGTGCCCAAATTACAGGACAGAAAGGCGTCTTGTTACTTGGTTATTTTGCAATATCCAATTAGCGAAATCAGCAATATGGAATTGTTTGCTAGGAGGCTATATTTAACTTTACAAATTTAATGCTGCATACATGAGATTTAAGCTCGTCATATCAGAGACCTTTATCACAACATTCAAAAGATATTATGAACTGATAGAAAAAGAGGAGATTGTCATCATGCATCCTATTCACGGATTACGGGTGAAATTTCACAGCTCACATGGTATAAGCACACAAGTTCCTCTATTATGGTACAATTGGTAGTACATACCTCCATTTGCAGAGCCTCATTGGGTTTGAAAGTGATATCATTAGAACGAGACCGCATCAAACAACTCCACATCAGGGTAACATGCAGAAAAATCAGCACGTACATATTCGATTACCAGAGAGGTAGAACCTAACAAGCATTCAGCACATTCAATTAAATATAAGTACACGAGTTACTCTTTCACAGTTCCAGTAGGACTGGCAGTGCATACCTCTATCTGCAGAGCCTAACTGAGTTTGGGAATGATACCATTAGAGCACATTGCATCAAAGGACTCTGCATCTGGTTAACATGTAGAAAAATCAGCACGTATGTATTTGCTTAATAGAGGTAGAACCTAACGAGCATACAAAAAGTAGATTCAACTGAAAAATAATACATTCACAATCATTCAATTTTGTGCTGATGAAACCATATCAAGTGCTTTGATCTTCACAGGCATAAAAAACTTCCTTAGGACACTCCAGTTGGCCCGTGAGCCTGTTCAAGGTCACACAAAAGCTAGCCTTCAGCTGTTGCTGATGACACCTCAGCAAAATCCCTCTTCTTCATTTGATCGTTCTCTGGTATGGACTATGAATTGCCTCAACCAAGTTAGCTAGACCCAGATCAATCATTTGATAAAATGATTCCACGACAACATCAAGATCAAACGGAATGCAAAATAATAAGCAAAGTCTTAAGCTCCTCGCCTAGCTTGTTTTACAGAGCAGGCAAAAAATTGTCCCAATTATGCAAAAGGTCATCTATACAGCTCTTTGAATTGAAGTCCAAAAGTAAGCCTTAATCATTACATAGACCAACCGGACCTGTCACAAAAGTAGCACCAATTTATCTCGCTTGATAATCTTTCAACGGTCTCACAATTGTTTATGGAAAGCCTGCCTACAATCATAGATGAAAAAGGCTAGCCAAAACTAATTTTTGCTTTTGTAAATCACGCACCCAAAAAAAATTGAACCTTGATTTTTATTTTAGCTCAGTTTCTCTTCCTTACTGGGAATTCATGCTCGAATGAACAATGGACAGGCTTTCCCATCATCACGAAAAATCGAGAGCTGTTTGTCCTAAATAGGATATCTACCAATAGTCAAATCTGACACATAAAATTGCTCATAAAAGGAGTTCAAAAAGGCGAAGGATTTTTTAAAGGATTATACTAGTTTGAGACAGAGAAAAAAAGGGATCTCGTGCGCAGTTTAGAAATTGAGTTGTAGAAGATCAACCTCTTGATGAAAAATTCTCATCTTAGGTTTACCAAGAGGGAAACTGTAAATCACTAAGTAATTCTTGTTTACCTATGTTGTAATTTTCATTTGTTGCCTCACAAGCTGCCAATCTATTTGCAAAAGTTGCCGATTGAAGATTAGCTGAAAAAACATTGCCCTAATGCAATCAATAGCAAATATATTTAGGCAAATCCATATCAAATAGATACCAAGTGTCGAGCAAATAATTCTTAAAATATATATCTGTTAGAAAAGTATTACACTTTTCACTCATGCAAGTTGTTAAAGGATGAAGAATCTTACCATATGACCAATGTCTTCTAACGTATGAAGAACCACAATCGGATCTAAATTTTGATCTTGGCCGAAGCATCATGTTAGGTTCTAGGACCGACTTCCCCACTCTTGCAATTATGTAAGACTGGGAATTGAGTCTCGACACCACGTAAATTACGACAACCATTGATATTCAATTCTTTCAAGTTCCAAAAGCATCATAGGTCAGGTAATCTTTTGATGGAACCATGATTACAAACATTGGACGTCTCTAACAACTCCACCTTATCAAGACCTTGTATTTCGACTAGATTGTCGCAATAGCAAGTATTTAATTGCTTCAAGCCCTCGTAATTTCGGATGGATTAGCCTTCCAATGGACTTGTAGCTATATGTACGTATTGCCTCCAAGAACTCCAAGTTACCTTGGCCTTAAATTTCAACTAGATTATCGCAATCCTCAATGTCCAATCCTTTCGAAGATTCGATTGTGAGAGGTCCATTCTTTCAAAGGAATTGTAGTGTTTTATTGACAACTCTTCCAAGTACTTGAATATGTTAAGCTCGTGCAATATCAACTAAGGAGTAAACACAAAGTTTCAAGTGTCTTGAGGTAAGCTCTGGGAAGTACTTAAGTTGATCGTATCCATAAAAATGAAGTTCTTCTAGGTGGAACAGGTAAGAAAGCTTTGGCAACCTAGGAATCGGGGAATTGACCTGAAGATATGTTAAGCCGGAAGAAAGCTCTAGCAATGATCGAGCTCCTTACAGCCCTCTTGGTCAAGGCATTAGAGAGAAGAAAGATTCCATATGCTTTCTGGCGGGTCAAATATCAATGTGCCAGTGATATGGAGAATCACGAGCAAAGATAAGTCATCGTTTTCTCTTGGAATTCCCCCTTTTAGACTATCACAAGATTCAAGAAATAGCCTTCGCGCTTTGTTCAACCATCCAATATCAATGTGTAACTATCCAAGGTCTAAAATCCTCAATGATTTGCAAATTCGGTAAATCCCCAATTGAGGTAGGAAGTTCTTTTAGCCTACAACACTCGTAAAGGTTAAGGCATTTGAGAGAAGAAAGATTTCCAATTGAACTAGGGATTTCTTTCAATGACACGCAACCCGCTAGATTAAGTTGTTTGAGAGAAGAAAGATTCCCAATTGAGTTAGGGATTTCTCTCAATAACATACAACCCACTAGCTGAAGTTCTTCAAGAGAAGAAAGATTTCCAATTGAGCTAGGGATTTCTGTCAATGATGTACGATTTTTTAGATCAAGTAGTTCGACAAATGAAAGATCAAGTAGTTCGACAGATGAAAGATCAAGTTGTTCGAGAGAAGAAAGTTTCCCAATTGAACTAGGGATTTTTGTCAATGACATGCAACCCCTTAGGTCAAGTTGTTTGAGAGAAGAAAGATTCCCAATTGAGCTAGGGATTTCTGTCAATGACATGCAATCGTCGAGAGAAGAAAGATCCCCAATTGAGCTAGGGATTTCTATCAATGACTCGCAATCATGTAGATTAAGTTGTTCGAGAGAAGAAAGATTCCCAATTGAGCTAGGGATTTCTATCAATGACACGCAACCCTGTAGATCAAATTCTTCAAGAGAAGAAAGATCAAGTTGTTTGAGAGAAGAAAGATTCCCAATTGAACTAGGGATTTCTGTCAATGACTCACAACCTTGTAGACCAAATTCAACAAGAGAAGAAAGATTCCCAGTTGAGCTAGGGATTTTTCTTAATGACACATAACCCCCTAACTTAAGTTGTTTGAGAGAAGAAAGATTCTCAATTGAGTTAGAGATTTCTGTCAATGACTTACAACCCCATAAATTAAGTTCTTCAAGAGAAGAAAGATTTCCAATTGAGTTAGGGATTTCTGTCAATGACCTGCAACCCCATAAATCAAGTCGTTCGAGAGAAGAAAGATTCCCAATTGAGTTAGGGATTTCTGTCAATAACTTGCAACTCCGTAGAACAAGTCGTTTGAGAAAAGAAAGATTGTTAATTGAGTTAGGGATTTCGTCAATGACTTGCAATGCCCTGGATGAAGTTCTTTAAGAGAAGAAAGATTTCCAATTGAGTTAGGGATTTTTGTCAATGACTCGCAATACCATAGATCAAGTTGTTTGAGAGAAGAAAGATTCCCAAAGAAGATATTGAGTAGGGCTTTTCTAAGAGTATTTCCCTGAAAATGCGGGTCCAAATTTTTTTCAATTAACCTGTACGTTAATTTTAGGGCTTTTAGTGTGATAAAAGAAATATTTTTAAATATCTATGCTTTTAAATATCCTCTTTTGGACCTCATCCTCTAGTCAAGTCAACCTCGTTGGCTTGATCCAATCACGAACAACGTGTACATTAATTTTTCAATTAGGCTATAAAGAACTGGAATCTGTGTACAAGTATATTGCATTCGACTAAAGACATAAGCATACGTTTGGTTTTTATTGGGTTATAGAAAATCAGAATTTGATAAATCATTTAAATGTTAATAATTGATTTGAAACAGAATTAGATATGCGTGAAAGAGGTCAAGAAAGGACTGAGCTAGTAATTATGGATGTGATTTTATATTTAAATTATGTTTAAAATTGTCATATATTTAATGAAGTTGGAGATGTGAGGTAGGGATAAACAAATGCTCATGGTTATTTATCTTTTACTCATTACACGCCAACACCACATGCTATAATTCCATGTATAAATACTTTATTTTGAACCGGTATATCATCACTGAGCCTTTCATTTTAAATCTTCAAATCTTAAACATTGATTGATATCTTATCTGTAGAACTAAAGCTATAAATTTGTTAGATAGCATCAAACGGAGGAGCAGATTCCCTCAGTGCACTCTTTTTTATGCACTCTTTTTCTTCTTAGTGAGATGTTTGAATACAAGCATAGAGACGCAAGAAGCACCGCAAAGGAACCGATCTGAAACGAAACGGTGCAGCCCTTTGTTTGCCTTGCTCTGACTTTGCCCCTTCTCCACGTTAGTCTGACCGATTAGAAATGACACAAAATTGTACGGATTCGGTGGAAGCAGGAGAAGAAGAGAAGAAAGGAAGTAAAAGGAAGCTCCTGAAGAAAATTAAGAGACGACCAAGGTTTGAAACAATGACGTTGAGTGCTTGTCCCCATTTTTGTTGGAGGGCCCACCTTGAAAATATCACCGCAAAGCTTTTTTTCTTCAACTAAATGGAAGAAGAATAGGATTATTTACTAAATTCATGATAAACCAAGTTAAATTGATTAATCACATTTTGAAGAACGAATTTATTGTTTGTAATAAGAAGTGTAAGAAATGAGTGTTATAAAGTTAGGTGAATCTCTTAATATGCGCGTATGGCTCAATTTATGTGATCATTTTCACGTGTGTGTCATAAGATATTTTTCTTCCTATTGAATATCATGTAAAAGGTATGAAGTTAAAGAAAAGATCATAGATAGATATATGTGAATATGGATATTGATTGACACGGGTATATAAGTCATATTATACTGTTGAATAACAAGCCCTCAATTATCTACTTCTATTCTATTTTAAAAGAATTCATGTATTTGGGAGTCTCTATGATTAAGTAAATCAAGATTTTACCATGACTGCAATTTTAGAGAGACGCAAAAGTGAAAGAAGTCATCATAATATGGATTTTGGTATGTTTTGTATTGTGATGATTGAAACTATCATGAGTGGAGAGCAGGTAGAAAGTAGCAATATAGTTTTCATTTTTTGTTCAAAAAAAGCAGCAATAGAGTTAAAAATACTCAAACCTTGGCATATTAACTCATTCAACTTTTTTTTTTTTTTAACCCTTTTTTCAGTTAACTGACTCCGTCAATTTTCAAAACTCTGAAGGAAGAATGAGTTAGAGGTGAAGGCAATGTACCTTTTAGGATTATCTTGTCCAATAATTCAAGGAAGACATCATATTATTTGTCTAGAATGTTCTATTGGGAGGCAAAATTGTCGAATAAAATCCAATTAAGAGAATAATTATTTTTATGGGTGATTGGTTATAGAGTGTGTAGATTCCGAAACAAGACCTGAAACCTACCCTATCAAAGCCTGTTTCCAATTTTCGAAATTGAAAATCAAACCCCTTGATCCCAGAATTGGCCGCAAACCGGCCTACTACTTTTTCTTTTCTGTTTCGTTTTTTGTTTAATTTATCTTAGACCTTCATAGACAAAGAAACCTCACGACCCATCAAAAGACGGTCCCTGGTTTGAGGTGAATACTGGCAATTTTGCGCGCAATAGAATCTAGCGTGCTGGCATTCCAACTCATTCTAGCTTAATAAAGGATGGACAATGAATTGCGATGTAAACGAACAATGAGACAGAGAGGCCACATGATTAGTCACATCTAAAGTCGAAAGCAAAGGCTTCCCTTTTCTACAGAAGTCGATTATGAGCTGGAGATGGTGACACACCACGTTAGCAGCCACCCACATTAGACAATAAAAGCCCAACACACGTTACACACTAGTTCGGCCGCAACAAATCAACAAAAATGACACGCTAATAAGAGATGAAAAAAGCGATTACCTTCCGCGAGCTGAGATGCGAAGGGAGGTGCAAGGTCGGAGAGAGAAGACCCTAAACAAGCCTCGGCGAGAACTTTCAAGAGGGAAATGAACAACGAGAGCGAGCGAGGACTGTAGATGATAGCGTTGAACTGTTCTGCAAGAGAGAGGACGGATGTAAAAGGTTCAGAAAGTGACAAATATGAGAGAGAGAGAGAGAGAGAGAGAGATTGTAGAAAGAACTATTAGATTCCGTCAGGTTTAACCAGTCCAATTGCTCATACTGATCAGTTTGAGTAAAGGGAACGTAGTAAGAAAAATCTGCAATAGATGTGACGACCGTGATTTGAAAAAGTCGATGGAATTTGACATGTTATATTGTGCATGCTTTTAAGGATGTTAGATGTCATGCAATGAGTAATAATCAAATGTTTTTATTTTCTTCTATCAAAATGTAATAGACTATCCGGCTCATCTGGAAAAGTAATGCAGAGACAGAATTACTCGGATGGGCTTTAATGTCTAAAAAGGAGTTACCTTAAAGCACATCAAGTCGTGTCCGAGCCTCAAAAGCAGCACAATTATGAGATCACCTTCACGCCTCAATCTAGAGCTATCAAAGCCAGATATCTCAGAGCGAAAGACGAGCGTCTCAAGTGACTTACGGTGATTGGCGTTTCTGCTCCTGGGTCACGAGCACTCGGGACTCTTGATAAAGCTTTACTTCTCACTCTTGCCCCGAAGGAGACGCGCAATCTTGTGGAGAGGATTGCGCGACAAGATTGCTCGTCTTTTCACGCGGCGATTGCACTGCTTTTTTACCCTCACCTTCTTGACCAAGACCGCCGAAACAAACCTTCCTTCCTCGAAATTGGTAAGACTGCCTCGCTGGTTCGCCGTCGAAGAGAGGGAGGGCAGACAGAGACGCGAGGGGAGAGAAAGAGCAAGGGACGGATGAGTCGGGGCCGGATCTGGAGCCGGAGGGGCGGCGCAGTGGTTCGCCGGTCGGAAAGAGGGAGGGCAGAGAGAGAGAGGGAGGTCGCGATCCTGTCCGTCGGAGAGAGAGAGGGAGGCGCAAAAAAAGAGAACTCAGCAAGCAATTCAGAAGCAGAGATATCCAAATTATATTCATTAGAGTAAAGAAAGACCGATCCAATTCAGAAGCAGATCAGCAAGATCAGAGAGCAAACCGAGAGAACAAGGAGAAAGGAGGCATCAGAACATTTCACAGCAGCCTAATCAGCTCAGTGCGAGAATCAACAACTAGACCCCGAAGCTCCCCAAAAAGGCAAAAAAAAAAAACTAAAATTGAGCTGCCGATAGCACAGTCCCCCCCGCAGGTGCTGCCAAATCGGGAACGAAATCCACACTCTCGAGCCCAAAACGGTACCGATCGAAGCACCAAAGCACGCACACGGCACACATCACCAAATCAAGCGTTCAAAACAGCAACAGCCGAACGCCAAAACACGGACGCCGAGCACGCACCTCAGCTCGAAACGGGAGACCGAATTGCGAGAACCAGGGGACGAGCGAGAACAATTTATAAGCGCAGCAAGAGGAAAGAGAAAGAGAGAGAGATAGGCAGAGAATGAGGAAAAGGAATAAATTACGGCAGAAGGCAAGGGAGAGAGAGAGCTGATGGGATCGCCTCTCGGGCATCTTTGCCGCGCAAGATCCTCCAAAGCCTAACCCCCTCCTCTCCCGAATATCTCCTCCCCCAATCCTCTCCTCTTCCCCGCATTGCACGTCAGCCTCGGCATTTCGCTGCCTTCGAGCACATGATCTCCTCCAGCGGAGGAAGCAAACCAATCCAAATTCCCCCCCGCCGCGGGACCGTCGCCTCCCCCTCCGCGCCCCTCCTCGTCGCGATCCTGTTCGTCGGTGGTTCGTCGGTTGCTCGCAGTGGTTCGCCGGTCGGAAAGAGGGAGGGCAGAGCGAGTTTTCTCCTCCTTTAGAGAGAGATGAGTGCATCCAAAGGCGAAGGAGGCTACTCAGAAACAGAAAAAAATTGAAAATTTGAAGTGCTTGCGCATGCGGTTGCTTCCAACTGCTTTTATGGATTACGCGTTAGATTACAAAATAGTTTTCCATTGAAATCAGTACACAAAACAGTACAGATGTGAATTTTTCACTGAAAATAGTTTGATGAACATCCGAAAATTCTCTAAATGATCTGCTCTGTTCAAATAAATATTTGTTGTTGACAATTCGGTTCATAGCCTTTGAATGGCTCTGAAGAGAATAGACTAAAATGATTGATATTTGGGAAATTTAATTTCTATTTGTTTTCTGGAAATGAATTATCTTCTGCAAATATTGAGTATTTTGAATGTTTCACGGCCTTAAGTAATTTTGGACATAGAACTCCCCCCCCCCAAAGAAAAAAAAAAGTAATTTTGTACCATTTGGATACGAATTGAGCCCATGGACTTTAAATCAGGTCTAGAAGGGCATTTTCGTAGTTTTGTTGAAATTGCTTTTTGGCCCAAGTTAGTTTAGTCGCTAATCTCAAGAGTGCAATTTCAGATAACTGGCTGTAAATTATGTTTAGGGGCCGAGGAAATGTGTGGTTAGCCTATGTTTTCGTGGCAAAGTGCATAGCATGGTTTATCAGAAGGAAAATCCGATGTTATGGTATGGTACGTAATTTGCGAATTAAGAGAAAAATTAAACAATTTACACTTTCATTATAAAAATTTACATTTTCAGTACAATTTACATTTTTTCTTGCAATCTTTTATTTTTCTCGATATATGGTTTCACTTAAATTTGCACTCCATCGAAGTCCCACTTCGTGCACTTTGTGCGCGAGGTATAATTGGCACAATTTTTTTCTTTGACCCTTTGTATGGTTGATTTAACAGATTTGGAGATAACAATTTAAATTTGTCTTTTGTTGAAACCATTTGTCCTCTTTAATTTTGTCTCAAATGTCCATCAATATAAAGAGATCAACTTTACAAACATATCATTTATTTTCTCCATGTTTTTGAAAGTGTTAAGAAATTAGTTTCTCACAAAATAACAAGGGGAGGCGTTTGCAATCATGCACATTCCTTGTTCCATGATGGACATGATAGGTGTGGCTGCTACTTATCGATAGAAATAACTTGAGGTTATCGACAAGCTGCCCCCACACTTACATTTTTCAATTGCAGCACGCCAAATTCGAAAGAGAAAAAGAAAGTAAACTCATATGTAAAGACAAATTAGAATAGTCAGTGGTTATAGTAAAAGAGAAAAATGCATGTGGTTTGAAATAAGAGTTGTAATTCAATTGCGAAATTGGCAACAATGAAGAGGAATCAACCACGGCCTTGTCCAATGACAGCAAGGAATTTTCAATACGATAGCAGCTTTGCTCACTTTCAAGTTTTCCACTGAAACTAGCACAGAACATAGTACAATTGTGAATTTTTCATAATGTCCGGAAGACATTTGAATTTTTTGTCATTTTCCCGAAATTATGAAAATTGAAAAATATAATGGAATAATTTTCTGGACATCCAAAAATTCTCTAGTTGATATGATTTGTTCAGATAAATATTTGTTGTTGACAATTCTGATTAGTAGCCTTTGAAAGGCTTTGTGCAATTATTGAAAAGAACAAACTAGCATGATCGATATTCAGAAAAAATTAACTTTTAAATTTTTTTTAAAAGGAATTATTCCTGCAAAAATAAAGTATTTTGGATGTTTCATCATGGCTTTATGTAATTTTATACAATTGAGATTTGCATGGGACCGATGGGCCCAAAATTGGGTCTAGAAGGGTATTTTCGTAATTTTAGCACACCTTTAGCTAATTTGATTCGATGGAGAGATAAACCAGTGGCTCTTTCCATTGTACAAGCAAGATTGGTTGGATTAGCTTTATTTTGTTTTGCCTTTGATCATATTATCATATTGGATCGAACAAGATTGAGTAATCTAATAAAAACCTTCGCGGGCGAATATTTTTGGCCCAAGAGTTCAGTCAATCATTCCGGTCTCTAGTTAAAGGTAATGTTTTGAAAAATTATCAAGGTAAAAGGGCCAGCATGTAATTCCATCGGATTTAACCAATCCAACCATTCATATCGATTAGTTTTTTTTTTTGATGACCCATCGTAAGCCGAAAACAACAACAGTGCATCTGAGAAATTTGAGAAAAAGCAAACAAAGAATCTATAGG